>OY294067.1:217260222-218675546 GCA_958510875.1 Endomychus coccineus
ATGCCGGAGATTGAGGTGGGTTCGGAATCTAGAACCAATAGAGCCTACCACCTCCTCTGGATGGAGTATGAGAAAGGGAGGAAGTGGGCGAAGAGCACTGGTCTCCCACCTTTTCATCTTCTAGGAAAGCCGGGTCGGTTAGAGCCAAGGAGGCTGCGGCTAAGGCTGAGACTCGAAGAAGAGTCATGTAAATGTCAAAATTACCGCTCATAAGCCTTACATCGTTTTTGTTGAAGACGTTAGAGAAGCTTGTAGACTGGTATCTTAAGGCAACACCTATGAAGCATTACCCCCTTCACGAGAAACATTATGCTTATCAGATGCGCAGATCTTTCGGAGCGGCCCTCTACTCGGCTGTGGCTTTATAGAGCAGCAGTTGATATTGGGGGGGAGGAAGGGACTCTGCATTGGTGCCTTTTTGGATATAGCGGGGGCCTTTAACAAGACCACTAGGAGCTCTATTGAACAAGTGGTGGAGAGACATGGTATCCTGCGAGAGCTAATAGGGTGAATTATGAACACCCTTGAATGTAGACACCTTCCCACGACATGACAAGGTTATACTTTGGAAGGGTTGTTATCGAAAAACTGTCCACAGTGAGGTTACTCTCCTCACTTTTATTTGCCTCGTGGATGAGCTACTAGTGACGTTAAACCGTGCTGGTATTAAGGCGATAGGTTATACGGATGACACAGCCATACTAACAAAGGAGCCTACGAGGGTACCTTGCAAGAGCTTGTTCAACAAGCCTTGATAATTACAGAAGTCTGGTGTAGAGAGAACACATTCTTCATTCAGTCAGAGGAAACTATCATCATCATCTTCTCCCGAAGGTACAGGATGGAGCCTCTGGTAAGAAGATGATAATCGGGGGCTAGTCAATTGAATTTTCCGAGACGGTGAAGTATCTGTTAGTAACCCTGAACGAATGACTACTCTGACAGAAGCGTTTGGAGACTAGGTACCAAAATGCTATGGGAAACTATTGGCAGTGTTAGAGAGTAATTGGCATGAATTGGTGTTTGGGACTTGAGTGGCTTATGTGAACCTACTCAGATATTATTATCACAAGACTCAGTCATGCAGTTCTCATATGGTATAAAAGAACCGAACTCGTTATAGCCCAAAAACTTCTGGACATCCACGAGGAAGAGTACATTGACTGCAGCATTGCCTTCCTGAACGTGACATCCATATCAATGACGATGAGGGATCGCGCAATGATGGCGATGTACAGGATTGGCTGCAGTAACTCCCTAAACAGATGGAGTGCAGATCAATCCCGTCTATTCAGGGACATATTGAAAAGCAACTAGAACCCCAAAATAAAATCAAAATTCAGGGAGAAGCATTTTAGGGTCGTCATTCCGTCGAGGCAGGATTGGAAAAACGGCCGCATGCCAAGCCACGGCACAATTTGGTAAACGGATGTATCTAGAACAAACACAAGAGTCGAAGCTGGTTCTTGCGGTCCTAGATATATTGATGAGTACTCCGAGCAAATGAGGGATCTCAACACAGTCTTCCAAGCCAAGATGCTTGCCATGTACAGATGTGTGGAGAATCTACTTGGCTATGGTAAGATGAATGAGACCATCTGGACCTGTTCTGGCTGGCAAGCGGAACTCAACGCACTGAAAAGTCTGACTGTGCCCTCGAGGCTTGTCAGGGATACCAAGGAGATTCTCAACAGGCTAGCAGGTGAACAGAAGATCTCCGGTTGAAAAGGGAATGAGATAGTGGACTGGCCAGAGAAGGGGGCATATTGGACGGTCCTCGTGACCCCTTGCTTGTCTCCTACGAAAGGGATATGCAGATCTTGCGGAACCATCTGAGAGATGAACAAGCATGGAGAAACATTGACGGCTGCTGAACTGCTGCAGCGCTGCTTGACAATGAGGTAGGCCTAAGGGCAATCGAGACATTCTCGCGAAGTAGGTAAAGCATCAGGCTAATCTCCGAGATCCTTCCAGGTCACGAAATCTCATGAAATTGAAACATACAATGGAGAAAAGCTACACTCCCTTTATGCGAGGAAACAAATTGGAGTCGTCAACCAGCTTTCTATGTCAGGTTTTCCTGGCTAGGTCCGGAGATCATTACGGCCGATAGCATGGAGGATCTTAGCGTAAAACATATCTTAGGATTCTGTCGAGCAGTGGGGTATTCAAATACGTAGCAGGGGATAGTGTTCAAGGGTCTTTGGCTAAGTGCACTGAACTACTTCTTATTAAGCCAATTACTATCTCAACCAACATCAAAAACGTATTATAGCACACGCAATAAAGTATTGTTGTTTGATTCATACGTTGAATTTTGAAGTCTGATCTTGAAATAAATGTATTGCATACAATGAATCATAGGCATATTGAATGTGGTTCTACTCTAATTGTTAGCTTAATACTGCCACCGGAAAAGTACATTTACTATTTTTCAAGATTATTATCATGATATGTCACTATTTATCAGCTGATATCCTAACATGTAGCGCAATTCTGACAGAAACATTTCAAAATATTACAGTTCCGGCAATTATTGAGTTTGTATAGTGAAATAGTTGAAATAAATCTAAACTGTGTTATTGTATTGTATATCTTTGGTAATATATGTACACTGCGGCCTAAATATCTATTAAAAATCAACTACTGAAAGCAGTTCAATTCTCTTGGCTCTTAGGTAGTGCTCTCGGGTTTTGCAGGGGAACGCATTCTGAAAGAACATACTGTTCCTCGCACAATCTGCATTCTTCGTTTGCTCTAACAATTCAAGTTTCTCAAGGTGTTTTCTCAACCAGCGGTGTCATGTTAGAGTTTTTGTTAGTATTTTTGATTGGGTCTGTTAGTCCTTGAATCACTTCTGGTTATAGCTTCCCGGTAGTATTATGACCTGCTTTATTCCTAGCAGATCTATCCAGTAATGGAGTAATTTGTTGTGTACTTCTTTCCTGAGTTATTCCAGTATTGTGCTGGTGCTCATTAAGCAGAACTATATCCTATGGATCGCATGTCACCCCGTTTTTTTCGAATTCGTCTAGTTTTTCACTCTGCTATCCGCATTATTCTTCCTTAGTTCGTTTAGTTTATCTAAGCATTTCCAGAGCATCTTAATGAGAGCCAAGCTTATTGATCATTTCTTGAATGTCTGACATGTTGATGTTCCTTGTCTACGAAAATGGCTCAGAACCATTTGTACATCATTCAATGGCCTTTATATTGAGTTTTGGGATAATGTGTTTGCATCATTCATTTTTGCAATTTAATTTTGTGATAAATTCTTTTACAGAGCTATACTTTTTCTCATCTTGTTTTGGCCATGCTCCGAGGTTACGGAGTTACAGGGAGGATCCATGCTTGCGTGATTCAATCTATGGTTATTATATATGTTGTCCTGGTGGTCATACTCTCCCTGACTTATCGAGAAGTGTGCAATACGGAACTACTCCTACAGCGTCCATTGGGCGTTGTGATTTCACCTGTTAAGAATACAGAAGGCTCTTCTTAAGATTTTATATAGATTTGTCCTCGTACTAGCCATACTAATTCTGCTACCTCATATGTAATATTCTCACTATTGTAGTAATAATCCACTGCAAGGTTCTTGAGTTTCACCACATTTTTCCCCGCAGAGTTTCTGCAAATCGTTAATGCATTTGCGACTTTGTTGGTTGCTTCCTTCTCATGCTTGTTCCATAGGAGATTGTTGCTAGTATAAGTTGCAGGTATTGGGCCTCTGCCTTCCATTCAATAACACTACAGTGTAATTCGATAGCTTTGAGGTTGAAGTTTCCTTCCTACAGTTAGGCTCCACCAATGTGGGCATCTGTCTGGTCGTGCAGATGAAAACAGCTTCTTCTGATTTTTGTCTCTGTCATTCTTGCAGATGGCAATTGAGACATCCACCTGTTTGTTTTGTTATCCACCCTTCTGTCTTCTAGTGCTCATTGTTATCAAAATTCTCTCCAACATTCAGGAAGGCAAATACTAGCGTTTTTCTATTCTCCAGGGCACCTTGGAGTTCATCTGTCACTTGCACCAATGCAGTCTCCGTGGTATGCATTATGTGGATGAAGGTATCCGCTTCCTATTCTGATATAATTATCGGTTTCTTTCTCTACCATTTTTATGGAGAACGATGTGAGACTGATTGTTAGCAGAAATTTGGGATTTGTGGTAAGCCCATTACAATAAATGTTGATATTGGTCGAAGGAACGCTGCTCTGATATTGCTTCATTTATTCGAGTGCTCTCGGGTTTTGCAGGGGAACGCATTCTGAAAGAACATACTGTTCCTTGCACAATCTGCATTCTTCGTTTGCTCTAACAATTCAAGTTTCTCAAGGTGTTTTCTCAACCAGCGGTGTCATGTTAGCGTTTTTGTTAGTATTTTTGATTGGGTCTGTTAGTCCTTGAATCACTTCTGGTTATAGCTTTCCGGTAGTATTATGACCTGCTTCATTCCTAGCAGATCTATCCAGTAATGGAGTAATTTGTTGTGTACTTCTTTCCTGAGTTATTCCAGTATTGTGCTGGTGCTCATTAAGCAGAACTATATCCTATGGATCGCATGTCACCCCGTTTTTTTCGAATTCGTCTAGTTTTTCACTCTGCTATCCGCATTATTCTTCCTTAGTTCGTTTAGTTTATCTAAGCATTTCCAGAGCATCTTAATGAGAGCCAAGCTTATTGATCATTTCTTGAATGTCTGACATGTTGATGTTCCTTGTCTACGAAAATGGCTCAGAACCATTTGTACATCATTCAATGGCCTTTATATTGAGTTTTGGGATAATGTGTTTGCATCATTCATTTTTGCAATTTAATTTTGTGATAAATTCTTTTACAGAGCTATACTTTTTCTCATCTTGTTTTGGCCATGCTCCGAGGTTACGGAGTTACAGGGAGGATCCATGCTTGCGTGATTCAATCTATGGTTATTATATATGTTGTCCTGGTGGTCATACTCTCCCTGACTTATCGAGAAGTGTGCAATACGGAACTACTCCTACAGCGTCCATTGGGCGTTGTGATTTCACCTGTTAAGAATACAGAAGGCTCTTCTTAGGATTTTATATAGATTTGTCCTCGTACTAGCCATACTAATTCTGCTACCTCATATGTAATATTCTCACTATTGTAGTAATAATCCACTGCAAGGTTCTTGAGTTTCACCACATTTTTCCCCGCAGAGTTTCTGCAAATCGTTAATGCATTTGCGACTTTGTTGGTTGCTTCCTTCTCATGCTTGTTCCATAGGAGATTGTTGCTAGTATAAGTTGCAGATATTGGGCCTCTGCCTTCCATTCAATAACACTACAGTGTAATTCGATAGCTTTGAGGTTGAAGTTTCCTTCCTACAGTTAGGCTTCACCAATGTGGGCATCTGTCTGGTCGTGCAGATGAAAACAGCTTCTTCTGATTTTTGTCTCTGTCATTCTTGGAGATGGCAATTGAGACATCCACCTGTTTGTTTTGTTATCCACCCTTCTGTCTTCTAGTGCTCATTGTTATCAAAATTCTCTCCAACATTCAGGAAGGCAAATACTAGCGTTTTTCTATTCTCCAGGGCACCTTGGAGTTCATCTGTCACTTGCACCAATGCAGTCTCCGTGGTATGCATTATGTGGATGAAGGTATCCGCTTCCTATTCTGATATAATTATCGGTTACTTTCTCTACCATTTTTATGGAGAACGATGTGAGACTGATTGTTAGCAGAAATTCGGGATTTGTGGTAAGCCCATTACAATAAATGTTGATATTGGTCGAAGGAACGCTGCTCTGATATTGCTTCATTTATCACCTATTCAGATAGTTCAAAAAATAATATTAACACATGGTGTTAATAAAATATTATATACATCTTTATCATTGATAATTAACAGAATATTGTATTGTTCTACTGATTCTAAAATTACCTAATATTAATTTTCTTACACTCACTCTGATATCTATCTGGTATTTTTACAATTGTGCCGCTAATAATTTGAGTTGGTGGTACATAGTTTTCATTCAATGAATCATCTAATGATGCATTATTTTCTGAAATTTCATGGTCACTACTTATTCAAATAATACTGGCACCTTGTTACTGATAGCAACATCGTTTTCATTTTCAGGTAATATAAATCTCCCATTCTTATATATTATCCTACGTTGGCCCTTTCCAATGTTATCTCATTTTTATTCACAATTTTCCCTGGATATCACTTTTTATCTGGTAATTATACTCTTACTTCATTGCCTGGCTTCAAATTGACTTAGTTTCCCCGTCGATTCTTTGAATCGTAAGAACTGCATTATCAATGCGTAGAATTGTGAAATGCATTCTCAGTGGGACATCTGATCTTCAGCAACATCTAGGTTCGCCAAACATTTTCGAAGGTGTTTTGCTACATCACCTTCGGAGATGGTTAATCGTTGACTTCCAGTCTGCCTCGTCTCACTGAGGAGCTCATTATAAGAGCGAAGCAGTTGTCTGTGTTTCCAACGCGGAATGTGTCTGTAGTTTATCATCCATTCGTTCAAAACCTTGATGCGAATAATGTAAGAACTTCAAAATTGTAATTGCAATTTATTTGCAATAATTATTTCTTCATCACATGTGTTTATAATTTTTTCACTCAGCCGGGCTTATAATATGTTTCAGAATCGAATTTCTGTAGCCTAATAAGTATTCTTTGTAACCTGACAGGACAATCGTTCAGGTTTTTATTGAGTATCGAGCCAAGTGGTTTGTAGTCAGTTTGAATATATATGTGTCCGGATAAGGGTACGGAGTGACTGTATCTCGACAATGCCAAGGTCTAAAGGTGTGGGAAAAAATAAGAAATGAGATTCTCCATCCAACCGCTAAGAGGCGTAACTGCTGTGGAGAAACATAAAATTCATGTTGTCTAGGAAAGTGGGAAGATGAGCTATAACTTTGAAAACATCATCTGATAGCTTGGGTAATAACGCATCAATTTGCTCCAAAACATTTTTTCGTATTCGTCATAATAAAGGAAGGGGAGGGCAGGGCAATGCATTTTTCAATAGTTACATCTTTCAAATATCTCCTGAATCATTCAACTGGTTTGAATATTTTTAATCTTATTTCAAAGAGTATTTCACTATTTTCTTGACAGCTAAATTTTAATGAGAACCGCATGGCGATATCTCCATCCGTTCTCGAATTATGAGAGGATATATTAAAAATTCGAGTACCTCAATCGGGTCAAGTTACCTTTGCGAGAAAAACAAATGACGTGGCCATCATAACTGCTAACTTGAAAAGATTATGGATTTTGACAAAAGTTAGTTGTGACAGGCTCAGATTTGCTTTTTAATTCATTCATCTTGAGAAAATACGATTTTTACTAACGCGGAACTTCGTTTCTCATCTGGAGTCTGTGATGGAGGCTGCTAACAGACTACTTGGGTTTATTGTTCGAAGCTGTCGAGATTTTTCAGACATGGACACGCTGAAATTGTTGTTCGTAATATTTGTGCGATCGCGGCTTCAGTATGCATCTGTGATTTTATTCCTGGTTATGCCGTTCATAGAGATGCACTGGAATCTGTTCAGTGCCGCTATTTGAAGTACATGTACTTCAGGATAGACGGTTTTTATCCTATCAGGGGTATTCCCAATTCTTTCCTGTTAGATAGATTCAATATGTCATCCCTTTCTCGCAGAAATAATTACGTACTACAGGCCAGCTGGTTCAAGTTGCTCAATAACCTAATTGACTGCCCCATGCTGCTGGAAAGAGTCAATTTCCTAGTTCCTCGGCTGAACTCACGGTCTGTAAATACTTTTTACCTCCAAACTCCTCGTACTAACTTACTTAAATTATCTCCATTATTTTGCACGTGCCATGTCTATAACATCAATGACACTCGTACTAAATATGATATTTTCAATTCTAGCCTTAAACAGATTGCTCGCCTAATGCAATGAAACAATATTCATACTTTTCAGCTCTTTCTTTCTTCTTTTCCTCTTGAAACATCGCTGTGATAAATACTCTTGGCTATTTTCTTTTCCTTTTTGATTTTGTCTCCTCTCGGACTAGAGTATAATTAGGTTATTCAGATTTATTATTAATTTTCTTATGCATTATCCTGATCTTTGATTGAATTCATATACCTGTTGATCAGTGTAAGATTCAATAAATAAATGAATAAATAAATGAATATATAAATAAATGAATAAATAAATAAATGAATAACTTCCTCTTCCTCTTACTGAAGCGAAAAAAATTCCATCGACTCCTAAGATTTCTACAGTGGTACATTTTGGTTCTGAAGTTTAAAGGTGAATTAATCGGATAAATGGAAGCTATTCATACGCCTAATATCAACTGTTTGCACAGAAAATTGGTTATTTCACCCGTGCTTTCAGAATGATTACATCTCGAAAGTTTAGCTATATAATGAAACCGGAGAATCAAACACTCCTAAAGACACCATTTTTTGAAGATGCCTATTTATCACACTTAAAAGATAAAAGCACAACTCGAGAATTTCCTTTTAACATAATTGTCGCTATATATCAAATTAATATTCTCCTCACATACCCATAATTCAAAAAAAGTGCGGAGAACAAATTGGATTTTCCGTAAAAACGAAAGTTACTTCGGGAATTAATTACAGTTGCTAAACCTTCAGCCGCAGTTCCAACTATTTAAGTCCCCGAAACAAACTACGACGTAATTGAAAACGAACGAGCCCGTTTCTGAAATTTCAATTTGGCAAAGGCGTAAATCTCGACTTAATATCATTATTATTACTGCTGTTTTTGGCTTCGTCCGAGTTTTCTTAAGCGATTAACTAAATTAAACTTCCTAAGAAATCCACTTCAGTGAAAAGTTTCTACAATTAATAAGTAAATGATTCTGTAACTGCAATATTCAATTATTCATAGTCGTTTCTACATTAGGAAATTAATATGCCTCATCGTATTTTGAAGATAGACGAATAATTACAAAATACTGAAACTTCACGATGAGATTGCTGAAAATACAAAGATTCATAAGGGAAGTAGAACCGATTAATATTTGCGGCTTGTCTGAGTTATCATTATTTTTCTGCTATTGAATTAGGTACTACTGGAACAAATTATCTTCGAAATTCATCTGACTGAACCTCAATGTTATCACATCATTACTCTTTCATTATTCTGTAGGGAGGATTTATACTGATTACCTATAGTGAACATCTCGTCCGGTATTTAATTAGAACACATCCCGTATTCAAGATTGAACAGAGCTGGTAATAGTTGATCTCCGTTTGAGACTGCTGGGACCCAACAAAATTCTGTGGAAATAAACTTGTTCCCATCCCTCGCAGCTAAATATATCGATAAACGAATTTACATCTCAACCACTACTGTGAGTGAGTTGTACATTCTTCATATGTTTTTGAATATCTGCACAACTGAGTACATATCATTATGTTCAATCTTATACTGGAATCTTTGATATACATGAGCTGATTTCACTCCCCAAAAGTATTTCCCTGGCAGATAGGTCGACCAGATTGTGCCAAACTCATTGGATAATAAAATTTCTGAGTAACTTTTCTAATTTTCGAAGACATTACCGAATCATCAAGAATGTTGTGGCATCTCAATATATTAAATATTTTTGGGGTTAAATTTGTGTAAATTAATGATTCACTTATTATTATGAAATCACATTTTGCATTTTTTTACGTGAACTCATTGAAATAAACAAAATTTTCTAATAAATTCATTCAAATAACTCAAAAATAAGCGAGGTATAGCTTTCGCAGAATGTATGAATTCCAAAGCCAGTCCTGTGATTTCATTACTACGCAACGTCACGGAAGAGTGCTTATTTACATTCAGAATGTACTGAACGCTTTTTGTAACAACAGGATATTAAATTTCTCATTTTTGAGTTAGTTGAAAAAAGTTATTTGGATATGTTATTTACTCCAATGAGATCTATACACAGTTAAAGAAGCTGTGATCAATTGATAATGTGACTTTTCTAACTCATTTAAGTTGCAATATAAATAAGAAATAATTATCCTTATCCCTAAAAATACTGGTGAAGTACTGAGGACCTTTCAGCAACCAAGTAGCTAGCCATTATCAGAGTGAACTAAATTATAAATCAAAATGTTCCTGTTCAAATACAATTTCGGGTCAATAATGTGAAGAAGGAGTTACACTCATCTGGAGATAAATCAGAACTTGCATGTCCATAATACGTCTCCTTCCCTTCTAAATTACCTAGAAATTTGTCCGAGCTGTGATTTAGAAGTGATAAGCTTTTCTGAGGAAAGTGTGACCTGTATTTAAAAGATGTTTGGCTAGTGCTGACCGTTATTCTTCTTTATATCAGTAAAATGTTCTTTATATCTAGTTAAAATGGTCATTCTAGTGTGATCTATGGGTTTTATTGCCAATTATATAATTTATCATAATTAATTAATAGGTGAGTGAAACTTTTAAGTTTTATTTCATTATCCGAAGGTAGTGGCTCTGATGTGGTTGGTTGATTGGGTTCCAATTTCCTTTTTTGATTAGAAATCCTATGATGGCTACTTGGTATCTGAAAGGTCCTCAGTACTTTAACAATATAACAATATTTTCATTGAATACGTGTGATTATTTCTTATCCATAGTGTTATAGTGTATCAACAGTGTGAACTGTTTTATAGTTTATTCGTTGATATTAGTTAAATTGGATTTGTTTGATTTTTTCCAATTACTCAACCAATTCTATAATGAATTTAAAATGGTTTAAATTTTTAAAGCGTTCTAACTTATAATTTGTGTATTAATATCTGAGAATTTGTTATTTTATGTAAGATGATAATGATGTTCATTAGTGAATGTTGTTTGATGAAATTCTCATTATACTTTGAAAACTGTTACTTTCTATTGTGTCACTTTTTAAGTATTCAAAGTGTGCAAAGCCATTACCAGAGCAAACTAGTTTGCAACCGAAAATAAATGATACACATTCAAAATTCTTTTCTTGGTCATTTCATAATTCTTCAGTCTATGAAATATCATACCAATTCTATCAGATATACTAAGTGCAGGTACACTGTATTTTCCTCTATTCCAAGAGCGTATAACTTTTAAGCGAATAAATGTGAATTCATGCGTCATTGAAATGCTTTAAGATGGAACAAAGTCTTGTTTGGATTTGTTAAGTTTTTCTTTATTAATTTTTCAGATACATATCATTTTGATAAGTAGAAGCCACTTCTCTTTTCAAATCCGTCGGAATAAAGTTGTCATAAATCGATGCAGAAAGAACTATACAATTAATGTTTAAGCAGAATCCTGCAAAATGAATCGTCAACAATCGATTATTAATGATTTTTACTTTTCCTTACTATACGTAGTATAATAGTGTAGGAGACATATTGTAATCGACCCAAAATCATGTATCCGGTTTCGGGTTTTCGAGGATATATCCGTTTTGAGCATTTCTGATTTTGTCAATTCTCTGTTGGAAAGGATGTGACGACACAGTCTATTGTAGGTCTTTATTTAGTGTCAAATTTTGATGGTTCATGTGACAGCAAGTGTCAGTATATAACAAGGTTATATTTCAATGTGAATAATTGCGAAAGTCAACCTGACAACAGGTGTATGAAATAAATTCGATAATAATTGGATCAGTTAGGCTCCAAATGCGCGAAACTTGACGGTCCTAGATTTTTTTATATAAGGATATGTTAAATCTATGGCTCACAATCCTATACCTCGAGATTTCGCTGAATTGGAATTCAATATACGTCGAGCTTTTGAATCCATTACACCTTTTATGCTGGAAAAATCACTTACGAATTTATCAATACGCTTACACAAATGTGTTAATGAAAACTGAGGCCATATTGATAACATTTTAGCTTTTTATTTATTTGGTAGAATATTTGTAATTTCTCTTCAGAAGACGATGAATTTTCAAATGGAAAATATTGTTTATTTGTTAAAATTTTGTTTTCGTGTACATATTGATTTTACAGGCTTCTGTTTGAACATTAAATGCTGAATTAATTCTGCTTCGATTATTGGAACGTCATGCCAATGGATATCTGAAAGGAGGAGACTCCGACTTACCAAAAAATGCACAGGCTGTACCATTTGCAAATCAATTGAGGAAAATCAGGAAAGACCCCATCTTTCCGGCTGGCTGAACTGAAGGAAAAGTGCAGAACAAAACTTGTATTGTTTTAAACCTACTGAGTTATAATATACCCTCTCAAAATACCAGAAAATATAATGAGACACCCGGTATTACAAAATCGCTAACCCAGTCTCGAAGTCACAAGATTGAATAATGTAACTTGGAAATTTCAAAGAATTGATCAGTTTTTATAATTTTGAGTTTGTCAATAAGCTGATATTTATTCAAAAAATTCAGTTATATCCACCTAATTTCTCAGGGGAAATTTCAAACGAGAATATTCAGTAGAGTTGTAGTAGTTTTCCCTTGTAATAAATAATAATACAACTCTTGTGGAGAAGTACCGAGAATTAAAACTGAATGTCCTCACAACAGCAGCTAATGTGAAGGGGATGTTGAGGGAGCATACATTACGAAATATTCTTGAATAAATGGAATAATTCAAAATTTAAAATGGAGACATTTTATGAAAGAAAAAGTATTATCATCAACTAGGCATACATAGGTGCAGCCTGTATCGATTTTTCGTTCATAGTGAAATGAAGTTCTGGCCAAACATTTCTCCGAGTAGTTGCTGCATTTTTTTATTTCTGCAACCTTCTTAATATAACTATTCAGTCTACTTCGTTCAATCAATGGAATGTTTCTCCTGATGTGGTGTGAAATAATATCAGGGCTGACGTATTACATACTCCTTTTATCTACCACCAACTTATTACTAAGTGACACTCAATAAAAAGCAAGAAACCGGTGCACGTATCTACTTACATTAATATCTGTCGTAACTGTAAAGTCGGATGATTCTGGTCACAATTTATGATGATAGCTAACAAGTGCATGTTGTGGTTCTCTAGAGGTTTGTTATTCTTTCCCATTTGTATGATGAATGATTTCCTGCATAGACAGTGTTAGATATGTTCTTCTTTTTACTCTGCTCTCAAAATATTTGCAACTACCGAGATAATAATATTTGCAAATTTACAATTTATTGGAGAGTTTATTCTTGCCGTGGACAATTTTATTACTGTTGCAATATAAAACGGTACAACTATTTTTCAATGATACTGAATTTCATATATGATGTAATTTTCATAGCGTAAAAGTGTAATGATTAGTACTACCAAATTCGACCTAAACGATTATGCCGGATCATGTGTTTGATTATTATAATCTTTGCAAATTAATTCCTTCTCTCATTTCATAATGTGAGAAAGCCCACTTCTTTGTTTTTCGTTTCATTATTTCGAGATCTTATGTAGTGTACTTATTATTTATTTTTCTATTTTGGTATCGTAAAGTAGTCTTTTCGAAACGCAAAGTAGTGTCGGAAAGAAGCTTTGCGACACTCTTTTTTTTTTGTCCATAGTTGGTGATACTGAGTCATTGCCATCTCGACTGTCATTCATTCAGATTTTAAAGAAACTATTCAATGAATATTGTTCACGTAAACTAAAGAAACTGGTAAAAAATAAAATAATGAGCTACCTACTTTAATCAAATTTTATTCATTTCAAGATCAAATGTGAAAGAAGAATAACATACGCATGTGCTGAAGAAAATGAAGACGGAAGACGATTATTGTAAAAGATGTATATAACCTAAAACTCATAACTAATCACAAATAATAGTTTCAACTGTAAATAAATAATAATACATTATATAACATTATTTTGTTGAATTGTGAAGTTGTAGTAAACATTGATCGTGACTGTGCTAGTTTCATGAGGAGTCACTTTCAGTTCGGGAACATGAGTCAAAATATTTTCGCTTTGTTGCCTGTTCACGATAATGTTTTGTGTATGCTGTAATTTGGATGTGACTGTATTATTTATATGTAAAGTGCCTGTACTGCCTGGTGTTACCTGATGCTCCAAAGTTGTGTTTTCGAAAGTTAACTTCTCCAAGGCCGAAGTACTCGGTAACATTTTAGGTACTGAAGTTGAAGAGGCACCGTGTATAGCGTCTATACCACTTCGGTTTTCCTTTTTATTAAGGATGTTTGAATATAGCCTTCAGCCACAGCGGATGACTTCCATCCTCCATGCATTTTAATGATAATAAGATCACTTACCTTGTTTGCCAGGTGCGAGATTCTGGAACACCGGAAACAATTTATTAATGTATGTGTGGGGGTTTGGCATATTCAAATCAGAAGCAATAATTTTGAGTATCGTTCACATTTTATTTATGCCAAATGGACTATTTACACAGTAGCCATTTTGGTATATCAAAAACAGCCTCGCATGAGTTTTGATTTTCGATCTCGCACGTACATATTGCCTTATGAATAATACCCAAAGCGGCTCTGTGGCAATAAATATTCTTGACATACCATTTCTTGTTTTCGGTATTGTGACAAGAGCAGAATCATCTTTAAACGGTCAGTCGTGTATTGTTGCATTGACTGATTCCTCTGGTCGACATGCTCCACTGGAGCCCATAAGCAGTGCAATCTAAAATAATAATAGTAAGAAGTAATATGAAAATCTAATTTTAATTTTGCATTCACTTTCAACGAGAGGTAAGTATTCTTATCAGCATTCGTTATAAATTCATTAATATGTTCAAATTCCAAAATGTAAGACTTTTTTGGTTCGTTGCCTTTCGAGCCACTTTTTGATGAAGCTTGCAATTTCATGAATCGAAGAATATCTACGTAAATATGTATGTATGCTCTTAATTTGGACTACAGCGACCATAAAGTAGAAACCCTTTATATCTTGCTTCCATCATCAAAATAAGCTATTAAAACCTTCTCTAATATAGCCTCTACATTATTTTCGATGCACCAGTTTTTGAAAATCTGATACGTACATTTTCTTAGACGTTTTGGGAAGCAAATTATCTAGGCTGCGGTTTGCGATTTCCCGCAGCTATGGTGGGGGGGAGTGCAGTTTTGACTTTCCACTCCTAATTCTCTTCCAAAATCATTCATATCAGGTATTTTAATTTAAACTCTTGACATTCCAAAATTCAAATTACATGCAGATATGGCGCGCATGCAATTGTTTATTTTGGCATTTAGTGTCACCAACTTGAACATGTAAAATAGTAAACCAATGGGAGAATATAATTTCAAAAGAAAATGTTTTTCTCGAAACGATTTAACTAATAATTGAGACGGCGATTTTGAAAAGTGGTCGGAAACGCTTTGTTGCCTTCGTAAACACAATACTAATCTTTTCATTGATGTAATTTGATTGATTGAAAAGCAGAGAGATAAGAGGAGGCATGCAGTCAAACGCAAAATGAGTGAGATAAAAGGTTCTTAACTCACGTGTGTAGATAAATTCCATTATTATTCATTAAAATTTGAACTGTCATCTTTCTTGTCATTTGGCAAATTTCACACACTTTCTGGGGTGGAACTGGTATTTTATCTCTCCTTCGCAAACAGCACTCTTCTCCCTTCACTAATCCGAGCTTCTCAACGTGTGCTCTCAACCGACAGTGCCCTGTTAGTTTTCAGTTTTGTCTTCTCAGGTGGATGCAGACTTCAGATCTCTTCTGGTTATAAAGGGTTTTCCCTTAAGGCCGGGTAGAAGTTAAAATTGAACAAAACAAGTTGTGTGTGAGATATGAACGAATTTTTTGTTTTATATGAAAAGCCTATTAATGACATTATGTGTGAAATATTACATCGTTCAAATGGCCGCCGCGGCTTCGGTGGGTGGCGCGCATTCGAGAGGTCCAATTTTCGACGACTCTGGCGCATAGATCAGGTTGAATTTGAGCAATTGCACGGGTTATGTTGACTTTGAGTGCACCGGTCGTTTGCGGCCTATTGGCATAGACGCGACTTGAGGAAACCCCAGAAAAAATAATCTAACGTCGCCTCTGCGTGAGATAACTCTGCCCTCAAATCGCTCGTGCAGAATGTCCATTGTGGCATCAGCTGTGTGGCACGTTGCGCCGTCTTGCTGAAACCATGTATCGTCCACATCCATATCATCCAATTTGGGACAAAAGAAATTGGTTAACATAGATCGATAGCGCTCTCCGTTGATGGTGATGGCAATTCCATCGTCGTTTTCGGAAAAATACGGACCACAATCCACACCAAACAGTGACTTCCAGTGGAAGCATTGCCACTTGGTGGACCTCGTGCGGATTGGCATCGTCCCAAATCCTGCAATTTTGCTTGTTGACGTACACATTCATACAAAAATGGGCCTCATCGCTGAAGATGATTTTTTTGTTAAAATCGGGGTCTGCTTCCAACTGCTCCAGAGCCCAGTCAGTGAACTCACGGCTTGGCTATGGTCATTTGCCTTCAGCTCCTGGGTCAGTTGGATCTTGTGCGGGTGTAGACCTAAGTCACGACGCAATATTCGTCAAGTTGATGTCTGGAGAAAGGCCGAGTTCTTCGGTTCTCCTGCACACTCTCATGGACAGTGGCGATGTTTTCGGCAGATCTTGCGTTTCTTCCACGTACAGGTATTGACTGATTGTGCAGTGAACCAGTCAACTGAAATTTTGCCACGAAACGTTGAATTGTCGACTGGGAAGGACGACCATGCAAACCGTAAAATGGGCGCAACGAGCGCATCGTTGCCACAAGAGAATATCCATTTTGATAATAAAGCTTTATCATTTGAACGCGTTGCTCGACACTGTTACTTGCCATAGTGATTTGTCTTGAGTGACTGAATAATAAACAATATATTTGACAGATGCAGCCTAAACAACATGGCTGCCATCAATTGTCAAAATCTACCCGTCCCTATTGGAAAACCCTTTAGTTTCACAGACGCATCTCAGCCTACCTCCAGCCTTGTAGTTTCATCCAGTAGTTAGATCGTTCTTCAGTATAATTCTTTTTTGAATTTATGCAGTAATGTGTAAGGGTTCAGATGAACCAAGAATGGTGATTTTTTGTCTTGTTATCTATCTTCAATCTGGTATGTCCCGGAACCCATAGAAGGATTAACCGTCTCATTCCTGCTCAATTGGTTCAGTTTCTCTAAGCATTCCTTTACCATTTTGGATTTGATTAATCGGGAGATAAGCGCGTTGTTATCTGCTTGGATGTCGAACATGACAATATTGATAATACTTCATAGTCTACGAAAATTTCTTTCTACATTGAACTGCACACATTTTTTATAGCGTAAGTTTTTGCTTGAAATGTTTTCGGGAATTTGCTTAAGCTTCCAAAGTATCCTCCTATAGTTTCTTGTTTTGAAGCCATCTGTGTATTTGATGGCATTTCTGTTGATTCTTCTGATGGTGCCTTTTACATATTTTTGTATCCCGACTTACGTTTGTGCTGAATTCTTTCACAAAAATATACTCCTTCATTATCTTGACTATCTACATATCTAAGATTTTCTAGGTAGGGGTCAGTACTTGCGTTTCGTGATCCCCTCTACGGTTATTTCATAAGTTTTGCTTATTGGCATACTGCCCACTGCTATATGGAGGGATGTGTGGTTTGAAAATAACTCTATAGAGGCTATTGAGCACGTTCTGATTACACCTATCATGCACAAATATATAAACTAATCTTTGAATTTTCGATTCATGTATCTCCGTACTAACCAGACTAGTTATTCCACCCTAGAGCACTGTCCCATATGTGTAGATCGGTTTCAATATTTACTTGAACATCCAATACATGGTACTTGGGTTACATCCCCAGAAAGGTTTCTGTGGCTTTGCTGTTTTTTTTTAATGTTTGCTTCAGAAGAGTTTGTTTTCCAGAGTGTATTCCAATAACGTTCCCTTTTTTTTTCGATTATTTTGAGGTTCCAATTTTTCACTTGTAAAGGCCACCAGGATGATCTTAGTGAGGTTAACGTTATATATCATTGATTGACACCCTTCTTTGATGTATTCAAGAACCTCTTTGAAATATGTCAATCAGATCGCAGAGGAATCGATCTGCAGTTACGTTCCACATGATTGGATCTACAAGCCCCTTTGTGAACATCCTTTGGACGTGCAGATGAAAATAGTGCCTTGTCCTATTTTGTCTCTGCTGTTCAGATAGACAGCAATTGCGGTATCCTTCCGGTTGCCATGATATCTACTCCTCTGTCTTCTAGTTGTTTATGCACTGCTTCATATAGTGTGTTGTCAGAAGCCACTTTCATATCTTAAAATGCACATACTACAGTTTCTTCATTCTCAAGAGTATTTATTCCAGTGGCGGTTCCTCGAAGGAGGCTAAGGAGGCTCAGCCTCCTCACCAATTTATCTTAATGATCATTCTTCATTTTATTTCCTGTTTCTCTGATAATTCTTTAAATTTTACAATTAATTCCCCGTTCTCAGTAGTTATTTTTAATCCGGCAACAGTGGCCAGAGGCTAGATTCTCTATATATCTCAAACGCTAAATACGTGTGGTCAACACAGTTGCCGTTTTACAAGTAGTTCAATTGCTAGATAGGGTAAAAGAGCGAATATGGCAACACCCGATGGAGGCTAGCTTCTCGTACAGAATCGTCAGTCGAATGAAATACGATTACTTGCTACCGCCCTTCCGCTAGAAGAATGCGACACGTGTCGTGTTCCGTTAGTTCTTGTTTTTGTACCGCGAGGTGAAGTAAGGTTGAGTAGTTAAGTTATAATTTATCTAATCGGTGAACGTTAAAATGATGAGTGACTTAGTTGCTGGGTTCTTAGAAAATCCATTTAGTGGATTAACATATGATAGAAAAGTGTTTTTTTAAAAATAAACGGCCTTTACCGGATTTGAAAGGATTAGTGGTGACGATGACAGGTATGTTTCAAAATCGAAATACACAATAAATTATATTGCTTGCTATTTACATCTGATACAACTTCATGTTGGGGACACTCGGGTTATAATGATTTGAAAAATTTAGCTCGTGGTATAGATAGACATGAAAAATCGCAGGAACATATTACATCGTGTATTAAGTTTAAATTAACCGGTAAACAGAATATTGTTAAAGAAGGAAAACATATAATTTGGTAGACAAGAAACTACATTATAAACTACTTTTTTTATGAAATTTTAGATACTATTAAAGGTCAAATTGAGATTCGATTTTCCGATTTACATGAATTGAAGTTTTTCGACTTGACGAAAAGAAGATTTTTCGAATCTTTTTCAAAAGAGTTTCCCAATACACTATTAGATAACTCAGTTCTAAAATATAAATTTTTTGATAAAATTACGCTGCACAATGAATTATGCGTTATATACTCGGATAAAGATATTTTAGGCCAGTACGACAGTCACGCCGATATGATAAAATATATGATAGACAATGATTTGCAACAAGTTTTACCTCAGTTTTATGAACTACTTTGTTTGACAGTCACCATTCCTGTCACGTCGGCATCGGTGGAGAGATCATTTTCTACTCTTAAACGAATTAAAACTTACATGCGAAATACAATGGGCCAAAATCGTTTATACAATGTTAGTTTGATATCTATTGAAAAAGATTTAGTAAAACACTTAAAACAAAATGATACAATTTATGATAATATTATTGAGCATTTTTCGCAAACTAAAGACCGTAGAATTCCGTTAATATATAAAAAAAAGTTAATAAAATAATAAAAAAAAACAAAATATGAAAAATTAAAAAAAAAATAAAAAATATCAAAAATCCAAAGAAAAAAAAAACGAACAAAAAAATGTTTTGCCAAGAGGAACACTACACCTCCACGTTGGTTCTTGCTTGGCAACAATTAATTTTGTCACTGAAGTAGCTGGTACGGTCGCTGTGCAAAGGTTAAATTTATTGGCTGAATAGAGTATATTTTTACAAGAACCAGCCTCCTCTCTTAAGAAGTTAACGAGCCGCCACTGATTTATTCTGTTAGTTGCAATAATGCGGTTTTATATTGATATGCTGTACTTCACAAATCTATGGTCTCCTGCTATGTGAGCATGAAGATATTATAACTTCATAGCGTTCCATTCTAAATTCGAGGTAGGCTCGAACTGGGAGAAAGTTTCACGTAATGAATTTTGGAAGATAAAAATAATTACTTTTCATTAACATAATTAATGACCTGGGTGTACTATCACTAGTGTGATATATCACTTTGGGTGATGGGAGTCACTTCCAGCATTTTTCCCGTTTTCCGTTTCTCAGGCCATACACAAGAATTTTTCCAAGCCGGTAAGGGATGGTGAAAACGTTATCGTTAATTTGTTCATAGGATAGTTTGTCTATCACTGCCTTCAGGATTCCGCCTAGCGCACTACTTCTAGGCTGAGTATCATTGACTGAGCCGTTTTCGGTCCTTCATTTTGTGCTTGTATAAACCGTAGACGCTTGTCTCCTGCCATGTTTTGCCTTGTAGAGAGGAAGAGTGACTTGGTGTACATTGACATGACGTTTCCCATACCCACCTTGAAATCTAGTCACTTCCAGCTACTCAACTGTTGGATTATCATTCGCAATCATTCCGCCGATTTTGGTGTTTCAGACAACCAGGATGAATACCGACCGAAAGTGGATGAAATGGTATCCATGTCTGAAGAAAGCATGATAGCGTATTTACAAAAGATATATTCCAGTTTTTTCTAATTTATAAGTAAAAGTGGTGGTAAGTAGCTCAAATATCTTTTGGTGTGTGAGAGATTTGAACCAAGGAACTGGTAGATATGATCAGACTTCAGCCTTATAAGTAATACAAATGAAATTTCAGAAATTTCATCAGAAGAGCCTCAGAAATTTTAATTTCAGGAACAAGTACCTACTGACTTTTCTTTCGATGAGTTTCATAAACTTGATGAAACTTTACTCCATCACCCAGCCACTTGGAATTGAATCGCCTCAAAATCCTACTGGGACATTTTTGACGAATCCTAGATTTTTTTTACACGTATGAATAACCGTAAAGCATTGAAAAAAAGTCGCTCATAGCAGATTCTCTTTCAACAGACGTTACTTGACCGTCAGTTGATTTCTTTCAAGAAATCTTCACCAAATTTATTCAACATCTCTTCACCTTTCATCTTTCGGCGTAGTGTACTTTCATCGATACTGAAGTTTCCAGCAGTATTTCTTAAAGACTTCCTTCTTTGAACACCTTCTACTGCATTGACAATTTGATGCTTGGTAAATATAATTAAAAAATTAGTGTTATATAAATTATTACTATAAAATATAATACAAACATGTATGACAATATTGATGACGAGCTAAAAGCAAAACTAATTATTCTCACTTTATACACTTCAAATAATGTTTTCGTCGATCCCAATCTCAACCAAACTTCATTGCGGAACATAATGCAGCCACGTGGATAAATATATGCCACGGTGATGCAAAGATATTCGCGATGGTTGATGTCTCTTCCCTGTTCAAGTGACCCGGACGCATATAGGCAGAACGTACTATAGTTTAACCATTGCATACAAATCGAACACTATAATTGGTTATCGCTACTGTGCGATGTCCGACGCTACGGGGTCAAAGTGAGGAACGGTTTGCCCGTGGATGTTTTGCACTTCACTCGTAATTGTGTCAGTATCAAAGGCAAGGAAAATCCAGTTTTCCGTAAAATATATAAACATTAGAAACTAACCCATGAAAAACTCGACAAACTAACCTGCGATAATCTTTCCGCTTGGAGTTTCGAACCAACTATATAGGGCGTGGAAGAATTTGAAGTCCAAATGACTCAGCACGGTCAATTCAAACTGTTACAATTATTATGAGTGTGAAGAAACGTGAATAATACCGTACCTAACTTTGATCTCATCGGATAAAAAGTACCTCGCATAGTAATGGTTGAATGAAAGTGTACGATTTATTTGCAATGAACCGGACTCTCTCAACCGATATAGCTTTTATTTGCTACCTACAACAAAGAGAAAATAAATCAAACAAATAAGAATAAGAAATAATTTTGAAACATGGTTTTGAATGATCTTCATCCTGTGATAGTTTGACAATGAGAATAAAAATTATGATGTCTAAAAAGAAGTGATGTTCGTAAGATCCCTGAATAGCGTATTTATTTTCATGCATGAATTATAAATAGGGCAAATTGACATAAGAAACTCATGGGTATCTATCATTTTGTGTGTTTTCACTAACCCGTAATATAGGATAGCGCAAGGAGGATTCATATTTTCTAACCTACATCTAAATAGAAAAGGCAACAACAAAATTGTCCTGAAAAATCTATATGTACACGATTTGGTGCACTGTAGCAAGATAATTTCGTACTAAGGGAAAATTTGAAAGAACTAAAAACGAAAAAAATCACAAATTTTCTGCTCTACAATCTTTTATTCTTGAAACAGGCGAAAAAACGTATATATTTATATTTACTTCTCGGAAATAACCCTTTCTTTGAACTTTGAATTGCCACAGATTTATTTCTTTTATCGAAACCTTCAATTTTGTATGACTTATAATGTATTTTTCTATCAAAGAAATGAAAATCAGGATGATTCCTGTTTTCTTCTCTAAAATGCATATTTTCAGAGAAAAATGCGAAAAAAGATAAACACACGTGAATTTTGATATATACCTCGGAAATGACCTTTTTTTTACTTCCGGTTTTCATTTTGCATGTAATTACCTTCAATTTTGTATAGGTCACATTGCTGTACTATTTACTTGGACCTCAAATGCTAATTCCGGTGGACTATTTCTTATGTTTAGTTTGATGAAGAGGATATAGACATCCTAAACAAAGACCACACATTCACAGTTATTGTACCGTCAATATCCACTCTAGAAACTTTAATAAACGGAAGTTGAATAGCGTTAAATAGAAAAATTGTTACAAATTCAACAGAAGTCAAATTACTCTTTGGAAGAACTCTCTATAATAAATGGCACTCCTAGTTATATTAAGAGCTTAAGATCAATAGAAAACACAGTTAAGAAAAATAATTTAACTGTTACTAAGTCAGATAAGCCAGACACTGTATTTGAAACACAATTATTATAAAAATAAGATTAATGATTCCAGGCAAAATAGAAATTTGACGTTAATTAACAAAGATCCGACAACAATTCATTTTTGCCTTTTTCAAATAGAATAAAAAATATGAGTCATTATTACACTAAATTATACGGGTTAGTGAAAACCCACAGAGTGAATAAATCCATTAGGTCGGTAGTTACTCATGTCAATAATAGTCCTATTCATAATTAATGTATAAATTTTGTCAGGTGTTAAGTTAAGTGTTTACCTAGTTGTGTAAATAGACGGAACGTAGGCAGTAGAATCATTGGAAATTTGGATAAGCCATCACACAGAACTTTCATCTCACGTAAGTTAATTCATACAACTTTTTAATCTTTGGTATTGGTTCGATGAGGATCGAAACTGCAGATATAGTGAGTA
Source organism: Endomychus coccineus (assembly GCA_958510875.1). Lineage (NCBI taxonomy): Eukaryota > Metazoa > Arthropoda > Insecta > Coleoptera > Endomychidae > Endomychus > Endomychus coccineus. Next base: position 217,283,676 of record OY294067.1, read on the forward strand.
TTGTTCGAATGAAGTAAAAACGAAAAAAAAATCACATTATCTTGATTATATGAAAGAATAACTACTTTGTTTTCATACCACTTTTATTAATAATAACGTGAAAACGTAACTATAGTTTCAACACCGAAGTGCCATTATCTAACAATTAGAAAATTATGAAGAAATCAATGAAACAGTTCAAATATAAATAGAGTAGAGTAAAGTAGGGTTGAGATTGAGGGAACAACGGAAATTCCAAAAACAGGTAGATCCTAGGAAAGTACAGTATCACATAGTAAACATAGTAACAATTTGTGAATTAGTCTGATTAAAATTTAATATTCTAAGAATAAGTTAAAGAGCGGTTTGAAAGACAGTATAGTATTACATAGTAAACATAGTAACAATTTGTGTATTAGTGTGACTATAATTTAATATTCCAAGAATTATTTAAAGAGCGGTTTGGAAGACACATGAAAAGATCACTTTGATATAGGTCTAACTGATCATTGATGATATTTTTATTAGAGTTTTTGACACCTTTATAAATCTCTATTGATTCTAATGTATTCAATTTAAAACCTCCGGTTTGGTTCTGTACACTGCTTAGGCTATCTAAATTAGGGAAATTATGACCAGTTTTTAAAAAATTAAAGCAAACAATTTAACCCTTACAAAGGCGGATAAATCGAATGCAATAACTATCATCCCTAAACAAGATTATGAAGATAAAATGTCAGTATTTATCCATGCGGAATTAAACGAAATACTTTAAGACCCAACTAACCTTTTTCAATCAAAAACAGAACAATTTCTACAAAATAGTGAAATTCTATTTGACAGTGGTTCCGAAAAATATGAACTCATTAATAGCAATCCTTGTTCTCTTAAACTATACGGACTTATCAAAAATCATAAAGAAAATGCCCCCATACAACCTGTAGTGTCTTTTATCAATAGTTCAACAAGGATCCTTGCAATAAAAACTCCTTCGAATTGTCCGAATTAGTCAAAACACACCATATACCAACCAATGGTTTTTTAGTTTCCTTTGATGTTTCGAACATGTTTTCAAATATTCCAAATTCAGAATGTAAGTCTCTAATCAGAAGAATTTTAGATAGATCACATATGAGCCCTTTAATTCAAAATGAAATAGAACTCGCGTTTGACCTATGCTTGAGTCAAAACTATTGTCAATTTAATAATAAATTTTATGTACAGAATTCAGGTCTCGCTATGGGTAACCCATTGAGTCCACTATTAGCAGACATTTTTATGTCTGATCTGGAGGACAAAATTATGAGCTGCACATTAGCAAAGAAAAATATTCAATTTTGGTATAGATACGTAGATGATGTACTTGCCTTCTTCAAAGGCACATCCAGACAATTAAATTTCTTCCTTTCATTTATTAACCAACTTCACCCAAAAATTGAATTCACGTTAGAAACAGAAAAAGATAGAATAAAAAAAACTTTTTGGATTTAACACTAATACGTGACCGTAATAAAATAATCTTCAATATCTACAGGAAACCCACTATTCCGAACTCATCGTTTAGCCCTCGTAGCCATAAATTAGCAGCAAATCACTCAATGATCCATAGAGCATTTTCGATACCATTGTCAAAAGAACACCTCACTATTGAGTTGAACACGATAAAATGAATAGCCATCAATAATGGTTTTCCGGTAGATCAAATAATTAAACTAATAAGTCGCAAACAACAACAATTAACTTTCTATAAAATTTATCCGCGTATGAAACACATAGATGAAACGACTAAATTCATTTCTTTGACATATTCTGGTACAGTAAGTAAACATACAATTTCGTTTATTCGTGTTTCTGTTCGTTTCGTTAATTGAAATTGGTGCGATAAGGACGCTTTGTGCAATACAATTAGTTTTAAGTAATCAAGTTTTAGACAAAATAAGTCTTCTGATGATGGTCGTGAGACCGAAACGTACGTAAAGACAAGAAAATATAAAGCATAAGTGTTAATGTGACCTATTTCCCGAGAATTTTATATAACTAATTCACAAATTGTCACTATGTTTACTATGTAATACTGTACTTTCCTAGGATCTACCTGTTTTTGGAATTTCCGTTGATCCCTTAATCACAACCCTACTTTATTGTACTCTATTTTTACTTGAACTGTTTCATTGATTTCTTCATAATTTTCAAATGGTTTGATAATGGCACTTCGGTGTTGAAACTATAGTTACGTTTTCACGTTATTATTAATAAAAGTGGTATAAAAACAAAGTAGTTATTCTTTCATATAATCAAAATGATAAATTATCATAAAGTAACGGCTTCCACCATCAATTCACATTATCATTAAATTTTGATTATTTACAACACGCGGCATTATGCATGTAGGATTGAATGATGAGTATCTCATAAAAAATATTGCAATGAATTATGGCTATACCACATAAAGAAGATGGATCATATTTTGAAACAAAAAAAATCAATGAGAGTACCCTACATTTAATATATCCTCAAGATAGCAGCAATATGTGAACAACAAATTCTTTACCCGATACGCATGTCAGAATGAAAAAATCTCGTTAAACTTTCGAATAATTTATGTAGATTAATCACAATTCTAAATTAAAGGATAATTTGAAAAATCTGGAGTGTATAAGCTAAGTTGTGATAACTGCCCAGCCACATACATAGGTCAGACCCGACAATACTCCAAGAACACTTGATAAGTTACATCATACTGCAGAAAGGAGACTCATACCTTTCAGAAAGATTATCAGCCAATATAGCTTGCATGTACATGTCCCCCTTCCAATTGAGTATTCATCGCGACATGAATCACTTCTGCCATTATCACTAATCATAAAATGATCATAAAATTGGTGTTCCAAAGTAAGATGAATTCTGAGATTTCGGAATGAGATTTATTGCAACAATAATGCAAAATTAAATAAAGAAAGAAATTCGCAGTTGTTGCAGAATGTTATTTTGTATAAGTTGACTTTGGCACGATTATGTTAAATAATTATCTAATGATGTTATTTTACGAACAACTAATGATAGTACCTACCTATAGCATATTGATGGCAATTATTTCCATTTTATTACTTTTAGTAGATGTGTAGGTTTTGTGAATTGAAGTATAGGGTGCAGTGTATTTGGAAAATTCAACATTCTGGGTATACTAGAAACAAAGTAGGCATGGCGAATTCGATACTATAATTCATCGATGAGAATTTCAATAGGACTATCGTGAATGTAACAAAGGGAGTCCCGGTGGAGCAGGCTCTTTATCGTCAGGAGGGAGGGTGTCTAGAATTACGCGGTTTTAAGTATCGCTCCATTTTCCAATAATACCCTTCATAATTCTTCGCTAAGCTACTTAGGCTTTCACTACCTTCTAAATATTAATATCGTACAGGACAACTGAACATTAATTATCAAACTGAAAGTAATATATCAAGTTTCTTGATGCACAAAGTGCATAAGCTCTATTTCATATTCTCACACAGGGATGTATTGGAGCTTAACAGTAAAATATGATACCGTATTTTCCTGGACACCAATTTCTCATTTTCATTATTTGTAGATTAGTTCACCCAAAATAAAATCATTCAGCTGATATAGATTCAAATTGAGGTCTTCACTAGTTAAGAGCAGCCGACAATGAACATGATGTTCGACTGATTCCAATGAATCATTGCACTTACACGGGGCAAAGAAAAGCCATTACAAATGTTAATATGGGAAAATTTTGTACGGCTTATTTCATTGAGTTTGACTACAAAAATTCTAATATATTGTTTCTGCAATGACACCTCCAATTTACTCTTACAGTTCCTGTACATGAATTTATCTCACCCATTAACAGCTTGAACGCCGTGGTGGTCACCGGTGACTCTTTTGGATTTTCCAGAGGGACCGTGGCGGTCGCAGGTGTCCGCTGGGTTTCTCCGGATGAATTGAAATTTCGCGTAGCAGTGACCGTCGTTAAAAGCATTCTATGTATGTTGCGTAACTGCTATAGTTGCAATGATTAGTGTTTCTCAGTTAGGGTGCGGAAATCATAAAAAAAGTAATATTTATTCAGAGATAAATATTTTTTCATTGAAAATGATCCAATCCAATTTCTAGGCACATAATATTGCTACTTAACTCAAAAATTACATTCATTTCAATACGTGAACACAATCTAAATTCACATATATATAACTGACATTAATATTGTAATGTTTAATTCTCACAATTCATTTTTTCGTACATCTGTACTACCAGGTTTCGAGGTCAATTATTGCACCTCATCCTCAGGTATATATAAAGCATGGATTGAATATATAAAATTATTCATAATCATATGCATATAGCTTCATTTCCAGATAATTACAGTTTATATGTAAAATTTCATTTTTGATTCATATAATACATATTCAACAGTTGAAATTCAGGAAGGAACTGATGAAAATACGGATATTTGTTATATTTGTGTGCTAGTTCGAAACATTCAGAACAATAATGCGGATTCCCTACACAATTTTTGCAATATGTCGGTACTTTTTTACTTGGCTCTTGTTTATTTCTCTCTTCTGTTTTTTTGTATAACATCCCTTACAACATTTTCTACCTTCTCGAACTTTCCTTCTTTCTTCGAAAATGTATTGATTTAGGTTTACTTCTCGTATTATTATTTTCTGTAGAAGTCTCCGGTGGTATGTTTTCTTTGGGTTGTTCTAGCAGATATGTGATCACTTGTTGACGGACCTGACTTATATTCATTGTGCTCTCGTGTATTTTTTTGTATATGGAGTTTTCATTTATTATTGCTGTACCAAGTAGAAGTTCATTGGCTATTTTTCGATACCATTTCAAAGTGCGGGTGTCAACATTGAACGTTTCTATAACTGCTGTATTATTTGTAGCTCGAGTAGATTTTAGAATTGCTTTACTTGTACTGGGAACACATCCAGCAATTGCATCACCGGGCATAGATTCATTAGCTACATTGCTTATATTCGGTATGGGTTACGGACAGATGTCATCTCGATGCTCTGAATCTGATTCATGCACAGATTCTGAATACAAGGAATATACGGTGTATCTGCGTCAGAATCGTATGCTTCCAATTCTGAATCCGAATGTTCAACTAAAATGAACATTATTATCAAAAAATTACGAATAAACCTATGTCGCTATCTTACCATTTGCATTCAAGGCAGGAGCGTAGCTAATTCCCGCTCCGCTCCCTTGTATATAAACTACTTGCGCCACTTCCTTTTTCTAAAAAAAGGAGAAGGAGAATAACAAATAATAACTTTGAATTTTAACTAAAAATAATCAACATAGTGCATGCTTGATATTCATTTGAATGATTTATTTTGATTATTGAAAACAATTTGTTATTTACACGTAATTAATAGTATATCTTATGATATATTATATACCAATAAGTATTATTGCACCACTCGAGATTAACATTTGATTTTCTCGTGCGCCCCTACAGACGCACGCCCCCCGCACCACGGGGATTGCGGGTCGTTATCTATGCCACTGATCCAAAGCCAACTGAACCAATTTCCATTCCCGTGAGATCATTCTACGCGCACATATATCTATTACATGCTACATATAGTTCTGAAGCGAATGCAAAATGTATGTACTCCATGGGCAACAGATGTGTCAAGACCCGCAAAAGCAGGCATACATCTGCATCTTGGGTCATAGTGGTCACCTATGACCGAAAATTTTGGGCATAATAGCTAAGAAATCAAATCAGTTTTACTTTATATAGTATCCATGGAAGTCAGATATACAGTTTGTACAAAAAAATATAAAATTATTGATTTGGTCCGTACGGCAAAATATGCAATTTCTGTAAGGCTCTCAGCCTGTTAAGTGGTCGTATTTGAATTGAATCTATGTATATGAAATTATATTTCAAGCAATAGGTACTGCTCAAAATGAAATGGAACCGTATGAATACATTAGACAGAATCCTCAAAATTCTGAACAAGATGACTAGTCGACTCGTCCATTAGCTAAATGTTCAGATTTGTTCTGCTTATTATCCAGGAGAATTTGTTCTTGATAATTTCAGGTACAACTATCCCCATAAAGCCTTCGATGTCTATTTGGAGTAATATTCACACATGTTTGGAATTCAATTTACAAACACACGCTGAAGCTGAATCTCTTAGATACAGGAAAGAACTATTCGTCTCGTTCGTGATGTAACACTCACGAATTCATCGATATCTCTAGAACATCGCAGAAAAGTGGGCAATCTCTCCCTCTTCCATAGATATTTTCATGGTCGGTGCTTATCGGGAAACTCGTCTGCTATTCCACCTCGAGTGATTCCAGGTAGGCGGTCTAGACGAGCCCAAACTGGTCACCCTTCATGTGAAACTTCTTTCTACCAGGTTTATTTTTCTATCGAACTGTGAAGTAGTACCTACTACTCTTTGCCTGGTCTGGTCTTTCCTGATGCCTATAACTAAGGCGCCTTATTTATAAGTATACGCATCCACCATTTGGGTACCAGAGTCACCTGTCACCCTATTTGTCACAGTTACATTTACCTCTCTTTGTTGGATTTGGTATGGGAATGAAAATGTAGAGTAACATAAAATGCATTAGAAATCTTTAATTAGTAAGATCGTCACATATGTATCAAAATTGAAAGAAATTCGTTCGCCATCAGTAATAAATACGGAATTATATTCCTCATCGGATATTTGTAACACAGTAAGTATTCTGTAAAAGAAGCAATACATTTTACTATTTAATCTACCAAATGGGGCAAACAATAATTATCATGTTCATGAACAATATATTGAAACTGTGGACAAGATGTCAGCATATTCTGAGCAACAAAACAATTATGATTCAAAAACATGAAAATGTAATATTTTCATTAATTTTGAATCCATAATAAATAAAACAGAAGTTTTGAAATAATTGGAAATATAAAATTGTACATGCAGAATATAGCTTCATCGATATACAAGGTGTTCCATCTCAGACGAGCCACCCCGTATATTTTTTATCCCATAGTGAGTGGAAAAATCTCCCGAAACACGTCGAATGATTTAGTTTGGGGGACATCTTTTGACGTATATTTGAGGCTTGAACGAGCAACCCCCTAATAGGGCGCGCTTCAACCCCTCAAAATTGAATAGGGGAGAGGGGTTGAGTGATACGTCATTTGAAAGGTTTTGGAAGCCTCTTTACAATGGTGTATGAAAAACGTTAATTTGATGAACCGTTTCTTCCAAAAATTAATTTTGTTGCTCGAATGCGCCACCTTGAATATTTTGGTTATTTGTACAATGTACAAGCTCATTTTTATTAAGCCTTTTTTTACAAACTTAAGCAATCTTCAAAAAATCACATTCGTAAAAAAATTTAATTGTGTTGTCATGCTTACAATGAAAAAAATTAAATCTGCGTGTTTAAATCAAACTAATAAATAAAAAAACAGCAAAACATTTTTTTTATGTTGCCTTCATTTTTTGTTCTCAGTAGGTGTTTATCTGGTTTTAACGTTTCTTCGATCATTCCATGATTTTAATCAATCTGTTGAGTTACTACTTTGCTGATTTGTTTAAAATTTCAAAAAATATGGTGTACACATTGCAAGAACGTGTTGAGCTGGTTAGTCTTTATTACCAAAACCGAAATTATGCCCGAGCGGCTGCAAGGATATTTAACGAAAACCATCCTGAACGTAGCGTTCGCCATAAGAACGTAATGGAATTGATTTCAAAATTTGTGGAGATGGGTTCAGTAATGGATAATGTGGATCGAATGCAAGAGTTTCGCGAAATCATGGTCGAGCGTATCAACATTAACCCAAATTTCTTGTACAACGTTTGCTTTTCTGACGAATGGACTTTTTTACTTAATGGAGAGGGTAACAGGCATAACTGTAGAATTTGGAGCGATACAAATCCTCATGTATTTCGAGAAGCTCACACTCAACATCGAGAAAAGCTAAACGTTTGGGTAGGAATTTTGGGAGACCATCTAATTGTACCTCTGTTTATTCCTGGTAATTTAAATGGCGAAATTTATCTTGAAATGTTGGAAAACGCGATTGATCCGTTAATAACTGAACAATTAGAAAACGATCCTCTACTACTTGAACAACAATTGCATTTCCAACAAGACGCAGCTCCTCCTCACTACGCCGCACCAGTTCGCCTATGCCTCAATTTGCAATACCCCGGTCGTTGGATTGGAAGAAGAGGTCCTATGGAGTGGCCTGCCTGATCTCCTGACCTGAGCCCTCTGGACTTCTTCTTGTGGGGACACCTTAAGTCCAAGATTTTTGTGACTCAGCCTAAAAATTTGGACGAACAACGCCAACGAATTGTAAATTGTCGTAAAATAACTCCAATTATGCTGAACCATGTTAGAGACGATTTTCAGTCAAGCTTGTATTATTGTATGGAAGTCAATGGAGGACAATTTGAATATTTGATTTAAACACGCAGATTTAATTTTTTTCATTGTAAGCATGACAACACAATTCAATTTTTTTACGAATGTAATTTTTTGAAGATTGTTTAAGTTTGTAAAAAAGGCTTAATAAAAATGAGCTTTTACATTGTACAAATAACCAAAATATTCATGGTGGCGCATTCGAGCAACAAAATTAATTTTTGGCGAAAACGGTTCATCAAATTTAGGTTTTTCATACACCGTTGTGAAGAAGCTTCCAAGACCTTTCAAATGACGTATCACTCAACCCCTCTCCCTCATTCAATTTTGAGGGGTTGAAGCGCCCCCTATTAGGGGGTTGCTCGTTCAAGCCTCAAATATACGTCAAAAGATGTCCCCCAAACAAAATCATTCGACGTGTTTCGAGAGATTTTTCCACTCACTATGGGATAAGAAATATACGGGATGGCTCGTCTGAGATGGAACACCTTGTATGTATGAACAATACAAAACAAAGCATGTTATTGCATTTGGAATAAAATAAGAAACTATAAGTATGTGTTATACATCAGTCAATGCCGTATCATTCATACACCTTATTTTCTCACAATGTTGCAGTTGCGTAGTTTAATAATTCAAATACAAATGTTCAACTGGAAAAAGTCCATCAAGCTTTAGATGTTTTATAGATACGTTGCCTGAAAAATTTACTCGTTGTTTGTGTTCTCAAGCTCAGGCATCATGTCGAAAATAGTGCTCAAACGGCCATATTCGCGAAAATCCGTATTTTTTTTGGCTCAGTTACAATACTTCCCTTACATTATATACTACGTATATAATATATAGAAGATGAAGAAATATTTATTTGAAATAGGTTTCTCTAATATACAATAGTACTAATATATACAACAATATTAATTTGAATTAAACCTTGAATTAGCAATAAAGTAGGTATGTAATCAATCTTGCAGAATGAGAAAAACATTATTACAGAATAATAGTAAGTCTAATTCAGCTCTTTAATATGTGCCAACAGTTGGAGTCTGAACATTTCACAAGATTCACTAGATTTAATATAATGAAGAAGATTATTGAACTCTATCATTCCTTCCAAAAACAAAGAGTTTCTTGTATTTGATAATTTTACCCTTGGTACATGAATGTTGTTCCTATTTCGAGTGGAATATTCAAGAAAATAAGAAGGTGCTTCATTGTGTGTTATTTTGTGAATGAATATTATCGTTAACAAGTAAAGTCGTTTTGTAACTGAAAGCCATCGTAATGTATTCAACATCATTGGGGCAGGAGTATAGCGATTACAGCTTAAAATGATCCTCATCCCTCTATTTTGTAGGTGTGTTTTTTTATTTAAATTGAAATGATGTAATAAAGTTGCACAAAAGTCAAACTGCGGTAGTAAGATCGACCGGTATACAGTAATTCTTGAATTAATAGATAATTACTTAGCAATTCGTGAGAAAACGTATAGTTTTTTCGAAATTTTCTGAGTAACATACATGAAGTGTGCGTCCAAACAAAGTAGATTATCCAACTGAAACCCAAGATACTTGACAGTTGTTACGTTTCCAATTTGCTCGTTATTAGTCGAAATATCATTCACATGCATGTCTATATTTCTATTTAGTTGACATAATCATTGCCTTGGGTTTGGGGACATTCCGTTTAAGATTGTTGATTTATAAATATCTATTTACACTTATTAGAATATTATTCATCTTTTGTATAGCAGTGTTCAGGCATACATCACTACATGCTAATGATGTGTCGTAAGTAAGTAAATTCATGAACTGACAGCTTACGGAAAGATCAATATCACTTAGATATAATATGAAGAGTAGAGGACCTAAGATATTTCCCTGTGGTACCTCAAGATTATTGCAAATTTCACGTGATGTTGAATTCCTGACTCTGACTCTCTGATTTCTACCTGCAAGTAACTTTCGAACCATTTGAATGCCTTGCCTCGAATTCCATATTGATATGATATATATAAATATATATGAAAAACTGTGAGCTTTTGGGAGTTTAATTATGTTATTCAGCTCCATCTTGAAATTTAATTCGTCATTTCAAGACATACACTTGCCATGATTTTCAAGACATATTACTGTTGTTTCAGCTGGAAATACTGCAATCCATTGATTGGGTCTTATTTTCGGCATATTTTGTTGATTTAATGCGACTCCATGCTGTTTGCAATCATTATAATATGTTGTAATGTGAATTGTGATAGATGAACTTCGCAAGAAGTATCTTCATTTATATTTTGAGATTTGCATAAAATTTAGGTTGTACAGATTTATCTACATTTCTCGATATGTACTTCTTTTGTCGGACTTTAACGGTGACAATTGTTTCGTACAATTATTGTAACGTATCAGAATTTGCTTTATGAGAGAATTTCATTGTTGATTCTGACTCATTTCATTCAATTAGATATTTTAAAAATCTTCTGTTTTTAAGATAGATGAATAAAATGTATTAAGTTTAGTAAAGCTTACTGTGTTATCATTTCGATATGATATTCTGAATTACTATGGCAATTATTTGATATTTCATTTGTTTTATACATGGGTTCAGATATAAGTCCCCGTTGAAGTCTAAAGTTTTCATAAGGACATCACTTGTTCCCACCTGGCAGAATCATTCTAATGAATATTTGTAATATTTTCTCCATGAGTATATTATTCATTATCCAATATCCCTCCAAGTACCTATTAGCCACGGAACTACTTCATCAAAAGTATTAATTAATATTATATTTGGACACATCAGTAATTCAAGTGGAAGTCACTTATATTTATACAAATATTATAAATATCCGTATAGAAGTAGAAGGATCCGCAACAATAGTGTATTTTATATATTTAAGCATGACGAATCCTATGACATTTAAGAATGTGGAATGAAAACAGTTTGTGTCACTGTAAACTAGCATATTAAAACACATTTCTGCGTGCAAGCTAAGATATTCTTCAAAAGATTTGTCTTTGGTGTCAGTTTTGCCAACAGTTCCCTCTGCGCGCAACGGTTTCATAAATTTCTTGTGTGACACATTTTATCACACATACTTTTCAACGCAAGTATAATGAGGTCTTCCATCAACAAGATGTTCTGCTTCTATTCCGCTTCAGGTCACACCAGGAAGCTTACCTACCATTTATAAGCAGATGTATGTACTCAAACCACGGGTACAGAAGAACTAACTGGATATAGTCAGGGCCTATATATTTCTATATAACCCTAATATCTGGCCTGGTTATTGGAGTGATAATGGAGGGGCCATTCTTGACTTCAAAGGGCTAGCTAGGAGAAATGATCATCTTCCATCTTCTGGTTACTATATATGCAGAATATCGTCAAGCAATTGCCTAACTAACTCTCTTCAACCAATCGATTTCCAATTCAAATCGAAACTATCACGGGTGAGGTGTCTACTATCTATAGAACAAGATGCTTCTCTCCTAAACATTTCCATGTCTCTCATATTATTGATGGATATTAGCTTGTCGTCGGTTTTGAACAAATCCTAATAGCATCACTGATGCCTTGGGTTGGAGTGAAGCACCTCAATTTGAGGTAGGATTGGTACCAACGCTGCCGTGGGAGATTGAATACTCTGTACACACTGCCGAGGGGGTTGCATGTGGTAGCAAGATATATCTTCATTGAACTTTGTAAATTTCAACCACATCAAGATCGGTTTGGATAATTGTTGAATCCAATCTCATAATAGACAATAGAAACAAAGTTGAGGTCATGCGAACATGACAACGATGTGTTTGCAAAACGTTTCCCGCCAATAATAATTTCATTTTCATTTCATTGAGGATGTTAGTATTTTTCAAAATATTAATGTTGCAAGAACATTGATTTTTTTGACTATTGCGAATTGGTAGGGTGAAATGCGTTATTCGGAACCACAAATAGCCTCCCAGGAGTTGAATATATCTTTTTATGGAAGAAAAAATTCAATTGATCTCGTAATCAATCAAACGGGTAGCCTCAAATCATAATTCATTGCCGAATTCAAACATAGTGGACCTAAAAGACGATAACACGATTGTGCTACTACCTATGTTTGTCAGGGTAACTATCTTGATCTCAATAAGGGGCATTAAGTGATGACAATACACAAAAATTATCAAATGGAGAAGATTGCTCCGTTCCTATCCGTCATACGAATTTGAAAATGTGCAAATCGATTTAAAGTGATAAAAATGAACTGTATTATTCCGAAGCGCGGTAGTAGCTGATGGTACTTTTGATATTCATCTTCAATTTTTCAAATGGAATCTATAGAACTTGTTGTATTCTTATGACAGTTGTTTTTCTGGTTACGTTACGCATAGATTCATTTACCTTGCAGGGTTGTCCGAAATTGATATTTTAAAATTGAAAAATTACGATATTGACAGCTGAATAACGTAATAATATAAGAAATGTGAAATAGATATTTGAAAAACAAGTTGTCAATTCAAATAAAATTTCAATGTCATAACATATAGTATTTACCACTGAATCTAATCATTTGCATTATATTATTCTAACGTTCCCACGGTTGATAGCTATTACCGCAATCGAATTCCGCGAATATATCACATACATTTAACCCGCAAAAGTGCGCGAAAGGGAAAAAACTGGGGTGAGAGAAGTTAGTGATCTACGGATGAGGTGAGTGGCATTCAACTCAAGAGTACAGCGAAACTAAAAGAGGGAGTTGGGTATCTGATGTTTTCTGAAATTTATAATTATTCTTAACATCAAACACTAGATGATGAAATTAATTTTTGATTCAATGGGAGAAAATAACAGGTAAGTTAATATTTCACAACTTCATAGAGTAAACTTGCAAATTGTTACATATTGCCGAGCTTTACAATTTCGCTCTATATTAGTAATTTTGTTAACCTATACGGATGAAGCATAATAGTGATAATTCTAGATGTAAATTCCCTATAGATTCACGTCATTTTCAAGTTTCATATAAAAAAACATATTATTTCCGTTTTGTTTAGTAAGTGCAGCTTATTACTATCATATCTACCAAAACACAAACTTTTCCCCCTACATCTCAAACTTTTGTTCCTTTCAATTGTTTGCATCGGACCCTCGGGAGTCCGTAGTGCGCCATTGATTAGGAATAGTATGTTGTTTTACATAACATTAACAGTAATATTTCACGAGCGCCAATGATTTCATTCTTCCAAATGCTGAAAATGCATATACAACATTGAAAAATTATTCATACAACGTGTGTTGTCTTCTCATCTTATTAAAACTAGAATAGAGGTCAACTTTCTGGAGATGCGACCTGAATTGTTCACCGCGATTTCTCCCAGAAACCAAGAAATCCTTGAATTGATTGCAGTTGCGAACGTTAATAAGAAGATATCACATAACCCATTTGTAAACTGAACAACTTACGTAACTACTAACTTTGGTTTCTCTGATTTCTGGACAAGTATAGAGTTATATATTTACTTCTTAAAATGATATCTGTAATCATCATGGCAGCTACTTTTGAAAAGTTATCATATTCAAATTTAGAATAATCTGAGTCAATCATGTTCTACACTTAGATATCTGAACAAAAGTAATTCATTGAATAATCTTATGAATTCAGTGACGTTCCATACATCAGATAAACGAGGAAAGGGAGACATATTCATAATAGTAAAAATCAAGATTACACAAATTATAAAGATTCGCATTTCATATATTCTTCAATACAGTAAATGGTTTCATCAATAAGAACTTTCACAGTTTGAACTTGTTTGTTAGTTTTTTTTAAATTATTTGACAACTTATTGTATAACTTAGTTCCACAACAACTAACGAATTGTTTGGTGTTTTTCTTTACATGTAGAGGTTTTTTGAAGCATGGCGATTGATAGTATTGAAGATATGGTGTTCACCGTTAGTTTCAAAATTAATCAAATTATTATGAGTATACTTTTATATTTTCAGATTCAAAAAAGTCTCTACAGGAATGACTTTGTCCAATATTACACATTATCCTAACTGCCTTTAATTGTTGGATGAAAAGTAAGTTCATCTGCATTTGCTGACTTACCTCATATGAGAATACCATAAGACAATAATGAATGTATATTGGCAAAATATGCTACTTTCATAACTTCACCAGTAGTCAATGTATTCAATTTTCTCAACAAATAAATAGAACTTGATATTTTGTTACAGGCTGTTTCTATATGAGTTGCCCAACTGAGTCTGCTATCAATATATAAGCCCAGGAATTTAATATTTTGTGGAATACATTTGTAAGCAAAAGTGAGATATGATGTTTTGTTTTCATTCAATTTTAATTTATTAGTATCGAACCATAGCTTAGCTTCTAGAATAATATTATTTATTTCGGTTCTCACTTCTTCTTTATTCTTTTCAATGGGTAAAGCAGATTAGGAAATATCTATTAGTTTAAATAATGTGTCAACCACAAATAGTTTAAGATATCCAAAAGAAAAAACATAAATCAATTGTAAGTGTCATAAATGAAAGAATATAGGGATGTTTATTCTAGCGGATGTATTCCCGCTGTGAGTATTTCTCCAACAAACCATGTGTTGAAATCCTACTAGAGATTTTTCAGTGTTGTTCTCGTCAGTGGACTTCCCCCGGGAAATCTTCATGTATTAGAAGACTACCGAGAGATATCGTGCTGGCGCCGGAACAGATGCGTTCATAAAACCATAAGGATTTCATGTTATAGAAACCAACGCTACAACGTCCAAGCTCTGACCGACTTGTAGTCTAGTTTTGAATCTGATTAGATTTCAATAAGAATCTGTCCCCTTAACGTTAAAAAGTTCCCGTATGCCATTATTATACTTTTCTTCATCAGAACTAATAAAAATTATTTGTTTCAGTAGAAATCCTTAAGATTAATTTCGATATATAAGATACTCATATAAATTGGCAGAATGAAATTGCATTTCAATTTAATAGATCTCAATGTATCGTTACATATTTGAGTATATAATTCCAAATGCAATTGAGAAGCAAACTGAAACTAAAATTTTTTTCCAACATATTTGAAATCACTTTCAATTTACTATAGAAGACCAAATATCAAATTTAGTATCATACACATATATTTCCATAATAATTTGTAACACAACATATCATTTATTATTTCCAATTCTGATATAATTTTACGATGTCGTTATTACTTTCATTGTTTACGAGGGTGAATCATGCAATATTCGATTTTCGATCAAAACATAATGGTTTCCTTTCTGTATCTGCAATCATTGGAATAATGCTCTCTTAATAATACTAGCAACAGAAAGATATGGAATAAATTAATATAATATTGAAGATATTACAAATGATGATGGGACATGAAAAATAGTCATTTGTTTTCATAATTCCAAGGTTCGTTATTTCATCACGTTGGATTTCATTTTGCACAAAATTGCATGAGACATGTGAAAAATTAGACTTGCCGTAATGATCCTATCCTAATGAGATTTTTCGTGCTATGTTGAGAGGAGTGGAAAAGGAATTATATAGGAATAAGACTATCTATTTTTTTCCAGATAGTCGGTCGCACTCGAAGTAATTTTGTCCGAGAAGGTTGAGGTATCAGAGATAGTGATGAAGTATTTATTTTATGGGAATCCATTTTAATAAAATGAAATAAAACAATTTTTGTCTAATTTCCACAAGAGATTTTATGTTTGAACAAACACGATCGGTTTCGACTTTACCATCATTATCAAGTGAATATAGTAACAACAGGTAGATTTATTTATACATAAATTTCACAGATTCAGTAATGGAGAGGGATCGAGGTCCAATTGAGTATTAAGTGTATTGAATTCGGAGTTTTTACACAGTTCAAACTTTCCAACAGATTCATTGACTTCCTTTTATTGCAAGTATGAAGGATTTTGAGATTATACATTATTATTTCATGATTTGAAATATTAATATGTTCGAAGATTGCTGATCTACCATCGAAGGAAATATGTTCTTTGAAATGTGATTCAAAATTGCGCCCCGTCTGCTCAACATAGACCACATTCGATCCTGTAGATACCAGATTTTTTGTTTTTGTCAGTTTTTTGCTTGGCATTAAATAGTAATTTGCTCAGATTCAATCACCATCAGCTAAAATAAGAAGTTGTTATATGAAATTTGAAAAGAAGAAGTAGGTAAACACACCTGATGCGACCATTTCTATGGAATCTTTCAGTCATATCAGTCATAAATTAGCAGCTCATAAATGAATGATTCAACGAGCCTTTTCTATCCCTCTATCAGAAAAAGATCTCAAGACAGGAATCACTACAATTAAGCAGATAGCTTTAAATAACAATATTCCTATTCACTTCATTAATCAAATCATTAATCAAATCATTAATCGTAAAGAGGAAAAACTGATTTCACAGCTATTATATTCCATAACAGAAACATCAGAAAAGAAATATGCATGGTTTAGTTATGTTGGCGAATTATCAAACAGTATGAGTATTTTTCAAAATTTAATATAACAACTTCTTCTTCTAGCGGCTTGAATCTGAGCAAATTACTATTTAATGCCAAACAAACTACTACATCATATCAAAAATTCAGAAAAATTCACCAAATTTTTGTGTGCATCCTTCATTTGGGGGGGGGGGGAATTGATTTTTGGGATAAAAGTGCGGATTCCGTATTTCAGCTTATTAAAACATTTTCCGAAGATTTTTGAAGTGTTCCAGAAAAAGGTATATTTTTTTTATTTAAGGGGGTTAGGGGGGGCTTCAAAAATTTTCATGGGAGGAGAACATTATTATTATGCAACATAAACTAGAATGAAGCATGTTAAATAATCGTTCTCGTCTTCAGAAATAAATAGTCTATTAAGAGTAAAATGTAAATATAACCCCTCCTAGCAGACAATCTGTTCATTTTTTGAGCTTGGCCCAATGTTAACATTGTTACAAAATTACATGGACTTTATCATATCAAAAATTCAAAAATATCCACATAGACCCAATTCCCTGAAGGAATTTGCGAGGTCCTTTGAAAATTGTAAGATTGAGTGATTAACGAGGGTATTCCAAACGAAGCTTCGACATTCGTCTGCCCTATTGAATGTAATATTCTTTTCTGTAGAGTGGTTCGATTAAGTCCCAAAATGAGCAAATTTCGGAATAAATTTTCTAGAATAATTTAGAAATGCAACAAATCTTCAAGAGTTTGCATGGTTCCGAACAAAATTGTATTGTGGCAGTATTTCCCTTGTCAGGGAGAATACTCTCAGATGAAACGATGTCTCTTAAATATAAAATTTGGTCTTTCAAAAATTCACACTAATTTTGGTGTAATTTTTAATTACCTTCTCGTAGTTTTTTAAGTACTTTTGAATAAATTTCATTATGATTTTGCCAACTGCTACCAAATACAATCAAATTTTCCAGATATGTGAAACATTTTTCGCAATTCAAACATGACGTTTCCATATTCATGCCATGAGAAACCCCAGCTGTTTTTTGATCTAGTCTTGCCATTTGGTACTGTCCGGGATGCGTGGTAAAAGCTGTGTATGGATGACATGTCTCACCTGGCTCGACTTGAAAATATCTTTCAGAGATGTAATGAAAATGGAAAAAAACAATATATTTTGGAACTAAACTATTTATTGGTAAAAGAATAAGCAAATATATATACATAATAGTGTTTATTAACCTTTAAGCTATAAGAGGAGAGGAATAACAACATATATTATAAGTACAGTGATTACATGTAGTATAAAATATTTGTGATGTATTGGTTACTTCAGAGAGCAGTAGCATCTTCATTTCCTCTTAAAGATAATTCGGTCGTTCGTGAACTTGTTATTGAACGATAATAGTAAACAATGATATATTTGCAGGTTAAAGTTATAATGATTTCTTAAATTATCTAATATTTCAATTACTGGACTCAGCTCTAAAAGACTTAATGGAAGCAGTTTGTCTTCTAGTGAAAACCTTTGTCCTTTTCTGTTGGCAACATTGAGTATAAATGAAATTTGCTGTTATTTCGTTGAATACATTACTCAAATATTCTTTTGAAACTGAAAATATCTCAGTCAATTGCAGTCGTTCATTCAATTGTGTATTTTCCTTTTGAAGTTGTAAATGAATATTGAACATATTTTATAGTGTGTGGTAATAGTGTCCTGCATGTACTGACGCGAGTAATGTAGCCATTGCTTACCTATCGGTAAAGATTTACTAATATCATATTCTTAGCGAACTCTAAACGAATCGGAACAACATTACTTCACGATCGAAAAAGAATTATTAGCAATTGTTACTGCCGTGAAATACTTCAGACCATACCTTTTCGGACGATAATTTAACATAATAACTGATCACAAACCTCTAGAATGACTTTTCTCACTAAAAGAATCAAATTCAGAATTAGTTGAAGCTCGAAGAATCACAATATTTCTTATAAAAAGGGTAAATGAAATGATGATGCACTTTCACGCATCGAACTTAATATAAACGAGTTAGCTGAAACTAGCAATTTACTTGATATATATTGATAAAGAATCGGTAATTGCCAATAAGGACGATCAATCAGAATTATAAATTCCTATACCCGATATTAATATTGGAAATAAAACTGTACATCCCAACAACCAAGAAAATACTTTGGTCGAAATTCCCATCTCTGATAATTCGCTCTCCAAACTTATATTATGAATTTTGCGATATGATTCAAGAAACATTCACTCAACTTAGGTATCAATCTTACTCCTACACCAACTAAATCATTCGAAATCATTCACTTAGATATAATTAAAATGCAAAACAAATAGTTCTTACTATTATTAATGCTTTTTCCAAATGCGCTCAAATTTACGAACTACTTATTACAGTTCTACGCATATTCAGGTATTCCTGAAAAGATCCTAGGCGACAATGAGTCAGAATTTAAAACTAGCAATCTCAAAGAACTACTTGACTAACACAAGATCGAAATACATTTTATAACTCCTGAAAATCCTCAGTCGAACGGTTTTAATTTAGAGATTGCATAGTACTCTTTTAGAACATATATGATTACTGAACGAACAATTTCCTACAGACAGTTCAAAAAATAAGACACTGTATGCTATATTAGCTTACAATATTACCATTCACTCCTCTACTGGTAAAAAACCAATAGATGTGATCTCTGGTCACTTAGAACTAGACGATCCGTTCGATATAAACTTCCAAAAATTGTTAATGACTAACTACGTCCAAAACCACATAGAACAGACTCAGTTATTATATAAGAAATTGAATAAACAATTGATAAACCATAGAGAGAAAACTGTTTGAAAATTTAACAAAGACAGATATCATAGAAATCGAACCAGATCTACCAATATATTCAAAAGAAGTCAAACGAGTTACTAAAGTACAAAACAAGTTTAGACCTAGTCATTCCCACGAAAGTAGAGACCGAAAAACAAAAAATTGAAACCAATACACGCACTTATCACTTAAGAAATATCAAAAGATCACCGAAAATTGACGAAAAGCAATTGTTGCAGGTTCGTCCTGACCATACTCTGTCTAACGCAAGTTCAAGTGGAAATCAGAAACCTGAAAAAAACCCAGGAGTTCTACCAATACACCTCGGTCCTGCCGAAATTCAAGAATATCATCATAAAATCATACATTACTACAACATATCTTTGATTTTTTAACTGAAAATAAATATTATAATTCTAAAGAGCTTGTAGACTATTTCAAATTAATTAATAATACTATACTCAATATTTATGAAACTATTAATGAAATAATGCCAAAAGGTAACAGACAAGAACGCGGTATAATTAACGGTTCGATATTTAAAAACATTACGGGAAATTTGGATAATCAAGAACATTTTGATAAAAAAATCAAGCAATTAGAACAAAATCAAATCTTATTAAGTGATGATGTTAGAAAACAATTCTCTCTTTTCTCCAGTGATTTTTTAACCAAACAATTTCATACCTTTATCAAAACAAGAAAGCACTATAAAAACGTTTAGTCCAGACTGACTATTTTTCAAATCATTATTCATCTGCAACCAATATTTATAATATCGCCGATACTTTGAACCAATTCCAGAGCTTATATACCAAGCTATTCAAAAAATCCTAGATAACCTAGTCATCCCAATAACTTTCACGAAATTAAAACTTATACACCCCAGTATAATATCAACAAATGAACTTTATAATTCTTTGATGCATTTAAAACTTACAATACAATACTCAATTCCCATATGGCATGAATCCACAACCTTTCGATTATTAGTCCCTTATGCCAGATATGTATTATAATCTAGAAATTACCTGGCCTACGAACCTGAAGACTGAGATAATATTAACAGTACTTTCTTCTGCAGAGCAACAATCATGGAAAATAAATGCGAAGCCAATATTATTCTAACTCAAAATTTGGCCAACTCTACCCATCATGCTTTAGAAATTTCAGACACACAAATCGAAGAGATCGGAGGCACCAAACATAGGTTACTCTCATCTCCTATTCCCTTCGGAGTAACAGTTAATTTCCCATTAAGACAAGAAATCAAAACACCACAAGGAAGCTATTTATTTCACCATATCAAAGAATGTCTCTTATAGCTAAATCAGGAAGAAATCCGTTCAACAACCGTAGAAACCACGGGTCAACCCTTATTGTATGAATTTTCGGAATTCAACTCTCCGTTCTATAGACCATATATGGAAAATTCCCAATCACTCAAAGCAATCAATGTGAAGGACATCAGTGACTTAAAAAATCAAATTAAATGGTCTCAACCGAAGCAGCTGCCGACAAATCAATCTCAGCATAGTTACATTCTATATTTTATAGTGGCAATCATAATTATATTCATCTGTTCAAAAGGACGTATAATTTCAATATTGAAGAATCTGAGATGCCGACAAGAACCATCCCAAGAAAGTACATTGGATATCCAGCTTCCTCGAGATGTACTTTCCGAACCTGGAACTTTGAAGGGAGGTGTTATAAGAAGTCATTCACATCGTATAGTACTATGAACTGATTCTGAACTAGCCAGCAGTGTCAGCGTTATCATATTTCGTTTACTATTCATTTCTAGGTACATTATTGTAACATGTAAAACATTCATTCATACTGAAAAATCTCATCCTGCCCTGAAGATGCCACCTGTAATGGTTGGCGAAACGTCGGCATCAAGTCGAGCTATTGTGACGCGGAATCCATCCGGAAGACAAGATTTTTCAAGATTAGCTGTCCGCGGAAGTCTACTATCCAAGATTCATTCATACTTCTGACTTTGATTGAATAAGTAGCTCTTGATTCTCATTGTAATATTCAATAAAAGTTAATTCTAAAAACAAATTTGTGAAGCGAGTTTCCGTTTTTTACACACTGGGCTCCTTTCGGGAGTAGAAGTATATTGTAGATGAGGAACTGCCAACAGTTTGTACACACTGTGTCCCTTCCAGGAGTAGAAGCTGGAAGTGGTCGTAAGCTTGAGCTCAGTATGCCCTATAATTATGTACACTGTGTACATCCGGGAACAAAAGAGGGGGTACTGCGGATGAGCTTTATAGTTTGTGCACACTGTGCGTCTCCTAGGAGTATGAGCTATAACTATCTGATATATGAATATACGGCATTCAATTGAGGGATGAGACATGATTTTCCAATTACCGGTAGGAGCGTCGTCATATAGAAATTGTGCATATCAACCCGAATACAGCAGGATGAAAAAATTGAAGTAGTCAGAATGTAATTTGAAGTTGTAGAATTATTACCGATATTGCGTGGGAGAGGGTCGAGCAAAGATCGATCGAAGACCGCTCCTACGCTTTTCATTTGCTACGTTCACAAATGACATGCACTAGATTATTGCAATTACTGCGTGAAGTGCCTGAGTTGTTTCCAAAACTGTCCCCTCCATAATCGTTTTAGCTAGTTCTTTTTCTCCGTTGTATACTTGTTGAGCTTCCTTGTACTCCTACCGAGTGGTTTTTGTGTGAATATCAATATTTTGATCCATTCTTTTTGCAAATTCCTATGAATTCATCATTGAAACGTGATTTCTGTGACATCATTGAATAAGGTGAAAAGTAACCGAGTATTAATTGCAATTAAAGCCTCCAAATCTGATACTATTCATTCTTCCCTAAAGGGCCCTAGCTACTTACTCCACTGAGACTACCGGGGACAAGACTATCAATAGTAAGCAGACGTTTTCCCTGGAGAATAAACCTCATTAATGATCTGATGCCCTAAGAATAAAATAAGTTGATTGGACCCATATTTGCTGAAGGTGGTAGAAGTGGTCCTCTGTAACCATGCAGCAAGAACCTAGAACAAAATTATTAGTTTTATTTACATCAACTAGCAGAATGAATGGAGATACCTTGAAATCATCTTTGGGAAATCGGTGCATGTTTGAGTTTCCTTGTTGCTATTTCCACAGTTTCATATGGTAACCATTCTTAAATTGTTAAACGCAAGTCAAGTTAAAGAGTCAAAGTCTGAACAACACTAGGTACCAATTCACTGGAACTAATCGAACTCAATATAACACTGGAACAAACTAAATAACAATCTTTCACATTAACAATTAAACTTAATAATGAAACAGAACTTTGAAAGTATGTGAAAGGAGGAAGAAATAGCACAATGCTGAACATGATATAGAAAATTTAAGCTGAACCATATACAAAATCCATACAATTATGTTTGTTTGCATAACTGACGAACTGATTCGACCTTGGGACTTGCGTTTTGTCTAATCAAATACTCAGATCTCCATCGCAAATGTCATGCCGTACAGAAATCACCAATCGAAGCGCCTTTTAACGGTTGAGGTATGGAGTTGAAGTTGAACAACGGTTGTTCAACTTCAACTCCATACATCACTGATGATACCACCTGGAAAACTGAAGATGCATGTCAAAATTACCTACCACTTGCAAGGGTGCTACCGCACGCCAAATCAATACAGTTCTGATTTCCATCACTTTAAAACAAGTTGTAAAATGTTGAATCTGTAAGACCAATAGGAACGGTGCAATCGTTTCCGGAGAGGTTCACAAACGCATATATGCATACAAAGACATCATCTTAAAAATGGTCTAGATGAATTCAGAAAGGCTTAAAATGGATATTCCCTGGAAAATCTGGAAAAAAAGGAAGTAATTATGGATAATTCTGTTGGTAAGAAAGATGAAGCCTATCCTAATTTGAATGAAAGATCAGACATTCCAGCTCAGGAGGAAACTTGTTACTTGTATATTCTCAAGATCGAAAATTGAACGTCCTTTTGGATGTAGCAAAATTGAATTATTATTTTGCATAGAAGATTCCCTTCAAATCGAGAGGTAGAAGTATTTTCCTATCCTAAAGATATTCTCTGAATAGCTCAGGATGATTACATATTACCATATAAAATATTGTTCTTACAGCTCGTTGGTTCAGTGAATTCAAATATAGATAAAACTTTTTTTTTACCGGAATAAGAACTCTCTGCACTCTGCACTGCATTGTCCCGAATATTAAACCATTTTTCAAGTTGGTTAAATTGTACAAAAGTATACAATTGTCGCCGTTTTACTGTCAATTGAGTGGGAGTTGTTTCTAAGAGGAAAACTGTATCCAACACGTACATTTTAATTTGAATACAAGAATCTAGCATAGAATCATTAATGTACCAATAGATAAACACTATCAACTGAGTAGTGATTGAGCCGGATAAGCTGGGGAATGTTATTACGCTTTCAGTTTGATACCCAAATATTATAAGCACTTTCAGAGTACATCTCCATATTTCTATATGAAATCCATGTTGTCAAATTGTATACAGTACTGAATATGTTTGCTTCAAGTTCCCACCAGACTCAATGATAGCATTGTAGAAGTATTATCTGTAGATTGATTCATGTTTTCTTCAAGACATTATGGTAAGTCATTGATATACAAAATATACAGAAGAGGTCTCCAAATTCAGAACTGAGTAACTACTCTGAAGGGGCCCAGGTAGCTCAGTGGTAGAAGAATCTCTCTTCTAATGACTGTGGCTGCTGGTCGCGGGTTCGAATCCTGCGACTGCTGAATTTTTCCGATTGCCCAGTAAAGTGGTACGGCAAGATACAACGGGCGCTGTCTTGCCCAAGTGTCATCGAGACTGCCCTGCAGGATCGAGCCTACCACTCGAGGTGGAGTGTTTAGTGGGTATATCTAAGGTGATTAAGTCCGGGACTCAGGGACTCCCACACTACCTTATGGGATGTTACAGGACCATGAGTTGCTCATGCAAGGTTTCAACCACCTCCCAACAAAAACAAACAAAAAATTACTCTGAAGGGCGGAGAATGGCTTATTAAGGTACAAATTCAGATGGTAATGTACGAGGCGAAAATCGCGCCGAGTCTGGAATTTCTAGGCGTTTACTTTGATAGTATTCCACGGCCATGTGTTATATAATATGTTCTATTTCATACTGTTTTACCACAATAACGAATTTAAAATTTCAATCTGTATTGTTAGAATGACAGTTCCATTAAATCGCAAATACTGATAGCTACACATTATATCTGTCAAGAAAATTAGCTCTACATCTCGCTCGGGCAACGTAAATAGATAATAAATTTGGTCTAAAAGCACCCAAGTAATGGGAAAATTGGTAGGCAACACGTGATTTAATGTTACACTTCCGTGCTAAAATTAATGACATAAGGTTTTATTTTGGGAATAGTATGAAATAAAATACATTATGTAGACCATTCGAATAAAATTTCAATGTAACATAGAGTATTATTACAGTTTTACGTCTTTCATTACCTGTTTTTAAATCATGTCCAATATATTTTCTGTTCCATACAATCAGACTTTTGAACCGCTGAAGTGTCCGAAAACGAAAAGTTGTATAAAATTGAACAAAAGTAAGGGAAGTCGGTGATCGATTGATAACAATTTTTTGTGCTTACTGGTAAACATTTTTCAGAATGTTTTGTAGTCAATAGTTTTTGATAATTTTATTTTACCTGGCAGCTATGTCAATTTGGTATGGCTTAAATTCGACGAATATTGATTACCGATAGGAGGATGATATTTGTGTTCATTGATGAGGTATTTAACTTGTAACTTCTGTTTTTGTTGACAAGTTCGGATTTATTGATAGAAAAACATCTTCCAATTGTAGCAGCGTTCACTATTGTCATGAGAATATATGTATGATCGTATCCTACCAACATAATTATTCAATAGAGGAGAAGAATCAAGTGGTGCTCAATGAATGTTCCAGAATGTGTCTTTCAGTTAGATTGACTGTTTTACTTTAATGCTATTATGGTATATAAAATATTGACAAGAATAATTACCTTCACGTATCCTAATTGATTAGTTGAAACTAATTGTATGACACTATATAATTTCTGACTAATTGAAGCTTGGAGCATTTATTATATAGCAGGTGAGTACTGTCGCATCGAAATGAATATTTTATGCACATCGACCTTACAGAAATTACAGCAACTTCTCTTTAGAATGTCTGGCGAACGTTATAACCAGAGCGGTTTTGAAAACTATTGCAACACATATTCTTCAGAAGTATTAACACTCATAATAATAGTAATCACTCACATTATTCTGATCATCATTACGATTCTTTCCACTAGAACCCAACAAATAATGTGACACGATTAAGGAAGAAAATGAATTCAAAACAAAATTCAAAAAATTGAGATTTATATACATATTTGAAGAATAAGTGAGATATACAACACAAAAACATAGAAGCACTTAGTGTAGAAATCCCTAAAATTTCCTTGTACATACAGTCCACAATATTCCTGGATCTTTGTCAAACAATTAATCCAAACAAAATACAATTCGTATTTGCCTACCGATAGAACATTTCACGCAACAGAACAACATTTTCTATCAAATATACAGTATCAGGGTTGTGGCAGGTGTCAAATATAATGCGAAAATCAGTTACGATAGACTCAGAGATATCGAACAATACAGACCCAGATCCTCGATGCACTTTGATTCTGAACAAAGGAGTGCTGTAGTTTGACTACCCAAACGGTCTGTAATATAGAAGTTTGACGATTATTCTGATCCTCATTATTAGGAGATGATGATAACGGGAAATGAAATGAAATCATAAAGTTGAACAATTCAAAATTAATATTCATTCGAGTTCTATCACTTGTCATAAATACTGATATTCGTAACTAAGCAGAATCAATCAATCACTTTATCTCCCAAAAATGTTCTATCCAGCATTAGTACGTGATTTAAGTTACGCATTCATATTGTAACGAAGCTCATAAATTTTATATAAATATTTTATATCATTTTGACAGAAATGCGTATGAAGTATAATATCTCCGTACTCCCGGATATTGTTGCGGAAGAATATAGAATAATACAGGTTGAATTTTCATCCGGTCTGATCATTAAAAGCGAACAGTTCATTCCATACAGAACCATGGATATATCGTGTCACGATAAGATAGTGGAACAGCTGTTCTGCACAAAATATTGGAATTGATGGAGAATAATTCGTGCAAAATGAGGATAAGAGAGGTTCGACTGGAATTGGTGACGTGACCTGTCCGTTCGCTGAAAATGTATGAAAGCCTTCAAGCAGTTGAAGAAGTTCCTCCAGTTAGCTCATTTTGTGTGAATCAATTAGTGTCAGCACAACAAGAAGTTGATCGAATAGTAAGGTTCCAGAGATAATTAGATTACAAGGGAAATACTGGTTGGAATTGTTATTATCACACTGCTGCCCTGTTATTTGAAGGTGTATACCGTTATGTTATTCGCTCAGAATTGACTTCACTCAGTATCAGGTATCAGTGTTAAGAAGTAATTGTCACTATTGTGCGTAGTCCTGCCATTATTCTCATAGCGCACCGAAAAGAAACGAGGCCAGTATCGTTACATACACTGGAAGAGGTGAAGTAATTGTGAGATGTCAGAAAATGTGAGAGTATGGAATCAAAGGATCGTCTTCGACATACTTCGAGCCTCCCTCGAGGTGAACCTGAAGGTGGCCGCAAGCTAGAATATCGTAGTGCTACATTTTTCTGTACCTCAACCGGGAACACAATAGGGGGTACCGCGAATGATTTAGTTATAGCTTGTGTATTCAACGAGTCCTCCTGGAGGAGGAGCTATAACTATCCGGTGTACGATAAGCCTGCCGTGAAAAATAAATTGCGGGTAATACCTCCAGTAAGGCAGGAAGAATCGAATGATGAAGTGATTAGAATCGAATTATTGTTAATATTGCACGGAACAGGATTGAGCAAAGATCGATCAAAGACCACCAGTACAGTTTTCACTTGTTTGGCTAGCACGTTCAATGCACTAGATTATTGTAAATACTCCTCAATCTCACCTGGTGTATTTCTGAAACCGTCGCTTTATAATCGTTTCTGCTAGTTCGTTTTCCCAGCTTTATTTTAGATACACGTTTCTAACCTCCCTTGTGTTTTCTCCAGGTCGTAGTGAATTATTGTCATATCTTCCGATGAATTCATTATTGGAGAAGTTCAGTATTTATTCGTGGGGAAGTGTGATTTTTGCGACATCATTCTGTTAGCAGAGAGTGATCAAATATTGATCGCAATTGGAGCCTGCAATTCTAATATCATTGATTCTGCCCAATCGCCTTGGTTACTTACGCCACTGAGAGTATCCGGAACAAGACTATCTATACAGCACTGTGATACGCTCTGTTGTGAGGACCCTAGTAGGTAGCCGTAGGTATGGAGTTGAGATTGGACAACTGCGCAGTGTTTCATTTGATTAGAGGACGATCTTCGGAAGTGCACGAGATAATTCAGCTTGCCAACGGGAACATCTGTAAACATCTTGATGCGGGAGAGACCTATCGATACCTGGGAATTGGACAGCATCCTAGGTATGACGCTTCTCAGTTAAAGGTGGATCTCCGCAGCAAGTATAGAAATTTGTTCTAAAGATTTGGTCTTCCGAACTTTCGAGTGAGAACAAGACGTCTTCAACAAATATGCGACCACCGTAGAATCGTACTAGTTTTGCAATCACATCAGGCACACGATGAGTCTTGACAGAATTGGTAACATTGAAGAGGGTTATTTTCCAAGGGGACTCCTTGGGGTCCCCTCTTGTTGAACATCTCACTGCTGCCACTCTCCATTGTGCCAAGACGGAGAAAACTCAATCAAGGTCTCATGGATCCAGAATATTCACGAGCCGTAGGTATGGAGTTGGGATTGGACAACTGCGCAGTGTTTCATTTGAGTAGAGGACGATCTTCGGAGGTGCACGAGATAATTCAGCTTGCCAACGGGAACATCTGTAAACATATTGATGCTGGAGAGACCTATCGAATTGAACAGCATACTAGGTATGACGCTTCCCAGATAAAGGTGGATCTCCGCGGCAAGTACAGAAACTTTGTTCGAAAGATTTGGTCTTCCGAACATTCGAGTGAGAACAAGACGTCTGCAACAAATATGCGAGCACCATCTATGATTTACATTTTTTGACATTGTATCCGTGATCAGCAACTCAATGAAACTCCTGGATGGGACTTTAGCGAAACAAAAATAATAGTTATCGACTTATTTAATTTGTTATATGAAATTTTAATGTAATGAGATTTTTTGATTCCATATTCGTAATCATTGACCCTCATAACCTTCTAGGCGTAATTTGGCTTCGATTTATTCAATTTGTTATCTTAATTATTTATCTATCAGGGAAAGTGGGGATTACCTCAGGCGTTTCAACAGGTTTTGAAATGAAAATTGTCCTTGTCCTTATTGGACTTGACTGATATTGCTATGGTGAGCGTGAGAGAGAAGTCTCAACCAATCATTACGTTGCCAACATAAAATACATATCTTTCGTCTCTCGTATAAAAGGTTTGCGTTGAGCGCATCTATTCTCATCAGATATTATATGGAATACCTATAGATACACAACAAATTCAATGCGGTAAGTTTTTTGAATATGTGTATAATCATTTATCATTATCATTTATTCATTTTGTATAACAACTACACGATAAGGAGACTCATATGCAAAGCGTGATGCGGCAATTTATCTTCATAGTTTGATATTAGATCATATTTTCTCCAACATGCTTTTAGAAAGTATCTTTTCTACGATTGAAGATTGTAACATATATCATTCTGGAAGATGGTGTCAGAATATATATTCATCACTAGATAGCGGCTGAACTGATTCTTATTGGTCGAAAGCTGTAATGGAATATTCATTCTGACACAGTATGTGTATGATGTTTTAATAATGAATTAGGTATATTTTGCTGAATAAAAATTAACTTTTTTGTGAAATTTCTAAAATCTTGTTAGTGAAAGTATAGCCTACTAACACGTTTGGAATGTCATGTCACTCGCGAACCGTAGACCTTTAGCTCGAAACTACAAACTTTTGCTCTTATGGAATATGAACCATTCAAAACTTCATGTAGAATGGAATAATAATTACCGAAATTATCTCAATGGTCTTTGGAATCAAAACTCAATTCTGTATGATGATTCACGTTATTACTGCCCTGATCAAATACTATAGTATTACATGAACATAAGTCGTAATAAGTCGTTTAGATAAACTTTTATAATATATAAATGCTCTGCTTTAACATGAGAAAACGTGTTTCGTATTGAAATATCGACTGGGTGTGGTTGGTTACAATCTATGTCGAAAATGAATAAAAATCCGTTTCAACTGTCATTTAAAACCACATAAATCATGTCTCAAATTAAACATTGGAAAGGTCTAAGGAGATATCGTAAATCTTTTTGTACTATTTAATATATAATCGCGCCACGGTTCACCCGATCGGGATGAGACATTACTGAACAAATATTATCATAATTCATCGAGCTTTTGTTTCAATTTTTCCATTGTTCCAATACAAATAATACACTGAGTACACCCAGCCTCATATGTTAACACGCATGCTAGCATATCTATCCAATACTTCATAATATGATAATATCTGCTTAATTAATAGTTCAATTTCATGGAATTAATAATTTTTACTACCTTGACTAAACGTGGTAATAGTATAAGGGAAGTATTGTGATAATATTAGTTTTTATAGTCTAGGAGCCAGAGCAATATTGATGGTCTGAACATTAGCCCGATGGCACTATGGTTTATCGTTAAAGGACGGTTCAATGATCAATTCATCTCACAGACCAAATTTTTGCCGGGTGCTAGATCTAGAGATACAGCCTCCGCAAATTGTTTATTTTTTGACTGGCGGTTAACCCTTTCCAAGTTTCGGTTACTCGAGGGGCATGTCATTCTTCTACAGTTCCACCATCAGTTTTTTATCGTGTCCGTTTATCAGGCGGAAAATTTAAAATTTAAAATTGGACCGAAAATGGACTGAAAGTTAACCCTCCCAAACCTGGTGAAAAATGTTCATTGATGTGGAAAATTATTAAAATACCCTATGCCATCGAAAGATATCGATCTATTCCCGACTAATTGACTATTATTCAGACCAAAAATGTTTTTTTTCTCTATTTGTGGCTAAACATTACGGATTACAAGGTAACATGATGGCATTATGTTAAACAACTTTATTGGAGATCAAATAAAGATTTAAAATATTTTGCCATCAATCCTTGACTATTTGAACCCCCCCCCCCCAAACTCCCTATAACCACACCCAAAACAAACAAAAAAACTAAACAGCCGTTTCGATTTCAAACCCTGCCAGAACCTCAATAATTGACTAATTATCATAAAATTGGACATATTATCCATATTATTCATATTTTTTTGGGGCAATAATTTTAAATCTTTATTTGACCTCCAATAAAGGTATTTAACATGGTGCCATCATGCTACCTTGTAATCCGCAAGGTTTAGCCACAAAATGAGAAAAAACCCATTGTTGGTCCAAATAATGGCCAATTACTTGGGGATGGACCGATAACTTTCGATGGCATAGGGCATCTTAACAATTGCCAACTCCAATGAAAATTTCCCAACAGGTTTGAGAGGGTTAGCTTGCAGTCCATTTTCGGTTCAATTTCAACTGGTCAGCCTGATAAATGGACACGATAAAAAATGATGGCACTTGATGAAAGTGTATAAAAATGGCATGCTTCCGAAGTTACCGCAACTTGAAAAAGGTAAGCCTTCAGTCAAAAAATAAGCAATTTGCGGAGGCTGTAGCTCGAGATCTAGCAGCCGGCGAAAATGTGAGATGAATTGGTCATTGAACCGTCCTCTAAGGATGTTCAGACCATCAATATCGCTCTGGCTCCTAGACTATTAGTGTTTTCTTAAGAAGTGCTGCATAAACGAGAAAATATATTGTACGACGTTTAAACTTCATTCCGACTACTGCTGGCCGTATTTTCAGTTATAACTTTACAAATAATGATTGAATATATCGTTGTCTGGGTACATATCGCTTATCGGAAATAGCTGAAACCTGATGCCGTGCTTCCAGGTGGTGATCAAGAGGACAATTCTGCGAAGTAACTTGCTGTATCAAGAACTTCACATTTATCTAATAATTATATCTCAGCTTCCAATGTTCATTGTATCATTTGTATCCCTCAAATAGTATACATGTATGCATATTGCTTCACAATTTTGTTTTCAAAATTAATTTTATTGAAAATCACAATGAAAATCAGGAGCTACTTGTTTCATCGAATTAGAAACATGAATTAATATTTTACATGTTACAATGTGAATGACCACATAACCTCCAGTATCTCCCCACGAATTATATAGTGATGCTTCAAATCTGAAATAGCATATGACATCCTATTGATAATTCCGTAAGCAGGGGATGGTAAGATTCCTGTGAAATCAGCAAAGACAATTTGCATATTTCCACTAGCATAATAAATGATGATTCTTGACCCAGGTATGAATTATATATGAATCGAAACTGTAACACATCAATGTTTTATGTACATGTATATGTATTAAGAATCCATTGCTTAGCAATTCTCTTATAATATACGAGCTCATGTCAAACAAAGTGAGTGGTATACAGACTTTGTTTGACATGAGTTCGTATATTATAAGAAAATTGCTAAGATGTGAATTCTTCATACATATACATATACGTGAAACATTAATATGTTACAGTTTCAATTATCTGGGTTTCTGTTCGTTTCGGCAACATGGGCATTTTTGATTGAAATAGGTGCGAAAAGGACGCTTTGTGCTGATACAATTATTTTGAGAAATCCATCATAATACTCCTTCAGATGATGGTCCTGAGACCGAAACGTACGTGAAGACGAAAATAATAAGCATATGTGTTAGTGTGACCTATTTCTCGAGAATTTATATACAACTAGCATGATATTTGAGACATAAATTAAAAAAATATCAAGAGTTGGATTTTCACTAGTTTAATGAATAAATGTGACTGTAGTTTCTTCAAACAAATGTCACAAAGTACTAACTCCTGAAGAAGAGCTGCCAAATATGTAATTCTAATGATAATAATAGGATAGATGGTTATTGGAATTTTACCTAATTGGATTTAACCCACTGAGAGATTGAACGATAAACTGGTAGCAAAGAGAGAATCTAATTATACAAATTCAACTATGCAGAATTATTAAGTATTTGTTGATCGTACAACAGGATATCTGACTTCTTATATTTATGTCTAGAAATTTTAGCAAACTTAATTTATTACTCTTATTTTGGATGTGTAAAATCTTGTAATTATCATTGAAGTTGGTTTCCTATAAATAAATGTTCCACAAGGGTTGAATCTTATTAATTATAATTGACACTACGCCCATGTTCTTTGATCCAGTTTTTAATGGTCCAGCCTGCCTAAACATTCATAGGGCAAGATCCACATGTCAGGTTGCAAACTCCACATTTGTTTCCTTCGTATAATTTATCCTTATCATTTTTGACAAACTTGTCTGAATTATTCTGCGTTTTATACTTTTATACACTACGTGAATATTGAAATTTGAGACCTCTGGAAGCATAGTAGATCATTGATGAACACTATGCGATTTGATGGTCCGCTATAGATCAGCTATATTCACGCATATTCATCTAAAGCTCAATCGTTTTGAAGTGAAGAGTGTAGGTTAGATTATTACTATGGTTTACAATTACTCTGACATTACTCATTCATTGACAGCATCCCGGGTATACTTACCCAGAACATTACTCAGTCTGTTCTATTGAAATAGATGAGAACCGGGATGCTTTCATTGGAGGAGTAATATCAATGATCTACTACCCATTCAGAGGTCTCAAATTTCAATATTCATGTAGCGTATAACAAAGTAAAATGCAGAATAATTCAGCCAAGTTTGTCAAAAATGATAAGGATAAATTATCCGAAGAAAACAAATGTAGAGTTTGCAGGCTGACATGTGGATCTTGCCCTATGATTATTCAGGCAGGAAGGACCATAAGAAAATGAATCAAGAACATAGGCGTAGTGTCATTAATATAATAATAATATAGAGATACAGAGATGATAATATAGAGATACAGAGCTAACTTCTCGACATCTTACCATGTTTCATTGGAACTAACAGGAATTCATAAATACAATCCATCCAGATAATAAGTTCACTATTTTGTTAACGAAAATGAGGTAAGTCAGGCGATCAATTGATCACAGATTTTTAACATTAGAACTAGAAATGTAGGCGGAGTCCCTTCATATGGTCGCGGAGATTCTGGCCTGTGTCGAACACAAAAGCGTCAAATGTATGTGCTCCAGGCACTGTATACTACAAATTGAGTCCGTTGTTCTGAATATGAAGATCAACACGTGTTAATTCGAAATTCCAATGACATCGATGAGGTTGATTGCTACTCCACTACAAAGAATATAATTTTCAGCACGTTAACGAAAGACGCATTTTTGCCCTGTGTGCTGAGATTTCGTGGAATGTTCCTCCTCAGATAATATAGGTAACCTAATATCAAGCAGGGGTACCTTTCTTAGGAATATGCTGAGTTAGATTCTACTTAGTTCATTGATATCAGATCTCTGAAAGGTTCAGCATTATGTAAAATATCTTAAGGGGCCACCCACGAGTCCCGTGGTAACATGAGCGACTTCTACACCTCGTATCTAAGCGGTTCACACAGGTTTATGAAACTTTGACGTTAGAAGGATCGGGGTTTGATATCAATGCATGGAGTAAATTTCGGGATATAATATTATTTGTGAGTTTCTTTAGAATGCAATAATTGTTTTCTCGAAAGGATGTAATCTAACTAACCTCCATTATTAGAAAACTCGATGAGTACTAAAGGGCTGTGGTCAACACACCAGTGCCATTGATTTTCTAAAACAGATATTCATTAGCAGTTCCTCTAGAGAAAATACTGATGAAATCTTAATGTTACGATTGGGAAGAAATACTACAAATTGCATTTGTGATTATTATCGAATAATGTGTACGCCGTAAACCATTTCCGTCACAATATTTTCCGTCACGATATTTTTTATTTGGATAAAATAATCCATTCTTTCATCTTGTAAATGGATTTTATGTTTCATTGAACGAACAGTAATTGCAGCTTCTTATAGTCGTATACAAAGGGTGCATGTGTTTGAGAGTCTATAAAACATCGTGATTTTATAGCAAAGGATATTTCCCAATACATAAAGTGCAAAACCCTACTGCTGAATAGGGTGCTTTGTTTCAAACTGTTGATTCCTTCTTTCTTGTTTATTTCCTTCTTGGTATTCGTTTCATCAAGGTTTCTAGATAGCGAAGTTGTTGAAATTTAAGAAAACATAAAAGAGAATAAACTTTCGCGAATACCTTATTCGAGATTAAAAACTGCAAGTCGAAAGTTTGCCGTTTTTGTTACGAGGTAGCTTTTCCTTAATTCAGAAAATTTGTGTATCAGCTGGTCAATACTAAGTGATTCACTTCAACTCCCTGGAAAAAAATTTCCGCGAGTTTTTCCAGACGTGAACAATTTTATTGTTAGTGATGTTGAAGCTACTAATGTAAACAATTCATTCCGAAAAATGATGTTTTGAACTATAATTCATCATTCCTGAATACTGTTTTATTACTACTATCTTATTTTCCATGAGCCAAATGTAACGCGGGTTCAATATCGTTTTATATCAATAAACTATAAAAGAGTAAACAATGCATAATGTCGTTGAATCCGCAAACCTCGTATAACATAGAACAAAAATTTTAAGGTGAAAGAAAAACTGTCTCGACGCTTTCATTATTAATATTTTTGGACTATCATGATACCGGGATATCAAAAATTATCTTGGTCAAGGATGGTTGTGAAATCTAAAACGTGTGTCTTACTTTACGTTTCAAATAATTATGTCACTGTCACACTGACATCATCAATAATCTACAAATTTCATTTATTTCAGTTGTAAAACAACTACAGATTATGAAATAATTATGTGAACTTTGAACCTTTTCAGAGGTCGTGATAGCCACAATCCGGGTCAAAAACTGTTTTGAAATAGTTAATTTTCCGTAAATCGAATGACGTTTACGTGAGAAGCCCGTAGCACGCGAGTTTGAAAAGTGCAAACTGGTTGTACCTAATACGGCTTTACGACGACTTTTCGCGAGCCGTTTCCGCTCCATGTAGCTAGATTTAGTATCGGACCGTGCCCGACGGCCCTTCTTTTTTCGATAAATGTCCATTAAATAGGAAAATTTAATTAAAACAGTTTGAGCTATTCTCAGATCTTAGCTACGCGCGTCTAACGTGCTACGTACCAAAGGGAATTTTCTCGCGACTAAAAATTACACGCAGCGGATGAAAGCTAGCGGCCCATAGCCAAAAACACTTCATTACAACTGGCGCCGGTCGCACGAGGCAAGAAACGGCCCCAAATTAACAAGACCGAGGTAAAATGTATAAACTCTAACTTACGACCAGCGAGCTCCTCGAGGCATATGTCAAAATGATTTCGTTCGTAGCTAATTACATAGGATTTTGATTAATATGAAGAAAAAAAATTGTTTTACGACTTACATGTCTCATGCATGGTTTTGATACTTTATTTCTGTCAAAAGTAGTTCTTATACCGAGAGCAGTAAAAAAGTACGATAGCTCATAAAAAATTTTTTTTGATAATTAAAACATAACTAACCAATTCGTTCTTGAGCCATAAGGTATCATTACAAGTAATAGTACCAAAAACTACATCCATTTCATTTTAGAGCTTGCAAATGTTTGAATTTAACTAATTTAATTTCAGCCGTCCAGTGTTATGGGCTTTTGTGTCAAATCTGATAGATTTGGCCTTTATCTAAGTGATCTGATATTAGAAACGGTTAGATCGCCCACTTTATAGCCAGGTCTGACGTTACTATAATATTTTGAATCATTTAAGTTCAAAAATCGGTATAGCTGAGGTATTTTACAATAAATGATTTTTTTAGACGAGATTCTCTGCAACGTGGATCTGTTGGTAAATTATTTTAATTTTTAAGTCTCCTTCCTACGAGGTTATGAGCACTATCCGCTCCCATCTGGGTGTCTCTTTACGAGTGTATAATTGTTATTTCATTTTCCATAGCCAATTTCAATAAATCATTCAGAAATACGATGTTTAGGTTTTAGTAGCCGCATCCATCACTTATTAAAATAATCTTTTACAATTCAAGATGATCTTCGATGTATGCAACCATAAACTTGTACAGGATTGAATTTTGTAGATTATAAAGAAGCTTAGGTTTCATTCCACAAAAAACAAAAGACATCTTTAGTGTGGAGATCAAATAACGTGTAGTTATTGGCTTTAGCCAATTTGAGTGTCCACAACTACTATAAGTAGTGAACTGCAGATCATTGCAGAACTGGAGCAAGTTTAACTGCTTGCGTTTCTAGTGTAAGGGCTAAAACTTCATCGGGATTATTGATTGCTTCTTCTTTCTCCTTGTCTTTTTAGTCTCTGGATTTAACTTTTCGTCGTTGGTGTGCCAGGTATTCAGATTTTTCGAAATGTCCATGTTTGTATGACAAATACATTGATCCTTGCTTGGTGTGAATAAAGCTTTATTCTGACGTTCCGTTTCCTGCAAAAAATAATTGCTATAAAGCGGATCTATATTATTTCCTCTGCAATATTTTTCGAACTGCCTATATATATGATTTTTGTTTGGAACAAGGGCTCCAAATACAATTGATTTAACGATGAAATGACAATAATGACTCGTCCTAGCAAGCGGCTCCGTTTTTCCTTTGTCTTCCTGCTTTACTACCATTTGTGATGGAACTTCTGTAGAAAATGTTCCATTATAATCATCATAGTTTTTCGATGCTTTCTCAGTGTCGGGTGAATTATTTTCTAGTTGGCCGAGGACAGATGAATATTCCATGTTCAAAACAATTCTACTGTGACTGTCAAGAATGCTCATTAAATCGTGCTGTATTGTTTCTTCTGCTATAGTAACATCAAAAATGAACTGTTTCTTCAGATTTTGTATAATTGTTGCCTAAATTCCACCATTACATAGCAATTATCTTATATTGCCATTCATACAGTCAACTTCTACGCTATTTTCTACTGGTACTACATTTACAGTTATTACAACCTAAATTATTTGTTTAGAACTAATGGCTTGTGCAAGCTGTACTGACTTTGGGATCTTCTAATATTATTCTGTATTCACCCTGCACTCCTTTTTCTTCTTGTTCTTCCTCTGTTTGTTTTTGGGCCATTTCCAGAATTAAACGGCTTCTCGATGACGCCATTATATCTGGAATGGTTTGAAAATCGAATTATTTAATCATGAATTACGCCGATTTGAATTCAAAATGAACGTTCGTTTGTTTTCTAAATTTGATGAACAAAAAGAGGATTTATTTTATTGGGTAAAACCACGTATCAGAAAACTGATTTTCCCCTACGTTTATTTACATAAACTTTGTTCACAATTTGATGCTATTCTAAACTAACTACTTACCTTCAGATTGAAGATTTGCTTCTATTTTGCTATTATGCAGCTGGATACAAGGAGTCGACTGGTTTGATAATCTCAATTTTGTCAAAAATGTCTCATACGAGGTATTGCGGATTCGCCGACGATATATAATGTAACACTAAAGAGGCGTGCTTTAATGGGAACTAAGACAATTAGATTCTTTCATTCAACATTCAAATAATCTACACCCCAAAATTGAATTCATGGTTGAAGTAGAAGTCAATCAAACTATAAACTTTTTGGAATTAACCATAAC
The DNA here is from genome assembly GCA_958510875.1 of Endomychus coccineus. NCBI lineage: Eukaryota > Metazoa > Arthropoda > Insecta > Coleoptera > Endomychidae > Endomychus > Endomychus coccineus. The sequence goes on from OY294067.1 coordinate 217,322,354, forward strand.
TAAATTAAATAGTAAACATTTCTTTTCAATATATCATAAGTCTTCACATACGGACATTATTATTCACAAAAATACAAATCACCCCATACAACATGAACTGGCTGCTCATCAAAGCATTATACATAAACTTGTTACTATCCCATGTCAGAATTGAATTATCATAAGGAACTTTCAATTAGAAAACGGATAGCAACTAATAACGACTATAACGAAAAAATTGTGTTGGATTCACTAAAGGAAAGAGATTCTAATGGAGCAAGTTAGTTTATCCTAGAACAGTTAAGACTTATAATTATAGATCAGAAATGTATGTAGGTGAACGATGATGTATGCAATTTACTGAAAAAACACAATATTACCACATCTTATAGAACAAATAATACGGTAGGCAAATACAACAAAGATGAGAATAAAAAAGATCAAGAATCTGGAATATACAAGGTAGAGTGTATTATATAGGTCAGACAGGAAGATCGTCCAAAACTAGAATTCGAATTCGAACAAAGGAGATTCAGAAGTTGTAATTCATATTAAAGAAACTGATCATTATTCCAAAGATGATTTTGAAATTCTCCATAAGTCAGTTAAAAGTAAAATATTGAACAACTTAGAGAAAATTGAAATTAATAAGTTTAAAGATACAGGAAAGCTTCTAAATGATCAGACAGAATTCACCAATTCTCCATTGTTAAATTCACTTATAAGTGACTCTTATCATACTGTACACGTACCTCACTCATCCCTTCCTTCTTAATCTTAATTCTTATATTTGACAAAGCCACCGTGTGGATGAAACATTGTCACGTTTTGTTTAATAAAAACGAAGTTTGTGAAAATTTATTACAAGTGTATTTCTTATTTAAACTATTACTAAATTGAAATCTATCTAGCTGAGGATAAGCCCAGATAAAAACTATTGATTCAAGATATTATTTGAACATCACATCTTGATTTCTAATGTAGTTAACTCTGATGATGGTAGCCAGTGGCGTGCAAAGGCATGTCGTATACCTTCAAACAGGGTGTTTCAGTTTTTTCGTTCATAACTTCGGTAAATGATAGAGCTTCTGAAAATAATAGGGGTCTTTCATATAACATTTTTCTTTAAGTCACTTAGTTTCGGAGATACAGGAAGTTGAAATTTTGAAAAATTATTACATTTTCTCCATTATCTTCTAAACGAATGAAGATTTCATGTTCGAACACGGTATGTTCCAGTTTTACTAGATGAGAAATTTTTCTAGTCACAAAATGTTTTTGAGACAAGTACAGTGGCGTAGTTATGGTGTTTCGTACGCATTTAAACCCCTTAAACTTCCACGCCAATAGTCGGAAATTATTATTGTATACAAATTTGAAAACTTTGATTCATTTTCTATAAGAAAGTATTCTTGATAAATTTCTCTTAGAGGCTTTCTATTCGAGCTATTTTGATTTTTCTAATCAGGGTTATCTCATGGAATTTCTTCTGAAGGACTATTTAAAAAGTAAAAAAATATTCAAATACCTATTTTTTTTGAATGATGAAAAATAATTCATAATGAATGCTCAAAAAGATCCTTCAACTTCAACGCAATGGCGACATAGATTTCTCAACGACCCTCTTGTTCGATTTAACATTTTATTATTTATTTCACCACAAGCTCTTCGAATACGATTCAGTTAGATATTCTCTATTATGAACCGGCGTGGCCTGAACTTTATCTTTCAAATAACCATAAGCAAAAAATTCCAGAGCATTAAGGTCAGGTGATCGAATGGGTTATGCAACTGGACAGATGAAGCACAATTTATACAGACGTGGATTTATTAATTCCCACAATTTACTTTTATGGGCAAATGAAAACACTCATGGTACAAGATCTAGAAATTTCCAATAAAAATTCAATGCCAATGTCTGGCTTGGCATTTACAAAATTATTTGGCCCATACGTTTTAGCAGTCTTACTAACGACCGCTACATTTTTCGAACATTTTCAAGACATGTGGAAGGAAAAACACCATTCAATGAGGGAATAAATGCATGGATACAATTGGATGATCATCGTGCCTATTTAGGAAGACGAGAATGGCTAAATAGGAAGTAAATGGATAATTTTGAGTATATAATATGGATGTTTTTTTTCGTTACCAATCAATAAGTATTTGAATATTTTTATAATTTTTAAATAGTCCTTCAAAAACGTTCCATGAGATAACCGTCATTAGAAAAATCAAAATAGTTCAAATAGGAAGCCTCTAAGAGAAATTTATCAAGAATACTTTTTTATAGAAAATAAATCAGATTTTCCAAATTTGTATACAATAATATTTTTCGACCATTGGCGTAGAAGTTTGAGGGGTTTGAATACTTACAAGACCCCATAACTACGCTACTGTATTTGTCTCAAGAACATTCTGTAACCAGAGCAATTTTTGATTCAGTAAAACTGAAGTTCACCAAGTTTGAATCGAAAATCCTCATTCGCTTAGAAGATAATGGAGAAAATGTTACAATTTTTCAAAACTTCAACACCTTGTATCTCGGAAACGAAGTGATTTAGAGGAAAATTGCACCGAAGTTATAAACGAAAAAACTGAAACACCCTGTATGAATTATATAAGAAAAAAAAATATACATAATATACATATATGTTGAAATTGAATTTTCTGATGTGTAATTTGCAAAATGTAGATATGTATAGTATATACATTAACTGGTGGCAGCTTTATTGCAGCCGATTTATTGATAAAAAACTATTGCTAAATTACCTTCAATATAACTTATGAAGAAATTATTCTGTATTATTTAAAAAAAATGAACTTCTTGTATTAAATGCATATATTCGAATATAACTTTACGTTTTAGAAGCATATATGTATGTCTGGAAATGAAACAAAATTGAAAAAGAGTTCCATGCCAAAATTGAAGGAATTATGTTCGCATAATTTTTCTTCTTCACAAGGCTCAGCTTCTTGATTTTCACCTTGTTTACTTCTTAATTCGACCGTACAGGAACATCGAATAGAAATAATTGTCTTCTTTCAGACATTTCGATATTACGACTTTGAAGAATTACTCTTTGAGAAGAAAATAATTAAAAACTTGTTCTTTTACCAATGTCGTGTTGCCATCCAATCAGTAATCTTCAGAATTTAACATTCTCTCGGTAGATCAGAATTTACTATTGTGTAGAATTCCACTGAGACGTCGAAATTTCTTATATCGAGGTTGGTCATATATTTAGGATATGAATTTTACATGAATAAAATTTCGCGGCTTATTCAAAATCAGTCAAAGTTTCGAATCAAAATGTATAATAATAGAAATTTCTTAATTTACGTGACTGTATATAGTTGAACAAAAATATGTCAAACATGTATTATAAATAATTGGAACATCTTTTTGCAGCTTTCATTCGAAAATTACATAAGTATAAGTAGGTAGCCTATTTGAAACCTTTTCTAATTTCAGAGAAAATATTACATTACAAAATCAATTTAATAACACATATTTTGAATTTAGAATTACTTAATTTACTTCATTTGTAGTTTGGATCTTTGAACTTGATGGTAGATAATACCTTCGTTTTAATAAGTTTATTAAGATATGTAATTTTATTTTGAAACTTGTAATTTTGATACTTCTTTAAGTTTCACTTTGGATTGAGTTAACTCAATTGCCTACAATGTGAGTTTTGTTTTCGGTTGCACGCAAAAAAAAATTGAAGTTTCGGCCTTTAATGACGGTTATTAAAATGAAAAAAAACTGAACTCAAAATTTTGTTGACCAGGGTGACTGTAGACAATTTTGTCCGATTTAAAGTGTTTTCAAAATTTTGTTGAATGATCAATGTTTTTTGGGAACATTGGGGTTGCTAATGCAACCTTTGCAACCCCCCCTGTAACCGAATTTCTTATTTATAGGTTAATTTTATGTATCACTGATAGATTCTACATATTTAAATTTTGTCAATATGATACATTTATGTCTGCGAATATTTTATAGTCTTATTTTCACATTAGGAAATGAGGTGAATCAAGTCTGCTGCACGATCAACAAGGAATCACTTGGATTTGATTGAGTTTTAATATATGATTATTCAAGTAGCAAGTTAAGTTTCGATGGAGTGTCAAATGCCTTATATGCTGCATAGCGGCAATATGAAGTGAAATATATCGGATATCCCTTCACTGTTATTAGTTTCTGCTTGTTCACCCTAGCTCTCAGTTATTTCAACTTAATCATTTTCAACTTACTCATTACTTTGACTATTTACATTGGATAATTTTCCTTCCTGAAAACATTCTGCGGAAGAAGCGCCAGCACCATACTGGAAGAACTCAAGCAAGAAGTAGACAAACTATCTCATCACTGGGTAGAAATACAAGAACCGAAACTGGCAAAGATACTTCTGGGAAACTATAACCCGAAGAGATCTAATCAGTGCATCAACCTATGAATAAAGAAGCGTATCTCCCCTAAATCTTGTTAGCAGAATAGCTTTCGGACTCTTCTGATGGTAAATATAAATGATTGTAGGGACTAAAAATATATTGGAAATGATTCAGAAACCGCTAATGAATCACGTTGAATTATGGTGGGGTAACTATGATTCGATAGAGTTGTAGAAGTGCCTATGTCCACCTCCACGTGGCCCCCGCCGGAAAATGCTTTTGGGACTGATGGATCCTGAACCGTTCATTGCTACTTCTCAGAGTAAATCGCGGGCTCCTATGAAGCCGCTGGGTTTTATCTCAACTACAAGTAGATTTCGGCCTCAAAACCGACTCTTGATAGGTCCTCACCAAGTCCAGCAGCTGCCTAAAATCAGCTCGTCTTGGAAACTAGTGGGGGCGGTGCGTAATATTAGCTTGGAAGTGGCAGGGACGGTGATGGTCAAGTCGGACCTAAAAGTAGCTAACGGATAAGGCTAAATGGGAGCACAACCCTAAAGCCACCTATCAGTACAGTAGCCGACCTGATAGGCGTATTTTCGGCTACCCGTGTGTTCGTGCCGTGCATGGCGTCCCGTACGGGTGGATGAGAGGATCCTGGTGGTTGAGCCTTGTCGGGGCAACACACCACTTTGGCCAGGATTTCACCTTAGACGGGCGGTCAGGACTAACCCACCCTGATCAATCGGCTGCGCTGTCCCGTCAGAGGGCCGGTAGGGTGAGCCTCTGGGTGCAATGGGGTATGCAGCGGCTGTGGGCACTTCGGTACCTGTAGCTGCTCGCGTGCAACTTGCATCTGGAAACTATGTCTCCAGGGTAGCCCTGGCGTTGAACTTCGACGCCCCCCTTTGTTGGGCTCCGTGGCGGGTGGGGAGCTCTGGAGATGAATTTAAAAAAACCCAATATGGAACACAAACAAAAACACAAACAAACAAAACAAGAAGGCGGGTCACAAGAGCCACTTCAAAAAAACCAAGGGCCGAGGAAACATCGAATCTCCGGAGCCCAACAAAAAAAGCGGCAGAGGGAGAGGCGGCTGCAAGCGGATTTAGAGGCTGGCGGCAGCAACCCTTCATCTGCTACAACATCGGCTACCGCTAAGACCAAGGCTGACTTGCCAAAACCTAAGGGTGATGGCAACCAACCCAGGACAAGCGGCGGCCCACAAACAAAAAAGAGGCAGAGGTCGGAGAGGTCCGACGGGTCCTCCCCAAGGGTAAATCCCAGAAGGAGGGTCCCCGATGGACCATCCACCTCAACTCTAAAGTTCAGCGAGGTGGTTGCTACCCATTTGAGGGTGGCAATCATCGACAAACAGAACTGGAACAGCAGTTCCCTAGGCCGGCTTTCAGCCACCCAGGTGGAGCTGCTGAGGGAGAAACTGGACGGCTGCCTGGACAGTGCGCTGGCCGACGCCGAACATGCTCCACCAATATTCCGGTCCTCTACCTATTCACAGGAGATCCTCAGGTTCATCTGTGAAAACGAGATATCCTTGACTTGGTTAAGGAACACAGTATCAAGTTTGCCTCCCCTATGGGACGGGACAAAACTAGAAGTTGTCCCCGTGGACCAGCTACCAAAGCTGACAAAGGTGACTCTGTGGATCCCGGGAAATCCTGGAGAAACGGAAGACATCCTACGCCGCTTGGCGGCTCAGAACCCATGGGCGAAGATTGGTGACTGGATCACCTTCCACAGCGCGGCCAAGGACGAGCCGAAAGGCAAAATCCTTGTGTTCGGTGTGAGGGAGGCTGATCTTGTCTGCCTGAACAGACGGGATGGAAGGCTGAACTATATGTTCAACTCCCACAAAGTCAAAATCCACCAGACCACCTCAACGGCGCAAAAAGAGGTCGAGTCCCCTACCCCGATGGAGAAGGGAGAACCGATTTCCAAGGCGTTAGAGGCTGTCTCCATAGAAGAGGGTGTCTCGGGCTGCTAAGAAACTAGAGCACTCTCTCCATCCCCCTCTTGTAAGATCTTCGAAATGGCAAACAGACTAAACTTCTTACAAGCAAACATTCAACACTGTCGGGCCGCGGTCGCAACTGTATGCCGCCACCTAGACAATGCAAAAGATAAAATAGCTCTCATCCAAGAACCTTGGTCTGTAAAAGGCAGAGTTTGTGGATTGACTAAACTAGGTGGTAACATTTATGTAGCCCCAAATGTAGACAAACCTCGGACGTGTATTTACATCCCGAGACAAATCCAGGCCAACTTGATGCCGCAGTTCTGTACTGCCGACCAAACGGCGGTAAGTGTCGGTTGTGACGTCGGAAATAGCCAAACAAACTTCATTATTGCGTCAATTTACCTACCCATCGACTCGGTAAATCCTCCACCATCCAGAGAAATGCTGGAGTTGATCGAGTTCTGTGAGGTAGGAGGCAAACACCTCATTATTGGTTGCGACACAAATGCTCACCATTCATTCTGGGGGAGTAAAGACAACAATAAAAGGGGTAAATCACTATTTGAGTATTTAGCTACCACGAATCTGGAAATAATAAATCGAGGATGCGAACCTACCTTCGTAAACTCCAGATGTCAGACAATAATTGATATCACTCTGACATCCATAAGTATTTCAAACATAATCTCCAGTTGGCATGTGATGTCTGAGGCATCCATGTCCGACCATAGGTGGATAAGTTTCTCCTTAACGTGTAGTGGCATAGTGAGCAAGCCCTATAGGGACCCTAGGAAGACAAATAAGGAGCTGTTTCGACAACATCTTATCCAGTCACTGGGTGAACTTAACGGTCCACAAAACTTTACATCGACTGAGCAGATCGAGGAAGGCGTTGCCCTTGTCAGATCCAGTCTGGTCGAAGCTTTCGAAAGTTCCTGCTGCTTGCGGACTGGGGTTTCAGGGGGCCAGGCGACACCATGGTGGAGCGGGCAACTCGGGGACCTCAGACGAAGGTGCAGAAAACTCTTTAATAAGGCGAAGAACTCTAGAAGTACTACTGACTGGAACGCTTATAACGAGCAACGAAAAGTATACAAACGAGAAATTCGTCAAAACCAACGCACAGCATGGAGGACGTTCTGTAGTGGAATAGAATCTACTACTACAGCGGCTCGTCTAAAGAAGATTATTTCTGAAGATCCCAATCAGCAACCCGGCAGTTTGAAGCTAGGGGATGGCACCTTCACTGCCAACCTAGCCGACACTGCTGAACTTCTTTTGAACACACACTTTCCAGGCTGCACTTTGGAACCCGGTGGGAACTGGCGTGACTATGCTACCCCAACACCTGTTGAAGGAGATTGGGCTGTGTCAAAACAGACGGTGAGCGCCGACAAAGTAGCCTGGGCAGTCAAAACTTTCCTTCCCTTCAAGTCACCGGGAGTAGATGGCGTGTATCCAGCCCTCCTCCAGTGGGGGCTGGAAGACATACTAGATCACCTGGTACGAATCTTTCGGGCTTGCGTCGTTCTTAGATACATCCCCAAAGAATGGAGGGAAGGAAGTACGTGTAGTCTTTATCCCAAAGCCAGGGAAAAGTGACTATTCTTTGGCTAAATCATATAGGCCAATCAGTCCGACGTCTTTCTTGCTGAAGACATTAGACAGGTTGAGCGACAGAGAGATTAGGGACACGGCGTTGATGATTCATCCACTGCACCCCAACCAACACGCGTACATCCCGGGTAGATCGACCGATTCAGCACTACATTCCGTAGTTAGCAGAATTGAGAGATCAATGGAGAACAAAATGTTCACCCTGGGCTTGTTCATAGACATCGAGGGTGCTTTTGATCAACCATCCTTTGATGGCATAAGCACTGCCCTAGAGGAACATGGAGTGGCCCCCGCTTTAAGTGGTTTGACCCGCCATATCCTCGAATGGAGAGCAATTCAAGTAACTGTAGGAGCCTGCACCGTAAGGGGTATCGCAAGTAGGGGCTGTCCGCAGGGCGGAGTACTATCGCCGCTAATATGGATCATATTAGTTGACAACCTACTTCGGCGACTCAATGAGTTGGGCTACTACACCATTGGATACGCAGATGATCTTACAATCCTGCTTACAGGACTTTACCTTGGAGTACTCTGTGAACTAATGCAGAGCGTTCTCAAGATAATTGAAGACTGGTGCATAGAATGCTCTCTGTCAGGGAACCCCACAAAGACAGAGCTAGTTCTGTTCACAAAGAAACGAAAGCTGGACCAGATGATCCTACCAAAGCTTAAAGGTACCCAGCTCAGGTTGGCATATGAGGTCTAGTACCTAGGTATCGTGCTTGACAGCAAGCTAAACTGGCATCGACACCTTGAGGTAAAAGTCAGCAAAGCATGTGCGGTTTTTTGGCAATGTCGTAGGGCGATGGGGCGCTCATGGGGCTTGTCCCCTAAGATTACCCTGTGGCTATATACGGCTGTCATTAGACCCATGCTCTGCTACGGAGCACTTGTCTGGTGGCCCAGAATCCGACAAGCAAATGAAATAGCTCACATCAGTCGGGTACAAAGGCTTATGTGCTTGGCAGTGACTGGGGCTATGAGAACTACACCAACTGCAGCCATGGAGACTATTCTCAATTTGCCTCCCTGGACCTCTTTGTACAGGAGATGGCGCTGGGAGCGGCTCTAAGACTGCGGAATGGAAATTTGTGGAATGTGAAAAGAGGAGGTGGTCATGCTTTCATTCTCGAGGAGGCGTTCGTGAGGATACCTTTACTTGGAGCGCAAGCAGACAGCATACCGGCGAAGTTTACTTTCACCAAACACTATCACATCGATTTAGACGGGGAACAGGTTCTGGAATATTCTCCGAAGAACTTGACCTTCGCGAATACATACCTCTAGGATCCCATGCTACAGTGTTCCAAACGGAGCTAGTAGCAGTGACCCAAGGAGCTAGAATAGCGGCGGACAAAAATACCGCCGGCAAACGAATACGGATCATGACAGACAGCAGAGCAGCACTACAAGCCCTTAGTAGCCAAAAGGTTAACTCAGGTTCAGTTTGGGAGTGCCACAAAACCCTCGAAAATCTGTCACAGTATAATGATGTTCAACTCACCTGGGTGAAAGGACATAGTGGACAAATACTATTCGGGCCGGAGCCCTTCTTGCCGCTAACCTCAAGCACTCTGACTGCTTTGATAAAAGAAGATACCCTAAAACGGCATACCCAACGATGGATATCGAATGATAGCTGTAGACAGGCACATACTGCTATAAAAGCACCGTGCCCAAAAATTGCAAAGTTCTGCCTACGACTGACAAGATTTAATCTTAGAAGACTCGTAGGAATATGGACAGGACGCTGCCGACTAAATAAACATCTTCACACGATGGGAGTCGTTGTCGACCCCATATGTCGAGGATGCTACGAAGAGGATGAGACAGCGGAACATGTGATTTGTCACTGCCCGGCGCTCTCATCGACAAGAGATGCCATTTTGGGGGACCCCTGGCCAAATCTGGTCAACATTGGCGACGCTCCACCCGGTGCGGTCCTCGGGCTGATCAACGCGATTGGTTGGCTCGATGGCTGAGGAGGGACAGGGACCTTCGCCTTGAAGGGGTGGCACAATGGGCCCAGTTCAGAGGCCTAAGTGCCAGTATAATTATACACCCTTCACATCAAAATCCATCCATTCATCCATCCACGTTGAATTATATTCTAGGTTACGTTAAATTTTATCCAAAATGGTCTATATAATGTATCTTACACTCTACGACACCTGCTGTCAAGTTGATTTACGGAAATATTCACTCCATAATATAACCTTGTTTCAAGCTTGCACCTGCTGTCACATGTACCATTAACGGCACAGAGTAAACATAAACTGTGACTTTACATCGATGATGTCATTTAAGAATGATAATTTCTGACACTTAATATATACATGGATACATTTTTGGATCGCATAGAACATAGCTTGCTATCAGTAGAAAATGTTCGCAAAAGATATTTTCTGTACGACAAACAGTTCCGGAGATATTTGCAAAAAACGAAATTTTTGTTTCAATTTCAACACCCTGTATCTCAAAAACTAAGCGTCTGCATATATGTTAATAGGAACTTTTTTCCTCAAAATCCAATTTTCTATCGACTGTAGTACCAAAAGACGCCAAGTAGGGGAAACATAAAAGGCGTCACGTGAGAGTATCATCTTGATCTCTATGAAGAGTATTCTGTGACAAGCATAGATAACTCTACTACCGGTATGTAGTAGATGGTTATCTATGGTGACAGTTACTTGCAAACATAATTTTATACGAAAGTTTCAACGTTCAGATCTCGATAACGCTTCCGGCTTCGGGATTTTCACGTGGCCTATCGAAATTAGAAGGTTCGAATTGTATAAAAGCACAATTGCATGAACGCCAGACGTCTTAAGAATAAGAATAATAATAAGAATAATTTATTGATCCATTTGCTATTTACAGAGAATAGATAGGACAAGTCAATACAAGGCATTTAATTTTAATACTATTCAATAAAATTCATGTCTAACATGTAGAAAGCCACTTTGTCTATATAAGAGAAACACTTCACTAAAACATGACAGTACACATTAAAACTTTAAAATCAAAATATTTACATTTACATATATTTACACAATACATAAATTACATATTAAAACTAACACAACGAATTAAAATTGTCATTCATTCCATAATGTGGTTTTCAATAAAATATAGCATGTTATGTTGTAAATCACTAAAAATGTTTAAAATCATAATGCAAAAATTCAAGGTGAGAATAAAAACATTTATTCAAAAGAAATCTTTTTATTTTTATTTTAAAAATGCTAAAAGTTATTTTTTCATCTTTTATGTAATCTGGCAGTTTATTGTAAAATTTCAGAGACAAATAGACATGTGAATTTAATGTTTTGGACAATCTGTATCTAGGTAATATCAGCTGACTACCACACCTTGTATCATAGGAATGGACATCTTTCCTTTTCTCATCATTGCCACGCCGTCTCACATACAATAAACACTGAAATATAAAACAGCATGGCAATGTCATTATGCCAATTTTTGCAAACAATGGTCTACAATGCTCCCTTTGTCCAACTTGCAACAATACTCTTACCGCCTTTTTTTGTAACAAAAATAATTGTTCAGCGTGACAAGAATCTCCCCATAATAAAATAGAGTATGTCACTACATTGTGAAAGATCGCAAAGTAGGCCATTTTTCTGGATTCAAGTGAAACAGAACACGCCAATCTTCTGAGTACATAAATAGAAGTTGAAAGCCTTTTTGATGTGTAGTTAATATGATGTTGCCAATTTAAAGAACTATCTAAGTATACGCCCAAAAGCTTTACGGATGCTTCACTTTTATATTTTGAGGATATTAAAGCAAAATTTAAAGTTTCCGTTTTAGTCAAGTTCAAAGTAAGATAGTTGCAATAAAACCATTTGAAAAGGTTTTGTTCAGATGCTTTTATTGTGGATTTTGTGATATCTTTACTTTCATTGCTTGTGAAGACTGAGGAATCATCCGCATAAGCCGTTGGGTGTACATTATCTGGTAAAACAGAGAACATGTCATTCAAATAAACCAAAAACAGAATAGGACCTAAAATGGAGCCTTGCGGTACACCTAATTTTACCAAATGCTTAGTGGAGATATTGCCTTCATATTTAACGCTCTGCATTCTATTATTTAAGTAGCTTTCGAAAAGTTTAAGGCTTTTACCTCTAATTCCGTAATAATTCAATTTTTGCAGTAATAGATCATGACGCACCGTATCGAAGGCACTGGATAAATCATAAAAACGAGTAGTGCATTCTTCTTTCTTCTCAAAGGATTCTAAAATTTTTTCACATATATTAGTTAAAGCACTTGTCGTCGATTTTCCTGTTCTATAGCCATATTGTGATTCATCTAAGATATTAAAAGCTTCTAAGTAATTTATTAGTCTATTTTTTAAAGCAGTTTCAAAAATTTTTGCCACAACTGGAATAATCGAAATAGGTCGATATGAATCATAATCAGCCTGAGAACCTTTTTTTAAAAACTGGAGATACTAAAGATATTTTTAAGCATTCCGGATAAGTTGCATGAAGGAAACAATTATTTATCAATTCAGCTATCGGTTTGATTAAAATATCGGCTACACATTTTATAGTTTCAGCTTCAAGACCATAAAAATCTCTTGACTTCGAGTTTTTTAAATTTTTTATGATTTGTGATATTTCATTGTGTTCCACGGGCGTAAGAAAGAATGAATTGCGAGGCATTTTTTTCTTTTGAAGAAAGGCAGAAAAATCAGTATTATCTTTGATATTAAAATTTTTCATTAAATCATTAATCTTGTTGATAAAGTGATTGGCAAATTCATCAGCACTTAATTGTGAATTATCAGAACAAGATTTTTTATTAAGTTTATTATTATTTATAATTGCCCATGCTGCTTTTCGCTTGATTTTTGAATTATTAATATAATTGTCATTGAAAGTGATTTTTGACTTATTTATTGCCCATTTATATTGTTTTTTATATTCTTTATACATATTTTTATTAATTTCAGTATTAGAAGCTTGAGCGATAATTTGCAATGTAGATAGATTACGTTTCATATCTCTTAATTTATTATTATACCATTCACATTTTAATGGCAACAAGTTAACTTTCTTTTCTATGAAACATTTTTTATGTATATTTGAGAGGGTATTTATAAGGACATTTGCTTGCAAATTGGGACAGCTTTCGCTGTAAAATTGGCTCCAATCTATGTTACAAACTTTAGAATGGAACTCGATTTTTCCCGATTCAGTTAGCGGTCTGCATATGGGTGTAGTGTGAGTGGAATGTTCAATTTTTATGTTAAGTAAAATAGCTTTGTGATCAGAAAATTGGGGATCATGTACTTTCACACAAAACATGTCATCAGGCATGTTTGTGAAACCGTTATCAATTCTAGTATTACTTCTATTTGTAACCCTCGTATCGACGTGCACCATATCCCTCAAATCATAACTTAGGAAAGTATCCCGACAATTAATTACACTCCTATCCTGATATTTGAAGTTAATATTGAAATCGCCACAAACCAAAATACGTTTATCCAACGGAAGCTGTTCAAGTAAGCTATTTAATTTTTCAAAATAAACCACCAGATTTCCATTTGGTGACCTATATGAAATTACAATTATGATATTAAATTCCAGTAATTCAATTGCAGCAAATTCTGCATCGACTTCTGTCGACATGCTACAAGCATTATAATTTTCTGTTTTAAAAGATTTCTTTACAAATATGCATACACCTCCATGTTTGATTTTTTCTCTACAGAAATAGGCCGCCAAGTACATACTAGGAAATTTTGTATTAAGTAATTCATTTTCCATTAACCATACTTCTGCCAAACAAATTATGTCAATATTATTTTCAGAAATATAATTTTCTAGTTCATTGATTTTTTTAAATAATGACTGTATATTTATGTAGAAAATATCTATTTGTTTAATAATATTAGGAGGGGTTTGTTTATATTTAAGTACATTACTTTTAGAATGACTGAACCCTATTGATTCTTTTGGATCGAAAAAATGTGTACCTTTCGATCAAGGTATCATTTGGCCAGAAGGAGGGAACATACAATTTATCAGCTAGTTTGAGATCAGCACCAACCCTAAAAGCAGCATTTCCACCTTTAGTATCTAGCTTGGTCACTTCGAATTTGTATCCCGGTGTACGTTGTTCCAGGTAGGATTGTACACCTTCTGAAGTCACCGTTGATCGACATCGTCCTACGTATATCCACAGTCTACGTTCCGCAGCTGTAAATTCGGCATCTGCTTCCAGTTTGTCTGTATTCTTTCCAATTATTATTTCCACTTTTTCTTTAGATTTTTTATTTGTTGGAAGATTATTTATCGATTGATTATTTGCACATTGGTTCTTCATGTGTTTAGATTTCACCCCTTCCTTTGTAGATTGTTTCTTTCTTGACCTTTTCTTTATTGGTTTTTTAATATCCAGATTAATAACTGTATTATCTGGAGAGTTCGATGGTAATGAATCATTTAAATTACATTTCATATCCACGTTATTATAATCGAGACTACAATTATTTTCATTTTCATTTTCAGAGCGTTCTGAATGCTGATTACTATTTATTTTTGTAAGCAGATTAATCAAGTCAATATTACTTTCCTTTATATTAAGAATTTCTTGACGGAGTTTGACTATTTCGTTCATTAAAGGTGTTGTATATTCTTCAATTACACTGTTTAGTAATATTTTCAAATCATCAGGTAACATACCTTGAGATCTAGGAACATCCTGCTGTTTACTAGCTTCCCCTCGAGTTGTGTATACCATTTTTTTAAAATTTAAACACTTAAAAACTTTATAAAATACTGGAGCTCGCGGAATCACGTCCGTTAGCTACGTTAGTTCGGCAGTTATCTTATATGATTAGCTACGAACGCAAACATTTTGACATATGCCTCCAGGAGCTCGCTGTACGTAAGTTAGAGTTTATAAATTTTACCTCTATTTTGTTAATTTGGGGCGGTTTCGAACCCCGTGTGGTTGGCGCCAGTTGTAATAAAGTATTTTGGGCTATAGGCCGCTAGCTTTCACCCGCTTTCGGTACATTTAAGTAGCTAGAAAATTCCCTTCCGTACGTGGAACGTCAGTTGCTAGTAGGTGACAGCTGAGAATACCTAAAACTGTTTTAATTAAATTTTCCTATTTAATCGACATTTTGGGGCCCGAGACTATGCTAGTTAGTTGGCCCCGTTCATAAACTAACGACATGGAGCGAAAAGTCTTCGTTAAGACGTTCTATGTACCGTAAATTTGCAATTTTCTAACTCGCGACCTACGCGCTTCTCACGTGAACGTCATTCGATTTATCGAAAATTAACCAATTCAAAACAGTTTTCGACCCAGTTTGGGGCTATCACGACCTTTTAAAAGGTTAAACGTTAAAAGTTAACATTTCGAAACATTTCGACAATTTTTAGCTCGGCCGAGCTACATGGTAGGCGGAATGGTGGGTGTCAGGATATTTCGTTAAGCTATTTCCGTTACGGTATTTGTTTTTTTTTTAAGCTATTTCCGTTACGGTATTTGTGTTTTGTTTTTTTTTCTTGATTCGGTCGCCGTGCTCAAAGCCCGCGATAAAAGCTATATGCAATAGCTTAATATGTGAATTTATTGAAAACCAGAATAGAAACAACGCCTTTGAAACAACAATTTATCTATACTATAAATAAGTAATTCAAAATCTAAAAGAGAAAACAATTCACGATACATAGATAAATTTTCGGACAACATTATATTCGAGTAAATTATGGAGATGATATACTCGACTGAAAGAATATGGTAGCATTTAGGTTTTCCTACAGAAACGTGATGCATTACTCCCGTTTGGCCCATAAGAACAACTTTTTATGTTTCGACTTCCCGAAGGTAATCAGAGGTCAAAGAAAGTTGAAAACTGAGCTGGAATAACTAGTTTTGACCTTCATAGCGGTATGAACAACTTTATAAAGTACTTGTTCGAATTTTATATTCTTGTTAGAAACCATAAAATTTCATAAACATTTCATGTGCTATATCATTTAATTTTTTCGATGATGATAATTTTGCGAAGATGATTTTGGTAATTATCTCAATTAATATGGCATAATATACCAAAGATGTGATGTTCTTATGTTTGTACAAAGACCTTGCCACCTACTTGGATGATGTTTTTCTTATATTAACACTAACTCGATGCGAGATAAACATACTGACTGCTTGAAAAGTGTGTAATCAACAGACGGGAAATTCACTGCATCCACAAACCGACGTGTTTACAAGAAACGAACCATTGTTTTTACATTTTTATTTGTGATAAGCAAAAAGCTCTTTTTTCTGCTTATACCAGATAGTCGCCACAAAAATAGAGTGTTGTAAATCAAGTCGCCCTGCTGTAGACATTCCACTGTTGAAACGGTTCTAAACCAAAGTCTGGTATTTCACGCATCGAAAAATAAAGGGGAAACTGTTTCCAAGTGAGAAGGCGGAATAACACTTTCCGGAGCGTGTTTCCAAATTGAACCTTGGAATTGTTGTAGGAATATCTAGAATTCTGCGAACTCATACAAAATGTTACCCAAAATGTTATTTAACTGAAACAATAATTTTCTACGCTTAGTTTCATAGTAATTTGACGTTCCGCTCTGAATATTTTCATCATTACCATCAGTCTTTTCAATATTGCCTCTTCCTGAATCCTGAGAGCTCTGAACTTAAATCTCGTAATATATCTTCTAAAACTTATTCTTCACTATCGGTATATTCAACTTAGTCGTTTCGAAATTCAAATGTCGAAAATATATGTTTCTACTTCCCTCACTATACGTGGTATACTGTGCAAGGTAAGCATTGTCATTGGCTCAGAAAAAATGTTCAATATTTCTGCGGATATATCTGTTTTGAGCATTTCTAAACTGATCTAAACTAATTGTAATGCGTGTGTGCATGTTTGCGTGTGTGCGTGTATGCGTGCGTGCGTACATATGTGCGTGCGTAGTTACGTCGTAACACCCAGTGCAGACGATTGCACCGATCCTATTGGTAGTATGGATTTGAAACTATTGTTTTTGGGTGCAGTAGCCCCGTTTAAGAGGTATTTCTGACATGCACCTTCAGTTTTTCAATGGAGACTATGGTATTTTATTAAATCATAAGGACAACTGTGTTTTCGTGGTAATACGTATATACCACATGTATATATTCAACCTACAGCTAAACAAATCTCCTTGAATCTTAGGCCATTTTCTGCAAATAATTTTAAATCAACCGATTCCAGCAATAAATACTTCAGATGGTGAGTTGTTACATTCTGTGAACTGTCAGTGATTAGAAAAGGCCATAACTACTTCAAAAAATACATGTCCCGGTTGTTTCGAAATTCAATACGTTATGCTTCGAAATTTGGACTCAGAATTGTTGATTTGATTTGATTCCTTCATTGCTAAAAAAAATAAATGTCAACCTTATACCTAAGCCCAATAGAGATGTTATAATTTCTACTTTTTACCGCCCCAGTTCTTGACTCATCTGTATTACTAAACTCTTAAACGCATTCTGAAACTCCTCCTACAATTCTGGGCCAATGCAATCGTCCTTATAGACAAATCGGTTTTAGAAAGAGTTTAAGTACTAATGAGGCTTCAACTTTTCTAATTTGAGACATTCAGTTCGGTTTCTCGAAAAATGATATCAATAGTACATTTTACATAGATATTAAGAATGCTTGTGACTTAGTTTTCTTGGCAGTGTTATATAACAAACTTATTAACTATGGAGTTCCATCAACCTTTGCAAAAACTATTATAAATCTTTTTGTGGATAGAGAGATTCACTTATGTTTCAAGAATTCATATTTGGAACCTACGAGAAGCTCTATGGGCTTACCTCGAGGGTCATTTTGAGTCCTATTCTTTTTAATATTTATACTGCAGATATACAAAAGATTTTCTCCCATCAAATAAAATGCAGCAGTTTTCTAAATATAACATGTCAATTTTAAAATTACATACGTGAACTCAATTACATTATGAGGGACTTCCGACAATTGCCTTTCAACATCTATGGTGGAACGTTCTGTAGTTCCCAATTCAAGAAAACGAATCTACCATCCTTGATTAAGTTGGTTGGACTGGAAGTCAGTGTTTCAAAGTTTCAAATATTTAGTTATGCATATCGGTTAAAAGTCCTGTCAACAGATCACATCAAACACATCTGTTTCAAAGCTGGAAGGAGCATAAACCTATTAAGAACAATTTTTAGAACAGTATGGGCTTGTGCCCATATATTACATAATATAACCTAACGGTCTCAAAGTGGCCTCGGGTTTGAAGAAATCTATCTACAATGAAGCTGTGCTAGTAGAGACCTTAGAACCTTCCCTAAATTTTCGACGTAAATTCTAGCCACCAAGTTCATAATTAATTATCGCTGAAACGGGACTGTTCAATACAATAAATAGCATAACAATGCTAGTCTCATCAGAGAAATATTGTATAAAAAATTATTTTTTTCTATTCTTTGACTACACGAGACTGAAACCTATAATGTTCTGAGAACATCGTGTGAACCAGCGGTGGAAAGGCATTCGAACTTATCTTGAAGGCTTGGAGGTTATAGGCATATGGGAAGACACCACCAGGCGAAGAGATTCAAAGCTTCGCTGTTCGGTCGAAAAATGAAGCCTGATAGGAAAAAGTTCGAGCTTGACATAGAAAAGATAACTACCTTGATCTCATTAAATGCAGAATTCTGGTTGTATTAAGTTCTACTAGATCATCAGATACCCATTTCAAAATTATCGAAAGATTAATTGTGTCAACCTGTCTCACTCTCGCATCCCTGGCTTGATTGCAAAATTGTGAACGGGATAGGTGGTCACTTCTAGCAGGTCGTTGATATGGAGCAGAAACAAAGTTGGTGCCAAAACAGATACCTGTGGAACACCGGCGTTGATATCCATTGTATCGGAGGATTCTCTGTCGAGTGTGTATTGCAGAGGTATGTGCCATCAATGAATCTATTCATTGGGCCATGATAGGAAAATTATCACTATATGTAGTGATTTCCAGTTCAACCTAAAGCATCTAGTATGCTATAATGATAATGTTTTTATCTCAAATATACAAGGAATTCCCAATGTTAATTCTGTTTGGACTGAATGTCACAGCGACATTGAGGATGTTTGCTAATTATGTAGCCGACAATGAAAATTATAACACTGGCGGCATAAAATTTTTTGAATCACTCGACTACGTTTAATTGACTTAACAAGTGCTCAAAATAGCTTGTCATACACAGTGGAAAACATACGGAGAATTCGATAATACCATCTATTTCAAAATACATCAAAAAATACCGACCAAATTATCGTTTTCAAAAATAAATTTGCCAAGATGACTAATATCAACAATAGCCCGCATAAAGTCAAATCGCGGACGTTTTCCATCCCGCCTATATAAAATAGCAATGACCAATTCCCCAACACGTTCTTATGGTGAAGTGAAGGGTACTATATGTTGTGTTATTTTCCCTTGTGTGAATAACACTCCTCACACTAATTGGCTTCATAAAGGATCACAAATTAGATTTTATGAACCCTTTGTGGTTACCTGAAATTTTGTCGTCACCAACGTATATGCTTTTCAAATCATTCACACTTTCGTGAAGAAAATTAATTTAAGCTTTAAGGCCGATGATTTTAACAATCGTTGCATGTCCTCTTGTCTAACCCTATATATCTAAACAGCCTTATCGTGGTCATATCTGTTCTTGTACTCATAAAATGTTATGACAGACTCCGCGGAGAGAAGCGTGTGTCCTTATCTTTCCCAATTGTCTCAGAATTGGTTCTGTTTGTAATTCAATTCTAACTGTCTATTTCGTGGCCGTGATAAACTTGTTCCGAAAAAAAACTTTTGTTTACTTCAAATTTGTATTATTGGTTTGCCTACATATTTTTCAGATGCTTGTCTTTAATATTTAACTACTTTTTCAAAAGCAAGTGCTATAATCACAAAGTTGTGACCGTTACTAATCCGATATTGTAAAATACTATATATGACCATTGGGGACTCAGGAAGCAGGGATAAAGGAAACTGTTACAAAATATTCAGTACTTTCTAACAATATTTAACCTACATATTACAAAATTTTCATAATTATACTATAATTCTAACAAAAAACGAATGTGCTTTATAAAGGACGATACATGCATTGCTTTGGTTATTATATTATTCTTGCCAGTGATTTTAGATCAACACTGAAATTATTCGAAAAAAATTATAGTTCAAGGAATGAGCCGGGATTTCAGCTATAATATAAAAAAGACATTTAGGTCAGAACCGAAAATTGTTTGTGGGATTTGATTCGTGAGGTTAAAAGGACCATTCATAACACATTAAACCCCAAAGGTCACTCCTCTCTGAGGGGCCCCAAAAGGGTAATTTCGAACATGCCTCGAAGGAGTTTTATGGGCCGCTGATCACGATTTTGCCGTCAGATTTACTTGAAATCAATTTTGGGGGTGAAAATCGATCAAATTGGCTATTTTTGCACCCTTATAGATTATTTTGACAATATGTATTGTTCTTGGATTTTAAATTCACCAAGGGTTTCTTTTGGGTTGCTGATCACGATTTTGACGTCAGATTTACTTTTAATCGATTCTAGGGGTAGAAAATCGGCAGATTTGGCCATTTCGGACCACCGAGGAGGAAGGGATCCCGTGAGGTTTTATGTTTCATGAATGATCTTGATAACCCCACGAATCGAATCTCACAAAAAGTTTTGGATTCGGACCTGGACTATTGAGCTTATCGGCGAAATAAGAGATATGTGGATAATTCCTTGTTTTATCTCGCAGCATTACTAATCAATGAAATTGATGTGAATTAACGTCATTCCACTTGAAAGTATATTTTGAAGAAATATTAATTTCTCACAATCCATTTTTTTATAGATTTGTACTACTAGGTTTTGATGTCAATTAATACACCTCATCCTCAGGTATTTATAAAGAAGGGCTGTGATAAAAAAAAATTATTAAAATTTTGTTAAAACAGTTGTAAAAATCTTTTTATTCAAAAATTTGTTCAAAATCCTAATTCTCTTCACCTAATGGGGTATTTCCCTGTACCTATAACCTCCAAAAAAAAAGAATAATTCGAATACATCCTCTCCCAATATTCCACCGCTGGCTCACACGATGAACTTCAAATATTATAGGTTTTCCTCTCTTGTAGTCGAATATATAAAAAAAACAGGCTTCTCTCACTTTGCTAACCATCTTTTAGAAAATAATAACAAATTCAACGTCAGAACAAATTTAAAGTTTTACATACAGCGACCAAAGGATTGTACCTGAAAATTTGGAACATTAAGAAATATTAAAATTTTTTGAAAAAAACGAATTAATAACACTAAACTCATAAATCGCTTTGAATTATAACCCAATTTCATCAGCCATAATCTAGGTTAAAGTTAATTACACATTTTTCTTTATCACAGCCTTAATATATACCTGAGGATGAGGTGTAATAATTGACATCGAAACCTGGTAGTACGGATCTACAAAAAAATGGATTATGAGAAATAAACATATTAATATCAAAACTCACACTTGGGTGAGTTCAATATTTTGTAATATTTGTCGAATCGTGAAGTTCTTTGTTTTATCTTCTACGAGTTCGAGAACATACTGACGACAGTATTAAGTACAATAATCAACTGATTGCTTGTTTTCACAAGGATACAGGTAGTCCGAGAGTAAAATCTCCTAATGTCATGTGTGGTAAATCATATTTTCTTAGTTTCATGGGAAATTATCATGGAAAAGCTTGAAATTAAGTTTTGTAATTTAATAATAAAGTCATAAAGTGTTACCTTAAATAAGTGTATAGATTACGCCTCACGAAGAGACGACTAATCGAATTTGTGATTGAAAAGGTGAAACTATTACTTCATAACAATTAAAAATCTTAATCAAAGAAACATAATAATAGGCATTGTTCAGATAGAACAAAGATTCATCATTTCTATGATTATTTCAACGCATATTCGTTGTTCTAATCGTCACAGGTTACATAATATTCGAAACCATCCAATGTTCTGCCATATATCAATAGGTATACATTTCAAACTCCGTTAACCAACATTTATGTCAAAATAAGAAACATATTTTTGTTTCAATGGAAATATTGAAGCTTTCACGAAATTCATTGGTATATGCCGATTAACCTTAACAATAAGCTTCCATCACTGACTATATCGCTTCTATTTCTCTATTATATTGTCTTTGTCAATCGAATATGCGGAGGTAATGAATTTATAATGGGGGCTAACACAAAGCACGTAACCGTAAATCTTGTGATAAATTACTCATGAACTTCACAATATGAGCATATGTGAAAGATAACTCACCCAGTTTATACAGAGATGCCAATTGGTTGATATTATTGAATAGTCACAGTTTGAGAGAAAAAATGCTTTCATTAAATTTGTATTCATCAGAAAGCTGTGATCAATTGATTTAGTGGCTTTCTTTAGCAAAATAGCTTTCGGACACACCTGCGGGTCAAATGTAATTGATTGTAGGAAATATATTCGAAATGATTGAGAAACCGCTTGTAAAAAAGGTTAAATTATGCTTTATATTACTTTGAAATTTTATCCAAATGGTGTCTATTCAATATATTCCACAATTTGTTCTAAGCTGACACACATACGTAGTGTCAAATACAGTCTAGATCGATTGAGAAATGCTTAAAAATACATATCCGCAAAAATCAGGAAAATTGTATTGCCCCTATTACTATACTTCTCTCATACCATAGAGGGTGTCTTACTACGAAGTTCATCGATCGATATCTGAAAAATAGAAAATAGAATCTTTTGGAACATTTTTCTGCTGACCTAATTTAATGTGTACTATTCATCTAAAATATTTTAAACATGCGGCACTTCCGGTTATACCGGAAGTCGATGACAACTTCGTTATTTTGAATAGAATACTATAGTTTATTGCATTTTTGGATTCTACCTAAAATTCTAGGTACATTTCATTTTCTCCTACACCAAAAGACCGTTTTTGCGATATTTGCAATTTTAGAGATTCATAGATACTGACCGTACTTAATTGACAGTTTCTTAACGGCTGAATATTTCGTAAAGCGTTTCTGAAATTTTGTAGTCAAAGACCCAGCGTGAAGAAAGTTTCCGATTTGCTTATAAAATCATTGGAATAATAATTCAAATAATGCCAAAATCTCTAAATTTTCAAATGGAAACCCTCATTTGCTTTATGTGGTCGTTTTCAGCAAAAAAAATTAGGTCAACTTTGTATTAGGTTCCCTATACCAAAATATTATCGTTTTCGTTTTATTTACAAAATACTAGTTTTCCACGTTTGTCAAGCGGGCGTGTTTAAGTTTGATAAATCTAATCGGCCAAGGCTGACTATACGACTGTCAGAGAATGAAGAAATGTCATGATAATTTTACACTAAATTTATTTGTATCTTCTAAATAAATCGAAAACGATAATATTTAGGTATGGGGAACCGAACACAAAGGTACCCTAATTTTTTGTGTTGAATACGGCTATTATAAAATAAATGATGGTTTCCATTAGAATAGTTTTTGGCATTATTTGAATTATTATTACAATAAATTTGCAGAAGCGCATTACGAAATATACAGCCGTTATGAAAAAACTGTTAATTAAGTACGGGTCTGCATTTGCAATTTTCTTTCTAAAATTGCAAATATCTCAAAACAGTTGAATTTAGTTATATGACGTGATGAATGAAATGTACCAAGAATTTTCCGTAGAATATAAAAGTGCAGTAAATTGTAGGGTGTTTGTTCTATTCAAAATAAAGAAGTTTCCATAGACTTCCGATTTAACCGGAAGTACCGCGTCTCGAACATATTTTAGATGAATTCTATATTCACTTTTTGAGATATCGATCGACAGTTCGTAGTGAGACCTCCTGTATTCTACATATAGTGAAGGAAGAAAAAAATCAATATCGCGATTCTAGAAAATGCATTCTGCCACTACCATTGTTAGTATAGGAAAAATTTTCTCATTCATTATGTTCGGCATAGTCGACACTGCCTTTTTGATATCATCCATGCTATTATTCAATCTTAGTAACAAGCAGACTTGAATTTTTTAGGAATTGGATTGTTCATAAGATCCAGCCTGTTAGTACTATTTCAAGTATACTAAGAATATTCGTATACCACATATGTCACTTACACTTATGCTTTCAAATAGTAATAAATAAATAAATAATAATGGATATTTATAATAAAATAGTAATTAACGATACAAAGACGGAAAATGTCTTATCAAAGTACAGGTTTAGATGTTCACGGACGATGCGATGAAAGAGTCGAGTGAAGATTTTCTATACGAGTATATTTCAATAGTATTTTACGGTCATGTTGAATAGTGTAATATTAGTTTACGTAACAAGTCCCGAAAGTGGTCTTTTACTGGACGAGTGGGCAAATTGCAGGGCGAGCCGCAGGCGAGTCCTGCAAGCCTGCGAGTCCAGTAAAAGCACTTTTGGGACGTATTACGTACAATATTTTTTTTTAAACGGGCATTGTTGTACCATAAACTTCATATGTTTGTTCATATTGTGTCAGGGACTTCAACGGTAATAAATCAAACGTTGCTTGGGTGGCCGCCTCAACAATTTCATCTGGTATAATTTCATCTGGTATAATTTCATCTTCCATTAATTCACAATCAAATGCATCATTTTGAATATCCATTTTATTGTAAATGTCTCGTTTTCAACTAACCGTCTGAATATGTCAAGTTATTTTATAGTTTTAAATAATACAAAACTCGGTTACTATAGAAACCAATTGACCGCTATCTTGGACTAACTATTTTATTATTTTTTTCATTAAAGATAGGCCGGAAAGTAAATAAAAATTAAGCTTTTACCGGACTATCACAATAATTTTCTGGCTCGGTCCGACAAAATGAGATTTTCTGACCTAAAAATAAACCGGAAAGTACTAATTTCTGGCCGGTTTTAAAAAAAAATTTTATTTCATACTGTTTCACTAAAATGACTAATTTTGAATTCCAATCTGTAGTGTCAGAATGACAGTTCAAGTCGCTTTTGAATAGTCGCTAATAGTGACAGCTACAGATTCTCTCTATCAAGAAAATTGATACTGTATCTTATTCAGAAGACGTAATCAGGGAAGAAACTGAATCTATAAGCAATTAGAACATTGATTCCAAGTTAATGCATAAAGAGGTACGACAGGAAGATAGTGTTAAAATCATGCGAATTCAAAAGTATTCTTGTAAAAGATGACAATAGTCCGGTAGGTGTTGCTTGGTAACATTTTCCGGCCTATATTGATGTACCACTCTCCGGTCGCAAATTCATGACGTGAAGTTGAAATTCCAGACAGTACGGAATCTATTATACTCCACTCCCAGAAAATATTATTGAGAAAACTGTTATGAAAGGGAGTTCGCTGTTTCACACCAATGAATGAATTTAATTATGGTGTTGATAGCAGGCTTTCTTCCTTATTTTTATAGGCCAACTATTTTACAATGAAGACCACTTTACAGCTGCATAGGAAACTCTGAAGGCTTATAGCAATTTTGAAGAGTGAGTCCAAAGGGAATAAGTCAAAAAAGTCAAAATCGTTCAACAAAAATTAGATTTTTTTCTAAATTTCCCAACCATTTACCCGTCGATTCCTTGAATCGCGAGAATTGTTCTTTATCAATGCATAGCATTGTGAATTGCTTTCTCAGTGGGATATCTGCTTTCTGACAGATGGTGTTGGAACTTCTGGTTCGCCAAACACTTTGAAAGTCATTTATTAAAATCACTCCGAAGTTGGTTGACCAGTGACTTCACGTCTGCCTCGTCTCACTGATGAGCCTAATGAGAAGGGCGAAACAGTTGTCTGAGACTATAGGACGTGTTGTCACTGTTCAACCTGGTGAACCAAAAACTTTGTCTATTACTGAGGTGTTAATTTGTGATAATATGGAAATAATTTTCATGGAGGAAAAAGCTGGATGAAATAATTCTAGATATTGAACTCAAATATGTCTACACGAGGGATTCTAATTTTTTGTCTGCGCATTTACAATTTTTAGTATAATTTCTTCTATATCCAATTCAATATCGCAAAGAATTTTCAGCAGAGCTAGGCTGATTCTTTCTTCAGCCATATTTGCACTGAGTCAATTCTTGGGTCGACCAACATACGCTCTCTGCTGCAGTTACACCAAACCGGTAGTACAGCTACATTTTTCAGGAGCTGGAATAAATATGTCGCACATATCTATGATATGCAGTTAAGAATCGGGAACACCACCTTCGACATAACGCTTCCGCTTACCCATTCATAATTCAAACTCTGCAATAACACATTAATCTGGAGATTACCCTCACCCAATACGTTAATCATAAAAGCAGTAGAAATAATGAACTCTGATGCAGTTTTACTATCCTTCCATGACGAAATCTTATCAGAGCATCGCAGATTTAATTATTGGTTTATTTTTAATTGTTCCATCTTACAACTATCTAACAACATAATTCATCTTTCATATTCTTTTATGAATAGAATTGATTTTCTTTTCCATGTAGGTAACACAAGACGGCTTGAAATGACAAATGCTAGTATGATAGCAAATTTATTATGATGTGTGCTTTTTCATAGAATGCATACTATATCTATCGATAACGTATAATTTTCTTAAGGACCACCCATCCATGAGGATTCCCGTATTTTATAGCATTACATAAATTTGTATTTCTTTGTTTTTATAGATATTGACATGACAGTGTGCACTGAGATTGCACATTTCCCCTCGTTAGTAGATTAACCTTATTGTCTGTCTTATCAAACATTCCTTGTATTCATAAACAAAATCACTCAGTGCTAATTTTCTATGTTGGTATAATGACGAATCAATTTAATTTCTGCCAAGTTTCATTCAATGCTCAAATAATTTTTGAATGGTCTGGTGAATAAGTTTGAATTTATTATAGAATAAATGTTATGAAAGAAATGTTGGCATCATGATTTAGATATTAGGAAAAAGTACAAATTCAGTTCTAATCTTCTAAAGTCGTGAATAACACCAAAGTGATCAACAAGGCGAAATAGCACAAATTATTGTATAGAACATGTCTCGTGTTGGAATTTTGTCTGTGAATTTATATTGGTCATGTTGAGGGATGCTATACAAATCAATCAGTAAATTGAATACCTTATCTTTTGAGTTAATACATACCACGTTAAATGTAAATTAATTCAGATTATTATCAATCATACTCATGACGTAATTTAAGTATTTAGCGAAAAAAATTATTCATCAATGTTCAGTTAATAATATCTTGTGGAAATGAAGAAAATTGTAGATGTGAAAGATGTCATGAAATCAATGAATATAGAAATATAATTTAGGATTAATATGATATACAATTACGTGAATAAGTAGTTTGATATCTTCAGTAAAACTATGAACGATCAGTAGACTTCAAAGAACGTCATTGGAACGAATGAGACTCAAGAAAATATTATTGTTGGTTTATTTCGTTCTATACTATAACTAATATTTCAGATATGTATGCAAAATGACACGTTTTATGACAAAGTTATAAATAGGTGTATACATGTTGAGTTTGAGAGACCGGTTTGTTCAGATTTAATAAAAAGGTTCGGAAAAAAAAGGAAAAGGATTTGCATGATTTATCAACATACCTGTCGTCAGTTTCGTATCTGTCGATAACTATACGATTCATTTACCCTGGAGCGTTTGTGGTAAGCAAAAAAAAATTTCCAAAAATATAAGTCAATAACATTACCGTGGCATTTGATTAGCTCCAACTCACAAGACTTGTATAAAGCTTGTGTATATACGAGTCTTGTGAGTTGGGGTGAGCCAGACTATTGCTTCACAAGATAAATGAGTGAATCATATATTCAGAAGGTTGTAGCTGATCATGAGCGATGTGCTTACTTTTCTCTTACAAGGTCAGTCAAAATGTAGTATTCATCTTCAAAATTAATTCATCTCATAATATAATGTGATAGAAATTCAAATCATGTCGCCATGCTCTCTATTTGCGAAAAATATAAATTCAGTCTACTCAAAATATTAAAAGCGCGTTTTAAGGCGCATCATCATCTTTATCGAATCTTTATCGCACTTAATGAATCTCAACCCGTATAGCGATTATCGAAACCATTATATATTAACCAATGGTAAAACTGGAGCTGTATAATGGAATCTCTAATTTTCAGACGTAACTTTGAGTTAAAATGAGTAGCTCAGCTTCACTTTTTTTATCTTCTCATTTTATTTTCGCTGGCAATTGAAACACTACAGTTGTAGGTGTATTTATATGTTATTAAGGAAAATACGTTCAACATGGACGAATTTTGTTTCATTTGTGATAAGAATCTCGGAACAGGATGCTATGTGACGGTCTTATGTGGTTTACTAAATTAAAGCCACATAGTCTATAGGGAAGTCGATTTATTACGGGCTATAAATCAGAATCGAGGGCACATGGACCACCAAATCTTTGGAACGACGAATTTCTATGCATACTATTTCCTTTTCGAATAGATAATTCAATACATGAACTAAAGTAGTAAAAAATCGTCGGTAACTGAGCTCATCATTACCACTTTGAGAAATCACTCCATGTACAGCAGATTCATTCTGATGACAGTGATATCTTCAGAAAATCCATGATGAAGTAAGGAACTTCTTCCTATAGCACTTCAAGCAAACTTTTGATTGAACAATATATGAAGTAGCAAAAAGTTGATTGCTAATACGGTCAGTGGTTCAGTTTATTTATTCAACAGACAGTGCGTATCCTTTGTCATTCATCCCCTACACCATAAAATGAGATGAACTCAAACATCACAAAGATATCTAATGAACTGTGATCAATTGATCACTAATTTCCCTTACTATTATTGGAATAGATTTTCGTTTGCGGATACTCCTCCGGATCAATTGCATGACTGTAGCAAAACGAAATATATTGGAAATGATTCAGAAACAGTTAATGGAGGAACTACTTGATGTATTTCACAACTCTATGTTTAGTACTGACAACTGCTGTCAGGTTGACTTTCATAACTATTGCATTTATAATATAACCTACCTTTACACATTTTACTCACCTACTGTCACATGAACTATCAAAATGATTAACACTAATAACCTTTCTTCCATGAGTTTCGACAACAAGACCACAGAGTAAACACATAAAATAAACTGTGAGATCACATTCATGACGCGACTGTTATATTAAGACGAGAATTTCGAACACTTCTGACGGTTAAATATATCCCTGTGATATATATCAACATCCAGAAAAACGCTACTGTCATTATGATTCTACAAATACCCACTATAATCCCAGTGGAAAGACTGAAGGTGAATGTACAAAATACCACTTGAAACGGGGCTATTGCACTAGAATTCACCACTTTAAAGCAGTACATAGTAGGTTACTCATATGAGCACGCATGAATATAAGCATGGACATCATGTCTGAATAGTCTAGATCGATTCAGAAAGACTAGGAATGATTGCAATAGGTTCTTCCCCTAGGTATAGTATACTATGTATAGTGAAGGAAGTTAAAATGAATCGTTGATATTTTGACTTTTTGGTCATTTTATACTATTTCACGAACTTTATGACCGCAAAATAGACCAAAACATTTTAGATGTGGTGATGGGTAAACAAAGGCTTTGGAAGTAATCTAGTTAAGGGAAATTTTCGAGAATACGACAGTCAAGCAGGATTTAAAAATAATAGTGTATAACTATGCAAGTACAATGATTAGGTTCCCGAAATAAACTTGTCTATTCGTGGTTGTCACTGTGTCAAGCTCTAAGGACATTAGACGCAACTGATATGGAATAATTGCAAAAAGCTCGTTCATATTCGTGCAACAGGTCAATGGAAACTTTTTACATCATGCTAAAAAAATCCGAATCGAAGTAAGTGTTGTTATATTGGCCACAGTCTCTCTACGGAATTCACGTTTCTTGGATTTTATCATGGAAAAATACTGAGAGTAATGAATTGGGAACTTCAAAAAGTTTATACGATGATCGACTACCCAATTATTTGAAAAACTTAGAAGCCAAGATGTATAACTTGATAATAAAATAAAATTGTGTTAAAGTTCCTCTCTACAGTAGCGGTTTTCATAACACGCATCCAGTATTCTTATAACGCGTAATCAACAACCTTGAATTGTGCGAACTTCCTAGATCCCCTTTGCTGCGGGACTGAGAAAACACTTTGCAATTATAACAGGCATTCCTAGTATTTCTCATTTTTCGAGTTGTTCACTATTGTGTGAATTAACTGTTGCTCGACATATTCTGGTTATTTGCAACAACGAAACACATTCTCGGAATTCTACGTAATTATAGATGAATATGATGATGGCAATTAATAGCAATAGTATCTACTCATTGAATATACCTTCAACACTGTTTCTCTAAAATTCGTGAGCGTATAATGACCTACCGAGAATCTTCAATCGGCATGCAAAATATCTATTAAAATCTACCAGAAAAAAGTAAATATTTGGAACCCAGACACGTAGTGGAGCAAATGTGGCAAATGGTTGGCGAAAAGCTTACGATGCTTAGCGACTAGGGGAAAAATGTTTGTTGTGTTACCAATAACAATCCCCTGAAATTTCTATTTCCCAAAGTGGGTGCAACCCCTCTTTTTTGGCCAAAAAGTGTTCTTTGAAATTTTTAAGGGTAGTTTAGCACAAAAAGATTAATATCTCTGGTTGTATTGGAAATTAAGAAACCAAAGTAGAACTCTTCCATTATCAAAATCCTAGGAACTCCCATTTCAAATTTCAAGTTGATCCGACATCCCCGCTCCCCGTAATATATATATATATATTATTAACTTAACTCTTACTGAGTTTATTTTTATTTATTGATTATTATTAATGCTTCCGGCTAGCTTTTAATTTATTGATTATGAATAATATTGAACTTTCTCTTTTTTATTATTATTATTTTATGGAATTAAACACAATATTCTTTGAATGTTGAAAAGTTTCTATATTTAAATCTCTATGACTCTATTTATCTCGGGTTTCTAATTTACAATTTTATTTTATGTTCTAAGCATAGAACTAGCTTTAACCTCAAAACTATTCAATATTAATAGTTGTTTACAAAATTACAAACGACAATCTTTCTTTCGGATTTACAAATAATACTACAATGGAAATATAATAAACAAACTTACTTTTAGTTTATATCCAAAAGTGTGTTTAACTATGTTGGCAATTTTCAATTTAATTCTTTTATAATTTCGTTGATGATTCACTTTTACACAATACTATGCTTTTTCACAATAATCACAGGTAACTAATTTGGATTACTTCTTCTTGAGACTCAGGAACTGTTGATAATACTTTGTTTATCCTTTTAGATAAAACATGAAACTTTTCGATGCTTTATTGAAATTATTGATGAATGGCAATCGTTGGAAACTTCTTCTTAATTGGAGGTTATTACAGCCTTTTTACTGGATTCAGATACTTGGATAATCGTTGACTTTATATAAAATTTATTAACTTTGGTTTCTTTGAACCTATCGAAGTTTGGAACACTTTCGTTCACTGGTTTTTTATAGGTTATGAAATTTTGGTGAGTTGCAGGAGTACTTTCAGTCTACAGATGTAATGGCAAACTGCTCTTCTTTACTTTCAGATTCGTTTTTATAGGCCTCCAAAACCGACGCTACTTTATGTCATAATCAACCTATGAGAAGCTTTCTTTTCAAATCAAGGATGCCAAGTTAATTGTTGTGAAACTGACACAAGTCTTCATTGTTACCAGATTGACATTGGAAATTCCTATTGACCAATCAGAATTTAGTATTCTTTACTTTTTGAATTATTTGAGATTTTCAACTTATTTTAATTGTTAGTGATTCCTTCTTTTTAAATTAATATTGCCTACATTTTTCCCCACACTTTGGTATAATATAACCTATGATTGGGTTATTATTAATATGATTATTCCCATATTTATGGTTTTCTTGACAGTTACTTATTCTTAAATCTAATACATACCATATTATATCAATAACATTCTTTTAACATTACATAACTCAAATTTACTAATCCTAACTTACATCTATAACATTATTCAATGTTTTGTACTATCTCATGATAGTTTTGTAATCACTTTACTTATGATTTATGATTTCGTTACACTGAACGTTTCTTCACTTTCACTGAAGTTCTTGTTTATCACATCTTATACTATTACATCGTTGTTTATTATGTTTTACATTGTTAATATTAATATCCTAACTATTATTTAGCTTTTATTATTGTTTTTAATTCCATAAAATATTTTTTATTTGATCTTTTCTGATTTTCATAGTTCGGTAAGTTATTATTTTTAAATTTTTATTGTCTATGAAATGAAATCATAACAAATTCCCCTAAATCAATTTTAACATATTAATCACATTAATATTTAAAATTTATTTATCTTTTGATTTTATTTTCATGAACTAAATTTATTAATAATTATACTTGTATATTTGATCAATATTAAATATTCCCCTTATCTTTCCGTTTTCAGGATTCATTAATTCATAACTATTTTCAGCATTTTCATTCATGACTACATACGGACCTTCAAAAGCAAAACATAATTTTCCACATATATTCTTTTTATTATTAGTTACTCTCATTGCTCTTACTATTACTAATTCACCTATTTCAAATTTAATTAACCTTCCTCTTTTTCTCATTTCCCTATTCATATATTTTCTTGCATTTCTTTCTAACCTATTACTGATATCTTTCAAAATTTCATTTCGCTCTACTGAATTTTCATCTAACCATTTTCTATCTGGTTCTTCGCCTTTCATTATTAATACAGGTGTTTTCTCTGTTGTAGTATTTGGACAATGATTTAAACATTTTTCTACTCTGGATATTGATTCATCCCATTGACGATGTTTATCCTCACAAGATATTCTCAGATATTTTATTACTTCCTGTATATATCGCTCTGATGGATTGGATTGAGGATGTCTGATGCTTGTTAATTGATGAAAAATTAAATTCCTTTTGCAAAAATACTTGAAACGTATGTTTTTGAAATATGTTGCGTTATCTGTAATTAACTTTCTTGGCCTACCAATTTCTTCAAAATAGTTTTCTAACTTATGCATTACTTCTCTACTTTTTGTCGTTTTGCAAGCATATAATTTTATATATTTAGAAAATAAATCTACTACAACCAAAATATGTCTATTTCCTTTTTCTGTTACTATTAACTCACTTAGAAAATCTATTGCTACTATTTCTAAACATTCCTTTACTATAATACTCTTTGCTAAATTGTGGTTAATTATATTTTTAGGCTTTGCTCTTTGACATATGTCACATTTCTTTGTGATTTCTTTTGCAATTTGGTAATCTCCTTTACCTATATAATTTTCTCTGAATATGAGCCACATTTTCCTTGCTCCTATGTGATTGAATTCACTATGTAAATGATTTAAAATTTTTAAAGTTAGGTCTTGATTTATTCTGTATAATTCTTTCCTACCTATATCTTGTAAATAAACTCCCTCTTTGATTTTACATTTCTTTTTATCCTTCTCTGATAAAGTACTTTGATTGTTTTTAATGCTCTCTAATGAAAATAAACCCCTTACTTCTAATAAAATATTTGCTCCTACTTTATATTTCCTTTTATCAATTTTTAAATTCCCCTCTTCTCTTGTTAAAGTATCAGCTATTATATTTAATTTTCCTGGAATATGTTTTATTTCAAAATCATATTCCTGCAATAACAAAATCCATCTTTGAATCCTACTGTTTACAAACTTGTTTTTAAATATACTTGTTAATGCACTATGATCAGTTTCTACCCTTACTTTATTCCCTAACAAATAAAATCTTAATTTCTTTACACAAAAAACTATACTTGCTAATTCTAATTCAGTAACGCTGTAATTTTTTTCATGAACTTTTGTCATTCTTGACACAAAACTTATAGGCACTTCTTCATTATTTTGTTTTTGTAATAAAACACCACTGAATCTTTGTTTAGAAGCATCTGTTCTTAATATGAAAGGTTTATCATATTGTGCATGATAGACTTTTAATTTTTTAATGAAAATATCTTTTAAATTTTGGAAAGCTTCGTGTCTTTCATTATCCCATTTCCATTTTACCCCTTTCTTAAGTAATTCTACTAATGGAATCTCCTTCTGACTTAAATCAGGAATGAGCCTTTTGAAATAATTTATTAGACCTAAGAATCCCCTCAAAGTTTTAAGATTGGTGGGTCTTTTGAAATTTTTAATTACATCTAATCTATCTTCATCCATTTCTAAACCTTCCCTCGTTAATTTATAACCCAAAAATTTAATTTCTGTTTTATAGAATTCACATTTCTCAATATTTATTTTTAAACCTGCTATATCTAATTCGTTCAAAACTAATTTTATGTGATCTTTATGTTCTTCTACTGTTCTAGAAAATATTAATATGTCATCGATATAATGAACTACAAAAATTTCAAATTTATTTAATATTTGATTCATACTTCTAACTAACGCACTGCATGCACTTTGAATACCAAAAGGCGTAACTTTAAAACGATACACTTCTCCATCTATCATAAAACCAGTGTAATCTCTACAACTTTCATGTAAAGGAATCAACCAGAAACTATGTCTTAAATCAACTTTACTAAAAATTTGTGCCTTTATTATTCTACCAAAAATTGACTCTATATTTTTAGGAGCTTCATATTGTGGTACTGACAATCTATTCAATGTTCGAGCATCTAAACATAACCTAATATCACCATTTGACTTTTTTGCTATAACAATAGGGTTTATATATTTTGTTTTACTTCTTTCTATTATGTCTTGTTCTAGCATTTCACCGATTTTTTTTCTAACATCTTCTATGTACTTGTATGGGATTGGATAGTTCTTGGATTTAAAATTTTCAATTTCTTTGACTTGGAATTTATGAATATAATTACTAGCTATACGAGTTTCATCAATTATTAAACCTTTATGTTGTGAAATTATTTCTGATATTATTCCCCTATATTTCTCGGATATCTTCATCTGCGAGATTATTTCATTTAAATTTCTGCTTGAGTCTTTTCTTTCGACCGCATTTATTATATTGCAACCTTCATTTGGTCTGTCAATATTTTCATTTTCCCCTTTCCCTATCTTTATAATTTCATCTAACAACTTTATTTCCTTTTCCTCGTAATCTATAATAATTCCATGCTTTTCTAATTCATCAGTTCCCATAACAATATCCAATTTCATATTCGGCACTACAAATAATTGCATCTCTAGACTTGACTTCCCTATTATAATATGCTCAGTAATCATTTTTGATACTTCAGTAATTTTCTTTCCACTAATATTTACTAATTCTACTTTTGGTATTTTCAATTGATTTGTTAATTTTATTTCAGACAATAGCTCTTCCCTTATTAATGATAGTTCTGATCCTGTATCACACGTAATTTCTACTTCTTTCCCTTTTAAAAAACCTTTTAATTTAATTAAACCTATACTTTCATTTTCTTCCCTTTGCTGTTCGTAGTCAATGTATTCCCTCTGATGTTCATATAATACATTAACGTGGTATTCGTGCTTTCTTAAAAATCCTGATTTTGTTGATTATTTTGACTTGAAGAGTCTTCCCTTTCCATATTACTTTCTATCCTACTACAGTTTACTTCCCTTTGATTATTTTCATTTCTACTATTATTTCTATTATTATTATTATTTTGACTTCTATTATCCCTATATCTATTTCTATTTTGATTAGCATTATTTCCATTATATCTATTTTCCCTATTATAATAATTTTGGTTTCTATTATCTCTATTTCTAAAATTGTTTTGATAATTATTATTTTGGAATCTATTATTATAATTTTGATTTCCCCTGTAATTGTTCCTGTTATCATTATGTCCATTTTGTTGCCTAGTTCCTATGTTATTCTTATTATCAATTCTATTTAAGTATGATAGTAGTTGATTCATGTTTTTAATATTTGCAATGGCTATTGCCTCAGATATTTGACTTCGATACTGTCTTGAAATGTATAAAACTATCTCTTCCTCTCTCATTTTAGGTTCTAAATATTGCGCTTCATTATATAGGCTAAGTGCATAAGCATTCATGCTTTTTCTAGTCCCTTCTATATACTTCCTAAAATATAATCTTTCTCGACATTTCGATTGTTCATTTTCACCCCAAAAATTATTTAAAAACTCATCTATAAACTCATCTAAACTATTTAATTCCCTTTCTTTGCAATTGAACCACAACAAAGGTTCATCAACCAATCGTTCTCTTATTAATTTTTTCATTCTCTCTATATTCCTTTCATACTGTATTTCATTTTTCAAATCTTTAACAAAAATGCATGGATGTAATAATTTTATGTTTCCATTAAATTTTCTTGTATTCTCATGACCTACATTTCTGTATTCTATATTCATTCTCTCTTCGGATCTATTCTCAATTCTTTTTATTCTTTCATCTTGTTCATTTATCATTTTTTCCTGATTTTCTTTCATACTTTGTACATTCACATTCACATTCTCTTCAATATTCTTCCCCATATCATTCATTCTATTTTCCATAATATCTATTTCTTTCTCTACATTATTAAACTTTCTATTTACAAAGCTATTATATTCTTCTAATTTATTATCTATACTTTCTTCAACATGTTGTCTTATTTCCTTTTTTTCAGTTTCAACTATTCTCATTATTTCCTCAGTTCTTTTATCAAATTTATCATTCACTCTCTTAAGTTCATCTCTTATTTCACTCATACCTTGTTCAAATTTAGCATTAGTTTCACTCATACGTTGTTCAATTTTAGCATTCGTTTCATTCGTTTCATTAGCTTTTAAATTTAAACTTTCAAGCAATCTCATTATTTGTGATTGACTATCTATTATTGGTGGTCTTTCTGCACTAATCATTTCACCCTCTTGATCAAATCCTATCAATTCTGGAGTCCTCTGTCTATCTCCTTCCATTTTTACTTTCTTTTTAATTAACCTAGTTCTTTAAATTATTTTGATACGCGGTTCTATTCCTTTTTTCAAATGGCCTCACGTTTGAGCGACAATTATTAACTAAAAAACTCTTATGAGTTTATTTTGCCCCACGTTGGGCGCCAATTATTAACTTAACTCTTACTGAGTTTATTTTTATTTATTGATTATTATTAATGCTTCCGGCTAGCTTTTAATTTATTGATTATGAATAATATTGAACTTTCTCTTTTTTATTATTATTATTTTATGGAATTAAACACAATATTCTTTGAATGTTGAAAAGTTTCTATATTTAAATCTCTATGACTCTATTTATCTCGGGTTTCTAATTTACAATTTTATTTTATGTTCTAAGCATAGAACTAGCTTTAACCTCAAAACTATTCAATATTAATAGTTGTTTACAAAATTACAAACGACAATCTTTCTTTCGGATTTACAAATAATACTACAATGGAAATATAATAAACAAACTTACTTTTAGTTTATATCCAAAAGTGTGTTTAACTATGTTGGCAATTTTCAATTTAATTCTTTTATAATTTCGTTGATGATTCACTTTTACACAATACTATGCTTTTTCACAATAATCACAGGTAACTAATTTGGATTACTTCTTCTTGAGACTCAGGAACTGTTGATAATACTTTGTTTATCCTTTTAGATAAAACATGAAACTTTTCGATGCTTTATTGAAATTATTGATGAATGGCAATCGTTGGAAACTTCTTCTTAATTGGAGGTTATTACAGCCTTTTTACTGGATTCAGATACTTGGATAATCGTTGACTTTATATAAAATTTATTAACTTTGGTTTCTTTGAACCTATCGAAGTTTGGAACACTTCCGTTCACTGGTTTTTTATAGGTTATGAAATTTTGGTGAGTTGCAGGAGTACTTTCAGTCTACAGATGTAATGGCAAACTGCTCTTCTTTACTTTCAGATTCGTTTTTATAGGCCTCCAAAACCGACGCTACTTTATGTCATAATCAACCTATGAGAAGCTTTCTTTTCAAATCAAGGATGCCAAGTTAATTGTTGTGAAACTGACACAAGTCTTCATTGTTACCAGATTGACATTGGAAATTCCTATTGACCAATCAGAATTTAGTATTCTTTACTTTTTGAATTATTTGAGATTTTCAACTTATTTTAATTGTTAGTGATTCCTTCTTTTTAAATTAATATTGCCTACATTTTTCCCCACACTTTGGTATAATATAACCTATGATTGGGTTATTATTAATATGATTATTCCCATATTTATGGTTTTCTTGACAGTTACTTATTCTTAAATCTAATACATACCATATTATATCAATAACATTCTTTTAACATTACATAACTCAAATTTACTAATCCTAACTTACATCTATAACATTATTCAATGTTTTGTACTATCTCATGATAGTTTTGTAATCACTTTACTTATGATTTATGATTTCGTTACACTGAACGTTTCTTCACTTTCACTGAAGTTCTTGTTTATCACATCTTATACTATTACATCGTTGTTTATTATGTTTTACATTGTTAATATTAATATCCTAACTATTATTTAGCTTTTATTATTGTTTTTAATTCCATAAAATATTTTTTATTTGATCTTTTCTGATTTTCATAGTTCGGTAAGTTATTATTTTTAAATTTTTATTGTCTATGAAATGAAATCATAACAATATATATATATCCTAATATATGCAAGGAATCTTGCGTAACGACTAACTCAATCATTTTTCAATCGAATCAAGTGAAATTTGGACTGGAAATAGGTGCTACGGTCTTAAAAGCACCCTCTGAATTTCAAGTGAAAATATTGAACAGTTTTTCAGAAATTCAGCTTTAAGTCAACTTTTTAGTTATTTATCAAATTAAGATATCTCATGTCATTCACATCCGACCGGGATCTGCTTTGCAAGAAAATGTAGGTATTGTCATACGTCATTGGACTCATTTTTCAATTATTTTTCTCTGGCCTATATTGGCCATTTTGGTTAATTTGAGATAAATCGAGTGACGTTCACGTGAGGAGCACGTAGCTGGCGAGTTAGAAAAGCGCAAACTGGTTGTATCTGATACGGCTTTACGACTACTTTTCGCGTGCCGTTTTCGCTACATGTAGTTACATTAGCTATCGGACCGTGCCCTACGGCCCTTCTTTTTTCGATAAATGTCCATTGAATAGGAAACTTTAATTAATATAGAAACAGGTACTCTCAGGTCTCACCTACGCGCGTCTAACGTGCGACGTACCAAAGAAAATTTTCTAGCTACTAAAATATGTCCGAAGCGGGTGAAAGCTAGTGGCCCACAGCCGTGGGCCCACACGTCTGGGGCTCATGCAATCGTGTTTTTATACAATTTGAACCTTATAATTTCGATAGGCCAGGTGAAAATCCCGGAACCTGAAGTGCTATCAACTTCTGAGCCTCACATTATTCGTATAAAATTGCGAAAGTTCGCACTTTTAGAAACTTCAAATTAAACAATTTGACACAAGTTTTGGGGATATTAATACCGAAAATGGCCAATATAGGCCGGAAAAAAAAATATGTATATATATATATATATATATATATATCTATTCCGGGGTGGGGGGAGGTCGGATCAACTTGAAATTTGGACTGAAAGTTCCTTGGACATTGACAATGAAAGGGTTCTACTTTGGTTTCTCAATTTTCAATACAACCAGAGATATTAATTTTTTTTTGCTAAACTACCCTTTAAAATGAAAAAAAAACTTTTTGACTCACCCACTTGCACCCACTTTGGGAAACAGAAATTTCAGGGGGTTGTTATTAGTACCCTTACAAACAATTTCCACCGGGTCACTAAACATCGTAAAATTTCCGCCAACCTTGCCTTTTCTCGCCAGATTTACTCCACTAACGTATATCCTTAAAATAAACGTAGAGTAACCTTTTGAATTCTCCGCAAATGATATAAAAATGTAATATTCCAGATGAGCTGGTATTTGTTCTAATTATGCTGTACTGTAAACAAACCAAACATAGAAGGAAATATTGAAATATAACTGGATAATATTACAGAGACAGTGAGCAACAAACATTACAATTCAAATGATCATAATTAGTCAGAAATATGAAAAAGCAGGAAGTTATCATCTTCGGTAGATAAGTAGAAACATAAGTAGAATTAATAGTGCAGCATCCATTGGAGGTGGCCACGGAGATTATTTTATTTCCCAATATAGATATAGTTTTGGGTAAGCATATCAGACATTTTGGAATAAAATGTCTAAATCAAGAAGAAGACTTAGACTCTTCGACTATTTACTTGGAATCATGTGGCAAATTTGGCAAGTACCTTCAATTATGCTCATATATTCTATTTCAATTTTATCACCACTTCATCTTATTCTAGCACTGGGGGTTATAGTGCTTGAGACTTCCTTAGGCATATTTAAGCAGTGATTGACCATGCCTTCCGATGTGCTAGTTATACTTATTTGAAATTTTCCACTTCATCTCTATTCAATGTCTTCAATTGAATGGTATGAGAGTAATCTCAAAACTGTCCAGCTAACTCATCGACCACATTCGGTGCTTTATTTGTAAAAAACATGCGATTCAAAAAGCACCAAAAGAAGACCGTTATTTACTGGTTCAAATTTGATCATGCTCGTATTTCTCCTATTTTCTATTGAGTATTTGCTGACACTACTTTGCTACTCTGTTATGATATGAAGCATTATCCATTTTGATGAAGCATGGTTTGCTGAAATTTGGAAGCAGTTGCTCTTGAAAGTGTTTATGAAATTTTTCTTTCTTCATTACGCCTTGGTAATCTGGATAGCAAGTTTTTGAACCTATAATAAATTCCGCTCCAGGGAATCCCTTTTCCGTTGACATCGATGAACAATATGTTCCTATCATGAAATTATCAATAATGCTTTATGATATAATAATAATAATTTTTATTGTCCACAACACCAATGATATAACATGTTAGTAGATATACTGGGCTAGTTCTACGATCAAGAACCAAGATGGCGGCCATAGGGGTGTCGGTGATAAGGAATGGATGTGTGTGATAAGGTGTGAGATAAGGATATGTTGTTTGTAAAGAGTATACAG
The DNA here is from genome assembly GCA_958510875.1 of Endomychus coccineus. NCBI lineage: Eukaryota > Metazoa > Arthropoda > Insecta > Coleoptera > Endomychidae > Endomychus > Endomychus coccineus. Next base: position 217,363,572 of record OY294067.1, read on the forward strand.
GGTGCGTACAAAAAGTGTGTCACATGTACAGGGTCACGTGACTATCACGAGGCAGCTGCCATCGAGTATACAGGCTGCGTACAAAAAGTGTGTCACATGTACAGGGGTCATGTGACTATCACATGACAGCTGTCATGGCGGACCTAAGGTACAGATTGCTTCGTGGAGATGTCACCACCACGTGACAGCTGTCATGGTGGACCTAAGGTACAGATTGCGTTGTAGAGGTGTCGCCACCACGTGACAGCTGTCATGGCGGACCTATGGTACAGATTGCGTTGTAGAGGTGTCGCCACCACGTGACAGCTGTCATGGCGGACCTTCGGTACAGATTGCGTTGTAGAGGTGTCGCCACCACATGACAGCTGTCATGGTGGGCCTGAGGTACAGATTGCGTTGTAGAGGTGTCGCCACCACGTGACAGCTGTCATGGCGACCCTAAGGTACAGTCTGCTTCATGGAGATGTCGCCATCACATGACAGCTGTCATGGCGGACCAAAGGTACAGGTTGCTTCGTGTAGGTGTCACCACCACGTGACAGCTGTCATGGTGGGCTATAGATACAGGCTGCTTCGTGTAGGTGTCACCACCACGTGACAGCTGTCATGGTGAGCTAAAGGTACAGGCTGCTTCGTGTAGGTGTCACGTGACAGATGTCATGGCGGACCGAAGGTACAGGCTGCTTCGTGTAGGTGTCACCACCACGTGACAGCTGTCATCGAAGGTACAGGCTGCTTCGTGTAGGTGGCGCCACCAGTTCGGCTCGTCCAACTCGTGCGAATCCAAGATGACAGTTTGCTATCACAGGGCAGACGTGTGACGTCACAGCATAAAGGTACAGACTGCTTCGTGGAGATGTCGCCACCAGTTCGACTCGTCCGACTCATGCGACTCGTACGGTTTTGAAATCACATGATCTGTCACGCGGTGAGATATGGTGTCTGTCACTTCGACGGAGTGTCTGTCACAAGGTGTCATGGTGGCTATCACGTACCATAGAGCTGAAGGTAACAGAGCTAACCCAACTCAAAACCATAGAGCATCATGGTGGTGGAAAGAGTTGTCATGGTGTCTGTCACGTGAGGTCTTCATCGAGGTGTCATGTCGCGTCTTGGAGGGTGTGACGTGGTGGATCCATGAAGCATCTGTCACGCGAACTGTCAAGACGGATCTATGAATGTCAACCATAGCTTTATAGGTATCAAATGAAAAGTCTTGATATGCAGAATGGTAATTTTATTGAATTGAAGATCCTGCGATCATAGTTTACGAACGATGATGGAGTCACTGCTTCGAACCGATGACAGTAACCGATTCAATCCGGCGACCATAGTTCACGAACGATGATGACGTCACTGCTTCGAACCGATGACAGTAACCTATTCAATCCGGCGACCATAGTTCACGAACGATGATGACGTCACTGCTCCAAGCCAATGACAGTAACTGATTCAACCCGTCGACCATAGTTTAAGAACGATGATGACGTCATCATCGTTCACGAACTATGATGGTCAGATGAGGAATGAAATGTGAGTAATAATAATGACACTCTATGTGTAAATGTGAATAGTTGGAGGTTATGATAAAGATATCCAGTAAGTTTGTAAATGTGTCATTATGCATATATCTTTTGAAGAATACACACGTATACTTAGAAAATTTGTGGAGAAAGTTCATGAACTAAGAAGAGACTTGAATTTTTACGAAGATAAAATAAAAGTTATAAGACTGTTGAATACATTTACAAGTGCAAAAAGTGAAGATAATGATGGGAGTGGGGATGTTAAAAACAAATTTCGTGATTCTAACCACAATTCTGAATGGTATTCTATACGCGAACGTTCCCCAACACGTTGAGCGCATTTATATTTGTCTGAAGGATGTTGCAACCGATGGTGGTGGGGGGTGTAGCCGTACCGAATGGATTTCGATGAATTTTGGAAAAATCAACGATAATCAATTAGAGGTATTCGCATTCAACATTCCTCAAGATAATCGTACCACCATACATTATAAACTTAAACTTTTATTCTTTGATCGGAGTGAGGGAGATATGGCTGAATGGCAATTGCTCCAACAATCATCATGTTTACCACATGTCATACAAAAGACAATATCAACATCATTCACACGTACATCATCCTCACTAGACGAAGAAATTTCTAAAATTTTCGCAATTTTGTATGCAATTTTATCTTCTTTATCAGTACTAATGTTGGAAATGTTTGTTAAATATGTAAAGAAGGCTATTTACCATGTGAATAAATGATTGTATGAAGATATAAGTGTTTTAATAAAACAAAAAGGAATGATAATTATAATAATATATTGACATTATCATTTGCTAGTTCATAAGCTTTATTTTTGTGATTGATAACACATTCTATCAATGACTCGATGTTGATATCACTAATCATTTGTTCACCCCCTTCTTCTTCTGCGGCATGAATAATATTTCCTCTTGCATACCATTTCAAATCGCGGCGGAAATTCTGTTTCACTTCGTTACCAATATCGACAGCATGAGATATGTTAGACCATTTACGTATTAATCGCATTCCTCTATTTTGTAATTTTCTGTCGGCATCACGCCAACCATCCTCCTGTCGACGCATTAGGTACCATTCTGGTCTCATATCATTCGATGTTCGATATAATCCTAAATAATATGTATTATATAAATTTTATTATAAAAAACAAAGTAATTACCTAAATTTCGTCTCTTTCCGAAATTTATAGGAGGTGGAACAATATTTGGTGCAATGTTATTCCGTAAGGTGATAACATTCATTTGAATTTGTTGAGATAAGCGTTGAGATCGTTCTTTCGGAAAACATTCACGTTTCTCAGCTCTTTGACGTTCTTGTTGTTCATAGAATTTCTCGTACTCACAATATTTCATCATAATAAATTTCATTAACGAAAACAGTTCACGTAACTCGATGACTTTAGGAGTTCGCATTTGCATCAATAATGATTCGAAATCAATAGCATCTAGAACATAATATTTCTTTCGTGCATCAGTCTTATCACAAATTTCTAAATGGTGTATATGCGGGTTTATCCTCAACAATCTTGTTATAACACCCTTTTTAGCATGATATTTTTTGCCGCAATAACCTAACCAATCCAATAGATCTTCATTCATCAGAACGCGTTGGTTTAGTTGAATATTCCAAAATAAATAGTTTCTTTTATCGTTTCTTATATCGATCCCAAATTTTAGACACACTTCATTAACTGTTAACTTAATTAAATTGTTGGTGGACCATGTAGCCACATTTGAATCACGAACGCACGCTGCTAAACTCATTTTTATAACTGAACATTTTCTGAAATGATTCTCTCTTACATACGTGAGAACGTGAACGTGAATAGTGAGGGTGGGGGGTAACTCTCCGTTTCGATGTCATTGCAAACGTTGATAACTGACTGATAACGTCACTAGTTGTTTCAATTTGTTTCATTTCCAGCAACCGACTACCATAGTTTACAAACTATGATCGTCGGATGTTTACATCACCACCTACCGTTTGAGAAATAAATTATCAAATATAATAATAATAATAACATTTATTGGGAAAGATACATTTTGATAGTACATCATTTAGAACTAAAATTATAACATTATGATTCATCACCTGGTTCTTCACACCAAATTCCGAACTGATCCTGTAATCGGAGAATACTCCATTATACGATCGTTAATGATGATGCAATAAGCCCTGGTGTTTTTGGGGAAATTCAGGAAACTTTCCATCTCTAGTTTGACGTCAACTGTTGATGACTTTATAGCATCGTTTTGTTTTGAACAGTCAATCACAAAAATTGCTCTATTCTTGAATGCTATATAATCTAACATGGGTTCGCTTATTATTTTATTTGAAAATGATTTCTGGAAATCATAGTACATCTGGTATGCTTCCACGTATTGCTGGTCGGTGAAATTCAATTTCATTGCTTCATATGGATAACACTCTGAATTCAAGTATAATTTTACATTTAGCAAGTTTATATTATCGAAATATGCACTGTGCTTAACAGGATTATTTTTTCGATCAGTTTGGAAAGCTAGAATCACATATCTAGGACGTTCCAAATTCATTGATGTTTTAACAGCCCAAATGTCACGAGTGCTCTCCTTCATCAACGGATTTTCATGCAGATCCCAACTACGGAATGGAATCAAAATAGGCTTCTCAGCACTCGAATTCCCCAACATTTGAAATTTAATTTGATCACTTGGAAACACATGTCGCACTTTTAATGCTATCGTCTTCACATTTATTTTAGCCGTTTTCGTGCCTGTGCTATTAGTATAGCAATCGTTATCGGTTCGAGACCTTATCAAGCGCAGCTTATGTTTTCCACTCAAAACTTTGTTATAGTCAATGAATAGGCCTAGTAGAAAATTCAACGGTATCCATAAATTGATTTTATTATTGTAGACTGAACTCAATACATCCTTAAATGACCATCCAGAAATAGCTAGAGGTATAGATTCATGTTTGGCATATGTTAGATAAGCTCTGATGGTGCTGACAATACCAGGATCACGTACTTTGTCTATCTCTTTCCCATTCAATTCATACCTGATATATTCGAAGAGAAACGCTCCGAAATTATTCGTTAGTTTACATTCACCATCACCACTTGCTTCTGGCTGGAATTCTGCCTCGATGAATAAAGCAGACGAGGCCAAATCTACCAACACATCTTGTTGATTGATTAATATCTCAATTTCATCGCTGTTGCCAAAAGATGTTGTGTGGGGATAGTAGGTATGAGTTTCTTCTCGGATGATGTCTTCATTGAAGTTTGGCTCGTTGAATATTTGAAGTTTTTCCGACATTGTAACCAAGGGACTTCAAAAAATTGATATTTTCCAATGATAGTGATGCAGAAGCAACCTTCTCCCTTGAACTCATTGTAGATAATGACTGATGACCACTATGGGTATGTCTTTTATTGCTGAAATCCAAACCCATGTTCTCAAGTGATGGCTACTGCAACAACAACCTTCTCAGATGAATTCTTTTCGTATAATGAGTGGTGGTGAGTATTGGATTATTATTTATTGTTGGAAGCCATAATCCCTAAAGGTCTTTTTCAACTCCAACCGTATAATAATTTCTTCTCCACGAAAATTTACCAGTTTCCAATTCTGATCTAAAATATTCAGTGTGATGTTATCGAAGGACGTCTTGCTGATGACCGGTAGATAAATAAGATTCTTCGGCTCTATATCAATGGAAAACCCAGGTGGTACAAGAGGTGAGAACTCATATATCGTATGAGCTATCTTATTGTTGTAATATGCTCCTGCGGTTAAGTTACACTCGACACGTATAGTTTGAACTTTGATTATGTTTATAGGTCGATCAGATACGTGTAGTTCACGAGATGTCAATTTCTTTTTGCTGAATCCCAACAGTTCGCTTATACTATCTTTAGGAATGAAATTCACTTCAAAATCACTCTTCAGCTCTGTGTGTAGAGTGTTGTTGTTAGATTTTATTGATAATTTCCGGTCACGTTCTTCTTGCTTCACTCCTATCCCACAAACTGCACTTTGTATGAAATCCTCGATGTCTGTCAACTCGTAGGACCCCGTAGGTATAGTTATTACTTCTTCCTCACCCTTCACATTTTTATAATAAAATTTATTAAAACCTTCTTCAATGTTCGGAATGCTATTGTAGGTATGCAAGCCAACAAGTGCGATAGAATAATATGAATGAGGATCTAGTTCTATAGGTGGGTGGAAATCTACAGATAAGCGGGAGCTCTTACCCGTGATAGTGAACGTCTGAGACATGATTGATGAAAGTTTTACCAACAATCTGTTTATATACTAATAAATGCAGGCTTAGTCGAGCACAACTGAAGAGTTAGAGAGGAAATCTAAACATAACTGACCACAATTATAAGTGTTATATTGTTGAAAATTATCGTGATTGAATAATATCTTACACTTTTTGAAATAATCCACTAGTTCGCGAGGGGGGCGTAAATTGCCAAAACTATCATAATATAAAACTGTATCACCGACTTTATTAAACCCAACCCAGTGAGTGCCTCCATTGTCCGAGCTATCTAAATTAACTATTCCACGCTCGTTTTCCATGGTCCGTTGGATGGCAGTTCATCACGCATAAATACTCCTCTAAAATGGGGAATTTTCAGAGCTTTTGCTAGTTTTCGTAGATCGAGATCGGTCAGAGGTCTTCTGGATAGGTTTACTGACAGTTTTTTGGATGTTTATTTAAATATAGACCAAGACCTTTGCGATACTTTTTCAAATATAGACCAGATCCTTGTTTTCCCAAAGCTATAGCTTCCATTGTTTTATTATGTCTTTCCGTTTCCTCCAAGGTTTTCCGAGCTGCTTTGCTGGCGTTGACGGCCTTAGCGATGCCTGCACCACCTCCCGCCAATGCTCCAGCAGCTGATAAGCCGGCAAACAGAGGTATTAAAAATGGTAGAAATCCTCCAGTCTTTGGAATAGGAATTACTCTTGGTAACCGAACATTTTTCCGACCACCTGCTTTTTTGAATTGTTTTCGTGCAACTTTCAACGCTGTTTGAGATGTTTTCTTCAGATTGGATGAGTCAAACTTATTCTTCATAACTTTTCTCACCCCATCGACAATTGCTCTTCCGAACCCAACCTTCTTTCTCATACCCATCCCCAATTTCCTCTTTGCCTTCATAATTTTATTTACACCGAAAGCGGCAATCCTTTCTCCAAATTTTGTGTCTTTAGATTTGACACGTTGCCAAGCAGCGTTCTCTAATATTTTATCCGCCTCGTGACGTCCTTCCAAACTAGCGTTTCGCAGATATGAAATATCGTGTTGGCGGCAAGCTTCATCGAGTGGATTGATACCTGAATCTCCTCTTCTCAACCGTTCTTCTAATTTTGTACCGGGAGCACAGAATTGATAACCAGGAATATGAAGTTCAAACGGGAGCTTGTTTATAAGCGTATTGAGAGCACCTTCTCCTACGTACGCTTCCATACAGACTGATGAAAATTCAAGATTGCACCGTTATTTAACGAGGGGAGGGAGGAAGACCAAAGATCTCAAAATAATATTTTTTATTAATTTCAAAATTTTTTCAATACAAAAGACTTAAGTATAATCTTAACAATATATGTTTCAAATATTATAATCTTCACTCTTGATTCACCCTCATATTCACGGAATTTTGTTCTATTATAATAACCATACCCTCGAGTCAATAATATTCCAGCTATTTGTTTGTTCCTAATAATCTCCAAATGGTTAATGATGGGTTCATTGAACGAGATCCGAATTATTGATCCAACTGTTGTGATTATTATCTAGACCCAACCATTTCACATACTGTTGACCCCTCCTCTTTCGTAATATTTTTTCGACTAAATACACATCGGGTTGTTTTGTTTTCTGTAATTCTCCCTCGTAGAAACAGCCGCTGATTGGTGCGTTGGTCATATCTTCTAGTAGATATGTGACCGGGTTGGTAATTTTTACTTTGATGATTTTAAATAATTCCGTACTCCAATTGAGCGTAAATCCCTTCTCAAAGATATGTTTAGCCTTACTTATTCGTACCACATCTCCAACGTTGTATTTGTGAGGCAGAGCTAACTTGATGTGTGAGTAGGATCGCTTCAATATCTCGCTCTCGATCTGTTTCGTCACTTTTATTGGAGCCATATTTATAGTACTATGTTTACGTTTATTATATTTTTCTGTGGTTTCTTCAAGTATATCAAGCCATTTGTATTCCCCGCTAAGACTGAAATGTTTGTAGAGCGCTTCTTTTAATGTTCGAATGACACGTTCAGCAATGGCTGCTTTTTTCACACTATACGTATTATAATGATTGATATTATGTTTCTTCATTAGATCGTTAAAGTGTTTATTGGAGAATTCTTTTCCCTGATCGCTTTGCAGATTCCTAGGCTTACGATGTCCTTCTAGCAATATAGAACTGACCGCATTCCGAACCTCTTCGGCTGATTTCGTTTTCAGCGGGCGTGTCCATAGAAATTTTGAGAAACAATCGATCATAACCAAAATGTATTTGAATCCTCTATTTTCACGAGCGTAATTACCCATTTCAGCCAGATCCATTTGCCACAAATCATCCAAACCTTTTATGATCGTTCTGCGTCGTTTGAAATTCTTCCTACTCGGCTTATGGAGCTCATGCACAACTTGTTCTCTACTCATCTTATCAATGTGGAAATCTAGTGTAGAATTAATTTTTTGGGTATATTCACAGGATTTGGAGATATACGTTTCACAGAGCCCTGCTTTGTTGTTGCGGATGATGAGGGTCTCTTCTTAGAAGGTTCCACAGATGTCATCCGTCGTTCTAACGCCTCCACTTTACTAGTAATGTCATTTAGACGCATGTTCACACTGTTAAATGTGTTATTGATCTCTTTCAATTCATTTCTGTTTTCCCTCACACTATATTGTTTTATACTCTGATTTTATATAGATCCCCATTCCATTATATTTATTCTGAATGTCCATCAGATGTTTATCAATGTTGAGAATAACCTTCTCATTCGTTAATTTATGTTCATCCAGATCCTTGTTGATATCTTTGATTAAATTATCAACCCTAACATTGAAGGTATCTTTAAGACTGGTTTCCGTTTTCAGATTCAGTTTGTGTGTTAATTTATCAACATATACTTTATTTGCAACATCTCCATCATCATTCGGTGATTTTACGTTGCACAATCTACGATTTTCCATATCATAGCTTCCATCGCTCGTTAGGAATAATCCTTGTCCGTGAACTTGTTTGAAATTATTATTAAATACATTTGTATCATATATCCACATGGAAGAGGAGGCTCTGCCAAACTTATCCATTGAAACCATCTTCATAACTGTGATGAATTTGTCTTACACCTGGTTTTTGTTCAATTACCCCTGCCTCTATCAATTCTTCTATTATAGAGATTATCTCGTTGTGATGATTATGGTTACCTGCATGCGAGGATGCAACAAGAAGTCTCAGTCTATCCACAATTTCGTTAACGTCATCCCAATAAACATATTCGATAGGTTTCTCGTTATATTCAAGCATATCATTTTTGATATATGCACTTCCAGTGTATGTTTTGGCTCTGGGTTTTTTCATGGAATTAATCAAAGGTTTCAGTACATTTTTGTATTTTACAATGTTTCTTATTCGATCAGCTGGATCGTTATTACGTCTATGGGCACTAGTCATTTCCATCATTTGACTGTAATTTTTCCCATCTTCCACAGTGTAAGTATCAGGTAGAACATCTCTGTAAAATATCAAATGATACAGTCCTGTGGTACCCTTGAACGGAGTACCCTTGATAATTATATTACTCTCACTATCAATTTCTATAGGTTGATTACCCATGAACCATTTGTCTAAAGTTGAATTATATTGCAATCCCATTCTATCATCGTATTTCTTGACATCATCATCCAATAGGAATCCTTCCAAGTAATAACGTGCTAACGTGGGGTATTGTTGCAGAAACTCCTCTGTAGCCTCTGCATTATCTTTCTTATGTTTTCTGAATTCTTCACGAATCTGATCGATAGTAGGTTCGAGGGTAAACACATCCTCCTCAGTATTTTGGGGGTTATATACGAACTCTTCCCCTTCAGTTACAATATTTGGGATTCGTATGTTCTCCATTTGTGTTGCTGTAGAAACAATACTTTTAGGTTTAACCAACGAATTTTGTTTGATTATTTCAGCATTTTTCGCAATTTCCTCCAGAGGTTTAGATACATTCCTGAACATATTATCTAGAATCTCATCATTTTCAGCTTTACCCAATTTCACAGCCATATATTTTTTCCTCACAACGTTTGCTAACTCCCAAATTTTTTTCTTCAATTGTTGTTTTTCTTTAAGCATGTTACTCACACCCACGTCCATGCTGAGCGGGTTGTCTATTTCAAATGAAAGTATATATACATGTTAGATGTATATATAACTATCAAAACCTTTGCGATAACGTCCTTTGTTCATATCACAGTCTTTGTTTATCATAAGGAATCCATATTTATCTTTCCAACATACGCTACACATCTCTTTGAATTTTTCGAGTGACATGTCGGTACTTACATGATCGGTGAATACATGTTTCAAATTGAGCTCATCCTGTTTGAAAATAATCAAGCAATTGGCATTGTCGCGCAATCCATGTTTTGGACATTTAGCAAAAGATTGGCAAAGATAGAAACTATCAATTGAGTTGTGTCTCCCTCTTGAAAAATAAGCACGAATTTTCTCCTGTTTCTCGAACATCACGTCATCGAATATTATGATTGAATTAGGCCTCGCTTCTGTGGGGTCTATGACCTCATCACTTTCGGTACAAGGAAAATATCCAAGCCCCTCAATTTTCTTCAATGTCTCCTTTAGTAACTGGTATTTTGGTTGGTGTAAAGACTTTGAATATATGTACACGTTTTCAAATTTCAAGCCGTTAGCATCTAACAATAGAGATAACATCACATTTGTTTTCCCACAATTACTTGGACCACAGATTATTGTTCGTAGAGTATTAGGCAGCAAAGAGCTGTGACGTTGTGGTTGTTCAACATTCTCATTGCTTGACCCTAAGTTCATAATACTCAACGAGTCTTTTTGCTTAACAATCTTCATCATGCCTGAAGGCGAATCGAAATCATACTGGAACATATGTTAATAAGCATTTGTTTATATACTAGATGATGATGTTATATTGTGTATGTCTGATCACGCGGTTAGGTGCTTCTACGCTTCTGTCAAAATCAGGTATCAAATACATGTTAAATAGGTATGAATGCTGAAACACGTGTCTGAATGCTGAATCACGTGTCTGAATGTTGAAACACGTGTCTGAAACACGTGTCTGAATGTTGAAACACGTGTCTGAATGTTGAAACACGTGTCTGAAACACGTGTCTGAATGTTGAAACACGTGTCTGAATGTTGAAACACGTGTTTGAATACTAAAACACGTGTCTGATTGTTAAAGCATGTGTTGAATCATGCGATAAAACATGTGCATGAATGTATTACAAACATTATGATTATTCACATTTTATTCCTCATTAGCCCATCATAGTTCGTGAACGATGATGACGTCATCATCGTTCGTGAACTATGGTCGCCGGATTGAATCGGTTACTGTCATCGGTTCGGAGCAGTGACGTCATCATCGTTCGTAAACTATGATCGCAGGATCTTCAATTCAATAAAATTAACATTCTGCATATCAAGACTTTTCATTTGATACCTATAAAGCTATGGTTGACATTCATAGATCCGTCTTGACAGTTCGCGTGACAGATGCTTCATGGATCCACCACGTCACACCCTCCAAGACGCGACATGACACCTCGATGAAGACCTCACGTGACAGACACCATGACAACTCTTTCCACCACCATGATGCTCTATGGTTTTGAGTTGGGTTAGCTCTGTAACCTTCAGCTCTATGGTACGTGATAGCCACCATGACACCTTGTGACAGACACTCCGTCGAAGTGACAGACACCATATCTCACCGCGTGACAGATCATGTGATTTCAAAACCGTACGAGTCGCATGAGTCGGACGAGTCGAACTGGTGGCGACACCTCCACGAAGCAGTCTGTACCTTTATGCTGTGACGTCACACGTCTGCCCTGTGATAGCAGACTGTCATCTTGGATTCGCACGAGTTGGACGAGCCGAACTGGTGGCGCCACCTACACGAAGCAGCCTGTACCTTCGATGACAGCTGTCACGTGGTGGTGACACCTACACGAAGCAGCCCGTACCTTCGGTCCGCCATGACATCTGTCACGTGACACCTACACGAAGCAGCCTGTACCTTTAGCTCACCATGACAGCTGTCACGTGGTGGTGACACCTACACGAAGCAGCCTGTACCTATAGCCCACCATGACAGCTGTCACGTGGTGGTGACACCTACACGAAGCAACCTGTACCTTTGGTCCGCCATGACAGCTGTCATGTGATGGCAACATCTCCATGAAGCAGACTGTACCTTAGGGTCGCCATGACAGCTGTCACGTGGTGGCGACACCTCTACAACGCAATCTGTACCTTAGGCCCACCATGACAGCTGTCATGTGGTGGCGACACCTCTACAACGCAATCTGTACCAAAGGTCCGCCATGACAGCTCTCACGTGGTGGCGACACCTCTACAACGCAATCTGTACCATAGGTCCGCCATGACAGCTGTCACGTGGTGGCGACACCTCTACAACGCAATCTGTACCTTAGGTCCACCATGACAGCTGTCACGTGGTGGTGACATCTCCACGAAGCAATCTGTACCTTAGGTTCGCCATGACAGCTGTCATGTGATAGTCACAAGACCCCTGTACATGTGACACACTTTTTGTACGCACCCTGTATACTCGATGGCAGCTGCCTCGTGATAGTCACGTGACCCTGTACATGTGACACACTTTTTGTACGCACTCTGTATACTCTTTACAAACAACATATCCTTATCTCACACCTTATCACACACATCCATTCCTTATCACCGACACCCCTATGGCCGCCATCTTGGTTCTTGATCGTAGAACTAGCCCAGTATATCTACTCATGTTATGAGACAAGTCAAGAATACACAGGTATGTATGTAGACAAATAATTGAATAGATGAATGAACTCGTATTTTGGTAAGACAAATAAGATAGAAAAGGAAAACAAAAAAGAAAAAGAAATACAAAGACAATGTTTCTTTTGGAAAGCATAAGTTACTGTTCGTTAAGTAGCGAATAATAATTAAAATCATAGCCCAGTATCTACTATACTTATTTATGAATATTAAATTAGGATTGAAATTAAAGGAAATGAGCAAAACTTTATCGATCATCTATTATTATAGATGCCAAGTACTCAGAAACACTGTAAAATACATACTCTTGTAGAAGTTTATGAACTCCCTTCTTGAACTGTCCAAGTTAGCATTATCTTTCAGCGACTGCGGAAGTTTGTTGAACATCTTTATGGCCATATATCGTGGACTTTCTTCAAACAGAGACATTTTATGCTGAGGTATCAACAGGTCTGCTCGGCCTCTAGTAAGATAAGTATGATTGAATACATTGCGGGGAAAAGAACCAACATTTATTCTGACATACGAGTATATCAAAAGTTGCTTTAGATATATAGATGGAAGGGGTAGTGATTGTAATTGTCTAATGATGTTTCTACATGAGGTTGGCTCCTAACATACTTCTTACTGCAAGCTTCTGCATTAAGGGGACTCCGATTTGGATGCCATCCCCAGAATAAATGCCATAAGAACGACTTGAATAGAACGGTGCATAATAATATAATAGGAGTACACATCTACTTGTACTGTCCAACCTCCTCAAAGCATAGCACATAGTTGATAATTTGCCACATAACATGTCATTGTAGAATGAATGAAAACGGTTTTTGAAGTATTCGGAATGAGTTGATTCGGAGCAAACCATTCTATGCAGGCATTCAGACTATTGTGGGGGTTTTTCACCAGCACGCGAGTGTGAGATGCGGTGCTTTACATTGAATTATCATCCGTTAATATCATTAGAATCTCTTGCTTCAGTACCATTGGCAAATCATTAACAAAACAAGAAAAAAAGGGATCCAAGTACAGACCTTCGAGGTACACCATTCACAATCAATCAGTTAAATTTTATATCATCAGTATCAAAATTCTGATATCCACTCATACAACTTCCCCCTAAATCCATATCCTGACAATTTAGCAAGGAGTATATTGTGCTTAACAAGGTCAAATACCTTGCTTAGATTCATGAACACTCCACACATTTTTTTGTAACCATCAAGCTCCTCTTCCTTTTACATGAAATTCATTATGGCGGACTGCGTAGATCTATTCTTCCAAAAACCGTGTTGAAAACATGACATTATTTCATAGCGATTTATCAAGGTCAATATTCCAGAAGCTATAATTTCTTCTGGTATCTGGGACAACGTAGATGACAGGGAGATAGGAAGGAATTTTCCAATTTAATTCGTACTTCTCTTTTTAAGTAATGGTATGACTTTTGCCTTTTTGAAAGATCGGGAAAAATTCCTTCACCCATGGATAAGCTCACCATATAAGTAACGGGCACAACTTTGAACTCGACCACACACTTTAACATATTACTGCTTATGTTATCGAGACCTACTGAATTCGAGTTTTTCAGAGTCATAATTGTGTTGAATATTTCATTCTCACATACTGGACTGAACAATATTGTTTGACAATTTTTGGGCAATCGTCATTGTAACAGCAACCAACCATCAGCTTGTTCAGAAATTTGAATAAAGTTGGATTCATCCTTAACTGTTTGAGGTATATTGACGAAGTAGCTGTTGAAGTATTCGGAAATTTTCTGTTGACTGATCCCTGAAAGACCATCTATTTTCAGTTCATTTATTGCCTTAGGTTATTTCCTACCACTCTGCAAACCACTGTTAATAATACTCCGAGCTGCTTTACTTTCATTATCAGCGGTGTTATAAATACCATCAAAATAATCGCGTTTTGAAGCAACGATAGCTTTTTGATGTGACTTTTTATATGTTTTATAAATATTATCATTTATCATATTATTGGAAGCCACCTTACATCTCTATAAATCCTTCAAAATACCTGATGCCTTTTTATTTCTGGTATGATTCACAGTTTTTTCATGGAACCGGTCTCAACAGGATGATTTTGGTAATGGAAGCAAATATCAATATAATATGATAAGATTTTCATTGAAACCGTCATCAACAGCGACTGTTACATATACATCCTGTCATGATTCCATACTGATGAGGCAGTGGAAATTATCGTACGCCACTCTTGAGTAGTCCCTCTGTTTTACTTGGTTATGGTTCGCAAGATTTTTGGGTAAAGCCAAATTGAAATTATTGTAGTTAATTACCTGACATTCATAATTATGTTGCATTTGACATTATGGTCGCCACTGCTTAGTGTGGTACACATATAATCGATTGCAGTAGCGGATTGACGTGAAAAACGTGTGGGTTCACCGATAAAAAACTGTAGTTTAAATGTCGTTAGCAGATCAGACAGTTGGTATTTTCATTAAGTTGAATAAGATTCGCATTGACTTTTGTGCTCTTGCGTTGAGCTTATTCAAGCCTTGTCATAAGCAGCCAATAGTCCAATTCTGGACTGTCGAATTTCATCCAGAAATACGAGCTTAAAAATATTTTCTCACAAAACTTGTCTATTTTTTCCTCAAGAACAGGATATATTCGATAATTTCATGCCTCTACTAGGATCGTCTTTTTGCACTGGAAGTCAATGTTATACAAAGTTTCCCATTGAGATTCAAGGCAGCCTTTAAATCGATTGGATTGATCTTAGAACTAGGAGAACCCGTATCGGAAGCATCTTTGAACATCTTGATGCTGAAGAGACATCGATTCCAGAGAATTGAACAGTGTCCTAATTATGACGCTTCCCAGGTAGATGTGGCTTTCCGCGGCAAGTACAGAAACTTTGTTCGAAAGATTCGTTCTTCCAAACTTCCGAGTGAGAACAAGGCGTCTGCCACAAATATGCTTGCCGTTCCAGTCCTGCCTCAATCTTTGAAAGTCATGAAATGGAGAGTCGATGATCCGCTAGACTCGCCAAATATACCCGGAAAATGATGCATATTCATCACAGTTTGCATCCTAGGTCATCTGTTTCTCACATTTTACTCCTACGTCACCGGGGAGGTAGGGAACTCTTTATTTCGGAGGGTCTACATTTAAGTGTGGTACTGAGTATAGCTTGTAAAGTTCATAGGAGTTCGGACCCCCTCCTGTGCATTGTCATGAGTCACGAATTGGCCGGAGTAGAGGCATTCAGCACTAGAAGGTGCGGAAGATGTTGGTCTTCTTCACATCAGTCAAGAAGGTCAACTAGAGGTCGACCTCGAGTTTCAAACTTGTCGCCTGAAATCCGAGATGAATGCTGCGGAGCTAGATCTCATGCTCGGGCGGCATGTTGACAAGCCGATACACGTTGTTTTCTACAGAAACATCAGAACGCTCGGCTTGTCAACCAGGCTGAGCTTAGGCTACCTGAGGTCAGAGGGGGTTACATCCGGAACTGAGGGATTCACCGCAGCTTGCCATCAAGGCAAAATCGGTAACTTGGTCTAACGCCGCAACGTGATGGGTGCGCATGTACCTGATATAGGGCGCAGGTCTGTTGACATGCGCCTGAGACCCTTATTCACCTGCTGTCAGCATGTCCGGCAAAAGCGGCCTCGGGATACTCCAATCGCCATACGGGTGCTACACTACCATCTAAGGCACTCGAACGGAATAGACCAAGAACTGGTGCTACTCTACATGTCAGGAGATATTGGATCCGTGGTCGGAAACGAAAAATGTCAGATCTACTGGAATCACCCGTTACTGACCATCAGGTTCATACTAGCCTGATGGTTTTCTCTTCGATAAAGAAACAAAGACTATGTATATCATCGAATTCTCTGATTCAGCAGTTTTAAAAAGGAGGAAAAATGCACAAATTATCAAAATTTCCTGTTCGAGCTCCGCATGCTATACCCAGACCACAAGATTTTATCATTGGTTCTGATTATTGGTATTTCATGCGGAGTTCGGTCTTCGCCGCGTTCGTGCCCCATTCCGGCCTTTAAGAAGTCGGCGCAGATCTTGATAGACCAGATGAAGAAGGTAGTCATTCTGGGTGCAATCTGCAGAAGTGTCCGTATTTCTCACTCTGAAATTCATGTAACGTTATCGATGTGACAGCACAGTCACAGTTTTATGTTTATACTCTTTGCCTAATTTTGGATAGTCCATATGACAGTAAGAGTCAGTGTTATAACATGGTTATATTATAGCATGGATAATTTCGAATATCAGCTCGACAATAGGTGTTAGTATAGAACATAGAATTGTAAAATACATTTGAATACAATTTCAATATAACAGAGTATAAAAGTAGTATATAGCCCAGGCTATGAACTGAAAAAAAAAACAACATGAGAGTTCGAATCAAAAATTTTTCCATGTATTAGCTTGAGGAGGTTCTCAGGATCATTCATACTCCTTAAAACCTCTTGGAAACCCCAACCCCATCCATTAAATCTGGCTACCTATTCGTGTTCAGCGACCCAAAAAACCCCCTAGGTGCACTCGAATTGCCAAAATACCTTTTTTTGTAGAAAATACAATTCAAGACTTGGAGGTTTCGGGCCATTTTCGCCCCCAATGGGTAGAGTTGGGGTTCTCAAGAGGTTTTAAGGTGTATGAATGATCCTGAGAACCTCCTGAAGCTGATGCAAAAACAATTTTTTGATTTGAACTTACATGTTTTTTTTTATTATAGCTAAAATCCCGGTTCACAGCCTGAACTAATAGGTTCGAAAGCGTCGAAATTGCTCTGTGGTCGATATTCCCCTACTTCCCCTATATCTCTGATAACTGTCTAGTATATTATACAATTCAATTTCGAGAATATTCGTTCCATGAAATAAAAAAAATTCACGACAACAAAAAATATTCCCCACTTCCTTCAAGCGTAATCAAGAACAAAACGTTGACTCGTAACTTTCTTTGGTTTCAATTAAAGTCTGAATTGAAATTGATTGTAAATCTCATAAAGCCGATTTCAATTATCAATTAAGAATCATCCAAGAACAATTAAGTGCAGATAGGAGATGTTCAGTGGTGCTGGAAGCATATAACTTTGGTGTAAATCTACTCCAGTTAACAAGGGTAATTACATGTATGTCGTGCTGACTAAGCAGTTGTACAAACTTTGAAACAGCAAACACAAATGTCGCCAGTTAACTCCATTCATGGACCATCTAAATCCAACGAAATCTGACGATTCAATTCTGGGTGACTATAATATGCAGTACCTATTCAACAAGAAAATGTTTCTTTCTGTTTTATCATCTTTGCACGAAACGTAGATTCTATCGAATATGTTCTTACAGGGGAAGACATATTGCGTAGTTTTTTCTTGAATCTAGGAATATAATTAATCGTGGGTTAGCATTTCATATGGATGACTATGATTAATAAAATTCATGTACAATCAAAAAGGATACCATCAAGGAAATTTCGAAATGATTAGTCACTAAATTACTGAATTACACTTTAAACTTTGACGTATAAGCTGCACATGTTTCGATTGCCTAGTATCTTTAATTATCAACTTCTGATTTTCTAACACTGGAGGATATATTTTTGAATATAATTTCCAATTCATCCGAATTAACTGGTAGTCATTCCGCGGTCTTTGTGGGTCGGTTACAGTTCGTGATTCTTAAGGTAACGATATTAGGATTATTTCTTCATACTTGGGAGAAATGTCTTTTGATGATATTACCTTAAATATTCGATATCACTCATTTCCAAATTTCCTCTCCCAGAAATATCAAAATCAATTTGCTCTAGACATGTCTGACTTCAGGCTGATCCACGTTGGGTTTCTTATAAGAGTTTGCTATATAATCAGGCTCCAATATGTCCATATTTCAATTGCCTACAATTATTTCATTTTGCTCCTTAGAGTTTCTCAAGTTTTGATATAAAGTCCTGTTTCTTACATGCATAGTTTCGATATGTAGCTGTTATTCCATATTTTTGATTGTAACCCATACTAAAAGTTAAGCATAGCATTAATATGTAGAGATAATATAGGCTTTACTATTGCGTTGATATCTAGTTACACACAAATAATTTTACCATCACATTTATTTACATCACCATAATTGTAATGTTCAACGTCTTGATTAGATCATAAATTTTAATTATGCAGAGAGGTGGAAGCAGTTTCTGGAGTAAGAGGAGGACCTGCGAAGCAATTATGCATGTATTAGAGCGTTTACATTTCATCTTGTTTGGGTAATCCCATAATTATTGATTTCTATTATTTCTATAAAATTTTAATGTTTGAATCTACCTTTCCATTTTTATACAAGCGATTCCATAATATTATTCAGTTGATAATATAATTTCCATCTCTAAATCAATTTATTTCCATATTTGGCCCTATTTTAATTATTCATTTCAAATGACGCGCATTATATTATCAAATTCAATAGAAGTTATCACTGTGTGTTCGATAACCAGGACGCAGCACGTGCAAACAGCACATGCGCAAGAAATCTCTGTAGGATTCGAATTTATTGGATAGGCAACATTCTTCCATAGATAACTCTACTACCGTAGAATGAAATGTCTTATGGAAGGGACCAACACTGTCATAGCCGGCGAAAGAATTCGCTTCCAAAACACGGGAGGGCGCGTCAAGCATTCGAAATCAATATAAATTATAATGCACATGCGATTGTTATTGTTTTTCAATAGTAGCCATGTTTAATTCATTTGTAGATTTTGTTTCCATAACGACTTGTTGCTTGCTATCATACACGCTATTTTTACAATATTATATATATATATATATTATATATATAGCTAATCATGTACAGGTAAACTATAGGTGAATGAAAATAATTGGATTCCTCTCATTGACACTCTTTCAGGTTTTCATGCTGCAAGGGATTGAGGAAAAATGGGTACAACCAATTATGTATCAATTTATTAAAGGAGCAGCAAAAGCTGAAACCATTAAATGTTCATTTCAAAACATTGTACGATCTTGCAGGGCAATTGGTTTCAATGTGGTGGCCACAATTTACGATCAAGGTACAAATAATGTCAGTACGATAAACAAATCAGTGAAGGAAACGAAAGAGGAGTATGCAAGAGGAGGGAAAGAATTATATAATTTCATATTTGAAGTCGATGGACAAAAAATTATTCCATTGTAGGATCCACCACATTTACTAAAAGGTGTGAGAAACAACCTCCTAACAAAAACCGTTTATTACACGCTGAACGGAACTTCAAAAAAAGCAAAATGGGAAGTAATACAAAAGGCATGGCAACTAAATAATGTTAGTGGATACTTGAGAGCAATGCCAAAATTGCTCGATATTTAATTATATTTATATGTATATTTTATGTATTTTTGTTTTAACCCATTGTAATTAGTCTCGATATTTAATTGTATTTATATTTTATGTATTTTTGTTTCCACCCATTGCCATTAGTCTCGATATTTAATTATATTATTATATTATATATAGTCATTTCTATTGTTTTTGATGGTTAATTGTATTTATATGTATATTTTATATATTTCTGTTCTAACTCTGTTGTTGAATAAAAACTATTGGTCTATCGACTTTCATTTCCTACTTAAATTATTAGAAAACAAAATTTACATTTATGTGCTGGGTAACTTCGAATTTCCCTCCAAACCATCATTTAGTACGCTTCCAATGCTCACGCGGCGCTCTTGTCGCGGTTTCGGTACCTAACACGGAACATTTCATTCTACGGTAGTAGAGTTGTCTATGCATTCTTCTCTATGAATGCTGAAAACAATGAAGTAAATATTTTCTGATAACTACGATAGAAGTCATCTTTGGTCAAACATGTACATGATGTCCGCGGTGGGAATAATGCACAAAGCATGTATTTACGATGGTGCATTCTCAATATTCTCTACATAACAGTATTCAATCTCAAGTCTCAAATTCAGGGCTAACACGGTCAGACTGTCAACTTATATTGATCTGTAAATCAGTATTTTAATACATGACTATTCCCTAAATCAAATATCAAGAAGTTCTCATGATCCTCTTTCTAATAATTTTGAAAACATGAACAACTTATCTATCACATCATCCGGCATAAGAATTTCAAATAATCGTAAAGTGACACTGAAGCTCATGCCTCGGAAAAGTTAACGTTGGAGCCTCATGTCTCTCAAAGGCTTCCATTGGAGCTATTCCCAAAAGTTTCCAATGCAGCATTGTGTTTCCTAAAGGTTTACATTGGAGCATCACGTTTCTTAAAATTTGCTTGAATCGTGATATTCAGCATTAGGTGGATCTTCCAAAATACTCTCGAACACTCCAACCAAACAAATGAGACCCACTTTTTTTTGTCAACGCATTGATACAAACTTTTAGTTAGTCAGGAACAAATGTCCGAAATACCCAACAAGACTCATAAATAGATAGACTTGCTCCACAATTTGTCGGGTGAATCCAATTTTTGAATCTCCGTAGAATATCGAGCTTGTGTGTTAATAATCGCTAATCGTTTTTTGAATGATGTCTTAACTCAAATTTAATGCCGGTGCTGCCGAAACTAGGTAGAGTGGTATCTACTTCGTTCAAAAAATTCATGGTAGTAAGAAATTTCATCACTTTTTATAGTTCTGGTGAGATAAACTCAATTGAAAAATTCTTCATAAATCTGTCAGTATTGGTAGGCCCATGTTTCGGAATATATAAGATTCACATATCGCCATAGCTTTTTTAGTGAAACAGTTGTTTATTTTATGTTCTTCTGAATAAAAGTGACACATTTCAATTTTGGTTTGAACTGTAGAAATCATGTTCAGGTTCATTATACTCTTCACAGACGAAGTCTGCATTTACTATTTACATCATCATGAAAAATCGTTTGCTGTTCGGTGACGAACCTCATTGTTTCTCAAGATAATCGTGTAATGAATACACCGTTTCCTGGAGGGTTGACAATTCAAAAAATCATCACTCTCAAAGTATACATTCATTCGATTCGAAGCTTTTGCAGCATATTTAAGTTAATTTAAAACTGCTTCCACTGAAATCTCAATGACATCGTTCAAAATCAACAAGAGGTACAACGAAAACTAGTGTTGCCGCTTGGAGAATAAGAAGTTACTCTTCGTAAATAATTTGAATTGGTTACTGCCTTTTATATAATTGTTTCTAATTCTATAAGATACTCTTCGCATTTGTGTCCAGATGAAGAATTGAATGATTCATTCTATTATTTTTACATAACTAAATGATATTTAAATTGATAATGGTTTAAGAAAATGTAATTACAAAAATTCTGCTTCTGCGAATGGAACCCGAGCCTACTGAACCGGAAACAAGTATCCTAGCCCCTCACCATACTCTTCGTTGATTACTGTTTGTTATAAGCAGTTGAAGGGCTCAATGTGAAACAATGACTAGCCACAAAATTGAAATTGTTGAGAATTGAAGTTCAAAGTGAAAAATCAGTCTTTGGTTCTTATTTCTGTAAAATAATTCATCCCGGGTATTGATGTGAATTGTGTATAAAAGTCATAAAAGATTTTTGTTTTGAATGAGTTGCTTATATCACTTTTGCCTCTAACTAAATTAACAAAATGCTGAGACAATAAGATAAAAAGAAATAAGAAACACTACTTTGGATTCTATTGCTGCTGTTCCATTATTTTTCCTCTAAGGAATCGGAAGGTCTGATAAAATACAGGAAAATACGTTTTATCATGAACCATGAGAGTTTCCTACGCCATTTTATGTGGCTTGTCATTCTAGTTACGACTTTGAAAAATGAGAAAGTCAGAATTCCACATACTGTGTCATTATTTCACACTAACCCCTTCAGTTAAAGTATGGTAAGTTCACATAATATTTGCTCTTGTTGTCGTTATTGTTGTTATTGAACAATATCGTTGAAATTCCAGTGAAAGTGGTTCTGAATCAATTTGGATTCACTACAAAAGTATTGAATCGATTCGATGTATACTTTGAATAAAAGAATTTGTCAACGAACATTAAACTATTTTGGTCAGAATTTGAATATGATAGGGCATTTCGTTTTTGAGTTATCATATAGAAACGGAATATTTGGTTTTGAATTGACATTTTCTTAGAAACATTATTATTCAGATTTTTTTAATACTCTGACTACACGAGAGGGAAACCTCTCGAAGAACATCATGTGAGCCAGCGGTGGAATGTTGGGAGAGGAGATAGATATTCATATTTTACTTGAAAGTTTAGGGGTTACAGCAATAGTGGAAGACCTCACTCGGTAAATACTCCCACATCTTCCCTGTTCGATAGAAAAATGAAGTGTGGTAGGAAGAAGTTCGGCAGCTCTCGAGCTAGACAATGGAGGAGTGACTAGTTCGAGCTCATCCAGTCTGCCTATCTGGAATCTCTCGTGGTGAAATAACAGACGAGATTCCTAAAGAACAACGATCATGGGAATATTTATGGGAAAGGGAGATGTCTCCCACCTTTCTACGATGTTCCAGAGAGGTCAATGAACTCGTGAGTCTGACATCATCAATCAGACGAATAAATCTCTTCTGGATAGAATCCAAAAGCTCCAGCGTATGTTTGGGAGCCGAACTTCATACATGTGAATAGTATTCCGGGGGAGGGCGAATCTGTGCCTTGTAAATTATGAGTAGCTGCTGGGATGTTAATTAGTTGTTGGCACGGAATAGAAAACCAAGTTTTTGTGAAGCGATTTTCGCAATGGACCTCACATGATCGTCCCATGAGAGAATGATTTACTAGTGATGTGATGTATTCCTCCTCGATAATCAACATTTTTAGGTTCGCGTTTTAGTAATCGGCACTTTCGCTGTACATGACCAAAACGTATGCAACAATTACCTTTTATTTTTATTTATCGTTAGATTATACACTCGTATCAATCCGTGGTCTTTTCAATATAATAATCCTCGAACTCAATTCTTTTGACTCTGAAATACATTTCGGAATGGATTTAGATAAGATAACCTATTGATACGAAATTACGTAATGTAGCTATTTCTTGAATTTTTTTATTAATTATGTCATGAATAATAATTCCAATTGAATATTAATTCACTCAAGTTTTCAACGTAGCCATCCTTACTTCCCTTACAATACGTAGTCTACCTATAACGTTAAGGGAAATATTGTAATTCGCCCAAAAACAGGATTTTCGTGGATATATTCGTTTCGAACATTTCTGAATCAATCTAGACTATTTTCGTCATGATTTATGGATTTGAAATTTTGCAAATTGTTTGAAAGTGGTGGAAATAGTTTTGTTTTTGGACGCAGTGGTTCGTTTTCGACTGGTACTTCTTTTATCCGTCTTAGGTTTTCAAATAGATTTATGGTATTTCATTGAACCATAAGGCACTCGTAGTTTTCTGGCTATAAATATGTATTTCACGTATATTTTCAGCTCGAAAATCGCTCGAAACTCTCATTTCAAGATGCAAGTGACTTCGTCGATGTGACGTCACGATCTATTTTTGTCTTTATTCTGTGGTATATTATGATAGTTCAAGTGTCAAAACCAAGTTATATTATGGTGTGGCCACGGTCGTACATACAGGTCTGGAAACTCTATGGTTGACTTGAGTCGCTTACGCGTCGTGAAACTCGTAGTCCCTCGCTCAGCCACCAGCTGGCGCTTGGATCAAGAGGGGATAAAACGATTTTTTCCCGGAATCGCAAGCAGTGTTACCAATGCCCATTTGCACCGTTTGAGCATAGCTTAAAATTGTCGAGATGTTAACTTTGAACCTTTTAAAAGGTCGTGATAACCCCAAACTGGGTCGAAAACTGTTTTGAATTGGTTAATTTTCGATAAATCGAATGACGTTCACTTGAGGAGAGCGTAGCTCGCGAGTTAGAAAAGTGCAAATTTACGGTACATAGAACGTCTTAAAGAGGACTTTTCGCATGCGGTTTTCGCTCCATGTCGTTAGTTTATGAACGGGGCCAACTAAATAGCATAGTCTTGGGCCCCAAAATGTCGATTAAATAGGAAAATCCAATTAAAACAGTTTGAGGTATTCTCAGCTGCAGCTGCTAGCGTCTGACGTACGATGTAACAAAGGGAATTTTCTAGCTACTAAAATATACTCAAAGCGGGTAAAAGCTAGCGGCCTATAGCCGAAAACACTTTATTACAACTGGCTCCGGCCGCACGGGGCATAAAACGGCCCCGAATTAACAAGATTGAGGTAAAATGTATAAACTCTAACTGGCGCGTAGCGAGCTCTTCGAGGCATATGTCAAAATGATTTCGTTCATAGCTAATTACATAAGACGTCTGGCGTTCCTGCAATTATGTTTTTATACAATTCGAAACATCTAATTTCGATAGGCCACGTAAAAATCCCGGAATCCAAAGCGCTAAAGACTTCTGAGTGTTACAATATTCGTATAAAATTGCGAAATTTCTCACTTTTAGAAACTTCAAATTAATTAATTTGTCACAGAATACTCTTCATAGAGATCAAGATGATACTCTTACGTGACGCCTTTTATGATTCCCCTACGTGGCGTATTTTGATACTACGCGGAAGTCAACGCGTAGCGGGCTCACTGCTCACATAGTAAACAACCTCGAGTTTCCAGACCTGTGTATACGACCGTGGGTGTGGCTAATTGCGAGAAAGTCGACCTGACAGTAGGTGTCAGTATGAAACATAAAGTTGTGAAATACATTATGTAGATCACTAAGGCAAAATTTCAATGCAACATAGAGTATAGTTTAAAGTCTTTCATTAGCGGTCTTAAATCATTTCATAATTTACATTCGATATGCAGAAGTGTACAAAAGCTATTTTGCGAACAAAAGAGAGGGAAGTCACTTGATCAAATGATCACAGCGTGTCTCATAAACGTGAGTGGCAAACCTATGCACCTGTTACATTCAGAGCTAAAATGGCTGCCTCTCGCGCAACGTACGACCAAATATTGGAAAACCTTTTATGCATTTATTGGACATCAGTTATCAAACTACGAAGTGGATTCATCAGTTAAGAAATGTCTTACTCTCATCAGAACTTATAGATCTGCTCAACCAAACTCTGTCTCAATTTATGTCACCTGCTTGCACAATGGCATCATTCGTATCCTAGTTGAATATGGGCAAATCATCTTGATCCTGGCTGGTTTTCATGAAGCGATTTTTTCATGGTTACGCACGTAGCTTAAAGACAACACAACCACAAACAATTTCTTTATATTTTCATGATAAATAAGCACGAACGCAGTTCGGATATTGAATTTAATAGAAGATTTGTGATTCAATATAACAACAAATCGATAGATCGAACAACAGGTGGCCAGTGAGATCCGAATTTATCGAATCTAACAATATTATCTATTTCACTGTAACGAAATGTAAATTATGAATTTTCTGGATATTGTTGTTCACTTATGTCTGTGAATTAGGTGGGTTAGATGCATTATTTAAGCTTATCTACCTAGGATTCGCTATAGTGTAATACCTATGCAAAGCAAAGAATTTTATTTCCTTCATATTCAACTAATATTTCTCAACACATGAACTGTAAACAATTCTTGATACTATTACTCCCTATACAACGAATTCATTATGTCATGATATTTTTGAACAAATAGGAAAAATAGGTTCGTAAATATTTGTATATTATGTGCTTCTAGTGATCCATTTGATTGGAAGAAGCTGATATGATAACATAGATTAATATTTTTATTATGTTCCATTATTAATGCATCTGGTCACATGATCTAGAACATCGAAGACAGCACCGTTTTAATGGAAATGCATTTTTAGGCAAGCATCATGTGTAAAAATAATCGTTGGGGAGATATTCAATTTAAAATAATGAGAAGTGAAAATTCAAAGCAATGGTAATTAGAAGTGGAGAGAAAAGTGAACGATGCTAATGGTAGGCAATCGTCCATCCCTGATGCTGTGAGATTACCTTGGGGGGTTTTATTAGCCGAGGACGATTGTCTTGAATCTCGAGATGTGAATTTAAGCGTGATGCTGTAAAAATGAGTATTTGTTGAGCTTTATTACCGTTCGTGGAATTAGAAGTTGTAGTTAAAAGCTTTTTATTATTTCGTGAAATTGCAGAACAAATTAAATTTCATTATGTTGAATGTACCTTTATGCTAACTGTAAAAATATAAATGCTAGGAGCACTAAAACTATTCCAACATAGTGCATATTATTAGAAGCATTAAATGTAGAAATATACATTCTCATTTGTCCGGTAGATGAATACGAATTTGTCATGTGGATTCTCTCCTAATATATCAATTAATCAAACAATGAAACCTGTGTTCGAATGACAATACATTTTATATTGATTATTCCTCTAATTAGCCGAAAATTTCTAATTTGCAACGCAACGATTTATACGATAATAGGAATTGGAACGTTAACCCAACATACTAATTATGTTAGTGATTCTTCGAACCAGCAGACAATTCTCTATTTGGACGATTTAATAAAATAATAGGAGTGACTATTAAAAAGGTTCGTATCTCTCACCCATATAGTAAATGTTATGCCCCTAGCGGTCATGCTTGCCGAGGTGGTAAATCCGCCAATAATACCGTTTTCTTGCCAACGACGTAGATTCGAATCTCCAAGCGACGAAGTCATCGCAGGTTAGTTCGACGTATTGTTGAATTGTCCCACCCAGAGGACCCTCCCAAAAATTTGGGAATTTTTCGTATAACATTGGAAATGGATGGCTTCCCAAAATCATTTCTCAATCTCATCATTAAAGTAATAATTAAACAAAATCTATAATGAAACGTCATATATAAATAATAAAAACGCTAATACAGATAAGTTTATAACATTACGATGCATTACGGAGACATCAGAGAAAATTAGGAAGTTCAAAAAAAACTATGATATAAATGTGTTGGTTATTTTTTAAATCTAAAACATTTTATACCTGAAGATAAACAAACCCACACAGCATATACATTTCATTGTTCAGATTGTGATGGGACTCATACAGGAATCTCTAAACAATATTTACAAAAAAGAATGTATGGACATAAGAGTCAATAAGAAAAATTAGAATCAAAAACTTTGAAAATTCTACCGCTCTTGCTATACATTGTTTAGATTATAACAATCAATTGGATTACCCAAAAGCTGATATTTTAACTAAAGTAATCAATTATTATGGAAGATCTATTCTGGAGATGATTCACATGAAACGTAACTTCAAGTCTGTAAATCATAACAGACTTGCAATTATTAAGTCAGATTTATACTAATTTAATTAATTAAAACCCTTCCAAATTTCTAAATGTGTTTTTTTATGTTAAAAAAATATTTTCGGTAGAATGCTGAAATAACAATATTTTTAATAAGGTCTTATAACCTTTTTCTATTACCTCATAAAATTTAACATATGCTTCGAAAGTGGACACTTAAGCGTTATATTTTGGTTTCAGTCTCATTCAAACATTGCTTGAAAAGACTCTGAATGTTATAAGAAAATCGCTATGCAGTGAATTCTTGATACATATTCACATACTTAAAGCATTGATGTGTTTAGATTACTAGTGCTTCTGTTCGTTCTGGTACCATAGGCATTTTCAGTTGAATTCAGCGCGTTAAGGACGTTTCGTGCTTGATACAATTAGTTTTAAAAAATTCCGTTTTGAACATTGATACCTCTTCTGATGATGAACTTGAGACTGAAACGTACGTAAAGACAAAAATAAATAGCACATGTGTTAGTGTGACCTGTTTCTCGAGAATTTATATGTAATTTGGTAACATAAATAAAATATAACTTGCGCAACTAACTTTCATCGTTTTAACACTCTTAGTGTTTAATTATTGCCAGGAATAACGGAAAGTACCATCTTTGAAAATCCATGTTTCTTCGATATATTTCAAGTTAGAAAAATATTGACTGTAATGATGATAGGACCATTTAGTAATACAGCTGTTCTTAAGATGCTCTTATGACCGACTAACAGCACCCTCGGATGTGTCCCATAAAAAGTTTCACTTTAATAAGACATCATACATTATATCCAGGCAGTAACATGAACACATGAGGGAACATATATTATTATATCCTAGCGGCAATTATAGATCAGAATGTATTTTTTAGGTTTAGTTTTGGATTCTAGGTAAACTTTAGAGAAGGTGAGACCCACGACTTTTTGTGCATTTTAGTTGGATCGTTCACAGAAACCCCTCCTGGCAGTATGTCTTTGTCATTTTCTGAACTTTTGCCGCTTTATCTGGAGGAAATATCTTCATCCCATTTTTGCAAGAGTCTTCTTATTGGGATATAAACAATAAATCATAAAAACATAAACAACTTATCATTGTTCGGCCCTGGTTTCTACTCGTGTTGCATAGTTTATGAGTTCTTGTTCTTCTACAGTTCTTCAATAATATGTTTGCCTGTGATACATGCGTAGAGCTTTATTCCTGCGGTTTGTATGTTTTCAGGCTCCGTCCCGTATCCATCATCGGACAGCGGTTTTTGTCACTTCGAGTACAGGTTCTAGGCCAATATATAGGGTTGATGGACAAAGTCCTCGATGCCACAGTGTCCTGACACTAACTACAAAGATGTTTTGTTGTGTTCTGCCAGAGCTAAGGTTTTTGTAGTATTTCCTACCATTCTCGACTTCAGCTTTGGGCTTATGAGTTCTTGGTTGTCTGTGAACATTCTGATCTGTGAGTAATGCACTTATCTCATGTTGTTTGATCTTGTACATTGAAGGAATGCGTAGATTTGCGCTTGGGTACAGAAGTGAGATAGTTGAGAGTTGCCTTCCCGAGTGTATATCCCGGCACCAGTTCATTTCCTGCTCTCAGAACCAGCTCTGCATCAAGTCCTCTCGCCGGTGTTGCTCCCTGGTGTTGCCGTCTTCCCACTCCCTTCGATCTTTTATGATCACTTCCAAGTTAGTGTTGGGAGAGTACTTGGGCATTATATAGGTCATTGGTTTCATTCCAAGAATATTTCCTTCTCCTATCTTCATGATTCTATTATGCCCCAATCTTCTACTCGTGTTTTGTGATCTCAGAAATCCTATTTTCGCTTTCCCTATGATCATACTGGCAATTGAGGGTAATTGAGGTTCAATAGTAATTCTATCGCTGCTGTTTTTTTCATAACCCTCATTATAAGGAGACAACAGAAGAAAGGACATGAGATGGTGAGCAAGAATACATTTAGCTATCGATAGACGAGTAAAATTATGTTTACCTTACGAATTAACGATTTTGAAACTAGTTTGAGTGAGTATCAGTAAATTTCTTAGAATATACAAATGAAATGTCACTTTGGGATATTCGCAATAACTAAATTGCCAGTTACCTTTGTGAAAATATAGGTATTCATGTTAAGAATCTTAGCACACAGTGATTCACAACAAGTTTTTAGAATAGCTTACTTCTCTTTATGTTAATGACATCTTGATTGTACGAGCTCATTATTTGAGGATTTTGTGCAGATTGATTTCGTATTTTCAGATCACAAAGAAAAGCCATCAGGATTGTTGGAAACTTTGAATAGAGAGGGTTGTAACTTATGTTTATCATTCTAAAAGTTCCCCATTTTCGCTGCTTATACCTGCTTTTATATATCTTCTTTACTCACATAATAACCAACAGTTACGTCTCAGAAACAAAGATACGTACCTAACAAGAAATAAGGACTGTTTCAGAAATGAAAGTTGTAGATTAAGCGAAGCTCAAATCAGGCCAGTTTATAAGGCCGTTGAATTTCCACTAAGTGGTAAGTACGGATGGATCCGTTACCTACGATATGAGTGCATTTGCCAATGATATTATAGGTGATTTATGGTTGAACCATCCACTTCATGAGCATTTTCATTTAATGAAAACTGTATCATGTTCTTTTAATATTTTCTAATTGACCTATCTATAATGTTTTAGGTATTATTGGTATCAAATGATTTAGTATTATTATAAATTTAAATTAATTCAAGTATGATTCTCTCAGTTCATTTATTTATAAATATGTACTAAATGTTTCGGAGCCAACTGGTACACTCCATTATCAAGTATTCATAATCGGATTCATCAATATAAGGATCTATTGTAATTACAATTAGATATGATATGCAAATTTTGCCAACTAGTTAGTTTCAATATAATCATTGTTACTTGTTCAAACGCTACGTAACGTTTTGTGTTTTGTCTCAATTGAATTATACCTCTGTGAATTAATCTTTCATAATTTTTCGAATAAGTCAACTATAATCCGTACGCAAGATTTTTCAACTCAAGAATTTTACAACTCGCGCGAATCATTTAGAGTCCCAGCATTTCAATATTATGGGTCGTTCTACGATGAGAGAACCTGTTAGAATTGTGGAAGCCTTACGATAAAACTTTTTGTTCATGTATTGAACAATTCGTAATTTTTTGGGGGATTCATGTGACAAATGATAGCACAATTCATAATCTCATCCGGGAGGTAACAGTTCGTCCACGAAGTGCTCTATTGATTGAACATATTGCTTGAACATGTTGTCAAAAACCCAAGAGCTCCAATGCGTTGTCGATCTCAATGAAAGTCATCCAAATCGAATTTTGAGCAAATATTTTTCCTTGTATGCTTAAAGTCAACCAAGTTAACAGGTAAGCCCCCAGACTAAGCACATTGCTATGTGAGTGCCAATTTTATGTTAGAAAAAGTTATGTCAAATTATGTTTTTCGAAGAAATTAACTTCCACCAAGAGGACTATGTGATCAAACCAGATTAAAATCATGATTGGAGCAGAACCCTCGCATCTTCGTCGAATAACCATTGTAACGAAGCTCACAAATTTTATATAAATATTTTATATTATTTTAATAGAAACGAGCATGAAGTATCATAGCTTAGTAATTCCGGATAGGTAGATTGTTGTAGAGGAATATAGAATGTGTATGCTTGTGCTATAATTGCTAAATTTGCATACGCTCTATTTCATAATCGAATATAGTAGATTCCATCCAAAACCGTGAATACATCATGTCACTACAGGATAGCGAAGCAGCTGTCAAACATGAAAACTTCGTCACTGAATATTGAAGTTGGTGGAGGATCATGAGCGCGGAATGAGTGAAAAATAACTTTTCACTAAGCAGTGCACGGGAAAGGTACCCCATATTCATATTCTTAAAGTTAGGTCATTTAGTGCGACTAGTATACAGAGCCCAGCAAGGAACTTAAACCGAGCAGTAAGTGTTCAGAAGTAATTAGATTACAAGTTAAATATTAGGTGAGCTTGGAAGTCACATAATATTATTTGCCTTGATAAGTTGGAGTGTGTATCGGGCCGTTATTTGCCTGGAATTGATTTGACGTGTCAGTGATAATACGTGATTGTTGCGATTGCGCGCAGTAAATTCATCTTGTCGTTATTCTCATAGCGTATTGATGAAGAAATCCGATATCGTTAATGAGATTTAACAAATTCAGTAACTATACGTTATCAGATAGTGTAAAAATATTGGGTTAAAAAACATCCTCTTTGACATATATATGCACATAGCGCGACTCCTTGGAGTACATATGTGTCATAGACGAGGAGCTACCAACAGGACATACACACAGCGCGACTCCCTGGAATAGAGACTGAAGGGGCCGTGAGTTTGAGCATCGTGGAACACCTTTAGTATACTGAGTCCCGGCCGGAAACACAAATACTGCGAATGAGGCAGTTATGTTCATGCACACATGGCGAATCCCTGGAGTAGAGACCTCAACTGCCCGATATCTGAATGCGCAACGTATAAGTGAGGCATCTGACACAATTGTCCAATTACTGGTAAGGCTGCACTGATAAAGAAATTATGCGTAATAACCCGAGGAGGGTAGGAAAAATGAATTTAAGTAATCAGACTGTAATTGGAAGTTACCGAAGTATTACACGGGACAGGGTCGAATATAGACCGAACGAGAACCGCAAGTACGCTTTTTGCTTGTCTCACTTGCATATTGCACACACACACACACACCAGATTATAGCAATTACTGTGTGAACCTCCCTTCGGGCCGTTTCTGAACCGGCCCGTTTCATAATAATTGTTGTAGCTAGCTTGTTTTCACCGCTTTTGATGACGAGTTTTCTTTGAGCTTCCTTACACATCCTTCGTAGGTTTGTTTGTATAAGTAAATACATTGTTATTATCCATTTTTATGACAATATTCATTATTGGGGTTTTTCTCGTTTATTTGCCAGGAAGTGTACATTTCTGCGACATAGTGAAATTATATGGGAAGTAATCAAACAATAATTAGAATTGAATCCTGCAATCCTCATATTATATATTCTGCCCTATTGGGTCCTGGTTAATTTCTCCACTGGGACTATCTGAGACAACGCTACCTCTAGATAGCGCTATGATACGCTTTGTTGTGAGGACCCTAGCAGAACTTCTCCCTGAGGGGCCTGAGGGGCCTGAGGAGTAAACTTTATTAAAAATCTGGTTCCCGAGAAACCAAAATGAGTCAATTGGATTCAGATGCGATCAACTTGAGGGAACATTAGTGAGTGTGAAACCCCAAAAAGCGACAAAGCTCGTCACACCATGTGGTGTGCATTGTGGCCTGGCGAGGTTATGAAACCATTTCTATTTTTCTTACTATACGCAGTAAGTAAGTATAGTGGGTATAAGTATTGCACTCGGCCTGAAAAAAATTCCCGTGTTTGAGATGAGATCTGTGTGTGCTTGTATATGTGTATTGTGTGTGTGGATAAACCACTGTGCAGACGATTGCGCCGTTCCTATTGACAGTAATAGTTTTTGGTAATTTGGTTATAGTGGTGAAAATATGAAACATTCCATGGTCCCAATTGAATAATATACACCTTAACAATACGTACTTTCAACAAAATAATGCCACGTGTCATACGTCATTTATCAAAATGGTATCCAGTGCATGATCATGCGATCTAAAGATAAAATTCTTTCTATCAATCCGCATGCAATTGATGACATTTGGAGAATATTATGTTTAAGAAATAACTGCCAAGTTTCTACTATTTCTTTGAATGGAATAGCATTTCGATTTTCTAAAGCTGATGGGTTCATTATTCAAGGAAATTTGGAAGTACCTGCTGGAACCTCCTTTACTATCCAGGTTGATCAGAAGTTGACTCGGAAGAAACGTGCCTGCCATTTTTTTCAAAATATCTCCCGTGATGTCATCTAAAATTGTAATAACGTAAAATACGTAATTTTCATCTTTCCGTCGAATTCCTCTTATTTTATAGGTCAATTTGCGAGGTTTCAGTTTCTAGTCTATTTCGAAAACAAACTCATGAAAAGTTATACGGCAACAGCACTATTTATTATCATAGAATATAATGTTGGTAATTTATGACTGAAGGAAGTATATTCAGGAAGGAATGGTTACATCTGTTTATTTCAGATTTCATATACCTATCAAAAATAATTATTTTGTCTCGATCAGTTTATGTTAAATTTAAAATTAGTTATTGAATATTTTCTGATTTCGAGTGTGATTTTGATTAATCGATGATTGTTTGTTATAATCAGTACCTTAGAGTTAAGGCCGGTGGCCAGTGGTTGTACAAAATCTAAGATAACGATACTTAATAGTAGGTAATGAACAATAAAAGACTTCACACTGTGGTTACACTATAACACTATGGATAAGAAATAATCACCCTGATCTACTACAAATACTGTTAAAGTACTGGAAACCTTCTGGCCACCAAGTAGCCATCATCAGAGTAAACTAAATTAGAAATCAAAATATATCTATGGTTTCGGCGTTTACGTAGTGTAAATTCATAATACTTCAGAAGTTGGAGAATAAAACTCAAATTTTTTACACAAAACTTTTAACATTTAATTTTAAAATGCTGACAAATTGTTTCACCACACTGTGGCATTATCAAAGCGAGGAGTTATCAACTAAAGCTAAATCTAAAATTATGTCCTTAAATATTAGAAATTAGTTTGAATGTGTTGCAAATTGAGGAAAGGGGTTAGACAATAGCTTGGGTAGGATCTTATCCACAAAATTGTTGACAAGTGGTGAATTATATGTGTCGATTTGATCATTTAATATTACATTATTATTGTTTTTTGCGTGTTTCAAAATTTCTATGGATTCTAATATATTAAGTTTATGTCCTTTTTCCTGAATATGTAGAATATCAGGATTAAGGGTGAAATTGTGGTTATGTTCTAACAGGTGATTTGCGTAATTAGAGTCTTCTTTTTTGAGCCTGTAACTTCTCAAATGTTCATTGAACCTTACGCTGAAACTGCGTCCAGTTTGTCCTATGTACAAAGCACTACAGTCATCACATCTCAGTCTGTAAACTCCAGATTTCTTTAAGTTATCTTTTTTAGATTTCGAGTTATTAATATACGAGCATAGGTTATTTGTTGTTTTAAAGGCGACGTTTTTATTCTGTTTTTTAAGGAATTGAGATATTTTTAGTGAATG
Source organism: Endomychus coccineus (assembly GCA_958510875.1). NCBI lineage: Eukaryota > Metazoa > Arthropoda > Insecta > Coleoptera > Endomychidae > Endomychus > Endomychus coccineus. The sequence goes on from OY294067.1 coordinate 217,398,701, forward strand.
TTTACCTAAATATGTTAGACATGTGAAATTTGATTTTGTATTATTATTAATTTTCGGATAAATTATGCTTAAGGCTTTTTTATTGAGTTTATTTTGGAGTATTTTATTAATTATCTTGACATTATAACCGTTATTTTTGGCAATATCTACGATTCTGTTTAATTCTAAATGGAAATTATCTTTACTTAATGGGACATTAATTAATCTATGTATCATACAATTATATGCTGCTAACTTATGTGATTGTGGATGTAAAGAAGTCTTGTGTATTGTGGTATCTGTGTGGGTGGGCTTGTGATAAATAGCGAAAGAAAAGTAATTATTTGTGTGTGAAATTGTCAGATCTAAAAAGTTTAAGGACTTGTTGTTTTTCATCTCTAATGTGAATTCTATATCAACAACTTACACCCAAATATAGAATTCACATTAGAGATGGAAAACAACAAGTCCTTAAACTTTTTAGATCTGACAATTTCACACACAAATAATTACTTTTCTTTCGCTATTTATCACAAGCCCACCCACACAGATACCACAATACACAACACTTCTTTACATCCACAATCACATAAGCTAGCAGCATATAATTGTATGATACATAGATTAATTAATGTCCCATTAAGTAAAGATAATTTCCATTTAGAATTAAACAGAATCGTAGATATTGCCAAAAATAACGGTTATAATGTCAAGATAATTAATAAAATACTCCAAAATAAACTCAATAAAAAAGCCTTAAGCATAATTTATCCGAAAATTAATAATAATACAAAATCAAATTTCACATGTCTAACATATTTAGGTAAACATTCACTAAAAATATCTCAATTCCTTAAAAAACAGAATAAAAACGTCGCCTTTAAAACAACAAATAACCTATGCTCGTATATTAATAACTCGAAATCTAAAAAAGATAACTTAAAGAAATCTGGAGTTTACAGACTGAGATGTGATGACTGTAGTGCTTTGTACATAGGACAAACTGGACGCAGTTTCAGCGTAAGGTTCAATGAACATTTGAGAAGTTACAGGCTCAAAAAAGAAGACTCTAATTACGCAAATCACCTGTTAGAACATCACCACAATTTCACCCTTAATCCTGATATTCTACATATTCAGGAAAAAGGACATAAACTTAATATATTAGAATCCATAGAAATTTTGAAACACGCAAAAAACAATAATAATGTAATATTAAATGATCAAATCGACACATATAATTCACCACTTGTCAACAATTTTGTGGATAAGATCCTACCCAAGCTATTGTCTAACCCCTTTCCTCAATTTGCAACACATTCAAACTAATTTCTAATATTTAAGGACATAATTTTAGATTTAGCTTTAGTTGATAACTCCTCGCTTTGATAATGCCACAGTGTGGTGAAACAATTTGTCAGCATTTTAAAATTAAATGTTAAAAGTTTTGTGTAAAAAATTTGAGTTTTATTCTCCAACTTCTGAAGTAGAAATCAAAACGTTGCTTTTTCGTTTGTACATTTATATCCCTTCTAAATTACCTAGATGAACTGATGTGTCTTAATAGTTAAACTTTCTTGAGCAATAGTGTGACATGTATTCAAAATATGTTCGACTAACGATAATTTTTCACCATTATTTTTGTTCCAGTTTGACCCACATAGCATTTCGAACACGATTCACAATCCATTTTTTTGAATCCCGGATTTCTCGAAGTCGGAAACTTCAACGAAGGTGTTGCCTGAACGGTGTTTTAGCTTGTTCTTACATCTATTCTCATTTACAGTGTAATAGTAGGTACTTTATACTTTGTTATACGGCAATCATGTTTCGGTAGTTGGGCTGACATTATATGTTTGGCAAGTACGTCTCGATCTAATATTAATATAGGTAGATATATAGAGAGGAAATAAGAAACGACCATATCGTTAATGAAATGGATAGGAATCGATTAATTTAGACTTGCAACTATTTTCTCATAACTTCTATTCATTTGTTTCCCACAACAGACCATCACGTTCTGTTTAATTGTAGCCATAAATTAGATACGTTTGCGTGCGTAGCACCATTCTAGCGTCCTCTTGTATTTATCCAGTGTCAGAAGTAGAAATAACATAAACAACCACCTTGTTATTCTGGGAAGAGCGACATATGTTTGCAGTGTCACCGTTGAGGCGAGCAGGGCTGAGATAATATCCGGCGTATACTTTACATCAGGCTCACTAATAACTTTACCGCAATTAGCGGACAACATCGCCAACTGGACAACTGGATCCGGTAGATGATACCCTGAGGCCTGTCTCGGAACTGTCAATTATTACAATCTTAAATTTCATCGCATGTATGAGCAACTTTCAATGAAAGTGGATATATTTTCCATCATTTTTGTACCGCAAAGTAAAATAGTACCTACTTCGTGTAAAGATTAACTAATGAATAAGAAAACATCAAAGACGGTAAATCAAGTAAGGGCATCTAATCATTCGTATGAATAATCGAAATTGAAGTTATTCTGGTGGTCATCTGCTTAGTTTATATCAACCCGCCTTGGTAGCTAGGTCGAAAATCCAACAATTCGTGACTGGTGAGAAAATTTATATTAAAGTCATGTATTATATAATAGTTATTATTCTTGACATATTTAGTAATTTTATCAAATACTCAAATTCAGATACATAGACAAGAAATAACAAAATGCAATTCTCATATTTAAAAACTCAATATTTGTGAACTAATAACACAATAACTTCAGCAAGAATACGTAAAATATCGTAGTATAATGACGTATTCAAAGTTCAAAGTTCTTCCAAAATTTCACCAGCAGCAAAACCATTATTAAAAATATAAGTATTCTGGGTAAATTAGAAGACCCAAAAAATTATAATTTTTATTCATTTTTCACAAATAGCAATACATTTCCTGCCGCTGGTTCAATGACTTTCCAATTGGTACTCCGACTGTTCTCACAATTGTTGTTCGAAGTGAAATTGACAGCATGTAGATATAAACTTCGTTCTGTGATGTGATGATAAATTATCAGCTATTAGTTTTATAAACAATGTTACCATTCACACCACCAATATTTAATATCGAGAAGAAAAGTCGTCAGATGCTTACGGTAACTAACTCAAGAAAATGAAACAGGGCTTTCATTTCGTGCTTGTGCGTTTAATGTGCGAATCTTCATTTTTTGAATGGAATTAAGTATGGTATTTTATTGAACCATAAGGACAACCTTGTTTTTCTGGATTCTGGATGTGAATATATATCACCCGAATATATATAAAATTCTCATTTCAAGATTCACGGGACATCAAAGATGTGATGTCACTATCTATTTCAAGTTTTTATTCATATGACAGCAAGTGTTAAGGAGGATAATCGACAATTTTGGTCCGAATTTCCGCGAGGTCTAATTTATGTCTATTCTTCTTTATTTTGACACGCTGGTAACAATAATGTAGTTTAAATTTGGATTAACCCTGTGCTCGAAAAACTATGGCCATTTTTTGGAATAAAAAATTACCATTTTTCGGCTTACTATCAATATTTTATGCCGTGGCCGCCCTCTCGCGCATTTATTTTGTAATGTATTGCAATGTCGAAAAATCTTGGCTTCCGGATGGATTCCGCGTCGTAATAGCACAATTCGTGCTATTGTGAAGCGGAATCCATCCGGAAGTCAAGATTTCTCAAGATTAGCTATTCGCGGAAGTCTAATATTCAAAATTGCAATGTCATATTTTTTCCGGCCTTTGCATTTTTAAACAATACAACATATCTACGTGCATACATTAATAATGGTATATTATTTTCCATATTCAAATTCGCAGTACTTCCAGCCCCCCGTTTGAATGCTGCACCAAAATATTACAGCATCGAACTAAAAAAGCATAATTGTTTTTCCTACCTTGTATCATAACTAAAGTGAGGCAAATATGAAGAAAAAGAAGAAGGAAATATGATCATATATATGGAAGAAATTTAGTTGAAATATGAAAAAAAAAATTTAAATATAAAATTATTTGAAAATTATTATTTCAATTTTCTTAATCAATTGCTTTTTAATGGGATTGTTTGAAATAAAACAAAACATAGTCCAATACTTTGTTATTTGAAAATATATCTACCAAAACAGTTTTCACATGATTAATTTAATTATTAAAACAATAAACAATTAAGTATTTCTCGAAATTCTCTTTTGTCCACATTTACCGGTTTCAATAAAAAAAAATTGTTTAGTTTTGTTCCAAAATAGTTATGGGACTACGATCAAAGTTTGCCCCACCCTGTATGCCAGAGGCAAGGAACATTCTTCATACCGAAAAATTCTAATATTTGAAATCTTAAAAAGTTACGTAAAATACACTTTGTGCATATTAAATAAGCCCTCTTCATGACACACCTTGTATAGCTTGTTTTTTAGAAACATTTTTCATGTTGAAAAGTCTGTATAGCTCTGAAAATAATAAATTTGTAGGTACTAACAATTTTGCTGCAGACTGAGCAGAATACTTTTCCCATGTCCATAGACAACTCTGGAAATGGTTTAATCCACATAGACACTTTGATACCACTTGCCATTTTAAATAGACACACTGGCACACTTCAAAATCTAAATTTAAATTAAAATTGTCGACACAACTTCAAAGAAAACTTTTAATGATTATGCCCCTCCTCGTGCCCTTAGTGTGGCAAAAAATAAATGGACCCCAACGGTGTCGTGTAATTAATTCTTAGTACCTACTTCCGGATTAATTGGATATTTTAAACATCAACAATATTATTGGGATTTACCAGTAATTGTCCTTTTCTTAAAATTATATTACTTACATGCTACATGCAAATCAAGTCAAGCAACACAAATTGAGAGCTTTTAAATTTACTTTACTCGCAAGAATAATAAAATGTTTTGGTTAAATTGTATAGGAGGAATTGTTTGTAAAATTGTTACAGATATGCTAGAAATTAAAAAATAGTTAGGAGTATGAAAAATTCGGAAAAATTTCATATAATATGAAAAATATGCCTAATATGAAAATTTCGTAAATGCCTCACTTTAATCATAACATGATGAGAAAACTGGAAGGGCTCAGAAGCTATCAATATTTCTGTATCTCTTGAAAATTCAGCATTTTGACATACGTCCTATTACAGTAACATCGACGATATGATCCCCTCCAACAAGCCCAGATTTGTTTTCTACCGTTTCAGCAATATAATGAAATAATTTTATTATCTTCGGTTCGGAGTTTACAATGCCAGAAATTCATGCAGTAAAACATCAGAGAATTTGGAATTTCCTGGTGCAGTTTGGAACCCAGACCAAAAAAGGGATCAAGATGAAATCGAGTCCGTTCAAACCTTTATGCCATTTGGATTCCATAGGCCTTCTTACGAGCGACAACTTGTCGTGTCGATTTAAGGCACATTTTCTAAACGTCATCGGCGGGGTTACCTGCTCACAACATGTCGAGTACTTCAAAACGCGTTCTCCATTGACATTGCCACTATGTTAAAATTAAACCAGGATGCAAATTAGTTTTACCAAATCGGATTTTTCAAGTCTGGAATAATTTACCACCACAAATTGTTATTGCTATATATATTAACATAGTTTGAAAAAACTTATTCCATGCTTAGAAACAAGGAAGTGCTCTCCAACCATCTGTCAATAGCGCAGTTTTCAGTTTTTATTTATATTACTTAAATCTTTTCATTATATTCATAAAAGAGCTTATTTAGGTAGTAGATGTACTCCACTACCACGGGACGAGGATATCCGGTCTCCACTTCCGGTCTAGCTGTCGATGTGCATCCGGTGCATGAGCTCGTCCTTATCAGTTTTGAAAGGATGTAGGTGATAAGGATTTTATTTTATTTGTAAAGAGTATACAGGGTGTGTTCAAAAAGTGTGTCACATGTACAGAGTCACGTGACTAACACATGGCAGCATGGCGGCCCTAAGGTCCAACTGTCATGGCGACCATAAGGTCCAGCTGTCATGGCGAGCATAAGAACCAGCTGTCATGGCGACCATAAGAACCAGCTGTCATGGCGACCATAAGGACCAGCTGTCATGGTGACCATAAGGACCAGCTGTCATGGCAATCATGAGGTACAGGTTGCTTCGTGTAGGTGTCACCACCAAGTGACAGCTGTCATGGTGACCATAAGGTCCAGCTGTCATGGCGACCATAAGGTCCAGCTGTCATGGCGAGCATGAGGTACAGCTGTCATGGCGAGCATGAGGTACAGCTGTCATGGCTACCATAAGGTCCAGCTGTCATGGCGACCATAAGGTACAGCTGTCATGGCGAACCCAAGGTACAGACTGCTTCGTGGAGGGGGCTCCGCTACCTCTAGGAAGCAATCTGTACCTTTGGTCCAAAGGTACAGGCTGCTTCATGGAGATGTCACCACCACGTGACAGCTGTCATCGAAGGTACAGAATGCTTCGTGGAGATGTCGCCACCACGTGACAGCTGTCATGGCGACCCTTGGGTACAGGCTGCTTCATGGAGATGTCGCCACCATATGACAGCTGTCATGGTGAACCAAAGGTACAGGTTGCTTCGTGTAGGTGTCACCAACACGTGACAGCTGTCATGGTGAGCTAAAGGTACAGAACGCTTCGTGGAGATGTCGCCACCACGTGACAGCTGTCATGGCGACCCTTGGGTACAGGCTGCTTCATGGAGATGTCGCCACCATATGACAGCCGTCATGTTGAACCAAAGGTACAGGTTGCTTCGTGTAGGTGTCACCAACACGTGACAGCTGTCATGGTGAGCTAAAGGTACAGGCTGCTTCGTGTAGGTGTCACGTGACAGATGTCATGGCGGACCGAAGGTACAGGCTGCTTCGTGTAGGTGTCACCACCACGTGACAAAGACTGCTTTGTCATTGTTTCAATCCGGCGACCATAGTTTACGAACGATGATGACGTCACTGCTTCGAACCGATGACAGTAACTGATTCAATCCGGCGACCATAGTTCACGAACGATGATGACGTCACTGCTTCAAGCCAATGACAGTAACTGATTCAACCCGGCGACCATAGTTTACGAACGATGATGACGTCATCATCGTTCACGAACTATGATGGTCAGATGAGGAATGAAATGCGAGTAATAATAATGATACTCTATGTGTAAATGTGAATAGTTGGAGGTTATGATGAAGATATCCAGTAAGTTTGTAAATGTGTCATTATGCATATATCTTCTGAAGAATACACACGTATACTTAGAAAATTTGTGGAGAAAGTTCATGAACTAAGAAGAGACTTGAATTTTTACGAACATAAAATAAAAGTTATAAGACTGTTGAATACATTTACAAGTGCAAAAAGTGAAGATAATGATGGGAGTGGCGATGTTAAAAACAAATTTCGTGATTCTAACCACAATTCTGAATGGTATTCTATACGCAAACGTTCCCCAACACGTGGAGCGCATTTATATTTGTCTGAAGGATGTTGCAACCGATGGTGGTGGGGGGTGTAACCGTACCGAATGGATTCCGATGAATTTTAGAAAAATCAACGATAATCAATTAGAGGTATTCGCATTCAACATTCCTCAAGATAATCGTACCACCATACATTATAAACTTAAACTTTTATTCTTTGATCGGAGTGAGGGAGATATGGCTGAATGGCAATTGCTCCAACAATCATCATGTTTACCACATGTCATACAAAAGACAATATCAACACCATCCACACATACATCATCCTCACTAGACGAAGAAATTTCTAAAATTTTCGCAATTTTGTATGCAATTTTATCTTCTTTATCAGTACTAATGTTGAAAATGTTTGTTAAATATGTAAAGAAGGCTATTTACCATGTAAATAAATGATTGTATGAAGATATAAGTGTTTTAATAAAACAAAAGGAATGATAATTATAATAATATATTGACATTATCATTTGCTAGTTCATAAGCTTTATTTTTGTGATTGATAACACATTCTATCAATGACTCGATGTTGATATCACTAATCAATTGTTCACCCCCCTCTTCTTCTGCGGCATGAATAATATTTCCTCTTGCATACCATTTCAAATCGCGGCGGAAATTCTGTTTCACTTCGTTACCAATATCGATAGCATGAGATATGTTAGACCATTTACGTATTAATCGCATTCCCCGATTTTGTAATTTTCTGTCGGCATCACGCCAACCATCCTCCTGTCGACGCATTAGGTACCATTCTGGTCTCATATCATTCGATGTTCGATATAATCCTAAATAATATATATTATATAAATTTTATTATAAAAAACAAAGTAATTACCTAAATTTCGTCTCTTTCCAAAATTTATAGGAGGTGGAACAATATTTGGTGCAATGTTATTCCGTAAGGTGATAACATTCATTTGAATTTGTTGAGATAAGCGTTGAGATCGTTCATTCGCAAGACATTCACGTTCCTCAGCTCTTTCACGTTCTTGTTGTTCATAGAATTTCTCGTACTCACAATATTTCATCATAATAAATTTCATTAACGAAAACAGTTCACGTAACTCGATGACTTTAGGAGTTCGCATTTGCATCAATAATGATTCCAAATCAATAGCATCTAGAACATAATATTTCTTTCGTGCATCAGTCTTATCACAAATTTCTAAATGGTGTATATGCGGGTTTTTCCTCAACAATCTTGTTATAACACCCTTTTTAGCATGATATTTTTTGCCGCGATAACCTAACCAATCCAATAGATCTTCATTCATCAGAACGCGTTGGTTTAGTTGAATATTCCAAAATAAATAGTTTCTTTTATCGTTTCTTATATCGATCCCAAATTTTAGACACACTTCATTAACTGTTAACTTAATAAAATTGTTGGTGGACCATGTAGCCACATTTGAATCACGAACGCACGCTGCTAAGTTCATTTTTATAACTGAACATTTTCTGAAATGATTCTCTCTTACATACGTGAGAACGTGAACGTGAATAGTGAGGGTGGGGGGTAACTCTCCGTTTCGATATCATTGCAAACGTTGATAACTGACTGATAACGTCACTAGTTGTTTCAATTTGTTTCATTTCCAGCAACCGACTACCATAGTTTACAAACTATGATCGTCGGATGTTTACATCACCACCTACCGTTTGAGAAATAAAATATCAAATATAATAATAATAACATTTATTGGGAAAGATACATTTTGATAGTACATCATTTAGAACATAAATTATAACATTATGATTCATCACCTGGTTCTTCACACCAAATTCCGAACTGATCCTGTAATCGGAGAATACTCCATTATACGATCGTTAATGATGATGCAATAAGCCCTGGTGTTTTTGGGGAAATTCAGGAAACTTTCCATCTCTAGTTTGACGTCAACTGTTGATGACTTTATAGCATCGTTTTGTTTTGAACAGTCAATCACAAAAATTGCTCTATTCTTGAATGCTATATAATCCAACATGGGTTCGCTTATTATTTTATTTGAAAATGATTTCTGGAAATCATAGTACATCTGGTATGCTTCCACGTATTGCTGGTCGGTGAAATTCAATTTCATTGCTTCATATGGATAACACTCTGAATTCAAGTATAATTCAACATTTAGCAAGTTTATATTATCGAAATATGCACTGTGCTTAACAGGATTATTTTTTCGATCAGTTTGGAAAGCTAGAATCACATATCTGGGTCGTTCCAAATTCATTGAAGTTTTAACAGCCCAAATGTCGCGAGTGCTCTCCTTCATCAACGGATTTTCATGCAGATCCCAACTACGGAATGGAATCAAAATAGGCTTCTCAGCACTCAAATTCCCCAACATTTGAAATTCAACTTGATCACTTGGAAACACATGTCGCACTTTTAATGCTATCGTCTTCACATTTATTTTAGCCGTTTTCGTGCCTGTGCTATTAGTATAGCAATAGTTATCGGTTCGAGACCTTATCAAGCGCAGCTTATGTTTTCCACTCAAAACTTTGTTATAGTCAATGAATAGGCTTAGTAGAAAATTCAACGGTATCCATAAATTGATTTTATTATTGTAGACTGAACTCAATACATCCTTAAATGACCATCCAGAAATAGCTAGAGGTATAGATTCATGTTTGGCATATGTTAGATAAGCTCTGATGGTGCTGACAATACCAGGATCACGTACTTTGTCTATCCCTTTTCCATTCAATTCATAACTGATATATTCGAAGAGAAACGCTCCGAAATTATTCGTTAGTTTACATTCACCATCACCACTTGCTTCTGGCTGGAATTCTGCCTCGATGAATAAAGCAGACAAGGCCAAATCTACCAACACATCTTGTTGATTGATTAATATCTCAATTTCATCGCTGTTGCCAAAAGATGTTGTGTGGGGATAGTAGGTATGAGTTTCTTCTCGGATGATGTCTTCATTGAAGTTTGGCTCGTTGAATATTTGAAGTTTTTCCGACATTGTAACCAAGGGACTTCAAAAAATTGATATTTTCCAATGATAGTGATGCGGAAGCAACCTTCTCCCTCGAGCTCGTTGTAGATAATGACTGATGACCACTATGGAGATGTCTTTTATTGCTGAAATCCAAACCCATGTTCTCAAGTGATGGCTACTGCAACCTTCTCAGTTGAATTCCTTTCATATAATGAGTGGTGGTGAGTATTGGATTATTATTTATTGTTGTGACGTATAATCCCTAACGATCTTTTTCAATTCCGATCGTATAATAATTTCTTCTCCACGAAAATTTACCGGTTTCCAATTCTGATCTAAAATATTCAGCGTGATGTTATCGAAGGACGTCTTGCTGATGACCGGTAGATAAATAAGATTCTTCGGCTCTATATCAATGGAAAACCCAGGTGGTACAAGAGGTGAGAACTCATATATCGTATGAGCTATCTTATTGTTATAATATGCTCCTGCGGTTAAGTTACACTCAACACGTATTGTTTGAACTTTGATTATGTTTATAGGTCGATCAGATACGTGTAGTTCGCGAGATGTCAATTTCTTTTTGCTGAATCCCAACAGTTCGCTTATACTATCTTTAGGAATAAAATTCACTTCAAAATCACTCTTCAGCTCTGTGTGTAGAGTGTTGTTGTTAGATTTTATTGATAATTTCCGGTCACGTTCTTCTTGCTTCACTCCTATCCCACAAACTGCACTTTGTATGAAATCCTCGATGTCTGTCAACTCGTAGGACCCCGTAGGTATAGTTACTACTTCTTCCTCACCCTTCACATTTTTATAATAAAATTTATTAAAACCTTCTTCAATGTTCGGAATGCTATTGTACGTATGCAAGCCAACAAGTGCGATAGAATAATATGAATGAGGATCTAGTTCTATAGGTGGGTGGAAATCTACAGATAAGCGGGAGCTCTTACCCGTGATAGTGAACGTCTGAGACATGATTGATGCAAACTTTACCAACAATCTATTTATATACTAATAAATGCAGGGTTAGTCGAGCACAACTGAAGAGTTAGAGAGGAAATCTAAACATAACTGACCACAATTATAAGTGTTATATTGTTGAAAATTATCGTGATTGAATAATATCTTACACTTTTTGAAATAATCCACTAGTTCGCGAGGGGGGCGTAAATTGCCAAAACTATCATAATATAAAACTGTATCACCGACTTTATTAAACCCAACCCAGTGAGTGCCTCCATTGTCCGAGCTATCTAAATTAACTATTCCACGCTCGTTTTTCCATGGTCCGTTGGATGGTAGTTCATCACGCATAAATACTCCTCTAAAATGGGGAATTTTCAGAGCTTTTGCTAGTTTTCGTAGATCGAGATCGGTCAGAGGTCTTCTGGGTAGGTTTACTGACAGTTTTTTGGATGTTTATTTAAATATAGACCAAGACCTTTGCGATACTTTTTCAAATATAGACCAGATCCTTGTTTCCCCAAAGCTATAGCTTCCATTGTTTTATTATGTCTTTCCGTTTCCTCCAAGGTTTTCCGAGCTGCTTTGCTGTCGTTGACGGCCTTAGCGATGCCTGCACCACCCCCCGCCAATGCTCCAGCAGCTGATAAGCCGGCAAACAGAGGTATTAAAAATGGTAGGAATCCTCCAGTCTTTGGAATAGGAATTACTCTTGGTAACCGAACATTTTTCCGACCACCCGCTTTTTTGAATTGTTTTCGTGCAACTTTCAACGCTGTTTGGGATGTTTTCTTCAGATTGGATGAGTCAAACTTATTCTTCATAACTTTTCTCACCCCATCGACAATTGCACTTCCGAACCCAACCTTCTTTCTCATACCCATTCCCAATTTCCTCTTTGCCTTCATAATTTTATTTACACCGAAAGCGGCAATCCTTTCTCCAAATTTTGTGTCTTTAGATTTGACACGTTGCCAAGCAGCGTTCTCTAATATTTTATCCGCCTCGTGACGTCCTTCCAAACTAGCGTTTCGCAGATATGAAATATCGTGTTGGCGGCAAGCTTTATCGAGTGGATTGATACCTGAATCTCCTCTTCTCAACCGTTCTTCTAATTTTGTACCGGGACCACAGAATTGATAACCAGGAATATGAAGTTCAAACGGGAGCTTGTTTATAAGCGTATTGAGAACACCTTCTCCTACGTACGCTTCCATACAGACTGATGAAAATTCAAGATTGCACCGTTATTTAACGAGGGGAGGGAGAAAGATCAAAGATCTCAAAATAATATTTTTTATTAATTTCAAAATTTTCTCAATACAAAAGACTTAAGTATAATCTTAACAATATATGTTTCAAATATTATAATCTTCACTCTTGATTCACCCTCATATTCACGGAATTTTTGTTCTATTATAATAACCATACCCTCGAGTCAATAATATTCCAGCTATTTGTTTGTTCCTAATAATCTCCAAATGATCAATGATGGATTCATTGAACGAGATCCGAATTATTGATCCAACTGTTGTGATTATTATCTAGACCCAACCATTTCACATACTGTTGACCCCTCCTCTTTCGTAATATTTTTTCGACTAAATACACATCGGGTTGTTTTGTTTTCTGTAATTCTTCCTCGTAGAAACAGCCGCTGATTGGTGCGTTGGTCATATCTTCTAGTAGATATGTGACCGGGTTGGTAATTTTTACTTTGATGATTTTAAATAATTCCGTACTCCAATTGGGCGTAAATCCCTTCTCAAAAATATGTTTAGCCTTACTTATTCGTACCACATCTCCTACGTTGAATTTGTGAGGCAGAGCTAACTTGATGTGTGAGTAGGATCGCTTCAATATCTCGCTCTCAATCTGTTTCGTCACTTTTATTGGAGCCATATTTATAGTACTATGTTTACGTTTATTATATTTTTCTGTGGTTTCTTCAAGTATATCAAGCCATTTGTATTTCCCGCTGAGACTGAAATGTTTGTAGAGCGATTCCTTTAACGTTCGAATGACACGTTCAGCAATGGCTGCTTTTTTCACACTATACGTATTATAATGATTGATATTATGTTTCTTCATTAGATCGTTAAAGTGTTCATTGAAGAATTCTTTTCCCTGATCGCTTTGCAGATTCCTAGGCTTACGATGTCCTTCTAGCAATATAGAACTGACCGCTTTCCGAACTTCTTCGGCTGATTTTGTTTTCAGCGGGCGTGTCCATAGAAATTTCGAGAAACAATCGATCATAATCAAAATGTGTTTGAATCCTCTATTTTCACGAGCGTAATTACCCATTTCTGCCAGATCCATTTGCCACAAATCATCCAAACCTTTTATGATCGTTCTGCGTTGTTTGAAATTCTTCCTACTCGGCTTATGAAGCTCATGCACAACTTGTTCTCTACTCATCTTATCAATGTGGAAATCTAGTGTAGAATTAATTTTTTGGGTATATTCACAGGATTTGGAGATATACGTTTCACAGAGCCCTGCTTTGTTGTTGTGGATGATGAGGGTCTCTTCTTAGAAGGTTCCACAGATGTCATCCGTCGTTCTAACGCCTCCACTTTACTAGTAATGTCATTTAGACGCATGTTCACACTGTTAAATGTGTTATTGATCTCTTTCAATTCATTTCTGTTTTCCCTCACACTATCACTGATTGTTTTATACTCTGATTTTATATAGATCCCCATTCCATTATATCTATTCTGAATGTCCATCAGATGTTTATCAATGTTGAGAATAACCTTGTCATTCGTTAAGTTATGTTCATCCAGATCCTTGTTGATATCTTTGATCAAATTATCAACCCTAACATTGAAGGTATCTTTAAGACTGGTTTCCGTTTTCAGATTCAGTTTGTGTGTTAATTTATCAACATATACTTCATTTGCAACATCTCCATCATCATTCGGTGATTTTACGTTGCACAATCTACGATTTTCCATATCATAACTTCCATCGCTCGTTAGGAATAATCCTTGTCCGTGAACTTGTTTGAAATTATTATTAAATACATTTGTATCATATATCCACATGGAAGAGGAGGCTCTGCCAAACTTATCCATTGAAACCATCTTTATAACTGAGATGAATTTGTCTTACACCTGGTTTTTGTTCAATTACCCCTGCCTCTATCAATTCTTCTATTACAGAGATTATCTCATTGTGATGATTATGGTTACCTGCATGCGAGGATGCAACAAGAAGTCTCAGTCTATCCACAATTTCGTTAACGTCATCCCAATAAACATATTCGATAGGTTTCTCGTTATATTCAAGCATATCATTTTTGATATATGCACTTCCAGTGTATGTTTTGGCTCTGGGTCTTTTCATGGAATTAATCAAAGGTTTCAGTACATTTTTGTATTTTACAATGTTTCTTATTCGATCAGCTGGATCGTTATTACGCCTATGGGCACTAGTCATTTCCATCATTTGACTGTAATTTTTCCCATCTTCCACAGTGTAAGTATCAGGTAGAACATCTCTATAAAATATCAAATTACACAGTCCTGTGGTACCCTTGAACGGAGTACCCTTGATAATTATATTACTCTCACTATCAATTTCTATAGGTTGATTACCCATGAACCATTTGTCTAAAGTTGAATTATATTGCAATCCCATTCTATCATCGTATTTCTTGACATCATCATCCAATAGGAATCCTTCCAAGTAATAACGTGCTAATGTGGGGTATTGTTGCAGATACTCCTCTGTAGCCTCTGCATTATCTTTCTTATGTTTTCTGAATTCTTCACGAATCTGATCGATAGTAGGTTCGAGGGTAAACACATCCTCCTCAGTATTTTGGGGGTTATATACGAACTCTTCCCCTTCAGTTACAATATTTGGGATTGGTATGTTCTCCATTTGTGTTGCTGTAGAAACAATACTTTTAGGTTTAACCAACGAATTTTGTTTGATTATTTCAGCATTTTTCGCAATTTCCTCCAGAGGTTTAGATACATTCCTGAACATATTATCTAGAATCTCATCATTTTCAGCTTTACCCAATTTCAAAGCCATATATTTTTTCCTCACAACGTTTGCTAACTCCCAAATTTTTTTCTTCAATTGTTGTTTTTCTTTAAGCGTGTTACTCACACCCACGTCCATGCTGAGCGGGTTGTCTATTTCAAATGAAAGTATATATACATGTTAGATGTATATATAACTATCAAAACCTTTGCGATAACGTCCTTTGTTCATATCACAGTCTTTGTTTATCATAAGGAATCCATATTTATCTTTCCAACATACGCTACATATCTCTTTGAATTTTTCGAGTGACATGTCGGTACTCGACATTCGGTGAATATATGTTTCAAATTGAGCTCATCCTGTTTGAAAATAATCAAGCAATTGGCATTGTCGCGCAATCCATGTTTTGGACATTTAGCAAAAGACTGGCAAAGATAGAAACTATCAATTGAGTTGTGTCTCCCTCTTGAAAAATAAGCACGAATTTTCTCCTGTTTCTCAAACATCACGTCATCGAATATTATGATTGAATTAGGCCTCGCTTCTGTGGGGTCTATGACCTCATCACTTTCGGTACAAGGAAAATATCCAAGCCCCTCAATTTTCTTCAATGTCTCCTTTAGTAACTGGTATTTTGGTTGGTGTAAAGACTTTGAATATATGTACACGTTTTCAAATTTCAGACCGTTTGCATCTTACAATAGAGATAACATCACATTTGTTTTCCCACAATTACTTGGACCACAGATTATTGTTCGTAGAGTATTAGGCAGCAAAGAGCTGTGACGTTGTGGTTGTTCAACATTCTCATTGCTTGACCCTAAGTTCATAATACTCAACGAGTCTTTTTGCTTAACAATCTTCATCATGCCTGAAGGCGAATCGAAATCATACTGGAACATATGTTAATAAGCATTTGTTTATATACTAGATGATGATGTTATATTGTGTATGTCTGATCGCGCGGTTAGGTGCTTCTACGGTTCTGTCAAAATCAGGTATCAAATACATGTTAAATAGGTATGAATGCTGGAACACGTGTCTGAATGTTGAAACACGTGTCTGAATGTTGAAACACGTGTCTGAAACACGTGTCTGAATGCTGAAACACGTGTCTGAATGTTGAAACTCGTGTCTGAATGTTGAAACACGTGTCTGAATGTTGAAACACGTGTCTGAATGTTGAAACACGTGTCTGAATGTTGAAACACTTGTCTGAATGTTAAAGCATGTGTTGAATCATGCGAAAAAACATGTGTATGAATGTAATACAATCATTATGATTATTCACATTTTATTCCTCATTAGCCCATCATAGTTCGTGAACGATGATGACGTCATCATCGTTCGTGAACTATGGTCGCCGGATTGAATCAGTTACTGTCATCGGTTCGAAGCAGTGACGTCATCATCGTTCGTAAACTATGGTCGCCGGATTGAAACAATGACAAAGCAGTCTTTGTCACGTGGTGGTGACACCTACACGAAGCAGCCTGTACCTTCGGTCCGCCATGACATCTGTCACGTGACACCTACACGAAGCAGCCTGTACCTTTAGCTCACCATGACAGCTGTCACGTGTTGGTGACACCTACACGAAGCAACCTGTACCTTTGGTTCACCATGACAGCTGTCATATGGTGGCGACATCTCCATGAAGCAGCCTGTACCCAAGGGTCGCCATGACAGCTGTCACGTGGTGGCGACATCTCCACGAAGCGTTCTGTACCTTTAGCTCACCATGACAGCTGTCACGTGTTGGTGACACCTACACGAAGCAACCTGTACCTTTGGTTCACCATGACAGCTGTCATATGGTGGCGACATCTCCATGAAGCAGCCTGTACCCAAGGGTCGCCATGACAGCTGTCACGTGGTGGCGACATCTCCACGAAGCATTCTGTACCTTCGATGACAGCTGTCACGTGGTGGTGACATCTCCATGAAGCAGCCTGTACCTTTGGACCAAAGGTACAGATTGCTTCCTAGAGGTGGCGGAGCCCCCTCCACGAAGCAGTCTGTACCTTGGGTTCGCCATGACAGCTGTACCTTATGGTCGCCATGACAGCTGGACCTTATGGTAGCCATGACAGCTGTACCTCATGCTCGCCATGACAGCTGTACCTCATGCTCGCCATGACAGCTGGACCTTATGGTCGCCATGACAGCTGGACCTTATGGTCACCATGACAGCTGTCACTTGGTGGTGACACCTACACGAAGCAACCTGTACCTCATGATTGCCATGACAGCTGGTCCTTATGGTCACCATGACAGCTGGTCCTTATGGTCGCCATGACAGCTGGTTCTTATGGTCGCCATGACAGCTGGTTCTTATGCTCGCCATGACAGCTGGACCTTATGGTCGCCATGACAGTTGGACCTTAGGGCCGCCATGCTGCCATGTGTTAGTCACGTGACTCTGTACATGTGACACACTTTTTGAACACACCCTGTATACTCTTTACAAATAAAATAAAATCCTTATCACCTACATCCTTTCAAAACTGATAAGGACGAGCTCATGCACCGGATGCACATCGACAGCTAGACCGGAAGTGGAGACCGGATATCCTGGTCCCGTGGTAGTGGAGTACATCTACTTTAGGTTATAAATATAATTTAATATTATGTATTATTATATTCGAATCATGTTACATTCTGTATAATCTTTGAATATCTTACAACGGAATAAGTGTTGTTTGATGAACGTCGCTTGATCTTTTATTCATATACCTAACGATTAGACTCTGAAAATAATATACACGGATAATTATATTATAGAATTTAATTTTTATTTCCTGTATCAACTGATGGGACGGAATCAGTTGTTGATATAAGAACCGGGATGCACTCATTGAATGAGAAGGACTTTAGAACGATTGAACTTTAGATGAATGTGCGTGGATAGTTGATCTATGGCGGAGCATCGAATCGCATTGAGTTCATCAATGATCTACTATCCTTTCAAAGGTTTATATTTGCAAAAATATAAGTTAATAATTTGATTTACTCCTACTTCAACCGTAAATTTAATTTTAGGATGTAGATTATTTAAATGTTGGATGAAATAATCTAATTGTCTTTGTGTTCCATTAAAGCATGTTAATATATCGTCATCATACCGATGCCAATAAATGAATCTTTTTATAATGGAGTGTTTGTGGATTACCAATTCTAATTGAATCATAAATATTTCATAAGGGTACAAATTACTCTTACTTGAGGATAAACTAAAAGTTCTATTTTATCACTTGCCGACAGCTACAGTGGAGAGGGTCGTGAGTTATAATTTTAGATGTTAAGAATTCGGGCGCCAGAGTATTTTAACCAACCAATGAATTATTATATAACTAGGAGATACAGATACTCAAGTCCTCAGGTTAAATTACCCTGAAAGAAAGAAATAAAAGACCTGTACCCAGAATGATTGAAATTCACTAGTGATTGAATTACTAATTAATACAGTTGTGATAGAAATTATATTAATGAGATATGAAGCAAATGAATTGAAAATATGAATGAAGGTAATTACTTAAATCATTAAAACAAGTGAACAGTTGAATTTACACAATATACAAATACTCAATGATTATTTCAATTATTACATAAAACCAAAATCGGTAGCCTGACCTGGTGAGAGCTGTACTTGCTTGTTTATGGATTAATACTTCTGTTTGACGTAGGGGCTCCTGCCACAGTTGTAATACTGTTTCCACGATTGTACGTCACAAATAAATCAGCGACTCCTAAGTAATCTTTCCCACAGCAGATTCAAGGCTACCTCAATACACTTGTTGAATTTCCCAAAACATAACCAGAAAAAAGGAACCCTGGAATCACGAAATGTTCAAACCTCTATTGTTCTATTGTCCTCAGACGACAGACATGAACAAAATACATAACAATTGTTGAACAAATTAGGACTAGCCTATGTTCTGTCAGATACCACCTGTGAAGGCAAATCAATCCCTGAAGTCAGTGAATAAATCAAATGGAATTACAAAGATATTTACCTCTATCACGATAGGGTTTTCCTTCCAATAAGACAAACTTTACTTCCGTTCACAACCAGTCACGTTGAAACTAAGTTTTCATCCCTTACGGTGTATTAATTACTCAAATAATCCCAATTATTCCAATCCAAATTGGTAATTGATGCATTTACTTTTAACGGAAGTATATCTCCAGAATTTGGTTCCAAACACAAGCTTGGTATCACCTCCCTGTTGAAATAACCTAGCAACGCACTTCCCGCTTGAACGATTGACCAGAAGTAACGCCATTTTCTCTTCCTTCCGGCGTCTCGTTGTCTCACAGAACAACCTCACAATAGAAGCGGTAACTACGGATCTGACACCGAACAACCATGATCCTTAGAATATACGGTCTAGCATAGCTGACGTCACAGGAGTTAACCGATTGTACTACAGCGCCCATTTCTAAGCCGTTGAGTGGAATTTACACGTTACAATTTCGACCAGATGAGCACCTAACGAGTTTCTCATTGCTTATCCTTCTTGAGTAGTATAAACATTGTTATTGAATTGGAAATAAATTTGAAAAATACATAATTCGAGAGTGCGTAATATTTCTTGTATTATAACAATGTTTGTATGATTTTTTTCTAAGATACTGTGGATTATCGATAATGTTTCCCTCTGAGGTGAACTAGGAAAGAGGTTAGTGACATCACACGATATAAATTTATTTTTGGGTTGTAAGGTAAAATCTTTAATTTTGTAGACCAGATCATTAGAACTTTTTATGCCAAATTTCGGTTCAAATTTACAATGTTCTTTTAATATTTGTAATGATCTTTTTGATGAATTCGTAGAGGAAGCGTCGTAGTGACTGACTATTGGTCTTATGGGAAAATCCATTAATAATAATAATAACAGTATATTCTGTAATTTACGTCAACGAATTATCCAACGCAGATCCAGAAACGATAGATTCATAAGCAATGATGCATTTTCTGTTTGTATCTTGCTTTTCTTAAGACATCGAAGCTGGATAAATATTTTTCTTATTTCACTAGCCCAATCCGTCAAATATTTTATTAATCTTTACTATTGTGATGAATGTCCGTCTTGAAAAGCTTTCACGAAAGCTGTGTTACAAATAAGCTACCTTTATACTATTATATTTGCTAACGTTGTTTGAATTATCGATAAGTTCACAGGATGATTAATGACAGATAAACAAGAGTTCGTGCGCCGTCACAAGCAAACTCGCGTGTCTTAAGAAAGACGGGTCTATTAATCATAACGCTTCACGGTTCTCCATTTTAGTACAACCATGTGAAAATTCACAGGCAGACTTGTTTTTTCAACTACTGAAATTTGAACTCTCTTTCCGTCCTTCGAATACCAACAACGTGTTTCCTAATTAAGAACTAGTGTTATATTACTTAGTTGACATTTGAAGATTTGTGGGGAGTTCCAATTGTTTTTTTCACTCAATGCTTTTCACACTGATTCTACGATTCACAATTATTCAGCCGAAATTCTATTATTGATGTAGCAAGTAATACGAGGAATAATCTTGTTTTAGTTTCTACTATATTCGAAATTGTCAGAATATATAGTTGATCGCATACGTATTCTACAGAGAAAGCTATATATAGTCCAGGAAATAAAGTACAAAATCGACCCAAATTAGAAAAATTTGATGTAAAAGGCCGATTTTGATGTGTGAGTGCTCATTCGATTCGTTTCGACCTCTAGATCAGAATCTGCCACAGCTACATAGACAGAAATTTGTCCTATTGGTAATAAACAATAAATAATGGCCAATGAATGGCATGTTTTTGACATAATAAAAAAAAATGAAAACGCTATTTTCCATCAATTTTTAGCGGGTAAAGTAGAAAATTGCACTTATTTGATCAATAAACAATGTGAATTTGAGGTTTACAACAATTTATCAGTTGTCAGTCTGTTAATAAACAACAAAATGGAAATTTCCTAAATAATCAAGATTAGATTCATTTTCAGGTAATTTGAGGTCGCTGAATACGAATTCGATGTTATTTTTCTGATTGGCTGTTAATCTAATTAGTTAATTACCAATTTGTTAATAAACAAATTAACCCAAAAAATGGACATTTAAAAAATAATCAAGACTACAGTCATTTTCAGGTAATTTGAGGCCGCTGAGTAGTTCGATGCTATTTTTTTGATTGAATGTTGATATAATTATTCAATTGATAATTACGTAATTACCGAATTAACAAAAAAAATCAAAGTCTCAAAATAATCAAAATTGGAGTCAATTTCGTATAATTTAAGGTCGCTGAATACGAATTTGATGTTATTTTTTGAATAAATTGCTGGGAAACTATTTTTTATCAATAACATGGGAAACCACTCTTCCCCTTTACGGCTACGGCCCTGAAGGTTGAATTACTGGTTCTGAATTCAGCTCATACGTCCCTGAACTTCTCTCAGTTACCATGGCAACGCTATCAATCAACTAATAATATGAACAATTTATTGAAAAATCACATTAGATTCAAATTTAACTACTTCAAATTATCCGAAATTGACTGTAATCTTGATTATTTTAAAACTTTGAATATTTTTTGTTGATTCGCCAAGTGAATTAATTAATTAGTTGAATTATCATTCGATTCAAAAAGTAACATCAATTTCGTGTTCAGGAATTATACGGAATTGACTCCAATCTTGATTATTTTAAGACTTTGATTTTTTTGTTAATTCGGTAACTAAGTAATTATCAATGAAATCATTAAATTAACCTTTAATTCAAAAAATAACATTAAATTCATGTTTAGTGACCCGAAATCACCCGAAAATAACTCTAATCTTGATAATTTTGAGACACTGAATTTTTTTGTTAATTCGGTAACTGAGTAATTATCAATTAATTGATTAAATTAACATTCAATCGGAAAAATAACATCAAATTCAGCGATCTCAAATTACCTGAAAATGACTCTAGTCTTGATTATTTTTTGAAGTTCCATTTTTTGCGTTAATTTGTTCATTAGCAAATTGTCAATTAACTAATTAGATTAACAGTCAATCAGAAAAATAACATCGAATTTGTATTCAGCGACCTCAAATTACCTGAAAATGAATCTGATCTTGATTACTTAGGAAATTTCCATTTTGTTGTTTATTAACAAATAGATAACTGACAAATTGTTATAAACCTTAAATTCACATTCTTTATTGATCAAATAACTGCAATTTTCTACTTTACTTGCTGAAAATTGATGAAAAATAGCGTTTTCAATTTTTTTTATTATGTCAAAAACATGCCATTTATTGGCCATTATTTATTGTTTATTAACAATAGGACAAATTTCCCCATGTAGCTGTGGCAGATTCTGATCTAGAGGTCAAAAGGAATCGAATGAGCCCTCACACATCAAAATCGGCCTTTTACATCAAATTTTTCTTTTCAAAACCTTTATTTCCTGGACTAATAATACTATTATTCAGTATATTTACCATATCCCCAACTTGTTTAAAAGTTCTCAAAGTGATGAAACATCAGCTTATTTATTGATTTATGGCTTGGGTAGGTACACTTAGTGTTACATGCATGACATACAATATTACGAATACAATGCGTCTTTGGAGAAGCCATTGTATTTATTCTTCACATAGATTTTTTAATACGCTGTATTGCTAGAAATACTGAATACAAAATAAGGCAATATAATAAAATATTGGTCGAAGTCCCTAGAGTACAACTATAGCTCAACTTCATTCCAGAATATAGGAAAACATTAAATAAGAACAACTACAAAGAGGTATTGAACCAATTTTCACTGAATACAAATAGACAAGAAAGAAAAAACAATAGTTATTTATTCTGTCCATCTACAAGCACTAATTCTTATTCCTTATTCAGTCAGTAAATATAGTTACATACTTTTAATTTTTTCACCCACTTGAACTAGGTATTATATTTTGTTATAAAACCCATTTGGGCATGGTATTTCCCAATATTAATTCTCACGGTTAGGAGTTTGTTCATATACCTAGTAGTTTTCATTAAAATATCAAATTATTCTCAATCGTGTTATTGATTCAGTTTGATTGCTTGAACTGCAAAATAAATTTATTATCATTATAACTATATCATGAAGACTGATATCCCCAAATAATTTGGGAGAATAATTCAAATATTGTGCATCTAAGATAATTATCAGTGCATGACAGGAACATCTTGATGAAAACTGCTTTAAGTTGTCGGTTCAATTAAGACCTTCCCAAGTCTAAACAGCAATCGCTTTGCCTATGGGAAAAAATTCAGGGTGATGCTTATTTTTCATTTATGATAAATTCAGATTCTCCGATACTTGCAATAATTCTGTTATACTATATCATGAGATACTACTGTGAAACGTGATATAATATAATTTTATTTTTTACACCGATTTAGTTATGTGACAATCATTAGCTTTTTGTGAAAAATCGTACCTATGATTCACTGTAGTAACTTATGGATTTATAATTCACTGTATCCGGGTAATTACAAATTCAAATTCAAAAATCAATTCTTCTGCGGCTGATAATCGACTGGCGTAGATTCTCCAAATGGCTCAACCAACAAGCGATAATCTTCTACCTGCAAACTCCAAGAACAAATCTACTAGTCTGAATACACATCCTTTATGGAATGGTATTATTGTATGAAAACCAGTTCTCTCTGTGAAAATCAGATATAAGAGGGGTAATTAACCGGAAAAATTAAAGCGTCTTCACTATTGAGGCAATATTCAATACTAAGGAGTATACTTGAAATTCGTCACAACATCAAACTAGACACTGACATTTTAGATCCTCAAGCGAAAATTTAACTCATGATAAAATAAATAGTTTCATCGAAAATGACGATGACCAGAAGTATCTAACAACAAAAGTACGTAGAAATTGAATTATGCGTAATATAACCGACATTCTTCGCTCAGACTCAGCTTACACACGTCTTTCATAATGGCTGCATTGCAGTTGAAAAGTTTTAAGATGAGTTATAATTTTAAGTGAAAAAAGGGTAATGGTATAAACTAAATTCAATCATTTTGTTGTTGATGAAGTAATGCATGTTCTCTACTGCCTTCGAAAGTATTTGGGTTTTGAGAAAATATTCCTTTCTTCACATGTTTTTCTTTGAATTTTTTTTTGGTATTCCGCTAACGATCAAATTGTACTCTTTAAAGAAGCTCAGTTCCTCTACTTGAAAAGATTATGCCCATTTATAACAAATTTACCACGCGACAATATTACGCTTCAAGATAGTTGGTGAATTTTTTCTCTGGGGTGAGATCACATCCGTCAGTTAGTGAATATTTGCGCTTTTTTGGTTTAGTTGGTAAGGAGATGCGGGTAGGCACCGAGGGAAGCCTAGAGGAAGAAACCTTTGAGGAGCTTTCTTCTGGAGTAGAGGGAGGAAGAGGCAGCGGTAAGGACCATCTTCGGGTAAATGGTTTTAGATTTTTGTTGTTAGTTTTCATGATGATCCCACGAGTAATAGGAAAATGTTGGTAGCCATGTATATAAAAGAGAGACTACATTCCTTTTGAATGGTAACAAAACGCCACCATCAAGGGTCTTATCATTGCCTCGATCTTTACTCATTACACTGTATCAGTTCTCGGAAAGCTTCGAGTTATTGATTCCATCAAACAACTCGAATAAGGCTATAATGTGATAGTCCTCATCAGAGGAGTTGCAGTAAAATTCGTGTGTTTGGTGCATAATCACACATGTTTTGGTAGTAAGCACTTAATTTTTACGACTCACATTACTTACTGAAGATCTGGATGGTTGCTCCATGATCTTGGTTCGGAAAAACGATATAAGTGCCTTACCAGGTCTTATGGAGTTCATTCTTTCTGATTGTGACTTTCATTTCATACACTTCAGGATGTTTGGAAGTATGCTCCTCACACTCAACATCCATAAAAAAGGTTTGTAAAATACTATGTAACACAGTAGGCTTTCCACCTCGTGCAATATGAAGTGGATCATAACGAATCGTTTGTATACTATTTCTGGTTTCATTATTGTCTACCATGAACTTTCGGCCTTTTATATGTCCGTCTACAGTTTACCAATCGTCTTTGTTGCGGGTAGATTGTGGCTCTGCTTCTGAATTAATCATATCTGACATTTTGAGATATACCTGAGCTTACAAAATACCAACCTCAACCCCTTCGTTATTATAATATATTGATTACGAGGATTTTTTATAGATTTGTTGTTGTGATTTTGATCCTCCTGCGTTAAGTTGGGCACTTACAGCTGTATTGGCTCAGTGGCCAGAAGCGCTCGAGCTGATTGTTCATTTGAACTACTGTTCGCCGCGGTCCCTTTTGACGTTATAGTTGTTATATTGCCGCAGTTCACTAAATCGATTGAATTTTATTTATTATTCACTTTTCTTTCAAAAGATTGAAATAGCTTCTTTGTGTTTAAATTCTGATATATCCTTATAAGCTGATCCTTGACAGAGAGCAGACCATTAGCGATGGAATTCGATATTTCTGTTGATATAATATCATTTGGTTGGGCACAAAATTTTACTATATCCTATCACTACCAACCCAGTCACCCTTAGTTTACAAGAGGAATGAAAGAAAGATTTACATACAGAACACTTTACTACTGTGGTAACTACATATTTTTGCAGTTTTTACAATTTCTATTACCGTTGGTTCCAGAGTCATAATCATCATTCACATCTTACTATATGTTCTTCTCGATCGGAAGAGAATCCCACGATATACATAGTCTTTTTTGTTTATCGAGGAGGACAGCGTCGGGCCTATATGTTTGTATGGACCTGCCTGTTGGAAACTGGTAGTTCCAGTAGATCTAAGATTTTTTTTTTCCGACAATGGACTCAATATCACCGGCTCCTGGTCTATTCCGTACGAGTACCTCAGATGGTAATACAGCATTGCGTAGGGTCGCATTATGGCGAAAAGTATCGTGGGGTAATTAATTTTAGTGTAGCTCGAAGACCAGGATGAGATAAATTACGTATCTTATGGAAAATGTGCCTTCTTAAATCTTGAGGAACATACGGTCTGTCAATTCCTTCTGAAACTTCACAACAAAGTTTAATGTTTGAATTAGGTTCTTAAAACTATTTTAGTTTGAAATTCGAAAGTTCATTTTTAACTAAAAGATGTTGCAAACGCATATATTTTTTTGAGATGATTGCTGAAGGTTCTTAATAAAATAGAATTTGTTGACGTTACTCATTTTATTTATAGCTTCTATGGTCTATAATGCATCAGCCGAGACAGTGTCAGTAACACGGTCGTATACACAGGTCTGGGAACTCGAGGTTGTTTCCTATGTGGGCAGTGAGTCCGCTACCCGTCGACTTCCGCGTAGTACCAAAAGACGCCACGTAGGGGAATCATAAAAGGCGTCACGTAAGAGTATCATCTTGATCTCTATGAAGAGTATTCTGTGACAAGTGTCAGTTGACTTGTAAACACAATTTTATACGAAAGTTCTAACGTTCAAATCTCGATAGCGCTTCCGGCTCCGGGATTTTCACGTGGCCTATCGAAATTAGAAGGTTTGAATTGTATAAAAACACAATTGCGTGAACGAAAGACGTCTTATGTATTTAGCTACGAACGTAATCATTTTGACATACGCCTCGAGGAGCTCGCTACGCATCAGTTAGGATTTATACTTTTTACTTCGATCTTTGTTAATTCGGAGCCGTTTTATGCCTCGTGCGGCCGGAACCAGTTGTAATAAAGTGTTTTCGGCTATAAGCCGCTAGCTTTTATCCGCTTTGAGTATATTTTAGTAGCTAGAAAATTCCTTCTGGTACATCGCACGTCAGACGCTAGTAGCTGGCAGCTGAGAATACCTCAAACTGTTTTAATTGAATTTTCCCATTAAATCGACATTTTGGGCCCGAAACTATGCTATTTAGTTGGCCCCGTTCATAAACTAACGACATGGAGCGAAAACAGCATGCGAAAAGTCCACGTTAAGACGTTCTATGTACCGTGAATTTGCACTTTTCTAACTCGCGAGCTACGCGCTCCTCACGTGAACGTCATTCGATTTATCGAAAATTAACCAATTCGAAACAGTTTTCAACCCAGTTTGGGGCTATCACGATCTTTCTAAAGTTAACATTTCGACAATTTTAAGCTATGCTTAAAGGATGCAAATGGGCATTAGTAACACTGCTTGCGATTCCGGAAAGAAATAGTTTTACCCCCTCTTAATCCAAGCGCCAGCTGGTGGCTGAGCGAGGGACTACGAGTTTCACGACGCGTAAGCGACTCAAGTCAACCATAGAGTTTCCAGACCTGTATGTGCGACCGTGGTCAGTAACTAATGTCTGTGGTAAATTGTGAAACATAATTTATATATTTGTCTTATCTATGTGTTTTCTCTTAATTTGACAAAATAACTTTTGTTAACGGAAAATGATCAGTTGAGACGTACAAAGATATTTCTCCTAATAGATACTTGAAATGCTTAATAAACAGGACAATAGCTAATAATTCTCTGTCAAAAGATCATTTGTGCTCTTGATAACTTCCTTGAAAAGAAAGAAAGAAGTTCCCATTCAGTATTGCTTAATTAATGCAAGACTGCCGCAATTAATTTTACTGGTTTCTAAAATAGTTGGAATTTTAGGTATTTTCTAATATTCTGCTATTATTTATTTATATTTCAAGAAGTGAAGCCAATAATTTTGATGGATCTGTGAAAAAAATTTACCAGACTTATGAATTCAGAGTGTTGAGTGTTGTGGGCTCAGATAACTTCATAATGCTGATATTCCATCATACGAAATCTCAAAAACGCATTTAGGAAGATTTATGTTGATACCGTATTCAACTAATCTGTTGGAAAGGATTTTTTAATGTTTAATATGTTCTTCACAAACTAATTCAATTCGGTGATTATGTACAAAAATAATAATATCCCTTTAATAAAGATATCTTTCATATAGAATAACATAAAATCATTCATAAGGGTTATGATGACAAGATAATAAATAAAATACTTCAAAATTAACTCAATAGGAAAACCCTAAGCCATATTTATCATATTAATAATAATACCAAATCTAATTCCACATGCCTAACATACATGGGTGAACACTCACAAAATATCTCAATTTCTCAAAAACCAAGATAAAAATGTCGCCTTTAGAATAACAAATAATATCTATCCTCATATAATATTGATGATTCAAAATCTAAGAAAGATAAATTCAGAAAATCAGGAAGTTATTGACTGAAGTATGATGGTTGTAGTGCCTTGTGAATAGGGCAAACTGGGCGCATTTTCAGTGTTTTGTTCCGTTAACAATCCAGAAGTTTGTCAAACCGTTGTTGGACTTACGACATACAATAACTCTTTTTTCATAAACGATTTTTAGTTTGTATATGAAATTCAATATTATCTGCACAATTATTGATTTTGAGTAGTATTTGAAATAATGCATGTCAACTGAATATTCATCAAACATTGTCACATGTATAAGTCACAGATAAATAACTTTATCAAAGGAATACATTTTAGAGGGTACCTAGCCTTAATTTTGTTCGGCAAAATGATGAATATACAGTAGGAGATCTTACTGTTGACTGAAAAAAAAAATGAAAATTGGAACTACATATGTCTATTTTTTTACATATTCAGAAAATGAAGGAACTGTATTCAGAAATGGTTCGTGTTCTCAAATTGTATAGAATATAATGGCTATCGATAATGAACAGCATTCAATGCAAATTCTTGAGAATTAGAAGTCAGTAGATAAATTTGGATGATTTACGGATATTGCTCAGTTTGTCAGAAGAAGGTTAACAACGTATATGTGAGAATTTCATAGAAGGGTCGGCAGACAGCTACAGAAGTAGAAGAAAAGTCTGCTTTTATTTTATGTCACTTTGTTTAACTAATGCATTGCGGAGTGCCGCAAGATAATTGAATCGGGAGCACTGAAATGTCCTTTACTCATCTCGCACGCAAATCTGTCTATCCTCTAGAGACTGCTGCGGGGCAATAGTTTCATAACAGGATAGAAACCAAACCAAATGTCATTCTCCCTGTCCGTCATCGCATAAAACATGCATATCAGATTCAGATACAATGTCACTGTTTTAAAACAATCCGACATACTGTGTGATGTTAATGGCTCATGTTTCCAAACAGGAAGACATTCATTCCCTTTTATCAGAATTGAAACAGCAAAGTAGAATATGGGAACGTTAATCGAAAATGCAATTTATTAACGAATCCACAGTTTATAATATTGAAACAAAATAGTATTTTATGCAACAATAATGTGATGATGCTAATAATACATGAGTGCGAGGTAAGTTACGACACCAGCCGTAGGCGCTAGTCGTAAGTCGAGTGCGAGGATAATAATAGCCATTACATGATCGTTGCATACACTGTTTTTTCTACCACCAGTCGTGACACTTCACTTCTGTTAGGTTAACAGTGTGTCTGAATTGTCAAAATTAATACACCTTAGATCTGTTAGATCCAAAATCTGTTACATAATGAAAATCTGCATTAAAAATATAAAATAAGTAAAAAGTATCCGTATACGTTTTTTTAGATTTAATCGTAATTTTTCAGATCTATTTGTTTATGAACTTTTATCCTGGAACAATCCAAGATGTATTCTTCGCATAACTTTTCAAAATGACTATTACCTGTTGTATTTTTTATGTTTTCAGGTAATCCATTGTCCTAGAGAGAGGTTTTAGAAAGTAGCTATCGAATAGTTTCACGAATATTTGGAACCGGTAGGCAATTATTCATTCCAACTTCGTAGCTTACTACTTTATTTTCATTTTTATTAGTGTGGACGTTTATTGTTGAGATGTTGTAAAACAATTCTCCACAATCCATTTTTGTGGAAGATTTAAATGATTCGTCAGATGGTTAAGTTATTTTTCAGTTATGTATTATTTTTAATACTCATTTTTGAGTAATTTGTATGTCTGATGATTCCTCATTTACGATTTCACTCCCCACCCTATTATTCCATATCTAAGATGGAATCTACAAGTGTGCTTCAGATTATATTCAGCTGTTTTATGTTTAAATACGGTTTAAGAAACTCAAAGTATTCTATGAAGCATCTCAAAATGGGCTCTTTTTATCAGAAATGACTTATTATTTCGATTAATATCTATTTCATTGAAATTTAGCAGGTCATTTTTGTTTGATGCAAAGAGATGAAGGATATTTTGTCGATGTTTATTGTGAGTGAACCAAACCAGTTTTTGTCTTTGATGAAATCCGCGTCCACTGTGATTTTTAGATCTGACCATTTGGTGTTCTCATAAAAAATAGTAGTGTCATCGATAAAACTTACGATTTTTCCTTTTGCTTCTAAGTTAAATAAGATATTCAAGTACAGTAAAAATGATAGTGGTACCAAAATTGTTCCCTGGGAATGCCGAACCTTATACTCCTCTGTTGACTGATACATTCTTCTATTCTAATTATTGTTGTCGCGTGTTTTTACGAATTCCAGTTCAAGTTTGGTTGATGTTATTGGAAGCTTCATCTAAATCTGAGAAAAAAACACATACAGTATAAGTTTTGATTATTCTAAAGTGATATGATCGATTCCATCGCATCGCTGCTAGATTTAATTTGTTGAAAGCCGTATATAAATGTATAGCAGCTATTGTGTTACGCTTTGTTATGAAGCTTTGAATTCACTTTTTGAGATTTAAATATTTTGGATAAGTTAATTTTTGCTATTTAATAATCTTTTCATGATTCGTTTGGTAGTTAATAAAGAGCCGTAGCTTAATAATTAACAAACGAATCATGAAATAATCATCAAATTACAAAATTTAAGCTCTTTATTAATTATCAAACGAATGATAAAATAATTATTAAATGAAAAAAGTTAACAAATAATCATAACATGTGATGGGAATGTCTGCCATTCATGCAGGCTTGCTGGATTTCGGATTGCATTCATGGTAAAAATCTATTCGGGATTAATTCTAGGATAATTAAAATATTTCCCTTCTTAAATCTTGAAGAACATATGATCTGTCAATTCCTTTTGAAACTTCGCACCAAAGTTCATTGTTCGAATTAGGGAATGATGAATCTTTTGGTTTGGAATTCGAAAGTTAATTTTTATCTAGAAGATGTTGCAATTGCAATAATTTTTCTTGAGATGATTGCCAAAGGTTTATTCATCAAAATAGAAATTGTTGACGTTACTCATTTGATTTATAACTTATATGCGCTATAATGCATCAGCCAAGAATGTGTCAGTAAATAATGTCTGTGGTGAATTGTGAAACATAATCTAAATATTTGTCTTGTCTAGGTGTTTTCTCTTAATTTGACAACATAGTTTTCGTTAACATCAGATGACCAGTTGAGACGTAGGAAGACATTTCTTCTAATAGATATCTGAAATGTTCAAGAGACAGGAAAATAGCTAATAAACGTCCGTCATTCATGTAGGCTTGCTGAATATTAAATTGCATCCGTAGAAAAAATCTATTCGGAATCAATTCAAGAGAAATTTTAATATGTGATTCTTATATCCTTCTTAATGTTAACTTGCAGATCCTGCGTCTCACCTTCATTTTACCCAGATTTTGCGACAACATAGACTTGATGATATGGATTTTCACAACAGAAACATTTTTACAGATTTTATCAGACTTGGAGTGATAGATCTCCGTAAAGAGCATGTTTATCACTAAAATCCCCATACTGTTAAGAAGTAGAGACATTTTCAGCATGAATTTGGTATGAACGTGTAGATGGGAATCATTGGTCTCTTTGTTCTAGATATCACCATATTATCAAATCATCTAAATGGTAATAGTTATTTAGATTTTTTAGAAAATACTCTGACACGATTTTTCGATTATCTACCAATAACTTTAAGACATCAAATTTATTTTATGCATGACGGTGTATCAACTCATTTAACTTGCAATGTCGAAAAGTATTCGAATGCACAATAAAATACAGATGGTTGGACTCCTTTATCTAGGGAACGTTAAAAAAAATTGTTCAAAATTTACAGAATGACGTTAGTCTTAGAAGAACGCAAATTAACGTCCTGTGTAGGATTATTGATCTATGCATTGAAGAAACCACATTTATGGTGCCGTTTATCACGTATCTGATGTTCTATTAGTAACATAACATAACATAGTCTACAGTTTGTTTTACCATGGTTTTCAACATAGGCGGCTGGTACTAAAGGGCTCAAGGGCACCTGCCCATCCAACCAGCAACGTGCCCACC
This sequence comes from Endomychus coccineus, assembly GCA_958510875.1. Taxonomy (NCBI): domain Eukaryota; kingdom Metazoa; phylum Arthropoda; class Insecta; order Coleoptera; family Endomychidae; genus Endomychus; species Endomychus coccineus. The sequence goes on from OY294067.1 coordinate 217,431,368, forward strand.
CAATCACCAAGATAAACACAGAAATAAATGTAATTCAGTGCATTATTTTATTCCGCACGTTAGGCGCACGCAATGCTAACGCTTTAAACTATGTTCCGGAGAACGTTCTGAAGTGTACCTATTTCATGTATGATTCGGCTGATTACGGTTTTGTTTTCCATACGGGCCCACCGTCGGTTTGGTGCATAAAGCCGCGTATCTCCAGCTGAATGAATTAGTTCAGATTCTCCTTCTGGGTGATCTGATAACAATAAACTGATGGCTCAAAGTTACGATGGGGCATCCGTGCTGAGTGGTAAGACAAATGGTGTCCTAGCCATCATCAAAAGGACATTTCCACATGCACATTATTGTTACGCACTGTTACGCGCATCGATTTAATTTGACCATTGCGGAACAGTGCAATAAAGTAGCAGTAAGAATTTTCTTTGCAAATTTGCAGTTCAAAATGTTTTCTTGATCGCCAAAACGAACGGTAATTCTTGATGAAATAGTCAAACGTAGATCACCACGCGCTCCTATATGCTGAATTTTCAGGTCGAACTGTGAACACATTATTTGAACACCAGGATTCTTTCAAAGGATGTTTAGACAAAATTATTGACGAAGATGAGAAGCTACTATTAGTGAAGCAAGTGGCTTAATGAAACATTTGATTTGCCCGGAAAATATTTCATTTCATCATGCCACATGCTGAAATATTATTTAATCAGACTCAAATGCGCGGGATTAACAGTGCACAACTGTAAAAGGCAATTGAATAATTCCAACAGCAAATTATTCCAATTAGAAATTATGCTGACAAGGACAATCAAGAACGCAATGATGAAGAACCTGCTAGAAAAAGACAAAAGCGACAGCTGGAGATAACAGAGCTGTTATTGCAAAGTAAGTGTGTGATACTATTTTAAGCCAAATTAGCGACCGATTTGTATTTGGGGATCACTTAAGTGCAGCAAAATTATTTGATTCTCAAAAGTTTAAAACTTATAGACGCATTTCCACAAACACATTTTGACGAAACTGTGAAATATTATCCCATGTTGGACAGTGTAAAATAAAAAAAGTTAATTATCACCAATTTATAAGCGCGATGGCATGTGTGACGTAGGTGGTATTAGGTGATATTTTGCCACTTTCAGTGTTCATAACAGACAACGACTTAAAAATGTTTTTGGACAGCAGAACGTGAACTATGTTTCTCCACCCTCAAACGCATTAACACTTTTCTGAGGAGCACAATGTCAGAAGATCGACTGGAAGCATTGGCGGTCTTATCAATAGAAAAGAACTTCGTTCAGTCTATCCCGGATTTTGACAACAAAGTCGTAGACGTTTTTTTCAGCATGAAGAATAGGAGAATGGATCTTATGTACAAAAAACTTATCGCATGTGTATTGTTAACTTCTTCAATGTTATAAGTTAATTTTAAAATATTATACACTGTTCAATTAATCCTATGTTGAGCAATTTCAATCATGAAGTAATTGGCTAGAGGCCTAGTCATGAGATTCTAAACTGAATATCTTGATATTTGGATTTATTTTTCTTGATTTGAGGGTAGTTGCGAACTTAATGGGTAATTGTTCGCACTATATGCGCTTCTGTCCTTGTCTTCCTCCTTTATTTCTCCTCTTCTCTTGTCTTCTTTCCTCTTTAATGTTTGTATTCGTTGTGACAGAATTGGATTTCAGTTGTGTTACGTCAATAACTTCCTTTGGTGGGGCCTAGTTTTAGATTCTTTTGGTTTAATGGGAGTATTTGTGACAATGGTTGGCTTCCTCAGTTGCTCCGTATTTTTTCCCTTTTCTGTTTTTCTGAGTTCTTCTGCTGTGTATATGTTTCCTTTGAATAAGCTCTAACTCCCTTAGCTTACAGTTATTCTATCCCGCTTCTTTCGCAAGACTCAAATATTTCCTCAGAACAACGTTATCTTTTTCTCTTTCTCACGTCGCGCACAATTTTTGTTCCTTTTAGTGTCAAACAATTTTTGAAAACATTTTCCCAAGTATGATATGAAATCTTGACAGGCTTATTTTGTTTATTTTGCAGTCATTACAAATTGTAGCTTTAAATCCAAGAGTTTGTTTGAATTCTCTAACACAAATTCGAGGAAATCTTCTTCTGTTTCTATTCCTAAACCAAAATCAGGATAATATTTATTCCTTGTTTCTAGTTCAGAACTTTTTTTTAACTTCGCAAACCAATAAAGTCCTCTTGCGATTGCGTTTAGTCGTTGTGAATTATCTATTTAAACTCTGGAACTCCTCGAATATTGATTCTATTGTTATTTCTTCATTGATTTCGGACATCATTTGCATTTCAGTAAATATTTTGAGGAGAATTTTGAAATGTAAGTTTTATTTTATAGATTATTTTCTTCGATTCATTAATTTTCAATCAATGCACATGATCCTCGATTCTTTCAGAAAACTGTGTTTTATAAGCGTGGCATGCTTTCGTTAATTACTAATTATTCATGTATTTCCAACTTTTTACACTTACTTTGCACTTTTCAAAATTTTTAGATTCGTAACTTGAAGCTTACCACACGACCATAAGGTTGTTTCTATGTTGTAAAATTATATGAGCATAAATAATAAATACTATAAATAAATGCGAAGGAAAGAAGAAATACAGTTGCGATATCCCACAAATCTCTCTCTTATATTTCATGCGCTCCCTGGTTTCATGTCTTTTAGTTTGGTAGTGTTGCGAGAGAATGTGATCTTTCGTCCTCCTCTTTGTAAAATCAGCAATCTGCTTCCTCTGCTTATCCAAGCTTCTCATGTCCTCTCAACTATCAGTACCCCGTTAGAATTATCGTTGGTATTCTGAGCTTATTGTTTCTTAGAATGATGTAATCATTATAATAATTTCTTCGGGTTATAGTTCCTCAGATGTATTTTTGCTCGCATCAACCCTAATAATACTACTCAATGGAGAGATCTTTCATATCTACTTCTTTCTTGGAATGCTTCCAATAGTGTACAGGTGGACATTCCGCAGGAAGGTTCAGGTAATAGGAATTATGTGGTGCCCCTTTTTTTACGACTTCGTGTCATAGGAGATGAGCGCGTTATGAGAGCAAGACTGTCTGAATGACTATTTCTGCGTGAATTTCCATCAAGAAGATGCTTGGGGATTTGCATAAGATTTCAAAGTAATCGGTTCCTATATTCCTAATCCAGTCCCTTCCGTAAGTTTAGAACCATCTATGGAACATTTAATGGTCGTTCTCTTGAGTCTGGAGATGTTATCTTCATTTCTTTCACTTTTGTAACATGGTGTTGTCTTAAATTCTTCTAGAAAATCATAAATTTCTTTTATCACCCTATCTAGGGGTGTTCCAGGTTTGATGATCCCCACGATTATGTGGAATTGTTGTGGTTTTACTAGAGATTTTTCCTGAGAAGTAAATGCGTGGAAAGTTCATGCATGGATATGCTTCGAAATATCGGATCTGACATATCTGCTCGAAAACATTGGTGTGAATATTTACGAAATTTCGCGAAAAAATATAACGTACCTGTATCTCTGTACGATCAAGATTGTGATGTTCTTTATTAGCCATTTATTTTACATATCGATAGTTTAGAGTACAAGTAGGAGAAATTTTCATTTTGGTTATATCAAATCCAGATCTGAATAAATTTAGATAACTATTTTATTTCTTGGAGAAATTAAATTAATATACCGTTTCCAAAATCCTACACAGTGAAATGTAGTGATGACCAATCGCAAATGATCTTGATCTTGTTCATGGTCCTGGAATCATATCATAACAGTAATAAACTTTGGAGAAGATCACTTTTTGGATACACTATGGAAATATAAATAAGAAACAATCACTATTATTCACTAATAATACTGTAGAGTATTACCTTTCAGCTACCATGTAGCCATTCGCTCTGATGTACTTCAACAGTATTTTCAGTAGATGATGGTGATTGTTTCTTATTTATAGAGTCAAAGCAGGATCAGGGTCTAGATTTGAAAAATCGGCAAGACCGAGACCAAGAATGATTTGGTTCATCACTAATTGAAACACTTTTCGTTAATCTTGTGATAGACGATTTATTTTGGAAAAATTTAATAGAATCAGCCATTACACGATGAAAATTCATTACAAAATCAGATAAAGCAGTTACTATGACTTTTATTTTCACTTATTTGTTAAAAAAAATAGTTATTTCACCAAAGCATTTATTTTAACTATCTGAAGGAATGTTGTGTTTGAAAAACACTATTGATTGATATCTTCACCTTTACCAGGTAATTGTGATTTATTAAGAAGTTCATTCAGAGAAAACCTGTGCGAAAATCTGAAGAGGTAGGTAGCAAAATTGTAATATAATTTTTGAAACCTGTGCAAATAGTGCTAGCGGGCATTGAAATTGAAACTAACCTGGATTAGTCAGCTAAGCACATCAAGTGCGGGAGAGAATAACAACGAATTCCGCGTTCTTGATGCTAGAGCATGGATACATATACTCATTCACTAACTATCTAGCTATCTTGAACCGAAATTTTGTAATTTCCGCTGATCAGAACATCTGAAGGAATTCAGCTTGTTGAGCTCCAAAATCGACTTCATTCCACGTTTCATCCAAGGTCGCCTTAAAAGCATTCCTTCTTGATTATAATTGGTTTTTCCACTGTTCTGATAATACAACCCGTCATGCATAACAAAAGTAGAAATGAATAAATTTCGAAACAATGGATAGAGTAGTCACTATCAGGCTAAGACAATGGACCACATAATATTGTTGATTTAAATAATTTCCGGTACTTATGTCATTCAAAGCAGATCGCTCCATTTTCAATCTTCATCTGTAAGAATCTGGAATAGTGAGTGTTTCATATTTGGCTAACGCTATGAATACCTAAGTTACAAGTTGATTCTTGAACACTATATGGATTCCTCTATCGTGTCTGTGTCTACTTTATATTCACGCATCGAAACATTAAACGTATTATCTGGGAGATAGAACTTTCAACGAACGCCTTACGACCTGCAAGGAATATTATATTCAAGTCCCCTTTTCCGATATTTCAAATTCACTGAAGTTCTTTATTGTTATCGCAAAAGCAAATTTACACTTATCCGCATTTTTAGTTTACGAACCAAATATCAAGGATGAATGAGTTTAGAGCGAAAAGCTATGTTTCAATAGTGCATAACTAATGTTCAATTACTTTTTGTCACACTTTCCTTTCATATAAAATTTTGATTTCAATTTTAATTCTATAGATCCGTGCTATATCAACATTAACTGTATCGGAACATTCACATGAACTTTGATAAAGAGGAATGTGTGAACGTCTACTTCATTTCATCCCAATTGTGGTGAAGTTTTACTACTGTAGAATCTATCTCGAAAGATTGTCTTCATTCTTTCCAAATCCAGAATTTTTCATCTGGAGGGAGTTTTCCGAGGAAACTAACAGCGGAATCGTGATCAGCGACCCAAAAAACATACTAGGGGTCATTTTTGTAACAAAATTATACTTTATTATTCATAACCCTGCCAGAAAAATCTCAAATTTCCCGAATTTTCCATCTTGAGAGAGTGTTTTGGGAAAAATAACAGCGAAATCGTGATCAACGACCCAAAAAACCTACTAGAGGTCATTTTTGCAGCAAAATTATACTTTATTATTCATAACCGTCTCAGAAAAATCTCAAGTTTCCCGAATTTTCCATCTGGAAAGAGTTTTTTGGAAAAAATAACAGCGAAATCGTGATCAGCGACCCAAAAAACATACTAGAGGTAATTTTTGTAACAAAATTGTAAATTATATATTATATATAAATTTTCCAAATTTTCGATCTGGAGGGAGTTTTCCGAGAAAACTAACTCCGGAATCGTGATCAGCGACCCAAAAAACATACTAGGGATCGTTTTTACCTCATAATTCATTAATTTTCTAAACTTTTGGATTGATTTCATAAGAATGCTCCTCTGAGGTGTCGAAACCCCGTTTTGGAGGGTAGAAAGGTCATGAATGATATATGGGGTATTAGGAAAAAATGCAAAAAAAATTTTTGATTCTGGCTCACTATGTACCGGGATATCGAATATTATCTTGGTCAAGGATGGTTGTGGAATCTGAAACGTGTGTATTTACTTTTGAAATAATTATGTCACTGTCACACTGACATCATTAATAACCTACAAATTTCATAACTATTTATTTCAGTTGTAAAACAATAATGGACTACAAATTATGAAATAACGGTTTTAGTAACAAGAAAAACTAAATTACAGTAATTGTTGGAAATGTCCCCCGTTTAGTTCGTAATTTTTAATTTGTAGTTCATTATTGTTTTACAACTGAAATAAATAGGTATGAAATTTGTAGGTTATTGACGATGTCAGTGTGTCAGTGTGACAGTGACATAATTATTTCAAGCGTAAAGTAAGACACACGTTTCAGATTCCACAACCACCCTTGACCAAGATAATTTTTGATATCCCGGTATTTTTTTGTATTATGGCCATTTTCATGTCTTATTGCCTCGACTATACTAAACAGTCCATCACATGTTCCAGATTGTATAATAGAAGTATTATAAAACCAAATACTACCTCCTTCACATAATCAATGTTCCCATCTTATCAAAATCGATCAGAAATATAATCCTTTATTATCATTCTAGTTCTTAAAGACAGTCCATAAGAAAAAATGTATGCTTCTCACATGTAGGTACGTGAGTGAGATAATTAACTCATAGTGGAGTTCATCCTCTAAATCTAAGTATTAAATGAAGAGGGATATTTTTGTCTATATTTTGTCATTGATAGTTTTATAGTTCATACAAAATAAAAACCAATGCACGTCACCAATCATATGTTTCATTTTGACAGGGCAGTGTTGCTAGAATGAATATCTCGACCCTTGGTGCTCATGTGCTTTTAACAACATTTATTATATTTTGTTTATTTTATTGATCCTACCGTCTGGTTTCGTGTTTTTGATTAATCAGTGATGTTGTATTGGTGAATGGTAGATTTACCCAATATCTACTAATCAAGAATGGAACAGAAAAACATATCAACATTTCTGACACAGCGTTCCAAATACTTTTATTTTCAAAATGAGTTTATTAGTTCTCTAGTAACATTAGTGAATCTACAAATGCGTTCACATTCATTCTTAAATTACGAAGTATTTTCACTGTCCTATCCTTTATACTGTGGTGTAATTAAAACTAGGGTTACCAGGTCTCATATTTTTCTCTGTATCCACATTATTAGTAGTACCTATTACTCTAAGGTGATTTATCTTGTTGATAACGAGTACTGGTTTTATTATGTGTTTTACTACAAATTCGATGTTGCAATTACGAATCGTAAGTAGTTGAAATAAAAAGGATGAAAAATCATTAAAATGGATATTATTTTAACACATTGAATGATGATAAGCAATTATGAAAAAGAAGCATTCATTAATAAAGGCTTTTTTTTTTCTATATACTTTGGTTACACGAGAGGGAAACCTATAATGTTCAAAGAACGTCGTTCGAGCCATCGGTGGAATGCCGGGTGAGGAGATAGGCATTCGCTTGGTAGGGAGAAGTTCTGCAGGTCTCGAGTTTGACAATCATGATGTGACTAGCTTGATCTCGTCTAGTCCGACCATCTGGAATATCTCGTGATGGAATAACAAACAAAATTTCTAATGAACACCGACCATGGAAATATCTATAGAAAAGATAGAGATCTCCCGCCTTTCTACGATATTCTAGAGAGGTCAATGCAGATTGTGAGGAGCAGTTGGGCTGTAAAGTGGCCCTTGGCACGGAATAGAAAACCAAGTTTTCGTGAATCGGTTTTCGCAGTGGACCTCACATGATCATCCCACGAGAGGTTGCTGTTGGTGGTGATCCCCAGCATGGATTTGGAATACCTGACATCATCATATTAGGGATTGGGGGATCCGCTTTCCTGGAGAAGACGCAAGCTCGAATTCTGGTTACATTCAACTCTACTAGATTATAAGATCCCAATTACAAAAAATTTGTGCCATCACAAATAACACAATATAGGTGCCACAAAATCTCTACAGAGGCTATTAGTATCTTGCAAACAGATGTTTGGGAATTATTGCAAAATAATTGTTCAGAAAAGATCAAGTTTTGAGAATGTATAAGTATAAACATCAAATGTCAAGAAATAAAACGCACTAACTGACAACATCGGACTAGATACCAACATTAAAATGTGCGCGAAAGTTTAAAGTAAATGAAGTCATTACATTAGTTCCATGCTTAAGATTTGTATTGTAGCTTCAAATCAATGACGTCAATAACGACGTGTCGAGGTTTTTATTTTCTATTTGTTAAAAAAAGGTTAACTCAACAGTGGAAAAAACGCAGCATGAGGAATGAAGATAATGTTCACAAATTATAAGAAACTTTTTCCACTTGTTTTAATTCTTTGACTTTATAGCCACGACTAAACGTAACATAACCGTTGGTATTGAACCTGCCTGTGTATCAAGAAATGTTTGCAATTTAAACTTCCATTGGCTCGGTTAGAAGAAAAGGAATATGAACTGAATATTTTAAGACGATATCAAATAACATGCTGTGAGCATTTCATATTTCTTGATTAAACATGCACGGAATTTGATCAATATATGAGTTGCATTTGGTCTTAATTTATTGCATACGTTCTTTCTTATTCTGAGAAAATATGTACGCCTATTCGCAAGCATATAAAACTTAATGAACGGTCTAGATGCATCATTTATATGAAGAACATGTTACATTATACAATATTATAAGGAGTGAATCAGGTCACGGGCTTACATACACTGCTCAATAATTGAATTGGATAATTAAATTAATTCAGGAATTAAATTTCTTGTACAACGTTTGTTTTCTGACGAATGCACTTATTTACTTAATGGAGAGGTTAACCGGCATAACTGTAGAATTTGGAGCGATACAAATCCTCATGTATTTCGAGAAGCTCACACTCAACATCGGGAAAAGCTAAACTTTTGGGTAGGAATTTTGGGAGACCACCTAATTGGACCTCTGTTTATTCCTGGTAATTTAAATGGCGAAATTTATCTTGAAATGTTGGAAAATGCGATTGATCCGTTAATAACTGAACAATTAGAAAACGATACTCTACTACTTGAACAACAATTGCATTTCCAACAAGACGGAGCTCCTCCTCACTACGCCGCACCAGTTCGCCAATACCTCAATTTGCAATACCCCGGTCGTTGGATTGGAAGGCCTGCCCGATCTCCTGACCTGAACCCTCTGGACTTCTTCTTCTGGGGACATTTCAAGTCCAAGATTTTTGTGACTCAGCCTGAAAATTTGGACGAACTACGCCAACGAATTGTAAATGAGTGTCGTCAAATAACTCTAATTATGCTGAACCATGTTAGAGACGGTTTTCAGTCAAGATTGTATTATTGTATGGAAGTCAATGGAGGACAATTTGAACATTTGATTTAAACACGCAGATTTAATTTGTTTCATTGTAAGCATGACAACACAATTCATTTTTTTTACGAATGTGATTTTTTGAAGATTGTTTAAGTTTGTAAGAAAGGCTTAATAACAATGAGCTTGTACATTGTACAAATAACCAAAATATTCAAGGTGGCGCATTCGAGCAACAAAATTATTTTTTGGTGAAAACGGTTCATCAAATTTACGTTTTTCATACACCGTTGTGAAGAGGCTTCCAAGACCTTCCAAATGACGTATAACTCAACCCCTCTTCCCTATTCAATTTTGAGGGGTTGAAGCGCCCCCTATTAGGGGGTTGCTTGTTCAAGCCTCAAATATACGTCGAAAGATGTATCCCAAACAAAATCATTCGACGTGTTTCGTGAGATTTTTCCACTCACTATGTGATAAGAAATAACGGGGTGGCTCGTCTGAGATGGAACACCTTGTATATTATACGCATATATTCAACCTGCGGAAGTGTCCGACATTCTCATTTCATGATTCAATGACGTCATCGAAGTGTGAAGATATTGAATTTTCCGGCAATACCAAGGAGAAGGTGAAAAGTTAACGGTACCCAAGTTTGAAGAAGGCAATATTATATTTTTCATTTGCAATTGGTCTACCTATCTAACTGAACGTTTCAATATAATTTTGAATAGTTTGGTGTTTGAAAATGAGGAAACACCTACAAATAAAGACTGCGGATCGCGATTCTCAGCGACATATGCGACAAACGGCGTGAGCGTAGCGGCTCACTCTCTTTATCGACTTATGCAAAAGACAGCTTGAGCGTAACGTACGAAGTCTTCCCTTCTTTCGGCTCATACGGCACTTTATTAGTTTCGACATAGCTGTCGAACGGTGACTCCGATTTACTATACCTTGAGCCTAGACAGAATGCGGCTCACTCCCTGACTCCGTCTTGACTCTTTAGGCATTTCCGCATCGTACTGTAATATCATTATGTTTGAATTGAACTGATGATTACTGCATACTGCAGATATGTGGTCTATTCATAGTGTTTTGTAAGAATTGGTCTTAGTCATTCTACTTTCAATTCATCTTGCTCAGGAAAGGCAAAAGTACTATTTGATTCCTTTTTCTTTGAAATAGTTTGATAATTTGACTAACATTTTGAAACAATATCTAGGTATGACTTTATCATGATCCTTCTTATGAAAAAAAAATTGACCATCACAATACACCAGTTCTATGCCAATTCACGCACAAACTTTTGACATAATACACTTCGCACAAATTAAAATTCCATAAAAATATTTTCACATTAGAGATATGGCACCAACCGGATATAATATGCCCTTCGAATAGCAGACTTGTCATACAGGTCAGTAATATAATGTCATGATGCTGTACAGTGTTGCTATCTTTAGCATATTGTCGTACTAGTATAGAGTCGGATGTGCACTGCTATTCAGTTCCAGCTCCGAAAAGTGGTAATTCATACTGTTATTTTCTTTCTTTGAACTATAATTACTCGTAAATTACCTCCACGATTACAAATAATTTGTATTATTTGATATAAGTAAAAAGTAGATAAAACAGTCTCTTACATCGTTAGTCTCTTATAATACAGATTGATATAAACCAAACAGCGGAGAACCACATCATTCACACGTCATGGTCTGGAATCTAGATATTTCTATATTTGTTCGGTTGTCCTTTAGTTGTATGAAAAACATGAAGAATTTCCCATACTCATATTGGTTATATGGTTGTATTAGTTGAATGGAACTTATATATTAGAAGGAGTTGCCTCCGACTTCATGTAAATCCATAACATCAGGAAACGTTTAATAAGAAATCATGAACGAGATTACACTTCATTGGATGAATAACTAACAAATTTTCGTGCTAACAGTCAATACATAGTGTTTATGTTGCTTTAGGTCGAGCAGTGATAACACGTCCATCAGTCCCAGACAGCTGTTTCTCTTTTCACATATGCTCAACAGTGAAACGGGTAGGACAATGAAATCACTGTTCGACCATCTCTGCCAGAGGTAGTAAACCTGATTTGGAAACGTAAAAGCACCAACTCATCTAAACACTATCTACCAGAACGTAATGGTACATCTTCTTTCTAGTGAATTGCATTCGGATCATTTTTTACTTCGGTATTCCCAAATGGGATTTTCTATACTTCTGGCAGATGTTCAAATAGTATCTTCATGGTTCTACCAATTTGATTGGTGAGTTTATGAGTAAAACAAAATAAATGTCTAGGACTGATGGACGTTTTGTTTGTTTGACCTAGAGAGATTACACTCATCAAATATTGATACAATATTTGAATAACTTGTTTGATTTGCAAAGCAACACTGTCAGAAATATTTCCAATACTCTGAACGACAGGAAAAGCAGTTTCTCTCAAACTCTAAACAATTACGAAACTTTTTTCTTTACTGCTAGTGTTCTTTTGACGATGTAACATGTTGAGTAAATATACGAAAGTCTATAATGAGTGTTATCTTGTTCTAGAATTTGCAAACAACATTCCATAATGGAACTTTCAATTATTTGTTTAATGAATACAATTTACACAAATATGATTCAATGTCAGTTGAAACTTGGTCTGCTTGAATAATCTAACAGTTTCATTATCATTATCCAATACCAACTAGGTACATTATAATCGTCCAAGACATAGAGTTGAACTGGAAATATGCAGTAACCCATGGCTCCATGGAGTAAGTTTCTCAAGTTCAGAAGTATATTTTATGTATAAGTACCCTGATAATTTGCAAATCCTTATTTCAATCATTGTTGTGAATTGTTCATGAGACTTTCTATATATCTATAAAAAGCATACAAGAAATTACAAGTTACAATCATTGACAGCTCGGGTACGAGCGCTGCACTGAATACTACCAGAACTCCACTGATTCCTTGGATTATTTCTCACATTTTGACATGTATTATCACAGTACTTCATCATAATTTTCGAAAGCTCTTGGTCATATACATTCATGACAATGATTTTGAGATTTTATGAGCTTCGAAAAGAAATAACATAAGCGCTTCTCTGTAAGAAATCACGTTATAGTTAGTAAATGTCAGAACCAAATCATTTGAAAAATTTCCATAAATGAGCGCTACCTTCCTTATTGAGGATTATTTGATTATAACAGTTTGCAACATTACAAAGTAGACGATGGAACACTGATCTATCGAACTGACAGTTCATATATTCGCTGTAAATCTAGATTTTGATATCATGAAACCTTTCTTGTCAGGACTGTAAGTCACTATCATCCGATACTTAACATATCATATAATCAACCTTAGATAACATTCAAGAGAAGGTGAAATATTTTCAAGTTCTAGAATCAAACGGCATTAGGTTAAAGTAGTTTCGCATGAACGTGATTTTGATCAGAGCGCAATGAGGAATGTTACTTATGATATGTACAGAAACAAGGAAAATATACTTAACTTTAATTAATTATGTATAAATTCTCGGAAAATAGGTCACATCAACCCTTATGCTTTATATTTTCGTTTTTATGTACGTTTCGGTCTCACGATCATCATCAGAAGGCTGGTTATGTCCAAAACGGGATTTCTAAAAACTGATTATATCAGCACAAAACGTCCTTATCGCACCAATTTCAATTAAAAATGCCCACGTTGCCGAAACGAACAGAACCACGAATAATCGAAATTGTACCACATCAATGTTTCAAGTATAAAATATATCAAGAATCCACTATTTAGTAATATTCTCATAAAATACAAACGCATGTTAGTATAGTCTCTTTACGACTGAAGAGCAAAACCATTACGTTAATTATCTACTTTCGACCCATATGTTAAGATTTATGAGGTAATAGAAAAAGGTTGTGATCGATCTTATCGGAACATTGTATTAAAAATTATATATAATTCATACCTGGTTCAAGAATCTTTATTATATCTCAACTTCAACATTCTGGAAAGTGAAATATTTGAAATTGGCAACACATTACTTCAAACAGTTTTGAAACGCATGGATTTCAACTACATTGAGGATTATCCAAGACTTGGATTAATGGAATCACCTGCTATCGCAATAGCACGTGTCAATTTTTTACATCAAAACATTGAACTGAAAAATGAAGGTGTACCTGAAATTGTTCATCCCGACGAATTATGGATGTCCAAAGATGGTACCTGCTGCCGGTCATTCCTGGCAAGATTCTATAACTAGAACGATCCGGCAGATGGTGTTGGAACATCAAGACTCGCCAAAAATGTTCAAATGTGGAAATTATATCACTGCCGGACATAGTTGATCAGTGACTTCACGTCTGCCTTGTTCCACTGAAGAGCTCATGAGAAGAGCGACACAGCTGTTCGGAAGTAATAGACGTGTTGTCACTGTTCAACCTAGAGAAAGATTTGTCTATTGACTTCCAAATGAGATGTGTTTGTAATTGACTATGCATTGATGAAAGTTGGTGACACATGGTATCACGTACTTCATACTGGTTGTATTGCAGGTTTTATTCCTAGTGATGAATATTTTATTCGGAAACAGAGGACGTCGATTAGCATGGTGTGATAGATAAAGTGAAAATAATATACAATATGATAACACCTTCTTCAAACCTCAGTTGTCAGGCGGGGTATAAATGGTGAAGTCACAACCAAGTATACGTAGCTGATATGCTGGTTGAAAGATATGGGTATCCAGTACTTTAACCCTTCACTATCGCATTGAACACATCTGATGTGTGAATAATGGTCCAGGCAATAAGCCGGGAAGAAGGCCATAATAAAAAAAAATATAGTAAGCTACAATTTCAGGATTTTTTTTGCATTTTGTTCCCAATACTCCATAGATCATAGATCTATGGGATATTAGGAACAAAATGCAAAAATTTCGAAATTCTAGCTTACTATGTTGTTTTTTTTTATTTCCCCGTTCGTTGCCTGGACTAAAAGAGCCACTATAAATACTGAAAAATCTTGTCTTCCGGATGGATTCCGCGTCACAATAGCTCGACTTGATGCCGACGTTTCGCCAACCATTACAGGTGGCATCTTCAGGGCAGGCTTGAGGCCTGAAACTGAGTTTCAGTTCAAGCCTCAAGCCTGCCCTGAAGATGCCACCTGTAATGGTTGGCGAAACGTCGGCATCAAGTCGAGCTATTGTGACGCGGAATCCATCCGGAAGACAAGATTTTTCAAGATTAGCTGTCCGCGGAAGTCTACTATCCAAGACTATAAATACTGTATTTCTACAGATGGTAGTTCGGCGATAAAAGCACTTGATTATGTGGAAAGAGGCTATTTGACGTAACTACTGATGAATGGATAATATTGTGTTATTATTGTTGTGCGATATTTTAAGAAAATTCAGCTTCAGTTCGAAGCAGTCTAGTGATATTCATTATCGTAATTAGGTTGTGCAATTACCTCCATTAGAACAGTAAACATAATACTGAAATCGATTTAAAGCTATACGCTTCCCTTGCTGTAGAATAATTTTTCATACCTATATCTAAAACTTTTAGTGATACGAATAGCTTTATATGTTATATGGATTACTGAAGTCCGTGTTAAAAGTATGCAAGATGCAACTGAAATGAATCTCTCAAAAATATTTCCTTCCAACTTGCACTCGGTTTTCTTTCAACCAACCAGTGAATTCAATACCTTGCGTGTTTTTATTTGGTGTTACAGAAAATGGACTCTAATGAAATTTGTTAACATTGTATACACATCCTACTATATGTAATAGAGTTACTGAGATTATTGAAAATATATTTGGAAATCGTTCAAATCAATGAACATTTTGATAATCGGGTCTTTTAAGTATTTGTTTCCTTAAATAATAATGCTGAGTAGGTATGTACTTGCCTTTTTTCCTGTTTCAAATAATTATACGCAGTTACGTCTTTCTTCAAACAATTGGTCAGCACTACAGAAGTTTGTGAATTACATGTAAGATTACAAATAGATTATGCTATTTGTTAGAATCCTCCACACAGTTCATCGAATTGAGCGATTGTTTGTGTTTTGTTTTTTCAGAAGTAATAATAAATATATAAATAGAAAATATCGGAGATTTATGATTATTAACTAATTGATTATGATATATTACGTGTAGCCCGTAAATATTTTTTTAATAGATAGTGTAGCATTTTAGGAATTTATATTATTGATAAGTTGAATGTGTATGGAATTATTCACCACGTTCTAGTGTTGAACACATTTAACTGAACTTAGATAAAACTGCTATTGAATGTTCGATTTTCATTAGTTTAAAAATGAATGTGACTATAGTTTCACTAACACAGCAGGTTCTTCAAACAGATGATACAAAGTACTTTATAATATTAATTTGCTTGAAGAAGCTACTCTGTTAGTGCCATTATTGTCACATTTTGAAAAAAGCGATGATAGAAGCCGTTACTTTATGGTAGCTTATCATTATAAGTAAATGAAAGAACAATTACTTTGTTCTTATACCATTTTCAATAATAACCTGAAAACGTTAATATAGTTTCAACTCTGAAGTGCCATTATCAAACAGATACAAAATTATTATTATATTACCATATTTTGTAAATATTTATAATCACATCTTGGTGTTAAAACTATAGTAGCATTTCATGTTATTATCAAAAGTGGTGAAAAATTTAATCGTATAGTCACATTTATTTATTAAGCTAGTTAAAATCGAACTTATACCTAATAGATATTTTTTCCAAGTTTCGAATGGATTTTCATCTAGTAATACTCAATGTGCTTCTTCATATGATCTTTGAAAACAATGAAGAAGATGGGTATAGCAATTCATTCCTTTTAGCTTTATTGTACTTAATCAATCGAAGATTATTTTGGAGAAGAATTCATTTGAATCATAAAATCTTTCAAACTGTGAAAATATTTTCAATCCTTTCACGAAAGCTTTCAAGCTAGTGAACTTTCTCAGGAATTGAGGCAGGTGGTTGAGAATTTCTTGGTCCTTTTCTATTTATAGTAAAGTTATACGGCGGTAATAAATATTATTTATTGTGCTCAGGCTTAATTTTTAAATACATAAATATGTTACCTTGGGAATGTAAATTCGTTTTTACGTGGAATGACTCCAAAATTCAACTTCGTATTGTAAAACACTTTGAAAGTATGAAAAATGTACAGCTATTATAACCTCAAAGACTAGTTTTTTTTAATCGTAAAAATAGGAAAAGTGGCAATACGTAATTTTTTGCCTAGGTCTACAGTCCAGCTTTTTATCAATATGGACACCGAATTTACTATGTTCAAAGTTTGTGAAATGTTCGAAATAATCGATATTAAGATAAAATATCATATTTTCCGTTTTTTCAAGGTTTAATTTCAATTTATTTTCAGGAAATCAGTTAATAATTTGTCTTAGATTCTTTGTGGATTCTATAAGCAAGACTGAGTATCTCATTGTTCTCAATTAGAATGCTTGTATCATCTGCAGAAGTGAGAATTGAAGATTTGGAGAGCAAGTAGAAATATCGTTGATGGAAATGGAAAATAGATCGGGACTAATTATCGAACCTTGAGGTATGCTAAATTCTGGAATGCCGTATGGTGATTATATCTTAGGTAATGTGTCTCCCTCATAGATTTTCATCTCTAGATATAAGGAACTTTCCTCTAAATATGATTTGAACCGCCAGTAGTTAAGAATACTCCTTATCTCGTAATAATTTGACTCAATTCGACAATGTCGAATGATTTAGTCAGGTCACAGGAGATACTAGTTGAATTTCTTCAACTTCTAATACCTAGCTTATAAATATTGTCCAGCAAAACATAAGCTGCATCTACGAAATCCAAATTGTGATTTAGAGATTATATTATAATTTTCTATGTAATGGTGTAATTGTTTAGTAACTGGTGACTTTAAGATTTGAAGGTTGTTGTTATTCAAAAACATTGAGAACATGGTCAAACTGACAATACTGTATAAAATTGAGCTATGACGTCATGCCTTTCTGACAGCGAACGGGTCATATTAATATGGAAATGTTAACAACCGTTGAGCAATTCGGCCAGGTGCGAATTCTAGTACGTAGAGCAGAATTTGGCTTATTTGTGATAAATATCTGTTTAGAACCTATTATCAAAAATAATCAAGTATACACAACGCCAAAGTAGCTAAAAATTGGGTCCCCTCGAAGGAGCTAACATTCTTGGAAGTTTGATGGACTGAAATAAAAGTTCTGTGGATGTCTAGTTCCTATGAAATTTGCATTGTATTATTATTGTATCATTTGCATTCTGAGCATGAGATATTATCGTAATTGTTATTATTATTATTATATTTATAATATATACAATGATGAGCCTAGGTGAAATGTTTATTCAGGCTCAATTACCAAAAATACAGTGTCTAACGTGGTGAAATAATACACATGACAACTATTTATCAATAAATCGGATCACAATAATAATTAACAATATTAGTTTTTGTATAACAGTAACAAGCCACTAATCCCTGGAGGATAAAACACAACGTTTAGATAGATATTTTTGATTTGTCATAACGATTTTTACCTATGTTAACTGACGTAGCTTAAAAAACATTCCATTCAGAAAAAGTTCGGTAGGAAGCCCTGACGTGACATCGACTTGAAGTGATACTTTTTAAGTTTCCATTTGTGACCTCTGATACGTAGATCCTGGTTATGACTAAATAGGTGATCTTAGTCGTAGTCGAATAAACTATTCAAACTACGATAAGTTTCGAACAGATTTCATCCCTCGAAGTCGACGTTCCATAAATTTTGTTGCATTCAGAATCAGAATGGTAAGCCTGTCCGCGTAACACGGTCTGTGAAAGCCAAATGGAATATGAGTAGCATAGTATTGTAAAGACATCAATGTCTTCGCATCACGTGACCAGTCGATACTTCTAACCGGACCCACGAACTCAAGAATGGAGTGTATAAAATGTGGTATGATGGTTATAGAATTTTTGAGGGGAAATTTTATGAAATGCCTTAGAAAGTTAGTAAACAGAAGTTCTGTTAATCTGTTTAGATGATTGGTCCCGACAATTTTTATATATGGGTGATTGGTCCTATATAGATCATCTGTGATTATCAGTAAAAGATCATCATGCTCGGTCTTTAACTGTATATCATCAAACTTTTAAATGTAGTCAGGGTTATACTTTCCCATATGCATTACAACACACTTTTGAAAATTAAGGAGGAATTTTCCATAATTTACACTAGATCAATGTTTGGTATATATCTTCTTGATACGTACGTGGTCAACATCTGCAAGAGACGGACGTCTTCTGATAAAAACACGTGTTATATTTCTTTAAGTGAATCGTTTAACTGATAAACAGTATTAATATATTAATATATTAAGCAAACCTTATTAGGGAAGATTGATCTCTAGTATTTTATTAATATTGAAGTAAGTACTTCAATAATTTTGTACTATATGACAATTACCGCAATTGGTCATGGCTAGTGGCAGGTATGGCGAGGAAGGGGGTCCTCCTGTACAACATATGGAAGAATCCGGTGAGTCAATTCCATTATTTAACCTGAACGACGATAATCTTAGTCGAGCATCAAATAGTTCCAAGGAAAATAATTCCCAGATGGATAAAGTGCACTATGACTATTAGATACAGATCCTGTGACAAAGGTCCTTTTTGGGTTTATGTCGAATCGGTAGACAAAAATATTGGTAGATTACACGACGTGCACGTGCATTACATACATCAAGTACCTCAGCTTACTGGAAGAATAGTTGAAATTAAATCCATAGGAAAAAATAAAATAAAGGTAGAAGCTTCGAATTATATTACAGCAAATAAACTTATACAACATGAAGTTTTCACTTAAAACAATCTTATCGCATATATACCTCAATATTTTACCCGTCGTGAAGGAATTATTAGGTTTGTGGATACATTTTTCAATTCAGAATATCTGAAAAATGCTATTAAATCTGAATTTTCGGAAGTTGTGGAAGTAAAAAGATTTATTCGCGAAGTAACTTTACCAGACGGTACAATTAAAAAATTTCCTAGACAAACGCTATGTGTGTCATTTTTTGGTACAACCTTACCATCATTTGTAACCATCAAGTCGGTAGCATTTCAGGTTGAGCCATATATTTATCCCGTAATACAGTGCTTCAACTGTTTACGCTACGGTCACATGAAACAGCAATGTAGAAGTCAAAAAAGATGTAGCAACTGTGGAGAAAATCATGAAAACGAATGTCCATTCCTATTCAAAAAATGTATATATTGCAAGACAAATGAACATGTCTCAACTGACAAAAATTGTCCTTTCTATAAAAAACAAAAGAACATAAAAAAGCTTATGGCGGAAAATAATGTTATTATTGTTCTTCCTACTCTCACCGCTCAAATGAGATCTAGCGTGAAATTAATGAATTTAAACAAAAGATATTAAGAAATGTATGAAACTATATAATAGACCTAATTACCAATGTACTACCAAATTGTGAAACAACAGATTTATCATATTTACAAATTACGGATAGCTTAACATCAATTCTAAATGCAACGCGCAGCTCAGAATCAGAAAATTGAGATGGCACAACAAAATAATTTCCAAATTATGCAGTGGAATGCTAGATCGGTAGTCGCTAATGAATTAAGTCTCTGTAAAGCTCTGAATGATTATTCATTTGATATTGCTATTATCTCAGAAACTTGGTTTAAGCCCTCTTTACAAATTTCTTTTAATAATTATAATGTTTTAAGATGTGATCGAAATAATGGAAAGGGTGGTGTTGCAATACTGGTATCTTCTAAAATCCAGTTTAGTGAAATGACGTTCAATCAAAAAATACCATTGCTGGAAATCTGTGGTATTTCCACCACTATTTACAATACCGATTTCACTTTTATAAGTGTATATAAGCCACCAAATGTTAATATTACAACAGCAGAATGGGACACATTTTTCGCCACTCTTCCACGTAATAATGTAATTATAGGCGGCGACTTCAACAGTCACCACACCACCTGGGGATCCTCTCGAAACGATGCACAAGGCAACATCAATCTAATAGATTCCTTAGATAATCATAATTTGGTTCTTTTAAATGACGGTTCATCTACACGGCACAGTCTCCAACACTCCGCTGTTGACTTGTCACTGGTCTTGAATAATCTGCTGAGATGGAGTTCCTGGGAACTCACAAATGACAATTTAGGCTCAGATCATTACCCAATCTTAATTGGTTTGACAAACATACCTAAGCCTGACAAGATCATATACCCTTGTCGAAAATGGAGAATTGCAGATGCTAATTGGCATTTATTCAGTCAAGCAGTCGACACAAAACTTAACAGTTTTAATTCGGGCATGAGCTCAGAGGTCATTTCAAACTTTCGTGGCAAAAGAATTTATATTCAATGCCATTCTCTGTATTAAAAAAAAAATCTTCTTGATAGGTTTTGTATTTCTGAAAAGGGTTTGCGTAAAATTTGCTATCATCGGCATAAAATGAAATCGACTGGACATAGTTACGAATATCAGAGACATATAAAATATTTATTTTCCTCATTAATCAGGTTCAAATAGTAGGTAAATAGAAAAAAATAATATATACTTCTTTGAGAAATGGAATAGTTTTCTACTACCTATTGATTATGTTTAAATACAATATATTGTATTCATAACTATAAACACAGTCAGGATTCACAGCCTATAGGCTTTTGCAGTCATAATCGAATTTTAGGAATTCTATAGAATCAATATGAAACAGTAAAATCATAGACTAGAAATCTAAGTAATCTTCCAGACGTTTTGGTTTTGGAAACTATATCAGTACTCTACTACTTTTGAAACAGTTGTTCAAAATGTGTTTGAACATCCAAACTAATTTATTACTCTCAAAATTTGAGCAAGGTAAGACTGATTTATTATGGGGAAATTCTCATTCAAGTGAACTGAAAATTTTTAATCCACAACTGATGAAATGATGATAAGATGTATCATCGATTTGATAAAATGGTATATAAAAATCATTATTTTTTTCCATTTTAAAGCGGAAATTCAGCAGGTCTCTTTCTTTGAGACCATTGCAAATGTCTTTTGTCATCAAGTATTAGCAGTCCACTCATTGAAACATGTTTCATATCATCCACTATGTTGCTCTTTACGTTCTTTGGGAAGTTTTCATTCAGTAGGAAGAGACTTCGTCAGATAGGATGATTGGTTGGGAGAATTGCTGTACCTAAATGCGGTATCAGTAGTCAACTTTGGAAATTTTTCCAGGAACAAATAAAAGTGAATCATCACGTTTTGTTAAAAAATATGCTTTGATAATATGAAAATCTGCGAAAAGTGTAATACAAACTAGAGTGTTATTACAAATGCTCTTTTCTGTATGTAACACCGGAAACCATTGTTTCTCTTCTCGGGATTTGTTGGAAGAATAAAACTAGAAACAGTACGAAGAAATTGGTGGAATTGTAGTTACTATTGCATCAAGCAATATAACAAGTACCAGACTACTTGTGAAATAACCTGGAAAGTAACTCAGGAAATCACCTACTGTTAATCTTATAATCTGTAGGAAAATCTGAAGGGAATGTGGACCTACAAAAATATACGAACTTTCAGTCAGTTACAGTAACTCCACTTGAACATAACCCGGAGAAAAGCTACGACTGCACCTAGGATACGCCTTGTCATTCACTTAATTCTCCTTGACAGCACTAGAAAATTGAAGAAACGTACATATAGAACATTTGTTCACAGTTTTTTTTTCAGAAAACCCATACTTTTAAGCCTGACAAATATGTCGAAAATACATAACAACAAGTGGGATTAGTCATCAGTATTCCGGATTGTTAAGGAGAAGGCTATGATCAATACTATATATGTGCTCTCATAGTATAGACGCAAAAAATCAAAAGCACTATTTGAAGTATATTTATCCTAACCTATCCATAATTTGGATCAATTTAATCGTAAAGTCGCTGTTATATGACGCTGCGAACGGACAGTTTGGATTTTGAAATGTGGGCTAGGTATATTGATAAGATACAAAGAGTAGAAAATATTAACAGAAATTGAAAATCTGAATGTATGAATATTGGCATCTTATAAATTAACATAACGACAGTCATAACTTTTCACTTATGAACGTATGAAATGAAGTTCAGAAACACTGCTCTGACACACTACAATATCGCTAATAATGGTTTTGGTTGAAGTTTCAAAGTGTAGCGAAGATGAAAGGGAACGCTCCCCTGAACTCAGAGTAAGCCAGCTAGTAAGTTCAAGCTGCTTATGCGAAGGTGAATAGTGGATATGCATTGCCTTGCTGTAGATCTGTCAGAATCAGAGGAAAAGTAACTACACAGAAATACAATCAAAGGATTACGTCTCACTATACGCCTTGTTATGATAATATAGCTGAATACCTGCTGCTTATATTTGTTTCACCAGTAGAAATAATTCCCCTTATAAGCGACGGTAGTATGGAGTCTATATTATGCTGAGAAAATTTTGTTTAGCCTTGTTCATTTTATTACTCATTTCAACGAAAGATGTTCGGAAAATATTAAAGGTTTCAAAAATATTTCTAGATTGTGCAGGATTGATATTGACCATGAGTTAATGAATCTTTGCAAAATCCACAAGGTCCATATTAGTAGGGATGATGAACTTGATCTCAAACGAAAAATGTTAACGCCCCATAGTGAGAAACTGTTTTAATACTTGTTTACTTCTCGATTGAATTTGAAATATTCATTAAAAGAGAAGAATTGGACATATTTTGTATAGGGTCGCTTAATTTTCTCGAAAGAATAAAGAAGATACTGGAATTAAAAAAGAAGAGTTTGTAATCGAAAAATTCAATCCAGACGAGTAAAAGTGTCGACACATGCTACTATAAAAACGGGTAACAGAAAAGTTAATTTACCAGTATTCCTCACCTAAAAAAAACGATGAATCGATAGAATGAAAATAGTTCTGAGCATTCATCAGCTATTGAAATGGCTAAGTCAAGAAAAGATTTGAGCGAATAAAGAGCTTCGATTGAAGGTTTAGGGCAATTTAAATTAGTAATGTTGGATTGATAAAGAAGTTTCGCAGTTGTTAAACGAATTTCGTCTGCTGCGGGATGAGTAACTTTACCTTCTACAGCATAAATGAGGGAAGTCCAAGTAATTTTCGGGAGAGGAGAATTAGAACCTTAGGATAGAACTGATTTGGCTTTGGAAAGGATATGGGAAGATGAATAATGTGAACAAGAAAGATTTATTTGGGAGGTTCATGCTGAATGCTTTGAGAGGCAAGAAGCTTATTGAAATTCTGGATTTGACGTTTGGAATAGAGAGTATGTATTTGTCCGCTTTGATTGGAAGTAATTCGGTCCAGAGTCGACCAATCGGGTGTTGAAAAGATATTTGAAAGTTCAAGTTCCAGGTCAATGAGAGTTCCATTGATTGAATTGATTTAGCGTCTAGAATGATTGATTCGTTCCAGAATCAGTGTTAAGCCGGTACTAAACGAGCCCCAAAAGTCATCTATCAGCGATACATTCTTGAAACTATAAGAATTCTAATAATCTGAATTTTTGACTCAGGACTTTACCTTTGCAATATCATGGGAACCCATCCTTGATAATTCCATTTCGCACGTGATCACACAACGGCAGGGTAAGCACCGGGTACCAGAGTGAACCACCAGAACAAAGGCAGTGAACTATATGTAGCGTGGAATTTCGTACAATAAATACCGCCGCAGAAGCCAGAAGCAAATCATTGCAATCATTTTCAGTGCGAGCGTCATGCCTACTTGTAGATGGATTGTAATGGTTGACGAAACGCCGTCATAGTGTCGTATAGCGAGAAATACATTTGGTAAGGACATTCAAAATTAGCTGGTACCGAAAATTCACTATTCAAGACTTATGTTTCAGTTTGTGAGTTGGTATTATTAATATTATGACATGAATGAACCATATTCAAAGTGAATATACAACGTTCTTATCAAATTATATCAGGTGTTTTCGGGAAAACGAGAGCGAAATGGTAGGATTTTCCAATTAATACAATTGATACATACAAATAATCCATACTCGTCAGCAGTATAGGTAGTTAATTTGAGCTAGTTAACTTTTAAAATATCAGTAAATATATAAAACAAGCTGCATCGGATTGTCGAACTATTTTTGAGCCATTAGTTATTTCGAAGAACGATATACATAGAGTTTTCGAGATTTCCACCTGTAGACTTCCAAATGTATTTTTGGTTGTTTTGGGGACTTTCGTTCAAAAAGCAAATTTATTGATTTCTTGGACAATCAAGAGGGCTGTTTGATAATGGCACTCTGGTGTTGAAACGTTTCCACGTTATTGTCAAAAATGGTATGAAATAAAGTAATTGTTCTTTCATTTAATCAAAATTATAAATTGCCATACGGTAACCGCTTCTACCATCGAGTTTTTGGTATATAATTGTCATAGGGATCATTTGCTTCTTCAGCAGTAAATATATACATAGTTGCAATGGAATAAGAAAAAAATAACAGACATTCACTAAAACATTCATCAGTGAAAGCAATGTAGTTATAAACAATATATCTATAGTCCAGTCAAATTGAACATTAAGGGTCACAAAAACAGATAAATGGATCAACTTCGGGAGTTAAGTAAGTAAAAGCCTGTAGAATTAAATGATCCATTCTTTACATTTCCAAGTTTTCGGAAAATTGGGGTAAACTTCTTCATTTTAATTTTTTTTGCTCTAGAAGCTAAAGTAATTGAGATGGAGGAAAAAGTTTCTCAAAAAATTTTAGCTCATCTTTTCTTCTACAAAAAAGGTCCCGATAATTATTTGTCTAACGCAAGCCGTTCAACAGATAAAACGTGTTTTCCGTTTGTAGTTTTGAGCTGCTCCGAAATGCGCGGCAAATGAGAATTCTCCGGAAATATCGTGTGACTGGGCGCATCGATTGATAATCATTAGTACTAACAGGCGCTAAAAGAATGAAAATGATCTAAAATGTAGAGAAAAGTCTAAGCTTTAATGAAGAATTAATCAAAAAATTTATAAAGAATTTTACCATGGAGAAAAGAGTGTTGGAAGATGACTTAGTAAACTTTGTACAGGTGACCCACAGATTTATTTATATCTTCGCCAAGAGACGTTAGAATGATAATTCCCTTTGACAATATATTCTTAAGTAATGGTATATTAATCCAATTAATATTTCAATGCAATTTCTTCTACTGAAAAAATATGCCTTGAAGTCAAAGTTTCAGGTATACTCTTCCTCGATCAGTAACCACCAAATTTTGGAGCACAATTCGTTATATCTTAATTAATAATGATAGCACAGTCTTAATTTTTGGAATATAAGTACACAAAATCATATTCTTTCAAATGGTATTGGAGTTTTTCGAATGCTTGGTATACTCTTTAAATGTTCCTACATTATTCATACACGTTCATAAAATGCACCAGTTTACAGTAATACATACATAACTTATTTGTTTCTTAATATTTTTTGATGAAATTTTCACAAAATATACATTACATTACACGAAATTGACCCCATGCAGTAAACAAGCGCCTTCAGGTAAGGGAGAAATAAGGGAGGTTCCTAAAGGTCAGGTAAAAAATCAAAGTGTGTGTCGCGTCAGCCTTGCGCAGTCGAAGGTAAGTACTTTCACAAAAATATCGAGCGCATAAGCACATGCTTATTTTTATTTGTAACGTTTCGGAGCATCATTTCAGAGCGCTGTGTTTGTTTTTGTTTATTTTGTTCATTTTTAGTTGTGAGTGTTTTGACTAGTACTAAGATTTAATATGAGTGATTCTCCTAGTACCAGTTGTGTTAATAGTATGGAAAGGATTGTACGTCTCATATGTGGAAAACATTTGGAAAATGGGAAATTACTGTTATTACCCGAGGATTGGGAACATTAAGAGAAATAAGTAAAGAAAGAAAAGATGACAGGCATAAACAAATTGAAGGGCTTATTCAAGTTAAAGTGCATACTAAATGCAGAGAAAGATATTGTTTGAAAAGGAAGGGCAACCTTGTTTACAAAGATAACACTCCTGCAAATAATAATGCATGAAAATATAGTCCAACTAAAAAGAAGCTACGTAAACATTCAGAAGGAATAGTAGATACAGGTACTGACTTAATTCAAGCCTTTTATGTAGACGATGCAGAAAGAAAGATTCAGAATGAAAATTAATTAATAAACATATATTTTTTGTATCTTTCCCAATTAAAATTCTTATATTTTATTTGTAACCTTTCCTGAAACTGTAACACGATTACCACATATAACTTTCTGATTTTTTTCTCAATTTTGTTTTTCAGTTTTACACAATACTGAACTCAGGTTTCATTCCAATAGGGTAATCGAGTATTTTTCAATATTATTACGTACATTAGATAGAAATCAAACTTTACGTTCTTCAAAATGCGAAATTTTTACACTGTCTAAAAGTTACAAGAGGTTTATATTACATAACTTTAAAATGACGTGAAATATCAAAAAATGTGTGGAGACCTTTTTTGTAAAGAAAAAGACGAGCTGAAAATTTTTTCCCTATCTCGATTACTTTAGCCGCTAGAGCAAAAAAAATGATAATGAAAAAGATTTCCCTAATTTTCGATAATTTTCCGAAAACTTGGGAATGTAAAGAATGGATAATTTCATTCACAACCTTTAACCCACTCAAATCCCGAAGTTGATCCATTTATCTGTTTTTGCAAGGTTTTCCCAATATTTTGTCTTCATTGACTGGACTACTAGGGAAAATCGTCTCAACGATTAACGTAGTCCCATTTTGTGCATGTTCATCTACTAAACAATTCTCTCTTTGAATTCTGTCACTTCAAAATTGGTTTTTGTGCAATCATCGTTTTTTACGAACATACCTACAAACGAACGTTAATACAGTTACAATTTTTTTGTCAATTTGTCACTATTTCTCCAAAATTTGAGCAATTTACCGTTCTTCTTTAACAAACTCACGAACGGAAGCAAAAACAGATACACCTGAAAATACACTCTTTATTCACTAATGAAAACCTGGATTAAAATAATAATGGATAAGGCAAATTATTTCTTATTTTATAGAATAATAGTGTATCGACATTGTGAACGCTTTTATATTTTATCAATGAATAATAAATAAATATAGAATAGAATCAAACATTTATAACGAAAATTCATTCTGAACTTTTATTAGTTGTTTTACTTTAGTTTATAGATAAATGTGTGATGTGCCACCATTGGAACTATACTAAACGCATCCAGATTTGAAAATTTCATTCCAGCGAATTAGTATCACCTCAATACGAGAATATGGGAGATTGTGATAATAAATCTCGAGTTATTTGGATTTTCACACGCAATACCGCTGAATTTTACTTTATACGTATTCTTTGCACCATTTACCATTCGAAATTACCCGTTGCAAAATTTCAATTTATTATCTCAAATTTAATACTCACTCCATGAGAATTTTACAGTATAAATAAGCGAACTCAGCCGAAATTGATGATATCATTGTTGGATAGAGGGTTCGTCTCATCAATTCTTGTAATCCACTTACGTAACTACCACCGTGTAGGCTCTAACGTTCTTAGACATGAATAAAAAATGAAAATGGATCCCAAAGCAATAGACGAATTCTTTTATATCTCCAGGGATTCTTATTTCACCAATTTGGGTAGGACCTAATTTCATAGAATTACTTAATTCATTTCTCTATTGTTATGATATTGATAACTAACTGAAATGAATCAATATTGAACGATAAAACAAAACGAAGTAACAATACTAGTACAAGTTGTACGACTAATTTACGTCACTTTAGACGTTGTTTCTTCAAATATTTTGCAGTAGTTCATTCTATAGTACTTATTAGTTACGATGTTAAGATTTCCGTATCATTGGTTCAGCTTCAGTAGAAGAATTCAGGAAGTGAGAAAGAAAAACAATGTAAAAGAATTATGATTTACTCTGAACTTCTGGATAGATAGCATCATGTAGTCGAATCTTGATCAAAATTTAAAATTGGTTGGATTTATTTTGATGAATAATCTTCACCGACAACCGTGCTTTTTCGCTTCCGTATAATAGCGAATATTGAATTCGCTCATTATTTGATTCTTGCATGGATAAATTTTTATATAGATTGAGTCTTTTCTGAAAATAATTCTATATGGACGAAAGTAGATTTTTTCTAAAACATCTGGGCAATCAGCGTAAGGAAGACAGATGTCTTGGATTGTAGAACAACAGTTGAAATTGATGGACAGTTATTTCTGGGATTCAAAACTTCTGGACTGATATGTTAATGATTGTAAAACCCTCCTATCTTGACTCTTGGCTAATGAATAATTCAGGTTTTGTGGACGGAGCTTTCTACAAGGTACCTAAGAAAGTGTTCTTCGCGGTATATTTATTTTAAAATATGGGTATTGAGTAGGTACTATGTATTATTCTACAGTGTCAAGATTATTATTCTAGCTCTATTTTAGTTGTGTTAAAAACAAGTAACCAAAATGATTAGTTTGATTACGATAATTTTCAATAAATTAAGTTTTGTAGTAATTGTTAATACATGAAGTTTTGTAATACTGAAATCCTGTAAGTTGTATATTGCTGATTCTATCAGAATAATTCTTCCATTTGTATTTTACTGCGAATTAGATATTTATACAATAATGACGATGAATTATTAATTATTGGTTATTTAGAAGCTGATTACGCAAATGATTCAGATATGAAACGCTTACCTTTGGGATATGTGTTCAAAATGTGGAATTGAGCAATTACTTAATGTAGCAGATATCAACAAACAGTTTCGCTTCCAACTAGCGAAGTCGAATTAGTCGAAGCCTTCGAGGCAGCAAAAGAAAGGATTTGATTTGAGCAATTGTTAATTAAAATAAGTGAGAATATGAATCTGCTTTTGTGCACTGATAACCTAAGTGAGAACTAATTCATTCAGATTTCTGTATTTACAAGCAGATTGAACAAATAGTTCACGCTATAGTTTCGTGAGAGAAAACTATGAAACCAATGAACTTTGTTTCAAGACATGAGTGAATTGCCAACATTTTTCAAGCCCTACCAAGTGATAAATTCAATAAATTCAGTGGCAGATTAAGTAATTATGCCAACAAATATTGATATAAAATAAGCTTAGGATACGTGGGATGGATGTTAGGAATGAATTCTAACTTTATTTTAGTTGTGCTAAAAACAAGTCGGCTTATCAAAATAATTGGGTTATTTAATTATTGTTAGTAAATGAACTTTTCCAATACTTAAATTCTTCCTTTCGTATGTTACTGCTTTATTACAACACACAGCCCAAAAACTTACCCAGATTTTATATATTATGTTAGGTATCGAACAATTCATCTTTTTTGTGAAAGGTACTTGGTACATGCGTTTTCTTAGGAAAATGAATGTTACGGACATACGACGCCACTTTTAAGCTTTAGAAGTAATTTGTATTCAGTCAGATTGTTTTCAGTTATCATTGTTAATACCTGAATAGCTGGGAACAGATTTACAACGAAATTGTCACTGGAAATGTTTTACTTGACTCTGGATTAGAACATAATATGAGGCATGAAGGGGTCGACTTTATTGATTCAACAATCAGATGGTGCGTCGTATCTACATTTCGTGAATGATAAACTCTCTACATTTGACTTAGGACTCTTAGTTCCGTATATAATGTGACACCTCCACACTTCCACCTTCAGAAGATACCACGTGAGTTACTGTACGAATGGTATTTTTAATTTGACCCGTATTGGCTATTTGATTTTGAATAAACCTTAATCCACCTTTATTTCCAACGTAAATAAAAATGAAGTCAACAATCTCTACCACTCCCACTGTTATTCTTTGGAGGATAGCGAAAATTCCAATCTGCTTTGTTGGTTTTAGTCCTACTAAGGATCACTTGTTTGCTGGAACAAAAATTCAGATCACTAAGTGTCACTGGAGCTTAGAAGTATATTTGATTTTATATTAACGACACCTACATCGTACATTTGAGTGGGGCATTCAATGCCAAATGCCACCTTTGGCCTTCATATTTTTATATGAACACTTTGTCTTATTTTATGAATATTTAACTTAATAGCTTCAAATCACAAAAACCGTCATAGTGTAATGTGCCACAAATCGATTTTCCTCTTCTTGGGTTGTTTAAAGTGACTAGTATAATCTGTGAAAAAATGGAAGTGAGCCGCTAACAGATTTTACAGTGGGAATTTTTTTTGTTCCATATTGTACACATCATTTCGAACACCTATGCTATTGTTACTATGTGAGGTCAGGAATTTAAGCTATTATGTAACTACGGATTACCTTAACAATATAATATGTCTGCAAAATCTGCAAAGTCTTGGGATCCAGGGTTCGTTTAGGTATCGCTTTTGCTGCGAATCTTTTAATGTTATCACCGATTTCTTCGCACGGACTTTTGCCATGAGCAATAGCATTGAAATACCATCAGGAGATGATTTTGAAATCTTCATGGTGCTGTTTTTGAATATTCTTTCCCAGGACAGTCACTATAAAATTCCAATTTTCTTTCTCACTCCGATAAATCCGGGAGATTCGCCTGCATCAAACATCAATTCTAAATTGGTGAATTAACCGAACGCAAACAACAATATTCCCATTTGGATACTAACTGGCCAAGCTTAGAAAACCCAATTGATGCATTAGAATGTCATTATTTAATTCATTCAGATTGCACATGTACACAAGACAAGTATTTTCTGACAATGAACCACTATTACGCTTTATCCACTAGGTAGTCTCATCACATCACTTCCATAAAAATCTCTTGATCAAATTTCCAGTTGCTACATTCACACATTTTCATAATTTTGAATTTGGTATTGCTAAACCACCATTCGTTTTAGGTAAGCTTTTGCGTTAATCTTCTTTCACCTCATAATTCCGATTCTGATTCAAATTCTTATAGTGTCGAGGGTTTTAGCCCAAAGATCTTGAAACAGTAGTAATAATAATATATTTATTTGTTTTCATCGTATTTTTCGTTCCAGAATTTTTATATATTTTCGTGTTATTGCAGATTTCGATATTAGGTTAGGTTAGGTATTCCTATTTGGAATGGATAATAACTGGCCAAGTTTAGAAAACCCAATTGATGCATTGGAATTTCTTAATTTAATTCTTTCATATTGCTCATGTACACACGGCAAGTATTTTCTGACAATGAACCATTATTACGCTTCATCCACTAGGTAGTCACTTCCATAGAAATCTCTTGATCAAATTTCCAGTTGCTACACTCACTCATTTTCATAATTTTAAATTTGGTATTGCTAAAACACCATTCCTTTCTGGTTATAGGTAAACTTTTGCGCTAATCTTCTTTCACATCATAATTCCGACTTCTATTTAAATTTTTATAGTGTCGAGGGTTTTAGCCCAAAGATTTTGAAATAATAGTAATAATAAAATATGTACCTATTTGTTTTCATCGTGTTTTTTGTTTTAGAAATTTTTTTAAATATTCATATTTTATATTTGTTTTTGCAGATTATAATATTAGGGGCAAGTTTCTGGAGACATATTATAGTTATTAACGTAATTCGTTAGTTACATAATAACTTAAATTCGTGTCCTCACATATTGATAATTGCACTGGTGTTTGAAATGGTGGATACAATGTGGAACAGAAAAAATTGCCCCTGCAAAACCTGTTAGCGGTTCACTTAAATTTTTTTCACAGATTATACTAGACACTTTAAACTACAGTTAGAACCCAAGAGAAGGAAAATCGATTCTGGCACATTTTCTGGCGGTTTTTGTGATGTGTAGGTCATTTCCAAGGTCTTCAACTATTTTGACAGCTAGCAAGATAATTTTTTTCGAATACGACAAGAGTTTGTACAATTTATTTGTTCTTGTATTTGTGTAGGCTAATGCATACAGAAAATGAAAGGAGTAGGCTTACTGACATCATTCAAAACATTTCAACACCCTTTACAAAAGAAACACTGGCAGAATTTAGCTTAAACTTTGATAAGTGATTACTAACATTGGTAGGATTCATAGAAATAAATATGACCGATTATAAAAATATGAAGGACAGAAGGCTTACTTGACATGGAAAGCGTCATTTATAATTCCCTCTTGAGGAAAGCTTCATCTAATATTTCTAGCTTAATCTCAATTCATTGGAATAATACAGATTTCACAACTTTTTTGAATTTTGAATACCTGTTTCATTTAGTTTTTTTGTTGAACCTATGTTTTAGATATTGTATTAACATTCTCGACTGGGCAATATCTACAAAAACTATTTTAATATTTTTACTTTTCTATTTAGAAATTAATTATTGGTCCCTTGTATTTAATATATTCCAATGAAGTATTCGATCCATCCGAATCATGTTTTCACAATGAAAACAGATTATCATATTTCTCCAATAAATTCCATAGAACATTAATAACCGCAAAAAAACGATCCCATTGTTGCATCAAAATACTTATGATGGATATGATTTCCAGTCTGGAAATAAGTTATTTTCATACATAAATTCATGATACCATTTTAGATTTGTTCTTGTAACAACTGGGTAAGCTTCTAGTTCAGTCGATCTATATCAACAAGATTTTGGGATCTCTCAATCCAAAATCCAATATCGTGAACTTATGTGAATGTTTTTGTAATGATGTATCAAGATTAAAAACTGAATAGTTTTTTTGAATGCATACAAAATCAGGATCCACCAATATTATGCACTATAATGATTCGTGGATATTATACTCAAGAGAGGGACACGACGTTGCAAACACCAGTATATATCAGAAAGAAGAAACACAAACAGATATTCGAATGTTTGCTTGATTGGGCACAATTATTACGTTCAAACATCTATCATCCATTGCTGAAAAAATGCCCTTCAAAGACGTTCTATCAAGCAGTTCATATACGAAAGTTTTAACTGACGACCCTTTTATTAGGATAGAGAGGTAACAAATGGAACGAAGACGAAGAAGAAACTCAAACTTCCATAATAAACACGATCACTTACATCAATGAGATTTCAGGAAATCAACAGGATTGATAGATACCAAATGCCAGGTGAGAATTTTATTGAAAATAAACATTCTCTCAGTTCTGTTTTCGAATCGAGCAATCCGTGAAAAATCACAAGGCATATACATAGGAATATATGAGCTCAACCATCTGTACCTGTAAGAAATATAACTTTGAATATACCTGTAGACCGTATTAGAATTGAGAGTTGAAGAACATATGAAATAATACGAGGGCAAGGTGAAAAGTTCCTGAAAAATGAAACAAGAAATGATTTATTTGATCAAAACCTATTTTATTACTCAACATATTCTCCTTGTATCCTGATACACTTCTTCCAACGTTTTTCAAATTTTTTGATCTCCTTCAAATAATACGATTTCGGCAATCCTTCAAAATAGGCAATTGTTCTAGCGATGACCTCATCATTGGAGACAAATCTCTTTCCTCCGCAGCATTTATTCAAGCTTAAAAATAGATAAGAATCGCAGGAGGCCAAATCTGGAGAATATGGTGAATGACGAACCAATTCGTAGCGCAATTCATGCAATTTTCCTTTTGCAACTGCGGACCTGTGCGTCGGTGCGTTGCCCTGGTGAAAGAGCACTTTTTTCTTCTCCAAATGCGGCCACTTTCGCTTCAAATCGGCGTCGAATCCAATTAAGTAACCGCTCTGCATAATATACGCCGGTGATCGTTTTGCCCTTTTCAAGGTAATCGATATGGACGATATCGTATGCATCCCAAAAAACTGTAGCCATGACTTTGTTGAGCGATAAACCCACCGTTTCGACTGTTCTTTGGTCTTTGGTATATTGTGATGGATCCATGTTTCGTCCACGGTTAAGAAACGGAGGAAAAAGTTCTTCTCATCGCGCTTGAACATCGTCAAATACTCCTTTGGAGTTATCAGACGGTTGCGCTCGTTGTTAATAGAGAGAGAATGCGGCACCCATCTGGCAGATAGTCCTCTCATTTTTGAGAATTTATGCAAAATGTTCCGTACCCGTTCAGTTGAGATGCCTATAGCCTCAGCATTCTCGTGAACTCCAACTCACCGATCGTCCAATATCAAACGATGGATATTTTAAACGATTTCTGGCGTTGTAATCTCAATTGAGCGACCAGAACGTTCGGCGTCCTTTGTAGTCATACCAGTGGAGTAAATCTGGCGAGAAAAAAGGCAAGGTTGGCGAAAATTTTACGATGCTTAGCGACCCGGTGGAAAGTGTTTGTCAGGGTACCAATAACAACACCCTGAAATTTCTATTTCCCAAAGTGGGTGCAACCCCCTTTTTTTATGCCAAAAGTATTTTGACATTTTTGAGGGTAGTTTAGCAAACCTGTTTATGACAGACTTTGAAGAAAGAGCCATCCAAACAGCCAGCCAAAAACCAAAACTATGGCTACGATACGTAGACGATACGTTTGTTATCTGGACTCACGGAGAAGCCGCACTGACAAAATTTCTGAGCCACATAAACAGGATTCACGAAAAAATCAAGTTCACAATGGAGATCGAGAAGGACAACCAACTACCCTTCCTAGACGTTCTTGTGAGCAAGACAAACGGCAGAATAGGACACACCATATACAGGAAGCCAACACACACGAATCGTTACTTGAACGCCCAGTCACATCACCATCCAGCACAACTCCAATCCGTAATAAAAACACTCATAACCAGATCAGACCGACTAACCGACAATGACCACAAACAACAAGAAATGCAGACAATACAAACCACGCTACAACAAAACGGGTTCTCGAAAGACAATATCAGACGAGCACTAAGACCACGACGCCAGACAGATCGAACCACAGAAGAAGAAAAAGGAGAACCTGTCGCCAAAGCCCATCTGCCATACGTCAAAGGTACTACAGAGAAGATCAGCAGAATTCTCAAAAAACACAACATTAAGACAAGTTTCAAAACGACAAGAAAGATTGGTTAAGTACTGCCTAACGCTAAATCCAAAATAAATCTGGAAACACAAGGGGTCTACGAAATACCATGCAAAGATTGCGGAGGAAGCTACATAGGACAAACTAACAGAAGGATCAACATTCGACGTGAAGAACACCGCAATGCAGTCGCAAAGCAAGAAACAACATCATCACTTGCCGAACATGTGAGAAAAACTTCACATGAAATCGATTTTGACAACACCCGAGTCCTAGCCAGCCTGGAGCAGAAAAGAAAACGCATCATAAGAGAAGCTATCGAAATCGAGAAGCGACCTTCAAATCTCAATACAAGAGATGATACACAGAGATTACCAACTGCTTGGAAACCAGCCCTTCAACCACCCAGGAGAACAATCAACCAGACTAATTCAACGGACCGGCAAACTCGCTCGAACGCAACGAACCGACAAAATCGCTCGAACGCAACAGACCATCAAACCGGCAAAATCATCCAGATGTAACAAGGATACATAAAACACCAACAGGATCAACGGAGATCAGTTTCAAGTTAACTCGAAGCAGAGCAGCAGCCCTGAACAGAAGACCTGAAGATTGCACATGAGATTGTGCCGAAACGTCGTCATATCAACGGTTTCTATCGAAACCAATCTACGACAACGCGGAGTATATCCCGGCAACCCAATACAGCATACAACGCCCGCGGAAACCTGAAGCAGAACATATATATATATATATATATATATATATTATTAACTAAACTCTTATGAGTTTATTTTGCCCCACGTTGTGGTGACAATTGTTAAGAAAACTCTTACTGAGTTTTTATTTATTTAATAATTATAATTTATGCTTCCGGCTAGCTTTTATTTTGTTTATTTTGAATAATAATGAACTTTCTCTTTTTTATATTATTTTATGGAATTAAACACAATATTCTTTGAATGTTAAAAAGTTTCTATATTTAAATCTCTATGACTCTATTTATCTCGGGTTTCTAATTTACAATTTTATTTTATGTTCTAAGCATAGAACTAGCTTTAACCTCAAAACTATTCAATATTAATAGTTGTTTACAAAATTACAAACGACAATCTTTCTTTCAGATTTACAAATAATACTACAATGGAAATATAATAAACAAACTTACTTTTAGTTTATATCCAAAAGTGTGTTTAACTATGTTGGCAATTTTCAATTTAATTCTTTTATAATTTCGTTGATGATTCACTTTTACACAATACTATGCTTTTTCACAATAATCACAGGTAACTAATTTGGATTACTTCTTCTTGAGACTCAGGAACTGTTGATAATACTTTGCTTTATCCTTTTAGATAAAACATGAAACTTTTCGATGCTTTATTTAAATTATTGATGAATGGCAATCGTTGGAAATTTCTTCTTAATTGGAGGTTATTACAGCCTTTTTACTGGATTCAGATACTTGGATAATCGTTGACTTTATATAAAATTTATTAACTTTGGTTTCTTTGAACCTATCGAAGTTTGGAACACTTTCGTTCACTGGTTTTTTTATAGGTTATGAAATCTTGGTGAGTTGCAGTAGTACTTTCAGTCTACAGATGTAATGGCAAACTGCACTTCTTTACTTTCAGATTCGTATTTATAGGCCTCCAAAACCGACGCTACTTTATGTCATAATCAACCTATGAGAAGCTTTCTTTTCAAATCAAGGATGCCAAGTTAATTGTTGTGAAACTGACACAAGTCTTCATTGTTACCAGATTGACATTGGAAATTCCTATTGACCAATCAGAATTTAGTATTCTTTACTTTTTGAATTATTTGAGATTTTCAACTTATTTTAATTGTTAGTGATTCCTTCTTTTTAAATTAATATTGCCTACATTTTTCCCCACACTTTGGTATAATTTAACCTATGATTGGGTTATTATTAATATGATTATTCCCATATTTATGGTTTTCTTGACAGTTACTTATTCTTAAATCTAATACATATCATATTATATCAATAACATTCTTTTAACATTACATAACTCAAATTTACTAATCCTAACTTACATCTATAACATTATTCAATGTTTTGTACTATCTCATGATAGTTTTGTAATCATTTTACTTATGATTTATGATTTCGTTACACTGAACGTTTCTTCACTTTCACTGAAGTTCTTGTTTATCACATCTTATACTATTACATCGTTGTTTATTATGTTTTACATTGTTAATATTAATATCCTAACTATTATTTAGCTTTTATTATTGTTTTTAATTCCATAAAATATTTTTTATTTGATCTTTTCTGATTTTCATAGTTCGGTAAGTTATTATTTTTAAATTTTTATTGTCTATGAAATGAAATCATAACAAATTCCCCTAAATCAATTTTAACATTTTAATCACATTAATATTTAAAATTTATTTATCTTTTGATTTTATTTTCATGAACTAAATTTATTAATAATTATACTTGTATATTTGATCAATATTAAATATTCCCCTTATCTTTCCGTTTTCAGGATTCATTAATTCATAACTATTTTCAGCATTTTCATTCATGACTACATACGGACCTTCAAAAGCAAAACATAATTTTCCACATATATTCTTTTTATTATTAGTTACTCTCATTGCTCTTACTATTACTAATTCACCTATTTCAAATTTAATTAACCTTCCTCTTTTTCTCATTTCCCTATTCATATACTTTCTTGCATTTCTTTCTAACCTATTACTTGTAAATAAATTCTCTCTTTGATTTTACATTTCTTTTTATTTTTTTCTGATAATTCTGTTTTCCCTTTTCTAATTCTATCTAATGAAATATTTGTTCCTACTTTATATTTGAACATTCTATATGCACTTTGAATACCAACAGATTTATCTTTTAATCTATACACTTTTCCTTTTAAAATAATCTCAGTGTAATCTTTACAACTTTTATGTAATGTTATCAAACAAAAATTATTTATTAATTCTTTTACAAAAATGCATGGGTGTAATAATTTTATATTTCCATTGAATTTTATCTTACTTTCAAAACCCACATTTCTGTATTCTATATTCATTCTCTCTTCTGATCGATTCTCAATTCCTTTTATTCTTTCATCCTGTTCATTAATTATTTTATCCTGTTCATTTACCATTTTATCCAGATTTTCTTTCATACTTTGTACATTCACAGTCACATTCTCTTCACTATTCTTCCCCATATCATTCATTCGATTTTCAATAATATCAATTTCTTTCTCTACATTATTAAACTTTCTATTTACAAAGCTATTATATTCTTCTAATTTATTATCTATACTTTCTTCAACATGTTGTCTTATTTCCTTTTTCTCAGTTTCAACTATTCTCATAATTTCCTCAGTTCTTTTATCAAATTTATCATTCACTCTCTTAAGTTCATCTCTTATTTCACTCATACCTTGTTCAATTTTAGCATTTGTTTCATTCGTTTCATTAGCTTTTAAATTTAAACTTTCAAGTAATTTTATTATTTGTGCTTCCATTTTATGTCCTTATTATTTAATTGAATTTTTATAATTTACTTTGATTACGCGGTTCTATTTGAATTTCCTTTTCAGAATGACTTTTTATTTCCCTTTTTCAAATGGCCTCACGTTTGAGCGACAATTATTAACTAAACTCTTATGAGTTTATTTTGCCCCACGTTGTGGTGACAATTGTTAAGAAAACTCTTACTGAGTTTTTATTTATTTAATAATTATAATTTATGCTTCCGGCTAGCTTTTATTTTGTTTATTTTGAATAATAATGAACTTTCTCTTTTTTATATTATTTTATGGAATTAAACACAATATTCTTTGAATGTTAAAAAGTTTCTATATTTAAATCTCTATGACTCTATTTATCTCGGGTTTCTAATTTACAATTTTATTTTATGTTCTAAGCATAGAACTAGCTTTAACCTCAAAACTATTCAATATTAATAGTTGTTTACAAAATTACAAACGACAATCTTTCTTTCAGATTTACAAATAATACTACAATGGAAATATAATAAACAAACTTACTTTTAGTTTATATCCAAAAGTGTGTTTAACTATGTTGGCAATTTTCAATTTAATTCTTTTATAATTTCGTTGATGATTCACTTTTACACAATACTATGCTTTTTCACAATAATCACAGGTAACTAATTTGGATTACTTCTTCTTGAGACTCAGGAACTGTTGATAATACTTTGCTTTATCCTTTTAGATAAAACATGAAACTTTTCGATGCTTTATTTAAATTATTGATGAATGGCAATCGTTGGAAATTTCTTCTTAATTGGAGGTTATTACAGCCTTTTTACTGGATTCAGATACTTGGATAATCGTTGACTTTATATAAAATTTATTAACTTTGGTTTCTTTGAACCTATCGAAGTTTGGAACACTTTCGTTCACTGGTTTTTTTATAGGTTATGAAATCTTGGTGAGTTGCAGTAGTACTTTCAGTCTACAGATGTAATGGCAAACTGCACTTCTTTACTTTCAGATTCGTATTTATAGGCCTCCAAAACCGACGCTACTTTATGTCATAATCAACCTATGAGAAGCTTTCTTTTCAAATCAAGGATGCCAAGTTAATTGTTGTGAAACTGACACAAGTCTTCATTGTTACCAGATTGACATTGGAAATTCCTATTGACCAATCAGAATTTAGTATTCTTTACTTTTTGAATTATTTGAGATTTTCAACTTATTTTAATTGTTAGTGATTCCTTCTTTTTAAATTAATATTGCCTACATTTTTCCCCACACTTTGGTATAATTTAACCTATGATTGGGTTATTATTAATATGATTATTCCCATATTTATGGTTTTCTTGACAGTTACTTATTCTTAAATCTAATACATATCATATTATATCAATAACATTCTTTTAACATTACATAACTCAAATTTACTAATCCTAACTTACATCTATAACATTATTCAATGTTTTGTACTATCTCATGATAGTTTTGTAATCATTTTACTTATGATTTATGATTTCGTTACACTGAACGTTTCTTCACTTTCACTGAAGTTCTTGTTTATCACATCTTATACTATTACATCGTTGTTTATTATGTTTTACATTGTTAATATTAATATCCTAACTATTATTTAGCTTTTATTATTGTTTTTAATTCCATAAAATATTTTTTATTTGATCTTTTCTGATTTTCATAGTTCGGTAAGTTATTATTTTTAAATTTTTATTGTCTATGAAATGAAATCATAACAAATTCCCCTAAATCAATTTTAACATTTTAATCACATTAATATTTAAAATTTATTTATCTTTTGATTTTATTTTCATGAACTAAATTTATTAATAATTATACTTGTATATTTGATCAATATTAAATATTCCCCTTATCTTTCCGTTTTCAGGATTCATTAATTCATAACTATTTTCAGCATTTTCATTCATGACTACATACGGACCTTCAAAAGCAAAACATAATTTTCCACATATATTCTTTTTATTATTAGTTACTCTCATTGCTCTTACTATTACTAATTCACCTATTTCAAATTTAATTAACCTTCCTCTTTTTCTCATTTCCCTATTCATATACTTTCTTGCATTTCTTTCTAACCTATTACTTGTAAATAAATTCTCTCTTTGATTTTACATTTCTTTTTATTTTTTTCTGATAATTCTGTTTTCCCTTTTCTAATTCTATCTAATGAAATATTTGTTCCTACTTTATATTTGAACATTCTATATGCACTTTGAATACCAACAGATTTATCTTTTAATCTATACACTTTTCCTTTTAAAATAATCTCAGTGTAATCTTTACAACTTTTATGTAATGTTATCAAACAAAAATTATTTATTAATTCTTTTACAAAAATGCATGGGTGTAATAATTTTATATTTCCATTGAATTTTATCTTACTTTCAAAACCCACATTTCTGTATTCTATATTCATTCTCTCTTCTGATCGATTCTCAATTCCTTTTATTCTTTCATCCTGTTCATTAATTATTTTATCCTGTTCATTTACCATTTTATCCAGATTTTCTTTCATACTTTGTACATTCACAGTCACATTCTCTTCACTATTCTTCCCCATATCATTCATTCGATTTTCAATAATATCAATTTCTTTCTCTACATTATTAAACTTTCTATTTACAAAGCTATTATATTCTTCTAATTTATTATCTATACTTTCTTCAACATGTTGTCTTATTTCCTTTTTCTCAGTTTCAACTATTCTCATAATTTCCTCAGTTCTTTTATCAAATTTATCATTCACTCTCTTAAGTTCATCTCTTATTTCACTCATACCTTGTTCAATTTTAGCATTTGTTTCATTCGTTTCATTAGCTTTTAAATTTAAACTTTCAAGTAATTTTATTATTTGTGCTTCCATTTTATGTCCTTATCATTTAATTGAATTTTTATAATTTACTTTGATTACGCGGTTCTATTTGAATTTCCTTTTCAGAATGACTTTTTATTTCCCTTTTTCAAATGGCCTCACGTTTGAGCGACAATTATTAACTAAACTCTTATGAGTTTATTTTGCCCCACGTTGTGGTGACAATTGTTAAGAAAACTCTTACTGAGTTTTTATTTATTTAATAATTATAATTTATGCTTCCGGCTAGCTTTTATTTTGTTTATTTTGAATAATAATGAACTTTCTCTTTTTTATATTATTTTATGGAATTAAACACAATATTCTTTGAAT
The DNA here is from genome assembly GCA_958510875.1 of Endomychus coccineus. Taxonomy (NCBI): domain Eukaryota; kingdom Metazoa; phylum Arthropoda; class Insecta; order Coleoptera; family Endomychidae; genus Endomychus; species Endomychus coccineus. Next base: position 217,473,560 of record OY294067.1, read on the forward strand.
GTTAAAAAGTTTCTATATTTAAATCTCTATGACTCTATTTATCTCGGGTTTCTAATTTACAATTTTATTTTATGTTCTAAGCATAGAACTAGCTTTAACCTCAAAACTATTCAATATTAATAGTTGTTTACAAAATTACAAACGACAATCTTTCTTTCAGATTTACAAATAATACTACAATGGAAATATAATAAACAAACTTACTTTTAGTTTATATCCAAAAGTGTGTTTAACTATGTTGGCAATTTTCAATTTAATTCTTTTATAATTTCGTTGATGATTCACTTTTACACAATACTATGCTTTTTCACAATAATCACAGGTAACTAATTTGGATTACTTCTTCTTGAGACTCAGGAACTGTTGATAATACTTTGCTTTATCCTTTTAGATAAAACATGAAACTTTTCGATGCTTTATTTAAATTATTGATGAATGGCAATCGTTGGAAATTTCTTCTTAATTGGAGGTTATTACAGCCTTTTTACTGGATTCAGATACTTGGATAATCGTTGACTTTATATAAAATTTATTAACTTTGGTTTCTTTGAACCTATCGAAGTTTGGAACACTTTCGTTCACTGGTTTTTTTATAGGTTATGAAATCTTGGTGAGTTGCAGTAGTACTTTCAGTCTACAGATGTAATGGCAAACTGCACTTCTTTACTTTCAGATTCGTATTTATAGGCCTCCAAAACCGACGCTACTTTATGTCATAATCAACCTATGAGAAGCTTTCTTTTCAAATCAAGGATGCCAAGTTAATTGTTGTGAAACTGACACAAGTCTTCATTGTTACCAGATTGACATTGGAAATTCCTATTGACCAATCAGAATTTAGTATTCTTTACTTTTTGAATTATTTGAGATTTTCAACTTATTTTAATTGTTAGTGATTCCTTCTTTTTAAATTAATATTGCCTACATTTTTCCCCACACTTTGGTATAATTTAACCTATGATTGGGTTATTATTAATATGATTATTCCCATATTTATGGTTTTCTTGACAGTTACTTATTCTTAAATCTAATACATATCATATTATATCAATAACATTCTTTTAACATTACATAACTCAAATTTACTAATCCTAACTTACATCTATAACATTATTCAATGTTTTGTACTATCTCATGATAGTTTTGTAATCATTTTACTTATGATTTATGATTTCGTTACACTGAACGTTTCTTCACTTTCACTGAAGTTCTTGTTTATCACATCTTATACTATTACATCGTTGTTTATTATGTTTTACATTGTTAATATTAATATCCTAACTATTATTTAGCTTTTATTATTGTTTTTAATTCCATAAAATATTTTTTATTTGATCTTTTCTGATTTTCATAGTTCGGTAAGTTATTATTTTTAAATTTTTATTGTCTATGAAATGAAATCATAACAATATATATATATACTCATATATGCAAGGAATCTTGCGTAACTGCTAACTCGGCCATTTTTTCACCGATTTGGCTGAAATTTACGTCGAAGATAGGAGCTATGGTCTTGAAACTACCCTATGAATTTCAAGAGGAAATGTGGTATAGTTTTTCAGAAATTCAACTTTAAGTCAATTTTTCGATTATTTTTCAAATCAAGATATCCGATCTGGATCTGCTTTGCGGGAAAATGTAGGTATTTGCATATAGTTCTATCTCATGAAACTCATTTTTTAATTATTTTTTTCCGGCCTATATTAATTTGAAGTTTCTAAAAGTGCGAAATTTCTCAATTTTATACAGATATTGTGAGACTCAGAAGCTGATAGCGCTTTAGGCTCCGGAATTTTCATGTGGCCTATCGAAATGAGAAGGTTCAAATTGTATAAAAACACAATCGCATGAACGCCAGACGTCCTATGTAATTACCTACGAACGTAATCATTTTGACGTTTCCCTCTAGAAGCTTGCTACGTGTCAGTTAGAGTTTATACATTTTACCTTGGTCTTGTTATGTTGGGGTCGGTTCGTGCCCCGTGCGGGCGGCGCCAGTTGTAATAAAGTATTTTCGGCTCTGAGCCGCTAACTTTCACTCGCTTCGGGTTCATTTTAGTAGCTGGGAAATTCCCTTTGGTACGTCGCACGTTAACGCGCGTAGCTGAGACCTGAGAGTACCTGTTTCTATTTTAATTGAAGTTTTCTATTTAATGGACATTTATCGAAAAATAGAAGGGCCGTCGGGTACGGTCCGATACCTTATCTACTACATGGAGCGAAAACGGCACGCGAAAAGTTGTCGTAAAGCCGTATTAGGTACAACCAGTTTGCACTTTTCTAACTCGCCAGCTACGCGCTCCTCACGTGAACGTCATTCAATTTATCTCAAGTTAACCAAAATGGCCAATATGGACCGTAAAAAAAATTATTAGAAAATGAGTTCGATGACATAAAACTATATGCAAATACCTAAATTTTCTCGCAAAGCAGATCCCAATCGGATGTAAATGACATGAGATATCTTAATTTGAAAAATAGCTAAAAAATTGACTTAAAGTTGAATTTCTGAAAAACCATTCAATATTTTCACTTGAAATTTAGGGGGTAGTTTTGAGACCATAACACCTAGTAGAAGATAGCTATCTACAGTTCGATTTTGAAATGGGTATCTGATGATCTAGTAGAGTTTAATGCAACCCTATTTCAAACTTGCGTCTTCTCCAGGAAATCGGATACCACAATCCCTAATATGATGATATCAGGTACAACTATTCTTATGAAGTCTTTCATGACAATGCTCGGGATCATCATCAACAGCACCCTATCATGGGACGATCATTTGAAGTTCATCGCGGAAGCCGCTTCACAAAAACTTGGTTTTCTATTCGGCCAACTCGGTTGGAAAATGACCCAGTTAGCCGTTATGCAAAATTCCTTGCATATATGAGTATATATATATGTTTATTAGGAGGAGGGGGGAGGTCGGATCAACTTGAAATTTGGACTGGAAGTTTTTCGGACATTGACAATAAAAGGGTTCTACCTTGGTTTCTTAATTTTCAATACAACCAGAGATATTTATTTTTTTTGCTAAACTACCCTTAAAAATGTCAAAAAACCTCTTTTTGGCCAAAAAAAAATGGGTTGCACCCACTTTGTGAAATAGAAATTTCAGGGGCTTGCGATTGGTACCACAATGAACATTTTCCACCGGGTCGCTAAGCATCGTAAGATTTTCGCCAACGTAACACATGTCTGGCAGAAATCCATCAAGAATATGGTGAATCTCTAGCTGTATCATTGTATATCTCCAAAATATTTGACCGAGTCTGGCACCAAAGCCTTCTTGGGAAATCTCCGTCATACGGTTTGCCGCCTCAACTTTGTCGCTTAATATCGAGTTTTCTCTCAGAGAGATCACTCCATGTCGTGATTGACGGATCATCCTCCGATGTAATGACTGTCAACGCAGGTGTTCCATAGGGCTATGCCTTGGCACCAACTTTTTTCCTGTTCTTTATCAACGATCTGCTGAACGCAATTAATGGAGATCTGGCAAAGATTCCGAAATGGGTATCTGATGATCTAGTAGAGTTTAATGCAACCCTATTCCAAACTTGCGTCTTCTCCAGGAAGGCGGATACCACAATCCCTAATATGATGATATCAGGTACAACTTTTCTCATGAAGTCTTTCATGACAATGCTCGGTATCATCACCAAGAGCACCCTATCATGGGACGATCATTTGAAGTTCACTGCGGAAGCAGCTTCACAAAAACTTGGTTTTCTATTCAGCCAACTCGGTTGGAAAATGACCCAGTTAGCCGTTACGCAAGATTCCTTGCATATATGAGTATATTTATATTTATTACGAGTAGGGGGGAGGTCGTATCAACTTGAAATTTGGACTGAGAGTTCCTTGGACATTGACAATAAAAGAATTCCACCATGGTTTCTTAATTTTCGATACAACCAGAGATATTAATTTATTTTGCTAAACTACCCTTGAAAATGTCAAAAAATCTCTTTTTGGCCAAAAAAAGGGGTTGCACCCACTTTGTGAAATAGAAATTTCCGGGAGTTGCTATTGGTACCACAATGAACATTTTCCATCGGGTCGCAAAGCATCGTAAGATTTTCGTCAACCATTTGCCAGATTTACTCCACTATACTACCACAACGAAAATCAGTAAAACACTTGTGAATTATTCCAATCGATGGTAAAGAGTCCCCATAATGTTTAACAACCAATGCTTTGGTTTGCGTAATGAGGTTTTTTCCACGCAAGGAATTATGTTCAATCAAGACGCGAAATTCGCTTTGTTCCTGCTTACAAAAATTTTCAAGGTTGCTTGCTTTCGATGGGTGTAACTGAAAGACATGTCAGTCTGCAAATTTTTATGCGTTCTACTCAAAGATGGTACATCACAAATGCCACATGAGATTTTCGATCGTGGCGCCATCTGTTTTATTTTTCAGGGACTTCTCACCTTGCCTTCGTATGTACAATATTCACCATACTTATACATATTTTGGTAACTAATACTTTATCCTCTTTCTAGTGTGGAGAATAGAATAACTTACATGATTAGATTTATAAGTTACCTTGATATAACTTGATAAGCAATGTAGCAGCGTAGCTTATTGTTATTTCGGTAATTCATATATCACACTTTGCTTCCGAATTTCACATCAATGATTCTCAATTTATTCCAATGGAACTTCCTGAACTCTCATAGATTTATTTACAGTGGACATATTTCTCTATTAAGTTCTACCTACCTCTCTGGAGATACGTTCCTTGCCAGTAAAAGCTGTTCCGTGTCGCAGGGCACGTACAGGGACTTTTTACTACCAGTAATTCTCTACAGAATGGGCGGAATATTTTCTCTGGATTGCAATAAATTATTGATGCAGCTTTATTTGAATGCTCGGATCCTACACTGGCGAAGTTTCAACAATATATGTTAGATAAATAATGAAAAATAGTATGCTTCTTGCATAGTGATGCTCATACTAGTGCCCAAGACCGCTCAAGCTAGTGCCCAAAACCTCAATGCTCACTTATTTGGAAATGCTATTCAATCACAAGAAGAAGACTGTTTATCATATTGGGGATTTATAATATCCCTGAATAAGTTAATGGAATTTCGATCAGGACCAAAGGTGTTACGTAGCTTCTGAGACATCGGATAATCATGGAAAAATTCTACTAAATTCGACAAACTTCTTGAATTTTAATCAATATAATGGAGTACTTAATGCAAATGATAAGTTGTTATACTCAGTTTCTAGCTTTGTTCATAGTAGTCATGCAATAGTCTCAGAAAACACGCACCATAAAACTATCGGAATCTTAGTTGCATTTACCTTTACTTTGAACTTGAAGAATATTTCGTCATCCAACCAATTAAATTTCAGATACGCAAAATATGAATGTTGCCATCAATCGAATTGATTGGGACAATTTTCTTTTGTATAAACACACCTAACAATCAGTTGAAATCTTCTACAGAATAATCAACGGAAATTATAATCAATGTTCGAACAAAAAGGTAAATTACCCAGTTTGGTTTTCTCTAGAATGAATATCCTTTATAAAAGAAAAATTCAAGGTGAATAGACGCTGGAAAAAATACAGAAATGGAATTGATTATCGTTTATTCTCCTAATATTGCTCCTATCGATAGTCATCGCACAATTAGGACAATTCGGCTTGATCTGAATATCAAAAGCTCTATGGGGCCAGACGGAATTCCACATGTCGTTCTAAAGGAAAGTGAACCTGAATTAACATACATTTTCTGCAGATTGTTGACTCATTCATACAAACTTGGTGTGTTTCCTTCCAGCTGGAAAACAACTAAAGTGTGACCAATTGCAAAAAACGTAAAGAAGACCCTCCCTAATAATTATAGACCCATTACACTATTATCTGTGATCTCTGAAGTGATGGAAAAAGCAATCAACATCGAGCTCATCAACTACCTAGAGAACTACGAAACTGAAAGATCGGTAATATGGCTTTCGTCACCAAAGATCTACAGGAGACCTGCTTGCCTACGTAACACGTGTATGGCAGAAATCCATTAAGTATATGGTGAAGCTCTAGCTGTATCATTGCATATTTCCAAAATATTTGACCGAGTCTGGCACCAAAGCCTTCTTGGGAAATCTCCGTCATACGGTTTGCCGCCTCAACTTTGTCGCTTAATATCGAGTTTTCTCTCAGAGAGATCACTCCATGTCGTGATTGACAGATTATCCACCGATGCAATGGCTGTCAACGCAGGTGTTCCATAGGGCTATGTCTTGGCACCAACATTTTTCCTGTTCTTTATCAACGATCTGCTGAACGCAATTAATGGAGATCTGGCAAAGATTTTGAAATGGGTATCTGATGATCTAGTAGAGTTTAATGCAACCGTATTTCAAACTTGCGTCTTCTCCAGGAAGGCGGATACCACAATCCCTGATATCATGATATCAGGTAAAACTTTTCTCATGAAGTCTTTCATCACAATACCCGGGATCATCACCAACAGCACCCTATCACAGGACGATCATTTGAAGTTCATTGCGGAAGCCGCTCCACAAAAACTTGGTTTTCTATTCTGCGCCAAGAGCAACATTACATCCCAGGAGCTCATCATAATCTACAAAGCACAGATTCGACCTGTCCTGGAGTACTGTTCACATGTTTGGAGTTCGGTTTTCAAACATACGCTGAAGCTCTCTAATTCTATCCAGAAGAGAGCTATTCTCTTGATTGCTGATCCTTTTCTATTGATAAGTATCAATAGCTGAACAAAAGTTATTAATACACGAACAAAAATTGAATGAACCCTTTGTTAACGTTCTCGATTGGGCCCCTCTCAAAAATGAGTGGAAAATTACAATAATCCAGCTCATTTCCATATAACCATTAGGTAATTTTCGGATAAGATCAACGCGATGTAAACTTACATATTATGTACACAATAAATAAGCTGAAAATTAAAATTTAAGACAGATAGCTAGACAGACATGACATAAATAAAAATATTAAGGTATAAAGAGATTCTTCATCACAGCAACAGACTGAAACATCAAACTAAGAGAATGTACCTATAAGTAACGGAGGTAACCATGTTGTGAACAAAGCTTCGCGGAATACAATATCCAGAAGATATAAAGCAGTAAAACTCGTAAACACGATCATAAAATATCGTTATCTATGTTAAGTACAAGGTATTATATAAAACGACCGAATTTGTGTTGCAAAATCGTTTAGAATTCCATCAATGCTCAACGTCTTAATGAACTCATGTTCAATACTGATTCAAGATGAATCTGGGAGGCTTTTTCATTCCATAGTGTTACGTAAATAGGTTCTTACTATTTTCAGTTTCGGAAATAAACCTTCCTCCTTCATGGTCTGGAAACATATCGCAAATCGCAAAGCTGATGCTGGGCAGTGCACCCTGTGAATATCCAAAATGCACATTGCTCCAAAACAAGCAGCTGTATGAAGTTCACATCCACCTTAATAATATGGGTTAGCTTCAAATAATCATTTTATAATTATTTGTATCTTTTAAATTGAATGATATGTAAGAAACTGAAACATGCGTCATATAGTTTTATTGAAAATCACAATGAGACTCAGGAGCTACTTGTTTTAACAAATTAGGTGCATTTTTACGTATTAGAATATGAATGACATAACAGCGCTCTTCAATTCCAGCTTTGGAGAGTATATCTCGAGGAAGCTGGATAGACATTGTTCTTTTATTCTTATTTTAAATAATTACATGCTGTTTTCTTCGACCATTTGAACCACGTTTATTTCTAAATTACATTAAAAATTACAAATAAATTGTATTATTTGATATAATAAGTAGAGAACTCAATTTATAAACTTAAATAGAATAACTGTTTTTGATTATCAAATGTATGAATGTAACTAGTATCGCTAATACTGTAGCTCCTTCAAAAAATATCACAAAGTACCGCCAAGTTTGTTTCTAACAGTTAATTACAAATTACGCCCTTCGGCCCGCGGCCTGTGGCGTTTTTCGTTACGCCACTTTATTCAACGGTGAACCTTTTGTATTTGAATACAGTCTAAAGATGGTGTTAAACGCCAAAACCCGAGTGATGGTAAAAGTTGAAGTGATGGTCATATGAAGGGTAGTGTCTAACTTTGTAATATAGGTGATAATTGTGATTTGATGACTTCATTAAAGGAACAAGTATGAAAAGGCAAGTATTTATCACTTGCTCATAATATGCTGATGTTTGAAAGAAGTCTTTTCTTAAACTAATTAATCGATGTATACACACCGATCCACACTTTTGTTTTAATTTTCTAAATATTTATTCACATAATTGAAGTGATTGGAATCATGTGTTTTCTGTATTATAAAAATAAGTATCGAATTTAACACAGGATGTGTTTTGTTACAACAGTGAATTGAAATAAACAAATGTAAATGTTTGTTTGATACTTCCTTCCCATTTTTTAGCTATGGAGTTTTTAGAAGCGGTACCGTAGCAAAGGGGAATAGAAAATGTTAACTGACAACATGTCAAGTTATGCTTCCAGCAAAAACTCTTACAGTGACATGTGACGAGTGGCAGACTCCCGAACCCGGGCCGCTGCTGAGCTTTCTTGAATAATTATAATTGAAAACGATTTATTAATAGAAGTTACAGTCAAAGGGGGAAACGATTATGAGAGTTATGTAGCTCATAATAAAAATATAATAAGAGTATCCGATAATTTCTCTGTAGCATTCACATTCAGGATACAAATAATTCTGAAAGTTATCTCAAACGTTCCTCATTTCATGGAGTTTATAAGCAGTAGATACTTTTCATCACATAATACTGATTTTTATAATAATGTGTGAATCCATATTATCCCAAAACAACTAGGATAAAACCTCAATAGGAGAGAGAGAATAGCTTAAGAATAGAAGAAGAAGAGGGAAAATATTTGGTTGTCAACGATCAGTTGGAAGTGACCTTATGTCTCGTTCACAACTTTGATAGGTACTCTTCATACAGCTTTCTTTTCCAGAGACTCTATATCATACATGAAGCCAGAGGAAGGCCGCAGAAATGGATGAAAATCTAGCAAACATTTTGAAATGAAGATCTGATAATCTAGTAGATATTAATGCAACTAATTAAGCTTGTTTTTTCCAGGAAGGCTGATCATGCACGATATCAAGATGATGTCAGGTACAACTATCCCTACGAAGACCTCAATATCCTTAATCAGTATCACCACCAATAGCATGCTCTCACGGGACGATCGTGTGATGTTCTTTGCAAAAACTGACAAACAGAAACTACATCAGCGCCTCTAGCGGCGGTGGTAAAATGAGGCAAGCTTAAATATGCGGTAATTGTCGAAATTTGGGTTTTTTCATCGAAATTTTTCATGTTTGAAAAAGTTTTATGCGAAATATCGTATAAGATAGATATAGAATGTGTTGCTTATTCTACAATAAATATACTAGCAAACAAAATAGTGATGATAAATAATTTTTCTGAATGCTGAACTATCATAACCTGTACCTGTATATTTGGTTACGTATTATTCAAATAATTTTTACTAACTCTCATAATAATTTCAAATTAAAGGAAAAACATCGATGAACTACAGAATGGAACATAATGAATTAACCATATTGGAGTTATTCCAAATAATCTAATGAAATTGAAAAGTTTTACAGAAAAATTATTGGAGCAATAATAATGGACTAATCTGGAACTTGCAGAATTGTTTGGTAGTCATGCTCAATACTCTGTGAGGGTCACCCTAGAAGGAATATAAGTATATAGAAAATGTGGCCCATACACATTCAAAACACGGTACTGACAAATATCTAATAGGCAATTTAGAAGAAATGAAAATATAGAGAAAGAGCAATTCAATGAATACGAATTAATCTCCAGTTGAAGATAATCTTAATTTACACTATTAATTCCAAACAGTATTTGAACAGGCAATTTTTTGTTCTATTCTAGTTTAATCTGATGATGGCTACTTGAATGGAATAGAATAGAATAATAGAATAGAACTTATTTGTCGAATATATACATGTTTTAATACAGTTATAACATACTTTTTTCAATGGAATGATTCTCATGTATGCTGAAGCTCATGTGAGCTATTGAGAAGTGTAGTTCACTTTGAGTTGTTTTTACACACATATAAGCAATCACACAATATGTATAATTAGTAATCGATGTTCGCATATATAAGTTAGTTTTTGGTGAAATAATGACTAGTGCATGTTAATAGTAAAAGAAAGATGGTTATCATAATAAAAACGATTTACATGTGATCATTTGAAAATTCTCTAGTATCGTAATAAACGTAAGATTGAAAAAAATTTTAGACCTTAATTTTAAAAATGTTTAGGGAAATTTTTCCTGTTATTGAGGGCGATAGGTGATTGAATGTTTTTATTGCCATATATAAGGAACCTTTTCTGTTCACTGTATAATTGAATTCATTTGGTATATACTTGTTTTTGTTGCCAGTGTCATATTTGTGTACATCCGTGAATTCTTCTAATTCATGTTTTTTTTTTAAATCCAACAAGAAAAGATGATATAGATACAAATTTGTAATTGTCAGTACTTTCAGTCTTTCAAGATTACTCCTACAGGATTCGGTTCATTTTATCCCACAAAAAGCTCTGAGAGCTCTTTTTTATATTATGAATGTGCTGTTGATATCTACTGAATGTCCCCAAAACTTAGCTACCGTGGTAGCTGAAATGTCCTTAGTACTTCAACAGGATTAGTAACTATTATGCTTTCATGGTGAGCTCAACGTTTGTCCACTACACAACAAACCATTTCATGAGTTTTTGATGTAATCCATAGTGAGAAGAATTTGCTCAGGAATTACAAAGTCCATTTGTTTTAATAGCTGCATTTATTGGTATCATCTATACGATTCAAGGAAACATATAATACGATTACAATATTTAGAAAAGAAAGATGTTATGGAAACACCCCGGACATAAAAGTATTGAAAAAGTTTATTGGCCACAGTCTTCGTAACCGTGTGGAGTTACTCTGGATGATTATATCAAGAACAAGCTAAAAAACCGCTTAGGCAATACCTTTGATGAAGTGTCCGACTTCGATGCGTCCAGGATTTACAACATCGATTGTGAGTCGTGTTCAAATTTCTATGTGGGTCAAGCTATAAGCAACATTTTAACTCGGTATAAAGAACATTTTGCCCATATAAAGAAGAATAATGATGAAAAATCAGCATTACTTGAATATATTTTAACTACAGGTCACAACCTTTCTCAGGAAAGCTTATCACTTTCAAAACACAGTACGGATAAATATCTAGGTAATTTAGAAGGGGTAGACATGTATAAACGTGACATTAATTTATTAAATTCCCACTTTTTTCAAGTTACCTTCTGTTTGCATTATTATCCCCAAATAGTATTCAAATAGCCAGATTTTGATTGAGTTTACTCTGATGGCTACTTAATGGCCGAAAGGTCCTCACTACTTCAACAGTATTCTTACTGGATATTAACATAATTAAATAAGGTAAAACGGACTACTTGGTCACTAAGCAGGCAAATTGTAGGACTATATTTATGTTTGAAATTGACCAGTGATTCTAATAAATTCAGTTTCAGCCCTTTTGTACACTATAAATGAGGAATAAACACCCTCATCCACTAAAAATACTACTGAAGTACTGGGAACGTTTCGGCTACCAAATAGCCATCATCAGAGTAAACTAAATTGAAAACCAAAATGTGCCTGCTTAAATACTAGTTGGATATAATAATGTAAAGAAAGGGGTACCCTCAGCTGGAGATAAATCGAAATTTAATAAATTGCACTTACGTTTATTTCCATCCCTGCTAAATTACCTAGAAATTTGTCTGTACTGTGTTTTAAAAGTGATAAAATTTCTTGAGAAATGGTATGACCTGTATTTGAAATATGTTCGGCTACCGCTGATTTTTCACTATTATTTTTCTTTATATGTGCAAAATGTTCCTTATAATGAGTTAAAATGTTCCTTCTAGTTTGACCCACATAGTATTTTGAATACGACTCACAATTGATTTTGTGAATCTCGGATTTGTCAATATCGGAAACTTTGTCAAAGATGTTGTCTAAACAATGTTTTAGCTCGTTCTTACATCTATAAACCGGTTGTATTGCAAATTTAGAAAAAACTATGGGATTTATTAATTACTGAAGAATGATAAGTGAAACTTCTGACTTTTAATTGGTAATGGGTCTAATTTGGTTCGTTGGCTACGTTCCAACTTTCTTTTCCGTTTTCCCGGATTTGTCGAATCCGAAAACTTTATCAGAGGTTGTTGTTGCTTAAACGGTGTTTTAGCTTGTTGTTAGATCTATAAGTAAACTGGTTGTATTGCAAATTTGGAAAACAAACTATGGAATTTATTAATTACTGAAGAATAATAAGTGGAACTTTTGAATTTTATTGAAATAGATATTTGAAGGAAATGGCTCTTCTTTGGTTAGTTGGCTACGTTCCAATTTCCTTTTTCATCTAGAAATTAAATTATGGATCATAGATTCCCGGTAACCATTACCCAACGCAATTTGCTGAAGTTTCTCAATATCTTTGTTCGTTTGTTCTTTTGTACAGAGATGATTGGCAAAGGTGGAATCTATTTTTCGTAAATCAAAGGATCTCAAATGTTTTTATTGAATTTATGAACAAAAAATGTCGTTCTAATATTGTTATACTTTATAATCAGCTTTTTCAGTTGAACTAATATGAAATAACAGGAGCCTTCAAGTACTATTTCCAGAATTTTTAAATCTAACAATTTAGGACCATACGGGTATAGCATACAGAGCCGTAGATATAGCCACTGAGTTGATCAGTCTTATTTTGCTGCTTGATTGGTCTCCTACATAAGGCAAGTTTCATAGAGCAGAGACTACCTTTGATGTATTTTCCATTTTTTTGTTAAGATGGACCTCAAAAGACAATCTAGTATCCAGCCATACTCCTAAGTACTTGATGGCTTTTTTGGGAAGTATCGTGGCTTCTTTTACCTTAAAAGATATTGAAGGAATCATTCTTTTCGTAGATATGATGACTACTTCTGGTTTTTCCGCAGCAAGGTTCAATCCTTTAGAAGTGAGCCAATGGTTGATGATTCTGATGACTCCGTTGACTTTGTCTTCCGAATCCACGTGGTCTATGCTGCTGTCGAAACTCCTACCTCTATACCAACCTAATACCTATTGAGTGGCCTATCTACTGGCTATCACAATCTGAGCATGTTAATTTATAAACTCCTGATTTCTTTAATGTGGTGATTTTATCTTTAGTATTAGAAAATATATGAGGGTGTTTGAAGGAAATATTCAAATTATGTTTACAGATAATATCAGCTATTTATTTGGAGTTGACCCGAAATAAGGGGCAATTAATTTTTCCTTATTATCCTTAGGTCAGGTGTATATACAATAGAAGACAAAACATTGTAGTATATTGAGCTTCTAATAGTATATGTATGACTCATAATCTCCTGTTCATTCGTAACTTACTGTGTTATCGTTTGAACAGAAAAGTTTAACTGTTCGTTTCGTGATAAAATTAGTGGTGATATATACTTAGACAAAAGAGTAATTGTTTATTCTTCGTAATCAAGCTGCTAATGATGAATTAAAATGAACATTCTTTTCTATATCACATTTTATTTTCGAAAGTTGTCACCTTCTTAAATAATATTCACTACATAGAACACCAAGCTTTTGAGGATACTATTTCAAGTTGGTAATAATCAACGACGTAGACAATTAGTTTTTGTCACTCGAGTCAGTTTGACGCAAAAAGCAATTGCTAAAATAATTCTATTAGAGCTTCTATTTCACTCATATAGCATCTCTAGAGAAGTTGGTTTCAGAAGACATTTATTAACAAAGTCGCGGACGTGTTGAGTTTACGGATCAGCACCCGTCTTGGAAGCAGCCTCTCGCAACCTCACGAATTTCGAGATTCTGACGAATGACTGAAATTTGTCACGACAGCTCACGTATTTAATTAACATAACTAAAGTTCTTTCTTAAATTGCATAGTCGTTTCATTTAATAAGGTGGTTGTTACGCAGAAACTGTTAATTTCCAGCGCTTGTCTTATACCCATACTTGTAGCTTTCTTCGTGTAAAAAAACACTAAAACTTCTCTCGAACACGGATCGTTCGCTGAATATTTGATAGTAAAGTTTGGGAGGCACATCCCATTTCTTATTATGTGTAATAAACCGAATATTCTGAACTCAAACTTTTACGCTCTCCTGTCATATTTTATGATGGCTTTCACCACCTTAATTATAGTGGTTACTTTAAGACTTGAATTGTTTACATTAATCATTGGAAGTTGAGGAGTGGAAGTAATCCATAGGATTCATAAACATATTGTATAGACACGTGTGTAGATTTAATAGATTCCTCTAGAAATAAGAAATAATCACCCTTATCGACAAGAAAATTTTGAGTGAATAATGGTGATTGTTTTTATCCATAGTGTTATAGTGTACCCATAGTGAATCCTTCTATAGTTCATTAGATTCCACTAATCGGTCCTAACTGTTCATTCTTCTTTAAAAACTATATTCTTAGCTGATACCAAGGCGGATTTTGAATAACAAAGAAGTTGGTCCTTATTGGCGGAAAATATCATAAATATTTGTAAAATCAAATAAGAAAAAGTAGTGAACAACGCTGGTAAAACAGCTGCTTCGATCCCGGTTGTTCACATTGTTTATCTTATCCAATTGAAATTCGTATCAACTATAGGTAGGTACATAGTTAATGATAGAATTAGGCCACCAAAGTTCTGTTGAGTTATTTGGACTGATGACTTACTGGTAGATATGTTGGGAACTTCTCCTGACCCTGGTTCTCTTTTTTCTTACATTTAGAAAGGCATACACTTTAATGTTCGTAGAATATCATGTGAGTGAACGATAGAATGTTGGGCGGAGATAGACATTACAATTTACACTATGTCAAACTCATTACTTCAAGTGTACCATACCAATATTATACTACCGCACTTGAATATGAGCACACGTTGAGAGAAGAAACTTCTGTTTCCCAAAATGTTTTCCACTGTAAATTAATGACGCAGTTCCTTCTGAAACAACTGCATTGAGTTCCTCAAAATCTTCTTCTTCTATATCGTGTACATGATAATTGCTCAAAGACCGAGGCACCACTCTGCTGTCGGCCCCATGGAGTGAAGACAATAATATTATTCATCTTCTTCCTAGTTCTTCCTGATAATGCATTGATGATGTGTGTGTATCTTCAATAAGCTTCTTAAGTTTTACATATGTATTATTTATTTGTGGCTACCTAAGCATTATCCAGGAGAAACACCTTATAATGATGACAATAATTTTATTCCGGTCGTAGAAGTTATCTGAACATACTCTAATTACATTTACAAATATCATAAGGATAATGAGGTCGGCCCTTTTGGAAATAGCTGATGATATTTGTTCGTACCCAAAGCCGGCTTTCCTTTTGTCCTACATGATGCAGTGAACACTTTTCTCAGATGAATCATAAAAAGTGTAGTTCAATGTCCATAGCTTACGTTTATAAAATCTGATGCCGTTCTTTAGGAATGTTGTGAGCAATCACTTCATGTGTAGGAGTTGTTTAAGACATAGTTATATCTTCACTTTCAATATTGTACCCCCTCTTGAATCTATAAGTCGTGACTCGAATTCAGCTGTGAGGATGTCTTTTTCTGTCTGGCTTCTGGATTTTGGATTCAGAATTGAGTTGAGAAGAGTACTTAGTCCTCAGAGGGACTATTGTACCACTCCAAGAGGGATTTTCTGATACAATCTTCAAGGATGGTCTGAAAGAAATCACGTATATCTTGAGGTGAGCTCAGTACTCACAATATTCTTATCTTTGTTATCATTGCATTGCATTGATTTCCACTATTCTGCTCATCTATGCTTATGTTTCATTTATATATGGAGTAAGTAGTTTCAGTTTTTCAAATCGTGTGGCCTAAGTAGTCTTATTGAACTCAAAATGACTGCCTTCTGTATCCGGTCTATGAAGATCTGCGTCGAGTTCTTACAGGCCGTAATGATCTTCAAGTTTGAACGCAGCGGAGACTCAATTCCGCTCAAAACACCGATGATCAGATCCTCCTCTTTCAAAACCATATTCTTCACTGCCGGAGCAGAGAATCCGATGAAATACAGTCTTGGTTCGTTTATCGAAGAGGACAACTTCAGGCGTATTTGTATGGACGTGACGGTCGGAAACTGATAATTTCAGTAGATCTGGCATCGGAGTGTGGTTCTTGAGTATAGCTTGTAAAGTTCTTAGGAGGTCGGACCTCCTCCTGTGCCTTGTCAAAAGTCATGAATTGGCCAGAGAGGGAACATTTATCGTCAGGGCTGCACAAAAAGCTGCGGATGAATTTGGTCTCCGATTTCACATCAGTAGAGAGGGCCGTCTAGAAGACAACCTTGAGTTTCAACTTCCTCGTCTGAAAGCTTAGATAAATGCCGCGGAGCAAGATCTTATGCTCAGGCGGCATCTTGACAAGCCGATATACGGTGTTTTCTATCAAAACATCGGAACACTCGGCTTGTCAATTAGGCTGACCTTCGGCTATCTAAGATCAGCCGGGCTTACATCTGAAACCGAGGGATTTACCGCAGCTTGCCAAGATGGCGTAATTAACACCTTGATCTATGGCCGCAATATGATGGGTGTGCAGTTCTCTGATGTCAGCTGCAGGGCTTGTCGGAAGGCGCCTGAGACTCTTTTCCACCTGCTGTCGGCATGTCCGGCAAAAGCGGCATCGGCGTACACCCATCGCGACAATGCGGCCCTACGAGTGCTGTATTAACATCTGAGGCACTAGTACGGAATAGAACAAGAGACGCTGCTGCCTTACATGCCAGGAGATATTGAGTCCGTTGTCGGAAACGAAAAATGCCAGATCTACCGGAATTACCCGTTTCTGACCGTCAGGTCCATACAAACAAATAGGCCTGACGTTGTTCTCCTCGATAAACTAAGCAAGGCTATGGATGTCATCGAATTATCTGCTCCGGCAGAGAAGAACATAGTCTTGAGAGAGGAGGAAAAATGGACAGAATATCAACATTTCCTGTTCGAGCTCTGCACGCTATACACAGGCCACAAGGTCGTATTAATGGTTCTGATCATCGGTGTTTTGGGCGCAGATCTTGATAGACCGGATGCAAAAGGCAGTCATTCTGGGTTCAATTAGAAAACTTAGGACACACGATTCAGGAACCTGACCGTTGGGGAGGAGTAGCTTCGGTTAACTGCCTTTTAGGTCTTCTGGCGCGACTGCCAACCAGGTTTTAATGTAAAGAAAAAAGCATATATATAAACCATAGGCGAGATTCGAACCCACATTACTGGATGTCTAGTCATTGAATAAGAACTGTCAAGAGTAATTGCCAATCATAGTAATACTCTAACTCACAATCCTACCTTATTATTTATACATATAAATTCGTCATGGTTTTCTTTTGCTGCTTTATATAAAGTGAGTTGTGATTTTTCTCAGGTTTTCAGCAATTTAAACGATGTATCTTAATGGAACAATACTCTCATTTGACGCGTTTTGGCTTTCGCCTTCTTCAGTTCATTTTAGGGGAGCACACACTAATCTCGGCTTTGAAATTCAATCTGAATCCAGTCTGAATTTCGAATAAATTATTGCCAACATAATATGAAAAGTGATTTTACTCAAGTTTTTGGTATGCCTTTCAGGCGATTTCTATAAATAAGTAACTAAAATAATACTTACAGGGCTGTTTTTGAGTTCCGCAGCATAAAATAATTAATTTTAAAGAACATTCCAATCATAAATGCATCAACTTTAAGTAGGTTATTGTTATCAGCTTCTACAAAATGTCCTCCATTTCGATATTAGGAATAAATTACTCGATGAATAATAAAATTGATGAAAGAAATAACAGTAGGAAATAACTAGAAAATGACTTGATAACACTTTAAATTGATATAACGAAGGTTTTAGCAAAGTGAGATTTGTTTGCTTAGTTGTATGTGACGTAACCATAGTTTGCCCCAATCACGAAGCGTTTCCAATCACGAGATCAAACCCCATATAAAGACATTTTATTCACTTTCTTTTCGGAAAATAAACCTATTTTAGAGTGAAAATAAATGGAATACAAGTCCACTGTTTCGACTGTTCTTTGGTCTCTGGTGTGTTATGATTGATCCATGTCGCGTCCACGGTTACGAAACGGCGCAAAAACTCCTTCTTATAATACTTAAACATCGCCAAACACTCCTTTGAAGTTCTCATACAGTCGTGCTTGATGTCTACAGAGAGCAGATGCGGCACCCATCTGGCAGATAGCCTTCTCATATTCAAAAATGTATGAAAATTGTTCCGTACCCGTTCATTTGAGATACCCATAGCCTCAGCAATCTCGCGGACTTTAACTGGCCGATCCTCCAATATCATACCATAGATTTCATCGACAATTTCTGGCGTTGTTATCTCAAATTGGAAGAACCAGAACGTTCAGCTTCCTTCGTGGTCACACTGCCACAACCAAAATCAGTAAATTACTTGTGAATAGTTCGAATCGATGGTGAGGAGGCCTGATATGTTTAACAAGCGACGCTTTGATTTGCGTAATGTTTTCTCCACGCAAGAAATAATGTTTAATCAAGACACGAAATTCACTTTTTTCCATGTTGATTAGAATCTTCAAGGTTGCTTGCTTTCGATGGATGTACAAACAGAACTGAATAATATCAGTCTGAAAATTTTGATGCGTTTTTGTTAAGGATGGTAGATCACAAAAGTCACATCTGATTTTCCATTGTGGAGCCATCTATTTTATTTTTTTAGGGACTGTTCACCTTGTCCTCGTACACACAGGGGGTGTATTACTTTATGCAAAGTTTCACAGATTAGATACAACAAAATATTCCAGAGCCAAGCAAGAATTTGAACACATGTTTAATTCAGTCACGTGGAGATAACAGTAACGTGGAGATCTATGTAACGTCAGTTAAATATCCATTGCCACATAATACAAGATTTCAATCTATGTTTTAGCTGATGCAACATCTTTTATAAAATCTATTTAGTGAGCCTATCATCAAATACAACAAGGGAAGGACTCTCCTAATATTATTTTCACCGATAGCCATTATACGTCTGAAATTGTCTTTCGTTAGCACACAATCAGGTGTATTTCGCTTGATCTCAATATCATGAATGTTATGGGAACAGACGGAATTCCGCCTTCTGTTCTCGAGGAATGTGACCCAGAATCAGGACCTGTTTTTTGCAGTATTTTTACCCTTTCATTCAAATTTGGTGTCTTTCCTTCCAGTCGAATTCAATAAGAGGAAGAGAGACAGTTCCTGATGATTGATGACTATTAAAGCTGATGCTCCACAGGGATCTCTCTAGACACCAACTTTGTTTTTGCTCTATATCAACGATACGTTGGCAGTGACCTCCTGTTCCATCCATACATAGCTTTGCAGATGATGAGTAAATGTCATACCTCTTTCTCATCCAGAGCTCATATAGCATCCACTAAAGCCAGAGGAGCGAAATAGAGACAGGTCAACACAATAAATGAACTGCTTGCTCAATACTGAGGTTTTTCTTATACCTATAACGTCCTAACTTTCAAGAGAAATCCTCTCTCAACGTTCCATTATAGATGAAAAATAATCACCCTTATTCACTGAAAATATTATTATCATACCTTTCAGCTACTAAGTAGCCATCATCAGAGTGAACTAAATTATAAATCAAAGTGTGCTTGTATGAATATCATTTGGGGATGATAATGTAAATAAGAGGCTACGCTCAGCTGGAGATCAATCTGTTGACGCTGATTTTCCACTGTTATTCTTCTTCATATGGGGAAAATGTTCCTTATACCGCGTTAAAATGTTCCTTTTCGTTTGACCCATATAGCATTTTGAACATGACTCACAATCGTTTTTGTAAATCTCGGATTGGTGGAAATCGGAAACTTTATCAAAGCTGTTACCTAAGCAGTTTCTTAGCTTGTTCTTACATCAATAAACTGATTGTTTTGCACATTTATAGAAACAAATTATGAAATTTATTAATTACTGAAGGAAGATAAGTAAAACTTTTGAATCTTATTGTAGTATTTGGAGGTAGTGGCTCTAATGTGGTTAATTGGTTACGTTCCAATTTCCTTTTTTGCTTAGAAATCAAATTATTGATGAAAGATTTGTCGTAACCTTTGTCCAACGCTATTTGCTGAAGTTTCTCAATTTCATTGTTATAATTTTGCTGACTCAAAAGGACGCTCTATAATCTATGAACAAGACTATTAAATGGAGCTATTTCATATCTAAATGGTGTAGTTGAATCCCTGAGGTATACCCATTTGTTTGAGTGGATTTTCTGTATGTGCCGAAATTCAAGTGATCACCATCCTTTATAATGTTAATATCTACGAGAGGATGCTGGTTATCTGCTTCTATTTCGAAAGTGACTGAAATTGGAGCTATATAGCGTGTTCAAAAAGCCATGTAAATCGGAATATTTACTTGTAATCGCGAAAATATCGTCAAAGTATATATCCAAACTTTTGGCAACTGTTTCGATTTTGATTTTAAGGAGGTTTCAAATTCGCACAGAAGAATGTGGGCCAAAAATGAAAAGTAAATTTCCCATTGCACATCCGCTT
Source organism: Endomychus coccineus (assembly GCA_958510875.1). NCBI lineage: Eukaryota > Metazoa > Arthropoda > Insecta > Coleoptera > Endomychidae > Endomychus > Endomychus coccineus. Next base: position 217,494,279 of record OY294067.1, read on the forward strand.
GTTTGTTATTAGTGATTTTCATCAAAAGTGAAACATTTTTGTGCCACACATAAAGACGTAAGGATCATTGCTAAATTCCTATACTAATCATTTACCTATGTTATACGTAGGAAAATTAATGTTTGAAATGATTGGTCTCATGGAATTACACCCGGCCTATGAATCTTAGATAAGAAATATAGTTTAGGAATATTATGATTTGAAAATCTAAGTTTGTATTTTAAATTATCGGAGATTACAGCTGTACACGATTATAATGAATTATTGACTAATTTAACGCATTTTGATGACGGATTCCTGTTAATGTGTTCAACACGATTTGGTCAGTTTGAATTCCTAAAATGCCTTTTGTATTGAGGAACTTTTCAACGTTTCATGAATGGAGTATTACAAATCTTAGAATTCGTATTCTATTATTTGGACGATATATTTAGTATTCAACAAATCAGTAAAAATATTTAGAACGTGATAATATTACAAAAATTAGAAAAGCACGGAACAACTTTTAATCAATCTAATTAAATTTTTGACCTCAGATAATTGATATTTCTAAGTCACAGTATTTCTAAAGGAGTCACAGTTCAATTTAATGTAAACATAAGTCACACAAAGATATGGTTGTCGCAGGTGCTAGAAATTTTATTTCATTATCTCAAAATGGGGAGGGTAGAAACACTTTGGGAAGAAAAATTTCTAAATTCTTTTCAATGAAAAAATATACGAAATATGTGTCACCCATAGTAGATAAGCTTGTGATATCAACTCAATGAGATGAATCACCATTTCTGTAAAGAAAAATAGAATGTTCGATTTTTCTTCAACCTTCGGAGTGAGGTGAATAGATCCATAGAACTATACCTCTATATTCAACGTATTCTGCTATTAAACGTTTGTATGGGTCGATGAAATCGTGGAATAAGTCAAACTGCTTTATAGCGAATTGACGAAGATCTCTTCTTGATCTGGGTTGCTCTGGAACAATTTTAGTAACGCTATGTCTCAAACACTGCTTTCAAATTCATTTGCATTCACATTCGTTACGGAACGAGCCATTTGCGTTCACCTATAGAATTTTGGGAGATGTGAGAACATGTATTAATTTCTACTTTTGTGGTCAGCTGGATCAATAATCGATTTCTGTTGCAAAACTACTTGTGGGATGTCCTAACCTTCATCTTGTTGGTCTTGAGTTTCCTTCGCATCATCTCCCTTAGATTCGATTCGCAGTTCAGATCTATCCTCACTCTCTAATTCCATGTCAATGCTGTCTTCACTATTTTCGTTGTTGCTTTCGAAATCCGCACTGGCAACATATTCCCCTGCTGGTACGACAAAACCTTTTCTAGTTTTCTCAACTAGTTGCCCAGAAAATTTTCTCCATGGCACTTCAACAGGTCGGTAGAAAACCAGATTAAACGATTACATGAGATCAGTACACTTGTCTGGTGAGAAATTACTGAGATATTGTGTCGGTTTATAACGTTGGACAAATATATTTAGAAAACAAGAAACAGAACGTAAATAGATATATTTGGGTCAATACAAACAACCGGTTTCTTCTATGCCCTCCTCTGTTCTTGGAGTTTGACTTCTAGCTTCTTCCGTAATTTTCCAGATCATACCTTGTTAATCAGGTTTTTATTCAAAATAGATTTTAAATTATTTCGTTGGCATTTTATGTAAGTAGTAAGTTGATTTCTCTATAATTTGTATCTTTCTTCACGTTCTGTATCAAATTGGTGTTTTTTACTCCCAAATATAATCTATCTTCCATAGATATGACAAAACCTTCTGTTATCCATGGCTCTCTTCTGTACAATTTGAACGAGTTTCTTGAAGTGAGTTGCTTCAGTTATAGTATCTATTACATAATTTGTAAAGTTTTCTAATGCAGTTTTGATATTTGTTCAGTCTATTATATCATCTCAATTCACACTAGAAAACCTTTCGATCTACTGGAATAATCTATTTGCGTGATATTCCTCTTTTTCAATATATTCAAGGTGGCCTTCAGTTTAAATTTCAATAATGTTGAAAAATGGTCTATAATTGTGGATTTTGAGATAGCAGATTCGAACGTTACTACTGAGATTATTTGATTTAAATAATATATAATTTTGACCGGATTTACCATTAACTTCTTCTCGTGTGAAAACATTGAAGAGTAAGGTATAGCCGTTTTGAGCTGAATTATTTGTTTCATTAAATGTGATTGAAAGATTCATCCAATACACAGAGAATATTTCATGCCTGAAAATAAGAGGTAGTGGTTGATAAGTGCGCTTATATCTGAATAACAGTAATTCAGTATTATGTTTTTCTACCTCTAGAACTTTGTTTACACTCCAATCCGAATAAGAACCATATATTCCTCTTCTGCTGCCTGAATATGAATTCAACCTGGTAGGTATTACCTATAAAGATGACACCAAAACTAAGCAGAGATGAAAATTGGCGCAATAAAAACTGTTAACGTATAATTTCCTCAGCATCAGTTATAGCATCAGTAAATACAACCTTACCAGAATTTTATAGTAACAAGGATGGCTCATCATCATCAACATCACTTGAGAGGAGGGGGCTTAGCCCCAAATGTACTTAGGCCACTTGGTTGTATCCATTGTGCGCCCCGTGGTCAGAAGCCTATTCTATCCTAGCAGGTTTGTAGCACGCCAGAAAGACATAATATTGCCGGTGCTGGCTTCCATGAGTTCTTCTGGGAGCAGTTTTGATTCTCCGAAGTGTCGGTGCCTGAGGGATACTAATGCTAGGCATTCCAACAGGATGTGAGAGGCAGCTTCTTCCGCCTCCCTTCATTTTCAACATATTGGATCATCTGTGATGCTCATATTGTGTAGGTGTTTGTTAAGACGACAGTGACTGGTTAGGATCCCAGACATCTCTCTCATGTCCTTTTTGTTCAGAGAAAGGAGTTTCTTTGAGAGCCACACGCACAGGCTCTTTGATGAAGAGCTTGGCCTACCTCATGCGTGATGGTTCTTGGCACAGTTGGGACCACTCTTCATTCAGTTGGCCCAGAAGGACGAACCTCCACGCAATTTGATAAAGCGACCATTGGGTCCGGCCCGACGGGTCCTCTAGACGACCCTCGCCTGGCCAGGGAGTCATCCATCTCGTTTCCAACACCTCCACTGTGTTCAGAAGCCCAGATGAGTTGAACTTCATTACTTCTGGTCAGTTCAGCCAGTGTATCCCTGCATTCTTTGACAAGCCTTGATGTGACTCTGGGTGAATAGAGAGCTCCCAGAGCCGACCGACTGTCTGTGGATATATACATTCGCCAATTTACATAGTTTCTTCGTAGGTTTTCTATGGCACAAGTCAATATTGCGTAGACCTCAGCCTGAAAAATCGTGCAGTGAGCGCCTAGAGTAACTGAGATAGTGGTCTTTGGTTCACTTGTATCTAGAAAATGATGGAAACCTATTTGAACAGTTCAGTTCTGTTATTGTACATACCGCCTACTAATTTGAAAAGTAAGAAGACATTGTAACTAATTTGTTTCATACAGATTTGGTTCAAAACCATAATGTGCAATAGAAACATTGTTGAATTTGTAATAACAAATACTATGCTTTGTTTGTGGCCTCAGAGATAGTTTTTCAGAGACCAAACGTCAAATCAGAAACGTAAAGATGCCATTTTGTAGAACTCGAGAGCAACATTGAGGGAGGGCCTGCATTTTTCCAATATCTTTCGGAATGAATGAGAAAGAGCGGGAAAACGAAATTTCAAAAAATATTATATTTTTTCAAATCCCGGACACGGTAAACACTTATGAGCTACTGCTAATGACATATAAACCTACTCTAATTTGTGCAACTTTTTTCCAATCTGAGCCATAGTGTCTCTTTTAACAAGAGATCAAGATCCCCATGCTGTTCATTCTTATCGTGGTCACGGTATATTCGGATCAGATGATATAGCTGTCATATTGAAATAGAATCTGACCTTTAATAATTGCTTCCACTTTACGTCATACCTTTTTTTCATACTTTGACAACACGAGCGGTAAACTTACAATGTTCGGAAAACATCGTGTGAGCCAGCAGTGGAATGTAGGGAGAAGAGATAGGCATTTGTATTTTTCTTGAAGGTTTAGAGGTTATAGGCAAGAGGAAAGACCTCACTAGGTAAAGAGTTCCACAACTTCGTTGTTCGATAAGAACATCAAGTATGGTAGGAGGAAGCTGTGTATTGTATTTGATATTCAAAAGATATAATAAAAGATTCCATTTTTTATTGAGATTGATTACAATGTCATAATTCTTATACTACCTTATGGATAACTAACAACATATAAATTGGCTATTTGACTCCATTTATATGTCGCTTTACGATTAAAGATATTATTGAGCAGAATTAATGGGTTATATCATAAGTTTCATCAAATAATAAATTTGTACCAGGTTACCTTGTTGCCTGTTTCACTTGCAAAATTGTCATGCTAATCTACATGTATTTCGTGATGACACGGGAATACATTGTTAAATATTAAAATTTCATCCAGGCACTTAGACATGTCCGAATATTGTGAACGGTGGAACGATTTCCATATTTGAATATGTATTAAGTGCACAGTAAGCAAACGGAGTCGGAGTAAAGTCTCGCGGAAACATCAATAATTAAGTTAGAGCGCAACTTTCCTGCCACTGTTTTTATACACGACCACCGTAACGCCAAGCGTTCGCTTCTTAATAGATTGAATATACACTGAAAAATGAAGAAGAAAAATATTCAGGATCCAGAGAAAATAGAAACCAACGCGATGCATTATTTATAATTCGCGCTACCTAGCTGCCTCTATAACTTAACACCGGTAATACTTAAATAACTAATGTGCAGGAAATTGCTGCTTCAGACGCTTCTCCTGTATCCCAAACATATACGGTACTATTATTGTGGGCATATAATACCTTATTAAATTGCAAAGGTTAAACTGTAATTAATGATTCATCATCCAATAACTTGTACTTACTGAATCATTATGTATGATAACAAAAGGGGACAACACAAATTCAGAGATGATCTGAGAAATCTAGTAGCATATCGATTCATTTCATACTCCCATCAAACGCAGTTGTTGATATATAAACGATTTTCAGGAAATCGCTAGTTACATTCTGATTTTCAATCCATGGTTGAATTGTACAGATATCTTGAATAGCTTGAATAGTAGACTTCCGCGGATAGCTAATCTTGAAAAATCTTGGCTTCCGGATGGATTCCGCGTCACAATAGCTCGACTTGATGCCGACGTTTCGCCAACCATTGCAGGTGGCATCTTCAGGGCAGGCTTGAAAGTTGAACTGAAACTGGTTCTACTGGTTTCTGCAGCCGTATTTATTGTAGGAAAAATCTGTGACGCTACACAGTTCACTGCCTTTATTCCGGTGGTTAACTTCATTCCGGCACCTGACCCTGCCGTTGTGTAATCATGTGCGAAGTGGAATTTTCCAGGATGGGTTTCCAAATGTTAGGAAGGTAATATCCTGAGTCACAGTTCAGTTGCGGATCGAACGCAAGTTTGTCACTAATTATCAAATCCTTTTTGAAGATACTAAATTCCTAGCCGGAGCCCCAAACTTCTATCAGCGAAAAATCCTTGAAACTATAGAAATCCTAAAGCATCCGAATAATCTGAACCGTGACTCAGGATATTACCTTCCTAACATTTGGAAACCCATCTTCGAAAATTCCACTTCGCACATGATTATGCAACGGCAGGGTCAGGTGCCGGAATGGAGTTAACCACCGGAATAAAGGCATTGAACTGTGTAGCGTGAAAGATTTTTCCTACAATAAATACGGCTACAGAAACCAGTAGAACCAGTTTCAGTTCAAGCCTCAAGCCTGCCCTGAAGATGACACCTGTAATGATTGGCGAAACGTCGGCATCAAGTCGAGCTATTGTGACGCGGAATCCATCCGGAAGCCAAGATTTTTCAAGATTGTACAGATAGCTTGAACAATATAAGACTGTTTCAGCACCGTGTCGCTTCTGAAATGCTAGTTTAGAATCCTAGACCTAGTTATAAGCGTAGTCAGATGAATGTGACAAAGTGGTATGGATGTTGTTAGCTATACATACAAGTAGAATTTCGTGGTCGTCCGTAGCTCATTGCCTCTACATCACAACCTATCGAGATAATTCAGACAAATGTACGTCATACAACGAATTTCAGTAAACAGAAGGAAAGGAATAATGTGTATGTGTTCCTCAAGCTGAAATATACATAGGCAATTCAGTTAGTTCTTGAGACAAAACACTACTACGTTTCTTTTTCAACGTATCCGCAACAAATGAATGTAGACCTCCTTGTCCAATTAAAGTTCATGAGTTAACATCCAGAATTGGAGCATTAAGTCAGTTCTGCTGCCGAGTGTTTTTGGTTTTTTGCTACAATTATATACATGGTATCGATAAAAATCTATTCTCAGATCTGTACAATCTTCTGCTAATGATTTCCAAGCGAATCTTACTTAATCCATTTTTGAAAAACTTGGCAAGAGTACAACGACAACTAAGTTTCTCAAACAATTTCAGATAATAATAACAATAACTATAATAATAATAATATTAATAATGATAATAATAATAATGATAATAATAATAATAATATTAATAGTGATAATAATGATAATAATAATAATAATTTATCTCCAGAGATAGTAAATATATCAATACATCCAATAGTTACAGGAAATAAAAATATCCTAGTGAAATCATCCCTGATTCGTGCGTAGTGTAATTTCATAATTCACCGAAATAGATATTTTGAATACCTTGTAATTAATATAATAAATAATCAATATAACATATATTTTGGATATTTTGGATAATTTGTCAGGATATGTGTGACATGAATATTTTCTAATGATGATAATAATAATAATAATAATCTTTATTGAATATAATAATAATAATATAATTATGATTACAAATAGAAAGAGAAATTGAACAATAAAGTTAAAAAAAGACCACGTAAGGTCCATAGATGGAACTTGTTTGTGGTACAGTAAACGTTATCGATGAAATATGTCTTATCATACGGTGCTTTTCTTTATTATTTTTTTAAGTAATAATTAACATGAAGACTTCAATTCGCGAGTTTATAATATTTAGAGACCGTATGGGAGTGTATATATTGGAGATAACTCAAATTGAATCTGACAGACTTTCTTTTGTAGTATAAGTAATTTGGAGAGTATTCAGCCATGTTTAACATCTTTTTCAAGTTTATGTTTATGTTTACATTCCTTTATACTATTAGTAGTAAAGGGAATCCCACCAAAAACATTCTGTAAAAAACTAGCCAAGTCTCGATGGAGCTGCTTGTTTATCTCTAAAAAGTAATGAAATCTAGACAAAGTCGTGCCAAGTCTAAGGTTCCTTACTGCGATTTCTTTATTATTATAGTTAATGTTGTATGACTTGGCCGTTGAACATTCTTTATACGTTAGTGGGTACAAGTCAATTTTGTTTACACGTAATGTTATCTGTTGTAACTACCTATGTTTGTTAAGCGAGATAATAGCCCATACTGGTATTAGTAATTGGACACTAGTGTCTCATTTTAGGCTGTTGTTGATTGTGCAACACATGCATTCAGCATTGACAATGCTGACTTCTGCTCTCTTCTTTTTGGAGCGTCAAATCGACCACCGATCTAACATAAAATAGACGTACAGACAGACTTCTATCAATGATTAGAAGTCCGTCTGTACTGGAAATAATTGTTTATACTGTTTGTTTCAGGCTCGGCTACACATAAGTATTATTGAAATACGCAGCTTTATCAAGCCTACAATTGACTGGTTATTGAATCAACGTTTTCCAAGTGGTAATTTTCCATCGTCAATGGGTAGCGGTTCTGGCGACAGATTGGTGCAATGGTGTCATGGAGCACCTGGTTTTGTACCCTTGTGTACCCTTCAACGGCCAAGTCACACAACATTAACTATAATAACAAAGAAATCGCAGTGAGGAACCTTAGACTTGGCACGACTTTGTGTAGATTTCATTGCTTTTTAGAGATGAACAAGCAGCTCCATCGAGACTTGGCTAGTTTTTTACAGAATTTTTTTGGTGGTATTTCACTTCTTTTTGTAGAAACGTGGGCATATTGATGCATTTCATTAGATTTTCTTATTTGACACATTTTTTTTTTTTAGGATTAGTTTTTTTATTATTACAAATCTTTCTCTCCTTTTTTTTCGGTTCTGATTCTTATACAGTAGCAACAATTTTTCGTATTGCCCATTCGCGTCCATTATTTATTCTTTTAGACGGTTTAGACGGTTTAATTTCTGAAAGATCGGCGCGGTATTTACGCCCAAGCCGGTTGTATTCGGTGATCGCTGAAGCTTGAGCTTTTATACTCTTGAAGTCAACATTTATGAGGTGTACCCCATGAAGATTGGTTACTCGTGAAAGCGATACGTAGGCTTGGCCACAAAAGAATATGGAGGTGCCAATGTCCATGAGGGCATTTTTAAAACTTAGACCTTGGCTCTTGTGAATTGTTGGGGCATACGCCACACAGATTGGGAATTGTTCTCTGTACACGTATGCCCGGGGTATGATCTCAAATTTTGACTTAATAGGCAATAATTTGTGAATCAAATTCACGGCATTCTTTTATGTACCAATAGTAGAAGGGAGCATTACCATATCTCTAATACAGCTGAGACAAGCTGAGGGTTCTTCATCAGATACATCAGACCTTCGATTTTTGACATCAAATGAAGAGGCAAACAAAGTTGAATATTTTTTGTAAAGGCGGTATGTCGATCTTTAATAGTTTGGTTGGGCTCTTGTGTTTTCAAATAAGGGTCACCAGGTACTCCGGATCTTCGATTATCCTAGTTTTTATAGTTTTCCCTTTATGTGGACATTAAACCCTAACTCTGTACCAAATTTCAGCTCTCTGAGTTTTGAGTTTATGGGAAGTACTAGTTCTATTCTGATGATCATGACTGGGTGAGCGAATGAGTGTCATAAATGTGAAACTTTGCTTTCGCTTAACTTCGGAACTGAATGACCTACAGACTTGAATTTTTTTATTTCAAGTATGTGATTTTATAGCTTACTGGATGACGAATTTCTGCGTTCTGGTCGTATCCAGAGGTTCTCAAATAGGAGCCTGAAAATGCGGCGAAATGGTTCCATTAAAGGATGGTACGGCAGTGTTTACTTCGCGCTCGACTTGGCGAGCTTGATCTTGATTTTTATTATATTGATGGATTGTAATGAAATCTTCTGAATTCGCTTAATTTCTCGATTGATAAAAACGTCATTATTGATATTGTGGCGGTCGCATCCCCTGTCATTGCTACAGGGATTGATAACACCCCTGTCTTGTATCACGCTGAGTTCTCAGCCGAATGGCTCAAAATTTATCCACAAGGTTTCTTAGGGATCGCCAATTACGATTCCGTTGAAAAATTTTCAAAATTCAAAATGGCGGATACAAAATGATGATTTCAAATATAAAATTATATTTTCTAGCCTTACAGTGAATTTTAGAGAAAAATATGAAAAGTGAAAAAGTGTTTAGACTCCCATTTTGTATGAGGGTACTCCATTCTTGATATCATTCGGAAACCACCCCTCACTCGAATCGTTAATCACCCCCCGCATATCGGAAATCATAATTGTAATGGAAAATGTAGTCAGGTCTTTGATTTTCAGAATACAAAAAATCTACCAAATTCAGGTGTTTGTAGAAATTGGCCATTTTCAATGTTATTTACTAACCCCCTACATTTTCCTCACCCCTAAAATTTTAAATGCATTTTCTGGCAATTTCATTGGCTTTAGGCCAAATTGACAAGATACAAAAAGTGCTTAGAATTCAATTTTACATAAAAGTGTATTTATATTGTCATTTTCAACCCCTTTTTACCCTGAGAGGGTGAACATCCCTACTGGTTATATAAGAAAGCCGGAAAGTTGGGAGTGACTACATAAATGTACCTCTATTATGTAGAATTGAATTCTGAACACCTTTTGTATCTTGGCTAAAGCCAATAGAATTGCCAGAAAATGCATTTAAAATTTTAGGGGTGGGAGAAAGTGGAGAGGGATGATAAATGGCACTGAAAATTGCCAATTCCTACGGAAACTCGAATTTGGAATATTTTTTGTATCTTGAAATTTTTCTCTAAAATCAAAGGTCTGACTGCATTTTTCATTTTGATTATGATTTCGGATATGTGGGGTCCCGGTGATTAACGATTCGGGTAAGAGGTGGTCAACTGTCAGTTGACTTGTAAACACAAGGAATACTTGCGTTTTTTTTCAAAATTATTTTTTGGTTGGTTCCTAGGCTTCGTAAGTGGCTTTTATATAAATCTACCCAACCTGATGCCATATTGTAGAAGCAATTCAGCCAGTGCAGCGTAGATCATTCTTTGGATAGTTATATTCATTATATTCTTGAGTTGTTTGAATTTACAGTTTAGTTATCTAATTTTTTTGATTAATTGTTGAATATGTACATCCCATTTAAAAAATTGACGTCTGATGGGTAGCGTATGTGACAACTTCTTGAATTTTTATTGTGTTTCCAGAAGAAGTGAGGTTCAAGAATGGAACTGGACAATTTCTGGAGTCGCAGCTGAATGCTATATATTCTTCCTCCGCCATCATTAATATAATAGGTAGCTCTTTTATAGCACACTGGTAATTTGTTATATTTGTTTGAAGAAGCCACTGTGTTAGGAAAACTATAGTCACATTTATTTATTAAACCAGTGAAAATCGAACTTTCAATAGTTGTTTTATTTAAGTTGAAAGTTTCATGCTTTGGTTGATTATCATACACTTCTATTCGACATGGAAACATGCAATATCCAATGTGTTCATCTCAGAATTACATAAGCCCCCTACAAAATGTCAAAATGTATTTGTCTTCCATACTTATATATCTCACTCATATTGTTCATCTGGTATGTAGACGAATATTTTTTATTATACTTCATAGAACTATCACTTTCTACTCAAACTCGATGAACTTCTCCCTCAATAAAAGTTTTATATTGGGTGGCACAAACTATGCGATTCAAATGATTCAATTTTCAACTCATTTACCGTCTATCTTAAAAACCTTGGGGCGTTTCTATGAGTCTACTTTGGAAGTATCGATCAGTGAACGGAGTATAAATTCGGTATAAATTTAATGTGCGATAAGTAGTCGTGTCATTTCCTCCTCTAGAAATATCAAATGGATTTATAGGATATACGAGTTCGACAGCCTGGAACTGATCATCTTTCGTTGGAGGGGATTTTCGAGCACATCTACGTTGATCATTTAAAACCAGCAGGGAATGCTTGGTCACGGCATTGATCTTTGACGACTGGAAAGGAACAGGACTGCAGCACAATTACTGCCACTTTAATCCTGAAAGATTTAGGTCGCCCGTAATGGATTACTAATCTTTCCGAGTTCCCGCAGTTAACAAAGGTGTTTTATGATTTTTACATAGTCTATTGTTAAGGCGGATTTGTCACGATGATAAATGAGAATTAATTCCAACTTCTATTAATACATTGGGGTTCAGTGACGTAGCTCTACGTGGATAACGTGTCATTTTTATTGTTATTTGTAACACAAAAGGAAAAGCAGCGGAACTCAGGGATTGTTAAACCGTTTAATATAAACAGCTTTCGATCAAACTCTCACACTGAATCGTACGTTTCCACAATAGATAGTAACTTAGTTATTTCTATCATTCAGCATGAGAAAAGATCAATTATTGTAACATAGCTACGTTTTATGTTATAAAATTATATAAGTACGAATATTATCTAATACTGACTATCTGTACATTTTGCCTTACAAACATGAGTAAGAATATTCAAAGTAAAACGGTGACTCCCCAGAATACGAACAAGAAAACACCACATTTTATCAATAAATAAAAACGGCCTAAAAATGCATTCATTCAGATATGAATAATGGCATATATCAGAAGCTAATAGATCAGACAGTGGAAAATCATGTCTGCTATGAGATTTTCAATAGAAACGAATGTATTACTGATAGTTCATCTGAGCTCGAATATTAATTTTTTTCTAAAATTCTTCATTATTACAAGAATTGAGACCAAAGTTCTTGGTAGAGCGATAGTCTACTCTTTTATCATAGAAAGTCTTTCAAGTGTTTCGTTCCGAATTACAATCACAAATATGACAGTGATTCTAATAAGGCTTAGTATTTTTCAATATTTGCTTTTCCACGAGACGAGAGCCTGAAACAAAAATGAGCTAGAGCAATTCATAGAGAAAGATCGTTTCCATTGAAAATTCATACGTATGTTTAAAACATTTTCCTGGCAATGACATTATCAGAAAAGACAAGATAACAAAAGGTGATGGATTATTTCCTAGAAAACTTCCTACTTGTTCAGTCATTAACTTTTATATTTGTCGAAAAAAGTAATAATTAAGCGTAAACATCTCAAAGAGAGACGATTAGCCCTAGAACATCGCGTTGAGATAAATTTCCAAACCTGGTTGAAAAACATGATTTTTCAAATTATAATGACTTGAATTTGTTACAATCAAGTTGAGTTGTTCCGTAAAACTTCCGAAAACAGAATGCGTTTGTTTTTTCAAATAAAATATGAGTGATGTGTCGAATACGGTCTTAGGTTTTAGTATTACAGCAATTTTGAGGTAAATTTTTTTGCAGAATTTAAAATTATATATTATTCTTAATTTGGTTGGCTCCTCATACAAAGACGTACTTTCTTCAAAGTGGTGTCAATTTGATTCTATCACCAGTCATATAAATTTTTTTAAGGTAATTTCTGAGAAACTATGATTACACATTGGATTATATGCAAAATTCAAAAAAAACTTCACATGATGCATATTTGAAATTTTTCGTATAAGTGCACTTGTTTTAGACCATATATAACATGTTTGTGTTTTTATATTGAATATACGTGAAGAAAATTAAAACGATAATTCTGGCCTTGCTACAGATGATGAAATTCTATATTTTATGATTCTTCTGGGATACGGTAATTTTGTTACCTGAGAACTTCTCTACAATTGGAATTCCCAGTATAATAAAATTAATGATAATGATAATCGGCTGATTGATACAATCGAATCCATATCTCTCAAATTTCACAAAACTTCCATTTTGATTGATTGGCATCGTAAAAAGCATCATTGATGGTGGATGGACTATCAAACATTTACGGCGGACATCTGGACTTCTGGACATGTCCTAGTTCAAGCTCTGATTAAAGTAGTGTGTACAACCTCGTCAATATTATATTGTGTGATTTTTCCGGATTCATTAAAAATGTTGGAAAGTACCGGCTGATCGAAATCTTCACGGAAATTGTGCACTATATTACTTAATTATGAAGATTCTTGATGTTGAGCTTCTGGAAAAATATACCGAGGAAAAAGTTATAAAGCCAAATTTTCAAAATTGCGTTACATTTCCTGTAGGTATTATTTTTACCTGTTGATTCAGGATTCGCGGAGCTTATGTTTGATATTCAGCTCCATACGATCTACATTTTACATTGCCTAATTAAGCACCAGCATTGTTCGCTTCTGCATGACATTGTAAGGACTTGAACGGAGAATTTTTTGTATCATGTATATTATGAGAACGGTTTGTGGAAAGCCGTTCTAATTTTTTTTCGAATAAAAAAATCTGATGAACTTAAGAATGCTAGAAAGGAAAAATTATTCAAAAGAAGCTACAAATAACAATAATACCTTCTTCTAAATGAGGAAAACTCGTAATACTATGATCACATAAAGTAATAATGTTACATGTAGAACTTTTATTTAAGAGAAACAAAATCACGACACTCCTTCGCAGATAAACTGATACAATCATGAATATATGAATGTAACTGAAATGTCAGTCTTCTCGATTAACAAGTGATTTGCAGATTCCAAAAAAATATATGCTGCCATCCACTTGCCGAAAATCGAAACTTCATAGAAGTTACAATATTGCCCATATGCATATATACAGTTCCGAGTTGTTTCATCTAGAAAACTCAAAGCTCAGAATTTTGAGATGTACTCTTCATCCAAATGAACGAATAGGTTCTCTGGTCAACATTACACAAATAACAAGGGACATAGCTAGAATACATGACCCTCGTGAGAAATTATTTTCATGCTCCCCCTGCTAATCCCAAAATAATCGGAGAAGACAAGTAAAATTAAAATATCATAATATCGCAACTAAAAAATAATCCCCAAAAAAGTGAAAATATAAATAATCATTTTAAAATATAACAAAAATCACAATTCCAGTAAATTAAAAACTGAAAAATATGAGTCTCATTACATTAAAAAAAAAATTCCCTGATGCAGCTTCTGGAAACGTGTCTTTGATTTCGTCATAGTTTAGTGCATTGGTAATATCACGTTCTATGGAAAGTATTAACATATTTTTAAGTCTTTCTTGTACTGTTGCAGACCTTAGATATTATTTTACAAGCTGTAGCTTGCTGAAGGATCGTTCACAAGGAGCAGTGATGTCCGGGAAAGTTAAAAAGGCAGTAATAATATTTAGATAAATGGTTTCCAGTGATTGCTCTTGTATATTTAGTAAAACTTCTAATGGTCCCAATTCCTTAACGTTTTCAAATACTTCATGCTGTAATTTAAAGCTTTCAATTTCTTCTGTTTATTTCACAGCATCCCTTATCATACTTTGATGCAACATCAGCAGTAGTTGTTCTTAAGTTTTCCACTCAAGTGTGGATAATGAATTTCTAATTCAAAAACCCAAAATCTTCTGCAATTGTGCATTTGTACTATGATAGAATCTACAACTTCTGTTTGAGTAAATCGTGATGGGCTTGGTGCTATCTTCTTGATGTAATTACTAATTAATTGATGTAATTATTAATTGTACTAGTAATTACATTGACATAGAATGTTGTTGAGATTCATCAATTATTGGATATAATATTTTACTGCCCTAAAAGGTTCCGATTGTATTGTTACAGATAGTCCCGGTTTTATTCTAGGTGCATTTGTGAAGTGGACTGTCGTAAAAAATTAGGGTAACTATATCGTTAATAATCTATTAATCGAAACTAGTATCAATACTTAATTTGATATGTTAAAACACAAAATTCAACATATGAGCTTATTGGTATTGAATCTGCAACCTGCATTCCCGCAATCCAAAATACATAGGTAACTAAATAATAATTGCACAATTGTAACTAGTTCAATTCTTGATTAGCACCCAGGAGTGATCATGCATTAGAAAGAGACCCCTCAGATACCTGAAACAGGAGATACGTGTACGTACATCATGAGAATTGCGTGCATTGCTCAAATGCACTGACTCAGTTTGTTTGACTCCACTATTGTTAAGTGCTCTCATGATTATCAACCTTGGCGTGGATAAAGAGATCGTAATAGAGGAATGGAATATATTAAAAAAAACACAAAGAAAAACTGGCGTGGAAATGATTGCTTTTTGGACAAAGTTGAACCGCAAAGTGAACTGACGGTTATTTGCAGCAGGGGAGATTTTCGTGAAGCAGCAAGTTGCTCAGCAATTGTGCAATTATCTCTAGATCGAAACCTCACAGGCTGTGTTAGTGGAACCTTTTCATTATTAAAATTAATTTGATATAAAGTGTTGCAAGTGAATGCTTTTCTCCATTGTTCAGAAGAGTCAAAATCTTTTCAAACCATACGTTGGCGCAGGACAGCCTTAATTCATTTTGCATGGAGAAATCACTAATTGCAGCGATTCCAAATTTTAATAGTCATTGTGTAATTGACATTTTTCCGAATCCCAAAAATAGAAGAATGCATTTTCAATACAAATAACCTAAGCTCGAATGTATCTATGGGTTCAGTTTACTTTTTATCTTAGTTAAGTTGAAGATTTGAGAACGTGCAAGTACCAATAATTTTCTGCTATTCAAATATTAAGTACCTAATTAAATATTATTTTCAATATTTTTTGTCGATATTTCTGTCAATCATCAAAGAAGAAGATATTTGGCCAGCAAAACCTATTTCTTTGAGCAATGTGTTTGCTTTTATGGTGTTTGGCCTTGAAAAATACAAAATTTTCACATCAGTTATTTTTTATTTATGTGCACCCACATTACCCATTGTGACCAGCCGTCAAAGGTTATTGCAACCAAATTGTCCTTTTTCAAAATATACACACACACAAGTTCTATCGATTTTTTAATGTATTTAAAAAAAATATGTAGTAAAGTTGTTCATAAGACTTCTTAGTAATGGAAAATTATGACAACTAAGTTGAGAAACTTCAGCAAATTGCGTTGGACAATGGTTACCACAAATCTTTGATCAGTAATTCAATTTCTGAATAAAAAAGGAAATTGGAACGTAGCCAACTAACCAAATTGGAGTCATTACCTTCAGATCCTTCAATAAAATTCAGAAGTTTCAATTATCATTTTTCAGTAATTAATAAATTCCGTAGTTTGTCTTCGAAATTTGCAATACAATCAGTATATAGATGTAATAAGAACCAGTTAAAATACTATTCAGGCAACACACACCTTTGATGAAGTAAGGTAATTTAGAAGGGATGGAAATGTATAAACGGAAAAGCAGTTTTTTAAACTCCGATTTATCTCCAGCTTAGGGTAACCCATTGTTCACATTATTATCCCCAAATAGTATTTAAACAGGTACATTTTTATTTATAATTTTTATCACTCTGCTGATGGCTACTTGGTAGCCGAAATGTACTTCAATAGTATTTTTAGTGGATAAGGGTAATTATTTCTTATCAATAGTGTCTTTTTTCATCCCTGCTTCGAATATTTTTGTTATAGTAATAATGAGAGATTGGTCTATAGTTGGACATTCCATTTATATTTCCTCTTTTGGAAATGAGCAATACGACAGCTATTTTCAATTGTTTTGGCCTTTTTCCTTTTTAAAACATTTACTTTATGAGGTCGACTAACGGTAGTGCTATTTCGGTATACATTTCTTTGATGCATCAGGCGATTTGTTTTCTTTCTGAGGTCTGATTAATTCCAATACTTCTCTCTGCTGCAACAAGAATTAAAATGGAAGCAGTTGCCGTGTCTGTAGCTGCTGGTGGACACAGTGGTTTAGTAATTTATTCATTATACCTTCCACCAAGTATGGATATTGAAATCACATGCCCATTTCGAGTTAGTATTTCTTGAATTTCCTTATTCTTTATATTGCTTTTATGATTGCCCATTTTATATAAATTTTTTGAGCAACGAGAATTTTTTTGTATTCCCTTTTCATAATAATTATATCTGGCAAGTTTCATCAATTTATTGAAATGATTTCGATATTATAAGTAAGAGCGTTTCTTGACAAGGTCATCAGAATACAATTTCCTGTAAAAACAGTTTTTTATATTAATCGAATTCGGTAGTAGCCATTTTATCCTTTTCGTTCGTTTTTGTTCCTTTTTGAATATTTGTTGTTTTAGTATGCTTTTTAAGTGATTCTCCAGTAATATCACTTAGTTCGTCCACAAATCTGAAATTCGTAGTATGCTGTCCAGTCAATATTTTTCAATTCATTTTTCCGTATACATAATGTTCAAAAATTTGTTCATTTTCAATGTGAGAATTTTTCTCTAGTGGAATATCTAAGATTGTAATCAGTTATGTGACTTTCAAATACTGCAGCTTCACCAATCATCTTTCGGTGTCTCATTTCTAAATTTTACAAAATTATGATCTAATCAAGTGGTAGATTCGCATTGATTATGATTCAGAAAATTTAATCTGTATATCTCATGAGAGAACACAGAATAAGTTATGCAATCAAAGAGTTCTATAACTAGAGTGGACAAGTAAGGCATTCATTTATTCATACGAATCGAGTGCGTCTGTCCTTCTCTTTCCACGCGCCCGTACTATAGAGCGCGTAAGCGTTTGTTAGCGCCACGTCGTATATACACGAGACGCTCCCGCGCGGTAAGAAATAGTGCACAGAGAACGCATGATGAAAAACAAGGACAGAATACCTACTCGCGTATGAATGTAATACATTGGTAGGATCCTACTTGTCCACTCTAGTTAGTTATAGAACTCGTTGTATGCAATTCCGGAATGTAGACAGGTTCCAAAAGTTGTGTGGAACTCACACCACATACAGTTAAGATTTCATTAATTTTCATTCGTTCGTAAAATCATCAATATTAGCAAAGGGTAGGTTTTTTGAAAAGATTTGGTGAATACAATAGACTTAACATTCAATTAAGTTGTAAATGTAAATTGAAGTTCCCAACGTAGTATTCGAAATACATGCTACAACACGAGAATATAAATATCACTTGAAAATATTCCTAATATCACATTTTGTACATGCTAAAAGATATTTCGTCCGTATACCATGTTTGTAATACTACTGGGATATTATAAAACGGAAAACTAATTTCCTGTATAGATCAGGAGGGAATATCAAGAAGAATATCAGCCTTGGATTATTTATCAAGGATCCTCCGACTGTTACCTATTTTACTTCATATATAAACTCGCATACTATTGGAATTTATGACTGGCACTGTACTAAACCTAACGGTTCCCTGGAAACCTTTTATAAAGAAATATTCGAATATAAACTTATAATTCGTTTAATCCAAGGAGCTACTGTTTCCCTACACGAATCTACAAGGGACGAAGATAATTAATTAAAACAGCTTCAGATTATCATTACTTGCGGATCTAGGAGGGTGATGGTGTTGTAGAACCGGACTCGGTGAGGCACTAATGACTCCAACCACAGACCGTAATTATGCACAAACTTCAATCGTTCAATTTAGGTGTAATATTAAATATAGGTTAGAATTAACTTCGGTATTCGTTTCAACAAGCTTCATTCAAAATTTCCTCATACCTGAAGCGGTGGTTTCTCCGAATAGGGAGGAAAGGTTGTACCTCAGCATATAAATCGTAGCCGTGAATATAAAAATAAGTTTTATTATTCAATTACATTATCATATTTGATATTGATATCACTATAAATAATAAACGATCACCCTTATCCCTATAAGGGTAAATGTTTCTTATTTATAGTGTTATAGTGTATGCACAGTATTAACTCTTTTATAGTTTATTACTAATATGATTGGTTGAATGACATTTGCTTTCAAGATTCAAAGAAGATAGCAGCTTACTTTGAGTGCATTGAATGTTCCCTAATACCTGTTATATCTACTTTATATTTAACCTGATCATCTTTAATTTTTTTAAACAAACGAGAATATTTTTGGTAGAAACGATAATTCGAAGAGGAACATTGTAAGCAATTCCGATTTTCCTCATGATATAATTCATAGAATACTGAAGAAGCATAAATTGATCACCTATGAAAGTACAGATCTGTTCACACATTATTCCCAGGAAATCCATAATGATGGTTTTTTGCTATCGATAAATCAACAGAATGACAATAATTTTCGAAATTTTCTATGGAGCAATGTGTCAAACTTTTCAAATTGTGGAATGTTCAATGAAAAATCAAAAACATTGGTATTAATGTCGAAGACAAAATCGTGCAAGCACATCCGAGAGCTCTTCAAAATTGACTTAGTTTCAACGTTTGGTATGGAATAATTTCTCCCTGATTTATTTGACCTTTTATTATGGTGGCGCGAAAGATACTTGGATTTCATGCAAAAGACGCTGGAGAATTTCTTACATGAAGTAGATCTTGTAAGCAGGCAACATGTAATTTAAATCAGGGAACTAGACGTCTTCTTAATTATCCTTTCAACGACTTATGGATTGGAACTGATGAAACGATCTCATGGCCTCCAGGGTCACTTGATTCGACCCTACATAACTTTTTGTTGCATGGTTATCTTAAAAATCGTATTTAATCACGACAATTTGATGATGTTCAAGGCTCCCAAAAATGTAGTTCTCGAAAAACTACATCAAATGGATGATAGGGTCCTGTTGAATGTAGATAGAGTTTACGAACATCTCCTCTAGTAGGATCAGTGAATCCAAAACTAATACATTTCCATTTTCTCTGTTGTTATTCGATAATTACCGGCTTTCTCAAATTCAGTTTTAGATAACCTAACTACTGCCATTTGTTTCCGTAGCCTACTAAGTTTGTTTCGAATCAGTTTATGACCTTAGATACGTTTGTCTAGAGAAATGTTCATGATAACAAATTATTAAAATATCTTTTATGAAAAACATACTACACAGGATGTTCTATTTGAAATTTTGATATTCTGTTCAAAAACTCAACTAGTTTTCTAATTTGACCGACGTCGCAGCTACTAAAATAATGAAGTAACCAATGGCGCCCACTTAATTTTGATTATCCTGTATATGCAAAGGTGAACTTGTATTATTCATGATCAGTCATGAAATTCGGCTCTATAGGACACTTGCATAGTTGAAGTAAGCCTCAATATGCCTACAACCCAACGACCAACATTTTTCGGTCTAACGATACGTTTTTAAGAATATCGTCGTTGTGGCGATAACGATAAACTGAACCGAGAAAGAAGTCACCCGTAGAGGCACGGTCTTCAACATAGAACCTGTGACTCAGGAAGATAGCGGATAGGTAGTTCAGGAAAACCGCGGAAGGACTTAAGAGTAAACATAGACTTTTGTGGCGAAGATGAAAAGTCAAGTAATAACAGAGATTGTTTAGACTTTGTTAACTATTTAGTGAATAAATGTAGCTTCAGTAATCTTTGTTACCAAGACAAGTTGTACCTAAAGCAATTAGGGAGAACCTCCACCAAATTTGATTAAGACTACAATTAATATAGACCAACAAAATTGTGCATTCAATAATTCGTGGTATGGACAATTCGATTGATTCATCCGAAGTGAATTAATTAAAACCTAATTTGGAAGTTATTATGTCTCCTTTCTAAAACTGATGTACCTATGTCATACCTTAGAGAAACAACCAGGGATATCAGTTTAATTCAAAGTTAGTCATGTTAGTTTATCAAAACATTGCCACAATTTTAAAATTGAAATCCTTGAAATGCTCAACGATTGGTGGACGCAGAGGGTTACATTGACGATTTGAAAGAGATTATAATTTGTTTATTTTGTAAAAACAGTGATTTGAACGAAAGTGAAAATGAATATGAACCCAAAAAGAAACTTATTTATTATCAACTATTTTGCACACATATATATATAACCTTAGATACATCAAAATAATATCAGAAACAGATAACAAAGCTAACTATAACACTTCCCTTCTTTGTAAACTGTATTCTGAAGTATGAAAAGGGAATTTCTATTCTTGATGAACTTCTCCTTTGGCAGGGCCTTCGTCAGAATATCAGCAAGTTGATCTTCTGAAGCAACATTACAAACGATGAGGGAACCATCCTCTGCACGCTCTCGTATATAGTGAAACTTCACATCGATGTGCTTGGTTCGTTTATGAAACTCGGTATTTTTCACTAAACGAATAGCACTTTGATTATCCATGAATAATTTCGTTGGCTCTGACATATCAATACCAAGCTCTTGCAGAAATATGCGTAACCAACTGATCTCTTGTGCTGCATCTGAAGCGGCTATATATTCAGATTCTGTAGTTGATCGTGATACGCATTTTTGTAGACGTGATGACCAGCTCACGGGAGCTCCAGCTATGATACTCAAATATCCGGTAGTCGATCTCCTCGTAGTCAAATCTCCAGCGAAGTCAGCATCCGAGTAAGCAGTCAAACAAACTTCCTCTCCACAATACATGAGTCCAAAAGTCTGCGTACCTTTCAAGTATCTGAATATTCTCTTAACGGCACTCCAATGCTCCCTTTTCGGATTAGAAAGAAAGCGACTGGCTTGGCTGACAGCGAACATTATGTCTGGACGTGACACAACAGCTAGAAACATCAAACAACCAACAGCTTCTCGATAAGGTGCATTGCATTCTCCGTTCATCTCTTCTGGCTGTGGAATAGAATTGGGATAGGCCGGAATTGCATTTGTATTGCATTCATTCATATTGAACTTTTCCAATATCCTTCTTATGTATCCATTTTGACTAAGGAACAGTGTATTTCGATTTCTGTCCCGATTCATTTCAATTCCAACATAGTATTCACCATCTGAAGTTGTAATTTTGAATTTTGATGCCAATTTTTCCAAAAAATGTTCTATCAACATCACAGATTTGCACAAGACAAGTCCATCGTCGACATATAGTGCTAAAAACATGTCTTCATCGTCAAATCTCGCATAAAACACACATTTGTCTGCATCCAACTGTTTGAATGTAAATTCGGAGAGAACTTCGGTAAATTTCTTATTCCAGCAACGGGGTGACTGCTTGAGCCCGTATATACTTCTTTTTAGTTTATTTAGTTCACAG
The DNA here is from genome assembly GCA_958510875.1 of Endomychus coccineus. Classification (NCBI taxonomy): domain Eukaryota; kingdom Metazoa; phylum Arthropoda; class Insecta; order Coleoptera; family Endomychidae; genus Endomychus; species Endomychus coccineus. The sequence continues at coordinate 217,516,663 of OY294067.1, forward strand.
ACTAACTTGGAATCTTCTTTTTCAAAACCCTCTGGTTGTTTCATGTAGATTTCTTCAGCCAAACTTCCATTCAAAAAAGCGGTTTTTATGTCGAACTGACGGATTTCTAAATTTCTGACAGCTGCTATTGACAAAAGTATTCGAACGGATTCAAACCTGATAACTGGCGAGAAAGTATCCGTGAAGTCTATACCAGGTTTCTGAGAATACCCTTTGGCGCAAAGTCTTGCCTTGTATCGATCTATTTTTCCATCTGCTTTCAATTTTATTTTATAGACCCATTTGCAGCCGATTGTTTGACGATCAGGGGGTAATGCTTCCAGCGTCCAAGTCTCATTCTCACTTAGGGATTTTATTTCTTCTTCCATCGCTTTTTGCCAATGTTCTTTTTCATTACTTATGATAGCTTCCTTGTACGTCTGAGGTTCATTAATAGTGGCTGCACAACAAATCTCATCATAACGTCGTGGTCGTTGCAGTCTATCACGATTCCTTAAGTTATGTAGATTTTCGTTTTGGGAATTACCAGCTTGTTCTGAATTTTCAACTGCATTACTGTCTCTTACTTCATATTCTCCTTCAATGAACTGGAGACAATCATCATCTTTATTTTCGAGTACATTTTCTATTCCGAACGATGCATATTGATGCCCTGAAGATTTTTGGATGAAGACCCCTTCATTGAAAGTTACATCTCTAGCCACACTGACTTTTCTTGATTGTGAATCGTAGACTCTTTAATTCGGACCATATCCATCATACCCAAGAAGATATTGCTTCGTAGATTTTGAGTCGAACTTGTGTCTTAATTGTTTTGGAATAAGGACGAGAGATTCTGATCCGAATGTTTTCAAATGCCTGAGATCGGTCTGCTTTCCCATCCATTTTTCATAGGGAGATTTCGAAACATCTGGTTTGCAGGGACGACGGTTCAAGAGGTATACTGCTGTGTTGGTAGCTTCTGCCCACATATCTAAAGGAAGTACACTCTGTGTCAGCATAGATCTTGCACTTTCGACAATAGATCTGAGGTCGCGTTCTGCTCTACCGTTCTGTTCAGGTGTGTATGGAGCGCTTCTTTCATGAATTATCCCTTCTTTCTTGAAATAATCTCTGAATGAGTTATTGACGTATTCCGTTTCGTTGTCCCTTCTGACTACTTTGATTTCATTTCCAGTTTGCCTCTTGACAATTCGTTGGAATTCAAGGAATTTTGGAAAAACGTCACTTTCATGTTTCAGAAAATAAACAAAGCGATATGAAGTACATTGGTCTTTGAATAAAACGAAGTAATTCGCACCACCAAGCGATGTACACGATATTTTTCCACAAACATCCGAATGGATGTATTCTCCTGGTTTCCATTCAGCGACAAGGGAATTTCGTTTGAAAGGTTTTCTCATTTGCTTTCCATGTTGGCAAGTGCTGCAGAATAAACTATCCACCTCATTGATCTTGATACCAGGTATTTGACCTTTGTCGGCCATTTCTTTGAGTGAATGAAAATTGATGTGACCTAATCGCTCATGCCAGAGTATAACTGGGTTTGTTTGGGCTGAATTACTCTGTTGAACTTGAGGAACTTCGAAGAGCATTCTGTAACACTGATTGGATTGCTTAATTCCAGAGACAACTAAACCTCTACCATTTCTAACTTCGATCTTGTTGTTGTTGAAAACTACTATGAGGTCTTTATTGGTGACGGCTCCCACCGAAAACAAGTTTTTCTTCAATTGTGGTACATACAATGTATTTTCCAACGTGCAAAGTTGCTTAGTACCATTAACTAGAGCCATTAATCTAATAGAACCAATTCCTTCGGCATGTATGAATGAATTATCTCCAATCTGAACAGCAACTTCAGAATCAAGTGGTTTCAGCTCGCTGAACGACTCTTTGTGAGAAGTCATATGCTTCGAAGCAGCACTGTCAGCTAGCCAAATATCCTCACAACCAGCAACTTGTATGTTATTTTCTTCAGCGCTCAGAGCTTGATTTCTTCCTTGATGAGATGGAAAACTGTTGGTATCTTTGCCATCTTGATTATTTCCGTCATATTTGTTGATTCTCTTCCTGCATTCTGATTTCACGTGGCCCCTTTTTCTGCAGTAAAAAAAGGTGACGCTTTGTTTGTTCTTGAGTTTGGTGTTGCATTTATCAAAAGTAGAAGTGTTCTGCTTATTCTGGAATTTCACAGCAGCAAACGCAGTAGATGTTTCGTCTGATTGATGCAGTCTCAGTTCTTCCTTAAGGAGTCTAGCAGTTGGATTATCGAAACTCTGTTAAGTCTCATCATAAGAGTCCCAGGCAGTCACAAATGGTCCGTATTTATAAGGTAGACTACCTAAAACCTTAGCTATCTTATCGAGGTCTGAAACTTTTTCTTCAACATCGGCTGAGGCTGCTGCCATCGCCTCCACTTTGCTTATGTGCTGTGCGATACTATCTGTTGTTGACATTTGATAGTTAAAAAACTGTTGTTTCAACATGACCTTATTCACAGAAGATCTCTGCTCGTGTATCAGCTTGATTCTGGACCACATTTCTGAAGCAGTTCCACAAGACATAATGGTTTGGAGTTGAGAGAATTCCATAGAAGTGGATATGAGAAGCATAGCTTTAGCATTGTAGTCTTCCCATTCTTTCATTTCTCTTTCTGGGGCTGCATCCGTGAGTTTTTGGGTTGTTCCATTGACCAGGTCGATTAAACCTTCTGATTTGAAGATGATCTCCATCTGGAATTTCCACAGCTGGAAGTTGGTGCCGTCAAACTTCTGAATGTTGAGACTCCGAAACTTGTCCATTCGAATCCTCACAGTGCCTGAACTTAAAGTTTTCAGAAGTGAAACCAATGTGACAGTGACAAAGCAAAAAAAACGAGTAACAACTTCAAACTTGGGTACGTGCTTATAACTGTGGTTTCTTTTTGATCACTTTCGAAAAACGGTATCCCACTCACCTACTCGTGAACCGGTGCCCATAACCTTTTGTAAAAACAGTGATTTGAACGAAAGTGAAAATGAATATGAACCCAAAAAGAAACTTATTTATTATCAACTATTTTGTACACATATATATAAAACCTTAGATACATCAAAATAATATCAGAAACAGATAACAAAGCTAACTATAACAGTTTATTCTTGAAACCCAATGAAGATGAAAGTCTCGTGTCATCCTATAGGCCAATTTCACTTATGCTGTGTATTACTCAACACGAGTTGAGTGGTATTTTGAATACAGTTCTGTTACCTAAAACTCAATTCGGTTTCCGAAGGGGTGTAGGTACCACCGATGCTCTGACACATCTAATCACAGATGTACAAAACGGTTTCTCCGAAAACAAAATAACGGCATGTCTGTTTGTGGATTTAAAGGGTGCATATGATGTAGTTAATCTCGCGTTTCTAAAGGACAAACTTATTGCGTTAAACTTGAGTGAGCAGTCTGCGAATAGCATCGTGGCGCTTCACGGCTCCAGAGTTTCAACCCAGGGCATACCACAAGGGATCAGTACTTAGTCCATTACTCTTTAATGTGTATACTTCTTACTTACATTAAATATGGGAATTACACATTAAAATGATCCAATATGCAGATGATATTTGCATTTATGTAACCATGAAAACCTATAAAGAATGTGTCAAAGAGTTGCGACACATAGTACATAATCTTACAAGATGGATGTCAATACATGGTTTCGAAATAGCTCCAGAATAAACAGCTACAATTTTTTTCACCAGAAAGCGAATAGGAGCAGAAGCAACCATTACCTCAAATGGATGACAATCCCCATAGTCAACGAATATAGAATTTTGGGTATGATTCTGGATAAGAAACTTCTGTGGTCAAAACACATAGCATATATTGAACAAAAATGTGAGAAGGGCATCAATGTCCTCAAATGCACCACAAAAAAGCATTGGAGTGCTGATATTAAAATATCACTCATTTTCTACAGTGTATATGTTCGCTCAATACTAGACTATGGCTGCACACTGTATGGTTCTGCATCGGTAACTAATTTAAAGCATATTGAACGCATTCAGAATAGGTGCATCACAGTCTGTCTCGGTGTCATGAGATCTACACCTATAGCTGCTATATTAGCAGAGGCACAGGAACCTTCATTAACAATCAGGAGAGAGTTGCTTTGTCAAAAATATATACTGAAAAACCTTTTTTTGACAGTCACCAAATTACTCAGTAACAGTAAACGTTATCACAAAACCTTATTGGAATAAAAAGAGGGACCCACTATTATGCTCAATGTTCTTTTTTGTTAAAGAACAATTCAAAATGAATGGCACACTTAATAAATTCCCCATCTTTTTTGTAGACTACCTTGTTCTTATAAATCGTCCTAGTGTATATTATCCTACATACACTGGATACAAATCCTTGAACAACAGTATCTTCAAAAGTATCTTGCTTGGATTACCAGATTCTATTGCCATATACACGGATGGCTCAAAAACATGTACTGGAAAAGGCTGCGCTTGGTCACTGAGTAATGGGGGTACTGAATACTATAAATTACCGAATGAAACCTCGACATATACTGCAGAAGCAATAGCGAAACTGAAGGCACTCGAATGGGCAAACAAAACTAACACGAGTAACTTAATAATAGCCTCAGATTCCATGTCTGTACTCAAATCAATAAAATGCGAAACTCTAAAACACTATAAAAACAAAATTGTGACCGATATATCAATGATATGTTTTGATTTCTTTATTCGAGGTGCCAATATTAATTTTGTATGAGTGAAAGGACATGCTGGAATCAAAGGAAATTCCTTAGCTGAAAATGCGGCTGAATAGGCTATAATTTCAGGCACCACCATAGACGTAGTCATACTAAATGACTGTCTCAGTCTAGCCAAACGCTATAGCGGCGACAAATGTAAGGGAGGCTGGATAGGCTTTGTAGAAATTTCAAAAAACACATATACACTTTTATATCCAGATTACTCAATAATGGCTACATATATAAATGCGGGTGGAGAAAATTTCAAACAATAATAACAAGACTTGAATTAAACCATGGAAGTTTCTCTTCCCACTTAGCCAAAATTTATATTAGAGAAAATGCAAACTGCTCTTCTGATAACAAAACAATTGGAGATCTTAATCACAATTTTTTTGGCTGTCATCTTTACGAAAATGAAAGACGCACCTTCAATAAAAAATTAAAAGAGCTAGGCGTCATGTTTCCGACCAACATTGTAAATATTTTGAATTACGACATCAAAATATATAACAACATTTTTCAGTACATAATACAAAATAATATTTCAATTGAAAAATGTCACCAACATTTAATAAATAATTTTGTGTGGCTAAAGATACAACTCCAAGAACTACAACCCCCCCTCCCCCGCAGCAGCATTGCCACAATAAGGATGAATAGTGGAAGACTAGTTGAAATTGAAAATTTCAATAGCAGAGATCAGGAAAATCGAGCTCGATTTTAGCGATTTGATCGATTTTCAAAATTTTTTGTGTTACCACGAGCCGCCATTCGAGGGACAAGATGGGAGTGATAAGTCTTGGAATCGAAGTCATTTTAAAGAACTTGTCAGTTTAATTAGTGAACGGGATATTTCCCAATTGCGTTAGATATTTGTAAAAAGTCTCTCTTCATTTCGAAACCCATACAGAACGACTTGATTCATTTCATTAGGTTTGTCTTGATTAAGGAAATTCTCGAAGAAATTGAAAAATCTTCCTTTATTTCATGACAAGTTAACGAAACCGCGGAGACCAGTTAGTTGATAATCGCAATTGCCCGACCTCAAGTTATTTGAAGCTTAATCTAATATTGAAGATTCTGTCAAGTAATCTTATCTGTCAAAATCTGTAAAAAAACATGCTTAGACCCCATACCACATTTGAATTCGCTATTCAAAAGTCACCTGAAAATGTACGGAAAAATGAATCTGCATTAAGTCTTGGAGGTATGATTATCCTAATCCAGAATTTCGTTTTTGCTATTATTCACTTGAATCTCTAGGCCTGATGGTGACAGTCATTTACGAGTCGAGACTCACTTATTGAAACCAGAGAACGACCTACAGAGAAAACAACAAGAATAAGAAGGAGAAAGAGAAAAATATATTCCGAATTGTAACTAGTCGTTAAGTTACAGTGGTATTGATCGTTGTTTGAAATTCAAAAGTTATGTTAGACTCAGGCCCAGATCCATTTAAATTAAAAATGTTGCTCCACAATGTTTTAGAGTCTGCATATAAATGTCTAACGAAAAATTCACATTATACAGAATGGTTATGGAATTAACTGGTTAGCCTTGTTACAGCGTCTTTTGAGTTCATGATTTTGTAACAGTTATCTGAATCAATACTCAAATATTCTAAATAGTCATTCCTCGTCGCTCCGGAAGTGTATACCTATGAAGTACCTAACGCTATGTAGATCAGCACATAGTATGGACTTGTCAAATCAGTTGATAATCGAGAAGATCAAATTTTTACCGTCTCAATTCGTTAGGACAAATTAATCATCAGAAAATGGTAACAATAGATGATAGTTCCATTACTGATACTGCAACCAATGAGCTTGGAAAACTTAAAAATAGTTTCTCGTAAGACTACGCTAAAGAGGATTATATTGAACGAAAATTCAGGGAACAACAGGTTAAGCCATAAAAAACAACTTTCTTGTAATGAATGGATTTGAGGTTAGCAGCCAATAGACAGCGTTAGGGTTTCTCTAGGTCGAACCGTGACAATACTTCTATCAGTTCCAGACAGCTGTTTTGTTTTCTTATGAGCTCAGCAGTGGAACGAGTAGGACGATGATGCCACTAGTCCTTCATCTCGCCAGAGGTACATAAGCCCCATTTGGGAATACTACGGTACCAAGTGCTACAAACGCTATCTTCCTGAAGATTAATGTCCCACTGTAAGGATTATTCATAATGGGGGTACCGAAACAGTGCACTCGATAAATATAACAAAGACATTTTCGTGTTAGCAGTCAATAGACAGAGTTAACATTCCTCTGGCTATTTCCGCTGATGAGCTAATGAGAGAGTGGAACAGCTGTCTTGGACTGATAATCGTGTTGTCACACTTCGACCTAAAAAAACATTGAATCTGTGTCTCATTCAATGGTATTTTCATTAAAAGATAATAGATTCAAGCTAATGAAATAATTTTCATATTATTCTTATATCGCCCCTATTTCATTTATTATGCTTTTACGTTTTCATGCAATTAGTATAATCATCTTCCTTCCTATATTGATGCATCTTCAGTTCAAATATTCTTACATATTTTACTGGCTTAAGGAAATCCTAATGTTATTTTTAATTTTCAATAACTTCACTATATTCGAGATACATTTCAATTTAGCGATGAATTCTACATCAACGCAGAAGTTCAACAAAGAGTGCAAACTTTCTTCTCGATTAGAGAAATAGGAAAAACCAAACTAGTTTTATGTTAACCGATAAGTATCATGAAGAGTGTTAATGCAATTAATGGAAAATGCAGATTAGCATTCTCACTTTCAATATGAATGAGATTTAGGGTTTATTTCGAACTCAACCTATCCATCGTTTAAACGTACGTAGGAAGTTTTTTTAGGATAAATCAAGTTTTTCATTAAAATTTTCCAAGCAAGTCCTCTTCCCAAGTATAAGTTCGACATGGATAAGATTATGTAAATTATTAGCAACAGATGCTTACAAGAAACTCTCTTTGTGATGTACACTTGTAATTATCTTAAATATTCAAAATGAACGTCCTCCATAAATCTACGAGTTTCCTTGTTTTCTCCATGGAAACGGTAATTGTCATTGTCTGATTAACCTGTCTTCTCCACAAGTCTAAAAAAAATCGAATTTGAGATTTCACTGCTACTGAACGTTGACGTTGGTGTGTGTGTTTCGTTTCTCTAGAACATAAATTGGAAGTTTTGTCACCCTTATTGCACAATATTCTCCTAATATGTGTTATTTGAGATATTTTACTACAAATCAGGATGAGTTGGTTAAATCATTGATAATATACATAATCAATGGTTCAATAAATTTATCCAGTTGTGAGAACGTTGACCTCTATCTTTCGACTACTCTTTCAAAATGATTCCTCATGGAATTCACAGTTCAAATTTCACCAAACACAAGTAATATGCCCGTTAAACGTACAAAAAATGTTGCATTTTTGTCTCAATATCTGGGGAGTCCAACCAATTTCATTCATTACTTTTATTTTGAATGTGTAAAATCTTAAACTTATCATTGAAGTTATGGTTTTTGCATGCAAGGGGTGAGACATATATAGTGTATATGAAACTACTCCTATGTCATTTGATCCATTTTTGGAGGTCCTTCCTGTCTGACCAATGTATATCTCAGTCATCAATAGCAATGACGATACGATCATTGCTTCAGTATTCACAATGTAGTTATTTATTTTAACAGAAGAAGAAGAAGAAGGTGGGATCCAATATAATAGTATTTTGATCATATACACTTGAACATTCTGAAATCGCACTAATTGATCACTCCATGTTGAATAACAAAGCAGAACTGAAGGAGATCCACTTTCGATGCTATCACACGGTGAATGTTCCTTTGATTCGTGTCTTTGTCAGCTACAGGCATGTGCAGATGATGAAAATGAAGTGTAGTTCTTCATTTATATTGACAGTTTCGTACACCTAGGTATATAAGAGCTTTTATAAAGAAAATATTATATGATCTTTCTCGACTCTGAATATAGCTACATCGCTAAGCTCAAAAACTACAATTGGTGTTTTTGGTGGAGTTGAGTATAGTTTGCTCTGTTATCAAAGTGACATAATGTGTTGGGGTATGAGTAGGCCATGATCTTTGACTACACGAAAGGGAAACCTATAATGTGCAAAGAACATCGTGTGAGCTAGCAGTGGAATATAGGGAGAGGAGACAGGCATTCGCATTTTCCTTGTTTGTAATAGACTTGATGTAGAAATTAGCCACAGCTTAGAAGTTGGCAGCTAGAAAAAAATATTTTTCGGTTGACCTTCACAAATGTGAGTGGTAACATGTTTCGTCTGTTCGCAATAATTCTACAATCAAGATCTGATTTCAATGCTCTGAAGCTGTAGTAGAACCTGGAAATGTCTTCTCTTTGAGTGAACAAATCGAAGCAGGCCACTAGCTAGATAATACATGTAAGTAAGTTATGGATTGATTTTACTCCAAATTTTTCATCAATTATTGATACTAGTAGGTACATTGGATAAAAATATAGGTCTGTCAATGTTGATAGTTTACCTACTCTAGATTACAACGATATAGAATGTAATCGTGATAAATCGTGGTGTATTTGTATGAAATTGTTGGGTATTGCTCACTATATAATGAATGCTTATTTCAAGAATCGTATATGGCTGTGCTAGTCTCAATTGAAAATATCTACCAAAAGAGTATTTAATTTTTTCCAAATTGAATCGCTTATTTTCATGAAAATGTAAATGTAAATTCGCTCCGCTAAAGGAATTATGTTTATTTGAAAGTATCTAAACTGTTGATCTGAATATCTTGAATGAAATTTTAATAAAATCGTTCTTGTGGAGGCGGATCCGTGCTGACTGTAGGTATTTCGTTTAATTGCATGCTTTTGTGGGGAATATTCAACATCGGGAACACAGTGCTACTTCCGATTTAATTAAAGCAGGTCCTTCTAGAAGGATTAATTAGTCAGATGACAGACGCAACTTCTGTTGAGGGTTTAGATAAATATATACGGACAACTAATAACAGGATGCGGCTTAAATGATCCAATTAATTTCCATTTAAATTCATTCCCAATGCTCTTATTACTAGAATTACAATGTCGATTTTAATTTTGTATTCTTCGTTCGAAGTCTGGATATTGCTAAGCAGGCATTGTCGTTGATCTGATTAGTAAGCGTTGGAATACTCATTAGAAAACCCCAATTTTAACGAAGCCATGACGTTGAAGGCATACGGAAATGATTTTATAATATTATAATCTAATGAAATGTATTCGTTGGTATTCTTGAGATCATACCTAATGATTCAGGAAACCAGTAATGAATAGATGAAACCCTATAGAATATGCATTATTTGAGAAAATGATGAGTGGAGAATTCTTATAAATATTCCTACATCACCTGCAACATTTTGTACTAATAATCCTTTGATTGTTGTAAATAAAATGTGTGAATTGTCTTTTAATACACTAGTCCAATGAAAATTGTATTGCACAGTAATGTCAACGACTCATTTGACTTTTTCTCGTGATACCCTCTCAAATCTTCCTATTGGCAAGACGTCACAACGTATGTATTGTTTATAATCTCGCCCAATAAGACGTCGCAGGAGGTTATCCAATATAATCGTGATTACGTTGAATTCGGTTGAATAATTTTAATTACAACTAATTTCAAGTAAAGGTAGCTTCAATTCTTAAGCCATTCTCAACATACAATTCATGTTTCAAGATATCTGAGAATTCGTTATTTATATAAGTTCTTCCTTTTCTGAAGATAATAATGACATTTATGGGAAACGGACTGAAAGGTATAATAAAAGGAAAAATATGGAAATGTTGGCAATTTGGAAAATAATTGGCATCGGATTAACAAGAATGACATAATCACTCATCTGACTAGATCTGACTACATGAGATATTAAATATCTGATTGATATCAGAGGATGTTGCTTCCCATCTTTACTTCAACTGCTTCTAACATTCAAATATCAGGTAGTGGAAATACAAATTGTGGTTGCTAATTTTATTGGAGTTCAACGATCCTCTACTTGTAGAATAATCAACAGGGTATCATATGCTATTGCAGCTTTGAGGTATTGTTACACAGGAAGATTTATAAGTAACAGTCAAAATAATAATATTTCACTCAATAACATTGAGTCTCAGTCTGCTCTTCACTGAGATACAGTGTGTTGAAGGTGAAAAAAAGGAATAAATTTTTATTAAATGGGCAATTTTGATAGATAATTAAAATTGGGGTAAGCTTTTTGCTACGACAAACAAGAACATGTTATTAGATTTGAGTTAATTCGTAAATGTCGCTAGATACGCCCATATTGAATAGAAAAATCGACTGTATAACTTACATATTTTAGTCGGAAAGCGTTGACACTTCTGTATAAAAAAATTACATTATTCAGAAATCCAAAATATTGATCATTTTCGAGGTATTTGAATTTCAATAATTCAACGCACGATCGCCATAAGGTGTATACTTTCCTTTAATAGTCACAAAGTTTAATATTGACCTGATTGAAACAAATTAATAAAAAATGTTTAATTAATTAATAGTGGACTCTTATATCTTCTCTACTTCACTTTGAGATAGTATGCGGGATGTTTCAAAACATTGGTCATCAATAAGATTTATTTTGCTTATGAATGAACAGTATTTATTTGACGTAAATATTAGAATTAAATTATAAAATAATAATAAGAAATACATGAAAAACCAATAATGAATAAGAAAAATGTGGTATTTTATTTCAAAAGAGGGGAAAAAAATAGAAAATGCTTGAACTAAATCATTTCAATAACATTATTCTTCATTCTAAAAATATTTCACCTAAAACTTACGTCACATATAATCTTTGAATTTTGCTAACATTAAGTTGAATCACTACTGCAGAATATTCTCAACATGGTCACCACCAGTTCATATTAACCGTTTACTTGAGGATTGTCTGACTTAGAATAATTTGGCTTGATTATTTTTGATTGAATTATATTGCATAAGTCGGCGCATGTGTTTATAGGTTCAGAATGAACCATATATTCATGCTACCCCAGATATCTTAATTCAATGGATTCAAATCGGGGCTGCGAGGTGGTCATTGAAATTCACTATCACGACCAATCCAATGATGTTCGGAAATTTCATCCTGATGATCGCATACAGCCAGTGAAAAATGTAGAGGTGCACCATCTCGCAAGAACCACATCTTCATTATTAGCTTTAATGGAAGATCTCCGAGGTTTAATTCGATTCATTATTTAAATCGGAAGGTAATTAAAATGAACTTATTAATAATGCATTTTCTGTTAAAATACCCCAAACATTCATTCCAAATTTCTGTTGGAAATGTCTTTCTGATGGATAAAAATTTTCTTTTTTCAAAATTCTAAACTGATGATTGGCTTAGTCCAGTAGTTGCAGTAAAATGACGAGTGCTTACTTCGGCATTCTCTGCAGATCTTACCAAAAATTCCTCGTCTTGTCATGGCGTATTTATTTTGGATGAAATGAACCTATTTCACTCAATCGGTTATAAAGATTTTATATCATTCCACGATACGGCTGCCTTCGGTTGGAACATAATTAATGATATTCTCTGGATGCCGCCTGGCCAGTGAAACTATCTTTTGCATAAGCGCAAATCCTATCTCTTATTTATCCATTTGTTAGTTTTTACAAATATAATTACTCAATAAGAATCAATATATTCATCAACAGTAAAAATTTGCAAATTTGTTTACATATAGTCCAGTCGTCCTGCAATTGAGATAAACTTAAAATGATATTTTTTCCACATCTCTATTTTATGATTGATATCTAGGTTCTTTGAGTCGCTGATTACGAATATGGAAATTAAAAGATCGTAGACCCATGGCGTTCCGAGATATTGGCCATTTTCGACCCAAAAATGGCCGTTTTTCCGAGATTTCGTCGTTTTTGGTGATTTAAAGAAAAACAACACATTTTATTGACCAGACAGTCAGAACAAATTTGTACAGAAATGAAAAATGAGTCGAATGGCGGAAAATAGAAGTCTCTAAGTCATTCGGGGTCTGATATGATGCCCATTTTAGTTTTTTTTCTTCGTAACATAAAAATTAAATTTCGTTATTCAAATTTTCCTCTAAGAACTTTATTTTCTGTGCAATGGTAGTATTTCATGTGTATTTTCGAGTCAATCTTGGTTTTTCGTCTACCTCGTTTTTTGGCGCCAAAATCCGCCATCTTAGAAAAAATGGTTTTTTCATTATAACTCCGTTAAAAATTGGTCTTTTGATCCAAACTAAAATGCGAATTGAAGAAATTGATGTCCCGTACAACATTTCCAGGATCCAAGCATTTTGATTGAAAAGTGAAGAAGTAAGACCGTTTTGAAAAATCAAGGTCCCAGAAAAAATTAATAATTTTCAGGTTAGAATACTCGTATGAAATTAAACTTTCACATCCGAATAGCGGAAAGTTCCACAAGTATTTCAAGGTCCCGTAGGTTTTTTTTGGATGAGTAGAACTCGAAATATCTATTGATGTAGGTTTGGGTCCACAGTGAGTCCAGTTTTGACCCTAATCAAAAAAATCTAAAAAATTCTTACAGAAAAGACTTCTGGCTATCTAACCCTGAATCTTCGACATTCCACGTATCTGTAAAGAAATTATAGCGCGAGTTGAAAAAAGAAAACCGGAGCAAAAAAAAAAAAACAAATGCGCTCGAAATCCGAGCAACAATAAGGTAGATTTCAAAAAAATTTTTCAATTTTTTTCCAATCAATGTAATAATGAATTTGAGATTTATTGTTGATAATTTTCATAATAATTAAAATAATATCTTTTTTTTACGATAATGGTATTTTGAAAAGGTACCATTTAATCGAAAAAATTAAAAATAATCAATAAACTAATAATAAACATGAATTTTATTATTGACGAATTGAAAAATAATTATAATAATAATATTAATTTATGTATTTTTTTTGATAGGAAAATTTTGAAAGAAAAATATATATTTAATTATGAATGACATTGTTATATACTATATCTTATATATTGTTTCTTTCTTACTTAAAAAAAATAGAGTCATCAATAATACATTTGTACATGGCAGATTTTACTATTTGAGATAAATAACAATTAATTCTTATCCTTAATAAACCAACAACCTATAACATCATAATATATAATTCCTATACGCTTTTTAGGTTCAATGCTTTCCTCATTTTCAGTCGTAGTCGAATCTGTTGATGTCATATCCTCAGTTTCTTCATCACTTTCGTAGCAAGTTGCTGATGTGATCATTATTGATATTATCATCAGTTGCAAAATCACTATCAGGTTCTTGATCATCATCATTTCCTACTGATGAAGGAATTACATTACTACTATCATTATCATTAAGATAATCATTATCATCATCATCGACATCGTCATTTATTGAAAATTCATTATCATCTAATAACGTAACTTCTGGTTCAACGCTATTTGCACAGTATTTACCCTCGCAGTGTTTACATAGAATTGTACATGGTATACCTACTTTCTTACAAGAACATTTGCCACTGCAACTGACTTTGCAACCACATGCAATTATTTTTAGCAAATTTTTAGGTGCAGCTTCTTTATATGTTTGAATAGGCTCAAAACCATTTTCTGTACTTTTCCAACCCCATTTGGTTAGGTCAATGGTATCATTGCCTATTCAAAGCTGCACCTGATAATAAACACGTAAAATGTGTAATTTAGTTGCATCATCAGTTGGTGGCAAACATTCAAGTTCACATGCCGACTTTCGAACTCTATTGGTATAACAAATAAAGCGCAAGTGGCCGAGGTTTTGAATATTTTTCTTTTGTAATTTAGGAGCATATATTTGATACAAAATACTTCTACCAGTTCTGAATAATTTCTCAACATCTGGCTCAGTTTTATAAAATTTATTCAAATCGTTTGGTAAAAAATTGACATTGAAAATTTTTTTTAAAGCGGATGTTGTGTCGCATCCACTAAAAGCATTTCAAATAAAAATATAAGTTACACGCGTACAACGTGATGATCTCTGTGGATCACCATGGTAACGATGAACATCTGCTCTAGTAAGAATAAAAAACTGTACGCGTACGCATTCTATCGAATTTTTGGGGCCATTTTTTCTACTTGACTCGACATCACGCGAGATTATATTATGATGAATAAATGTTTCAATTAATATTAAAATCTGCAATAATCACTTTCCTGTTCATCATTATATCGATAGTGTTTTTTTTTCTTAGTTAAAACAGTACATTCAGAATGGAAAAAAAAAATTATTATTTCAATTATCATGAAAATTATCAATAACAAATCTCAAATTCATTATTACATTCACAGTATTTAATATTTTTATGTAAACAATACATTCAAAACGACAAAAAAAAATTGAAAAATTTTAATTTTTTGTTTAAAATCTATATTAGCTCGGATTTCGCATTTGTTTTTTTTTGCTCCAGTTTTCTTTTTTCAACTCGCGCTATAATTTCTTCACAGATACGTGGAAGGTCGACGATTCAGGGTTAGATAGCCAGAAGTGTTTTCTGTAAGAATTTTTCTGATTTTTTTGATTAGGGTCAAACCTGGGCTCATTGTGAACCCAAACCTACATCAATAGATATCTCAAGTTGTACTATTCCAAAAAAGACCTACGGAGGCTTGAAATACTTGTAGAACTTTCCGCTATTTGCATGTGAATTTTAATTCCATACAAGTATTCTAACCTGAAAATTATTAATTTTTTCTGGGACCTTGATTCTTCAACACGGTCCCATTTCTTCACTTTTCAATCAAAATGCTTGGATCCTGGAGATGTTGTAGAAGACATCAATCTCTTCAATTCGCATTCTGATTTGGATCAAAAGACCCATTTTTAACGGAGTTATGATGAAAAACAATTTTTTCTAAGATGGCGGATTTTGGCGCCAAAAAAAGAGGTAAACGAAAAACCAAGATTGATTCGAAAATACACATGAAATACTACCATTGCGCAGAAAAAAAAGTTCTTAGAGGAAAATTTGTATGACGAAATTTAATTTTTATGTTACGAAAAAAAAAACCAAAATGGGCATTATAGCAGGCCCCGGATGACTTATAGACTTCTATTTTCCGCCATTCGACTCATTTTTCATTTCTGTACAAATTTGTTCCCACTGTCTAGTCGATAAAATGTGTTATTTTTCTTTAAATCGCCAAAAACGACGAAAACTCTGAAAAACGGCTATTTTTGGGTCAAAAAAGGCCAATATCTCGGAACGCCATGGGCCTACGATTTTTAAACCCCCATATTCGTGATCAGCGACCCAAAAAACATAAATATCAACCATTAAATTGTTATGTGGAAAAATTTCCAATCCAAATTGCAGGACGACTGGACTAATACGTCAAATTTCCACTTAACATTTGTCAACTTGCATGGCATGCTTGTGCTTTAACACATTACATCCTATGAACAGTTCTCGTCAAATAACTTGGCCCGTACGTCATCAATTGACGTATCTGATTATGAAAAGTTCTTCAAACGCGTTATATTGGTAGGTTGGTAGTTTAGGTACAGAAATTTTCGTAAGCCACACGCTGCAGAATCAACTTTATCGGTTGTATTCTTACCTAGTCGGTTAGCATTTTCTAGTTCTTATAGTGTTCGTCATTCCGAGCTTATCATGTTTAAATATAAATATTTGCATGGCATGCTTGTGCTTTAACACATTACATCCTATGTACAGTTCTCGTCAAATAACTTGGCCCGTACGTCATCAATTGACGTATCTGATTATGAAAAGTTCTTCAAACGCGTTATATTGGTAGGTTGGTAGTTTAGGTACAGAATTTTTCGTAAGCCACACGCTGCAGAATCAACTTTATCGGTTGTATTCTTACCTAGTCGGTTAGCATTTTCTAGTTCTTATAGTGTTCGTCATTCCGAGCTTATCATGTTTAAATATAAATATTTGCATGGCATGCTTGTGCTTTAACACATTACATCCTATGTACAGTTCTCGTCAAATAACTTGGCCCGTACGTCATCAATTGACGTATCTGATTATGAAAAGTTCTTCAAACGCGTTATATTGGTAGGTTGGTAGTTTAGGTACAGAAATTTTCGTAAGCCACACGCTGCAGAATCAACTTTATCGGTTGTATTCTTACCTAGTCGGTTAGCATTTTCAAGTTCTTATAGTGTTCGTCATTCCGAGCTAATCATGTTTAAATATAAATATTTGCAGCTGTTATAACCTATAACATTCGTTAGTTTACATTGTTTACTCAGATTATCTTTTTAGAGTGAATATTAGTTTCAATACTTTCAATGTATTGTCGTGTATTAGAACGGATTACACTTTTAACGGACGTGCAGCAGAAATTGTGTTAGGTTCCCTGTGAATGAAAGAATCAGACAGCAACGGCATTTGAACACATAAGAATAGACAAGACATAAGACAGGCCTGCAACTTGACAAAAATAACGTGATTCAAATACGGTAGGACAGAGATGTTTTGTCTCTTTCTAGATCATCACAATTCCATTGACGTGTGTGGTTTTCTCAGAAATTATACGTTACCATGTTTCTTTATCTAAATCATGAGTATTAGAAGAAGATAGACAATTCATAATATGCCGATATTATTTCATACAGGTGACAAGTTATTTGCCGACAACTGTATTCGGTATTCACCGTGCGTTGAATCATTGAAATTAAAATATCTCGAAACCGGTCAATATTTTGGATATCAAAATTACATGAATTATTCATACTTGTGAGTGTGAGTTGTGAATTAAGTAGTGGCAAAATATGTATAGCTGATATATTCTATTCAATGTGACGTATGTGGTGACATCTATGAGTTAACTCCAATTGAATAACTCATTCTCCTGTGCCGTTACAAAAAATAAATCTGAGTTACGGAACCTGAATTGCTGACTATGGGAAGAACACAATAGAACCCTCCTCTGCAAGCTCAGCATAATTATGTTACATATCATAACTTGTTATAATAAAGTCTCTGGACTAAAGTATTGTCTTTTTGAAAACCGTTTTTTTTTGGACCATTTCTATGATTTATGCACCAATTTTCATGATTATATCTGAACATACTAATGATTCATTGACAAAAATGTATTTTATATTTTCAACTTTAACACCTTGTATCTCATTAAAAGCAGACTTAGACCCATTGTCATTGAGTGAAATATTATCATTTTTGCCTCCTGAATGTACAGTTCCAATAAGGACTATCACTCATACATCAGCCTGTATACTAAACTCCTTCAAACAGATATTAGGAAATACTTCCTAATATCTGTTTGAAGGAGCTACGGTGTTAGCCGAACTAGTTACATCTATTTACTAAATCAGTGAGAATTAAAGTTTTAATAGTAAATGTTTAAAAATTGGGTTATTATATCGTATAATTGAAATTATGTTTGATCCTAAATTCAATTCACAAGCAATTGAAGTGTTCACCAAAGTTCGAAGGAAAAAGTAGCGTCATGTGATTACTGATTATTTGAAATGAGGAACAAGAAAATTGGAGGTCCAGCTTCCTCGAGACATACTCTCTGAAACTAGAACTAAAGGGCCGTGTTATGTGAAGCCATTCACATTGTAACAGGTGGAATATTCATTCATACTTCCAATGTCATAAAATCAGTAGCTCATGAATTAAAAATAGAATAATTATTTGAAAACCAAATTGTGAACTTTCAGTTTCTAACATATCATTTAGAGGATATAAATTATATAATGGTCATTTAAAGCTGATATATAATAATCATTAGGTGAATGTGAAGTTCATGATAACGTAGCTTGCTTTGAAGAATTGTACTTTTTGAACGCCACTGGAAGCATAGCTATTTGCGATATGTTTCCAAACGATGATTCAAATAATCATTATATGTGAAGATACAACTACAGATAAGACTAGCAGTAGTTGGAATAAAGTTTTTACGTAGCACAATTGGCATCTATTTTTTTAAGGAACCATCAAAATAAATAGTACATTTTTTGTTGTATTGACCTCAGAGCAATGAAAAATGTACAAAGAGAGTTTTTCTATCCTTGTTTTGAATCCAATATAGCTACTTTCATTCATTCATTTGAGGCCTAGTTGAGGTAAAAGGTATTATCGGGTAGTTTCGTGTATGCCCGTTCATTTGATTAGAACGGAGCTGGGTCTCGTCATTCTCAATTATCGTTTTGAGTTATGAGTTATGATGATTTATCCAACTTGTTTGTTTATCGTTGTGTTGTTACTGTGAATTGTACCTTTCAAAATATTTTATTCTTTGATAATAAAACTGTTCAATGTTTCAATTGCAAACACTGTTAAAAGAATTTCTATAGAAGACAGAACGGTGTAAGTAATTGGCATATCTAGGTTCTATGTAAGTGAGCCGCACATAACATCTCAGCCCCCCTCAGCTATAAATTAGATGGTAAAGGACAGCCAGATGTTGTCTTTACTACAAATTTTAGTATCATTACTATTGCTCTGAGGTAACGACACAATTTAAACTTCATTGATTCTGACAGTTGTTATTTACACTACAGAGTGAACACAGAAAATAATCTATCTTCACACTTCGATGATGTCTTTGAATCGCGACCTTCACTATTTATAATATATACAATCGGCGCAATCGTCTCCACATTTTTCACACACGCAAGTACATACGCACGCACCCACCGACATAATCTCAAAATAATCTAGATTTTTTCAAAAAAGCCCAAAATGAATATTTCCGCGACAATCTGACCTTTCATTCATCGACAATTCTGAAATTTTACATATAGAAGTTAACCTTGTTGGACTCTTCCAGAAACTAATAGATAAAATGTTTCACTCAATGAACAGACTAATATTAACTCATCACCATTGATGAATATGTTCAACTAAAAATTCCAAATTTTCTTTTCTTCCTCATTTATAATCAGATAGTCATTTATGATGGCTTACTTTTGAACAGATGGTGAAATGTTCTTCATCTAAAAATTAAAAATAAATTTGTTAACTGTATGGTATCTGGTTACCTTCATTCATCACTATCATAAACTGCCAGTAACTTCTTCATATTAACAATTCACAATGGTTTTTATGTTTTAGTTTATGTAAAATTCACTAGATAAAGTGTGTAGAAACAATTGCCGATTCAATATTGTGTTAATCATCAATACGTTTTTGTGAAAATTACCATTCGTTACGTTCAACTATGGAATACATTCGTTGCACATAGCACTGTTTCTTTATTTCTGATTATATTACTCCTGAATATTTTACATTAGGAAACGCTTTCCAGAAATAATCAGGTTCGAACAAATCGTGAAGGTTAGATTTCTTGATTATCACTATTGCATTATGTATTAAGAAATAGTAAGTTGTACCTTATATCTGCGACATACAGGCGCCTTCGAGCAATCGTAGTCGCAACTTCCGAGTTGTGGATGGACACAGCTTCCGTTTCCCAAAGTCATGGCCGGAAATTAACTGAACATTCACCCCTAGTTATTATCACGTCAAATATTATTAATGGCATAGCCCTATACACATTTTATTCCTACCCATAACGACCAGATATTGGCGGAAATTGAAAAAAGTGAGACATTTCCATTTTACTTCTCTAAGTGCATAAAAATATTCATACTCATAATACTTAACAAGTACTCACAACAGTTCTCATTTCAACGTCATGTAATAATAATAATGTAATATGACGTCATGGATCAAGGTCATCCAATGTTGTCAGTGCTTTCAGGTTGAGCAGGTTTTTATGGTTTTTTAATACAACTACCTATTTCGTAGAATGAACTGTATCAAAAACAAATTTAGGAGTTTTTTAGTTATTATGTCAAAAACACATTTGTAATTCGGAATGTAATTCAATGTAGTGCTTACTAAATGAATGAAGAAAAATAAATTACCTACTTCTTACTTGTTCTGCTTGCAACGAAGCCAAATTCAATAGTACCAAACATATATGTTTTGGTTTTGAATAACAGAAAGACAGTGATGGCAAAGTGAATTAATTTCCAGAAGATTCAAGAAGGTAACAAAATGCTTTTCGAGACTTCACTTGATTGATTATTATACTAAAACTGATGATGCACCTGTGAAAGATTTAGATAAAGATAAGTATGGAAACTTAACTTTCAGCTTCGAATCAATATTATTAATCCATATTGTGATCTTAAAGTTATTATTATTATTTATGGACACAAACACTCAAACTATACGATTATCAAAATGTTCAAATCAACGTGTGATTTCCAAATCTACTTTTCTCAATCTCATTGCCACTATTTTAGTATAATATCTCAACAAATAGAAGCCATACAAGTTGGAAGATTATTTTCCATATTAATCATATTCCATCATGTGGACGCATTTTTTCTGTTTCATGCCCACTTATGTATTGCGTACATTTTGTTCAAAATACTGTGGAATAAATAGCTTACTTACTTTTGTCGCATCAAATAAAAACACATCATATAGTTCCAGGCTGTGAACCGGAAAAAAAAAACATGTAGGTTCGAATCGAAAAATTTGTGTTGCATTAGCTCCAGGAGGTTCACAGGATCATTCATACACCTTAAAACCTCTTGGGAACCCCAACCCCACCCATTGGGGGCGACATTTGCAACATGCCAAGTCTTGAATTGTATTTTCTACAAGAAAAGGTATTTTGGCATTTCGAGTGCCCCTAAGAAGTTTATTGGGCCGCTAAACACGAATCCGTAGCCAGATTCACTTGCAATCCATCGTAGGGGTGGTCAAATTGACAAAATTGGCCAATTTCGCACCCCTTATATGTTATTCTGCAATTTACGTGTTTTTGTCAATTCGAGTGCACCAAGGAGGTTTTTTGGGTCGCTGAACACGAATCCGAAGCCAGATTTACTTAAAATTCATCTTTGAGGTGGTAAAATTGAAAAAATTGGACAATTTTGCACCCTTATTATGTTGTTTTGCAATTTACGTGTTTTAGGCATTTTGAATGCACCAAGTAGGTTTTTTGGGTCGCTGAATACGATTCCGAAACCAGATTTACTTAAAATTCATCGTTGGGGTGGTGAAATCTACAAAATTGGCCAATTCTGTACCCCCTATATGTTATTCTGCAATTCACGTGTTTTTCTCAATTCGAGTGCACCAAGGTGGTTTTTTGGGTCGCTGAACACGAATCCGAAGCCAGATTTACTTGCAATCCATCGTTGAGGTGGTAAAATTGACAAAATTGGCCAATTTTGCCCCCTTAATATGTTGTTTTGCAATTCACGTGTTTTTATCATTTCGAGTGCACCAAGGAGGTTTTTTGAGTCGCTGAATACGATTCCAAAGCCAGATTTACTCGAATATCATCATGAGAGTGGGAAATTTACAAAAATGGCTAATTTGACACGCTTCTAAATTTTTATTATTTTTGCATTTTAAAATTATTTCGGAGTTTTCTCCTTTTTCAATATCAAGAGGATAGGAATATTAGTAATTGTTTGAAAAAGAACACAAATATTTAATAACTACACTTTCATGTTCAAAAAACACTTGATTGATAACACTTAAATGCAACAACTTTCATACACTGACACAGGCTTCTGCGTTCTTGTTGGTTCTTGAACCATAAAATACAAAATGAAATATAAATTGAACTATATAAAATACAAATATTCAACTAAAATAATGTCAACGCTGTGAAACAAATGTAGCTACAAGAGAGAATGTTGTTCTTTGTCGTCTACAAAGAAACTGAACAGTTTGTTATGTACGACATAAGAAGGTGAAAAAAAATCTCTCATTTCAAGCAGTGGACCACGTCACAAACAGATGCGACGTTTGAACACATGCACATGTATGTGGATATAACCTGTGTAACGATCTAAGGGCTGTAAAATGAGATAAGTTTAGAAGGATACTGTCTTTGGTTTTTTGTATATTAAATATGTATACGAAGGGGCCCAACGCATTAAAAAAAGAAGGAATTCAACAATTATTATGATGAGTACAAAACAACACACTTTCTTATATCTACCTTTTTTACATTATATCTGGGTACGTTACTTACAAAATAGTGCACCTGCCGGTATAAAGATAGATGCCTGTATATTAATACCTATAGGTATACTATATACTAAACCTGGCGTAGAGATTTTGTATACCTGTGCCTAAAGAAACGTAAAAAGGGAAAAAATGTATTTTGTAAAACCGTTTTATTCTATTTCAAGATACCAATATTTTGGTGTTGGTGACCAATTTTGTCTATTTCACCACCCCAACGATGAATTTTAGGGAAATCTGGCTTCGGAATCGTATTCAGCGACCCAAAAAACCCCTTTGGAGCAATCTAAATGCCTAAAACACGTAAATTGCAACATAACATATTAGGGGTGCAAAATTGACCAATTTCGTCTATTTCACCACCTCAACGATGAATTTCGTGTAAATCTGGCTTCGGAATCGTATTCAGCGAACCAAAAAACCTCCTTGGTGCAATCTAAATGCCTAAAACACGTAAATTGCAAAATAAGATATTAGGGGTGCAAAATTGACCAATTTCGTCTATTTCACAACCTCAACGAGGAATTTTGTGTAAATCTGGCTTTGGAATCGTATTCAGCGATCCAACTTAACAGCGATCCAAAAAACCTACTTGGTGCATTCGTAATGCCTAAAATACGTCAATTGCAAAACAACATATTAAGGGTGTACTATTATCTTCCTCTGATAATCTTGCGCTATGTTTTATATTCCTGTATAGAGTATCCCGGGTTATATATGATAGCAATACTTTAGCAGTCCATAGTTCATCGAAAAATAAGTCGATATGAATAATGTAATTTTTTCCAGAACTTAGGCTCGAACAATTGTTTTTTATGGTGATCCCCTCTGATCGTGGGAATGATCTCGAGCAAATTTGTGTCAAGTTACCTTTTATTTGAATCTAGTAACATTTGGCAAACTTTTTTTTGTTATAGCTGCAGGGGTGTTGCTCCTCTTTTCACATTCAATTTCCTCCACCACCGTCTATTTTTTCTAATATTTGAATTCCTAGTTCAAATAAGAAAATTTCATTTATTCTTGTAAATTTTTCATAAGAGGAGTCGTTTCAAAGGTATTGGACTCTTATATGATATATACGACTATGCAGAGGCTTAGAAAATATGGTAGGAAAAGTCAAATAATAGGTAACCAGTTTATTAGTTATTATACCAAATTTGTTCAAAATCGCTTCACTGCACAGAGGGATAGGGCGAAAAGAGTATTTGGAACCAACGTTTGGAGGGCTTTATCTTCCTGAGGAAGCGTTCTGATTTTGCGACAATCGCCTGACTGATAAAGTATTGCTATCATACATAACCTGGTATACTCTATACAAAAGTATAAAATATAGTGGAAGATTATAAGATGGAGAAGATAGTAATTGAATAATTTTTGGTCGTGTCTTACTATCATAGCGACTTTTCCAACATTTTACAAATTACTTATCATTTCTTTTATTGTTTTGCATTATAAAATTTGTTCGAAAGTGGTGATCTGAATTCATCCATTTCCAGGAATAATTTGATCTGAATCGAACATCTCACGAACAGGATGTTCCTGCTTTATAGTTCATAGCGTTGTTAAGGGATGGAAAATCAAAAAATGATTGGGGTCTCTCATAACATTTTTGTCTAAACCACTTTGTTCCCAAAATACAGGGTTTTGAAGTTTCGAAAAATTAGTTTCTAAGGAAATGAAGATTTTTAAGCTTTGGTACACCTTAGTCTCACTGAATTTTTTCGACTACAAACTGTTTTTGAAACAAATACATTGGCGTAGTTATGAAGTTAGTTTCGCATTCAATCTCGATAAAAAATTTGAATACATATTTATTGGTAACGACGGAAAATAATAATTTTCGATAAATGCTCAAAATGTTATCTTTTTTCTACGGACACATCGATTTCTTAACGACCGTGTTGTGCAGATCAGATTATTGATCATTGATTATTTCATCACAAGGAAGAATACGATCCAGTCGATCTTCTCTATTGTGAATCGATGTCATAAGCTTTATCTTCACAATAACCCCAAAAAAAAAGTTTAGGGGATCAAGTTCGGGTGATCAAAGAGGTCACGTAACTGAACCATATCTACTAATCCATCTTCCACTAATATTCCTACATAACTAATCTCGCAATTCTCTCCAATAATTGTAGCTATCTAGTTTATCCATTGTATTGTTGTTTCCTTGAATAGTGTTTCCTCCCACATATCTTCGTATGCAGATTCCATAAATGCAAGAAACGTAGTGGAAGTTAGTCTGTTTGGTTAAATGTATGGTCCAAAAATATTGTTTTCGTGAATGTAAAGCCATTGCCACTAAATTATTCTCCTTGAAAATTTCTGGATATTATTGATACCATGAGAGTTTTCATTTGCTCATAAATTATGCAAATTAGCAACTCCACGTCCAGTGAAATTGGATTCACCTGTTCACAATAGTTTTCGATCTTATTCAGCGAGTTAATAACGAAATTTCAAAATGTAAATCGCGTTCATTGCCTTCTGTATGTAAAGCTTTGACTAGTTGTAGATGGATCCTACGAAACATTTTCCAAATTATAGTGAGCTAGGTTATAATAAGAATGTGTGTAGCTCAGGTAACACTCACAGATTTAATTATACAAATAATCTATTATAATAATTTTTTGTGATGAAACGTTATAATTTTTTCTCTCCTATGTGTAGAACAATTTTCCGAAATAATCAAATGAAATCTTCTGATTAAGGCGGGAGATAGATGTCTCGCACTTGGGAAACGTATACGGTGATTAGAAAAATCTAGAAATTTCGAATGTGAAGCATCTTAGAGGCATTTAAAAGAATACGTTATGACTAATATGATGCTATGGAAACACAAAATTCTGGTAAAGTATTGAGAACCTTTCAGCTAGCAAGTAGCTTAATCAGAGTAAACCAAATTAGAAATCAAAATGTGCCTCTATAAATAACAATCTTTATCCACTAAAAGTAAAAATTATGTATTTTCAATGGATCAGGATGATTGTTTCTTATTTATAGTGATATAACATCCCCAGTGTAAACACTTTCATAGTTCCACTAAAATGTGCCCGTTTAAATACTATTTGGAAACAATAGTGTAATTAGGGGGTTACCCTCAGCTAGGAATTAATCTGAGCCTCTTAAATAACTTTTTCGCTTATACATTCCCATCCTTTCTAAATAACCTGGATATTTACTGTTTTTCAACAGTGATAAATGTTCTTGAGAAATGGTGTGACCTATATTCAAAATATCTTCTGCTAATGCTGCCTTTTCATTATTTTCCTTTATATAGTCATAATATTCTCTACACCGAGTTTGAATATTCCTTTTAGTTTGATGCACATATTATTCTGAACACCACTCACAATCGATTTTGTATATAGCGGATTTATCGAAGTCAGGAAGTCCATCAAAGGTGTTACCTGTACGGTCTTTTAGCTTGTTCTTACATCTATAAATGGGTTGTATTGCAAATTTATGAAACGAATTGTTGACCTTATTGAGGGATGATAATTGAATCTTCTGAATTTTTTTCAACTATTGAAGGAAATGACTGATTTGGTTTATTGATTGCGTTCCATTTTTCGGTTTCAGTTAACTTATTAACATCGTTGTTATGATTTTGGCGACTCATAGGGACGTTTAATAATCTATGGACAAGACACTGCATGTGGTTATGTATTAATTAATTGGTGTAGTTGAATCCATCAGGATTTACCTATGGATGTGTGGGTTTTCTTTATACAGAGTGTAACAGGCTCATACTACACTTCATTTTCCTTTCCATCTTTGAGATACATTTTTCGAACTCGACAAGTTGTATACACCCATCAAACGTCATATATCTTTATGCCGATGAAGTTTTTCCCTGTTTCGGTTTTGCCGGAAGTGGCATCAGCTTTCGATATTCAAATATAACACCCTGTATATTATTACATTTTTGGTATGTACACAACTTTTTTAATCCAATGATATGACATAAATCACATTTCTATATTAAAAAGTTCAAGGAAGTCAATTTTGCTTTTAATCTGGAGTGCCGCGATCCCACTGGAATGATAAATGTAAGTCAACTCCAATACATAAAATTCTTCGAAATAGTTTCTAAGAGTTAATTTTTTTTATTGTACCATAATGGCACTGCAGTACCGGTTAATTCAGGAAAGGGTAATTGAGAGAAGCAAGCTAACATAATACTGAATGTAAACATGTCACAGTTTCCTCATTTTTGTGGACACCTTACTAATTGATATTGAACTGAAATAAAACTGAACTGCTTATTTGGTTGTATTGGTCCCACAGACAAACTGGGTAGATGAGTAAATTTCGTAATTGTACCTTTTGAAGGCATCGAAGTACCATTATGGCACCATCAAGAACAATGAACCTTTCCAAACAATTTTTGAATGAGTAAATGAAAAGGTAACTTACATTTTTCTAGGGCTACTAGGGTTGGTTCAAATTATCCCAGTGAAATCATGGTGTAATATCCCAATAATGGATTCAGGTGATATTATCTCCCCTATAACCAAAACTAGATGAGCTCGTGATATTCTATTTCCTTATTTAAAACAATGTTCACTAAAGTATAAACATATCGTCTACCAACGTCAACGTGTAATTAAGATTATTCAACAAGGTAGCAAATTGTTCCAATAAGCCAATGTGAGTGCAGGAGGTCTCGACCTTACGAGATTGTATATTGAAAGTTGAAATTAACTTTTAGTCGGTGTATTCAACGTGTTTGAAGGGTTTATCTCGAAGAATAAGAAGGAAACTTGGTGTATACCATGAGCCTGTTACCCTGTATGTTAAATTCCAAGTTGTCATCATCTTTAGTGATATTCAATGTCAAGGAAAGGATATTGGTTATTTCTACAATGAATTTGAGTAAATCAAATTGAGCTTGTTCAAAAAGCCGCGTAAATTAAAACCTTCACAAATAATGACTAACACTATTGATAAGAAATAATCATCGTTATCCACTTGCAATACTATTAAAGTACTGATGACCTATCGGCTACCAAGTAGCCATCACCAGAGTAAACTAAAATATTAATCAAAATGTTCCTGTTAAATACTATTTGGGGATAATAATGTAAACAATGGGTTACCCTCAGCTGGAGATGAATCGGAATTTAATGAATTGATTTTTCGTTTATACATTTCCATCCCTCCTAAATTAACTAGATATTTGTCTGTACTATGTTTAAAAAGTGATAAGCTTTCTTGAGAAATGGTGTGACTTGTATTTAAAATATGTTCGGCTACCTCTGTTTTTTTTCTATGGGCAGAATTTTCATTATAACGAGTTAAAATGTTCCTTCTAGTTCGACTCACATAGCGTTTTGAACACGATTCACATTTGATTTTCTAAATCCCG
This sequence comes from Endomychus coccineus, assembly GCA_958510875.1. NCBI lineage: Eukaryota > Metazoa > Arthropoda > Insecta > Coleoptera > Endomychidae > Endomychus > Endomychus coccineus. Next base: position 217,544,869 of record OY294067.1, read on the forward strand.
GATTTGTCGAATCCGAAAACTTTATCAGAGGTTGTTGTTGCTTAAACGGTGTTTTAGCTTGTTGTTACATCTATAAGTAAACTGGTTGTATTGCAAATTTGGAAAACAAACTATGAAATTTATTAATTACTGAAGAATAATAAGTGGAACTTTTGAATTTTGTTGAAGTCGATATTTGAAGGAAATGGCTCTACTTTGGTTAGTTGGCTACGTTCCAATTTCCTTTTTCGTCTAGAGAATGAATTATTGATCAACGATTTGTGGCAACCATTGTCCATCGCAATTTGCTGTAGTTCTCAACTTCGTTGTTATAATTTTGCTTGCTCAAAGGGACGTTCAATAACGTATGAACTATTGATCAGGGCATATATTCATATCCAAATGATGTAGCTGAATCCGCCGGGTATACCTATTTGTTTGAGTGGGTTTTCTGTAAATGTCGAAGTTCAAGTGATTATCATGTATTATAATGTCAATATCAAGGGAAGGAAGCTGATTATCTGTTTCTATTCCGACAGTGAATCTCAGTCAATCAAATTGGCTATTAAGCGTGTTCAAAAAGCAATGTAAATCAAAATCTTTAGTTGTAATAGCGAAAATGTCGTCAATATATCCATATCAAACTTTTGGAAACTGATTCGATTTTGATTTTAAGGAGGTTTCAAGTTCGCTTAGAAAAATATTGCACAAAAAAGGAATGTGGATTGTCCATTGCACATCCGCTTGTTTGTTCATAGTAATTTTTATTAAAGGTGAAATTATTTTGCTCCATACATGGAGATGCAAAGATCACTTATTCTATGCAGCTTCTATCGGGAATATTGATCTGAAGACCATTTCTTCAGAATGCTTATCCACTCAGGGATTGGAGTATCTGTGGATATAGTCTAGGAGCCAGAGCGATATTGATGGTCTGAACATTAACCCGATGGCACTATGGTTTATCGTTAGAGGACGGTTCAATGATCAGTTCATCTCACAGACCGAATTTTCCCCGGATTCTAGATCTCGAGATATAGCATCCGCATTTTTTTTTGACTGAAGGTTGACCCTTTCCAATTTGCGGTTACTTGAAAAGCATGCCATTCTTATACACTTCCACCATGTGCCATCATTTTTTATCGTGTCCGTTTATCAGGCCGACCAGTTAAAATTGGACCGAAAATGGACTGCAAGTTAACCCTCCCAAACCTGGTGGAAAATGTTCATTGGTGTTGGCAATTGTTAACATTCCCTATGCCACCAAAAGTTATCGGTCCATTTCCGAGTAATTGGTTTACCAATTTTGTTTGGCAGAGGAAATGATTTTATCTAATTTCGCGTTCTCACATGCATATATCTCAATAAATTTTCGAAAAACGTTATTTGACAAGAACAATTGAGAAAGTAGTATGTCTACTTTTGAATAGAAAACTTTGGTTTTTAATTCAATCATGTCATCACTAATGAACAATTAAAGAGTTCACACGGTGGAATCACTTCAATACTATGAAAAAAATTGATCACCTTTATCCAGTAAAGATAATGTTAAAGTACTGGGGACCCCTTCCAGCTATCATGTAGCCATCATCAGTGAAAACTAAGTTAGAAATCAAAATGAGCCTGTTCAAATACTATTTGTACTAATACTGGAATAATGATTAGAGTGAATTAAAGTTAATGAATTTGTATACAAGAATAGATTCTGACCATTGGAGTAGAAGTAGTTTGTCTCAAAAACTTTTTGAAAGCGAAAATGTTTGTCATTCAATAAAAGTGATAAGTATAAGAAGTTTTAACTGAAAATTTTCATTTGGTTAGAAGATAATCAAGAAAATGTAATAACTTTTCGAACCTTCAACCCTCGTAAACGATGTGTCTTAGGGAAAAATGTTATAACAAAGGCTCATATTAGTTTTAGATGTTCCATTCTTTTATTTTAAACGAAAAAACGTAAACATCCTATATATTGAGTAATGCATGGCTAGGTATTCAGGAAATGATTTTTCCAAGAAGACAGGAAGCAGACTTCTGATGAAACACGTTAAACTCGGAGGAATGCGAGAAACATTCTAATGCATTGGACGATTTGCAAGTTGTTTATTTCTCGGAAATATACACCTGAATAAAATTAATATCTGAAGGTAGTGTGTCAGATAACTTCATTCGTGAAATTATATGGATAAGTTAATTCCATAATAAATAATTTATTGGCTATGCGTTCAATGTTCATCAATTCATGAATTCGTTGGTATAAAATAGTTGAATATACGTTCCGTCACTTTAATTTCATCACAGTACATTCGAAAGCAGTTGCAATTTTGAATACTTGAATTTTAATTGCCAATTATTTCAGCAGACTTGACTAATTGAGTGAATTTTAACCCACAAGCTTTATTTGAGTGGGTTCGTTGCTATGAATTTCGTTGAATTCATTACGCATAGGCATCATCTCCTAATTCAATTATTGAATGTCTTCACACAATAACATGCCACGGTGCAAATCGTACCACTTGATATTCTTGATACAGCTTGGCGTGAATCCTCAAACAAATGTATGTACGTGGATGACGCATTTTTGCATATCTCAACTTTTTTCCGTTCATTAACAGATTTTTATTGAATTCCAAAATACCTAATTGTATTATTTTATAAGAGTCGATAACGATGGGAGAATGGCAATATGAGAACAATTTCTTCGGATGTACTTTGTTAAAAATATACCTGAAGGTTATTGTTAGAATATACATCCCCTTATTTTGTATTCTATCCATGGTAGATTATTCCACAGTTTCGTGAACAATGTCTCCAGTAGCGGGTATTTGGATATAATCTGTTGAAAATACACATACGAAGGCAAGGTGAAAAATCCCTGAAAAAATGAAACAAGAAATGATTTATCTGGTCTGAACTTATTTTATTTCTGAAAATAATCTCCTTGTAGCCCAATACACTTCATCCAATGTTTTTGTAATTTTTCGATCCCTTCCAAATAATACGATTTCGGCAATCTTTCAAAATAGGCATTTGTTTCACCGATGACCTCATCGTTGGAACCAAATCTCTTTCCGCCAAGCCGTTTATTTAAGTATAAAAATAGATAAAAATTGCAGGGTGCCAAATCTGGAAAATACGGTAGATGACGAACCAATTTTAAGCGCAATGTTGCCTTTGCGACTGCGGACCTGTGCACCGGTGCGATGTCCTGGTGAAAAAGCAGTTTTTTCTTTGCCAAATGCTGCCGCCTTCGCTCCAAATCGGCGTCGAACGTTTTGCCCTGTTCAAGGTAATCGATATGAACAATTCCGTGTGCATCGCCATGACTTTGTTGGCTGATATACCCACATAGGCCTTTTGCACTTCGATTCGCCACTGTTTCGACTGTTCTTTGATCTGTGCTATATTGTGATGGATCCATGTTACGTCCACGGTTACGAAACGTCTCGAAAAGTTTTTCTAGTCGCGCTTGAACATCTCCAAATACTCCTTCGAAATTGCCACACGGTCGAGCATGTTGTCAACAGAGAGCAAATGCGACACTCATCTGGCAGATAGCTTTTCTCATAAAACGTATGCAAAATATTTCGTACCCTTCCGGTTGAGATACCCATATCCTCAGCATTCTCGGGCACTTTAATTCACCGATAGTCCAATATCATACCATGGAGTTTACAGACGATTTCTGGCGTAACCTCATTTGGCCGACCAGAATGTTTTATGCGTCCTTTGTGGTCATACAACCACAACGAAAATCAGGAAGCCACGTTTCAATCATTTCAATCGATGGTGAAGAGTCCACATAATGTTTAACAAGCTATACTTTGGTTTGCGTAATGTTTTTCCGCGGAAGATATAATGTTTAATCTAGACGATAAATTCACTTTTTTTCGCTGCTTCCAATGTGTGTCAAAACAGAAGTGGATGACATATCAGTCTGAAACTTCTGATGCGTTCTGGATAAAGATGGTACATAACAAATGTTACATAGGATTTTCGATTATGGCGCCAGCTGTTTAATTTGTCAGGAACTTTTCACCTTACCTACCCTTGAGCCTTGAGTTATCATATTGCCCTTTCGTGTAGTACCCATAGTAGATCATTATGAGACACGTCAGGCGTGGCGCGAAGAATGACAGTCACTATAATAATAGAAAGCTCGATCTGGAAGTGCTTGAGTTTGTTCCAAGATTTGAAGCCTATCGGTCTGTTATCGAAATGTCTGCAACAATGATTTTACTGATGACATTAGTACCCAATATGCTTGAAGCGCTTCAACATGTTTCACCCAAAAACTGTCATCCATGGATCGCTTAACTTCCCTAGCTAGTATGAGTAGAAAATATATTGCAAAGGATTAGGAACCGATCAAAACTTAGAAATGCGTCAAATTAAATTTTGTTTCATTGCATTGAAAGTGTTATTATATATACGAATGAATTATCTTCAATTGTTACCTCCTTTTATTAGCTGCGGACAGCTGAATACATAGGAACACGTATAATTATTATTCTCAGTCATTGAAAATTCATTCGAATTGACAACTTATATGTTTTCCAACTATATGTTTCATAATATAATCAGTGGGACAATTTATTGAAAGTCACATTCGATTTCTCGGTCATACCACTTCGATATGTTTCCTTCAAACCTCAAACTGAGGTGTAACAGTGTTTAAAGTTGTAACGGTTAATATGTCCGTTCACTCAATTACTATAAATAGAATGCCACTGGTAAAACATTTCTTCACTGGAAGTTATATAGACCAATCCCGTTGCCATGCGTGACATCTCATCTCAGCTACGCGTTCTGCTTAAAAATAACTGTTCTTTTTTGATTTCAACACCTATGTATATGCAACACGGAATTTAAAATGCAGTAGGCATTTGCTTATTTATATGGAAATACAATAATTAATAATTATTAGTGAAAAACGTATTGAAAAGAGGCGGTAAGTTTTTATAATTAGCAATATGATCGATTAATATCGTTATATAAATTGAATGTTATTTCTAATACAATTTTCATCTGCAAGCCACATGCTTCCCTCATCATTTTTCAATTAATCTATTCATATTTTAATAATCAATAATTAAAATATAATAATTTGCATTTACTAATCGAAAACATGATTAATACTAACTACGTTCAAAATTATTTCTTCTGTGATCTCTTAATATATCGTGAAATCGGGATATTTTAGAATTTTGATCGTAGTCATATTTGAATTGGAGCTATACTTTATTTCTCCTTCTATATTAAATTCAAATAGTATCAATTTTAGAAATATTCAGAGATCGTGAAAGAAGAAGAAAACAGTTTAAATATACACAAAATTAATTAACCTGAATTTTTTTTCTTTTACTTGAAAACAATTTCTTTTTCTTCTTTTCTTGCGTATGAATACGTAATATGAATTCCGTAACTGGATATTGAATCATTTCTGTATCTACTTAAAACTTGGACTTTTCATTCTTAACTGAGTATTGGCTAGAATGTGGATCATCACATGGCATATATCGAAGGATATAATGGAATCAATAAGAACATAAAACTGCCTGGATTTCGATAAGTTATCATATTTGTTTATTTATAAGTTGAATTTTTGATAATTGTTTCGTCTTTATTGTCAATATTTGTAAATTGTGCATATGTATATATCTGTGATTTTTGGAAAAAATGTGTAAAGTTCCACTCTTTCATTAAAGATTGATTTTATTTGATCCCAACCAAGATAAATAATAAATATAACCTTATCATCATTTGCTAGCCGAGCATACCACCTTCATAATTAGATGGATTAACGGTTATAAAGTCTCTTTCGACATATTCAAACTGCCATTGATGAATTTTCTACATCTTCCGATATGCTACTTTCTAAAAGAATTTCTATTGCATTGAAAACACAATGATATGGAGGCCATCTCTAAACTGTATGTCCACATTCGGCATCTCAATCATCGACCACATTCGATGGCTTATTACTGAAAAACATCAAAGTTCAGACAAAGAGCACCACTTACTGGTTCATATTTGATCTGATCAATGTTGTTTCAATAATTTTTGAATCTCCCCCTTTTCCGATAAGGTATTTGGTGACTGTCCCACTACTTTACTATGAAATGGAGCATTGTCCATTATGATGAAGCACGGTTTGCTCAAATTTGGAGTAACTGCTTTTGAAACCACTTACGAAAGTTTTCTTGGTTCATTTCGCCATGATAATCTGAATTCAGTTCGTGAATCAGATATGAGTTCCTCTCTAGGGATAAAACCTTCTAGATTGCCAGCGTACAACAATACATACCTGTCAAAAAACTATTATTCCACTACTATCACAAAATTGAAATCAATTCATAAGACCTCTTCTCATTGAATTTTGTGCTCTTGACCCTGAGCTTATCCGAATTTGTCACGTTCGCTCACCTATATAATTGAAGCAAATTTGAAGCAACTGCTTTTGAAACCATTCACGAAAGTTTTCTTAGTTTATTCCGTCATGATAATCTGGATTCAGTTTGTGAATCAAATATTAGTTCCTCTCTAGGCACAAAACCTTCTAGATTTACAGCGTGCAACAACACATACCTGTAAAAAAATTATTGTTCCACTACTATCACAAAATTGCAATAACTTAATAAGACCTCTCCTCATTGACTTTGCTCTTATCCGAATTTGTCACGATCGCCCAAAAGTTCCAGTTTAGAACACGTATTTGAAATAATATCAACTAAACAGGTATTTCTCCAACAGATCTGCAAGAAACAAAAAGGATATTTGACCTACTAGTATATTGTAGGGTTTTCCAGGAATTGCTGCTGCTATTTTCACTAAAGGATTAGAAGCACTGTTTCTAGTTCGCTGTGGTAATTTCTATAGTATTGAAAATCAACGAATCAATTAATTAAGAAGGATTATTTGGAAACGTTCGTGACTTTGTAACCCAAACTGTGATGAGTACTGGACCAGGAAGATTTGAACACCATGCAGGAAAGAGTTATGTCGTACCTTTGTGTAGAGTAGACAACTTCTGTCTTTCTTGCACATGTACTGCACTCTCACTCGCACGATGTGCGCGCGTTATTCTTACTCTTGTATTCTTATCAAAGAGTTCTACATATAGAGTAGACAAGTAGTGTGTTAAGCATAGGAAAGTGCTTGTAACTAGTGGCACATTCTGTCCTTCTCGCACATGTTAGTGCGTTCTCACTCGCAAGGTCTTCCCTTCTATCACAAAGAGTATAAGAATACAAGAATAAGTATATGTACATGTGCATGTACAGTACATGTGCGAGAAGGACCGAATGTCCGTTAAGATACCAGTGAAATACTTAGTTGTCTACTCTATATATAGAACTCTTTGATTCTTATACTTTTTGTGAGTGAGAGCGCACTAACATGTGCGAGGAGGACAGAATGTCCGACTAGTTATCAGCACTTTCCTATGCTTAACACACTACTTGTCTACTCTATATACAGGATGTTCCATCTCAGACGAGCCACCCCGTATATTTCTTTTCCCATAGTGAGTGGAAAAATCTCCCGAAACACGTCGAATGATTTTGTTTGGGGGACATCTTTTGACATATATTTGAGGCTTGAACGAGCAACCCCTCAAAATTGAATAGGCGTGAGGGGTTGAGTGATACGTCATTTGGAAGGTCTTGGAAGCCTCTTTAAAACGGTGTATGTATGAAAAACAAGTAAATTTGATGAACCGTTTTCGCCAAAAATTAATTTTGTTACTCGAATGCGCCACCTTGAATATTTTGGTTATTTGTACAATGTACAAGCTCATTTTTATTGAGCCTTTTTTACAAACTTAAACAATCTTCAAAAAATCACATTCGTAGACAAATTGAATTGTGTTGTCATGCTTACAATGAAAAAAATTAAATCTGCTTGTTCAAATCAAATGTTCAAATTGTCCTCCATTGACTTCCATACAATAATACAATCTTGACTGAAAACCGTCTAACATGGTTCAGCATAATTGGAGTTATTTGACGACACAAAATACAATTCGTTGGCGTAGTTCGTCCAAATTTTCAGGCTGAGTCACAAAAATCTTGAACTTAAGATGTCCCCACAAGAAGAAGTCCAGAGGCTTCAGGGCAGGAGATCGGGCAGGCCACTCCATAGGATCTCTTCTTCCAATCCAACTACCGGGGTATTGCAAATTGAGGTATTGGCAAACTGGTGCGGCGTAGTGAGGAGGAGCTCCGTCTTGTTGGAAATGCAATTGTTGTTCAAGTAGTAGAGGATCGTTTTCTAATTGTTCAGTTATTAACGGATCAATCGCATCTTCCAACATTTCAAGATGAATTTCACCATTTAAATTACCAGGAATAAACAGAGGTCCAATTAGGTGGTCTCCCAAAATTCCTACCCAAACGTTTAGCTTTTCCCGATGTTGAGTGTGAGCTTCTCGAATTACATAAGGATTTGTATAGCTCCAAATTCTACAGTTATGCCTAAACACCTTCTAAAAACAAAAAATGAAGGCAACGTAAGGGAATGTTTTGCTGTTTTTTTATTTATTAGTTTGAGAGAATGTATTATTGTATGGAAGTCAATGGAGGACAATTTGAACATTTGATTTAAACACGCAGATTTAATTTTTTACATTGTAAGCATGACAACACAATTCAATTTTTTTAAGAATGTGATTTTTTGAAGGTTGTTCAAGTTTGTAAAAAAGGCTTGATAAAAATGAGTTTGTACATTGTACAAATAACCGGAACATTCAAGGTGGCGAAAACGGTTCATCAAATTTACGTAATTCATACACCGTTGTGAAGAATCTTCCAAGACCTTTCAAAGGACGTATCACTCAACCCCTCTCCCCTTTTCAATTTTGAGGGGTTGAAGCGCCTCCTATTCGGGGGTTGCTCGTTCAAGCCTCAAATGTACGTCAAAAGATGTCCCCCAAACAATATCATTCGACGTGTTTCGGGAGATTTTTCCACTTACTATGGGATAAGAAATATACGGGGTGGCTCGTCAGAGATGAAACATCCTGTATATAGAACTCTTTGTATTATAGAGGAATATGATTCGCATTACGCTAAGACTTGTCAGAACATAATCTTAGCCAAAATTTTGAATCAATTGTAATACTTTTACCTCTCTAAGGATCCTCTTTAGAAATACTCAAAATTATATGACATTCCTCAGAATATAATTCACATACTCTATATTATTGTTAAAGTCTATAGAATAACAGTTGACAAAGCCAGTTGTTATACTTCAACTCCATGAAATCATTCACAATCAAACAATACTGCAAGATAAGCTGAGTAAGCGCCCCCCTTCACACTTCATGCACCAACATTATGCATATATTAAATGGAGCACTTTGGTCTTGTATTATTGGATGTATTGAGTTTATATGTCCCTTTGAATAAACAAGACGGAACATAACGGTGATCCTTTTTCTTGAGCGAAAAACTAATAATTTAATTCAAAACTTAATTTAATTGTAAAAGTAATCATATGGAGTCATCGACAATGTTCAAAAACCAGATGTATAGCTTGTTGGCCAAATTCCATAGTACCAAAAAATATGCATTTTGGTATTAAATGATGGAAAGACGACAAAATTGATTCTAAACCTAAAAGATTTAGATGAAGGTATGGAAAATCAACTTTCAGGTTCAAGGCGATATCATTAATCTATATAGTGATGATAATGTGTTGTGCATTATTATTTATGGAAACCAACACTTAAAACACAATGCCCGATTCTCAAATCTACTTTCGATAATGTCAGTACCACTATTCCAGTAAGATGATTGTGATGTCTGAGCAAATATTAATTTTTGCAGTGATATTCAATTTGAAAGATAATCTTTCACATTAATTATCCTTGATCATATGAAAGTATATTTCATTTTCTGTTACATACTCATGTATTAATGATATTGATATCGGTACATAAATTTTATACAAAATTCTATTAAATGAATGGCCTATTAGTTGTGCAGCACCTAATAAAAACACATTAAAAAATATATTCAATTCAGTCTTAAGTTGAACGAAAACTGAGCGCAAGTTAAAAAAATTCATTTCAGTTTCATCATGCATATATTTTATAAGAGATTTATAAACGATGTAATGAATAAAACTATTCTGATTTCAAATACAGTTATGAAAAATTGAACTCCATGAGAGGAAGCGTATTTAAATCGATAACATTCATTTGTAATAAATGTAAGGTTGCGAGTATAAAAATTGCTGTTGTAACTTGAGGTTATTGCACAAGAAAATGAAAATGATAAATATTACTTCACTGAGTTGAGCTTCATGGTTCCTTTGAACATGCAAATTGACAATAACATAAAATTATTCATTTCATCAGTATGTAGAAAAGTCTTTGCCCTTATTCGTAGTATTGATTTTCCTAGCCTTTTTCCAGTTAGCCACTGTTTTTGCCGAACTACCATATGTCTTGTCAATTTTGCTCAGGTATAATTTTTCATAGGCATAAGCAATAGGTACCTATAGAAATAGAATTTGATAATTTAAGTTAGAGCTATTGATTTATATCTAATGGAAATAATGTTTTATATTATTATTATTATTATCTTCTACAAATTACAAATTCTTATTTTGATATAAATGTACGCAGTAAAGCAATTATCTAAACTCAGTACTGGAATAAATGAGTTATTTCCGAATTAGTGAAGGGAAACGAAGGTAATCATAGTGAATTCAAACAAAGCTCTTAAAGTTTCATGAATGAAATAAAACAATGAACGACATCAAACTACAAGTCAATTAAACTATCATCTCTTAGAACTGGTGATGGATTAGCTGTCAGAAATCTTATTGAACTTTCCAATTACGCGGCTAATAACAAAGGTTGCTCCAAATCTCTTTATAATTAGCAGCATTTCAGACTGAACCACTACCGATTTGGAACTAACTTGATACACGTGTCCTTTCTATTTGAATATTTCTTCAAAATATTTGTTATTTCAGAAACTACATTTATTCTTCGTATTATATATCGGGTATGGAAAGTTGACTCATTCTATAGCAGGGTTCACAAAGTGTGGTTCATACGTAGATTTGGGGTAAGTGCAAAAAACACTGATTTCAGTTGATCCAGATAAGTAGTTACGTGCATAATAAACGCATCGTACAAGTAAGAGTAGTACTACATTGTAGTATAGTTTATCAAATATGTTCTGACTCCTACAGTGTTATTCCTACTTGTTTTCATTTTACTATACGTTGTACGCACGTTAGAAATTTAGCAAAATTCCAATCGCAGGCTGACATGATGTCCTCCGAACATCATAGGTTTTCCTCTCGTGTAATATTAATACAGAGATGAGATATATATATATATATATATATATATATATATATATATATATATATATATATATATATATTACATCCCGCTATCTCCAGGGCGTCCTTTCACTATTCCTACTCTGAGCGTCCACTGCGTATTTCTCATGCAATCCCTACTATAACGTATGAATATATTCCATCTTTGAACAGTAGAGGTCGTAATAAGTTCATAGCCTTCATATTATAGGAAACAATTTTTAAAATTTGCATTCTACTGATTTCAGAGCGTCCGTTCATAAAGCCGCTCCTGAGCGTCCAAAATATACAGTAAAGCTTTCAAATTTCGGGTACTCAGCGTCCCCGCAGTATAGTTCGCTTTCATACACCACATTTCTGAGCGTCCAGCGATGTTGCCAGTTCAGAAGGCTTATAATCGATATGAAAGATTTTACAAATCAAAAGATAATACTAATCTTTTCGGACCGTTGTTGAATAAAACTGTTTTGTTGGTCCTCTATAACAGTCCCAAAATTTACATTGCGTATCATATTCTTTCTTGAATAACTGATGAAAATTTCAGTTATATTTAAAGTTCAAAATTGAAAATATCCAATATGAAATGTATTTTTCATAATAAAATGTATAGATAAATTTATTACTTAACTTGAAATTGCGTATTTTTCTAACCCAACGAAATTTTCTGTGGGAATTGAGGTGATCATACATAAATTTTTAATAAAATTCAAAGGCAATCAGAATGAAACATTCCTCAACTAAAAACGCACTTTATTCAACATAATCAAACTTAAAAAACAAACGAAACCTTCTCTTATCCTGTATAGACAGGAAAATAGATAACTATATAAGAAAAAGACAGAAAATTATATAACTAAATATTAATCTTTCTATAACCCAACGGCAGTAATTGTCCACATAGGTAAAAGGTATTAACTTCTTAACAACCTTTTTTGAGCTATAAAATCTTTTTTAACATTGATTTGAAGAGCAGTCATGAAAACCCGTATCCAAGATCATCTTTTAGCGTTAAAAGGAATCTTGAATATACATTTATAAAACGATTGCAAACATTTTCTTGAAAGAAGATACTGAATACATTTATTCAATCTACAGGTAATGACAAATTTAAACAAATGAAATAATGATTTTTTCTTGTTATATACAGGAGTTGAGTCAAGGAATCTGTAAATCAATAAATCACTTTTTTCTATAGAACTCAACATCATCAGACTGTGATTACTCACAACATTCAAAGCATCTGTCTACGATTCACTGAATAACTGTAACTGGTAGTAAAACGTAAAATGTAAAAAATACCGAAGAATTTTCGAGAACCGGCGTTCTGGGACGCCCACAAATCGACGGCCTGAAAGTACTATATACAAACACCTTTCCCATCTCCTACTATGAGCGTTCACCACATGTTTCTACCGCTAAAGCTGAATAATATTCACAATCTACAGATTTGAAAGCATCCAAAACATTTCTAAAATGTCTAAATATCGGAAAGTATTGTACGCGTATAGTGGCTTTCATTCTGCACATTTCTGAGCGCCCAGCAATCTTATTTAAGGTAGCTGAAATTCATAGGAAGGATTTTAAGAGTCAAAAGTAATGAAAATTAAAAAATACCTCACGATATTCTGTTTTTAATTCATGAAGACTTTCATAATCGGCGATTAAAAGTCTGAAACAAAATTCTACAGTTGAGTTGAGTTACACATAAGATATGTTGTGATTAACTGACATCATGTTGTAGAATTGGAATATCTGGTTGGTTGAGAATTTTCTCAACCTTGTTGCTATGGACCATCGTCAATGAGCAATATGAATAAGAAATAATCACCCTTCAAAAATTCAATTGTGGAAGCCGTTACTTTGTGATAGTTTATCATTTTAAGGAAGTAATAAATAAAACTACTTTGTTATACTATCACTGATATTTAATATAGTCGTTACTATATTTTCAACACTATACGTGTCATCTTCAGACGAAAACGAAGGTATGAATTCAACAAGTATCATGTCTACTATATATAGGTGAAAGAAGGAATACAAACAAATTTTATGGCTATAGGAAATAGTTCTAGGAAAAACCAGAGAGGGGTAAAGTGATTAGGTAGTTCCGTGAAAACCTTAGTGGTGCGGGTATGTTTACTAACGGACTTTAAATACGAAAATCAATACATTGAAGAGATTACTGTAATATAAATCTAGTTGATCGCTTAGGATCTTATTATCATCTTCATTGCTTCGAAACTTCCTATTGACTCTAATATATTTAGTTTTGAAATTTTATCCTGACTATGTAAAATTTGGACATTATTCAAAATAGGAAAGGTATGGCCTGTTTCTAAAATATGATTTGCGAATGAAGAATCGGTCTTATTATTCTTAAAGGAACGAAAATGTTCTTTATATCTAACTGCTATGTTACGGCAAGATCTACCTATGTAAAACTATCACACTCTGAACAAGTAAGTTTATTAACTCCGGGCCTTTTAAATTTGTCAGTTTTATCTTTCGCATTGAACAGAATATGAGATAATTTGTTTGGGGGTTTAAAGCTGATGTACAGGTTATGATGGGATAACATGTTGCAATTTTCTCGCTTATAGGACCAAAATAAGTTAAAGAAACATATTTCAATGAGTTACCTTTGTCTTTCATAAAGGGATAAGTGCTATTGTAAATTAATTTTTGTCTTTTTCTATTTATTAATTTAGAAATTACTTGAGGAACGAAACCGTTATTTGTAGCAATAACTTTAATTGTATCTAATTCTTCACTAAGATTTTCTTGAGATAAGGGAAGGTAAAAGGCTCTATGTATCATTGAATGAGAAGCAGCTAGTTTATGACTATAGGGGCTATGTAAAGAGGTACAAATTAAAGTATCTGTGAGAGTAGGTTTTCTGTAAATGTCGAATGAGATGCTATTATTATGATGTAATAATGTTAAGTCTAAGAAATATATTTTGTGATCCTTTTCTGTCTCTAATGTGAATTTTATGTTGGGATAAATATTATTGATGAATGATAAGAAAGCATCTGACTGTCTAGATGTACCTTTAAAGAGGGCTAAAATATTGTCTAGGTATCTGTACCAAAATTGAATATGTTTTTTGTTATGGCAGAACTCATTATAGTATCTTCTATGTGAGAAATAAAAATATTTGCGAGAAGTGGACTTAATGGAGAACCCATAGGTAATCCGTTATTTTGAGTATAAAATTTGTTATTAAACTGACAGTACTTTTGACTTAGGCATAAATCGAATGCCTGTTCTATTTCTGATTTTTTCGAAGGATTAATATGTGACTTTTCTGAGACATTTTTGATTAAATGTCGACATGGGAGGGATATTTGAGAACATATTAGAAACATCAAAGGATACCAATATACCGATGTTAGGTATAATTTTTGGTTTTAATTTGTTTGTATTCCTTCTTTAACCTATATATAGTAGATATAGTACTTATAGACCTTCGTTCTCGTCTGAAGATGACACCTTTAGTGTTGAAACTATAGTAACGGCTATATTAAATATCAGTGATAGTATAACAAAGTAATTATATTCATTATTTCGTTAAAATAATCACCCTTATTCACTATAATTAATTCTTATTCATAGTGCTATCCACAGTAACTCTCTTATAGTTTATTGGTCAACAAGCAATATTAAGGTCTACAACAGAGGATTTTTTCGGAATGACATGATTTTCAACTATGATTGAAAATATTCTTTTCTAACAAGCTGGGAACATGGAATGGTATCTCCGCTTAGTTGGTCTCAATTTCCAGTTCCACAAGATAGATGACTTTCACCCATAGATGACAACATAGTCTCCACAAAATCATCAAAGTCTGATGCAGACGCAATAACATTTGAGAATATTCAATCTCCAGATTGAAGATCAGAAATCATTTTAATTTTTTATATCCAGAAATAGACGCTCAAGATGAGTCGATAACTTTATCTTCGAATAGGATAGAAAGATATTCTCTGACTAATCGGCTGTGTTTAATTCAGCAAAACTAATAATATTCCTGGAAATTATTGAAAAGATTGTTCTCATTACCAGCCTATGATCAAAGTCTTAGAGCAAACAGAAAAATACATCGGCTATTCAGATTTGAAAAAACGTACGGAAATTCGTCCACAATTCCAAGTAATAACGAATTTCATCATAAAAAACTAGCGCGGAATTTCATTTAGCGGCAATAAACGAGAGTCGGTACAATAGATTCCGCGCTAGAAACAATAATTTTTTTAATGTTTTAAAATGCACCTGAATGCTTATAATCGTTTTGTGTGAATGTGAGTGTATGTAAACGTGAGTGTATGTAATCGTGTGGTGTATATGTGACCGTGACATGATGTCGTTATAGGGTGTTACATATCAAAATCATTATCATCTGATATACTGATTTCTGACTCGGGAAATTAGAACATTCTTCACCTTCACAATGCTTACATATGAGCTACAAGGTAATCCTAAATTTTTCACAAACATTTCCAATACAATTTTATTTACAATCACGAGGGATTATTTTGATCAATTCATCGGGACGTGCCTTTTTATTGTTTGTATAGGAGTAAGTCCTTTCGGACTATTCCTCCAACCCCATTTCGTTGGATCAATGGTTTGATTACCGAACAAGCTAACAATATGTTGCTTAGCAGCATTATCGTATTTTCATATGGCTACCTTGTTGAAATCTTATGTCGAGTATGGAAGATCGGGAATTGTAGTTTGCTTATGAATGTGTTAAACAAAAAGCTCCCAATTTTTCATGCCAGCGAACGATTACATTATGCCAAGGCATCACAAGGTAACCATATGAAAATACGATGATGCTGCAAAGCAACATATTTTTAGGATTATTACCGAGTTCAGGTTTGGATCGGTAATAAAACCATTGATCTAACGAAATGGGGTTGGAGAAATAGTCCGAATGGACTTACAAACAGTAAAAATGCACGTCCCGATGAGTTGATCAAAATAATCTCTTGTGGTTGTATAAAAAATTGTACTGGTAAATGTCCGTGCTTAAAAGTAGGACTACCTTGTAGCCCATTATGTGAGCATTGTGAAGGTAAAGAATGTTCTAATTGCCCCGAGCCAGAAATCAGTATATTAGATGATGATGATTTTGATAAGTGTATGGATGAAAATAAACACGATGATGAAGATGATGACGACATCAATGATGTTATCAATGACAATTGCGACGATCAAATTTTATCAAACTTAGATGATGAAGCGGATCACGTGATCCGCATATCAATAATGATCATATTACATCATTAGCAATATATGCTGACAGTGATAACGAAAACTTAGGTTATTTGTGAATAATTAGGCATAGCTGTATAGTTAATTTTTCAATAAATATGAAACGTAAAAGAAAAAAATATAAATGTGAAAACAAACAAATTATTCATTAATCTTAGTTTTTTTTGTTTAAATAGTGAAATTTGTTATGTAACACCCTATAATGACATCATGTCACGGTCACATATACACGTTCACACGTCTACATACACTCACACATTTACACAAAATGATTTTAAACATTCAGGTGCATTTTAAAACATTTAAAAAAGTATTATTTCGCGCGAGGAATCTATTGTACTGGCCCTCGCTTATTGCCGCTAAATGAAATTCCGCGCTAGTTTTTTATGATGAAATTCGTTATAACTTGAAATTGTGGAAGAATTCCCGTACGCTGTTTCATACCTGAATTGCCGATGTATTTCTCTGTGGTTTGCTCTAAGACTTTGTTGATAGACCCAAAATTGTGCCCTTTAGAGATCCAAACACATTTATCAGGATAGCTTCATTTCTACTTGACTCAAATCGATCTGCTTGAACTCAAAATAGTCGCTATGAAAATCTCTTAAAGAAAGTAGAACTTCAATTTCGTGAAAAATTTCTAACCCCAAAAGATCTGAATTTTTAAGCAGTCCAAAATTTTCAAAATGGCGCCAAAGTTAAGTCTTTGAACCAAAATGATTGAGTTTTGGATATTGAGTGCAGAATAATAAAATCTTTCAAATCAATTTGGTTTTAGATCGAGAACTTAAGTATTTCGTCTATAATTAGTAAAATACAGATTTTTCAAAATGGCCTTTTTTGGCTCCAAAAAATGAGTTAGGTCAAAATACCAGAAACCGAAAGAAAAGAAATGAAAATACTATGTTTCCACTGAAACAGAATATGAAAAAAACAAAAATCTTTGACATATACTTCATTTTTCAATGGGCTAAAAAACAGAGTAAATGGGACCCTATCTTGGGCCCACGACCTCGAATCGATTTCGGACCAGAGGCAAAAATCGCGTATTAATTTTTCCAAAAACTTTCGTCCAAACATTTTTCCATACTACTCAAAGCTTTGTCTCAAAACGCAAAAATTGAAGAAAGGCCATTTTTGCTTCCAAAAAATGGCCATAGCTTTTTTAGCACATAGTTAATGCAAATTTAAACTTACTCATCGTTTTCAGAGTGTCAAAATATATAGAATGGACCAAAATTGGACCTAGCGGAATTTCGTACAAAAATCGTCGATTTTCCTCCTTAAATGCCTGGACTATTGACGGAACGCGCTATCCCTTTATCGGGTGCCGCACCTGCTGGTGTAATCGGCAGTGAACGTGTAGTTATATTATTTCTCTCTACAATCGGCAATCGACCAGATGATTACCGCTCCAAATGACGCGCGAAACAGAGCGAAAAGTGTCGAGTATTTCGACAATCCGTACTACTCAATAACTCAAAAACGGTCGTACCTCTTTGAACTTTCAAGCCAGTAAGTTTCGAGCATCATTCCATAATTTGTGTTAAAATTTCTGATAAGCTATGAAAGAGTACGCACTATAATACTATAAATGAGAAACAATCGCTCTTATCCACTAACAATACTGTTCTGTTTACTCTGATGATGGCTACTTGGTAGCTGAAAGGTCCTAAGTACTTGACAGTATTTCAATTGGATAAGTATGATAGTTCCTTGTTTATAGTGTCCAAATTTTAATTGGATTGCATTTATCATTTGGCCGCTACACGAGAACAAACTTTAGCCATATAACTCGATTCAAGATTAAATGGCAAAAATTAATAAATATAGCATGTGCTGGAAATGTCCGTCTTTCTAGTCGTTTCCTCATGGATGATCTCTCTCAAATAAGCCTTCCTTATTCCGAATTATTTCGTATTGCTCTATTACTATTTGTTCAAAATTTTTCTCATTTTCAATTTGCACCTAGTACATTTAAATAACCCCATGGAACAGAATCTGAGGATTGTTAGTCAGGTAAACGAGGAGGCCACGCAACTGTACGGTATTATCCTCTTTTGAGGGTAAATCTAACTGAAATGAGTAGGTGCTCCATCATGCATAAACCAACTTACTGATCTATTTGCGTATGGTACATTAATCATTAGATCTGTAAGGTCGTTCTCCAATAAATTGAAATATGTTTCACCATTTAAGTGAGGAGGAATTATAAAAGGTCCATTTCGACCATTTTCAAATACATTTTCCATGAAAATGTTTTTTCTGAAGAAAAATGTAAGAATACTTTTTTTAACCTATAATTAGTTTTAAAATAAAATAAAATGATGCGATCCAAAATAAAGCAGAAAATGTATTGCAAGTTCCTCGTACCGTCGCTTCTGTTAAGAAGCTTCGTCGACAGGTACCTACCATATGAAAAAATTTGCATCTATAATTACTAAAGCCAAATTACCAAAATTGAAAGCTTGGCATGTTATGGTTCCTGGGTCATAAAACGATAATCATCTTTCAGTCTTCATCTGTAAAGCTCCGTAGCTCTTTATTGAAACATTTCCGGACTTGATTTGATCTGAATTTTTGTTATTTTTTAGTTTGGCATATGAAATTCAGGATATGCTATATAGACATCTAAATATGGATCACATTTCGCATGAGAGAAAACATAATCAGTAATGATTTAAGTCCTATGGGCTTCATTATTATTATCTGGATGAAGGAAAGGAAACGGGCACACGATAAGCTCCCCGAATAACCGTTTTTTGGATAACTGGGGAATTTCCTACTCGGGACATTTTTGTTTTGCAGAATTACAGCTGCTGTCATGATTCACAACCGTTTCAATAAAATGAAGAAGGGCATACAGTAGATTTGTCGTAGGAATCGGTTGGAATGTATAAATGAGGCTGATGGCAATATATAAAGGAATATTAAAAAATTTATTAATAACTGAAGAAATCTAATAAACTATTCAGCTAGCTTGATATGGAACAACTTGTTCTATGGAAAATTTTGAAATTAAAAAGAAGAAATTAATATTGAAATTAAATCTTTAAATATCATTTACAGATTCTAAATCTACTATGCGAATCGGACATAATAACATATTACTCCATCTATACATTTTGACCAATCTAATATTCTGTTGTTTCATAGTAAAATGCAATAATATCAATAATATAAAGATAGAAATCAACCTAGCTCTCACCGGCTTAAACTAAAAAGTTTTGGGGATCGAATTTAATTCAATAGACTCTACAACAAAAGTTTGATTAGATTGATTCACCATATAGATGTCGCAACTCTCTTTTTCGATTAAAACTCTGGAGAAAAATTACGCTGCTAAGGTGATCAAAACTTATAATCTCAACCAAATGATCCAATTATCATTCATCTGAACCTATATTTACGGACTCGCCGATCATCGAACACCTTCAAGTTGCAGAGAAGTTCACTTTTACGGAATTTATCATTTGGTTTTTCAGCAATACACGAAAATATATTATGTAAAATTATCTCTTAACTGCGATGATGAGACGACGCAGAATTAATGTCATTGGGAATAACGATGAATTGATATTACCTCAAAGTTTATTGACCCCTACGTACACCCTGATCTTACCCAACACGCCGCGCGCCGCCTCGCCAATTCGTTACAAATAATAAAAATCATATGGTGGGTGTGTAATTATTTTGGTTCAGTTAAAACTTGTCTTCTATATTGAGAATGCGGATTCCGGAAAAAGAAATCGTTTATCTACTCAATATAAAATTGATGCTAATGCGGCTTGTGAACAACTTAATTCAACTATTCGATATGTTTATTCTCGAAAAAACAGCAGCTCTAAGTATCGACATTTCAGAATTCCTCAAGAGTTTCCGCTGTCATGATGATACTCTGTAGAAGTTCAACAATACATTACAATAAAAATCTACTGAAACAAAAACCATACAATTATGAAGAACAAAGAATGAGCGTAATATACAGATTCCATGGATGTAATAAATCTTATTCGAGATATCTCAAAGATCAGATATTTGTCAATACCCATCTTTGTGATAACAATCAATGCGTAAAGTGGAAGAGAGCGCATAAATTTGTGGTGCCGCCTACATGATAAGTTTGGTGCTAACCATAGGTGCGATCGATTATTAAGTATGGAAATCGGAATAATGTTTTTTATAATTACTGTATTGTACGCTACTTCCTGGTTAAGTATTAAATAATCTAGTAATAACCATAGTCAGATACTGGAATTCCTACATAAACTTGTTCAATCAAAACAACCGCTTACGCTAAGTTTGAAATGCAAGAATAATGCGGAATAACTATCAGAATACGGCGTTGTCGTTTCTCCCCGACGTCGAGGACGCCTACAAATCGACAGGCTGAAAGTACTGCATACACCTGACTAATACACAGGAATTGTAGCGAACGCCTCTAACGGCAGACACGTTGTACTATCAGTATACTTTTAATACACAAAACGACAGGTTGCACTAGCATCTGAGCGTCCAGACAAATTTTTGCCAACGGGTTCAGCGAACAAGTATGAATGATTTACTACGGGGAAACTTCCAAGCGTCCGTATACGGACGCTCTGTAGGAACCGGACGCTTGGAAGATAGCAATCCGTCAATGTACGGACGCTCGGAAAGTAGTAGGATATATATATGTATGTATGTATGTATATATATATATGTAGAACTGGATTCTCGGGTATTGATCCGCGTTGTGTGGTTTCGGTCCTCAGAAGGACCAATTTCACGACGTTTCGGCAAAGTCGCATTTGCCATCTTCAGGTGATTCGACCGTAGAGTCTGGAAAATCTAGGCGAACTGACGCTTACTTGGAGGGACAGGTATTTATATCCCTCGTTATGTTTGACCTTTGGACTTTCGAACTATTTCACGCTTGGTTGATTTCTACGTGTTTGGCTGCGAGTGACACGTTTGGATGACGTCATTGCGACGCTGGAATCAGCCCAAAACCCTAAAACCCAAACTTTGGCTCAGATATGTAGATGATATTTTCGTTATTTGGCCACATGGAGAAGGACAACTAAGAGGGTTTCTCGATCACCTGAATGGAATTCATGATCGGATAAAATTCACAATAGAAGCCGAAGAGAACAACCAATTACCATTTCTAGATGTTTTGGTAACAAAGAAAACTGACGGCAGTTTGGGACATACAGTATTCAGAAAAAAGACCCACACGAACCGATATTTGAATAGTAACTCGCATCACCATCCATCCCAGCTACAATCAGTCGTAAATACCCTCATGACAAGGTCAAAACGTCTCGCTGATGCGGAGAACTTCGATGGAGAAATGGAAACCATCCGAGCAGCCCTTAGGATGAATGGCTATTCAAGAAAACAGATTCATAACTCTCAACGCAAAAATGAGAAGGATGTCAACAATGAAGATCAACCAGTGGGAAACGCTTTTCTACCTTACATAAAAGGCACAACTGACAAAATCTGCAAAATACTGAGCCGTCATGATATCAAAACAACCTTCACAACAGATAGGAAAATCAAAAATGTTCTTCGGAATCCAAAAGACAGAATTCCTCTAGAATGCCAAGGAGTGTACGAGGTGCCATGTGGTAATTGTGAAAAGACATACATCGGGCAGACCAACAGACGCATTGATGTGCGAAAGACTGAACATGCAAACGCTGTGTCGAAAAACGAAACCACGTCTTCACTAGCTGAACATGTAAGAAGTACTGGCCATATGATCAACTTTAGCGGCACAAAGACTCTAGCCAACATTGAACACTTCTACACCAGAATAACCAGGGAGGCAATAGAGATCGAGAAACGTCCACATAGTCTTAACAAACGAGATGACGGACTAAGATTACCAGCAACATGGAAACCCGCTTTAGAAAGTCGGAAGATAAAACCAAAAACAAGAGAGAACGTGATATCCAGTGCACGTGCAACAGGTCACGGAAACTTTCCGGCTGATTCCAGCGTCGCAATGACGTCATCCAAACGTGTCACTCGGAGCCAAACACGTAGAAATCAACCAAGCGTGAAATAGTTCGAAAGTCCAAAGGTCAAACATAACGAGGGATATAAATACCTGTCCCTCCAAGTAAGCGTCAGTTCGCCTAGATTTTCCAGACTCTACGGTCGAATCACCTGAAGATGGCAAATGCGACTTTGCCGAAACGTCGTGAAATTGGTCCTTCTGAGGACCGAAACCACAAAACGCGGATCAATACCCGAGAATCCAGTTCTACACATTACGTCCGCGAGAACCTAAGAAGAAACATATATATATATATATATATATATATATATATATATATATATATATATATATATATATATATATATATATATATATATATATATATATATATATATATATATATATTTACCTACATTCACCACTTTCTAACCTAACTTTTGAATTTCAAATGACGAATTTCGAACTACCATGAATCAACAACAAGTTACAATTTGAAACATATTTTTGACTTTCTCTCTTTTATTCTTGAATCTTTTTCTTTAATTTGGTCGCTGGTTTCAAAAGAGATTTAGGTCTGGCAAAAGTTTGGGACCCTAGTCTAGAGATTCAAGTAAACAAAAGCAGACACGAATTTCTAAACATTCGTTTTCCATAAATAGGATAAGCTAGCTTGAGTAGATTTATTATAACAAATCCGTGAGTATTGTAAACAAGCCATAAAGTAAGTTCTATGTTTTATTTCATACTGTTGGATAAATAACTGTTTCCCGGACTCATTTGCGGCCGGTAATAGGTAGTACATTACGTATCAAGTTCAGAAAAGTGGAATGCTAAGCTTGAATCCGAGCGGAGCGATGATATAAATACCATACGAGTCAAGTAAAATCACTTTTCTGACGAGGTGCGTATACAATTCTTACCCATTTTGTAGATGATAACTTATTTTGCATTTCATGTTATAATCTGTTTATAATAATAGTCGCTGAGAGAATCTAAAAAAAATATTGGTCTGACTTCTTGGTATCCTAGCAATCTGAATAGTAAGGTTTTTTAATTGGCAAAGGATGACAGCATTCAAATAAATAATCTTTGAACAGCGAAATTGCAAATAACTATCGAAATGGCGGATGAAAACGACTTGTTATATATCTTAAATACAGCTCGGGAAGCTTCTTCTAGTTTACTTCAGATGAAATCTGAGGAGAGGTATGAAGAAGTATATAATATGTTCTACGAGTGGAGAAACAACAAGAGATTCAAAGGAATTGATGGAGACTTAATACTAGCTTATTTTTACGAAAAGGTTGATTAATTTATATGTTTGGAGTGTTGTACATTGGTACTAATTTTATTATTTGTTCTAGGCAAAAGTTCATCAATCTTCTAACTTATGGGGTACATACTCTATGATCAAAAGTACGATAAAAAATCAATGAAAATACGGATATTTTACACTATAAAAAGGTAATCACTTTCTTGAAACGTCAAAATAACAAGTATGAACCTAAAAAATCAAAAGTTTTAACAATGGAAAATGTTCTTGAACGACGCGTTTCTGTTGATGGAAGTGGTATTAATTTTTAGGCTGAATGCTTGTCGCCGTGCAGAATTATGCATTTCAACAGCTAAAGTTATGGAAGATTCTGAAACAATCTTGATTGTAACGTTACAAGATATCAAAACAAAGAAAAAACGTGTAATTAATGTAGCCTCAGGCTGCAGTGGGTATGAAATCTACCACAAGTACTTACTATTAAGACCCAAAACAGTAAGTCATAATCGATTTTTCCCATTTTATCGTCATGACAAATGTACAATACAGCTAGTTGACATTCATACTTTTGCAAAAACTCCACAAAAAATTGCGGAATATTTGAAACATCCTGATGCTTCAAGTTACACCAACCAATGCCTGAGAACGAGTTTTGCAACTTTTCTTGATGACAGTGGCGCTGATATTCAGGTTCTTAAACGGCATGGGAGATCGCGATCTACAATCGTAGCTAAAGGATACGTGGAAGAGAGCAATGGCTATAGAATAGGAAATTCTAAAAGGATATTTACCAATGTCCAATTTGCCCCTCTAGAAGGTCAGAAGTTATAACATTTTCCATTTTACAACAATTGTTTTCTCTATATTTATTGTCATAATAGTTAAAATAAACGTTTTCCTATTTTGTTAAATTGTGTTTTATGTGATACTGATGTTTATATGTTGTAATAGTTGATATGCAGTAAAATTTCTCATTACTGTACTATTTTGAGGTCGTTGATGCTGTGCATTTTTGTACAGAATGCGAAAAATGAGCTATTACAGTATCAGAGCCGAAAAGTATTACCTAGCAACATATTATTAGGTGACTCTCGCCAACACTAGGTCTAAAGGGGGGTTGTCTATGGTCTAAAGCCAGAATCAAGATTTAACAGATGAACCATCAACTAAATATCAATAAATGTGAAAACGAAGAACGACTTATTCAAAATTGTTATATGAAAAACAGATAGACAGTATGAAATAAAATATTAAACGCTATACGTCAGTTAGGTGTTCTTACTGTACTCGCTTTGATATTAATATTAACTCGTATTGTAACAAGTCATCTACCGTAACGTGAATTAATATTTCGTTACAATGAGCGTAATAAAGAAATCAATACTCTAAATAGACAGATATTAAATCAACATCACTCATCACAATGATATTTATAAATATACGAAGATAGAAGATGCAGTTTAGTTTTATAGTTTCCCAGCTGATGTAACCGGAGTTCTCCGTGATACAGGAAATGTTATTTCCTTATTTCATCCCGTTCCGATCTCACACCTAGCACCCTACAGGCTTTTTCATATTTTGACTAGAATAGAGGAAAACTTATATAATATTCTTAGAATATTATGTGAGCCACCGGTGGATTGTTAGTGCAGAATGTATCATGGAAGAACTCACTAGGCAAAGAGTTCCACAATTTAGACGTTTGAGAGAAAAATGAAGTCTGGTAAAGAGAAGATTGATTATTCTGCATATGTGGAATAACTAATGTAACCCTACCGTGGAATATCTATGAAAATGGAGACAGAGTAATGGAATCGTGAGTATGACAACACCAACCAGATGAATATGTTCTGAATATAATCTAAAAACTTCAGCTTAGGCTTGGGAGCTGAACTCCAAACTTCAGGACAAGTAGAATCTGTGCTTCATGGATAATGAGGAACTGATGTGGTGTGTATTAGCTCTTGGCTTCATGAGAATAGCTGTGGTTGGAAGCTCAAATATGTAAAAAATTACTCGAATAGTTCTCATCTTCACTAGCCTTCACTTAATTGAGTTATTCATCGGAAACAGCTGACGATGAACCATTGCAATGAGTAAAAACATCCGCTTTACATTTTTGATGAAAGCATGAAATTTTATTGACAACTAACTAGAATGCACTGCCGTGCTGATGTCATACAATATTCGCACTTAATTCTAAGGCATATTTTCCTAGTCTATAGTCCTAGTAATGTCTTTTATGAAAATCCTAACATAATTTCTGTCAGTAATGTTTGATTCGCCATTACTCAATATTATCATCTGCTTACCTCTCAATAAATTAGGAATGGTTAAAAAGTGTAGGATGAGATATTTCCGACGCTATTAATTATGGATACCATGCAATAAAGGTGATTCTGTTTCTCATGAACGTTGCCAGGTTACCTATAGCCTTTTCTCAAAAATACATTCAATTCATATATAAATAACAGTTTATTTACTAATCTTAGAAAAAAATATTTTGTTATTTTAACAATATATTTATTTCAACAATTTGGAAGTTCCATCGCGTTCGCCATGAAAAAAATCACTATGAAGACCAATCAATTAACTGTCAATCATGTGTTTGAGTTTCCGCTCATTGCAGTATTTTAAGCGGGTCCTATATCGTACATATCTGCCAAGTTTCAAGTCATTCCGCTTTATAGTTCCGGAAATTTCATGATGATTGAATCAGTCAGCCAGTAAGTGAGAGGCTTTTACCTTTTGTATATATTGATAATATGCTGTTAGTTTTGACAAAATGTAAATATAGATACATAATACTCTCGTGTCAATTAGAACGTTTGATGAGGAAAATTTATGCATTGACGTTTATGCATATTATACAATTTGAAAATTTGAATTTTACGAACAACAGAATCAGTGTTACGATGTTTTCATCCAGCAAGAAGTAACCACATTTGCTCAAAATAAACAATGAAACAAAACCTCAGGAAACATAAATTGCAGGCATGTTTCAACTAATATACTGCAGAAATTTTCCAAATTTTTATTAATATTAAGAGCCTGAACTTTGCAAAAGCTCTCAAAAGATCCTCACATTACCACAAATTAGTGGCAGTAGCATAGCATACGTTTGAATAGATCGCTTTTCGGAGTGGCTGAATTTAGCGATTAACGGAAGGAGACACACGTACAAATCGCATAACGAATAATGAGTAGCTGCAAAATTGAAGAGATATGAGGATGAGGTTTGTTGATAAAGTTTCATCATTTCAATTATCAACATCTTCTGCAATTTTTTCTAGTGTTGGATGAGGAGAAGACTCTATTTACTAGTCTATTGATTCAAGTTCTTTAGTTTTCGACGACTAACCCTAGAATTTTAAATTTTTCTGAATGTTCCTAATATTTAAATTATTAACCGCACCAACTTTTAACCGTGTTTTTAAGATTTTGGACATTTTCAAATTTCACTTAACTCAAGCGTGGAACCGCCTACATTTCCTAGAACCTACCGAAGTAAGTGATTTTTTTTCAACGAAATATTTGACAAAATTGTTCTGGGATCATAATTTCGGAAAATGTAAATTGGGTCTCATTTCCAAATCTTTATTTACATTCTGTCCCACTAATGAAATCATTATACGTAAATTGAGTCCAGAGTTTCAATATACTTCCCAGAATATTCTTATAATTAAGAGCGTTAAGATTAGAGTGATTATAATATTTGCATTCTATATCAACAAAATTAGGTTTGAAGGTTAGATTAGGTTAGGTTAGAAGCAAAGGTGTACAATACATGCTTATTATTGGTTATTTTAAGTGGTAAGATTAGCGTGATTGCAATATTTGCATTCTATATCAACAAAGTTAGGTTAGTAATTCAGGTTAGGTTAGGTTAGATTAGGTTAGGTTAGGTTAGGTTCCTGGAAAGTAGGATCCTCTTCTCTTGTGCGGAGCCTGAAACCGCAACCAGGCGCGTCCATAGGTGGCGGTTAGGGCAATACTCAAGGCCCTGTTGCCAGCATGGTCAATGGTAAGAGTGAAAATGCTCCCGCGGACCAATAGGCACCCAGACCCTGAATAGATTACGGACTCCCAATCAGATATTCACGAGACGAAGGTGACGGATAGATTGGGATTGGTACGGATGATCCATATGTTCCAGCAGAGTAAGTTATCTCATCAGATACCTTACTGAAACACATAGGAATTATCCAAAATGAGATGAAGTACTGAGATCCAGGAACCATAATATTGGTAAAAACCATATTATGATAGAAACAGGAACACCAGAGGAAATATCCACAGCGAGATAAAGTACTGAAAACCCAGAAATCATAATATTGGGTAGAAACAATATTATGATACAAACAGAAACTTCATAACGAGATGAATAACTAAGATTAAAAAATACCGTAAAATTGGGCATCAACCATATTACGGTATAAACATTCGAAACACAAAACATAAAGATAGACAATAGCGCTATATAGACAAATGAATCAGAAACAACCAAACGAAACATAAACGTAAACAAACACAAACGTGAACATCAACGTAATATCAAGGTAAAACATCAACGTAAACACAAAGCGAGAAACATAAACGAGACGCAGTCCATACCCTGAAGTAATGCGATAAGCTATAGAGTGAATCCTGCACTACCTGAAGTGATAGATAAATATGATGGTGTGCATAAAGCATTTCCTCTTCACAGAACTTAGGTTAGGTTAGGTTCCTGGGAAGCAGGAGCCTCTTCTCTTCTGCGGAGCCTGAAAACGCATCCAGACGTGTCCCCAGGTGATGAATAGGGGAATGCTCACAGTTCTGTTGTTAGCAGGGTCGAAGGTAGGAGTGAAAAGCTCCCGCGGACCAACAGACACCCAGACGCTGGATAGATTATGGACTTCAAATCAGTTGCTGAGAAGAAGGTGATTGATAGTTTGTGATTGACACGGATGATCCATTAGTTCCAGTAGAACAGTGTAAGTTATCCCATCAAAGATAACTTACTGGAACAACGTACGAAGCTATCACATCGACATAAATGACTGAGGCACAGAAACCTTGAAAGGGATCATCAACCATATTATGGTAAAAACCAACGGAAATAACGTAGGAAGCTATCCTATCGAGATAAATTACTGAGACATAAAAACCATAAAATTGAGCATCAACCATATTATGGTACAATACAACGAAACTCGAGACACACTGAAACAGAATCAAGGAACACAGGAGAGATACAGTTTATATCCTGAAAGAATCCGATAAGCGATTCCGGCGTATGGATGAAGAAAGGAGATTTTTTAACAGGTTTGCTGTAACCAGAGTGTTGATCTATACTACCAGAAGTGTTGGATTAAAGCTCATGGTGTGCATGAAGCATTCCCTCTCCACAGAAAAAAATTTAAGGTTACGTTTCGTTAATAGGTTAGGTTAGATTAGATTACTTTAGAAACAAAGGGGCTACAATAAACAATTATTATTGGTCATTATGAGTGTTGAAATTAGCGCGATGACAATATTTGCATTCTACATAAACAAAGTTAGGTTTGGTTAGGTTAGGTTAGATTACGTTAGGTTAGAAACAAAGAGGGTGCAACAATCATTATTGATTATTGTGTAAATACTTGCGTACAGAAGGGCGGTCGGCCTAGGCAGCAGGTACTATATGCTAATTATCTGACCTTACAACCAGGTACATACCTGGGACATTAAAAACGCCCGAAATTGAATGACTTACATAGAAAGACAATCAATAGATGCCGTCCAAATTATGTCGACCCAATAATTTAACCTGCTTTTTCGGAAGGCCTTGCAGTCTCCTCAAGGCCAACCTTCGAAACAGTCGACTATTTACCCGACCAAGACCAGATTCAGATAGTTATTTCAGACGCGACACTAGTTCGCAATTTCTTCTATATCCCAATTTTCAACAAACATTTAGTTACTTATGGCATATTTCAGATCCATGCTGGATATGTGTTATTTTTTCTGAGAATCAGTTAACATAAGTTGACTTGTAACAAAATAGTTCTAGTTCGAACCCATTTCCCTTTCTGAAATATGGCGACTATTATTATATTTAAAACGGTCAGGTGCAACTCTACCCAAAACGAAGCGTAGCTGAACAACCGCTGCTGTCCTGAGTTCAATTGAAATGAATCATCCTCTATACATGAGAGCTCAGAATGCAGCAGCTATTAATTATTATAAATGAAATCCTTCACTACAATGATGAATGTTCTATCTTTGCAATATGAACTTGGTTGAATATGTTAACAGAACTTCCGGATTTTCTTGGATACGTTTCTTATGAAAACTTACTGAAGATTTATATGAGTTTCAATTATCTCCAAAGTTCAGCCATGCTACTGTTTCTTGGGAAGTTCAACATATTGCAGGTTCCTACGTATAAATCAAGACTTGGTTGTAAAGCTCCGAATCCATGTAATTTTCAGAAAATGAAAAAAAATAAAATGAGGATGTACATTTTTCATTTTCAAATGATGGAACTTTCCACTCTAATATTCCAAACTTCGAACTGCTATGTACATAAGTCTTTATAAATCTATTACCCGGAGTTCCTTCGGCAACAAATGCACATAGCCGATTCTGTTGTCTTCCGTGGGTGTACGGGTGTTGATTTCTGTGAATCGTATTCATATAATAGGCTGTTTCATGTATTACTATTTCGCATATTTTTTCTAGCGAGTTTGAGAGCTGATACGTCAGGTTACTCAGGCGATATGATATCACTAGGGCATATTCTAAATGATCTAGTTTCGGTATAATTATTTCTTTGAAGTCTCTCCATCTCACAGGGATTTTATGTCCAGGTGAATCAATAACCCTGACCCGATTGAAGGATATCTGGAAAGACCCCTACAATCTTGGTGCTGCATAATGACCTGAATCTATTATTAGAACCTTTTCTGTGACATGAGCAATCATTTCCTAGTCCTTCTAAGAGGGAGCTTGAGGTGTAGCTTTGGTCCAGTCTTGTTAAGAGGCATTGGAATTGTTACATGTAGTAATCTATAGTCTAAGTGCCTTCAGCATAGAGTGACATAGAGCAACACTAACTTCATTACAGGGTCAGTAGTTGGTTGCAGAACAGATGCACATGCAACTCGTAGAAGTGTATATTGAATAAAGTTCAATTAACAACTAAACTCTTTAATATTGAATCCAGACTTGAGACTTCCCTTCCCACACTCCGTAAGAACATAACATGGTGTCAGATTCGTTATAGAAGCTCAGTAAGAAGCTAGTGTTAAAAGTAAAAGTCTGGGAAGAAAAGAAAACTTCAAGATGGAAGGCAGTTTTAAACCGCCACGAAACCTAATATTTAATAATAACACACATAAAAACTTGGAAGACTTCCTAAGAAGCCTGGATATATATTTAAAAGCCACGGGACTGTCATCTAAAGATGATGACACAAAGGTAGCAATACTACTCAATGTAGCCGGTGAGGAAGCTCAGAAAAAATTTCAAACTTTTAATCTAACCGAACCACAAAGGAGTAACTATCAGGAGGTAGTACAAGCATTTAAGAATTATTGCAAGCCAATGAAAAATGAGACGTTCGATCGATACAAATTTTTCACGAGGGTTCAACAAGATTGTGAAAGTTTTGAGCAGTACATAACCTCGATAAAAGTACTTGCAGCAGATTGTAATTTTGGAACACTGGAAGAATCACTTATAAGAGATAAAATAGTAAGTGGAATAACAGATTTATCTATACAAGAAAGGCTGTTGCAACAATCAAATTTAACACTAAAAAAGGCAGAAGAGTTTTGTCGAGCAGCAGAAGTAAGCCGATACCAAATGGGACAATTAAAAGGTGATAAAGAAATGCATACAATATTTAAAAACAATGATTGGAGAAGCAAAGCAGCACAAAGGTACAGTAAGAAACAAGGACAAGGACGTCAAGAGGCTACAAAAGAAATTAGTGGAGAACGCGTGAGTGAATATTATGATTGTTTAAAATGTGGTCGAAGGCATGGTAGAAATAATTGCCCTGCGTTTGGTAAAATATGTTCAAATTGTACAAAACCTAATCATTTTGCTATAGGATGTAAATTGAGAAATAATAATTATAACAATGCCAGTATTAAAAATAATGGTGGTCATAATAAACAATCCACATTTGGTCGCAAAGTACATGAAGTACAACAAGAAAACGAGTC
Source organism: Endomychus coccineus (assembly GCA_958510875.1). Classification (NCBI taxonomy): domain Eukaryota; kingdom Metazoa; phylum Arthropoda; class Insecta; order Coleoptera; family Endomychidae; genus Endomychus; species Endomychus coccineus. The sequence goes on from OY294067.1 coordinate 217,576,926, forward strand.
AGGTACAGATAATGACGAATTTTTTGTAGATTCAATAACAATGCATAGTATTAATAAAAACTGTTTCTCTGAAAATAGGCCAATGTGGACGGTTGATACAAATATTTATAATAAAAATGTAACTGTTAAGCTTGATAGTGGTGCTGAATGTAATTGCATGCCTCTAAAGTTATATGAACAGTTAGGGTTTGATAAAAATAATATTGTTAAGAGTCCTTTTTGTGTACTGAACTATGATAATTTAAAAATAGATACCGCAGGCTCTGTAATACTGCCTTGTGATGTAAAAGGGGTTCGGTACAACGTAAGATTTCTACTTGTGGAGCGTGCAATAATACCTGTTTTTGGACTTAAGGCATGTGAAAAGATGAATCTTGTAAAAAAAATAGATGCACTGGGAACACAAAAGTCTCCAGTATACACTAATGTGAATGATTTTGTTTCTAAAAATAAAGAGCTATTCGAGGGTACAGGTAAGGTGCCATTCAACTATAAGATAATCCTGAAACAGTATACAGTACCTAAAGTAAGTTCATGTAGGAGAGTACCTGATGCAATTAAAGTGAAACTAAAAGAAACTCTAGACGACTTGATCAAACGGGATATAATATTCAAAATTGAAGAACCTACAGATTGGGTCAACAACGTGGTAATAGTTGAAAAGCCTAATAAAAGCATCCGTATTTGTCTTGATCCGGTACATCTTAATGAGTCCATATGTCTAGACCAATTTCCTATACCTACACTTGAAGAACTAAGTTTAAAATTGAAAAATAAAACAATATTTACGGTATTAGATCTCAAAGAAGGGTTCTATCATGTGCCGTTGGAAAAAGATAGTCAAAAATACACCTGTTTTATAACACCTTTTGGGAAATATTGTTTTAAACGTTTACCGTTTGGATTGAATGTTAGCCCCGAGGTGTTTCAACGAACAAATGAAAAGATATTTGGAGACCTTGATATTGGTATCTATATTGATGATTTCATAATATCGAGAGAAACACAAGAAGAACATGACGCTCTACTAGAAAAAGTAATAAAACGCGCTAAAGAAAATAGAGTTAGATTTAATAGTAAGAAAATTCAGTTTAAAGCTACACAGGTAAAATATTTAGGTCAAATATTCTCTGCCGAAGGAATGAAACCCGATAGTGAGTATGTGGAAGCTGTTTTAAAAGTAGAAGATCCCGAAAATAAAAAAGAACTCTTACGCATATTAGGAATGTTAAATTACCTAACAAAATATATTCCAAATCTGTCAGAACTTGTCTCGCCCTTGAGAAATTTAATAAAAAATAACGTTCCATGGTTGTGGACGGTAGATCACATACAAGTTTTAAATAAAATAAAAAATCTAATAACTAAAATACCTAACCTACAAATTTTTGACTCCAAAATACAAATTGAGATCCAAACTGATGCCAGTCAGAACGGCATAGGTGGTTGTTTACTACAAAATGGTAAACCAGTTGCCTTTTGTTCACGATCGTTAACCGAAACAGAGAAAAGATATCCACAAATTGACAAAGTATTACTTAGCATTTGTTTTGGCCTTGAAAAATTTCATAATTTTGTATATGGCAGAAAAATTTTAATTAAAACAGATCATAAACCGTTAGTGACAGTATGTCATAAAGAATTTTATAAGGTCAGTAATAGGCTACAACGATTGAAACTACAACTTTTGAATTATAACTATACTATTGAATATCTGCCAGGTAAATTTATGTACATAGCTGACCTTTTATCCAGATCTTTCGTTAAAACAGAAGTTGAGAATGATACACCTATTGTTGTGCATTCTATAAATAGAAACTTTCCAATCTCGGATGATAGATTAGATGAAATTCGTAAAGTTACCGATAGTGATCCAATATTGACACAAGTAAAACAATATTGTTTAACAGGATGGCCCACGAAAAATAAAATAGCAGATTATGAACTATCCATTTTTAATAAAATTAAAGATGATCTAATAATTGAAGATAATTTAATACTCTATAATCAAAAAGTGGTCATACCGAAACTACTAAGAAACAATATGCTAAATAAACTTCACATTGCACACTTAGGAATAGAAAAAACTAAGGCTAGAGCTCGTAAAATTTTCTACTGGCCAGGTATGTCGAGTGAAATACAAAACTTTATTTCTAAATGTAAAACTTGTCAAAAATTCTCAAAAAATACAATCAAAGAACCATTAATTTTACATGACAGGCCTGACATACCATTTTCCAAAATAGCTTGTGACATTTTTACTTTTGGAGGAGTTGACTACATGGTTGTGGTTGACTACTTTAGTAACTGGTTAGAAATACAAACACTTTCTTATAAATCAACAAGAGAGGTTATAAATAATCTTAAAAATATATTTGCAACTCAAGGAGTACCATTTATTTTCGTCTCCGACAATAATCCATTTGATAGCCTAGAATTTAAAGATTTTGCCAAAGAATTGTAATAATCCGGGGGATTATTATTTTTTTTTTACGATTGAATCAAAGTAGCGTAAGCATGAGAAAACTCCCGAAAATTTAGCCACTCTAAGTAAACCAGGAATACTTGACACATGAGAGTACAACTCAAATCATTCCGTAGAGTGTAGTTCCGTCCTTACGGGCATTTCAAATCTAAAATTTCTAAATTTCTGACAGGAACAGACTATACATATACATTCTATATTCAACAATTAGAGTTTTATTCAGATTGAAATAATGGAATTCCTGTCTGGCGCCAGAGATACGCCATCTAATACCTTTTACAAGTTGTACGTGATTTTTAAGAATTAGAGCCTTCGAGGCGCTATTCCGCGGACCTTGCACTTTCTACGCAGACGGAGTTAATTACTTAGTCAGCAGGGTTTGGAGAAATCATTTTTTGTGGTCACTCACTGCCCCTCGATGTGGGAATACAGGCAACTCTAAATACAGATTTGTGTATTAGTGCAAGGTGCAACGGGATACAACCAACTTCATTGGTCCGTTTGAATTTTAGGTTAGCGAATCAGGAGGCCAATTTCGGGGGGGAGACAAATTATAAAAATGAAAACTCTTTTGCAAGAGCAGTTCCAGTTCTTTTTTTTCGTGCCTTGTTGGGTAAGCTAGTTCATTGTACATATAGCTCAGTCTCTTTCTCAAAGTCAGATCCTTTAATTCTTTTAATTAATATTTTTTAACGTAGTCAATTGATTGTTTTTGTTGTATTACAAGTTACAAGATTTCTAATTTTTGCAACTATATTACTCTTTCGTTATTACTCAAAGTAAATTAAGTCATTCAAATCAATTTGTATCATTCTTATAGTTTATTTTCATTCACCTTAAATCATTTCAAGTACCAGTTCAAGAGAACTTACATTTTACTTTAATATCATTTGCTATTTAGGGAATATTATTTGGTAACTAGAATCTGTAATAACCTATAAAAGAAATTGTGGAGAACGTTATTAGTACTGGATGTTAGAAATCCATAGTTATTTGATATTTTGGAGAAGTTATTGCCTTTAACGTTTAGATAATTTGATCTGGGTGCGAGAGAGAACTAGCTTCGTGGTGAAATTTATAAATTAACGAAAAGACGTCGCGTAATATATTTTGTGTAAGCCGTGAAGTGTAAGCTCAAGTGTCTAAGTTACCCTGTGGATTAAGGATTAAGTACTAAGTCAGGGTAAGTCTTTAGAGAAAGCTGCTTAGTCTGTGTTCAAGCCAAAAATTCTGAGGTCATCACCCCGGTAATTGTAAGCATTAATAGGGTATTTTGACTTGCTAGAAGCGTAGCGATCCATCTGCGAATTTCTCATATTTTATAGTGTATTTAAGGGACCTACTTAGGATAGGTATAATTGGAATCAGTGTTACCGTAATTGTAGGGTCAAAGATATAATTATTTGGGGATAGCTCACTATTCAAAAGTTGCTACAAGGGTAGTTATTATTATTATTAATTTTTATCTGGAAGTTCAAGGGGTCTAAAAACCCCTATTGAGACCCTGATCTTTAAGGACAGGGAGAGTTAGCCATCAGCGGCTAATTTGACAGAAAGTGTTTGAGTTCATCGGGACAACTAGAGTTTCATTGTATTGATTATTTGTTGTGTAATTCACTCGATCTACCGATACATAACGAACCAGGTAGCTGTGGATAAAAACAACAGGGGATCTATTTAGAGAGTCACCCTTCGGGGATCTCAATCTTACTATCAGTGGCCCCTCTGGTTCACTTTATAACCATAGTTACTCCATCAGAGTGGTAGATCCATTTCAGAATTAAGGTTAGCCCCCAAAGAAACAACTCCCTGGCTTCGTTACATCAGGCAAATCAATAATTCACTGATTGATCGGTCTCGATAAAGTCTTATGCAATTTATTATATATTGTTTTTTTATATACTATTCAGATATCTAGCATCAAAATTAAATTGGCTTAATTTAAATTCATTGTTTGTTCTTGTTGGTTATATGACATATTTTTCCCTTTAAGTTTATATGTATGGGACTTAGTATATATACTTATATATACATCCGTGTAATCTTTATTGTTTTATTTTGTATACAATTAACTTTTCTCCAATATACAACTTATACTGTTCTCATTGTTCTTCATTGAAACACCATCCCTTAGATAACCTTGTAGTGGAGGTGAACAATCCTGTCGTGTTTGTCACTCCGAACATCTTCAGCAACGTGAAGCTGTCATACTAGCCTAGTGTATAAATCGGCCAGGAAGGGCCCCGCTACTAAACTATTTATACCAAGTGCTACTGGAGAGGAACTCCTTCGAGTCTAGTTCCGTTCCCTGAACTATTCTCTAAAACATCTGTAAAAGGGGACTGGTGGCAGCTAATTTTAAACCATACTACCAACGACAGGGCACTTCTCGTAGTGTACCCTGCATTCTACTATCTCTGCAACCCTCGAGTTGCATAGAAGGGTAGCTATCATAGCAATAGTTACAATAAGGTTTTCACTCTCCGTAGCCTCATTGGATCCCATAGGGCTTTGACCTGAGGGAACAATAAAAATACATAACCTAGTAATATCTGAGCTGAATTTGGTTTACCTGGCTTGTGTGCAATAACCATATAAATAAGTTTATTCAATTGCTCCCAAATACCAGCTTTTCAGATTATTACATTTGGTGTCGCAGCGGTGATATCTTAGGTTTTTTTTTAAGCCTAAATAACAAGGTGATAATCCACGTCTTCGAAAAATTTAGTAGGGACAGCTTCAGAAATAACAAAACATTTCATTGTTTTGTTTTAAAGTAAGGTTATAAAGCAAGGGTAACAACAGTGTGTGGGGTGTCGAGAACATAGAACAGTAAGGTAAATAATTGGGTAGTAGTTCAATAACCCCAGTAAATAGTAGGTCAGATTATTATAAAGCATATATACACTGAGCGCCTGTGAAAACAGGCATAGCAACTGAGAGTTCGGAAATTATTTATTTCCAATTAGGAAGTTTTGTTTACCATTAATAACAACAAGGTAAAAATTAACCTTTCATTTAGGGAACCGGATAAGGTTTCCGTATACCTTTTTATTGGAACGGGTTCTTATCGGAAAGGGGTGTGACCATCAGAATAAATAGTAGGTGCTTTAGTTAATAGCTTGAAATAAGTGATTACAGCATTGTAGGAGCTTGCAGACTAGGGCCAAGAGAAAGTGTATGTTATTTTTTTTTGTGTAACTAGGTCAAGGAACAGTGAACCAGCAAGAGAAGGAGCCGGGTGAATTGAATCAAAAGGTGTCTCTCGTGTACAAGCACTAATTACGTGTTCGAGCAGAAAGATTTTGATTCTGGGAGTTCTGCGTTTGGAATTTTACATCTTGTTTAATTTTTTTTTATTTTATTTTTTTATTTTTTTATTTTTATTTTTTTTTTATTTGTCTTGTATTACAGGGTCAACCTAAACAGTTTAAAAAAATTTTTTATAGTAACAATTCAAGTCAAAAATTTTATTTTTTTTCTCTAACTTTCAACGCAGATTAAATTCACCAGTAATATTTTATTTTTGAATTTCTTTTAAATTCAATTTAAAGAAGTAGCCGAAAGCTAACGATAGGTCAAATTTTTTTCTTTGTTTTGGGGTAGTGTCTAGCAGGTACACAGTGGCTTTCCGGTAGCGGAACCATTCCGAATTGTAGTCAAAGATAGGTGCTTTAGTTCTGCTTGATGATGTTTTCGCTTCACAGGAATTATTAATTTTTTGTTGTTGTTGTATATTGAACTGAACTAACGATTCAGGCGAAAACATCGGAACCAGCTGATCTACGACCAGGAGAATAATTGTGTTATTACATTTTGTTTATGTAATTCCTTTTTCTGCTAGCATAGTTACAGCCAGGACTGGAGTACGAGTTTCGTGTTAAAAACATTCGCGTATAGTATCCAGTCGATACGAATTATGTTGGTCCTAGGTAGAAACGAAGTAAAGCACATCTAACAAGCAGGGTATGTTAGGAAACACTGATAGAGCAAAAGGTTGTCATTTATCGTAGATTTTGAAATTTTATGTTTATATGCTTAGGTTTTATTACTGCTTTTAAACTGGAACTGGTTTTAATTTAAACGGACTGTACCCATTATTTTCAATTCAAAACCCATGTTCAGGGTGGGGACGAGTGAGCGTTCGGCTGAAGGATTAAGGGAGTTATGGGCACAGTAGACACGAGGGACGTGTATGTGCAATGATTTGTGAGTACACTGTGTTAGTGAGGGATATGGAATTGTTATCCCGGTGTACGGATGTAGAGTGGATAATCCCCGGGATGGAAGGGACACTCTAGGGAACACCCCACAGTTTCGGAAGGTCGATGACCAGGAAGAGCAAGCACCCCGACGATAGTCCAGGCTTGATCTCTTCCTAGCGTAGTATTCGCATGCTGGCCCGTAGGGAAGTGATTTGCGTAACGCTATCCATCTAGGGGGGTAGTTCGTGGGAACCTGTCGCAGCAGCGCGAAGCAGGGGTTAGAGCCTTTATAACGCACCAAGCTCTCCCCAGCTTGGATAATTGATGAAGTCACGTGGGGTCCCTTTAAATTGAAAATGCAGGATTCAAGTAGATTCAAGTCTGGCGGTTCAGCGCGCCCTGAGATTAAATGAGGTCAATGAGCTTACAGGCTGATGAAGTTAAGATGGCGTGGGCCGCTATTATTTTTTTTTTTTTTTTTTTTGGGTTAATGTTATTAGAATCTAAATTAAAGCAGTAATTCATGATTCAATGTTGGACAGGTCAGTGCCAGTAGGTAAGGTCCGAGGGATTTGAACGGACTTTTGTTTTTTTTTTGTCGTTTTTTTGTGTATTGCAATTAATGGATTGGCATTGTGCTCACCTACTAGAGAAAGATTGAAATGGAACCATGGGATCTCAAATAATATTGAGATATTAGTAAACCTTTACTCGCCAACACAGTGGGCAACCAGCCCCCGAAATTTAAATGTACGAGCTACCTAAGTCTAGTTTTGTTATATCGATTAATTAGTTGAGGGCTTACTGATTAGCAAATATTTAAGCTTACTGAATTTTATAGAAATTAATAGTAAAATATTACGCACGACATTATCTATATTAACTCACCCCCGTACCATTCCCGGGCAACTGATAGTAGAATTGGATGGTAGCCGAATCCATGGCGGAGGGGTAAGATTCCCCCAAAAAGGAGCGACTGGGCCAATGGGCGTATGCTGTCTCTAGTTAAAATAGGGACCGGATATTCCTATTGACCAGGTTGGAAGGGTAGTTGTACCCCGTAGTGGGAATGAGGTCACTGTAATGGACTGTCTCAAATCCTGATAGAGATGGAAAGGTAGCCTAGGGAAATTTAAATTTCTGCACCGGAGTGGTCCAGTACAGTGATTCCTCATCCCAGTGTGTGGATGGTGCGCGAATGTAGGTGTTAGGGGTATTCGCGCACTTCATCGAGATGCAGGAGGTGCCTCAAGTGCTAAGGACATTGGGTACGACGCGGGGCAATGTGTAGACCTTATCCAGTAATGCGGAAGCAAGGATCGGCTCCGACTGGCCGAAGCATATCGATATCGAGATGTCCCATACTTCGAACAACGCGAATCCTGGCGACAGCCGGTCGTTGTGGAAGATCTCTACCCAGCATCTCAAAACTGGTTATAGAGCATAATCTTCAGGGAGGTATTGGGCTGAATCGTAATATGCGTCCGTCGGAGATGTCCCATACTTCGAACAACGCGGAACCTGGCTACAGCCGGTCGTTGTGGAAGGTTCTCTACCCAGCATCTCAAAACTGGGTGTAGAGCATAAACCTTCAAGGAAGTATTGGGCTGAATCGTAATATGCGTCCGATGCGGTGGAGAAAGGTCCATCATACCCGAGGTCAGTAAAGGTCATACTCAAGAGGGCTGTCAGCACAAGAATGTCCAGTAAGGACAGAGGGCAAACTGGAAGCGGTTAGGCCAGGGAAGCCAGAAGAGTTTTGTGTACGGAGAAAGTCCAGGTTGGACTGTTGGGCCAGTTGTGCCAAGGGAGAAGGACGGGTAAGAAGCCCGAAGTTTGGAAGGGAGTTGTTGAGTCCAGGATGGACAGGAAGGCCAGGTAGGCCAATTGTGAGTCTGGCAGGTAGGTTTTGCCAGTAGGGGTAGTGGACCAGGAATTTGGGGTCGATACCAAAATGTGTAGTACCCAGCGCAGGTACAGGAGTTTGTATGTTCTGGAAGACCCATGAGGGATTTGAGCAGATAGGCCGCCTGCAGAGCAGCGGGACGCGTAGTCGTCTATGAGGCCGGGAAATTGGGTCAAGAAAGTGCGCGGGGCGGGTGACAGGACACCGCCCAGAGTATGAATGAGTCGAATAGGTGTGGGTAACGAGGTGTTAACATCGGTAAAATCGAGGAAGTGGAAGCCGGAGAATCGACAAGAACTCCAATTTTCAAGACTCCTCTACCAAAGATGTATATAGCCACCCTCACCCTAGATCGAGTGACGTCATAGCGGAACCAAGTAGCTTATATGCAGTGTCAAGTTAGTTCTCTCTTGTGAGTCTTGGCCTTGGTTCCCTATGAACAAAGTATAGTCAGTAAATTCGGAACCTCTGACTCTTCCAGTCACCGCGTTCCGTTTAAATTTTGTTTTTGTGTTTTGTTGAAAATAAGATTAGCTTTCACTATGAGCTAGAAACCTCTGGAAAGGGGTAGTAACCCTTCCAGCTTCCGTGGCTGCAGCACCCTGCGAACGGGATCACTGCGCCGGAGGGTAAGGGCTCTTAATTGAGGGATAGTTGGATCCTCCCCATGTATTTCAGAGATAACGTAACCCTAGGGAGAGAGAGAGAGGGAATTGAGTAAGTCCTAGGGGAAGGGAAGGAAATTCATAGACCTTTAAGATGGTCGGGAAACGGGTAGAGATAATACGACCTTTTTTTGCGTTATTCGTATTCCTTGGGTCGTTGATACCCAAATTTCATGTTATCACTGATAAGGGGATAGAGTTTGGAAGTTAAGGGGTATGTCACAATAAGGGGCCTGATTCTTAAAAATTTTTTTTTGTTGTTGTTTTTGTGTTCCCCCCCCCCCTTTTTTTTCTCGGGATCTGTTTCAGAGTGCCAAGGATATACCCCGTCCTGGTGACAACACTTCTAAGGTAATGGCAATGGGTCGATCGTGTACGACTGAGAAGAGGACCCGATAAACGCAACGATGGTTTCACTGGAGACAAGTTATAATGAAGGGATTACGGACAAAGAGACGCACGCGCCTGTCTGGTAGAGGTTACAAGGACCATCTCGCATTGCGGCATGCACAGTCACTCTTCGGTAGTAGTAAATGGATGAGCAAGCTACTCATTTGAACTAGGAGCGGAAAAATGTAACGAAGCTCAATCATTTCAATGCTTACAAAATCATGGCATCGTTGACCCACGTCGTCCAAAAATGTAGCTGTTCAAATGGAATGTAATAGCCTTATGCCACCATTGTACCAAGTCGAGGGAACCTGGATCGGCCTCTCCCCACTACCACTGACGAGTCTTATACCACTGACCATTGAGATTGAAGCAGAGGACCAATTGAAGTTCCAACCGATCAAGCTGATTAGCGCAGGGGGACTATACACATCCGAGGACATGAGAAAAAGCCAACGGAACCTGATCTTCGGCATGGAAAGAGATGCAGTCCAAACGATGATAGCGCGACGGGTGTCCGGTATGGAGTCTCTGGACCAAGGGTACAACACTCTCAAACTATTCAGCAAAGAAGAGGTTACCAGTCTCGTCAGGTCCACCATCCGGCAGATATGGGGTTGGTTCGAAAGCATAGGGACCATCATGAACGGGCTGTTGGGCCTATACTGTATATTCCGATTGGTGAAGTTCGTTATTGGTGTCGGCCTAAACGGATGGAGCCTGTACCAGCTATTCGGATGGGGTCTACACCTATTCGCCTGTCTATGGAACACCCTCACCGCCTTCCTAGTCAACCGACATCACGCCCATGGAAGTCCAGGGGATGCAGTTCCATCCGCTCCATCAACCAATGTCATCCCAAGGGAACCAGAAGCAGCTGTAGTTTCCACCACCACAGATTCCACCGCCACCCATGCGATGTATCCAACCCTCCACTGGACAGAACGCGAGGGAAGACGATCAGCAGCCTGTTCGTTGTACGGCAGGTCCATGTCCAGTCTCCACGAGCGTCCTGGTATGTGAAACCATCGAGTGACAGTGCGGGTTAGTGCGTAAAAGTCAATCCGAAAAAAGTGTTGTGACAATATGGAAACAGAAGTAGACTTTCATTGTTTAGCTCTTAAGGATTGTACTGTTGTAGTCATGTGGTAAATCCACGTGATTATGTTGAATAGGATTTAGGTTATTGGGAAGTCCAATCGGACTGATGATCATACATATATTGAGCGTGAAGGTGGGTCTAGTACCCCTAGATTCCCACGCTGGTCAGAACTTGGCAGATGGATCAAAATATACGTATAATACCGGTTGTAGAAAGGAGCTTGGTTCCTTCCGAACCCCGCTCTTTCTTTAAGGTGAGGGTGATGTAATAATCCGGGGGATTATTATTTTTTTTTTACGATTGAATCAAAGTAGCGTAAGCATGAGAAAACTCCCGAAAATTTAGCCACTCTAAGTAAACCAGGAATACTTGACACATGAGAGTACAACTCAAATCATTCCGTAGAGTGTAGTTCCGTCCTTACGGGCATTTCAAATCTAAAATTTCTAAATTTCTGACAGGAACAGACTATACATATACATTCTATATTCAACAATTAGAGTTTTATTCAGATTGAAATAATGGAATTCCTGTCTGGCGCCAGAGATACGCCATCTAATACCTTTTACAAGTTGTACGTGATTTTTAAGAATTAGAGCCTTCGAGGCGCTATTCCGCGGACCTTGCACTTTCTACGCAGACGGAGTTAATTACTTAGTCAGCAGGGTTTGGAGAAATCATTTTTTGTGGTCACTCACTGCCCCTCGATGTGGGAATACAGGCAACTCTAAATACAGATTTGTGTATTAGTGCAAGGTGCAACGGGATACAACCAACTTCATTGGTCCGTTTGAATTTTAGGTTAGCGAATCAGGAGGCCAATTTCGGGGGGGAGACAAATTATAAAAATGAAAACTCTTTTGCAAGAGCAGTTCCAGTTCTTTTTTTTCGTGCCTTGTTGGGTAAGCTAGTTCATTGTACATATAGCTCAGTCTCTCTCTCAAAGTCAGATCCTTTAATTCTTTTAATTAATATTTTTTAACGTAGTCAATTGATTGTTTTTGTTGTATTACAAGTTACAAGATTTCTAATTTTTGCAACTATATTACTCTTTCGTTATTACTCAAAGTAAATTAAGTCATTCAAATCAATTTGTATCATTCTTATAGTTTATTTTCATTCACCTTAAATCATTTCAAGTACCAGTTCAAGAGAACTTACATTTTACTTTAATATCATTTGCTATTTAGGGAATATTATTTGGTAACTAGAATCTGTAATAACCTATAAAAGAAATTGTGGAGAACGTTATTAGTACTGGATGTTAGAAATCCATAGTTATTTGATATTTTGGAGAAGTTATTGCCTTTAACGTTTAGATAATTTGATCTGGGTGCGAGAGAGAACTAGCTTCGTGGTGAAATTTATAAATTAACGAAAAGACGTCGCGTAATATATTTTGTGTAAGCCGTGAAGTGTAAGCTCAAGTGTCTAAGTTACCCTGTGGATTAAGGATTAAGTACTAAGTCAGGGTAAGTCTTTAGAGAAAGCTGCTTAGTCTGTGTTCAAGCCAAAAATTCTGAGGTCATCACCCCGGTAATTGTAAGCATTAATAGGGTATTTTGACTTGCTAGAAGCGTAGCGATCCATCTGCGAATTTCTCATATTTTATAGTGTATTTAAGGGACCTACTTAGGATAGGTATAATTGGAATCAGTGTTACCGTAATTGTAGGGTCAAAGATATAATTATTTGGGGATAGCTCACTATTCAAAAGTTGCTACAAGGGTAGTTATTATTATTATTAATTTTTATCTGGAAGTTCAAGGGGTCTAAAAACCCCTATTGAGACCCTGATCTTTAAGGACAGGGAGAGTTAGCCATCAGCGGCTAATTTGACAGAAAGTGTTTGAGTTCATCGGGACAACTAGAGTTTCATTGTATTGATTATTTGTTGTGTAATTCACTCGATCTACCGATACATAACGAACCAGGTAGCTGTGGATAAAAACAACAGGGGATCTATTTAGAGAGTCACCCTTCGGGGATCTCAATCTTACTATCAGTGGCCCCTCTGGTTCACTTTATAACCATAGTTACTCCATCAGAGTGGTAGATCCATTTCAGAATTAAGGTTAGCCCCCAAAGAAACAACTCCCTGGCTTCGTTACATCAGGCAAATCAATAATTCACTGATTGATCGGTCTCGATAAAGTCTTATGCAATTTATTATATATTGTTTTTTTATATACTATTCAGATATCTAGCATCAAAATTAAATTGGCTTAATTTAAATTCATTGTTTGTTCTTGTTGGTTATATGACATATTTTTCCCTTTAAGTTTATATGTATGGGACTTAGTATATATACTTATATATACATCCGTGTAATCTTTATTGTTTTATTTTGTATACAATTAACTTTTCTCCAATATACAACTTATACTGTTCTCATTGTTCTTCATTGAAACACCATCCCTTAGATAACCTTGTAGTGGAGGTGAACAATCCTGTCGTGTTTGTCACTCCGAACATCTTCAGCAACGTGAAGCTGTCATACTAGCCTAGTGTATAAATCGGCCAGGAAGGGCCCCGCTACTAAACTATTTATACCAAGTGCTACTGGAGAGGAACTCCTTCGAGTCTAGTTCCGTTCCCTGAACTATTCTCTAAAACATCTGTAAAAGGGGACTGGTGGCAGCTAATTTTAAACCATACTACCAACGACAGGGCACTTCTCGTAGTGTACCCTGCATTCTACTATCTCTGCAACCCTCGAGTTGCATAGAAGGGTAGCTATCATAGCAATAGTTACAATAAGGTTTTCACTCTCCGTAGCCTCATTGGATCCCATAGGGCTTTGACCTGAGGGAACAATAAAAATACATAACCTAGTAATATCTGAGCTGAATTTGGTTTACCTGGCTTGTGTGCAATAACCATATAAATAAGTTTATTCAATTGCTCCCAAATACCAGCTTTTCAGATTATTACAGAATGGAACTTCAAATGTGTAACTTCGAGTCCTAGATATCCTAAATCGAATGGTTTGGCAGAACGGGCCGTAGGTATTTCCAAAAATATGTTGAGAAAATGTTCTGAGACTAATACTGACTTAAAGAAAGCACTGTTGGAATATCGCGCAACTCCTCTAGCAGGACATCAAGTATCCCCTTGTGAACTATTGAATAATAGACTCTTGCGCACTACAATACCTATACACTCCAACGTTTTAAGAGAAACTCCAAATATTGACCTCGATCAAATACATAACAAAAGAGACAAAACGAAAGAATATTATGATCAACATGCTAAATGTCGTGACTCTTTTCAACCAGGGAATAGTGTAATAATACAAAAGGAAAAAAGTAGGCACTGGGTTCCAGGTGAAGTAATAAAAAAATGTGATACACCACGTTCATATTTGGTCAGAGATGAATTTGGGAAAGTGTTTAGGAGAAATTCATCATTCCTCAGACAGTCGCCTAATCCGGTTATACCTCCACGTAGAGATATGGTTGAACCTAGCCCCTTCGAACAAGTCTGTAACGATGAAAAACCTGACAGTAACAAACCTAATATGACAAATTGTAAACCTGATTATGAAAGCACAATGGCAATTAACTATAGTAAACCATATATAAATCTAAGTACCTTTGACAACCCTCCTGTAACTAGGTCGGGTAGAATGATTGTGAAACCTGTGAGATATAGAACTTAGTTGGTAAAAGAGGGGAGATGTTACATGTAGTAATCTATAGTCTAAGTGCCTTCAGCATAGAGTGACATAGAGCAACACTAACTTCATTACAGGGTCAGTAGTTGGTTGCAGAACAGATGCACATGCAACTCGTAGAAGTGTATATTAAATAAAGTTCAATTAACAACTAAACTCTTTAATATTGAATCCAGACTTGAGACTTCCCTTCCCACACTCCGTAAGAACATAACAGGAATATCCTGAAGAGATTGTTTCTGACAGTTGGTTGGTAATACTGCATGGCTTTGTAGTTCATCTAGCCCAACCGGTGTTTCGATTTTCTTTTTCTTTTTAGGAACTTCATGACTGTACTTTTCATGGGGTTGAATTCCACTAACCACTACAGTATGGCATTCCAAGTTTACTCCGATCCCTCATCGTTCACGAGTACTTGTAGAGTGTTTGAAACAGTTTCCAAATCTATTATTGGCTTCAATGCTATTGATCGCTCCAAGTTATCTGATTCACAAGTACTCAATACCTGCTAAATCTTGCCCTGAAGGGCACCTCTGTCGTTCCGTGTTGGATTTTCATGGTATCGTATTTTGTTATTGGTTGTATTATGTTAATTTGGAATGTATTCACCTATAATCTGACATGGAGACAGATGTTGACACATGCCAGTTATGAATCTCGTGATGTGACGTGATTTATCGTCACAGCTGATAACGAGTTTCTTCCTCTTGCAGAATGAAACCTCAAGCTTTGTGGCTAGATTCACAGGTACTTAACCTCCACAAAGTCTTGCTTCGAAGGGCACCTCTGTCGTTCCGTCTTGGATTTTCAGGGTGTCGTATTTTGTTATTGGTTGTATTATGTTTAATTTGGAATGTATTCACCTATAATCTGACATGAAGACAGATGTTGACACATGCCAGTTATGAATCTCGTGATGTGACGTGATTTATCGTCACAGCTGATAACAAGCTTCTTCCTCTTGCAGAATGAAACCTCAAGCTTGGTGGCTAGATTCACAGGTACTTAACCTCCACAAAATCTTGCTTCGAAGGGCACCTCTGTCGTTCCGTCTTGGATTTTCATGGTGTCGTATTTTGTTATTGGTTGTATTATGTTAATTTTAAATGTATTCATCTATAACCTAACATGGAGACGGATGTTGACAAATGCCAGCTATGAATATTGTGATGTGATGTGATTTAGTGTCACAGCCGATGTGCCTTTTGCACAATGGCAGCAATTCCTCCAGCTTGGTGGCTGGACATCATTGAGGAGGTAGACTGACGTAACCATGGTGTTGTTTTGCTTCTCTTTGGACATCAGTCTCACAGAAGTTGCTGCTGGACAGTTTCTGCTTTTTTAAATTTCCCAAGTTCTTAAGGTCACTACTACTAATAAATATAAATATGTGAGAAAGTGAAATAAAAAGTTGATATTATTTGGAAATTCCAAACTTCATATTTACCAATAATTATAGCTATTCCCATTGATCATTGACAAATTTCACAATCAAATGAGATTTTATGTTTCCGAGATCCCGAGATTGTATTCAATTGTTTTTGAATCGTAAATTATGAAATAATGATATTTTATCGATTCCGATGATTTTCATTCGAATATTTCCCACGAATTGAACGTTGAATGTATTTTGGAGCGGGAACAACTATTATACAATGATAAATTAATTTTTTTTATCCACTCTCAACTTTGGTTCCGAGTACAATAAATAGGGAAGGTTGTAGTAGTAGCCGATTTTTAGCGCATTATTCAGCCCATCTATTGGCTAGCGCCACGCAATTCGCCAAGTGCACCATGAACAGACTCGGTGAGGTCCGATTACTTACCATTTGGCAATCAACTTGGTAAATTTTTTCCACATGGCGAGAACGGCTATACACGTGGTGCAAAAGCAAAATGTGTATCGACTGCAACGTTAATTTTCGTTTTCTTTGACTAGAGATAAAATCAGGAGGGTGAAGCTTGTCTGTGCGCAATAGCAATATACATCGCCGGGGTCAGCCAAAAACGGCGATAACATTTGAGGAATTGTATCCAATCATATTGCCGCAAAATGAGTTCGCACGTTCGCAATTCTGGGCAAATAATAACTGTTCCGTTCCCTGGAAGAGAACTATCAGCACGTTATAAGCATTTTTACCGTCCAAAGTTCCCTCATCATAATCAGTAGGTACATTGAGTACGTACGTTGAAAATCTAGTTTTTCTGTTCCTCAATCCAACTGTTTAGCTATGTTTGTTTGTGATGGTTAAGTGGGGATAGTTGAGAAAAACTTTTTTTTAATTCTAGGCTGCCAGAAGGAATCTCTATCGAAAGCAGTTTTGTGAGGAGTTTCTGAAGGGATGTTAGATATAGTACTACATAAGTACAGTAAGGATGAAATAATCACCCGCCTGAAAACACTACTAAAGTACTAAGGACCTTTCAACTACCAAGTAGTCAGCATCAGAGTAAACAAAATTGGGAAACAAAATGTACGTACTCAAATAATATGTTTAAATTATATTTGGGGTTCATAATGTGAACAATGGATTATCCTAAGCTGGTGATGAATGTGAATGAATGGTTTTTCCGCTTATACATTTGTACTGTGTGGAGTAGGTGTTATAAACAGCCTTATATATCGCACTGTGGAGTTGTCACCCCCGGAAGACCATCTCAAAGAATTTGAAGATATTCGTGGTGCATTGAAAGTGATGACTGCAGAAAAAAGGAAGGAATAAACGGAATCTGTGATGGTATGTCATATGTAAATGATATGGAAGGTGATAATTTCGTAACATTAGGTATCATACATTTCTCAGAGAAGGTTAAGAGATGTTTCAAACAAAAAGTATGACATGGATGTTACGCGCGTGTTAATAAACATTTATCAAATCTAAGACCTTCAATGCGATATTCACAAGAAAGAATGTATGACCTTGAGTGTAGATCTGGCGATGGGAACTTGGAAGGTTCCACCGCCCTTGCTAGATATTGTTTTGATTGTAACCATCAGTTGGATTGTGGGGGTGTTAATACATTAGCTGAAGACACCGAATCTTGTAGGGGATCTATCCTGGGAATGATTCACATAAGGCGTGATGCTGGGTCTGTGATTCATTGAGCTAGTCAAATTTGTGCAGGTTTGATTAATTAAATACTTCGAAATTTTTACGTACTTCTTTGTAGTTTTTGTAATGTGTATGTGAAGAGGACTAATGCAGTGACTCGGTGAACTGGTGCAGCAAAGACCTTTTCTGTCGTAGTAATGTGATTTTGAACACATTTGCTTAACATTGTACCTACTCGGCGCTGGGGATTTTGGTTTCTTGCTCTCAGACTGTTTCGTCTCTCCCTTGAGAAGAGAAGTCTTCAACTGTGGAAATATTACTGAGCCGTGGTCTTCTAATATATATTCCTATATTTTTCATATGAATCTGTTACAATTTCAATTATTCGTATTCGTTTCTTGTTGCGACGTAGACAGTTCTAGTTGAAATTAATGCAATAAAGACGCTCAATGCTGAATATGGTTAGTTTAAGAAATCTCGTGTGGTGTTTCCATATCGTATATGACTATGTATTTTTTAATAACTCATCTTGAAATATACGTATAGTATAAAAATTTTACATTGTAATTTAGCCGCTCGACCAAAAGTTCCACCACTAGATTTACTCTGATATCTGACTAGGGTTTACTTCGTTAACCATCACTGACTTTACTCAATACACGTTGATCAATAAGTTCATTCCCAAGCAATATGTATGTTTTGAAGTTTGAAATTGCAATCAACATCTATTTAGAAGATTCAGTGATAGTTAAAGGACTAGACCTTAGTTTTATTATCATTCATAGTAGGCATATTTCAAATTTTGCGATCCCTTTCAATTGAAAAGACTTGCCAAATCTAATTCCTGCTGTATCTACACTAGAAATAAGTAATATAATAAGATTCTTGACCGAGTATCAATTATATAAAAAATTCTCGGGAATTAGGTCACATTAACACTCTGTTATAAATGTTCGTCTTTACGTACGTTTCGGTCTCACGATCATCATCAGAAGACTTATTTTGTTAAAAAGGGGTTAACTAAAACTAATTAGCACAAGCGTCCACATCGCACAATCTTCAATCAAAAAGCTCACGCCGTCGAAACGAACAGAACCACGAATAATCGAAAATTGTATCGTTAATATTAAAGTATAGATTTTTTTGTAACAAGAAACCACTGTTAAGTAATATTCTCATAATGTACAAACGCATATTGCTATGGTCTCAAAGCAACTGAAGTTCTAAGCTATTTGTTTGTAATAACACGACCCAGATGTAGATTTATGACGTACTTGAAAAGGTTTTAGACCTGCATTGGAATTTAGTTTACTTTAACCGTTCTTCCTAAAATATACTTTTAACATTATAAAGACGTATGTAGGAATTTGCAAGAGTTTTAATTAATCAAGTTAGTATAAATCTGACTCAATCCTTGAATATCATTCCTATGATTTACAGAATTTGAATCCCTTCTTATGTGAATCATCTCCAGGATAGATCTTTCATAATAATTGGTTTCTTTAGTTAAAATATTAACATTTTTGTAATCAAATTGATGGTTATAATCAAAACAGTGCTTAGCAAGGGCGGTGGAATTTTCTAAGTTATTATTTCTTGTGCTATACTTATGGCCGTACATTCTTTTTTGTAAATATTGTTTAGAGATTCCAGTATAAGTTCCATCACAATCTAAACAATTCAATTTATATACTGTGTGGGTTTGTTTATCTTTAGGTATTACAGGTTTTAGATTTGAGAAATATTTCCCAACACAGTTAGTAGGTTTATGCGCAACATTTATATCGTACTTTTTCAAACATTTCTTAATTTTTTTCTGAGGTCTCCGGAATGTATGGTAAAGTTATATAATTGTCTGTATTACCTGTTATGTTATTTTTATAAGAAGAACCATTATAGAGACTGTTTTTGTCTCACTGTGTAGCGTGATATCAAATTAGTCCTCCCACCATGACAATTTTAATGATTGAATACAATGCAACATAAAGTGCAGATTAGTTTATGGGAGAATTTCCCCTTCGAAAACTGTGTCACTAAGTAAAAAATTAATAATAAAATATAGAAGAGTGCAGTCCCGTAAGTGTACTTTGGTAAAGTGTTGTTTCGAACGTATAAGATGATATGTAGTACATGTAAAATAATGTACGTAAAGTCCTTTTGGTAAGAGCAAATGACCTGTAAAGTGCATTCGCAATCTAGCGGAAACAGATGCATTACATGCAAACCACAAACCAAAGTTACATACTATAGGTCGGTAACCAACATGTCCCTTGCACGTTATTCCCTTTGAAGGAAATAACTTGCCAAGTGCAGTTAAAATTCCAAGCTGCTCTATTAATTAAATCAGAATTACTTGTTATCTCCATAAAAATTGGAAGAGCACTTACAAAACAGCACTGTTGACTCAATGGAATTTATTCTTGGAATATTTATGTTCTTTAGCTATCTTGGATCAATATCTAACACATTGAAATGAGACACTGGCAATTTGTAAATTATTTTGATTTTAGTAAGAATCTTGCAGTTGTGAGGCTTAAAGAGCATTAACCATTGTGAAATTGAATTGAAAGTTCTGAATTTAACATAACTTCCTTCATTCGTAGGAACATAAAATTCAAGCAAATGGTTAGAAACTGTCTTGGAAAGGCGTGAAATTATACTCTGTCATTGCATTGAAAGCTTATTCGAATTGACAACATAATGTGTTTGACAAGGGGTGACAACAGGACCTTTATCGTATTATTAAGAAGGTGTAATGGTAGCGAACGAAGTCGTTCCTTGATTCAGTAGGGCTATTTGACAAAATTATCTTTTTTGTAGGGCCAAATGGAATATGGGGCCAGGCAGCTGAGTGATAGAAGCATCAATCTTCTAATCACTGTGGCTGCCGGTGTCGGGTTCGAATCCAGCGACTGCGGAATTTTTCCGATGACCCGAGAAAGTGGTGAGGGAAGATACAATTGGTCGTCAAGCCTAAGTGTCATTGAGACTGCCCTAGCTGCAGGATCGAGCCTACCTCACGGGGTATAGTGTTCAGTGGGTATATCTGAGGTGATCAAATTCGGACTCAGGGACTCCCAAACTACCTTATGGGATATTACAGGACCATAATGTGCCCATAAACCACCTTCCTCAAAAAAAAGGGCCAAATGGTAAATTCGTTGGATGGTAAGTATATTTCGACATACATTATCCAAGAATGAACATCAGTGGTCAATATACGCATGTAACCAGTGAACAATATTATACATAGAATACCTTTACCTATGAAATCCCGTCATCAGACAGTGAGATGAGACATAATATGAATTATATTATTTTTCTAGACTGTCATGTAATATATCCAAGCTATTAGAGACTTGGTTGTATTCATCACACATTCGAGCAAGCGGACCATGTAAACTCAGATTCGTATCACTTCTCTTTATGTGGAAAAGATCGGTTGATCTTGTGGACGTACTCCCAGCCCTTGAGCTTATCATTGTCAGCAGCTCAAAATCATATTTGTGTCTTGTTATGTTAAATAACGACAGCGAGTCTGATACTGTCCTCCCGAGTTCAAGCTGCTGCAAGTCAAACATTCGTAACCTTTCTGGATAAGTTCCATAATCAGGCAGGTGACCATTCACTTTGAGAAACAGATAACGAGTGAATCTTCTTTATGTCGATTCCAACCGCTGAATGTATGTAATGTACGACAGAGACCATACAACACACAGCACTGCAATACTCCAAATTAGATCTTACATAGGCAAGTTTTTTGATGTTATTCACTGTTTTAAAGTGTTTACCAACTCGGAAGATAAGCCTCATAATAGAGTATGCCTTTCTGACTATGTGCTCCAAGTGCAGCTTAAAATTAAGTTTAGAGGCGAATGTCACTCCAAGGTCCCTCAACTCTCTACTCTTTCCAATGGTTTATTATTCAATATGTATGACGTAGTTGAGTGATTAATTATATTTCTTGTAAATGATATTGTACAGCATTTGTCACAGTTTAGTAGGAGTTTATTCAGTCGGGTCAATTCTAGAAGTTTATCAAGGTCATTCTGTGTCAAATCACTGTCCGCCATCGATCAAATATTTCTAAATATTTCCAAGTCGTCAGCATATAGAAGACTGTATGAACTTAATATTCCACAAAGATCATTGATAAAAATTATAAATAATGTCGGCCCTAAATTATGTCCCTGTGGAATGCCCGATGTGGTTTTTTCTGATGCGGAGTCATTTACTACTGACTACACATGGCGTAATATCTTATCATTACCAATGAATTCAAAGATTTTCCCAAGAATCGAAATTTTAACTATAGGACTATAGTTTTTTATGCTATTTTTTTAGCATTCTTTTGAAATTGATGTGACACTTGATTCCTTCCATTTATTCGGAAAAGTCCCTTCCCGAAATGACTTATATATTATAGCAGGTACAAAGGAAAAGACAAAGATGTCGCACACTGTCTGACAAAGTTCTGATCAATGCTATCTGGTCCTCTTATTGGCATCCAATCTTTTGAGCTCACCTGTAACATTCGAAACATCAATAACAGAAGTACGGAAAACATCGCAGATTGGAAAATTAGGTCGAAATATTTCGGAAATTTCACACTGTTCGTAAGGCTCGTAAACTGATTTAAAATGTCCAGCAAACGCCTCTGCGATCTCAGTTAAACCGGTAACAAACTTATCACCAAGACACATCACATTTGGTAATACATCATATCGCTTCTTATTCCTCACTATTTCACGCTCAATTGTCTCTATATACGTTTCATAACCAGTTTTCACCCGTGATCTGTATATGGAGTAATAATTGTACTTTGAGATATTTTCGTATTTTTTATATTTACAATGATATTAATTTATTATTTTCATTAAGTTGATCAAATCTTCACTATACCATTCAGGATACCCCGAAATCCTCTGCGTGGCAAATGGTACAAACATGTCTAAGAATCGGAACAATATTTCATAAACCTTCTTAACTGCTTCGTTTATGGGGAGTTGATTCATAGCGATACTCCATTCATATGCACTCAATTCCTGATTAAGGCTACAGTAGTCAGTCTTTCGAAAATTGTGACTTGAATATATTTTCTTATTTGCAGATTTCATGAAACTCAAATTTAATAATGCAACCAAAGGAGCATGATCTTAATCAGAGGATCATTATGCATGGAGTGGCTTTTGATGCCTATATTTGAGTAAATTGAGTCTAATATGCGTCCGTTATCATTTCTAAGTAGGTTGTACTGTTGTAGCCCACAGAAGTTCATACTATCAAGTAACACCTCAGTCAATGCATCCCCAACTGGTAACAGCACCGCAAAATCATGAGATGCTCTGCAATCAAGGTTCCCAACATTGTAATCTTCGGAAACCAAAAACCTCCCGTTACTGTCACTGATAGTGTATAACTGCTTAAGGATTTCAACGTTATAGTCATAAACAGCTACCCTAAAGTTTGGCGAGATGTATGTCAGGCAGATGCTGAGCACAGCTCTGCTGCGTTGCTCAGATGTGATTTCATATTGTATACATAAAAATTCTGCAACATTTGAGTATTCTCGCATTTGTCTAGACGTCATGCCGGTACGACATGCTATTAGTACCCCTCTCCCAAAAGATTGACGACTTACATCATAGTCTCTGTCCCTACGATATACAACATATCAACGGGTCAAAAAGCTCGCTCGAAGTTATGCCAGACAACAACCAGGTCTCCCTCAGGCAAATCATAACATAGCTATTCCTTAAAACTGATAAATACAAATCATGTGTTTCAGTTCTTGAACCTCTACAGTTCTGAAATACCCGTGCTATCCATTGAACCAATTCAATTTTCCTAAACTGTTTAGGAAGAACTAAAAAATATATATACCCTATTTTATTTCATCAGTGCAATGTCTTTATTCATGGAAATGTGAATGATTCTACTAGATTCCAGTCTTTCTAGCAAAAATTGTAGTCTTTCACCCACACTAATTTTATACCGTTGTCCCCCGCGAAGTGCCTTACATATCATCAATAACGCTTTGTTCTCAACCGTAAGATATCGAACGTTTACTCGTCCACGTTCCTGGTAAAACTGCGGGTAACATGAGGAGGTGAGAGTTGGCTATAGCCCAGAAGGGGCCATAATATAGTCTAGCAAGCAGTGCCCGTAGTGGGTTCACCTAAAGTAGTCCTTCGACAGGCGAAAAAGCCGTTGTCCCTGCATGGGTAAATGCGGCACCACATGGCTTTACTCCTGAAGTCCGGTGTCTATGCTTCTCATCCCAGGTTTCAGAGTAATGATTCCGCAACCAGGGCAATGATACGTATTAGGCTGATGATAGGAAGCCGACGGCTACTCGTCGAACGGAAGCTGTATTAACACTACACGAGTAGGCAGGGGAAGAGAGGCCCAGGTGGTTCAAAAGACCGTCTCCTTCCCAATTGAGGCGTTGGTCTCTGCCGGGCAGTGGCGTGCTGTTGATTGTAGGGGAGGGCATGTACGTGTACATGTCTAGAGTCCACTGGACGGGCAGACAGGAGGAGTGAAATCCCCCATAGTCATGATCATGTACCCAAAGCCTAGACACACTGCGACTCGCTTCTTCCGTCTTAACACAACACGTTGGGCATTTGAGCAACCGGCCTCCCAGTTATAAATACGTATGAATTTTCTACTACTATTCGTTACCTACTTTCGTTAGCATATTTTTCCGCTCCCAGCTACTTCTGGGGTTCAAATGATGATTGTTATTCAATATTGACTGACTAGTTTACAGCTAAAAAAGTAGGAAAAATTATACTCTATTGAAAGTTTATCCAAATTGACAGCATATAAGTATTTTACAACTGTGTTCTATACTCAGTCAGTTATAGTCGGTACTATAGTCAGTTTGACAATTTCTTGGGAGTCAAATTTGATTCTCAGTTCATATCACCTCGATTTCTCTTTCAAAATGACCAACACAGTCAATCTCTGAATTTTCCTACACCATTGAAGACACAGTACTGTGTGCCTCGCCATTGGACGATTACATACCTCTTCGGTGGTTGACTCCTAGAAAACATGCAGGTATAGATGAATAGAACCAAAAGCAAAATTTTAATAACCTGTTCAAATTTGATGTTATGCTGTTTCAGACATTCTTGTTTATATTCCTTCATCAACACAAGCCTCTTCGAAGATATATTTGGACACTCCATGAGATCTCTACGAGGATCTCTTCTTTGCAATGGAACCAATGTTACGAGTTCGATGTTCGTACATGTCATACCTTGTCCTTCATTGCTACCTCATCAAAATCAATTATTAATATTATTATAATAATACAAAGTTCACATTTATATTTCGTCATGTGAACTGTCAAAATCATTCACCTAGATCTTCCGGAAAGAAATCGTTTTAACGAGGTAACAGTTCTATTCCTCTCTCAAATCAGAATAGTAAATATTGCGTTACGAGATAAATTATTTTACTTAATAATGTGATTGTTGCCATACTTCGATCCAAGCGCTAGCTGGTGGCTGAGCGAGGGACTACGAGTTTGGCGACATGTAAGAGACTCATGTCAAACATAGAGTTCCCAGACCTGTATGTATGACCGTGACCTAGATCAACCTTACTTCCATGAGAAATCAGGGTACGTGGTTCTCCTTGTAAGGTATGTTGTGTGTTAATCTATGACACCACAGATTAATTGATTTGATATAGCTATGTGACGACACATTTCAATGACGTAGTCTAACGACATTCAAATCTCAAAATAGGAACTTCGGACATTCCTGCGAGTCAAATGTACGCGTATGATTTATTCGTAACCAGGAAAATACTGTTGCCATAATAATTCAATGGAATAATATAGTTCCATTTGAAAAACAGGAGATGCATATCAAAAGTAGAACTTGTAAGGGGCCTAGTACGCTTCAAACATATACAATCACATTTTATCACTTTGAAGCGATCTGCTAAATTGTTTACATGCATAAATCGATTCAGAAATACTCAAACAGAATATTTCCGTCATACTATATAATATAGGGAGGGAATAAGAAAGTTATTCTCGAATTAACTTCCATTTTAAACTAAGTTTTACCACTTGTCACCTACATTTCTCATATGTTTGGCTTGCATTTCTATTATTAATAAGGTAAGTAAGAGTAGCGGCACAGTATTCTACAAATATTGCATAAAGCTATAGGTGGAAAAATGTGTCAACTATCGACGCGTGCGCATTAACTCTTGCGCGCAATAGTTGTATATTATAAGTCAGAAAGACAATTTTCTCTATAATATTGTTATTGCGCCTCCCATGTTAGTTATCGTCAATATAAAAAACGTTGATAATCATAATATACAGGACTGCCTTTTTTATATTGTTTAATATTCGGAATCTACTGGTTTATCATGTGTAGAATGTCGATTGGTGCAGCTGTGTGAATTTTCACAAAGCAAAATGATACAAAATAGGGAGTTAATCGTAATTGTGTGAGCACTAATACTGGCACTATTTCCATTCAATTGATAATTTTCTGCTCCAGTAAACCTCGATTTACTAATGCGGAATATTTGGCCAAACATGAGGTTTGACCATAGCCTACTCTAATGACGGGCCAGAATATAATGAATTTTATGATTCATCGCATCGTGACGTCACAGAGTAAGTTCTACTCCATATGAAGGTCTCCGTTCGACAACCACGTGTATTTTAATGTGTTGTGTTCTCTCGCGTTACTATCTGCATTGCAAGTGGGAGTTTATAAAAAGCTATTAACCAGTATTATTTTCTATGTACCTACGTTCCTCCAATTTTCTGGTGTTGTCAACGAGAGAAGTGAATGAATCACGGAGCATATAATACGTGAAATCGTAGCACTGGCTCGGATTATTCTAGAGTGAGGTTTTTGTATAGGAGTGTGAAAGCTTATGTATGTTGTAGATATGATGAAAGACTTTTCAGATTTCTGCAATCACAAAGAAAAAAAACTGCTATTTCAGCTTTAAAATGAAAGAAAATGATTGTAAATTGCTTCATCAAATCGATTTTGAATCTTCTCATCCAATCATCAGTTGTGAATTTAAATTATAATATGTTCCTGAACAACTATTCCACAATGATAACTGATAGAGTTCTCAAAACAAGTAGGTTACATCGTATCGAAAACTTTTGGATTCTACACGATAATTTTCACTTTACCCTAGGCGGGTATGAAGAGTGCGAGGTCTGGGGGGAGAGAAAATGTAGACCCTAATTGTGATACTTGTACTATTTCATCAGCGCATGATAAACGAGCAAGGCAGACTTGTGCTTTTTTTCAAGAGATTCCTTCCAAGACATAGGATTCCAACAAAATATGCATTTCAGAGAAACTTGCAAAATATCATAATGTTGCCGAGAATGGACACATTCAAATCTGTTGTTTTCACCAAATTGGTTGTGCACAACGAATCTTTTATACCTGTCGGTATAAATCAAAAATACAGTTTACCATTTGCATCGCTATGACACAGAGTAATAAGAAAAAGAGTAATAAGAAAAAGGGAAAAAGAAGACTTGATTAGCACCTTCTTCCAATTTTTTCTTCTAGATAACTGCTCAGTCCAAAATATAAGCTGGGGTTCCCTGACCTTTCTTATGTATCGTTAATTACACGATTATGCAGGTAAACACTGCAGAACCGTAGAAATATATTATTTTGAGCCGAGCCACACTCCGCGGACTGCTTTCATCATTCCGTTGGATTGCAATCAAAAATTCAGAAGAAAACGTACGATTCAAAAGACTTTTTTTGCAATGTTGTGTGGCAGCCAATGAAGGAAAAGTATTTGTGGAGGCAATGAATATAACAGATTCTTATGATTCCAAAGACATTTCTTCTATGTATAAAATAAATTCGCTTAAATTTAGCTCAGAAGAATGTTACTATCACAAATTGTACATCTCCGTGCAAGCAGAGGAAAATTGGCAGTATAAAACTATTTGAAGAGCAGCAGAGCTGGAGCATTCAAATTTTGCTAAAAATGGCATTTCAAAAAAAAGAAAATAGATGAACCAACTCAGCATCGGATACTTTCTGGTATTTCGGCTCAAAAGAAACAAACCATAGTGAACAATTTATCAGGTTATATTTTTCAATGTTACCAAGTACTGTTTTGAATAAGTATAATTTTATATATTAGTTATTATCCTGTGTTCTATATTTATGATATAAAAAAATAATAATTGTTTTAGTTAGCACATATTTGATTCTGAAGAAAAGAACAATATGATAATGACCCTAGTAAAAGGTAAGGAGGCAACAACTGACATATACTGCTTTATTGATGCCCTTCATATCCAATACTTCACACAGTAAAAAGCATCTGTATTTTCTTCGATTAAAAATTCAAAAATTATTGTTTTGTTGGAAAAATAGATGAACCATCTAATTTTATGCTTAATACAAACAAATAACAAAAGATTCACGATGTTCACATACTTGATCCGAATGTTTTACTTGTAATGTTATTTTCTCCCTTTCACTATTCTTGCAGTTACTGCATTCTTGCCGAAAATGGCATTATAGATGTAGTTGATTATCGAAGGTAAACGATATTAAAATGAAATGAGTTTGAGACATATTTTTCACCCAGAAAACGTTGAGAACCACTGTTCAAACAAGTTGTAATTTTACTAGTTTGCATCATTCGGAATATACGAATAACATCTTGTGTTACCATGAGGTCAAGTCACTTCAATAGTCAGAAACTAGAAAGATATAATTTGCAATGGTTCCTTCAAAGATACAATCGAAAAGGAAAAATAACTCCCATGAGTTAACAAGAGAAAAGACAAAAGACAGTACCGATTATATTTCCATCAAATTGGAGGAATCTCTTGAATCACGAGAAGTAACAAAATAAACCTACCTCAATCAAGTATAGCACCAACCTCTCAATCTTTCCGCTGTTATCCTCACGCAAATTTGATCGCGGAAGTGTACACCTAACGATCATCGCATAAAGTTCATGATATATTTCTTACTGAAATAACATGTGCCATTAGGATGCGCTAGTTTGCTACAGATGGGCAGTTGGGACTCATTGGATGATCAATGCGTCATACCATGAATAGATCGCAATGATTGCTCCGCCAACCTGTTGCATATAGGATGAAAGCTGATATGGACGCTGCTAATCCAAGAACCATACGTGTATGGAGGAAGAATCGGGGGATTAGGTAGCTTCAGGGGACGAATCTATACCCCCCGTCCGAACAAAAACCACGAATTTGAATTCTTATAAAGGTATGTACAGGTCGTATAAATGGCCTAGTGCATAACTGGCATGTGTCAAGTTCATCTGGCCACATATACATACGATACACAATCGGATAAACAAAGGAACTGTCTACAGAGTACAGAAAGCCAAGAGCCACCAGGTGGGACTCCTATCTCGAGAAACTACAAGACGTCCTTGGGCACTATAAAACGAAGGCACCCACAGTGCCGCGCTTGGACAAAAAAAACGTTTTACGATATTCTGTACATTTCCAAAATCCATTGTGTCAAAATTTGATATATTTTCAACCTTTGGGCTTTGATTATTTTCCTATCATTTGTATCAAGAATCCTGAAAGGCACTCCTCCAGAATACACTACACATTCATCTTCACTTCCAACATGAACAAACTCACATCTAGGTGAAATTATAGTACAATCTTTTTGATTTGATTCAAGTTCAACATGAAATTTCTGATCGTCATTCCAAAATGTTACTAGTGCTTGTTCGTACGTAATCACCACGTTAATTTTGTCAAAAAGTCTCCTCCTGAAACTCCATCATCCGTAACGGAAAGTTCTTGGTTTATTGTTTTACCTACTGGTGCATACCATAAATTTGTAATACCTTCCGTCATACATTTGCTAGCTATACCATTCACATTCATTTTTTCCTTGGTATTCACATACGCCTACGCATCTTATTTTGATCTGAATATAACACTGATCGGAGCGTCAGTGTCTAAAATCAATTTCAGTAATCTACTTCCATATCTAAATTTGACAAAGTTCAACCCTTTGATCCTAAGACTAACGAATTCCTTACAATTTTCAATTGTTTCAGAAAAACCGCTCTTCTCTTTCATCTGTTCCACCCGTATCTGGTTCACTTTCATTTATATGATAACAGGGTCTCGAACGACTTCCGGTATTTGAATTGGAAGTATTAGTAGTAGTATTACCCCTAGAAAAGTCGGTTTGCTGATAATCTTTACCACCTCTTAAAGCCTCAGTTTCGTGCTATAATCATCGTGCACAAATTCAGCCCTCTGTGAATTTGTGGCAGTTTCCTCATTAATGGGTAACAGTGTAACTGCAACTCCGTTACTATCGCCAGTTGAGCTAATGTTAGATCTAATATCATTCACACGATATTTTTGCCAATTTTTCCTCGAATTTGGTTTCTTGCGTAGCATTACTAATATGTACTGATAAAACTGCTGCAGATTTTGCAGTGATAAGATGTTAACGTAAATCATTCATTAAATGTGCATTGAAATCATGAGGTAATCTTAATTTGGTATTGCCAGAGAGGCAGCTCTCCAATTCATATGGAGTGAAAAGCATTCAACAGTTTCGTCATATAATTCAATAGCATTAACGGAGGCCTCAGTGACTGTTACATCACCATATAAATTTCTTAGTCATTCAGCTGGTACTTAAATTAATAACATTGAATCAGTCTTCTTGCTGTATTGTCATAAAATCTAAAATTCCTTTCTGTAGTCTCACATGTATCGTATTTCATCCACCTCGAACACTTCGGATATTGGTCCAGTTTTTAACCATTTTCATACTAAACATAGCTTAACCATAACTATTGCGATATCCAGCACTACTTTATTGACAACATCACCACTACGCCAACTAATATTCCCAGAATTGTCATCTCGCTGTAATAATTTCCTTCTTGGAAAGTTCCATTTCTTCCATTTCTTTCTGAAATGGATCGCCATGTGATCTAGCCGATTGGCTGGAGCTTGTAACCCTTATATTAGGTTCATACTTGAATACTTATCGTACAAGGATGGATTGGAAAATGAATCCAACTCAACTGTCTATCTACGATTGTGCTCATAAACTGCATTCAATTAGTTAGATTGAGCTAAAAAGAACTAAACTGCTAACCTGAGATATCTAAAGTTTATTCAGTTCAGTTCAGAGTCGATGTTTGATTGATGTTTCATTTATTTCATTGATGGATACATAACGATACAGACTTTATAATAAGAATTATCTGAATAAAATTTATTGGAAGGCTGCATTGAGTCGTTACGAACAATTTTGTGTAGCATTGATTTCCAGTACAAGAAGATGATCCTCTTGGAGGTTTCATGAAACTTAAATAGAATTGGGTTCTTGAGGGAAGTTTTGGAACAAAATATTTCCGTATTGCTAGATGAAACTTGGATAGTCCAAAATGGCACCATTAATCCATCATCTGTTTCTAATCATTCAAAAACATTTTTAGTTCCTATCGCTGAGGAAAGCTAGTGATCTATGACTCCTAGTGATCTATGAGTCCTAGTTAATTTGAACATCAACTCTAATCCTTCCGTATAACATAAATTGGTTGAACCGTAAACTCTGGAACAAAGCAACTTTTTTCACTGAATGGTTATGAGATAATGGAGAAGCGTCTTCCATGTTATTGCAACTATCTTCCCAATCAATAACTTCATTGACAATAATATGCTCGTCCTTAGAACCGCAAATGTAGAACTACCTAACTAACTAACTTGATCAATAATCTTAATAATATTTGATTCTGTCATTTTCTTCTGTTGATCATAATCGAATTATTTCGTCTCGTTCCATATTTAAAATGAATTATCTCCATAATGATGAATTCATCGTTCATATGATAATAGTGTATTATGCAAATTGAGACTTATGCTGAACGACTGTGGAAGTTTTCAGCCCGAGCCGAAGGGCTACAATTCATATGAATGCAACCTAGCCACTTTGTTGCATACTATATTTCTTCTATGACCAATTGCTACCCACGTTCAATAATCTAATAAGTTTTAATGATGTTGACAGAAAAATTGAAGACATTCATTTACTAGCCACAAAGGACCGCCCCCTAACACATAATGGTTCATAATGCATTGGTTGCTAGGTAACAAATGCAATATGAATTATCATGTGTCAGGGCCGTTATTCATTTGATATTGTGTGCAAAATTTAGCTGTTTGATATTTGATCCAATTTTCTATCGATATTGTCGTAGAAAAATAAGTTTCTATAAAGCAGTTCTCGTGGAAATGGAATACCTGAAAAATCTTTTACTTGTGTGAATTCTGGAATATCTGATGCAATATTAGGTGAAGTGAGGTTTTCATCATAAAAATCATAGCAAAACTTTATGTTACGTGTTATAGACAGAGACACCACATATCTCATCCATTATGAAATATTGTAGCACTGAATGACAATTCTTGTGAACAATATTGGTTGTCATTGCTAGGTGTTTTCATTCTTGGAAATATTTCAAGAGTTGAATTCCGTAAATTCGTGTTTCCAACAAAGTTACATTCTACCTATGACTTTGTAGTATGATCGGATTACATGATTACTGATATAATCATCGCAGGATGTCAATCATTGTATATATTTAATCACATTTCAGAACTTTTATTATTTGAAAATATATTTGATTATTTGTTTCTTTAAAAAGTATTTTCCTCAGTGCCTCTTCGAGCTGATGTGAAAAGTCATGTCATCTGGGATGAAATCATGGCTTTCGAACTTAGTAAATGTCTGGATAATCTAATAATGGGATGATTAATTCTTGATGAATACTTCTGGTCTGTCCCTGTATCATTGAAGTATCTTCATAGTTCATTATACTTACAAACTAAATATTTAATGTATATAATAATCAATGTCGTATACTTATTAATGTACAATTTGCTTCAACTTAACTTCAAAATTATATATATTCTAACTTGGTATTTTATGGATGGAATAATTGTTACATTATTGACCTGTAATTCTTTGAGACCAGGAAGTTCCGGTCAATAAATAATTGAGATCTCGTAATTCAAGCTTCGCGGAAAACTTCAGATGCGAGCTTAATTATACCTTTATATTATTAAGCATATTATACATATTAGCATCAATTATGGGTGTTTTTCAGAAAACTTGGTTGGTTTGAGAGCTGGAAATTAATTTCAAATTATTCGTTAGAACACATTACCTCTGCATTCCGATTTACAATATAAAAAATGAAAATTCCGAATTGATATGAGACAATTTCGAAGAGACTACTTCGATACAGCGTGTGGTATGGACGAAACACACACATATTGTATCGCTTTTTTGAAAATATGAAGGGTACTACACCATCAGAGATCAATTATCATATACGTAATTTCATAATTAATCAGATGAGACTTCCAGTGACCATGTTGAAAATTGTTTAAAACATAACTAACTTGCGAACGTTCATCTGATAGGAGAAATCACTATATTGAGAGGGTAAACCTCAAATCAGATTTTCCCAATCTGCTACATGATTTTGGGTAACAGGATCTGTATTTTTTTGTTAACAGCATATTTCGTCAACTTTGTCACGAATGGACGGAACAAAAAATTCAATTGAAGATCTTCGGGCATTTCTTGGGTTTCACACGTTTCATATCACGAACTGTCGTTTCTGAATCTGCTATACTTTTATCGTGATGAAAAACATTTCTGTGGACGTATCTACCAAGATAACTCAAACGATTTTCACGTAGCGACGTAAGTGCAGATTTCATATTGTGATCAGTAACGACTATTCGTGATGGGGATGATTCGTATCCCAGGACACTCATCTGGCCGGTATGTGACTCGATAATTGAAGGGAATTTTTCCATTTTACGTTCGAACCAGTTGGCTTTGATTCATTTCAAATGATTCTTCAGAACTGAAAATGAATATGCACAGTTTCAGCTTCCGTCTAATTACTGATTGTTTCAGACACATAGTTTTTCAAAAAGATTGTACACACAATAATACGTTGCCGATTTCAATCAATTCCGATTGCCTACTCTATTCGATACCAATCTTCAGATTTTCAATTGCATGTGAGTTAAGCCAACACCTCCTATAATGCAAGGTCACAGCGCTGTCCCGTGACGTCATCATTTGTAGGCTCACCATTTAGTTCACTTATTATGAATTGACAATATTTCTAACAAAGAATTGACATTGCCAAACACGTACCTAAATTATGATTATCCAAAATCATTAAATCTCTTAGGGCTTTGATCACAAACGAATATAAAATTTTACTCCTTGCCTTATGAGGAAGTAAGAAACAATGGTTTTGAAGTTGAAGATCCATTTGATGAAAATACGGATTTTGAATCTACGACAGTGAAAGGTGACGTCACACTATCGGAGTGAATTTATGATACTCAAGTTCCTGCAACTTTTTACAAAACATGAACTTCTTGGGTCAGCAGTGGATGAACAATACTAAGCTCATCTCTGGATGGAAGCAAGCGACACAGTTTGCACTACCTCGCCTCACATACCTACATCACAGTAGGACCAACGAGGTCTAGTATAGAGTAGACAAGTAGTGTGTTAACCATAGGGAGCCGCTGGTAACCTGTCTGACATTCTGTCCTTCTCGCACATGTAGTACGCTCGTAGTGCGCTCTCACTCGCACGGTCTCCCCTTCTACACCGAATTTTTAACTTTCAGTTGTTAAAATCAAATAGGCGCGCTTTTTAAATTGTGGAGCAGAAGAAGTAATATAGGGTTCCGAAATGATAATTAGGTATCTGCTTTACCATTCCAGCATGGCGGACGAGTTGTCAGATTATTTGTTTACGTACATACAAAGCAATGCGGAATGCGTATATCTTGATTTTGTTTTTAATTCAAGTGGTGATCTGTGAGGAGAGTAGAATTAATTTTGATTTCTGGAAAAGTCATAGGAAATATCGTATAACAAGTTTTAGAGTTTATGAAATATAAACTTATGCCTCTAATAAAAATGCCAGGTGGAATCGAAAAAGTAATACGTACTTCAATCTCCAAGAGTGATAATTATGTTAAGTTATAAAACAATATAATTTTATTATGTTAAATAAATATATTGGAAATGTGTATAAGTGTGTAACACAATAAAAAAAGTTGTCAGGTTGTCGTAACAACATCAGTCATATTATCAATTGAAGTATTGGGCAAAGTCTTATTTGTATTAAAATTAAGTCTAAAACAAGAAATATAATAATAAATAATAGTAACATTGCTTGCAAATTGATTGTGTATATATATATCAGTACCTCTTTACAGCTTTATTAATAGTGGGCTTAGCATCTGACGATAATACATATCCATTACCAGTATTGTTTATATATTTATCTTCAAAATGATCACTACAAACTGTAGAAGACTTCGATATTTGACTTTCTTGCAAATCAAAAAATTCACACCACTCTTTTTTAAATCTACAAAAAAAAATAAACAAACACGTAGGTTATGTATAGATTCTATTATATTATACGTATTTTATTATAAAAAAAACTTACTTAAAAAAACTCCTATATGGACTTAGCGGATTTTTATTTTTCTTACAAGATTTGCAAATGCCAACCATTTCTATTCGTATCACAAAGAGTATAAGAATATAACAGAACTTTGAAATATAATATAAAGCGCGCATACCGTCATAGTTGAGGAGAATTAAGGGGAAATCGTGCGAGTGAGAGCGCAGTACATGTGTGCGAGAAGGACAGAATGTCCGACAAATTACCCGTGAAAGGCTTAGTTGTCTACTCTATGTATAGACCTCGTTGAGTAGGACTGCTTTATGTGACGGCATATTTTAAATTGAGTGCTGTGGCCTCGTATTATAGGTGGTATTGGGCTGTCAACAGGATATCTTATGACTGCACACACAGAGAAGCGGCAAATTCAAAGTTATGCATGATTTAAATTTACTGGTTGTAAAAAAATACTATGGAAAACAATTATCATCATAATTGTATTATAATAGTAATAATTATTTCGGTCATCGGTTTTTCTATATACTTGATTTTATTGACGAAATTGTATATTAAAAATGTCTTTTAGAAAGACATAATACCCACTCACAACTTCGTCTAGTTTTGTTTTCAAATATATTTCCAACGCATAACTTCTGAATGTATCATAATCACAACGCTGAAATGTTTCAAGAGAAAGAATAACATACAAAGCTCTAAAATGATTTATTAATAATAATATATAAATTATTCAAAGTGAGTACTGACTCAGTTAACAAAAATTTTGAGAGATGTATTTTAAATATTACAAATACAGAGATAGATTTTTATTCAATTAGGAACCCTAATGTACATAATAACACAAACGTAAATATGAAATATACATATGGAACGCATTTCTATAACATTATAATAAACTAGAACGAAAAAATAGATACAAGAAAATTATCTAGGTTTACCATTTAGATTATATGTGGTACGTAAGAAATTAGAATGAGGTGTACTGATACCTTGTTTCCTTTTAGCTACCAAGTAGTCTCATCATCAGAATTAACAATTTGCTCTAACGATGGCTAGTTGATAGCTGATAGACCATTAGTACTTTAGTAGTATTTTTAGTAGTTAAGGGTGATTATTTCGTACTTGTTAGTGCTATAGTGCATACACAGTTGTAAACTCTTCTAGTGTATTAATAACACTTATATTCAAAATCAATATTCTGAATATCTACGTGCATAAAACAAAAAGCTACTAATTTTGAATGTAAGAAGAGTCAGTAACAATAATTTCATTAGTACGACTTGTGTTATAATAATTAGGGATATTCTTTTATTGTTATACCAAGAAAGTATACAGATAATTATGGATATTTTTATTCCATATTTATTTTATTCCTAGTCTAGCAAAAGATATATTGAAAAATATGATCTTGATTGATGAACGTTATCTGTCAATTGTAAGGAGTTTGCATAATCCACCACTACGGCATTTTTGAAAGGCCTCATTCATTTACTACCGTTTTCATCAATGCAAGTTTCTTCGGAAAATTAAGAATTTACGAGACAAAAAAATTTATCGCAATCCATTTTCGAAAAGATGAGCTGTTAACGCGAGGATATTTTGCCGTAAGATCTAGTGGCCTGTTCTTTGTAATGGAATCCATAGAAGCAATTGAAAATGGAATTGTGCAATGTCATTGAATATTTCTTTTTCCTAAGTTTCATGATTTTGTGTAGAAAATATTAGTTGGTAAACCAAAATTATGAATAACTATTCGAATTTAGAAATGGAAGATATGCGTTTTACATATGGGCATGCCACCGGTAATGCATTGGAAGCGCAAAGAGACTTTATGCTAACAGTACCCAGAACGTAGATTACCCCATCATACTACGTTCACAAATATTCACCAATGTATGCGGGAACTTGATAATTTTGAAAAGAGAAGTTATGATTCCGACCGTACCATGGAAAGACCTTTGGATTTTTGAATTTGGGTATATCTGAATTCTTTGGTATATTCAAGCCCAGTTGAAAATATCGATGATTTGCGAAACCGCATAGTAGCAGGGTGTGAAGCAATTAGAAATTCACCAGAAATATTCCAACGCATACGTAATTCTATTAGAAAAAGAGTAGATGCTTGTAATGAAGCTGAATCACTTTCAACATTTTTGGTAGATTGTATTTGACAATATTCGACATGTTTTTGTTTTTGTTAGATTGTTAAAACATTAATTTATTCATCGTTTGTTCACTTTTATTCTTAGTTCTCAGCTTCTTAGCGTTGTAGAATCACAATCACAGAATTATTTGGTTGAATACTGTTCGATGAAATGTTATTTAACATGAACCATAATGTTACCGACTTTTCCCAATCATTTATCTTTTCAAGTTTCCCTGAAATTAAATAACTCAACTTGAACTTACCTAACCAAGTGATAAATCTGTTGCTTGATAATTTCACAACAATACATTTGAAGAATATAGGCCGCAATCAACACCTTTTGTAGTATAGGAATCTTCCATCCCTATACGAGATTACCTAAAATTCTCAAATCATAGAATGCTACCCTATTTCTATTAGTAATGTTATTAAGCATATGTTGATAACTCATAACTGGCCCACTAACAATATGTTTACATACATATTGTTCAGCACAAGATAACCTTGACATACAGAACAGGGTTTCTCGAGGTAGTTATTGATGAATCGATGTATATGCTAAGACTAGATTAACTAGGACATGATAACAATAACATCACATTAGATTATTATATATATATCATAAGTAGAACATAAGCATATAAATTGTAATCAGAAATCATTGTATCATTTAACTCATCGTGTACATTAGTATTTGTACTATTATTATTTCGTAGAGCAAGACATTAAGTCGCAATGACGTCGAGCTCTACATTAAGTAAAGTGTAACTCTTTTATAAGTGTGTGTTTCTATTCCTATGCCTCCACCAGGACCACGGGTCAGCTCAAGGCAAACAGCCTGACTTTAAGAGCTGATCCCCACACTTTATTTAATCACTTCTTATAACCTCCCGTGGAAATGCATTGCAATACATTTATTTTTTTCTCATAAATTCCTTAACTTTTCGAGAAAAGTAGAAGAGATCAAAAAGTTTCAGCGAAAAAAAAGTTCTATGAATTTTAACTCCTTACAAAATACTTGGGCTTACAGATAATGTTCACCAAGTTCCGTTTGTTCAGTTTAATATACAGAAAAGATGAAAAATAAAAACATTTTTTTTCATTTTTTGAAGGGAAGTAACTTTTTAGAAGAGCTTTTCATCAAAAAATTTCATATCAAAGACCCCCTTATTTTTATTAGAGAATCACCTCTCACATTTATTTCGGTGTTATTCAGATACACCCTATATACGAATACAAAAAGTACTTGAAACAGATCATGAGAAATCTTATTTGAAAAGTTGAAGCGATCTGATTCCGTAGAAGTTAGCAAATCCGCACACAACTTCAAAAAATAATCCAAATAGAACAGAGGTTTATCTGAAAATTTCACAATACTTATGTATAATGTATAATATATAGAATGCCAGACGAAATAGTTAACAATATCTGAAATACGTCATTCCACATTCACTAATTATATCGGTGAGAATTGGAATACATGGAACCAAACTGGTCAGAATACGCTATTGGAGAGTCCACGCCAATAAATATTGTCTTTTCCTTTGTCGGTGACATTCTGCGTTAGAACGAATAATAATTATGCAGCACATTACATGACCGCATGTGGAATTCTTGATATTCTTTCAAACGCTCATCTTTCTTGAACCGTACAGTACACACAATGTGTTCACAAACATACACAAGCAATGAGCTGATTACCGATATATCATCATTTAAAATATTCTGCGAGTAGTAACAGTAATAGATTCAATATAGAATTGTATAGAATTCAATATAGCAAGTGATTGGCCTTTCAAAAGTATCCGGCTTGTTTTAACATTCAGTCATTGGTTTTCGGAAACTGAGACGTTGAAAGGTTAATTTAACTGTAATTCGAAGTGTACTCAAAATGTCCCTTCTTCGTTGTATCGTGAAGTTGTATACTGAATATGGAATGAATATCTCAGGACTTGTCGATATAATAGTTTCAAATATTCATAGGATGGGCTCCAAAGGGCAGGCGATACCTTCAACACGAGAAATTTGGTCCGGTAACAGGTTATCCCCCGGAGAGTTATTGTCATTAAAGGTTGAATAAGGGTTTGGCTGTTTTACAACGCAAAATTTGGTTTGCATTTTATGCTTCTTGAAGAGTCTTCTACATTATGTACGTTATTTCTTTCCAATAATTTTATAATACCAAGACGTATCTAGGTACTCAACATACCAGGTTTCGTCTGCATAACCAATATTTTGAATAATTTTTTCCTTAATATATCAAAGTAATCTCCAAATATTCAGAGGAGAATGTAATCCAAATGTAGAAGACATACAATAAATTAAATATGGTGACAGTGGATGATTGTGGAAGAGAAATGTTCGAGAACAATATTGTTTAAAATCAATTATTTTCATTGTTCAGGAAAAAATTACTGGGAATATTGAAATAAGTTAAAAAACATGAAACAATAATACCTGAAGTTATTGGAAGATATACTCACATATCTATACAAAATATAAAATTGATAACTCAAATTTTGACCATTCCTCTGAAATATCCTACAATAGTGGTTTTGTCAAAAGTGCTTAAGAATCTTTATATCCGTTATGCAGAATTCCTATACTTTTTTTTCCTGGGGTCGATGAAGTTTCACCAGCTACATACTATACTTTCCTGATACTTGGATGCCTAGCTGACATTAGTGAATTTTGAAGCTTTTGTGCCAACCCTCTACGGAGTTATTAGTTTAAGCTAATCTCGTAGTATCAAATCGAAACAGTTATACATGATATGAGATAGTAGTATGAGATCGTCCCAGTTTCTTCTATGAGAACAGCTCATCCATGTACCCTCCTAATGGTTAGCCTTTTTTTGGAAGTAGGCCTGTGTCAAAAAACTAGAACGGACGCCAGTGCATTAAGCATCCTCATTATTATGTAGAGCAAGTACTGCATCGTTATTGTAACGATTTTCCAGGCCGAAAGATTGAATTTTCTTATACAGACAAAAATTAAAGAATTGGCCTCTCATTGT
This sequence comes from Endomychus coccineus, assembly GCA_958510875.1. Lineage (NCBI taxonomy): Eukaryota > Metazoa > Arthropoda > Insecta > Coleoptera > Endomychidae > Endomychus > Endomychus coccineus. The sequence continues at coordinate 217,617,110 of OY294067.1, forward strand.
GTCTTAATATATCATAATTGTAGTTGTATCAGCTTTGGAACACAAAAGTTTTGAATTTCTTGTAACATGGTTTTGTACGTACTGTTTCTCTTATCGGGAAAAAGCGTCTACAGTAGCGTAATTATGTAATTTTGTTTCACTCTATGGATGGTATATAATTTTATAAACAGTTGAGGTAGTAACAATTTCTTCTATTAACTAGTAATTTGAATGATAATAGTTAAGAATTGAAATTCCTCTTTCGGTAGCATCAGAGATGAATTCAGGAAAATCTTTCCCATTGCTGGTTTTTTTGATAGGGATAATAATGTCCTGTCTGGGTTGAGGAATATCAGTTGTCTGTTTCGAATCGTTCTTCTCATGTTCTTGATATCGGCCAAACGACTTGCTGAGTATTGATAGAATAAAATATTATTACTTTGTTTTTATATCAATTATATTATAGTACACTATTATAGTGACTATAGTTTCGACAACTAACGGGTCATCTTCAGAACCGTTCAGAAGTATAAGTAAACATAGGAGATCTCATGTTACATATATTCAAAATGAGATGAAGACATGAAGTTAGAATATGGGGACATACAAGAACGGAATTGAATACGTGGAATTGGTTCAATATAAATATTTTCCACGTAATCCGCTTACCTGTATCAATTCGTCATATCCGCGCATTACAGTTTTCTCAACTCTAAATATTGAATTCCGTTCTTCTATTTGCTCATATTCTAACATCATTTCCAGGTGTTCGTTTTGTGTTATTTTGACTATATAGGGTGCCTCAGATTTTAATCGGGAAAATTTGATAGACGATAGAAAATTTGATTTTGAGACCAAAATTCCTGATAACATATATGCACAGACGCTTAGTTTTTGAGATGGTGTTGAAATTGATAAAAAAAATTAGTTTTTTGCGATTATCTCCGGAACCGTTTATTGTACAGAGAACAGCTTTTGCAAGCATTTTCTACTCATAGTAAGCTATGTTCTGTGTGATAAAAATTTCCTTTTTAGTCCTAATTGGTGAAGATTTTGAAGGGGTAGTTGGTGTTTTTATCCCCAACTTCTACGCCACTGAAACAAGTTCGGTTTTGAGACAACCACTTGAACCGCCAATGTTTTCTACACAAAAACAATACTCTTGGTCATAAGCTCTAAAGTTGACCGTTTTCGAGGAAAATCAACCTTTATGTTGAAAAACATGGTCAATTTTTTAGTTTTGTTACTTGTTTTAACGTTTGAATAAATTTTGTTTAATTAGTAAGAATTGACCATGTTTTTCAACATAAAGAATGATTTTTCTCGAAAACAGTCAGCTTTAGAGCTTATGACCAAGAGTAGCTTTTTTATGTAGAAAACATTGGCGGTTCAAATGGTTGTCTCAAAACCGTATTTTTTTGAGTGGCGTAGAAGTTGGGGAGAAAAACACAAACTACCCCTTCAAAATCTTCACCAATATGACTAAAAAAAACATGGCTTACTATGAGAAGAAAATGCTTGCGAGAGCTGTTTTCTGTACAATGAACGGTTCCGGAGATATTTGCAAAAAACGAAATTTTTTTATCAATTTCAACATCCTGTATATCAAAAACTGAGCGTCTGTGCATATATGTTATCAGGAATTTTTTTCTCAAAATTAAATTTTCTATCGTCTATTAAATTTTCCCGATTAAAATCTGAGACACCCTGTATACAGGGTCTCCCTGGTTTTAGTAGCAGAACTTGAACAGTCGATAGAAAATTTGATTTTGAGAAAAAAAGTTCCTATTAACATATATGCACAGACGCTTAGTTTTTGAGATTGAAAAAAAATTTCGTTTTTTGCGAATATCTCCGTAATTGTTCATCGTACTGACAACAGCTCTTGTAAACATCCTCTACTCATAGTAAGCTATGTTCTGTGCAATAAAATTTTTTTTTTCAGTCATCATTGGTGAGATTTTGAAGTGGGTGTTTTTCTCCCCAACTTCTACGCCACTGAAGAAGTACGGTTTCGAGACAACCATTTGAACCGCCAATGTTTTCTATACAAAAAAGGTACTATTGGCCATAAGCTCTAAAGTTGACCGTTTTCGAGAAAAATCAACTTTTATGTTGAAAAACATGGTCAATTCTTACTAATTAAACAAAATTTATTCAACCGTTAGAACAAGTAACAAAACCAAAACATTGACCATGTTTTTCAACATAAAAGTTGATTTTTCTCGAAAATGGTAAACTTTAGAGCTTATGACCAGAAGTACCTTTTTTGTGTAGAATGAATTGGCGGTTGAAATAATTGCCTCAAAACCGGACTTTTCCCAGTGGCGTAGAAGTTGGGGAGTAAAACACTCACTACCCCTTCAAAATCTCCACCAATTATGACTGAAAAAAAAATTTATCGCACTGAACATAGCTTACTATGATTAAAAAATGCTTGCGAAAGTGGTTTTCTGTACGATAAACGGTTCCGGAGATATTTGCAAAAAACTAAATTTTTTTTCCAATTTCAACACCCTGTATCTCAAAAACTAAGCGTCTGTGCATATATGTTAGTAGGAACTTTTTTTCTCAAGATCAAATTTTCTATCGACTGTTGAAGTTCTGCTACTAAAACCTGGGACACCCTGTATATTGAGATGTACTATGTTTTTTCATACTTTTGTATTGTTCTGTAAGTGACACGTTGGTTTCGAAACTATAGTCACAATGATAGTGTTCTATAATATGAGTTATACTATAAAGACAAAGTAATAATGTTTTATTCAATCAATATGATAAATTAACACAAAGTAACGGTTACCACCATCTATTTCTTGCTGAGTAATAACTGACTGTTGACTGAGATGAAATTATGTATAGCTGTGTCTTTGTATGGTTTAAGCAGTCTCGTACTCTGTCCAGAAATTTGGCGCGTTCAAGATGTACAGCATCTCGACTATGGTTCGGTGTCTCTTTCTGCTATCATCTGAGCTCCATCGTAATGTATATTATATTGGGGATATCTGCATATTGCGTCTCAACGACTAAATCAATTCCACTAATTCTATGCTCCCTTTGGAAGTTATTGTATTGTCTCCAGGTTAGGTCAGCCTCGCTCTTCTGAAAGATACCCTTCCAGGTATCGGGCCCTTGGATAATGGTAGTGTATTTTGAAAGAATGTGAATGGTGCCATTGGCCTGCTGAACTGAGTCTTGCATCAAGGGGCACACAATGAACCCAATCTAGTGAGCTATGTTGTCTGAACTAGTCAGCCCCGTTTTGATTGATTGATTGAAGGTTTCAATGAATCCGGTTCCAAGTTCATATACACCTATTTCAGTTCTTTTAGTGGTTTTTGAGTCATCAGTATACCATTAAAAGGCCTTTCTGTTGAGTTCTGGAATGGAGCCTTGATTCAGTCATATTCAGGTTCGCTGATCTCTAGGGATGTGTTGGTACCTGCTATTGATGATTGCCTCTGCGTTTATTTTATATATTGTCCTTATCGCCACTATATAGACGGGGTGTGTTATACGATTACTCCCACAGCGACTGTTGGGCTAGGTCTTATTGCTTTTTTTTATACATGAACAGCCTAGTCTTCGGATTTGCGATATACTTATACTAGCCAGATGAGTTGAGCACCTCAGTCTTTTCCCTCAAAGCTTCTGTTCTTGTGAGTTTTGCAGGTCACTTCCTCTTCATGTCTGTTCCTTAGGAAATGTTTATCTAGTGTCAGTCCTAGATATGTGACCTTTGGCGCCTATTCAATAATGTTCCCTTCGAATTCGATGGCTTCAGGCTTAGGTATTTTCCCTCGAAAAGGCAACTTGGTTGGTTTTAGTGGGGTTAACGTCCAGTAACATCGATTGACACCATTCTTCGAGGTAGGCAAGGTCTCTTTGTACAGTGCCTCACATAACATTCTCGACAAGATATGCCGTGGTCGGCCAGACCGAAGAAGTGTCGATCTGCAGCTATAACTTGTGCGTGCGAGTGTTCACATTTCCGCTAGATTTTGCTGTCGACTGGTATCTTTGATTAATATGAAACCGTTGATGACTTGCCTGCGATTTTCTTTCTCTCTGGAAAAAACACCATTTAAACAATGTAACGTGACTTAGGATGAGTGAATATTTGATTTCAGGCCCATATACTTACTCTTATTCAAGTTCCTTCAGTGGCTCTCTGAGTATCATTCTTTCGGCTTTTGGCCTTTGAAAGTTCTCTTTGTTTCATTCACTTTTGCAAATTAGTTTTATGCTAGATTGTTCTACAAAGCTGTACTTTCTATGATCTTATCTTGGGGCAGCTTTGCTGAATTCCAGTGAATGGTGGATAAGGAGTTGAAAATAAGTTGGCAAGGCCAAATGGGCTGTTGTGATTTTAATTTATAGTAATTTTGAACCAACTTCCTATTTACCTATTTTTCATGAATATTTAATGTTGTGATTCAATGCTAATTATGTTCTGATTATAGGAGATGGTATTTGTAATCGAGGAAATAAAACAGGAATAAAGCCATAAGGTAAAATCAAAAAAATTGACATAATCGATATCGATGATTCTTTTTAAATCGATTCTAGTCATTTAGAAGAAATGTTATCGTTTTATTTTTTCGTGATATGCATTTTAGCATCTCCACAGAGGAAAACGCATCTTTCTGAATGAATTTTCAAGAGATAATAAAAATGTTGAAAAATGGCCAAATATAACCAAAATAGGCCAGAATTTCTTATCCGTAGGTTTTTGGGGTTGTTGAACACGATTCCGGTGCTAGATTCGAACCACGGAACACTTGGGGCTCAGGTCATCCTGGTACTATCGTCGTCTCCAGGGACTTCGAGAAAATATCTTTTGCAATGGAGTGTAACATATTGGGGAGGTTCTCTTGAGGTTGCCGGTCAATACCATGACAATCAATAGTAACCTGGTGGTCAGGATACCCTGATGATCTAGGTCATCTCCATGGAATGTTTTTTAATATGCTCTCAAGCAAACAAATTCGTATCTGGGAAGTTCTTGGGTCCGCCAAACATGATTCCGTTGTCAGATTTGAACTACCACGCACCTGGGGCTCAGGGCATCCTGGTACTATTGACGTCTCCGGTGAATTCGTGAAATTATCTCTTGGAATGGGATGAAACTTGTGAGGGAGGTTCTTTTGAAGTTGTGATCATGACCCTCAATAGTCACCTGAACTACCACGCACCTGGGGCTCAGGGCATCCTGGTACTATTGACGTCTCCGGTGAATTCGTGAAATTATCTCTTGGAATGGGATGAAACTTGTGAGGGAGGTTCTTTTGAAGTTGTGATCATGACCCTCAATAGTCACCTGATGGTCAGGGGACCTTGATGCCCTAGTTCATCTCCATGGATTGTTTTTAATATGCTCTGAAATGCAACCAAATTCCTCTCTCGGTTATTTTTTGGGGCACTGATCACTATTCTGGATTCGGCATCAAAAATGATAAAAATATTAAAAACTACGCGATTCTGACTTATATAATATTTCTTATGAATAATTCAAAAAGTTGAAGTTCCAGTTCGTGATTTACGATATTGTTTTTGTTGTTTCTTCTTGTAATCTTATCATCTGTTGTAGAATGATTCTTAAAAAAACTTAGTTATTAAAATTTTCAACATTTGAAATTTAATCAAGTTTTTTCAAAAGGTATTTTTCGAATTCTTTATTGCTGACCTCACATATCTGTTTATAATCTCCGATTGATTCCGACTCCAGAATCGTGATAAGCGTCCCAAAAAACCACAAAGACGAATTTAGTTGCATTTCAGAGCATATTAAAAAACAATCCATGGAGATGACCTAGGTCATCAGGGTAACTTGACTACCAGGCTACCATTGAGTATCATGGTTATGACCGGCAAGCCCAAGGGAACCACTTCAATAAGTTTCACTCAATTGCAAAAGATATTTTGTCAGATTTCTGAACCCCAGGTGCGTCGTAGTTCGAATTTGGGAGCGGAATCGTGATCAGCAACCCCAAAAACTCCCGAGTAAAAAATTCTGGCCTATTTTGACTATATTTGGTAATTTCTTCAATATTTTTAATATCATTTCTTCAAAATGCATGCAAAAAAATGAATTCTCTCCTGTAAAAATGCTAAAATGCGTATCACGAAAAAATACACTGATAGCGTTTTTTTCAAATGACTTCTAGAAGCAATTAAAAAAATTTATCAAATTAGGTTCTGCTCATTTTTTTTTCGACCTTTTCCGTTTTATTTCTTCGACTATAGCGGATCATGAACATTCTATGATTAATAATTCATTGAAGCACTGATGATTATTTCACATGCTTCTTCACTGATTGAGTAGATTTCTTACTTGCAGAGAAAAATGATTCATTGATGGTTTTCTAGATTCTTTAACAACTGACCATCGAATAATGACGATGTTGAACAATTTAGCTGTACCCGTTGCTTACATCTAAATTTTTCAAAATTGTGTTTGACGATAAAGTTATTTTATTATGTGGAATTCAATTCTGAAACTGTTCCGCTTCTGAGAAACTTGAGCAACATTTTGTCATGTAAGTTTCGATATGTTGAATCCAATCTTCAGAGTACGTGGTAGACACCATTTCCAGCAATTTCGGTGATCCACTACAGTATTATCAAGGGTTGAGTTGTGTGTAATCAATCCAGACCAATCTGAATATGCATTGACTGCAAATTCGCTTAATGACATTAGAAATACACAACGGGGAAGCATCGCTCAGCAAGTAGGACATCAGGGTACTTAATCTGATTACGATATAAATCACTAGATGATTTTTATTTATTTCAAGTCATTCGAGTTCCGGGATTGTTTTCGTCACGAACTGTTCGAAATACTTCATTATTAATCAACACAAAAATCAATGAACTGGTGCCATTCGAGCACATCCTGTATATCGATCGGACTATGAAATTGAATTGTTACGGCCCATAAACGTCAAGAATACCATCACTATCGAAAATTTTCTTCATAAATGAAAAGGGAAACAAAAGTCGTGCATTCTAAATGACGATCATCAATCATCCTAAATGCCTACGAATATTTTTAAATAGATCGCTACATAGAGAATGTTGGAAACAAATTGTGTAAGTGCTCAATCATTTTCGGTTTGCAATATTGCCTACAGACAGGTGATATATTAATGTAGCCACTTTTGCGCAGACGCCGTTGTTTTTAACTGGATGTATTAAATGGAAAACGGCCTTTGCCGATGCCTCCGTACTTGGTACAGTAGCGTTATTGATTGTCGGCCGGAAATAAAATAGAGCTTTAATGCTACAGCCAGAACCTTACTACGAGTCTAATACCACTGTATAATTCCATGTCTCAACAAAAGGTTAGGTCATAAAGGCACCCGTTGCATTCGTTTATGGAACTATAAAGGTTTTATTTCTCAACTATTTGTTATTGATCGCTTTCTATAGAGTATGTTTTAACTTCATCCTAGAACAATTCTAAACGACTGTATGCAACCGGTATCATGGCACATCAGTTGAAATTACATCCGGTTTATTGCTTAACCGAAAATGAGGTTTACAAGATTCAGTTAGTATTTATTAAAGATTCCGACAAACCTACAATAATGCAGAGCATATGACACAATTACAGATAGTCAAGTTCTGAGAGCTAGTAGAGACTGTTGAGAGGGTTATATTCAATATACATTCGAAGTAATTGGAAAACGTTAGACTTTAACTTAAAATATATTATAGCGATTCCAGGTTAACGAATATCACAAATATTTCATTACTCTCGAACAGTCTTGGTTTCCGCATGAATTTTGCTACACAGAAACCCAACTATATTTGGGAAACAGTACTGCAGGTGCTACCTCAGAGTAGGGTGGAACTTGTACTGCAATTGATGCTCGCTTATTCTACTTCGATAAAGAATATGTATAACTGGATACTTTCGGGTTCATAGTTCTTTTATTTGCGACCAGAGACGCAATGAAGGGGAGGAAGATGGTCTCTGATGATTGCTTTAATTGTAATAATCAGGGAGCGTGGGCAACCAACTGGAGATATTTTCCTTCTCAAAGAATGTTGGAATTATCCAAGCTATTATTGTCGTGATTAAATGAACAATCATCAATTTCAAAGCCAATTCAGCATTCCCTGTGGATTCCTCCTGCGATGATTGGAGAATGTATCGTGGTCCACAGATTATATTCAGAAGCCAGGATTGTCCAAGGATCACTATCCGTAGAAGCCTACAATTCATTAGACTATGTTTCCTGACATTTATCATAAGAGAGGCTTTTGAAATATTGTAATGGGATCAGAAGATGTGGTGTTTTTTGATACTATTCAGTTTCGAGATACATCAGAATTTTGGCCTAACGAAATAGGTATTTTAATTGCAGTAGTTATCATCATGGTTCACCACTTCATATAATTGTGGGCTACTCACATTCAGATTATGACTGAGTTTGAAGCTATCGAAGCAGTTTGTTTGTCCCTAGGATCTGAGATTCTATTGATTGTTGATTTCAATATTTCAAATTGTGCCTCATCGTTGTTGGGTGTGCATGATAAAGTGGTCTTGAACTTAACAAATTTCTGTTCACTCCTTGGTGAGATACAATTTAATTTTGTGCATAACACATATACTCATTACGACGCAAATAATAAGCATACTTGTTAGTGGGAGAATTTATATATTATTCAAACCTGGGTCAGGAATCATTATTAGTTTTATTATTGAAAGACATATTTGATTTCCTTGAACTACATTTTACTTTAGCAACCTTAGCACAAAGATTAACAGTCATTTGCCTGTGAAATATTTCTTATCTACCGAGCAAACGGCTTTTATCAGGCATATTGTAGTAGGGATCAAGTGTCCCCCCCCTCAGGGAGACTTGTTCCCTGTTGATGGTAGAGTTGATCCCTTCTGTGAATTTTGTAATGTCTCCCTATTGTGATTTTTTTTAAATTAATTTTTCACTAAAAATTTGTTTTGTGAAGTGATTTTGTTCAGGAAATTAAAATTCACAAATTAGTACCAAATTAATACCAACCAAAATTATACAAAGAAAAATGTTTAACCAATGCACACATTGGGAAATTTTATTTTGAAATTGTAATGTCCACGTCTGACATCAGGTACTGGCAGAACTTTTTTCACACTCTTCCTTAGTACTAGTCCCTCGTCTTCAGTTGCTGGAAAGTGAAAGTGCGCCTTTTTTATTCTCAAAAAGTTCACCAATATCTCGGAGATAGATGAGTCAACTTCGGTCACTTTTCCCACAAATAAGTCTTCCCTTTCTTTCCGTCAAAACTCGACAAACACGAAGTCATCCAATTTTGGATTGCACACCTCAAAGAAGTCGTCCTCTTCCACTTCAGAATTTTCACTCTCTGCAAACGGATCAATGTCATCTAAGCTGTCGTCGCAAGCCTCCCAAACATCTTCATCTTCTGAACTGTCTTTTTTTGGCTTCTCTTCTTCTTTCTTCTTCTTGAGTTTTCTCATCTCCAAATTCTCTGTTGTTTTTGTACAATTTTTCTTGATCGTTGACGCTTTTTTATCACGCTCTGCTTCCAGCTCGATTTTCTCAGGTGTTTCCGCTAAAATCCTACACCTACCTCGCTTGCGGCCTTCCGTTGGATTGTCGACCCTCGCAGGAGCCTTGGGAAATGGTCTAACTTCCATCGGGGAGATAAGCTTTGACGTCTGATGGGACTGACCAGACGGCCCGGCCTGAGAACACAATGACGGTGCTGGAGGCAATTCTTCAATCACTAGGGTTTCTTCCATGGCGTTGGGCCTGTCGGTCACCAAACTCGGACAGAACTCATCATCTGTGAAGATATCGCAGTTGAATGGGGAAATGTTCGCAGGTGAAAAAGCCTTGGGATAAGCTTGCCCAAGGAGGCCTGCGATATCATGAATCGATAAATTTTTCCCTGAATGATTGGTCATCCAGTCGGATGGAGCAGAGTTGTAGTAAGTTTTTAGTGGTCCGAAAACAGTCCGATCCAGCGGCTGCAACTTATGTGACGTATGTGGCGGCAGAGTTAGCAGGACCAAACCATTGGCTTGGGCAAAATCTATCACCTCAATATTCACGTGGCTATCGTGATTGTCGAAAATAAGTAGATGCTTGTTAGCCAAGCTGCAGTTGGAATGCTTCTGAAAGTGTTCAAGGTACTGCAGAAAATGTTCCTTAGTCATCCAACCAGATGAGTGGGTAGCACCTGCAGTGTCTGGTGGTGCACCTTGGAGCTTGCGGTCTTGCCAGTTTACTCGTGGTAGAATGAGGAGGGGGGGGGGAACATGATTGCCACATGCATTTACCGCAGAACAAATTGTTACAAGCTGCAACCTCTGGCCTGATGTCACTTTTGCTACCTGTTTAACACCTTTCTGGCCTATAATTTTCGAAGGCTTATGAACAGTCGTCACTCCTGTTCCATCGAGGTTCCAAATTTTTTCAGGTGTGAACCCATGCTTCTCAATTGCAACTTTCAATTTATCAAAAAAGGTGTTTACCGTGTGTTTATTGAATGCTCTGCTACGAGCTAGGCTGGTCGGCTCAGGACTTCGAAGAGACAGACTGCTGTTCCTATTCATGAAGCCTCTTGCCCAATCCTGGCCTGCTATTTCCTTTACGTCTCAAGAGGAAGGAGTCTTCTTGTGATTTGCCTTAGCAAACTCATAGACAAGTTCTCGAAATTTCATCAGTGGTAAACCATAATTAAGACAAGATGCATGGAGGAGATAGTCAGCAAGTACCTTCTCTTCTTCATCAGTGGAAACCTGTGCCTTCTTGAACCCAGGTAAGCGCACTCCTCCCCTTCTAATTAACCTCTTGAGCGTCATCACACTAACATTGAAATGTTTGGCAGTGCCTTTGAAGGAAGCCCCATCTTTCACTGCCGCAACAGCTGCAGCGAAAGTTTTACGATCCGGCAGCACTCCCTTCCTTGCTCCATCTTTTGATTTGTATTCCTTCGGCATCTGAAATAAGACAAAATAACATTAACACAAAACGCCAAAATATATCCTAACAAGTGGAACACAATAAGGGAGACTTAATCCCAGGATCATGTCTCCCTCGAGGAGGTAGTAGGATCAACTCTCCCGACAATACACTCGATCTTTGAAAAGGCAATATGAAAAAACATCACCCTAAAAATCTATTTGAATTTATATTAAAATGCTCCTACAGAATGACCTAGAACCGCTATGAACCGAAAAAGTCGTTCCCACTTATAGAGAGTGAACAGCAAAAAAATTTCTACTTACCATAAAAAATATTTCATACGAAGAAATCACAAAAGTTGAGAGCACATCAAACATACCGGTCGCAAAGCTATCAAATGTGGATTGGTTAGTAGCAGCTGATGTTTTGAAAACAATGCTGCGAACTAAACGAATATGAATCATTCGGGCGCGAAATTCAAAAGGGGGATCAAGTCTAGCCCCTATTAACAGATTACATCATCCTTGACCTGGTATTGGGTAACCTTGTAGAATAGGCATCATATTTTCCTATAATTATTGAGGACGGTCATCAACCATCTCTTCTGATATCTGTTCCTTACAACACGAAGTTCACCTTCTAAAAGTTCAAGGGTATTTCAAGTCACACTTCGAATAATTCCAAGAAGGGTCATTTCATTTCCTTTTTTTCCTGGCATTCTATTACGCAATACACTGATGTAGAAAGCTAATACAATAAATTGTATTATTGCATTGTATTATATTATGAATTTCATCCCCAAAACCACTCAGCCACCAAGAGGAAATGTCCTCTCCGGTTTACCAAGGATATAATTGTAAATATCAAACTGAAAAATTCCTATTCACCATAATATAGATAGATTATCTGGCGAAGATACTCATTATTTATCCTGCCAGCTGCGAACGAGAATAAACAAACATAAGCGCAGCACAAAGAGGAGAGAGCGAGTCTGTGTGTGTGTGTGTGTGTGTGAGAGAGAAAGAGAGAGAGATAATTGATTTCTGCAATTATAGACTGACGGTAATCAATTGATTGTCATAGCGCAAGTTCTCGCGGAATCAGCTGCAGCGGATGTTCAGGTGGATGCTGTTTATACGGATTCCAAGGCTTGTGACATCCGAAAGCTTCATAAATTTCGCTTTCCCCCACACCTGATCGCTTCCTTTGTCAGCTACTTTCCGCATCGGCGTCAATCCATGGAGGTTACTCGCTTCAGGTCCGTCAGTTCTAAGGTGACATCTGTTATTCCGCAGGGCTCAGTCTTGAGCATTCCACTGTCCACATTTTTCATTGATGATTCCAGAATAAACAGAGTAAAATGTCACTTTGATTTCATATGTCAGGAGCAAGTTGCCACTGCTATTCTCTCACAGCATTGATGACATCCCTCTGTCCTGAACATGCCTGATGAAAAATCTTGGAGTTATCCTCGATTCTCAATTAACTTTTCATGCACATGTAGAGAATATGTGCCCTGTGGCATACAGAAATCTGGGATTTATATTGCGCAATAGTCTGAATATTGTCGATCCTAAGACACTGTTTTTATTATTCGACACCCTGATTCGCCTTCGATTTGAATATAATAGCATTGTGTGGCTTCCACATGTAGCTGGTGGCATTGGTATGATTGAGTGTATATTCAGAAAATTTCCTGAGTGGTTCTCCTACCAAATCGATAGTATTTATTCCATTTAAGGATATGCTCAAGATTTACTGCTTAAAAGATTTGGTCTTTCTGGTCTTGGAGAGACGTGGTTCAACCTTGGATGTGTTAATCCTTTACAACTGATGAATGGTGTGGCGGATAAATCAGAGTTACTTGAAAATTCAAATTTTCACACTTCTAGACTCGAAACAAGGTCCACCTAACTTTTCGTTAACAGACTTGTTATTTATTCTCCAAGTGCATCAGCTTTTCTGCCTACGCACAGATTCAGGGTTCTCTTGATATATTTTGCACCTCTGCTCCTCAGATTGAGCGCCTGATGCTAAAGAACTGAATGTTACTGTATTTTCATCTATATTGATACATCATCTGGTATTTTTGTATCTTACTGCCTCGTAGTCTTAAGTATTATTAATGTTTGAGTTTATTTGTGGTCAGTTCCCGAACCTAATTCAGCTCATTGAATCAACATCTAGATCATACAGTATCTAGACAGCTCAAAAATCATGAACGGCCGATAATAAAGTTTCGTCAACAGCGATAAACCTTAGATCTGCATGCCTACTTAAGACATAATTATATGATATGAACTGTAGCATTGGATATTTCGGAAGCTTCCGATTGATTTTGACATCGTGGTCTTCCGTTATATGATTTTCCTCACCAACTATGTTATTTACTAACAAAGTTTCTTTCGGAAAGATGACTCCATGTGGTGGTTGACGGAGACTTCTCCCATACAGTGGCTATCAACGCTGGTATCTCCCGGTGACCTGTCTTGGTATCAACTTTATTTATTAACAATATGTTGGGAGTAACCTTCTATCCCGTCCATAACTTTGCGGATGATGAAATACTTCATACAGCATTCTCCACTAGTTCCCCTAGATATGTCATCCATGTAATAGAAAATATATGTCCGATATACAGATTGACGTAGTAACATTCAACTCACGCTTTGAGAATGCAGCCCAAACAGCAGAAATACGTTTTATAAAATTCTATCAAAATCTTTTCGGGCGGTATGTTGTGCACCCAATAGATCTTCCAGAATTATGACCATGCTATTGTACGTATCAAAGTTTTTCATTTTATAGCATGAAGTAATTGCTAAGTGGATAGGAGTTACCGATCTCAGCATGCTGGGTATATAGTTGGTAAAACATTGTCGGGGCTTTGTAAGATAATGCATCCCCATAGACTACATTCTCATTCAGTTCTCTCGGCAGCTCATCATTCACAATTACCAAAGGCCTTTCGTGATCGTCCGATCTTCTGCTCAACGAAATCAGGTTCGCATAATTTGCAAAGATCGGAAAATTTATTGTAAACGAATTTGGTGAATGGGTAAGGGAAGACTGCTTTGGCAAATGTTCTAATAATAAATGTCCCAGTACATTTCTTACAGTTACACCAACTGCCTTCATATTCAGTTTCATTTCGGCATTATCGATATTATCCTCTGCTACTTGCGGTGTGGAATCATAGCAATGTTGTGTAACATCCCCAACTATGTAATCCTCTTAGGACCTTGGGGAAGCGTTGCATTTGATTGAAAAGTTGCATCCACATGTGTTGAATCAACTCTCATTCTCTCTGTACTCCGAATATTCATACACATGGTACAGAATAACCCTATTTCCTCCATGCGTGACCTGTCAATTATTTCAATTTACATACAAAAGAATGCAAAGACCGGAAAGCAAGAATGATTCCGAAGAACCTCTAGTTATCCAATTCGAGTTGGCAGAAAGTGTTATCCAATTTGGAGCAATAACGAAGATGAGGTACTCAAGTACCTCAATTTATTATCTCTTTTATCTACAGCACTCAAGCTAGACTGCTGTTCCAAAACGAAGCAATTATCTGTTCAAAGCATCTCTTCTTAATCGACCACAACATTCTCCAATTTTGAGAATCAAATATTAACTTGTATTCTTATTATTTGGCTATTGATAATTCAAAATCGAATTTGAATTTAAATTTAAAAAGAAAAATGGCTGAGATGGGAATGAATGTCGTGGCATTTATGGATATTTGATTTATGTTTTCATTTCACCCGTTGTTCTCATTGTTCAGTTCTATTACGTCATTTTATTCTATTTCAATGTTGCCTTCTTTCAATATTCTGTGATTTCATGTTCCATGCCTACATGTTACCTTCTTTCATATTATGTTCTGTCTATTTACCGAATACCGAATCAGTGCATTAGTGTTTACAATTAGCATTAATAACAATATGGATTTAAAATCGTCATAAAGTATTTCCTGTAAGAATATAATATACACGTTATAATGTTATTGCGTTTTAATTTGCATAGATAATTCAAATAGAACTAATGCCGTATTCAAATTGATCACCAACGTATCTTCAATAATGAAAATATTAGCTCCATATACAACTCTGTGATACTGTCACTCATATTCAGAATATAGACGTCAAATATGAACGCTCTTTGTGGAATCAAATATGTATTAGCAGTTCTCTATACCACACTACCCCTGGAAACCTTTCACCCTTCAATGTCAACAACCGACCTGTCTCAATCTAGACGTTGGCTTTATTATTTATTGATAGCTGAATGTGAAATCTGCTCTTTGTTGACTTTGATTCTATTCAATTGAATTCCAATGGTTCACGATCTTTTATCATGCAATGCATCGAAGTTTGAGAATTTGAACTTTATTAGGTTGTACTGAAATAAATGATGTGAATCATTATAGATCAAATTATTTATCAAGCGCTTCAACCTCGCAATCACTCATTACAACGGAGATGATATGTTCATTCCCCATCATCTGTCATGTTGACTATGTCACTCCTAGAAGCAATATGGCGTCTCCCGAGAATATTGGTAATGCTATATCGAGCTTCAATAATAATAAACTTGCCTTGCAGGTTCACTTCGTTGTTCTTTGTTAACAATAACAATCATGGTTATACTACTTCCCTGAAACTGAATGATGACAGAATCAGTGAAACCTAAGCTCTCGAGTATTCCGTCCGTCAACCTGCACTTTTTTGGATAGTAGACTTCCGCGGACAGCTAATCTTGAAAAATCTTGTCTTCCGGATGGATTCCGCGTCACAATAGCTCGACTTGATGCCGACGTTTCGCCAACCATTACAGGTGGCATCTTCAGGGCAGGCTTGAGGCTTGAACTGAAACTGGTTCTACTGGCTTCTGTAGCCGTATTTATTGTAGGAAAAATCCTTCACGCTACATAGTTCACTGCCTTTGTTTCGGTGGTTAACTTCGTTCCGGCACCTGACCCTGCCGTTGTGCGATCATGTGCGAAGTGGAATTTTCGAGGATGGGTTTCCAAATGTTGGGAAGGTAATATCCTGAGTCACGGTTCAGATTGTTCGGATGTTTTTGGATTTCTATAGCTTCAAGGATTTTTCGCTGATAGAAGTTTGGGGCTCGGACTAGGATTTTAGTATCTTCAAAAAGGATTTGATGATTTGTGTTAAACTTATGTTCCGCAAGTGCAGATCTACTGGTGTCACGAAGTCTTGTACAGCGCTCATGTTCTTTCACACGAGTAGCTACTGTACGACTTGTTTCACCAATGTAGACTTTACCGCAAGAACAGGGAGTACTATAAACACCTTCTGAGTGGAGAGGAGGAAGGGGATCTTTAATAGGTTTGTAAAACTGAGATAATTTTGGAAGTGTGGAAAAACGGGTAGAAACATTATGTTTTTTGAGGATTTTGGAAATTCGATCTGTTATATTTTGAATATATGGAAGATAGGCCGTGGATAAAGCAGGTGGGAGGGTTTCTGGCTCAGGTCGATTTGGAATTTTAGGTGAAGTGTATTTCTTTATGGCTTTTTGGATGTTGTAATGGGAGAAATTATTTGATAATAAGGCAGATGATAGATGTTTTAATTCTGATTTTAAAGATTGAGGCTGAGATAGGTTGACAGCTCTGTGGACCAGGGAGTTTATGACAGATTGCTTTTGTGCAATGGCCATGGAAGTCGAATCGCAAGGTTCACTCCCATTCCTGGATGTATTGGTTAGTCGACAGACTGACGGTACTTTAGGACATTCTGTGTATCGGAAACCCACCCATACCGATAGATACCTCAATGGTCTTTCCCACCACCACCCTGCCCAAAAGCAATCTGTCATAAACTCCCTGGTTCACAGAGCTGTCAACCTATCTCAGCCTCAATCTTTAAAATCAGAATTAAAACATCTATCATCTGCCTTATTATCAAATAATTTCTCCCATTACAACATCCAAAAAGCCATAAAGAAATACACTTCACCTAAAATTCCAAATCGACCTGAGCCAGAAACCCTCCCACCTGCTTTATCCACGGCCTATCTTCCATATATTCAAAATATAACAGATCGAATTTCCAAAATCCTCAAAAAACATAATGTTTCTACCCGTTTTTCCACACTTCCAAAATTATCTCAGTTTTTACAAACCTATTAAAGATCCCCTTCCTCCTCTCCACTCAGAAGGTGTTTATAGTATTCCCTGTTCTTGCGGTAAAGTCTACATTGGTGAAACAGGTCGTACAGTAGCTACTCGTGTGAAAGAACATGAGCGCTGTACAAGACTTCGTGACACCAGTAGATCTGCACTTGCGGAACATAAGTTTAACACAAATCATCAAATCCTTTTTGAAGATACTAAAATCCTAGTCCGAGCCCCAAACTTCTATCAGCGAAAAATCCTTGAAGCTATAGAAATCCAAAAACATCCGAACAATCTGAACCGTGACTCAGGATATTACCTTCCCAACATTTGGAAACCCATCCTCGAAAATTCCACTTCGCACATGATCGCACAACGGCAGGGTCAGGTGCCGGAACGAAGTTAACCACCGAAACAAAGGCAGTGAACTATGTAGCGTGAAGGATTTTTCCTACAATAAATACGGCTACAGAAGCCAGTAGAACTAGTTTCAGTTCAAGCCTCAAGCCTGCCCTGAAGATGCCACCTGTAATGGTTGGCGAAACGTCGGCATCAAGTCGAGCTATTGTGACGCGGAATCCATCCGGAAGACAAGATTTTTCAACCTGCACTTTGTTTGTGAAATTTTATGAAACCAATTCCGTTTTTTTTCATTTGGTCTAGAATCGCGGTGAAAACCGAATGGAACCCTTTATGAACTGTATAGATTTTTCTGAATTGGTCCATAAACTATAAATAAATGAACGGAAATTGAATATACTCATCGGAAAAGTCTAGGGATATTGTAGAACAATTTGATATAGCTTGTGAACTGAATTATATCGCATCTTTCGAGTTTGTCAAGCCTTATTTATCTTTTTCAGTGGTACCAAACAAAAACTATCAATTCGAGCATTTCAACTGATAAATTCGGAAAATCTAAATCTTGAACAAAACATTTTGGTTTTGTGATATCCTTCAAATATCCCTGGACTTTTCAGATGAGTGTAGTTTATCTAGAATGAATCTTGAAAGATAAATCACGAAACTCATAGTCGTTTTTTCGACTGACAAGGTTTTCATTTTTGTAACTTGTGGATTACAGTGTTTTACGTTCATATTTTACCTGATCAGCCTTTCTCGTCTATACTGCTATAACAATGAAATGATTTAATTTTGCTTCTTTTCACCTCTGTATCAATCTGATACTTTCTTCTCCCTGTGTCAATAGTTCAATTCCCAATATCAGTTATGATCAACTGTCTTCTACCTCTGTATAAATCAATGAAAAAAAAAAGGAAATAAGATGCAGTAATAAAGCAGGTATCCAAATAAAAGTGTCATTAAAAAATATTGGTATCAATATTGTTCAAAATTGATGAATTCACATTGTCCCAAGCTTCAGTGTTTTCATTTATTCATATTCATCCATTTACACGATTTCTGAAACTCGTCCATAAGTGACGGTAGTCATTAGCGTGATGGGATGTTTCATTATTCCTCCCATTGTGACCCTCTTCTATACATTTTTTCTTCTAGATATTGTACAGGTGAAGGGATCTTCTTCTCCTTATTAAGTTTATGCTACATGAAGTCAAGAGTGGAGTGATGATTTTGCTCATTAGTGCATTTGAACAGAACATTATAGGGCTGAGATTCAGTTGTCTTATGAGTGTGCTAAACTATGTAGTCTATTATTGTGGCAGTTGTAGGTTTAGGTTGTACACTATAGAATTAGTGATTGTGACGTCACCGTAGAGATCCGATCATGCTATTAGTAAGGCTCTTGCTTGGATGATACAACTTCCCATACAGTCACTTAGGGTCCAACCTGTTTTGCTCTGGAAGTATTTGCCTTCTAATTGTATGTAATAAGCGCTTCAGATAGAGATAATTCAGTTAAAGATTGTCAGTACTAAAGTATTCAACTTTCAGTCCAGGATAATATGACAAATTTAACTGTACTCGCAGATACAACAAGCTCTGATTCTAATCCGATAAAGTCTGCTGGGTCATTTCCCTAAATGCACGTCGGTTTTGTTCTAGCTCTCGTACACCAAACTCGATAAAAATCGTTCTCATCAATTGTTGTTCTAAGTGCTACTGTTTGAGAAAGACCGTTTGTCTTTATTATGTGTTTTGCTCAATGTTTTGTCTGAGATTCCTCCATTGCTTCCGCCATAACGTTCCTTTCTGCTTCTTCTCACTTATTAGGTCGTCCAGATAAAGAATGATATTTTGGTATTTCGTTGGAAGTTGGATGCTGTGGTGAAATCTGTCTCTCGACTTAGCTATTTGAAGTTCAAATGTATCAGAATTCACTACTGACAACAAATGTGTGCACAAATCTCAGATTTTATTCTGGGGGACACAGTTGTTCAACCAGGAAACTACGTTTTATCAATCTCAGTAGTGACTGATGCACTTAGGGAAAACACTCATGACATCTTCCTCATCTCATCTTGCTTGTTTTCTTCGACTGAAACAAACAATTGATCTAGATTAAGACGTTGTTAGCTTGAACGTCATATTTTAACGTCAAAAAAACGTAGTTAACTGAATGACCTGCTTTGTTGTTACACCCTGTGTGCTATACAGGGCATATAATATTTAGCCTGCAGAAGTGTCCGAAATTCTTATTTTTAGATTCAAGTGACGTCACAGTCTATCTTATGCACTCTGGGGCAAATTATGATAGTTCATACAACAGCAGTTAATATAAACCAAGGTTATATTTATTATTAGTGCGAAAAATCTGCCTGAAATCAATCGGTATCAAATGATGTAAGAGATGATGAAACCAATTATAAAGAAATCTGAAATAACTTCATCTGATGATGATTCTGCCAACAAGAACAGTTATTCTCTGGACTATATGTTCAACGAGACCATAATTGGTATGACCCACCATTAAAAATGGCAAGAGAAAACCTTTAGGTATCTAGTAAACTAGTAAATCTTCGATTTCTGATCAAGGTGGAAAGCTGGAGGCTCATAATAAATTTGTAAGTATCATAAGTGATCATATAGAATCATTCAAGCTTGCGATTATAAGCCAGAGCATACCCCTGGAAGTATTTACTCACATACTTGTCCATATCGATGATGTATAAAATATTTCGTGAGCTGTGTTCCCAACAGAAAATATCCTACAACCTTCATAGAAAAGGAGTGTGCAATTAAGATATGACATTTTTTTTGTCAACGCGCTCTAAATTCGAAATGAAGACAGCTACGAGGTCTTATTTTTGGATTTAGATCAGAAAATTTGTCTACTTTCCAATGACTTCCGAATTTTTTCGATAGGCCCAAAATTGGGTTCTGGGGAGGCCCAAACACATTTATATCAATATCTCAACTTCTACTTAACCTAGAAAAGTTTTTTTAGCGTAGAATACTCGTCGTGCATTACTATTAGAACCAAAAATTTTATCATCCTGAAAAATTTCTAACCTGAAAAATTTGCACATTTTCCGAGGTCCGAAATTTTCAAAGTTGTCCCACATTTTTTTTTGAGCCCCATAAACAGTATTGAAGGATGTTTTGTATTACATTTGTTGAAATCTAGGTGCAGATTTTTGTTGTTGTCGATAAGTCCATTTTTTGGCTAACAATCTCAGTTTTAGGGATTTTTGGAAATGGCCACTGTAGAAAGTATATATAAAATACCATTTCTCAATTTGAATAGAATATTTTTTTGGTCAATATTCGAATGAGAAAAAAAAACATTTGTTTTCCCCCAAAAAAACAATATTATGCTCATATCTCAAGATCGTAACCTCAAAATAACTTATACTCCGGCTCAAACGATGCGTTTTCACTTTTTGTACAATTTGTCTCCCGACATGTTTTTCCATTTGGGCCACCGTTTTCTTTTTAAACGCAAAAAACATGAAAATCGTCTTTTTTCGCGCCAAAAAATTGCCGTAACTTTTGAAGCTAACTTGTAGGAATTTTTTGATTATTTTTCCCGTTTTCAGCGCATCAAAATACTTATAGAAACATACAAAATTTTCACCTTCATTTTTCAAGCGATATGCGCTGGATTTCGTTCCTCTAGCGACTGTACTACATATGCAACAATGATTTGAAATATTTAATCTCCTCTTGCTATCTAGCACACACTGTATCCCAAACATGGAAGGTGAAATGGCTTTATTTCAAAGGCGCCTAACCATGTAACAATCAATTTATATTCCTGGTACGATATTAATCAAAAGTAAATTAAAGAATTCTATAAAGGGATATGTGATATAGCGTTAAAAATTGAGAATGCCATCCGTCACGTTAAAGAAGCCCAAACTGCACGAGGTTATGAATTAATTATTATTGTAATTAATTCTACGACCATATCTCATTTTCGAGAACAGATGCCGATGGCAGAATCCACCTAATGAGGTACTTGTACAGCGACATAGTTAAATCGATTAGCGACGATTACAACGAGGTCCCTGGTTCGTGAAATGCTGGCACATATATTATCACCCTGATTTACTGAGTTAACATAATGAAATTATGAGTGAATTGCTTGATTTCGTTCCGTAGAAAATGCTTTATCTATTCACCAGCTTACGTTACCCGTTCTTAGAACGGGATAATGCTAGTGAACAACATTAGATATATTATTCCCAATAGGGTTCTAAGAAGTGTGAAAATAACTATTTGGGGATGATTGATGCGCAGAAGAAAACACTACAGCATAGAATTGGATGATATAATGCAGAATTGTAGGTCCACGTACCTGCACTAATATGAAGTTAAAATATACAAAGTTAGTTTGATATCATAGCTACAATAACATTGAAATATATGATATATTTTGGTTTATTGGTGGATTCCGAGTCATTATATCACTATTCAATGCACTGACTTTCCCGATTGTCACAGGCGGTTTCCTCAGGGTAGTTTTAAATATGCAGCTGAGTCTAACTTGGCTTTGAGTTTGATCATCATTACTTACTACAGTCAGGGTATGAACCTTTTACTGTGTAATTTTATGGGTTCTCCATATGTAGTTTGTATTGGCTAATTATTGCTATAGCGACCGCCTTTCGCGTTTTTTTGGCGCGGCTGCGGCCGACTTTTCGTTCGTTCACCCGGCATTCGCCGTAGTATCTAGGGAAACTGCAGGAAACCTAGACAGTGAGGCGAAAATCTCATGTGATCACTGATCATCGTCATTAAGTAAAATAGTCTTCGGTCTCTTGTATTTTCTGTGTTCGTCTTCATCGTAATCCACCATTTGGATTTTCATGGTTTTCAGCGATCTCAAAAACTGTAGACGCTGCGTCCCTGATGTATGGGGTGTTGGTATCCCTGTGAATTCGTTGATTGAAAGAAAACCATCAGGGGGCTCCTATCGTTATTCGAAGGACTTTGTTCTGGATGATTTTAAACTTATTCATATGTGCGTATTCCCATATGGAACTGCCGTAGAGCATCGTAGATCTGATGATGGATGTGTATATGGTGTACTTGTTTCTAGTGCCAAATTGCTGCGCCCATTCAGAAGTAGCTTTCTTTCTTGGCATGATCGACGTGTTTTCGCCAAGTTAGTCGTCTGTTCAGTATGATGCCAAAATATCTTGCTTGCGTCTTCCACGGAATTGTTTGAAAAGAGGATGGTGATGTTTTCCTCAGGGTTAACTCCGATTCTCCATCTGGAGTACTATTCTTCTAGATCTTCAATAGCGGTGGAGTTACCGTATGGCTCCATGCACGGATCGAACGGGCTAGGACGCCGACAACGTCAGCGTATTGTTCTAGTCCCGTATACACAGTCTTCAGGGTGTCATGGGTGGAGATTGTGGGGAGAAGTGGTGAAAGTATAGGGATCCTTATGGGAGTCCCGCATCCATATTTCTCTGTGAAGATCTGATGTCCTCCAATCTTGATCTTGAACGTCCTTCGTTCCAGGAAGGAAGAAAAGGATTGACAAGTATAATTTGCCTTGTTTCTCTGCCGATTTGTACTGGAAAGAGCTTATGCATCATGGTTGGCTAATACCGTTCCATTGTTTGATTTGTCGTTGCCTGATCATGTTCAGAAACAATTGGTAGATCAGGATCTTGGACGAAAGTGATTTTTGTTATCGGAATTCTTTAGAATGCCCACTATGCGATGATTTTTCTCTGATAGAAATATGAGGATCTTGCTAGAATTGTTTGTGTCTTGGAAAAGGGGTGTCCTAGAGTGGTTCGGTGGTTTCAAATGCCGAAAAGGTGGAGATAATATGAAGACCATATACAAAGTTTTCATATCGGATTTTTTGAGGTCACTTATTTGAAATCTTAATTAGAAATTCACAAAAGCAAAATGTCCCATATGGTGGACAAAATGTTTAAGATGTCATATTTTCATATAAATCTGTATATCGGCTTTTTTGGGGTCACTGATTGAAAATCCTAATTGAAAAGTAGAAAAAAAAATGGCATATCAAATATGACAGTCCAAAAGTTCGAAAATGTCCTATTTTGATGATGTCGACTTTTTGAATTAGATGAAAATGAGCAAACTTATCCGGTTATGTAAATAATGAACAGTTTAATAATACGAGAAAATTGTTTTGAAAGTGGGATCTAGTCAGACTTTTTATTTATGTACGTTTTAACATTAATGTTTGAAACTGAATCTTATGAAAAACCGTATTCTGAATGTTACATCGGTTGAATGAGAAACAAAAATGTATTGTAAACATGTCATATAGTTTGAAAGTACTCACTTTCTTTGGGAGAATCCATTCCGTTCTGATCCAAATCACTCTGTCATGGAAAACTTGTGCAAGATCTCGCAGAGGCTATAGAGCTCTCAGATCATAGCCAACGCGTCGCTCCATATAACTATGCTTGTCGAGAGCCTGACGTGTACATTTGACTGTTATGAACGGTTGTTTCAAATAGGCTGGGTACCAAATTAATTCACTAGAGCCTAAAATGTAACGAACTCGTAAATTGATTTTAGCGACTTTTGACCACCTTTTCGGTTATTGGAACAACTGTGGGACATATGCATGCCTACAAACTAGAACAGCTAGGAACCGAAGCTGTTATTGTATATCCTTGATTAATTGAATGTTGCGATGTAATGAATTCGAATGATTGAGGAAAGAGACGAGATTATCACCAACATGATGCTAACTCACAAAAGTATTATCGTCATTATCTAAGCCAAAATTTTGGTTCAGGAATAGATGTATCAATAGCCTAATCATCTTCAAAAGCTTCCGTGAAAATATTATCTATCACTGGTGGGAGTGTAGCCGCTCCAGATGATTCTTCAAAGAGTCAATCATTATGGAGGAAATATGTGTGGTTGTGATACAAAATTCAATTATCATTTAAACATCATTTCACCATTTGATATTCATATCACCCTGAAGAAAAAGTAGTTTATTATCCTCCTAATATTTCATCTCTCATGCTATTTTCGCCACTGGTCATAGACATTAGAATTATCACACTTGAGTAAGTGTGTACACTTTGCATCAGTTATATCTATATAATTATGATCATTAAAATATTGTATATTCTCTCATTAGCTATGCTATGGGTCTTATGAAAATAGATGAATACCATCTGCTTTCGAATATACAATTTGCTCAAAATAATACCACTAAGTTCAGATATGTAGAAACATACTATTTGAAATACGTCATTCTCCCTATGTATAGGGGTGCTACTGTTCAAATGAATACTGGTGGAAATAACGCATAAGCTTGGTGAAAGGATGAATGGCAGTTTAGCGAATCCAGCGCTTTTGTACATGGATGGGAACGACTGCTCGACAGATGTATTGTTGGCTGGAACTTGTTTAACAGTGCATTGTAAGAGTATGTCAGATTCATCTTGTCAGTAGATTGATTTATTTGTAAACAAATCTCTACTTCGTTCAACAATCAATGAAAGTACTCATGTAATATGTCGAGAATTACTTTCAACAGCTTCATAGAAAAAAATAGGTGAAAGTTATTGTAATCAGTAAGTTTTATGGTCTCAGTAAGTTGATGACCGCTTTAAGGACATATGACGTGCATGTGATCACGCTACATCCCCAAATTCTGACATAAATTGGATGAAAGTTTGTTCCATGATGGCTTCATTTGCAGAGTCAATTCACAACATATTAAATAGACATGAACTGACTCTACGAATAAGGCTATTAAGAGGAAACAACACGTTGAAGATTTTGAAGTTTGAAAAATTTCAATTTTTAATACTATGGTCTTGGAAAAACTGAAAGCGGTGAGTGTATAGAGAAGGTATGTCACATTTTTGAAAAAAAAATATTCATTTTAGCGGATAAAGTATTAATGAGCTAACATTAATCTTGCACATACTCACAGCTGCCTAAAAGTCCAAATAACTGAGACAGCAGTATCATGAAGGAGGTTTGTGCAACAATGTTGGTTGTGGTGTTATAGATGTATTTAAATGGTTCATTACATGTAAATTATTATTACAAAAATGGATACTATTGTCCCTATCTCACATCAATGCGAAACTATACTAAGAACAAATGGAAAAGCTCTAATTCCATTTGCAAGAAAAACAATATTTCTGAACTATATAATGAGATGCCAGCTGATCTAAAAAATATTAACTGTAATTAGTACACATATATCAAAAATGCAAAAACAACGAGTTAACGTATCGTATGCCATTCTAGATAATAATGATAAGATAGACTTGCTGCTGTTGAAATTTTTTGCTTCTAAGTTATATGTCAAAATTAATTATTACACCTACAACTTTTTATAACTGTATATATAATATGTTTCAGTGTGAAGTTTTTTCTTCAGTATATGTGCTTCTGATAAAGTTAACATATGTTATGAAATATGTATTTTGTTTGTACGACTAATAAATTCAACTCTTCTTCCATATTTTCGTCTTTACGTTCGTTTTCGGTCTCACGACCATCATCAACTAATTCAAGTAAAGCAAATCTAAAAACGTTCATGAAAAACTCGTGTAATCAGAAGAGCTTTGAGAATATAACACATGAAAAGGCATTGGTAGACTATTTTGAGGAATTTTCAAGGTATAAAAAATTTTCAAATTCATGGAGTCATTACTCATTCAAATATCTTAAGCTACTGTCTATAGCATTGTCAAAGAGACCAATGAGACTTACCTACATGAAGATTTTGAAAGTGATTTTCATTAAACAAAATCATTTTTAGTCAGTACTAAATGTAGTTACACACAAACACATCCATTCTAAATATTTAAAAAAACTCATATTGTACATTAGTAGCTACGTCAACAGTTTCTACAAATTCTTAATATCCGTTGGGCAATATTCCAATATTTTTTCTTGTGATTGATGCTCTACTTTCAACTTATTCAGAGTATGTTCCCTTCTGATAGCGTCTAAAATGTGAATTTCACAGAGTAGGTAAGAGTTTCCACATTATTTGATGTCATCTAGGATTTCGTCACTGTTCCTCCAATCTGGACGGCCTTGCAAGACAGTATATCCTGAGAAAATGTGGATAGAACTTCTGTTCTCTTCTCCGCATACTTGACACCCTCTACTGATCACAGATTTTTGAGATATCCTCTCAACCTGCAGTGTCCCCCATTAGAAACTCCTATTTTGTTTTTGACAGGTTGGTGCAGTAAATAAATCTCTTCTACTTTTATTGCCCGTCTACAAGGAGAACCCTATGGTGTGTTCCGGAGCCCATGGACGCGTAACCGAATTATTCTCGCCTAGTTCATTCCGTTTCGCTGAGATTTTTCAGATCATCTTAGAGGAAATTACATGAAAGCGTAGTGCGTTATTCACTGCTTGATTGTCTGTTATGATGATTTGTGGTCTACGAAAATTGTTTTCTCTGATGAATTGGGCGTAATTTCATGTAGCGTCAATTTTAACTTGAAGGTATTCCTAAATATGTAAAACAATTAGAAACAAATGAAATATGAATATACTCATTCATTCCATGTTGGATTTTGATAGATAACAAGGATCAGGCATTTCTAGCAGCAGCAGAAATCTTTCAGTAACATTGCAAACTCGCTCATTCACGAATAACTTATATTGTACATTATTATTTACGTTAATAGTTCCTACAAATTCTTAATATTCGTTGGGCAATATTCCAATATTTTTTCTTGTGATTGATGCTCTACTTTCAACTTATTCAGAGTGTTCCCTTCTGATAGCGTCTAAAATGTGAATTTCACAGAGTAGGTAAAAATTTCCACATTATTTGATGTCATCTAGGATTTCGTCACTGTTTCTTCAATCTGGACGGCCTTGCAAGACAGTATATCCTGAGAAAATGTGGATAGAACTTCTGTTCTCTTCTCCGCATACTTTACACCTTCTACTGATCACAGATCTTTGAGGTGTCCTCTCAACCTGCAGTGTCCCCCATTAGAAATTCCGTATTTTGTTCTTGTCAGGTTGGTGCAATAATAAAATCTCTTCTACTTTCATTGCCCGTCTACAAGGAAAACCCTATGGTGTGTTCCGGAGCCCATGGAAGCGTAACCGAATTATTCTCGCCTAGTTCATTCCGTTCCGCTGAGAATTTTCAGATCATCTTAGAGCAAATCACATGAAAGCGTAGTGCGTTATTCACTGCTTGATTGTCTGTTATGATGATTTGTCGTCTACGAAAATTGTTTTCTCTGATGAATTGGGCGCAATTTCATGTAGCGTCAATTTTAACTTGAAAGGTATTCCCAAATATGTAAAACAATTTGAAACAAATGAAATACGAATATACTCATTCATTCCATGTTAGATTTTGATAGATAACAAGGATCAGGCATTTCTAGCAGCAGCAGAAATTTTTCAGTAACATTGCAAACTCGCTCATTCACCTGATGAGCTCCAGAGAAGAGCGAAACAGCTGTCTGGAACTGTAAGTTTGTGAAGTTACTGATCAATCTGTACTAGAAAGACCTTATCATCTTTAAAGCTAAGCTAAGCTTCTGCAGTATTCGATTCCAGGACCATATATTTCCATTCCAGTTTCTTCTGTTGCTTGGGAGCCATCCGTGCACCATTCAATGTCTTTGGGATGGTGGCTTTATTTCACTCAGCTTTGCAAGTTTTTTCCATGTTATGATTATCATGATTGAGGCATACGCTGATCCACAGGGATCGGTCGGTCATTGTATATGTTGTGCTTTGTCCCATTCAGTCAAATTTATACTTTTCATCATCTTATCTTGGAGTATGTCCCAGGCTTGCTGATTCCCAGGGAGAATTCAATACGAGGTTGAGGGTGTGTCAGTAAGTGAGTAAGTTCAAATGGCTGCAATGTCATTGATTCATAGTAATTTTGAACAAACTATAATATCAGGGTTTGAAGCTGATAATCACCTGATTAGTAGAATCTTTTTTTTATATCAGTCGATTGCACTTAATTCGTAAATACTGATAAGTTATAGCACGACAGACTATTCCATGTACCTCATCAATTGTTGAGGGGAATGTAGAAAAATGATATCAGGGTTTGAAGCTGATAATCACCTGATTAGTAGAATCTTTTTTTTATATCAGTCGATTGCACTTAATTCGTAAATACTGATAAGTTATAGCACGACAGACTATTCCATGTACCTCATCAATTGTTGAGGGGAATGTAGAAAAATGATTTGTTGAAATTGTTTTCTATCCTTTCGCATAATAATTCCGTTTTGGATGATTGCTTTCCGGATACTTGATTTTGGGAGTGATGAACGATAATTATTATATTACTTCCGTGAGAATGTTTCCAAATGAAAATTACCTAGATCTCTAAACTTGTTTCAAAAAATTCTATCCATGTGTTCGCAAGATTACTCATCATCCGAAATGCAATAGTTTTAAACCTATTTTTCACCTGAATAGAAACACAGAAGATAATACGGCATACATTTAGTTTGGAAATTTATTACTAGCTTCATAATAACAAACTTCTTCGTCGATTCCTCCAGAATCATGAAGAATTGCTTGAGAATTTAGTTTTATCACTTAGAACAATTCTCGAAATTACTAATTCAAAGGTTCCTCAACAAACATCAATTGCTTATGGAGATAATGAAACGTATTCATTAACTGGTAGAACGATGTGTTAATTTCAGTCGCTAGTATGGAACACTGTGAATCGTGATAACGTCAGCGTGAACGTTAGAGAAGGGTTGTCGACGGCAATTAACAAAAAATTCGCAAAAACGCTTTTTCAAAATGTCATTTGGTGAGAGCAGGGTTATTCTTCCACGTGATGAATATGTATGTTAGCCAAATGTGAATCGGAGGCTAGTCGTAATTATAATTGAATCAAGAAGAAACGAAAATAATAGCTATGAGTTTTATTAGTATGCAATCAACATGTCATTTTCGAATAATCTGGACGATTGAATTCAGTTTAATTTGAATAGTCACAGATTACACTCGATCGTTCTGCGTTCGACACTGGAAACGTGCATATATTTAGTTTATTCCCAGAGGCATAATGACCATGACAATCAACTTTTTATTTGTTCTTGATTGACATACTATCATTTTATTCACATTTTGCAAGACTCTATATCCAGTAATTATGAATATTCATTAGTTCTGAAATTTATAAGCGATGACGATATAATTCAAAGTTAGGTTGAACCCATCTGAGACATAGGAACCCACAACATAACAGACATCAGAAGACAAAGAACTCAGTACTGAACATTGGAGTTCTCTTACGGCTCACAGAAGCAATCAGATAAAGGTCAATGTAGATGAAGTTGGGGAAAAAGACGTCTTGGAATGTATCAGGGAAAGCAGGAGCAATTTAAGAAATATAACAGGCCCATATACATGTCAGATCACTGCAAATTGAACGGTCGTATGAAAAGAATTGGCTAAAGAATGATGGGACTTGTAGACTATCGAAAATAAACGGGGTCAACACCTATACATTTGCTTACTGATTGCGTTGTTACACTATTTCGCAGATGCAAATACTTGAACATACCACCCGACCTATCTATATCACACCATATAATCGTGGGAAAATACTAATCTTTCTGAAGGCTCTACAGATCATCGGCGTAGTGTGGAACAATGCCGACAGGAATTTATTATTATTATTATTTAAACTAATGTGATATACTGAGGGCCCCACCAAGACACCTTCCAGTCGCCCGAGTCATGTCACTTGCACTTTGAACTCCATTGTGATCCCCGCTTCCATTTCATCCTTAGCTTCACTCCACGAATTATGTCTTCTTTCAAAAGTCTAGAAATTCCAGATGGCACTTGTAAGAGCCTCGTAAGGGTTCTTTCCCCTTCTAGCATAACCCGCATTGTTGATCCACATTTTCATTCTGTGGTATCTCAAGCCTCCATGTCCAGTACAAATACTGATGAGTAGCCAAATCTCTCGCCTACTAAGTTTTTGGCCTTCGGTGGCTTTAGCTTTGCTGAACCTTAGTCCTGACTGAGCTGTCGCCTGCTCACATCCCTTCACATCGATTCAGTCATGTTTGCGATATTTGCTTTGGAGCCATTATATTAAAATTTCAAAAAACATGGTGTACACATTGCAAGAACGTGTTGAGCTGGTTAGCCTTTATTACCAAAATCAAAATTATGCCCGAGCGGATGCAAGGATATTTAACGAAAACCATCCTGAACGTAGCGTTCGCCATAAGTACGTAATGTAATTGATTTCAAAATTTGTGGAGACGGGTTCAGTAATGTATAAAAAAGGGCAACCATTGGAATTGTTAATGATGAAGGAGCAGCTGTGGCGGTATTGGGACATGTCCAACTTATGCCAAACACGCAATCTGTACGACAACTTTCTGCAGCTTCCGGTATCAGCCAATCTAACGTTTTCAGAATTTTACATAAACACAAGTTCTATCCGTACAAAATTAAATTAAATCAGGAATTAAATGATAATGATTGGAATCGAAGGCAAAAGTTTTGCGAAATTATGGTCGAGCGTATCAACAATAACCCAAATTTCTTGTACAACGTTTGCTTTCCTGACGAATGCACTTTTTTTCTTAATGGAGAGGTTAACCGGCATAACTGTAGAATTTGGAGCGATACAAATCCTCATGTATTTCGAGAAGCTCACACTCAACATCGGGATAAGCTAAACGTTTGGGTAGGAATTTTGGGAGATCTCTGTTTATTCCTGTTAATTCAAATGGCGTTTCACTCTACCCCTTTTTCCTATTCAATTTTGAGGGGTTGAAGCACCCCTTATTAGGGGGTTGCTCTTTCAAGCCTCAAATATACGTCAAAAGATGTCCCCCAAACAAAATCATTCGACGTGTTTCGGGAGATTTTTCCACTCACTATGGGATAAGAAACATACGGGGTGGCTCGTCTGAGATGGAACACCTTGTATATTATAATTCCATGTTGAATTATCTAAGTTATGTATCTCGCAATTCATATTTTCTTTGCCGTTGTGATAACCCAGAATGACTGCCTTCTGCATCTGGTCTATCGTAGCTGCGCCGAGTTCTCACAGGCCGGAATGATCTTCAAGTTCGAACGAAGAGAAGACCGAATTCCGCCCAAAACACCGATAATCGGAACCACTAATACCACCTTGTTATCTGGGTACAGCGTGCGAAGCTCGAACAGGAGATCTTGATACTCTGTCCATTTCCCCTCTTCTTCTCTGCCGATAATTCGATGACATACATAGTCTGCCATTTTTCGTTTCTCACAACGGACTCAATATCCCCTGACATATGCCTTAGATAGTAATACAGCTGCATTATGGCGATAAGTATACGCCGAGGCCACTTTTGGCGGACATGCCGACAGCAGGTGGAGAAGCCTATCAGAAGCTTTCCGACAGGCTCTGCAGCTGCCATCAGGAACCTGCACACCCATCACGTTGTGGCGATAGACCAATATGTTGATTACGCTATTCACACTCCCCTCACTATACGTAGTATATAATGTAAGGACCAAAAAAAACATTTTTATTTTGTATAAAATTCCAATCTAACAGGAGTATAATTTAACCATTCTTTTAGTGGTTTATAAATCATCTCCAATATATTTTCTGTTCCTACAATCATTTCCTCCAGAACGGCAGGAGTATCCGAAAGCTGTTTTACTAACAAAAGTGTGGGGAGTAACATGATCAAATAATCACACCTTTTTCACATGAGTGTTCGTTGTAAGACATGAAAAAGTTTCAACAGTAAATATACTTCTTCATTACATGCGTGAGCATTCTTAGTAATCGGAACTGCGAATTAAATTTCCGGATCTAAATTCCTTCAGAACGTAACGATATTCAGAAAGTAAACTATTATTATACATCTCATATTTTTCATAATCTTATTTCAACTTTTAATAGCACTACAAGAACAATCCAGTTATAAAGCACAACATCAATATCTTACGTTTTCTTGGCTTTCTGGTTCTTCAATATGTCTAAAAATAAGATAAAATTAATAAAATTGATGTTCCGATATTGTATTTATATTTTTATCAAAAATTGTTATGTTACTTAGTATTTTAATGTAAATTAGAAGAGAATAGATGACTTTGATTAATGAAATTCGCCTTCACCTCAGCCGAATGAGCTTCAACAGGCATAGTATTCACACTCAATTTTCAAAGCTTCTGGTAAACATGTGCTCAAATTATGAGGGAGAGCCTATGAGAATAAATAAATCACAATCAAAGTGAGCACCCTAACAGTGCTTAAGGCACTGGAGTCATACACAATTACCTCACAATGTGTACTTGATTGTGTAAAAGAACTTACGGCACTCGTATGGGAGTCTTAGGAAACCAGACGCGAAGGGACTGAAACTGTGGTCGCACTCGCCAAAGCAGGAGCGGGAGAATCCCTGACTTGACCACAGCCAACCTGTGATATTTCTCATGTCACAGCGAAATCTGTAATCCAAAAATGGCTCACGACAGAGCTAAGTGTCTACTGGAGGGAACTTCCCCGTATGTCGCACTAATTGGTGATCTCCAGCAGCAACGAGTGAAAAATCTACTGACGTCCAGCAGACAAGAAATACCGAATCTTGTTGCATTCCGGACCGGACACGCCCCATGTAACAAACATCTATGCACGATAAGTCTGGTAGATTAGCCCATATGCAGGGGTTGCGGTTGGTCGTTAGACATACCTCGAAGACAATAAGACTACACCCGAGGAAATCAGAAGTATCCCCCACATCAGGCTACTGAATTTTATAGAATACACCGGACTGATGAGGAGATAACAAGATGTGAGGGAACAATAGGACACTAACGACCGCAGTGTAGTCTGTCTCCCACTGGGAAGGAGAACCTACCTCACGAGGGTAGAATTTTAGTAGGTAATAATTTGGCACAACCGGAGGCACGTGCCCCCGAGGCGTCTATACAAGATTTCCCTTCCTCTACGCAAAAAGGAAAAACTTTGGCGTTCCAATGTCTACGAGTAGTCCATTGAATTTCCTACATGCTTGTTCATCAACCACATTTATATTATGTCAGTTTTTATTATCATGATAAAGAACAAGTATTCCAACCATTGCCATTGAAATTTGCTTACCATAAATTAACATTAACATAAACCTTCGATAGTTCTCACATGTATTGAATTTTGTTAATGAAACATGTTAAATGAGAAATTTTTCTTATCAATGTGAATTGGGCAGAGTAGGTAGTTATAATGAAATTGTCGCGATATCCGGTTCGGAAATTATTGCACTGCCTTTTTGAGTGAACCATAAACGGATATTTCAACCTGATGATCGAGCACCGGAAATTAAACAGCGACATCCTAATAATTAAAGGGCACCACTGGTCATATCAACGATTATAATGAACCTTAGTGCTAAGCGGGTGGACCTGTAACATTTGCAATCACGCCCAACCTTGATTAATGGTCCAGGCAACATGCTTTACATCGACCGGACCATATATCATGTCAGTCCGGCACCCGATATACTATTAAACTGTTTCAATCCACTCCACACTCCAATTTAACTTTATAATAAGATCCACAAAAACTTACTATTAATGTTTTACGGCTTGCTTAAACAAAGAAGATCTATTTACTTAAACTGACAACGTATATAAAATACAATCAACGCTTATCCCGAAAATTGATTTGTGGGTTTCTACCTGAATAATGGGTATAAAACGCGTGTATATATGCAATGATATATGGCCAAGGCAAATATCTCCAAATATTGATTAACAATTTTCCACTTATTTCTGTCTGCTGTTCATGTAATACAGAATAGTGTCATTGGATTGAGACTCACATATAGTATTACAATATTGCTTTCATATCAAAACTGTTTTGTATAATATTGTTACAAAGCAACTCGTACTATTACCATAACAGCTAGTACATTCGATAAGCTGGGGATCTTTCCAAAAAAAGCAAGAGAAAAAAAATTCAAGTGGACACGGCCTCCCATTCACCACTAAACGCTAAATTAACCCTATATTCACCCCCTTTTTCAAGATATCTTTGAATTTATAGAAAAATGGGTTTTCTGGGTCTCTAAACATGAATCCGAGATCATTTTCCCGGAAAACTCATTCAATGACCTGAAAATCATGAAAATTTTGTCATTTTCATACAAAATTGCTCATGTTTCACCAGATTATCGTTTTATACATAAAAGATGTTGGCAGTCGCGTATTTTGATCCAAAGGCCAAAGCTGTGAAAATTGTCGCAAAACTCAAGAAAACCTGAAAAGAAAATCGTTCCACGTCATTGAAATTATCTTGTGATAAGTCGCCAAACTGGTTTTTGTGGTCGCTGATTAAGAAGTCGATAATTGAAAAATTGAAAAAAAAAACGTTTCCCGGAGAAACGAAGCAAGTTTTTCAATGAAATCTAATTTTTTACAAATGTAATTTATTGTAATTAATCCTGTTGATTAGTATTTGTGTATTCGATGTACATGTTAAATTACAAAAATTAAAAGTAATGCCAAAAAAAAATTGTTTGAAAATTTCGGAAAATCGAAGAAGATTACAATTTTCAATATTGTAGCTTTTAATAAGCAATTACAAACTTGTATAAATTCAAACAAAGATGTTTACTTTCTTTCATGCTGCTTCATTTTCCACATATCCTAATGTTATTTTTTTGATTTGAAAATTCGTAATTATCGACCACAAAAAAACCTATAGCCACTTATCACACGATATTTTTGATGACGTGGGAAGATTTTCCGTTCACGTTTTTCACAGTTTTCCCAAATTTCCCTAGATTTAATCTACTTCGGATCGAATAACGCGACGGTCAACAGGTTTTCCTCAGTTTTGCGACAATTTTCCCAGTTTTGGCTTTTGGATCGAATAACGCGACGGTCAACATCTTTTATGTATAAAACGATAATCGCGTGAACAATGAGTAATAATGTATGAAAATGACGTAATTTCCCTGACTTTCAGCTCATTGAATGAGTTTTCCGGAGAAATGACCTCGGATTCATGTTCAGCGACACAAAAAAACCATTAATTGTATAAATTCAAAGTTACCTTAAAAAAGAGGAGGAAAATAGGGTTGATTTAGCGTTTATGGGTAGATGAGAATTAGGTATAATTTGAATGATTCATATCGTCGACAGAACATTATGCAAAAATAATGTTTTCGATACTACCTCCCAAGCTTATACACTGGACTAATAGAGATACACGATACTTTATAATCTTGAATTTTTGTTCGATATGGACTAACTTATAATTTACCCGATGCCGGGTAAAACCGAGGAATCATCATCCTGGCAAAGCTGCAGAGGTACAACCAGACATTACGTCGGGGACTTGGAGGGTTCTGACCTCCCTGGATGAACCTGCCGCCTCAGATAGGTGGGAGGGCAGAACCCTGGTCCTTGGTACACCAGAGTCGGGTATAAAAACACTAATGACTCTCGCAAGCAAGACCTATTACGACATCGGCTCCAGTGTAATATCGCAGATCAACAAAAATACAGCAAAAACGCCTCGGTGATGCTAACTAGGCGCCTAGCTGCGATGTAGACAGGCATTGCACTAATTCAAGAACTATGGATCATTTTAAAGGAATTAGGTGCTGAATGCAAGGTTGAACGGGACACAAAAGCGGGTCGCATGAAAGCTTGCATTGCTTCGATAGGTTTGGACTCCAGACCATTTACCAAAACTAGATGTGGCGGCAGCTATCCTCCCCCTGGAAGGGAGGAAACAACATGTGGTCATAGCTTCCACATATTCACATTTTGATAACCAAGAGGTTGAAAAAGGGAACTGAGTGATTGGATCAGGTACAGCGAGAGGAATCGCTTATGATTATTGGCTGTGATGCAACTCACACCACCTGATGTCGGGCATTACCGAAACCAACCACCGGGGCGGAGCTTTGCTCGAGTTTCTAGCTACTACCAACCTCACGATTCTCGATAGAGGGAAGGAGCCAACACAAGTTAACATTACCAGAAGAGATAGGTTGTTGAGTTCACACTATGCTCTCAGAATTGAGACACATTAGAAGCTGGATAGTCTCTAGAAATCTCTTTGATCATTCTCAAATTTTATTCGCTATTTCAGGTACTCTTGAAAAAGAGGGGAAGACTACCAAAAGAGCCAGCAGGAAATCTGACAAACCTTCCCGAAGAAAATCAACTCGGCGTATGAAATGGATTGGCTGATCTCTCTCAGAATGCAATAACGGAGACCTACGTACACAACTGCCTCCCAGAAAATGGAGAGGAATCTACTAAATGCCATGGTGAAATAACCAGCTGAACGCAGCTTAAGATCGATTGATAACTAAATTCAAAAAAGCTCGCTAAACTGTTCAAGGATCAGACTAGAAAGTTTGACGGGAATCACGAAGGAACTATGGGAGGTGAGAGAGATCGGCTCAGGAGGAAGCTGAATTAGAAAAGTTACATTGATAAAACGTATTTAGTACATATTATACTAAAAAATTGAATGTAAGTAGTAATATACGAAATTGCTCTTACTTATAGCATGTAAAACATTACAAAATATGTTGATATTAACTTCAGTTCCCGAGATATTGTTGTATTTTACGAGCGTTTGCATTTTGATACCATACGCTCGAAAACGCCGGATAGCCGAGCTGCGGTAGAGTGTGCGTGGACTAGCGCGGCAGCTCTCCCTTCCACGCGCGCCACACAGCCAAGCGCACGAAATACCATTATAAAATAATTGTTTTAGCGATTTTTAAGGAAGATAAGAAGTTGAAAATTTGGACAGATGTTAACTAACTATTGAAGAAGATGATCCCGTGAAAAAAATAAGGCATTATTGCACCACAACTTTTTTAGGGCTATTTTACAAAAGTGTTTTTTTTTTGCATTAAGCTGCGGTTTGTAAAAAGTGTACATACGATCTTGCTGAAATTCTGTATGGTACTTGGTGGGCACAAAAGCAGAAACCTACCAGAATTTCAGCTATCACTCTTTGAAAAAACAAGAGCTATGAATATTTGAAATTTCGAGCAAAATCGATGGTTTTTTGCAATTTGCTGGGTCATCGCTGGTCCAATCGGGTTTATTCACAGCTCATTTTTTTCGTCTTTCAACGGCGCATATGGTTATCGAAAGCTTTTTCCCTCTTCAGCTCCATCCGTTGATTTCCGACACAAAAAACCTGTTGCGACGATTAAAAAGTGTTCAATTTGTATCATAATTATCTACTTAAAGCAATTTTTTTCAGAAATATCCAAAAATTACCGACATTTATTGCCAATTATATCATACTAAAAAAGGCGAATCGTGGAGCAATTGAAAATTATCGCAAGAAAAATCCTACAGTTATGCTTGTTCACAAACTCTTCGAACCAAAAATGAGATCCGTCGGAAAAGATGTAAATGTTGCTCGGCCCCAAATTCTCAAGAGCCAAGTTCGCGAAATTTCGACCAAAACGATGCTTGAGTTCTAAGATGATTCCAACTTCATAAGCCTTTAGATGAGATTTCATGCAATATTCTCCACATAATTGTCTGAGAAAGGCCAAGTTCTTGGGAACCATGTGGAGAGGTATTAGGCCTAGTTTGTCCATCGCGGATTTGTTCAATAGTTCAACTGAACACCTAGCTTTGAATCTAATCATACTATTCAATGCTCATGTTTTTAGTTGAGTTGTACAGGCGTCCAAAGTTTTCTGTCAAAGTATTCGACAAACGTCTCACTCATAGAGCTTATCCATTTAATTTGTGAGAATCATATGAATATCATTACAATGAAGATACTGTAGGATTTCCTCGAATCGATTTCTTGTCATACTATTTGAACAAGTGGTATCCCCAAGTCAGATCTAGAGTTCCAATATTGTTTACATGATGGAAGCAGGTGGTAAGACATCAGAAAATGTATGCCAATGAATGGTAATAATTGATTTTCTGTCACCTTAGATCAGACTTATAAAAAATATCTTCTATTGATTTGCCAATAACTTCTGGTGGATGTCAGTAGCTGTTGTACAATCTTAAAAAAATTGGACCCACATATCGCCTGAATCAAGATATTCCAGTATTTTTTCTTTTTCCACTTTCTTCCATTTGAGATTTGTGGGTTTAGTGATTGTATTTGTTACAGGACAGGTTTCAAACCCCGTATGGCACTGTGGAAATTATTCGCTTCTTGATGTTGATAGTCTAACGTTATTGGATGAGATTGAATAATGACTTCGTCATTTTTATCTCCAATCAGTTCCGTTGTAGAATGCACTTCATCATTATCACTAAATTGTGCCAATTCTCTTGTTGACGGTCCAAAATTTTTTCTAAGTAAACTGGGCGGACTGGTCATGTTCAATATCTTCATCAGTCAAAAAACTATCATCCAATGGTATATCTCTTAACATCTTCTACCAATCGTTTCAACTCTGCTCCAGATAATGGTCTCTTGTGAATCCATTTTATCTTTTAGTCTTCCATTCCTGACGGTACTTCCAATGGAAAAAAAAGAATAACTATTATCCAATGGTATATCTTTTAACATTTTCTGCCAATCGTTCCAACTCTGCTTCAGGCAAAGATCTCTTATGAATCTATTTTATCTTAACATCTTGTGCCAATCGTTCCAACTCTGCTTCAGATGATGGTCTCTTATGAATTCATTTGATCTTTTAGTCTTCCATTCCTGACGGTACTTCCAATGGAAAAAAAAGAATAACTATCATCCAATGGTATATCTTTTAACATCTTCTGCGAATCGTTCCAACTCTGCTCCAGGCAATGAATTCTTATGAATCCATTTTATCTTTTCGTCTTCCATTCCTGACGGTACTTCCAAGTAAAAAAAAAAGAATATAAATTTCATGTTCCCTTATTCACGAAAAGCAATATACGTAAATGAACAATTTTATTATTTATATACGAAAAAATAATTTTCGAACACTTGATACAACGAACACACCACAACTTCTGGACCAATAGTCGCGGCAGATGTGTTTAACAATGTTCATTGCATGTTTACATTAGTTGCATCAATCTGAAATGTACTCGAACCTAGAAACTGTTGACCTGTATATTTAGTTTGTATATACTGCAAGCTATCAAACCGCATGATTGCGGACCAAATCTTACTCCTCATTGAAGCTAACGACACTTATCCAACCAATCAGAACGGGTTCAAATCTGATTGTTCAACCACTTCCGACGTACTCGAATGCTTATAACTCATAGCAAGTAGACATAATATATATTCAGATTTTTCTATGACTCCTGATTGCCTTCCTTCGAATAATTTAATCGTGGAGCTGGCGCTTCTGATATACCTCATAGTGTTCACTCACTCATTCCACAAGGTAGCTTATTTAGGCCCGCTTCTATTTCTATCGTACACGCCCCACCTTCAGTACATGCTGAAATCTCAACATACTATATACCCAATGTTGGTCAGTTGGAAGCTGCTCTCGAGGCTGTATTTAGTTAATGTGGAGTACATTGTACTTCATATGGGCAAAAAAATCTTCAAAATTAATTGATACATCAAATTTTTCTCATTCTACTACTGAACTATTTGAAGATTGAAGAAATTGCATAGTGAAAAATGCAATCATCCTTGGAAACCACCAATTTTCATCCAATTTTATCATAGTTGTTGAGGTAATATGCCCAGTTTGAGTATATAGTAACTATTGTGGAAATAGATGAAAGAGAAATGACTGTCTATTTTGTATCAAGAGAATTATCCAGCCGGATATAACTCTACCTCACATGTTATCTGATGAATTCTGCCACACAATGTTGTGGCCGCCCCCGCAATTAAGGCATTGAAAAATAGACTGAACTAAATCAGCTAGAGACTATAATAGTATTTAGTGATCTGTAAAATGTAAGCCAGTATTGTTCGTTCACCATTGATGCACGGTGCGATTGTTTATGTTGTTCGGAAGTCCTGGTTGTAGTGATAATTTATTTGTAACTAGACCTGATTTGTTGAATTTGATGAATTTAGAATTATCGTTTAGAATACGAAACTTTTTTTTTCAACTATTGCAATAATAATTAGTTTGTTTACATAAAATTAACCAGTTGAAGAACATACTAATCGTGAGACTCAATTCTTCATTGTTTATAGCATTAATAATAATGATTCATCCCAGTTGATCACTTTTAGCCTGCCGCGTAATTCTTTTCATGACCGATATTAGCCTCGGAATCATACAGTATTTTATTTTGCTATTAGCTGACATTCGTCTCATTTCTCTATCAGTTTATTCGTACGATCGAGAGAATGGTGAAATAAATCAACGCTTGAGGGGAAATGATAGAATATGTGACGTAATTTCCTGCATCGCATCCATCATTTCAGAATTCGCATCACTTAACCCAGATACAGGTACTGTCGTCTTATAAAAACTCGTTTAATTTCTCTCAAATCTATCACAGAGCTATCATACATATTTGATCGTTAAAAGAGCTATAAAGACAAATTTCTGGTTTCAATCGTGATTTCAAAATTTTTTAATCATCAAAGATATTGGAAAATTGAGAATTTTAAAATTACGAACAGTAATTTCAGTTACCTGTTATAAATTTCACAGTACTATTCTACAATACTGACAAAAATATAATGTGCCTTATTAGGAGGGCTAGTAATACCTGTGTATTGTAGGTAGATACTACCATATAATTCTTGTCAGTGATTTGAGTTAATCACTTGAATTATTTGTGGCAAAAATTCAAAAAACAAATGTGACGTATCTGAAATATATGATTCCAATGATCAATTAATAAAAGATCCCAAAAAATTACCAAACATATTTAACAATTTATATTCATCTATTGGTAATAAGTTAGCTAGTAAAATTAAACCAAACATCAATTATAAAGAGAAAACTAACACCCAAAAAAACTCGTTTTATATGACACCGGTAACTGTGAATGAAATAAGAAACATAGTTATCCAATTAAAAAATAAAAAATCACCTGGTATTGATGGTATAAGAGCAGAGACCCTAAAGAATATCTGCAACTATATAGTTGAACCTTTAACATTCATAATAAACAGCGCATTCCAATCTGGTATATGTCCAACTGCGTTTAAAACTTCAGTAATCAGACCAATATTTAAGAAAGGGGACAAAACAAAGGTACTGAATTATAGGCCCATATCATTAATTACCTGTTTCACGAAAATTTTTGAAACTGCCATAAAAAATCGGATGAAAATATTTCTCAAAAATATAACATTTTAAAAAACAATCAGTTTGGTTTTAGGGAAGGAGTTTCAACACTAGACGCCATTGGCAAATTAACTAATAAAATCTATAACTCCTTAGATAGAGATGATTGCTGCTTGTGTGTTTTTATAGATTTAGAAAAAGCTTTTGACACCGTGAACCATACCCAACTTTTAGAATGTCTGGAACACAGTGGCATACGAGGCATAACCTTAACTTTATTCAAAAACTATTTAACAAAAAGAAATCAAAAGGTAGAGATAAATGGTAATTTCAGTGAAACATTAACAAACGAATACGGAGTACCACAAGGTACGGTATTGGGACCACTGTTGTTCAATATTTATTTAAATAATTTATTTATACAAGACACGCAAGGAGAGATCATCAGTTTTGCCGATGACACTGTAATTTTCTATTGTGCTACAAATTGGACTAAATTAAAATCGATAGTGGAAACAGATATGGAATCTGTAAAAGAATGGTTTGATAAAAGACAACTCTCAATAAATATTGACAAAACATATTACATGCCTTATGGGTGTTACTCGAATTCACTACCAGAATATGAGGAATTGAATATAAATTCAACAAACCCTCTTAAAATTAAAGAAATTAGCACAATAAAATATCTAGGTGTAGAAATCGACAAACACCTAAGATGGGAAAAACATATGGATTTCCTTAGTAGAAAAATAAGGACACTAATACCTATTTTTAAATATTTGAATAAAATAGTAGATACTAAAACATTGATAACTGTCTACAAATCATTAGTTGAACCTCATATAAGATACGGGATAATAGTATGGGGAGGAGTCTTAGACACTCATTTATATCAACTAAATATAACACAAAAATGGATATTGCAACTGATATTAAATGAAAGTAGATTGTATTCTACTGAAAAACTATATGAAGTTACACAACAAATGGATATCCGGCAACTATATACATTGCAAATTATGATAAATGACCCTCCACTTGAAAACATAAAACCAAATAACAATCCATATAACACACGAAATAAAAAATACATGATCCCCATTGAAAAGATGAAAAAATCAATCGGGCAGAGATCACAAGCTTACCTTTATCCAAAGTTATTCAATATCTTAGATACTGAGATTAAAATACTTTCAAACAAAAACATTTTCAGAAAAGAGTTGAAACAATTTATACTGAAAAATAGAAAGAAAATAAACCATGTATTCTCAACAACTCGTATTTAAAAGCATGTTTGTGCAAAATAAAAATTAAAAGCTACAATTTTATTTCTAACAAACTTTATTATTGTTTTCGCTGAAAACAATTAAATTCAATTCATATTAAACTTTTTATTATTTTCTCATTTATCGAATGATTCAT
The DNA here is from genome assembly GCA_958510875.1 of Endomychus coccineus. Taxonomy (NCBI): domain Eukaryota; kingdom Metazoa; phylum Arthropoda; class Insecta; order Coleoptera; family Endomychidae; genus Endomychus; species Endomychus coccineus. The sequence goes on from OY294067.1 coordinate 217,660,153, forward strand.
TCAAATTTTATTGAGTTACAAAATTAACTTATAATGTATACTTTTAAACTGTAAATATAAATAAATTGATATATATATATATATATATATATATATATATATATTAAATTATCTAAGTTATCTTCATAATTCAGAAAATTTAATTCTATATCTCTTAAGTTACATACACGATAGTGGCCAATTAGGCAAAGAAACTTTAAACTTGTTTATATATATATATATATATATATATATATATAAATGTACATGTGTGTATTATTATGTTATTATATATTATATATTATTATTATAAAATATTAATCTAAATATGTCATTATAATGTAGATATATGTATGTGTGTATGCATATGTATATATTCGTACATTTCCTCACGCACAAGCTACGGCTTCTGTGAGTATTGTTCGTTTATTTATTAATACAAAATTATTGAACTTTTGTATTGTAACTAACTGCATATTGAAATAAACTTTATTATTATTATTATTTGAGGAAATAAAACATATTAGTGCAATGAGGAATATGCAGATAGTGTTGTACATCTTTCATCAAAAAGGAAAATGATTGTTCACCCGGGGATGGTTCTGGGTTTAAGCATTAATCAATCTGGAACAATATCGTAGTTTAAAAATTCTTTGATGAAATCTGAGCAAAGTTTTGTTTTTCAATGCTATTGTATATCTCAAACAAGACTCAAATAGAAGCATCGCTAATAAGCGAGCTGAAGCATGATGCATCTTCCAAGCATTTAACAGAGTCTGGCACCAAGGCTTACTTGAGGCACTTCCGTTCTATGCATATTGCTTACCGCCTCAACTTTGTCGCTTGCTGTCGAGGATCCTCTCAGACAGATCGCTTCATGTGGTGATTGATGGGGTATCCTCCGATACAATAGCTGGTATTCAACAGGGATCTCTCTTGTCATCAACTTTATTTCTGCTCCGCATCAACGATTTGTTGCAAGTGATCACCTGCCCCATTCACAGCTTTGCAGATGATGGTACATTTCATACCGCTTTCTCATCTGGAGCTCCTATATCGCCCAATGAAGACAGAGGAGCGAGACGGAGGCAGGTTGGTATGATAAATGGAGACCTGGCAACGATATTGAAATGACAATCTGATGAGCTAGTAGAGTTCGATGCTACCAAAACTCTAGCCTGTATCTCCTCCCACAATCCCCAATACTATGATGTCACGATCAGCTCCAACAGTACCCTTCCATGGATTGATCATGTGAGGTCCATTATGAAAACTGCTCCACGAAAAAACGTTTCTTTATGCCATGAGAAGAGCTATTATACATTCCAGCAGGTTCCCATAATCTAAGCACAGATTCGACCTCTCCTGACTACTGTTCACATGTTTGGAGTTGGGCTTTCAAACATACGCTGAAGCTTTTGGATTGTATTCAGAAGAGAGCTATTCGTCTGATTAATGATGTCACACATACGAATCCTTCGACGTATCTAGAACATAGTAGAAATATGGGCGATCTCTTCTTTTACTATAGATATTTCCACGGTCGGTGTTCATCAAAAATCTCACTTTTATTCCACCCGAGATATTCCAGGTAGACGGACTAGACGAGCTCTAGCTAGTCACCCCTCCATTGTCAAGTTCGAGACCTGTCGAACTTCTTCCTACCAGATTAAATTTTTCTATCAAAGGGCGTAACAATAGAACTCTTCGCCTAGTGACGTCTTTCCTCATGCCTATAAGCTTCAACTCTTCATAAAATTCGAATGCCTCTCTCCTCTGTGAACATTCCACAGCATGCTCACACTATATTCTTCGAACATCATAAGGTTTCCTCTCGTGTGATCAAAGTATATGAAAATAAGATTATTCAGGTTGAATATTGTTAATAAAAAAAAGTGTAAGGATTGTGAATGATGTACAAATAATTGCAATACTGAAGTCCATGGAAAGAACTTGTTCATGGTTTGCACGCAAAATATTGAAGATGTAGACAGTTTTCATGTTTTTTATCAATCAGTACTATTTTATTAGAATGTATCTAAGAAAAATGTTTTCCGTTATTACAACTATCGTCCTTTAAAAATCTTCATTTCTCAAAATCTGCGTAGGCAAAAATACTTTTTTTTATTTTTAGTTATTCCTTGAGGCCTAAATATCTCAAACGTAACTCAAATGCTAGAATAAAATATCCAGTAATATCTGGGTTAAGCTCGACTAAGTTATATAGTTTATATGCTGTGTATGATCAGAAAATGCAGTTGTATGAATGTAAATATAATCGAAACAAACAACCTCCTATCAGCAAAAAAAAGCTGAGTGTACAGTTCTCGCGATTTCAGCATTCATTGCACCACATAGCATAGTTCAAAGGCCGAGATAAGTTGGGATGGGACATATCTCGCCAAATCGTTTCTATGGGAAACACTTGTTTCAATTTATCTGAACTTAAGAAGTCGAGAAAATATTATATTAGTTTATACAGAATACTTCTGGAAGCTCTAACAATCATTCACCTGCCGTAGAACACTCAACATTTGTTTGTCTCACAGAAGGAAAAATGAATTTAAAAAATATTTTACCAAAGATTCCGAAAATCACGACGGTACGGTAATTGATGCCTATATTTGTGTCTATTCCACTTTCTCTGAAATCAAATTTGGAATCTTCCATATCTCGGAAAAAATATGCATCACGTTCAAAGCTGATGAATATGTATCATACGCAAAAGATACAAATATATTGATCTAATCCATAACGCTTTACAAGAAAAGCAGAAATCGTGAATCGCCTTTTTCTGACGCGATTTAATAACATGCTACTACACTCGTATGAGAATCAATGGGAAATAAGTTGAGACATGTTGATCAATCCTGAGGGTCCATGTGATTCGTATAATCGGAGAATAACTCTAAAAAAGATAAAAGTTGATTTTTATTTTTATTATGGAATGATTACGAGAGACCGCAATTCCTAAATCTTCCAAATTATCATTACATTACCGAAATGACTTCGTTGGTATCATATTTCAAGAGCAAACATCATTGGAGCGTCTGATGGACTATGATTATTCACAAGCAATTAAGTTATTAATTCCAACCCTGTATGAATTTCTCGATACTCATACGGCTTGGATTATAGAAGTAATCCGGCTTAGCGGGAACTAACCAAAGTGACTGCTCTCGCTGTCTGTGCACCTGATGCCACAAATAATTCATATGGTAAGTGAAATTATTAGCTTTGCCACTGGACGTTTATAATTTAGTAGGATTAATGATAATAGGCACTTTTATTTAGTCAAGCGCGAATGGAACTTTGTTGTGAGAAAAGTTATTTCACAACACCTGGGATACGATGTATTCAATTCATAATTTATAACGCCACGAAAAGGCTATTATTCAAAAGCTGTCGCGCGGTTGGAATATCTGGAAATAATATAAATTATTCTCAACTTGAAATTAGTAAACTTTCGTATTTAATGTATACATTTTCAAAGCCTCAATTGCACCCCTAGAAATACCGATGCTTTAGAATATTTCTTCTCCAAGTCAACTTAGTACCTATAATTAGTTAATTCTATTATTTCAAAGAAATCATTTCATGAATAGAAAGCAGAAAATACATTTTAATATGAATAAACTTTACATTTGAATCGTATATATAAAATAAATGAGAAGGGTCGAATGAATATTGGCAAATCCCTCACGTTGTAGAGTCTTATAAAAACTATAAAAAAACATCATGAAATACCTGAATTTCAAATGCGACTATCTTATATCAGTCCAGTTAATGAAACCGAGAAAATGGTCTAGATTACCAATTTTCGCGATGGATTCGGATTCTGATGCAACTCAGAGAGCAGGTTCATATGGTGTCCGGAAGGATGTATGGGAAGTACGAAACCGCGCTTTTTTAAGGCCGAGTTATTGGCTAGAAACCGTTTGGGTTTGGAAAACAGTAACAAAAAAAGTGTCAAAATAAATGTGTGTGTCAAAATATCGTTTCAGACGTTCTTGGAAAAATCGCCAATATCTCGGATAATATGCAGTTTGGACTGAATTGAAATATCTAAAAATGTTTCATTAGGTTTTATCGATACTGTCCATTTTTTTTTGATTTCTCAAGAAAATGTTCTTCCTACTTCTCCTCCTTCCTACAAAACGTGATGTTTTACCGGTATTTCTTGAATAACTCGCAAAATATTGTTTTTTGGTAAAAACTTGTCGAGATAAAATATATTCATTTTAATATGACAAACAACAACAGTATAAAAATTTGATTATTCTCAAAATTGATCATTTTTGATTTTTGAGATCATTCTTCTCAAAGGGCTGTAACACGGAAGGGAGGCATCTGAAGAAAATCGTTGTGATCCCAAAAACCCAAAAAAATCATTGTTTTTTATTTTGACACGTTTTTACCGTTTGCTCTACTGTTTTTTGGCCGATAACTCGCGATCAAACAAACAGCGCGGTTTCGTACTCCCCACATATCATACTCGACATCATATGAACCTAGTCACCAAGTTTCATCAAATGCTGAACCCATGGCGAAGATTTGATAGTGGAAATGTTTCATTTACGGGTCTAGATTGCGAGTCTCGGTCTAGGTATTGGTATCGTGATTGTTCTATGATGGTCACTTGCAAACGGTATAATCACATGCTGGATTCTTAGAAACGACCGCTAGAGTCGAACACAAATAAATATATTCAATTTAACTGGAGTGAATCGAACAAGTAACAACGTCATATTATTGAAAAATCTTTGTTTTGCAAGTAAATTCTGGAGTGAATTTGTCAAGGTATGTGTAGTCTCAAAGTCTAGACGTTTCGTTTTTTCAGTCGTGGATCCAATTCTCTTTTTCGTTGCTCAGAACATTACACAGATTGGGCTTGTATCAGTGGTGTATATTGATATAATAAGTGAGAGCGAGATTCGACAAAGATGGGGATAAATGGGCGTTATTCATTCTATTCATAGCTAGATCATTTCATGAATGATGTATTTCATTCCAAGCTGTTGTGTGGTCACCATAAAATAATTAACTAAAGATGGATCTAGAACGAGAATTGAATTAAAATATTCGATTACTGTTACCAATCTATATTTTTCTTCGTTATTGTAAATCATTTTGATTCCCATTATAATCATTCAGATATTTTATTTCAATGTATTATCTTAATTCAAAACTTAATTTAAACCATTTCCTGTCAAATAAGAATCCTCAGGAATACGCTAGCTCTCAAATGTGTAGACTACTTCATCTGACCAAAAATGAACATGGATGATACATACGTTCCTGATCACTGAATGAGCAAATGACAGTTGTCCTATCACCCTTTCCTCATTTGTTGCATAACCAACTGCTTCCTGCGTAAATTTCATAAGGACGCTGTTCAATCTGTTCAAATTTGAGGTAAGACATATTTGATTCAATTTGTTTCAATGATCCGATCGGGGTAGGTTGTTATAGTATCAGTGTAACTTGTTGTTACACTGTAACTACCAACCCCAGAATGCAATGTCAGCTAAAAGATATTATTAGAATATGTGAGTGTATAATATAATTCTGTTTTGACTACAATTATTCAATGGTAATTATTTTCTTCAATAGGCAGTGTAATGAGAAACTACAAACGCAAAATGAACTTTTGGGAAATGGAAGATCCATTAGATTAGTTGCTCTATTGATTTTATGACACAGGAAATTCAAAAAGCTTAGAAGTAAAGGTATATAATATGTCTCAATTTAATATAAATTGATAAATCTCATTATGACTCCCCGCAGTTTTTATCGACCAATTTTTTTGCTCCTAAAAAGTAAACTCGGGATTCTATGCAAAATATCCGAAGAAGTTATTCGAAAACGTTGACTAACTTTTCTTATTAACAGAACCTGATGACCGGGATCCCCTACCATCGAGTATATAAGAAATAAGCAAATTCTTCTTGATGAGTTGAAACCAGAACTCTCAAATCACTTAGTGGAATGTTCCATAATGTATTTTGGACTGTGCACAAAAGAAGTCAGAATCTTAGCTTTCGAGTTTGCCATGAGAAACAACATTCCTGTTCGTCAAGCTTGTCAACAATAATCAGTTGACTGGTTATCAGGATTTCTTAAGCGTCATCCAACCCTACACGAACTCCTAAAGCAACCAACCTCGCAGAGCAGCTAGCTTTAATGGAGAGAATGTAGCAACATTCTTCAATCTTCTGGACGAAGTAATGGTGCGGTCAAGTTTGAATGATAAAACATCTACAAGGAAGATGAAACTGGTGTTACAACCATTCCCCTGATAGGGTGATAGCTAAGAAGAGTGTTAAACAAGTAGGATCTGTGACATCTGTTAAACGGGACACCTTGGTTACACTAGCTTTAGTTATAAGTGCTGGTGGTAATACAATTCCTTCGATGTTCGTGTTTCCTCGCAAAAATTCCCGAAACTACTATGTGGCTAACAGGCCACCTGGGTGTATTGAAATGATACGAGAAGATTTTTTGTCATTTTCCTCTCTCATTTCATTAAACATTCGACATGTTCGAAAGAGTGCCTTGATTTGCTCGTTTTAGACAATAACGATTCGCATCTCCCTATTAAAGGCATAGACCTTAGCAGAGATAATGGTGTGGTAATTTTAACTTTACCGCCACATTGTTCTCATAAATGGCAACCGCTTAACAGGTCTATCTGCCTATGGTCCATTGAAGAAGTACGTGAATTGTTCTTGTGATAATTGGATGAGGAGCAATTTATGAAAGCCTATGTCTATATATGATATAATTATGGTATATGGCATTGTGCGAGATGCTCTGCCATCAGCTGCCACCACTACGATCATTCAATCACGATTTCGGGTTTCCAGACTGTATCCTTAAAACAGACATATGTTCTCTAACAGTGAGTTCCTCCCAAGTTGCGTGACTGATCGACCCAATCCTAACGGCAAACAAGAACGGATTATATCCAACAAAACTATAAATGAACAAGGAAAATAGTCAATGCAGATGGAGTGAATATAGGAGAAACCCTTGAAACACCCATTATTGTTCGAAACACACATGCCATATTACAGCCTTCAGACATACAGTATTTCCAAAAGCCGGAGAACGAAAAACCAATACTAGAAGTCGCAAACGTAGAAAAGCTGCTATTTTGACAGAATATATTCCTAATAAAAATGATTACAGGAGGAAGGAGAAAGCGGAATCAACAAGCAAAGGAGACTAGAAAACTTATTGAACCAGACGACGAATCGAATGACGACGATGATGCATGATGTTCGGTTTGCGTTGAAAATTTTTGCCAATCAGAATCAGGCGAAAAATGGATAAGGTGAACTAAATGTCAGGGCCCCGATCATGAGAAACGTGTAGACGCAGATTTATGATTTCCTTGTCAAAATTCATTGACTCAGAAGATGATATTTGAAGTCGGAACAACCGACCCCAAAGATGTAACAACCAACCCCGCTGAGGCACTAGTTGTTAAAATTGACATTACTTGTCAACATAAATTCAGTTTTTTTCTAATTAGTATTGAAGAGATTTAATTCATTTTTTAATTAGATATAAGTATGATCACAATAATTTTAAAGTTTAAATTATTGATTTATATCATTTTTGAGTTGAAATTGTAACAACCAACCCCAACTCCGCTACTAATGCTAGTGTATGAATCCTTGTTTGTGAGAACTGGTATGTTCAATACGTTGATGTAAATTTGGGTATGATATGAACACTTGATTTTATTGAATGCTTGAATACGGTTAAGGCATAATGATGGAACCTCTCCAATCGCTTCAATCCATTCAAGAAACAGCTTTTTTGAACCGTGAGTCCCTTTCATTCTGGAGAGATGGCAACTTGCATCATATCGACTGAAATTAGGTTAACACAGAAGAATCGACTAACTCGTACTACCCATGTGGTCGCCATTCCCACCATCTACGCTATATTTGTTGAAATTTTTATTCAGCTATAATAATTAATAATGTTCCAAATTCATATGGCCTCGGTAGACGGCTCACTTTGAATATAATGGATAATAATTAGTGATCGCTTTGTTGGGAGAAATAATAGCAGTATCTTTAATATTCATGGATATATAAGGCGCCATCTCGAGCGTATTCAATAATTCAATTGACAGTGATATCGTCGTGGTTTTCCATTGACATATGATAAGATAGACGGAATCACTTTATTCGGGGATACATCATTTAAGCGATATCGCTGTAGGAAACACAAATCCAATAATTAGAGTACTAATTACTGAAATTCGATTTAAACGACACGAGAGCTACATGCAAAGTGTTTCCACAGTCGGTACAGTTCGCTGATTAGTCTCTCGTCAAGTGCAATTTCTATCGGGTTAAATTGGATTGAATTAGCTCGTGTTTGTCAGAGGAACATGTAAAATTCCCCCTGTGGGATACTGGGGTGCGCACTAGTCGCACCGACAACTCTTTAATAGTTATTGTGCGTATCTGACAAAGATGTTTCTGTTCAATTTGCACTACCAGTTTTGCGGTCACAATAAAATTCATCGATATTCACATAAAATATTGGTTACAAAATGGATTGGAGTGTAATATTTTGATGAGAGAATGTAGTAACTATAGCTTTACTAACATTGTAGCTTGTTCAAATATTATAAATTACTGTGTAGAGTAAAAGAAGTACACTTTGTGATATTTTCTTCAAGGAGCTACGGTGTTATTGAAACTATAGTTACATTTATTCATCAAATTAGTGAAAATTAAACTTGTAATAGTTCAAAATGCGTGTTGCTCTAAACTTTCACATTTGATTATGTTTGTCTCCGCCATAATCATATTATCATATCAAATCATTGAAATTTGAATTTCTCATTATCCAGGTTTCATTTCATGATAGAAAGTAAACAAAAATATTAGAGAAATAATGTGTCGAATGGTATTTCATCCAACATATACGTTGAACTAATTCATTTGTAGGTACATAAAGTAAGTGTTCTCACGAAGGTATTTTCGATTTGGTGTGAATGTGAAACCAATTTTTTTGGAAAAAACATCAAATTTTGTTGTTTGTCTAATAATTGTATATCATTTTCTGTTCCATCTAAAGCAAACGACATTCGCGTCATTGGAACATCGTCGATATTACTTCAATGAGAACATATGTAGAAAATACTGAATTTTCAGGCGATACAAAGTTATCAATAGCTTCTGAGGGCTTTCAGTTTCTCAGACTTGTACGTTCAATAATAAATTATAGTGTTCAGCTTTTTATTTATGTGGTAAACAGATTAGCCTACAATGTATAAACTAATTTTTTTCAACACACTTTTAGAAAGTATCAAATCCATGAATAACGATCAGATTTTAACATATTATATAATTCTAACAAACTTTGTCAGAATGTATATACTATCCCCAGATAGCGGCTAAACCATATCTGATTGGTCGGAAGCAGTGATAAAATATACATTCTGCCACAGCAGGTTAATAACGTTAGTAATATTTTGCCGAATACAAAATACATTTCTTATGAAATTCCTAAAATTTCGAGTTTTTCAAATGAAATAATAGCAGTAGTTCATTCAATCATAATGACAACCGTGTTTTTTGGTTATCAATATGTATCACACGTAAATATTCATGGGTGTCGAAAGTCAACCTGACAGCAGGTGTAAGTATAAAACATAGAGTTGTGAAATTTATTATGTAGACCATTCAAATATAATTTCAATGCAACATAGAGTATAATATGACGTCTTTCATTATCGGGTTCTAAATCATTTCCAATACATTATCAGTTCTTACAATCATTAACATTTGACCCGCAGGAGTGCTATTTTGCTCACAAGCGTTTGGGAAATCACGTGATCAATTGATCACAGTTCATTGACAATGTGAATGGAGTTATGTCCCACTTCTTTCTATATGGAGTTATGAAATGTAGTGGCAAAAAGTTTTATTCTATCTAGATGTGCTTGATCGTACCAAATTCCAGGAAATATTTTCGTTCCATGTGATACTCTCTCTCGTCTCAGTTCGATTCATCAAGTAAACGGATGTTATAGCGGCCTCATCTCAGATCTCCCTAATCAACCGAGAATCGGAAATAAGGCATCTAGCCGCTTTCATAAAGGTGCGGTTAGATTATACCGCAACATTACTTTCTTCTAGATTATAAACAACGTATACTGTATTCAAATACCTTTCTCTCCCCGTAATATGTCCTTGGAGGCTTTAAATGGATATTCTCTTCCATTGTCACAACTCTGTTTTTCTATGTGTGTATTAAGTTTTGCGTAGACCATAGATATATTCAAGAAAATTTTCCATGATTTAACTATTCTCAATAGATAACACACATACAAAAACACAAAAATGGAACAAAAGTGGTCAATAAAAGTTGCTAAATAATTTTTACCAATGTGTGTAGACGGGCTGATTGGACCACAAAGTGTCACTGCTTAGAGAATACATTCTGTTTTTCTCACACCTTCGATAATTGGAAATGACAAACGTGTTTCTGTTCCTTCGAGACAAATCTCACATAGACTTAGTACAAGATACTTCATGGAGTGATCCATCCTTCTGTGTCGGCATAATTTTATCCGTTTCCTGTGTTTTATTAACGGTAAAAAGCTTTGAGCAAACAACATAAAATTTTTCAACTAATCATCCATAACTTCATTATTTTTCATCATTCCTTGTTTCATCTTCTTTAAGCAATACTTGCAAACCATTCCTTCCAATATCCTCAAATACAAAAAATTTTAAAACTATCCATGCTCTCCTGGATATATTAGAACTTCCTTCACTCTCGAACATCAATCCCCCCCCCCCTTATCAAGCAATAATACTTTCACCTTTCTCAGGAACATCTATATTCTGGCAAACCTGTTCTCCATTCCCAATGTTTTTATTTGATTGAGTAGATACCAGGTGACTGTCCACAAGAAACTTTACACATTTAAGCTGTGGCACATTGATTTTGATGATAAAACTTCACTTACCTAGGTTCAGAATTATATTGATTCATCATTAGGAGTTTCTTGGACTGCAAGCCCCCACTTGCGTAAATTTGGCCTCATTCTTGTTTGCTACACTTCTTGATAAAATTGTTCGAGATTCTGTCCTTTATTTTCACATGAATGGCATCTATTGAGAAACATGAATTATTATGTATAACTTAAGCAATGTACACGTCTACATATGTCTTGATAGAGGAGGTGAAATCACAATGGTAAAATGGACAAAATATCAAGATCTCCTGTTCGACCTCCGCACGGTTACACCGGCCATAAGGTCTTATCAACTATAACTTTAGATGAATGTGCGTGAATACTTAATCTATAGCGGAGCATCGAACTGCATTGTATTCATCAATGATCTACTATCCTTTCAAAGGTTTAGATTTACAAAAATATGTGAATCTGACGGAACCAAAGTGTAAATGTATGCTTTATTGATTGCGTTGGTACTTTGGTTCTCTATTATTACAATGAATAGATTGAGAATTGTTCTAGACGATTGGACAGTATATTCCTACCCTTATCAAAAACTCTTATCTCAGTTAGTGTTTCCATGTAATTCAGAAAAGAATAAATGACTATGATTGATGAAACGCGTCTGCAGTCTGAGTCTTATTTAATTCGTAGTAGTAATATAGAACCAAAATACCAAGAAAACCATTAAAACATATATTTTGTGTAGTGACATATAATGAACACATTCATTTTGTCCCAATACTCAATCAATGTTGCCAATTTATTAATAATAGATTAGTAACACAACTTACTATTGGGTACTGTATTACTATACATATATGCAACATAAAACCCGACGACCCAAACATAACAAAAGTCGTAATGTACATTTTTGATCAGATTGGTAGATGCAGAACGTAACTTTTCATTTGAGCAAGCAAACAGAACTCTCTACTGAACTCAATATTACTTATGGACACGGTTGAGTTTGATATTGACATCACAACTCCTCAAACATGAGATTATTGATTTTTACGTGGAAATTTCCTTCCACTGCTGAGAGTTTCTCTGAATTCATACTATAAATAATCACAAATCCGCTCTAAATGTTTGGAACATTCATCTATTGTTCATTATAAATTCTTTCAAAATACCAAAATTCTTTGATTTGTGATCTTGTAAATACTCTATTGTTTGGAGATGTATCGGTCTACAAGAAGAGAAAGTATGAAACAACATTATCAGTTACCACAATCTACAGTAGGGGTGCATCATTTTAGGATCATCAATGCAGAGAGTTGGTTTCATACATGTATAATATTTCGGGTTATGTGTGTAGATACCCAATTTAATATATTAATGTGTAATTTGATTTGAATAAAACTTTTATAAAACATCATTATTCTGAATTGATTTTGCAACTATTCTAGTAAAACGACAATTAATGTAATTCATGTTAGATTCACGTTCAAGTTCGTGGGTCAACACGCAGATGTTTCGCAGCGGGTTCAAATCTGCCAATAATCCCGCCTTCCACCGCTAAATTTCCCCGAGGACAGATGTGCTATGATCCAGGCGGGCCCGCTCGCTGAAACAGATTGCTACGGATTGTGGAGCTAAAATCCACAGTTATGTGTCAGCCTGATGAATCAATCTAACTGTCTACAAGGCGGTAATTGCAGTGACTGACTACTTTCATATAGCTTCACCGCCATTGTAGGATTTTCTACGTCACTAAGTCGAAATTAGAGATCAAGTAGCCAGGACAGAGGGGTAGTTGAAGGTAGTTAAGGATTGCTATTGTTAAGACTCCATGGGTGGCTCGTGTGCTATATTATTAGATTACAAAGGTAGTATTAATCGGCCTAATCGCTAGTGCATTATGATTCAGTATAGCTACTATTTGAATTAATATTATTTTGATTCACCAAAATGAAACGATAATAACATTTAAAAAATATTTCCTGAATATTGATCATGATTCAAACAGTTCGTAATAATCATCAGAGTTTAAACAAGTTTGATATAAGATTTGTGAATCTAATGGCTATCAACTTCGTGAGATCACTTTCTCTTAATAAATGTTGGTTACTAAATAACTTAATCTAACTATTTTGTAAGCTGCCACCCACAGTATAAAAATGTGGTTTGCTTACGTCCGTACTTTATTTGTCGCAGACCTGGTACATTATTTTAAATGCTGTAAAATGTACCTATTGCTTGAAGTAATCGTAGTAATTGAAGTATAACATGTAGAGTTTAAATGAAATATGTATACATAATAATGGAATTCCTTGCAGAAAATACCTCGATTTGATTAAAATGTAACCTTCTTCAAACGATATGTTGATGATTGTGTAGCTGCATCCCAATAGATAAACGTGATGAATTTTTGAATTAATCTAATCATTTTCGTGAAAAATCTTGGCTCCCGGATGGATTCCACGTCACAATAGCACTACTTGATGCCGACGTTTCGTCAACCATTTCAGGTGGCATCTTCAGGGCAGATTTGGGGCTTGTGAAACTAATTATTTCCACCATAAATTACAATTCACAATTGGTACCTAAAATGATTTTCTAGATATAACTTTATTACAAAAATTTCTAAATAAATGGTACACCAAATCTACTTCGTCAGGGAGATATATTAATTTCAATTCTGATATTCCTAAAAAATATAAAAATGTTTCATCATGAATCTGATGAATAGAGCTATCGAACTAGGTTCTTCAGAACCAAGAGCTATATCGATTGAAAAAACCATAGTTACTTTGGTAAAGAATAATAATTTCAATAATTTGATAAATTCTTTAATTAAGTACAAAATTCGTAAAATTTGATAACTCCTCCTGTACTTAAATATGAACCAGTAATGTGAAATCGATTACCATATATTAATGGTCTACCATATATTAATGGCCTTGCGGAAAAATTAAGTGATATAGTGAAATCCCATCTCTACATAATGAGAATTATTTAAACCAGAAAAGTATTTCTACAAAATTGAAAAGTACCTTCTGAAAAATAACCCATTCTGTATATTCTATCTATGTCTTGTAAATATTGCGAAAAAGTATGCATAGGCCAATATTCCCAATACATCGACAAATGATTGAATATACATAAATATACAAGTAATTTATCCAGAGCACTTGATAAACATATAAAAGACACAAATGATTCATTTTACCACAATACAAAAATTTTGAATATTGAAAAGGATAATGAATTAAGCTTGATATTAGAAAATATACAAAATCAGAAGAACAATCGTGTTGATGTAAAAATTCCTTCTAATCTTTCAAAACTTTATATTAACCTGAATCTAACATAAGTGAATTAAGACATTTAGAGTTATAACTTCCACTTGTCTATTCTATTCAACCTCAGAACTGACATTGTCATATTTCTGATAGTGACAGTTTTGAAATTGAATTTCATAGAGAAGTGAAATGTAAATCATAGAATAGCAAATTCTTAAAATTTTAATGGTTATTTATATTTGAAAAATCATAGAATAGTATTATAGGTATATAATCAGCGAATTTCGATTCTTTTCATAAACATCAATTTGATAATTAGCTATATAATATAGTATTCATTCACAAAGTATACATAATGAGTTAGTTTAGGACATAATTGAGTAGATTTGGGGTTTATTGTGAATGTTAGTGGAAATACCACTAATACGAGTAATATTCAAAATAAACCCTAAATCTACTCAATTCTGTTTCAAACTAGCTCATTATGTACACTCTGTAAATAAATATTATGTTATTTGGCTAATTGTCAAATTAACGTCCATGAAAAGGATTGAATATTTGCCGCTTGGAGTTACTCTTCGCAAATCATTTGATTTGATCCCAGATTATTACATAACTGTTCGACATTCTATAATTTACTATTTGCATCTGTGAAGATCATGAAATATGATTAACTACTGCATAGTAAAAATGTGAAGGTTATTTGAAGAAACAAAGTTCGTACTTCAATTTTATAAAGTCAATCGTACCTCAATAAGCCTCATGGCGAAGGATTATAACTAACAATTGACAGTAACTATGTATTATTGAAAAAAAGAGTATTATTAACTACACGAATGATAGTCAACAACAATAAAACCAACAACACTTGGCTGGGAATTAGAATGATATTATCAGAAAGGATATAAAAGCAATTCATCTCTAATCAATTTAATTACAGAGAAAGTCCAGGATATAAGAAGCAATAATCCTGATTTTGTCCCGAATATATTATTACTTTCCATATAAAAACAAAGTGATGATTGAGTAATATCTCAAGTTGAGAACTTCTACAAGTATTTAGTCACATTCAAGCTTAAAGTTGTTTGAACAGATTCATAGACATTTTCACATTTTTAAGTATATTTATGGTCAATTGTAATATTTTATTGATTAAGGAATATAACATTATGTGAATATTGTATTTGAATCCAACAGCTTGCACATCTTGAATTGCGGATGTGAAAAAATGTAAATAAAAAAAATAAAACAAGTTTTAAACCCGAGTAGGCCAGGAAATTACGATGAAGATACCCATGATTTTTTCAAAAAAATTGCACTAATATTTTATTGGAACTACTATGCGAATGAATCTATTTTGTTATTGAAAAATTGTTTTATTTGGTTCAATATTCAATTACTATTCCACAAACGATATTCCTCTTTTAATATTACTTTGTTATATATGGCGATTTATGATCTAATCCGCAGAATGTACCAATGTTTTTACAGAACCGACCATTAGATCTATGTCCAAAACGAACATCTGCAAAATAATCAATCCAACAATGGTTATCTTCGTTAAAGTATATTTCATCCAAAAGGTCAAATTTTTGAGCATGTGACAAGTATTGCAAAAATAACATAATTCGTCATAGTTTGAACATTTAAGTTGCAATTTTAACCCTTTGTTTCTCCAAATACATAGGATGTAGAACAATATAATACTTGGCTATCGACTTCTGTCATAGTCTATAACTGTTATCCGGATTAGAGCAATGATGTGCTGGAATCTGGAATTTAAAGCTCACAAAATAGTTTATACTTCTGGAATATTTCATCAGATAAGTTTCCATATCCAATAGGATTATTCTATTATTTTACTGCCACTCACGTCCCGAGATATGTATTATGAATATCAGTATTATGCTTGTGCGTTTAATGAGTGTGTGGTTCTGATATTAATTTCTGTACGATACAAAAACTCAGAAAAACAAAATGTAACAAAGATAATTAAAACTCAATATGACGACTCAAGTTTTCAGTAAAGTAAAAGGTATGTTTTCACATAGGTAGATCTTGCCGTAATATAGCAGTTAGATATAAAGAACATCTTCGTTCCTTTAAAAATAATAAAACCGATTCTTCATGTGCAAATCATATTTTAGAAACAGGCCATACCTTTCCTAATTTGAATAATGCCCAAATTTTACATAGTCAAGATGAAATTTCAAAACTAAATGTATTAGAGTCAATGGAAATTTTCAAAGGAATGAAGATGTATGATAATAAGATCCTAAACGATCAACTAGATTTATACTACAGTAATCTCTTCAATGTATTATTAACCTGATTTTGGTATTCAAAGTCCGTTAGTAAATATACCCGCACCACTAAGTTCCTCACGGAATTACCCAATCACCTTTTTTTTGCGTAGAGGAGGAGAAATCTTGCATAGACGCCTCGGGTGCCCGTGCCCCCGGGTATGCCGGATTCCTACCGACTAAAACCCCTCTTCCGTGAGGATGGTTCTCCATCCTAAGGGGAACCCCACAGTTCTGCGGTCATTATAGTCCTATCGTGCCCTCGCTTGTTTCTACCTCCTCATCAGTTCGATGTATTCTATGAATTTCAGTAGCCTGATATAGGGGATTCTTCTGATTTCCTCGGGTGTAGTCTTATCGTCTCCGAGGTATGTCCGACGACCAAACGTGTATGCCGTGCACTGACACAGCACATGCATAGGTGTCTCATCTTCCATGCCTCAAGCCCTGCAAGTGGGCTGATCTATCAGTCCCATCGTGTAGAGGTGTTTGTTGCATGGGGCGTGTCCGGTCAGGAATGCAACAAGATTCCGTATTTCTTGTCTGCTGAACGTCATCAGAGTTTTCACTCGTTGCTGCTGGAGATCATCCATCAGTCGCTGGAGTGCGACATACGGGGCAGTTCTCTCCAGTAGGCACGGTGCTCGAGCCATTTTTGGATTATAGATTTCGCTTTAGCGAGTGCGACGGCAGGTTATGTCCCTTCTCGATTGGTTCCTTCAGACTCCAACACCAGTGTTACTCTAGTGGGGTTCATTACCAGTGCCGTTAGTTCTCTGACGCAATCAAGTACACATTGTGAGTTGATTGTGTATGACTACAGTGCCTCAAGCACTGTCAGGTTGCTCACTATGATTGTGATTTGTCTATTCTCATAGGCTCTCTCCCTCATAATTTGAGCACATGTTGTATTTACAACTATTTTTGCTTGGAATTCTGTCGCAAAGGTCCCTAGGTTCGAAGAAATTCTTCCCCCTTGGTCCGTTTTCTCGACTATTCCAGCACCCGTACTTTTTTCCGTCTTGGTGCCTTCGGTAAGCCATATCGAATACCCTGGTACCATATGAGGACTGCCCCCAGCGGGGCATGAAAAGCACGGGAGTGCTGTGAACCTTGATCCTGTCGGATCTCATCCCCAATGGCCCAGGTGATCCAAGCAATCCGAAGATGCTTCGGCCTTTTTGGTCAGCCTTTACTTGGCCTATAAGATCGAAGCGATATGCTCCTCTTATGGCTCCTGCCTGAACGGCGAGGTGCAGTGGTTCCAACCCCAACAGCTTCTCCATAGCAGCCGTTGGGGTGGTCGACATTGCACCTGTTACTCCTAAGCATGCCAGCCTCTGAACTCTGTTCAGTGAATGCTGAGATACTTTGGTTTTCGTTTTTGGCCACCACACGATGGCGGCGTATGTTACAATGGGTCTCACTATGGTTGTGTACACCCAGTGTACCATCCGTGGAGTGAGTCTCCAGGTTCTCCCGACTGTACGACGGCAGGTCCACAGGGCCCTTATCGCTTTGTTAGCAATTTTCTCCGGATGATTCCAAAAGGTAAGCCTTTCATCTAGGCTTACCCCAAGATACTTGACCGTGCCCGTCATCTGTATATTTTTCCATACAAAACTAAGTCTTGTATGTTTCCAATGTCCTTTCTGTTTGTGAAGGGTACAATGGTTATTTTCGAAGGATTCACTTCGAGTCCTTCCTTGTTGCACCATTTTTACACGTTGTTCAGTGCGTGTTGCATCAGAGATGCTATTGTGCTCCCAAACTTTCCTTATGCTATAATGACGATGTCATCCGCATATCCGATTATGCAGAAGCCTTTGCTCTCAAGGAGTATCAGAAGTTCGTCCACCACCAGACTCCACAGCAGAGGTGACAGTACACCTCTCTGCGGACATCCTCCAGCGACCCGCACCTTCTTTTCATCGGAGCATGTTGTGAATTCATCTGCAAAGCAGATCTTCCACCCCTCGCTCTCGCGTTCCTCGGGCAATTGATTCGAATGAGGTGTTGTCAGAAGCTCCCTCTATGTCCAGAAAGCTCGCTAGCGCAATTTCTTTGCATTCCAGCGATTTTTCTGCTCTCTGTATTAACTCGTATACTGCCATTTCACAGGATTTCCCGGTTTGGTAAGCATACTGATTGCGATGTAGGGGATTCCTCATAAGAGTTCCATCTCTCACATGCCTGTCGATCAGTTTCTCAAGGGTTTTCAGGAGGAACTAAGTTAGACTGATAGGACGGAAAGATTTTGGCTGGGCGTAAGACTCTCGCCCTGGCTTTGGTATAAATACCACCTTTGCCGCCCTCCATTCTTCCGGTATGTAGCTCAGTGCCAGGCTGGCTCTCAGCATTTTACACAGGATAAGGGCCAGTATATCGATTGCCTGCTGCAGTAAAGCTGGCAGTATCCCATAGGTTCCTGGCGACTTATATGGTTTAGATGAATTTATTGCCCATTTGATTTTTGATTTGTTAATGATACTCACGGCCAGATCCCAGTTTTCCTTTCGCCCTCTCTTTTGAGGTATGGGGTCTTCTGGTTCTATTAAACTACGGTCGTTTTCACACCGTGATCCAGGGAAGTGAGTCTGGAGCAACAGCTACAGCGTCTCTTCTCCTGTTTTGGTGTATCCTCCTTGTGGTTTTTCACAGGAGCCGACTTTCTGTCTTGGTCCAGTTGCTAGTACCTCGTTGAGTCTAGCGTAGCATATCCTCTATGCCCTGGCAATACATCCTTCACGAGGTCCTTCGCGCTTTCTTGATATCGTTGTTATACGCAGTCAGTGCCATGCGATATTCATCACAATAGGTGCTGATCCGCTTGGCTTTGTTGAACAGTCTTCTCATCGTCATCCCCAATGCGGACAGTTCTGCATTCCACCAAGGGGCAGAGCTTCCCTGTCTTCTCGCCTTCACGGGGCATGAGGCTTCAAAGGCTGTTATTATGGCTGAGGTAATAGTTGTTACCATTGTATTTAACTCTGTAGTTTCTCACGATAGGAGTCCCACGTGGTGACTCCTGGGTTTCTGTACTCTGTAGGCAGTGCCTCTAACGATCCAATTGTGTATCGTATGTACATGTGGTCGGATAAATTTGGTTCCTCCGCCACATGCCAGTTATGCACTAGGCCATTTATGCGCCCGGTACATACCGTGATATCGATGACCCCCCTTCTCACACTTGTCACAAAGGTCGGTTTGTTGCCCTGGTTGCACACTTGTAGGTTGTGCGCCATCAGAAAATCCAGCAATACTTCACCTCGTTTGTAAATGTCTCTGCTCCCCCACACTGTGTGGTGTGCATTGGCATCACATCCCATTTGGGCTTGGGATTTCAAGGCTCTGAGATACTCCGCAAGAGTTCGTATTCCTTGGGGTGGCGGTGCTTCCGTCTGATCATAGGGTAGGTATGCTGATGCCAACAAGAGGGTTTGCTCTCTTCCTTCTATCCGTAATTTGAGTCTATTCATTGTTAGGTCGCGACTGCAGTGCTTCCACAACGGTAAAACTTCAGCTGCATCTTTTATTAGTATGCAAGTCCGTGGTTTTTGTTCTGACGGGTCGTGTATGATCCGCATCCTGAAGGTACCTAATCCCCCGATTCTTCCCTCATACACGTATGGTTCTTGAATTAGGGCAGCGCCTAAATTCGCTTTCATCATATATGCACCGAGGGCGGCCGAGGCCTCCCTACAGTGATGGAGGATGATTTGCACAACTTGCATTTATTGCTGCTGAGTCGAGGTTTCATCCACATGTCCCTCTTCTTCTAAAGAGTTCCACAACTTCGCTGTTCGATGAAAAAATGAAGTCTGGTATAGGTCTCGAGCTTAACAGTGAAGGGGTGACTTGTTTGAGCTCGTCTAGTCCTCCTATCCGGAATCTCTCATGATGGAACATCCGAGAACAGATGAAATTTCTGATAAGCACTAACCATGGAATTATCTATAGAAAAGGGAGATCTCTCATCTTTCTACAATGTTCTAGAAAGCTCAATGAACTCGTAAGTGTGACATCATGAATAAAACGAATAGCTCTCTTCTGGCAGAATCCAAGAGTTTCAGAGTATACTTGGGAGACGAACTCCAGAACGAATCTGTGCTGTGTAGATTATAAGGAGCTGCTGGGACGTAAAATAATTCTTGGCGCGGAATAGAATAAACCAAATTTTTGTGAAACGGTTTTCGCAATGGACCTCACATGATCGTCACATGGAAGGATGCTGTTGTTGGTGATCCCTAGCATTGTTATGAAAGACTTCATATTTGTACCTGACATCATCATATTAGAGATTGTGGGATCCGCCTTTCTGGAGAAGACGCAAGCCTCAGTTTTGGTTGCATTGAACTATACTAGATTATCGGATGCCCATTTCAAAACCTCTGCCAGATCTTCATTAATTGCGTCAACCTATCCCTTTCTCGCTCCTCTGGCTTCATTGTATGGTATAGGGGCTCTAAATGAGAAAGCGCTATAAAGTGTACCATCAACTGCGAAGCTGTGAACTGAACAGGAGGTCACTTTCAGCAAATCATTGGTATGGAGCAGGAACTAAGTTGATCTCAAGACAAGTTCCTGTGGAACCCCAGCATTGATAGCCATTGTTTCGGAGCATACTCCGTCAACCATCACATGGAGAGATCTATGTGAGAGAATACTCGATAGTGAGCGACAAAGTTGAGGCGGCAAACCATATCACGGAAGTTTCACAAGAAGGCTTTGGTGCCAGACTCGGTCATTTGACCGAGATATCCAATGATTCAGCTGTAGGTTCTTCATGTTTTTTCACTAATATTTTGTGAGTGCAGCAATATAGGCATGCCTGTCCATCTCTATTCCTTATAGATTAGAGTACAAGGACTAACCCAAAATCACCACTAACTTTTGGATGATGCCGTGTAGACTTCAGCCCAGCAATACATATCTGTGAGCTAAAACGTCATAGGTGAACGACCAAAATGCCTAAGAAATGGGTCATCAACTATGAAAAATCACAAATGTGAATAATGAATACCCGCTATTCGCGCACTTCAATATGGTGATAACAATTATGGGAGCAGCAAATAATACTTCGAAAGAACAGATGTATCGTATTTTCATATTGATTCAGCATAAGAACTACGAATTGGAAAATTCAGTAATGAGCCACAGCCTCACCCGGACTATACACAAATTACCTCTGGTACCGTAGTGATCACGGTGAAGTTAATTACAGAAATTGCAACGATTACTATGGATTGGAACATTCGATTTGTAGTAATTGATATATAAACTATTATCCAGAAACGAAGACTCAATATACTTTACGTTAAATTAAAGGAGCCAAGGGAGTAGTTGGAGGCTGTTCCGGATGTTCATTGTTAATGTGCCGCGGGTGGTCACATGCAGTAACAACTTCACAGAGCCAATCTCAAAATGTCCTTTCGCATGAATGTATACATTGTCCTAATTGTATGTTATTTGTGTACGTTCTTTGTTACGATTTCTTTTCGTTACTGCTATTGTTTGCTAAATACCATTATTACGTGGAGCAAATAAGAATTTAATAACCTGGTATTTAAAAGGATTACGACTTACATAGAAGTTTTCAAAGATAGAATTAATTCGTGCTACAAAGAGGCTTATAATTTCCATAGGTACAACATCATTATAACTTTGAAGAATGAACAGCCAGAATATATGAATGTATTTATTCATTTTGATTATGAAGATCATATAATCTTCTTAACGAATCGAACATTATAATGTTCTCAGTAAAATTCATAACAATATTACATATACTAACAATATTTCCAGTTTCCTCCCTAAAAAGTAACACAAATCGATTATCGCGAGGAATAATGAGAGATGTGTGTAGTTGTGGAACAATTAACCAACTCGACGCGTAAAATATGAAATCCAACCTCAGAGGAATAGTTCACTGAATTATGAAGTTTATTATTTGGTGCATGTACAGATGTCTCCTAAATAAATAAGCTACATAACAATACGTTTGACTCTTGTTCATGGCCTTCGAATATCTGACACATTTTTGATAAGCCACAAAAGTGGTATTCACATAAAATAAGATCACAATAAATCTCAGTGTGAGGGGTACATACCAATCAGTTCCTCATCATCTTTGGTGAAGACTTAATGCAAAAATTGCTTAGTATCCACAAATATATGACCAAAGCATTTACACTAACTTATTACTTCCCTAGGAAAATATTCCTGCAGGGCCTCTTACTACTTCGTTAACATAATGAAGAAATCCTAAGTAAAATTGAATCAAGGCATTAGATAATATTGAGACTGCAATGGATCCTCCGATCTACAGTCTCGTAGAACTACGTTCAAGTGTATTAAATACATATTACTCAACTCACCAGAAATAGGAATCCTACAGGGATTGAACCCATATACCCCTAGTACCCGTTCACCAAAAAGGAATGTTTAATCCATGAAAAAAATCCTCCAGCCATTAAACTAGTCCGAACTTGAAACGGGTTTGTGCATACTTGCAACATACTCCAAACTATATTCCATATTGGAAAACAGAGCTCACCTTAAATTATTATATTGAACTAAGATATAGAATGACCGAAAAAGATATTCTATAGCGATCAAACCTGGATATGTTATATAATGATCAAAATTCCCGAAATGATTTAAACGTTAAGCTGGAGGTAAGTTGAATTATTCCTTGACAATTGTTCGGAAAAATAGGAACCGTTTATATTAGATACCAAAATGCTATCCACATGTCAACAAATCCATAGATGTGATCATTCTACCAATTTTGAAATGTAAAATTTCAATTACTGACATATCAGTGCTGCTTCCTTACACTCTACTGTTACGCCTGTCAAATTGTCATGAAAATTACCAAATAGATGTTTTAATTTGAGTACGCTTGAGGGATGGTACTCTGACTAATTTCCAAAATTCACCAAGATTGCTGTTCCTTCACGCTATCAGTGGGTGTGATATCACATATGCTATTTTTGGCAGTTGCAAAAACCACAGAAGTTTGCTAGTTCTAAGGAAATCCTGAACCAACATAATAGGGATTGGAAAAATTTGTGGAACGCTGTAGGTTTCGGTTGTATGGAGGTGACATAGCAACACAAAACCTAGATCAGCTTCGATAAAAGATTCTCTTGAGAGCTTCCACATAGACGAAATTCAGCCTCCAAACGGAAATGCTGTTCAGCTGTAAGCAATGCATACAACCGAGTTCAAGAGTGGCTAGACATGAATAACGGCACATTGAAGTGTGGATGGATGAATACTCCGCGGAGAATTTAATCCCTGAAACCCAAGTACACAGTAAAAAATTTGGTCTGTGTAAAACAGTTAGTGTAATGGGTGAAAAATTAAGAGTGAATTTTGGTTGTTAAGTGACTATTTTTTGTAACACTAGAATGATATGATATGAGCGATACTGTTTACACTAACCTACTCTAGTTTAGTTGTTCTACTTTTTTCTGCTCATTACTTACACTACATAATTACATTTGAATTGTTCCAGTGTCGAATGTTCTAGGTTTATACTAGACGTGTCAAATGCATAGAAATGGAGAACCCACTTCACTAACCTGAGTGTTGTGACACTACCAATTGCGAAATGCCGGTGGTTCAATCCGCATCCAACACGTTACCCTAAGTACCCACATTCCCCATTGGCGTTAGCGCGTTTGCGACTCTAATCCTTTCTGGATTTTCTTGTTTCAACAAGCTTCAACTTGTGTTGCGTGTACTGACTTAAATCGTTCAAATGACCTGTGTAGCTTTATTAGTTCTTATAAGGTAAGTGTTGCTGTTTAATCTTAATATAACCTACTCATTAGTAAACTGGACATGGTCAAATAATAGAGGTGATGAAATGTGTTTTAATCCAAATAAAACGCCTCAAACCCAATTTCTGGTTCATAATATTAATCAGAAGCACCATCGGCTGTAAAGTTACTCATACACCTAGTTCTAATGAATACCAATAGTAATGCCTTTAAATTACTTAACTCAGTCAGTCATAGTAGACATGACCTTATAGTAAGGTACATCATACATTATTTTTTGATATTACATTTAATGGTATTTTGTGAAGGTTCAGTTGTGTCAAATAGGAATTCTAACAAACCGATATTATTAAAAAATTATAAATTATTGAGCGATTTATGTTTAGAAAAACATTAAATTTTTATTAATGAATTTTAATGGACTTATTATAGTGACATCTGAAGAGTGGGTCTTATTGATCGATTCTCCAAATATCTATAATGGATTATAGTCTCACAAGGATAATATGTTACAGGTAACCTGTATGGTGAATTTTTTTCAACTGAAGTATATTCATTGCTCGAAGCTGGCCAAAGTGAAGCAACACTGTATATATCAAGAATACGAAAAATTAGGTAAGCTATTATACAAGGTCATATAACCAGCCTCTGAATTTTATATCACATGTACTATCGTGTTTAATATTTATTTATCATATATTTGATGGTATTCAGATTCAAATGCTCCACAGATTCGTCAATTCACCGGAATTACTCAGTTGTACCTATTATGCCATACATTTATTTCCAGATAAACTTTTCTATTTGCAAGTAATGTATTATTTATTCACCCCACTAGGTAGTGCAGAGCTAGATTTAAAGTAGACCAAAAATAGTATTTTGTTTAACAAAATCGGTGCAAATCCAACACTAGGCAGTGCGAAGCTAGAGTAAATGAACACTAGTAACAGTATTTTGTTTAACAAAATCGGTGTAAATCCAACACTAAGTAGTGCAGAGCTAGAGTTAACGTACACTACAAACAGTATTTTGTATACCAACATCAGTGTAAATCCAACACTAGGTAGTGCAGAAATAGAGTTAACATACTCTGAAAACTTTTCACCAAAGTCAGGGTAATATTACACTAAAATAATAATTTTGATACACCTACATTTGTTAATTCACACAATTAGAGTTTCTCAGTATATATTTCACACTAGCTAGATCTGTGTTCAACTCTGGGTTATGTTGCATCTCATCTGCTGTAGTGTACAAGATACTCTAAATAAAGCCACTATTTATTACTAACGTTAGAGTAAAGTTAACATTAAAATTTACTCTAGATGCAGAGTGAATATTTCACCAAAGTCAGGGTAATATTACACTAAAATAATAATTTTGATACACCTACATTTGTTAATTCACACATTTAGAGTTTCTCAGTATATATTTCACACTAGCTAGATCTGTGTTCAACTCTGGGTTATGTTGCATCTCATCTGCTGTAGTGTACAAGATACTCTAAATAAAGCCACTCTTATTTATTACTAACGTTAGAGTAAAGTTAACATTAAAATTTACTCTAGATGCAGAGTGAACATTTCACATTAAAAACCTATATAAAATATTTCTAGTGTTAATTAGAGTGAAATGTTCACTCTACCATTTTTACTGTGGAAGACCCAGCTCTAGGGCTAGCAAGAAAAACTGCTCGAAAGAATATGATAGTCGAAGAGCAGGACTGAATTGCACAACCATTTGTGAATATTACAAGGAGCAGTCCTGTGAAAATACACCGCAATAAGTGCTAGTCTTAGATGCGAAAGGGGACGCTTCTGGTCCCACCGACATGCTGGGTGAAACCACGATAGACTTACAAGTGAGTGTATCGTGGGTGAAACCGTATACGAAGGCGAAAAAATTCAATTGGTTGTCACTCTAACACTCGCACAATTCTGGAAAACAAAATTCTCTATACCATTGTATATTACCATGTGAATAAATATTTTAAGTTGCGTATAAATACATTTTAATGTTAATATGACCCCTCACTCCTATCAATATAAGTGAAATGATTTATATTCGAAGGTTATCTTTGTGAAGCAACGATTCTTCCTGAAACCTGATATCTCGTGAACTATTTCACTTAGGACAACCATCGAATTTCAAATTACAGCAAATTTACTCTTGTGTGATAGCTATTATCGTAGGAATCATTTAGAAGGTAAAGAGTGAAAACTGGCTGCAAGTTCTCACATTTCTCCGTTTTCGAAAAGTATGCCAACTTTTGAAGAGCCATTACTCTGGAACAATTCATTGTGAAAAAATTGATCTTAGCCCAAATGGGACAAATTTATATGAATTATGTGTCGAATGCTAAGTTTGGCAAAAAGGGAAAATCCCCGCAAATTTCGCGATTTTTCGGACAAAATATTTGTTGGCAAATCTGTGAAAATTATTCAGGGTATCAGCACATATATCTTATTGATAAATGAACCCCAATCCATTCTCTACTATTTGGCTTAGCTAACTCGCAACTTTTAAAAATTGCTGCTTCATCAATGAAAATGGTGTAGGAGTACCATGAAGATGATTCAATTAACCACCTGATGTCATACCCTCCAACTTCACAGAGATATATTAAAATGTTCTGTTTCATGGGTGTAACTAGATAGTGGACTTATTCTGGCAAAAAACGTACTGATTATTCATAAAGATCCTTTTGAATTCCACAATTGTACAAGGTTCGTGGATATTCTGTACAAAGTACAAAGCATTATATTAATTTACTGAGGTTTGCAAACAATGATGTATAAGCTAGGAGTCGGAGATTCATTCTGACGAAACTTTGGGAAAAAATTTATACTGGTTCAAGAGTATATGGAATATGTTCAAAACACCGTAACAAATACAAATCCCAGTTTTAGAGAAATTTGGTTACATTTTGCAACAAACATTTCTTAATTTTGTAATTTATTCTCTATTTGGCAAGAAAGTGGTAGGCAAAGATATTATTTTCAATCTATAATATTTAAAATGTTTTAAAAATATAAATAAGTCAAAATTATGACACAAACAGCTCCTCATATAATATAAGGGACCGAACCTAAAATAGAGAATAAGAGCACACGGATGTTCGAATTTAAAGATTCATTAGCATAACCACCACCATATACCTTCCTATACGACAGCTGCGTCAGACACGTCTCTCAAAACTTTATATTGCAAAAAAAAAACGATAGTCGTCGTACTTTTTTTGATCTTCCATCACTTCATTCGTTGAAGGAAGAAGCGCATGAGTTTAATCTTTCAAAAGCATTCCCAGATGTAAGTGCTTGTTAAAATTCCTGAAACAATATCTCCTGTTCGTATCTGGATAGAAGAAAAAACGATAAAAAATGTAATATAGATTATGTAATTCATATTAGCAATTTACAATCAAGTATCAGCTATACGTTCTTTATATATTATAATAATAAATATATGATACGAAAAAATCATATTCCTTCTTGTATTTTTTGTACCCCTAATTAAAAGTTGCTTCTTTTCTTCGTTCAATTGAGTACTTATTCAAGTATCATAGAGCGAAGACAAAATGGTACCTACAATTGCAATGGACTCTACAAAAAATTTCATCGAAAAATAATTCTGGCTATAACGTGCTTGTACAAGAGTCGTGCACGCATAGAGATCGCTTATGGAGTAAATGAAATTATGAGCAATAATCACTCCCGGAATCCATCCGCAAGCCTATAATTTTCAAGATTAGCTATCCGCGGAAGTCTACTATTCAAAATAATCACTTTTGAGTTATGCCACATTGAAGTCCCTAAGGAATGCTATAAAGTTTTGCCCTATCAACTTATGTTGTGTTATGGAATTTTAATTGTAAAATACAAGTTTGGCCAAACGATTCACTATTTTGGGCTCAAGATCGGTATGGGGTTTGTTGGTGACTTGATCTATTTCAACTAAAATTATCAAAATCGGACCATTAGCAATCCATATGCAAATATTTGGCATATGTATAACATATATTTAACAAGAAAGGCAATAGCCGAATTTTTCACAAGTTTTCCCCAGAATTACTCCACTAAGAATGTTGATGAACCTATAACTCCTGATTCATCACCATTGATTGCGAACCTCATTAAATTAATACCATGCATTATTCTTTTGTACGGAATATTCATTGAACCCCGTGTCATTGTGGAATTCAAAAGGATTTTCATGAATAATTAGTACGCCCTGCAATAAAAACTTGGTAGTATGATTTGTCATAAAAAAGTTACCATTATTCCTTAGAAGATAACAAGTCCATTCAAATGAATTCGGTTCAAGTATCTGAGATTTAATTATTTCAATTTTTAAACATCCGTTCTGGTGTAATGATAAACATCTTGTCTGAAGATGAATCATTGATACTGTCATTAATTCCAGCTTTCAAAATAAGATTTACTGTGCTAGTTTGGAATTATATTGGACGATTTTGAAACGATTAATTTTAATGCTACTTTTGTAGCTTGTTTGATGATGCCATAAATTAGAGCTATATTTAATGCATCGGTTTTAAACCAACAACGATATACTTCATAACCGTAATATCAAATTGCTTTCGGTACATATGTGAACTACAGACTACATAGTTACATTGTTGGAATGCTCTCAGTTTATGAATATAGGAAATGTTTCTTACAAAATTCTTTCTCAATCAAGAAGACTTCCGAAGTCGATTTCAGAAGTTATTCGGAAGCTATGAATTGTACCTATTAACACAGCGGATTCCATGTTGTCGTAGCGTTAGGTAAGGACATATATAAGGTCACTATTTTTCGGAAAAATTAATAATAGTTCTACACTGCTTAATTTTTTTCATTACTTTGAAATAAGTGTATAATGTCAAACACATATAATATAAGGAAAAATGCTAGGAACTATATTTTGAAAAATAACAATATTTTTCAATATGTATCAGATTTGATACGAAGTGCATCAACATATCTATTGATGAAAGTCTCTTAAACAATTCAAGTCTCTATTGAAACAGAGGAACACTCCACCTTTTTCGCATTTTTTTTCGTATTTTACATATGAGTTTCTAACACAAGGGTCTCTTCCATCTTGTTCTTGTGGTAGTATATATGGGCTAGTGTAATGATCCGAGATTATCACTTTTGGGTCCTTTGAATAATTCAATCTGATTGGAAAGGAAATTTTATAAATTATTATATCTTGATAGAACATATGATATATCAGGCAGGCCTAGCGACGTTCTCATGATTTGATCTCTACTTTCCGGATCACCGACTTCTAGACCAGCAAAGAAAGTATGCTTAGCAACGTAAGTACAGCACGAGGCCAGTGGTACTTTTTCCCTGAGTCAGGATCAATCCACGTGGAGTTAATAAGAACGGTTCTTGAGTCTAGTCATATTGCTATTGGTCGTTTTAATAACATATGAGCAAGGTCTGCCCCCGGTATTTCAAATTAACCATATTTTTCAAGCTTCGCCTCGATGGTTTCATGAAAACCTTTAGAATAAAAAAGAAGAGTTTTTCACCACCTACTCGTTCGGCAAGTTCATTGCTTGCATTAATTCAAGTCATATAAATTTTGCTTAGATTCCACACTTCACATTTCTTTTTATTGTTGTTGAGAGAATGTCTATAAAGTAATGGAGTAATTTTCCAGTCAAGTCAAGTAACCATAATCCAGGTTAATTTTAGTTCCTGAGATGATATTTTTCCGAAACCAATTATTATCCCTTTTATTTGCTGACTAAATTGAGTTACCAGATTGAGATTAAATTAATTATACAAGTTATGTGTATCCAATTTGTGTTCATATAAATCAACGGAGAAATTGGTTGAATTCAACCTACGTTAAATTCTGCTTGTAGTATTGTGAAAAAAAGAGGCATGTAGCTCTAGGTAGCTTGCATAGGGGTAGTTTGGAGCATTGAATCGGCTCATAGTTAGAACCCAATTGTGAAGCGAAATTGAACGTAGTACTTGTGCAATAAGGGTTATGTATCTCTAGGGGTAAAGCAGTGCTGGACTTGTGCGCGTTTCTCGGGTTTCGCGGAAAGTGTTTGTTCTCTCAAGAAATCATTTGGTGACAATTTCATAACATGCATAATTTAATTCAACGTAGAACTCGAGTAAATTCTCTGTGCCTGATTTCTACAAGAGATCTGAGAGGGAATTGTGATATGAGCTCAACAGGGTCAGTGCATTTCGATTGCCAAAGAACATCTGTTATACTGACTTCAACCTCTGATTCGGCGATATAATATAATGTGGTTATTTAATCATCAGATCAAGCTCCTCGCTCCAAGTTCATTTTGTTAATATGTTTTCTTTCCAACCATTCAGGCTTGTTAGAGTGATCAATTGTAATTCCGCTTATCGGAGATCACTCGAAGGATATTACAAAGTATCAGGTCGTTAGGTTTACCCTGGTTACCAAAAAGCGAGGAATCCTTCTTTAATTCTGAATATTATCTATCGATCATCGGCGTGCTAATTAGCTTGCACTGATTCCAACTCTCTTAAGAGAACCTGAGCAGAAACTCGCAGCGCTGGCGGACGGAGTAGAACTAGCGACATTGATAACGGTTTCCCAGGTTCCCACTTGGCATGAACCTGAATTAGAACCTTCTCTAAATTCATATATATCATTCCCGTAATCAAATTTTGGACTAATTTTATAATCGCTTGTTGTGTTGTGATGTACTAAATTTGGTTACTTTTTATCCAATACATATATTTATCATTTAATTTCATCAACTAATCTAACTGGTGATTCCTAATCACCTAACAGTGAATACGACCATTAGAATTCACGCTTGAATAGATATAAAGTATAATTGTACGTAATTCGAGACAATCCCTGGAAGAGGATCAAGACATCGTAGACCTTCTAGGTGGACTGAGTTACACACCTAGTAGTGGTGGCAGCTAGAAAGAACCTCAAGGGTACATAGATCAATTAAGATCTTTGATACTCGAGCAAGTATCAACAAACAATTCTCAATTCATATAACACGTCGATGAGGTATTAATGCTACCTGAAATAATGCCCAGCTGACTGTTACAAGTACGAGGTTCAGCGGTGATATAGTTTTTCAAACCTATTAACGTGTCTGGAAAAATTGAATCTGGAGTAAGCTCAGATTTATAGAATATACGCTCGGCGGACTGTTACACTAGTGGCCGATACCGTCCGTTCGGATATATTGAGGAGGGATATAAGGAGTGAGGCCGTTTTTCTCTGTTTCAGCTTTTTCCCATAGAATTTGTGAATGGTCCTCCTTGCTTGGATGTATACGGTTCAATTTGTGCTCGGCAAAGACTTTCCGCTAGCTCCATTCTGAATTCTGCCAGTAATATATACTTTTTATTTTGTTCTCTGCAGTGCCTTCTATGTAGTGTCTAGCTTTTCACTAAGGTCTAATCAACTGAATGATAGAATATACGAATACACCATCCTTTGATCCTAAGTAGTATCTTGTAACTTCCGATCAAAATGTCGAGGAAATCAACGTCGCTCATGTGCTTTTTATATATACTCCTCAACCAGATCTGGGCATGGAAGCTTCACTTTTGAATTCGATTCCCTGTCGAACCGCTCTTCCTCATGGCATGGTGGCTCGTCAGTAAGAATTGAATACCAGGGTAACTAACTAGGATTACCTCCCCTCCAATGGGCTATCCAAGTAGATGCAAGGCTTGGTGCCTCCAGAATATGAAATACACTGGAGAATGTTCATATTGGGCCAGGACACACGGGCATCGTAAAAATCGTGACCGGGGACGTGGTAGGCATGAGAACAGATCACATTCCAAAACGATACTCTGTTGAAAACACATTCAGGGTATCAATACCAGAAGGGACTGAATGGGAACATTCAAACCTGGGCGACATTGTACAGGGAAAAATTTGGTATACAGACTGAAAAAGGTGCAGGTGCAGGAGTATACTCAAGAAACCCAAAAATTGGCTTCAGCCATTCATTGGGTAAACACATATGTGTCTTCTAAGCAAAGGTATATGCAATTCTACAATATGTGAAGGGAAACATTTGTAGAGCCATCGAAGATGAGCAGATCCACATATTGGACGACAGTCAGACTGCACTTAAGGCAATGAGAAGTCAGGGAGTGACATCCCGTCTGGTATAAACATGCATAGAAATACTAGAAATACCGTCAAACCGAAACCGTGCTAAGCAGATCTGGGTTCCGGGGCATCAGGGAACGACAGGCAATGAAAAAGCCGACAAACTTTCAAGAAGAAGGCCGGAGAACGGTCCATATCCAAAACAGACCACGGGGGTACCAAAACGTACAGCTCGAAGGTCTGTAGAAGACCGGATCATGGAAAACCACAAGGAATACTGTGAAAAAATCACAGGAAGAGAACATGGAAAGAAATACATAAAATCCCTGTGTAACAAGAGAGTGGCACTAGATAGGGTGAAATGAAAGTCGTAACAGGGCTCATGACCGTCCATGCGCCAGTAAAAAAGCACCTAAACAAAATGAGACTGTACAATGTCGACCTGACATGCAGACTTTGCGATAAGGATACAGAAACAGTCACACACATACTATCCAACTTTTGGAAAACCTAACGGCGAACCAGAATTATACAGTTCCCACCCAGTAATAGACAGCTACGTTTAATGGCTTTGCTGAGTTGTTTTGGGTCTTGTAAAAACAAGATTCTTCTTTGATCTTTTTAAGTAGAACTTCA
Organism: Endomychus coccineus; assembly: GCA_958510875.1. Classification (NCBI taxonomy): domain Eukaryota; kingdom Metazoa; phylum Arthropoda; class Insecta; order Coleoptera; family Endomychidae; genus Endomychus; species Endomychus coccineus. The sequence continues at coordinate 217,693,208 of OY294067.1, forward strand.
TCGAAAAAATATATTAGGAACTGATATCGCGTCGTCAGTTCTCTTATACATGAAGGCAATTCAGAGTTACCTTTGAACATTAGAGGTTCCCCTACAATTATTCCTTTCTCTTCTATAGTAAGCTTTTTTTCTAATAATCCACCTTCAACTGGTTCGTTTTTATCTGCCTGCTCAGCGAATAATACTGCCATATTTTCCATATCGAATTCATCACTCATTGTCTTATTGGTCCTCACTGTCACTCGATCGAAGATTATCAACAACTTATTGGAGTTCTTTCTCAAAAAGTGGTCTATGTCTCTCATAGTCAGATTTGGACCCGAAATGTACAAGTTTTCATATTTGATACATACATAAATAATAGCTTACCGCGGAAAAATATATGCGTGGAAGGGTTACTACGATGTCTATATCTTTGATGAACAGATACTTGAAGGGCACAGTACTTTCTTTCATGATATTTTATGAGAAATAAAACCTTATAAACTTGGGAAACTAAATCACACTTGACAATAGCACGAGCCAAGACGGTAGAACTAATGTTAAGTTGGTTTGTGTCATGTTAGATGGCACCAAATATCTGAATAACCCATATAAATAAGGCGACGAGTATGTATCAAATATAGAACAAAGCGTTGCAAGAGGTTCATAAATTATGTATGCTATTTAACCGAAAATAAATCATAATTGATACAATAAGCAGTGTAGTATGTTATAAAAATTGTAGTACATGTGAATGACTCAAATAGATCGTGATCATCTTCAAAAATTTTATCGAATATATTGACAATCAGATACATGTTCTAATTTTATTATCACATTTGACTATTATTCCCTTCATGAAAATCTTGCAATCTTGCTTTCTTCCAAAATAATCTAGATGATTATGAATTTGAATTGATGATAACAGTTTTGTTCTATAATATAGATCAGGTAAGTAGGGCAAATGAGAGATGTTGAAGGAAATGAGGAACGTTTACTATTCCTTATAGCAGGAATGGAAGAGAAAAATCGAATGATTCCTTGCTCTAGCCCGCGATCTTCATGTGAGTATTAAATTTCTGAAGAAACTTTGAGATCATCAGTCAATTAACATATTCAACAGATCAAGATAAAATTCGAGTTGTTATTAAGAGTGTTCTGTCACTTCAGCAGCTTTCACAAATAGCAGTAACACTACATTACATCTCTACGCATCCTATATTCAACCGCACCATCAGAAGAGCATTCGTCAATCAAATACATTCGCATACGGCCACCCTCGAAAGCATATCAAGTGCAATGACAGTGATTGGATTCTTCATTCATTCACAAACACTATAATGAATAAGGCGCAGAATTCATCAAATACTGCAAGGATTTGTGCAAACATGAACATTAGCTATTGCGCAAAGAAGCACTATCAAACAACATTATTACAAATGAACGACTTGAGTACTATTTTAGATCTACTGAAGTGTACTGAACTCAACATTGTAATCACGATGTTAGGCTTGTAACGATCTGAAGATCGCTACAATTCATTGTCCTATAATTATTCGAATATATAATTATGAACTTGCCTTCAATTCATGAAATTCATCAATGATATAGTTAGCTAGGTACATCATAGTGGAAACAACGAACACTATGTCGTAAACCCCACGATCGCTTTATACCGAATGGATAGGGCATTTCAAGCTTATTAATTCAACCTTAGCCGCCAAATTTTAATTCGAATACCTATTACTATTTTTCACATTTTCAAATCGTATTAATTTTACTTCCATCAGCAAATTTTGAATTCCCATTATTGTGTTATATTTTAAATTCCGATTGATACATGTATTTTATTCTTAATATTTGTCATCAATCAACTAAACCATAATCTTGGTTGGTTCCACAGATTTAATAATCTATGGTTTAATTCTGATCTTTAAAAACCACCATCATTAACTAACTATCTGCAATCCATTAGTACTAACTCTCTTGCGAACATCCCAATCGTATAGTTTTCTTCCTCTTCGACAGAGAAACATTGGCCAATACGCCACTGGAAAGTCCACGGGAGTCAACTGTAACCCAGTACCATAGATAGTTTCACAGGGGAGTACTTAGCTACCACATTATTGCACCATTTCGTTACCATGATGAATTAGATGTTGGTCACAAATTATTGGGTAACAGTAAATTTAATTTCTTCTAACGTGCCAATATTGTCTAAATTATTTATTCCGTGCCAGCAAGGGCAAAAGATCTTGGTTAATCCTTTCAGTATTGGTCACAAATAATATGATATGTTTATTATTGATCTATATCCTTCTTTCTTTCTCTCCCTTATTGTTTCACTGCCAATCAATGTTGCTTATTCCTTCTCAGTTAACATATTGAAATATACTTTTCCAGCTTGTGGTGACGTTCTAAGATTTGTTGATTAAAAAGGGAAAGGATTCGCCTCAACGTTGGTACAATAAGACTGGATACCACTCTTAATTGAGCTAGGCAGGAAACATCACGTTCCAAGCTTCACTAGTTTCCGATAAGTATGCTCCAAGATTGAAATAGATAATGTCTGTGAGCCAGTAAGGAAAGCAGCTCTCGTTCTTGCTTGACAACAAGAGATTATTTCATTCACTAGACGCGTTCGACATGTCATAACATGTGAACATATATGATGATGTTGAAAATAGTAATATTGATTGTTCTGGTAAATGACAGGAGGACACCGGTGAGGAAAGGAGGCAGCTCCATATATTTACAATTTTTGTTTCTAACTTCTATAAGGTAACTCAAAGGCGCTTTATCGATTGGTGCAAAAACAATATAGCTCCGTAAACTTGTAAGGAAAATATGATGAATATACATACTCCTTATTCATTCGGTGCAAAAGGGGACAGTTCCGAAGCTGCCTCGTTTTTGCACGAAATGAATATAGTTCATCCTTTAGCAGCTTGGATGCAACACGTGCAATGTGGAAGACGTCGCCGTGGCGCTTAGTAGGTTATTAACCGCTTCCAGTTCACGTTGTTATTCCGTGCATTCAGTAAATCTTAGAGAGTTTGTCGAATAATACAGTTTTTGTTAAATTTCGGCTAGCAATACTCCAAGCAAACAATTTGACGATTTGGACATACATCCTGATTTTTCTCCCGATAACGTTGGGCCTAGTGTTAGACGCTTTTCTGTGTTTGATTCAAGTGCTGAAATTTCATCGCTCATCCAAAGTGATTCTGAAAGTGATGACGGTGAACAGGAACATAAAGTTGTGAAAAAACAAGTTGTCATGAAACGAGCAAGGGATGAAACTAAGCAGAATAGAAATAATGCTAAGAATAGGAAAGTTGAAGGAAAATCTTACAACGGCATCAAAAATAAGAGTGAGTGTCTGAAAGCTGGTAAAAACTGTAACTGTATATTCAACTGTTTCATGAAAATAAACGACACTACTAACCAAGATATTTTGACAATTTTTAATGATATTGCATACAAAGAGAAACAGGACATATTTCTAGAAGGACAAGTACTTATAAAAAAGATTGCCAGATTTATACCTTAATTGGGTGGGAGACTAGAATGTTCTTGTTCCTGTGAATATACTATGAAAATCGGCAAAACTCTGAACGAACAGGGTTTGTAGAAATGGTTTTTGTTCACTACATGGCGTTAGTAAAAAAATATCAAAAGTTATTATTAAGCTTTCGAATGATAAGATTGCGGCACCCAAAGACATTCGTAGGAAACACACCAATCAACCTAATATGATACGTGAGGAAATACATCAAATTGATTCGCATATACAGTCATTTCCAAAAAGATTTTCGCAATGTAGCAGCACTAAAAAAGAAATTAAATTTCATTTGTCACCTGAACTAAAGATGCAAAAAATGCACAACCCTTATCTTCAACTGTACGAATCCGATATATACGTTGCCATTCAGAACGATAGAAGACTATGACCTCAAGTTACATACTGTTTTTGTCGGCACTTTGTTTTGAATTATAACTACTCATTTGAAAAGCCACGGTCGGACACTTGCCAGACTTGCGAGACTGGACAACCTCATATCAGCGGAGAAGATTGAAGAAGTACAAAGGAATCTAGTAACTGAAAAAGAGGTGAATGAGAAGAATGAAAATTATTTTTACACAAAATTGAAAGAAGATACTGCAGAAATTTCGGAAAACAAAAATGGGATGAAGCCGTTAGCTTTTGATCATCAACAGAATATGCCTACCCCATGTATCAAGTGGACATGTTTTTTTAAACAGCACCTGTGGGAATACAACTTTTGTGTCTCTGCAGCCAGTTCTGGAAAATCGTACTCTTTCATCTAGTAAGCTTTTTACATTATTTTCTTGAAAACTTTGTAGCATCAACACTAACAAAATTATACCTATATTCTAATGACTCCAGCTCAAAAAATAAAAAACTGAGTTTTGGCTTAGTATCTTTACATACCTGCAAATATTGATGATTTGCTAAAATTAACAGATATCCAGAACCAGGATATAGTTCCGTGCCTTGTGTTCGGAGCTTCGAATTGATCGAAAAGGAGAAACGGATCGTGTTGCCAGAAGCATGGGTTGCACTGGTGAATAATACATGCCGCAAATTATTAGTGGTTTCAGTTTCCCAAGAACTCCAGTAGTCATTTTAACTGAACTTTCAGAAAGTGCTTGTCAAACCAAATTAAACAAGAAGTGGGTATATCTTCTTATCGTGTCATGGAGTACAGAGCGAAAGGCGTGGAATCCAGCAGTTCGGTCAGTGCCTTACTTGAGGACTTGTTCACCGTTCAGAAACATGACGTGACCTTGACTTCACCTCCTTCCACATTATTCCTCTACTCTGGACCGTTACTACTTGAGCGACCCAAATACCTACATGTGAAAGAACTTACAGTAAAATATGTGCCTTCTGACTGTTTTTATGACCAACTGAGGTATCAAGAAGAAGAAGAAGAAGAACTAGCTCAGCCAGAAGAAGACAGCTTCACAGATGATTAGTTTATTCATTACTTTTCATAAGATTTTGTTAATAAATCTTATTGAAATTTGTGTTTGAGATTTTTTCATTTTCCGGTGCAAAAAGGGAGAAGCTCCAACATTCTCTTTTTGATATTGTCATCCAATCAAATTCCTAAAAAGCGTATTTTTCGAGTAGGTGTATCAAGTATTAGTTCCAGAAGGGCGGAGTGGGAGATAGAATAACCGTATCGAGAAAACCGAACGGCGTCTGAACAAATTCGAGGGCAAAATCCAGTCGGCGAGGCAGCAAGCGCCTCGAATCCAGGGTGTGATGAATTTTATTTCTAGCGGCAGGGCTTTCAAGCCAACAATTAGACGTATAGCCCCCAAACTGCACCGCCACTTCACACACTAAAACGTACAGTGTTGCAGACCATCAAGCAGCATTGTATGGATGTGATTCGAATCCTGGGCATGATAAGGATGAATCTATCCAGATGGGCAGGACACATCAAGGAGAATTCTTTGTTCCGCCGACAGTTGGTGCCCACCGACTGTGGAGGAGGTCAAGCAGTTCTGGAAAGGAGTGTACGAGTCACTGCGTCTAATTCTCCCCAGTCCTGGCACCCTTCGAAATGTTTTGCGCTGAACATCAGCTTCCGCAAATAGAAGTGTGCGAGGTAGTCAGCAATGATGAGGTGCGACCAGCTCTTGTCGGTACTAAACATTCAGTTGCACGGCCCTGACGGCATGAACATATGATGGTGAAATTTCGGACCACTAACCGTCGTCTGGCCAGAGTCTTTGACTCTTGGCTTAAAGAGGAGCTGCAAATTCTAAGCTTGGCTGTCAAGAGATACACTGTGCTACATCCAAAGAGTGGAGACTTGTCTGATTCCAAGAACTACTGGCTGATCACTTGTCTCAATACCTGCTACAAAATATTTACTCGTATTTTGTATGCTAGGTTGTTGAGATCAATCGGTCCGGTAATTAATAATATCAGCAAGCAGCGTGGGGCAAAGAGAGGTACGGAAGGTTGCCGGGAGAACCTGGTGATAGACAAATCTATCACTCAGAACTCCATACTCTACAAGCGCAACCTTTCCATTGACTTGGCATGAATTGACTACCGCAAGGCATTTGATTATTCAACACATCACATGAGGACTGGAAGACTCGTTTCGTCATCACTGTGATACCTTTGCATGGAGAACCCTTGCAGAAGTTATCGACGGAGAGTAACTCCAGATGGAATCTGGCACCGCAAAATCAAAATTAAATTTTCTGAATAATGAAGATAGAAACAAACCACTCGAAATTTTCTAGGGTTTTCGACCGTGTTCTTATAAAACTTTTACTTTACAATCTAGAAGATCTTGGAATTAGGAGCAATTTACTATCATGGATCTCGCCTATCTTACTCATAGAAAATTTGCCGTGCATATTGTCGACACACACTTTTCCAAATATTACGTATATAGTGATTCTCCCCAGGGGTATGTACTGGACCTCTTTTGTTTATTGCATATGACTGATATTCGTGACTATTTTTAGTCGATGGTCTCTTCTTATGCCGATGATTGCAAGATTTATTCAAACCCTATCCAAAAATACAAATTTCTTCAAGAAAATTCAAACCAAATGTCAAACTGGTGTAAATTACGGAAGATTCCTCTCAATATTCAAAAGTGTGTTGTATTGCACGTGTATTGCACATAATCCCCACAAGACTTACAAGCTGAATGATATTCAATTAGAGGCGGTGACCGAGCACAAGGATCTTGGACCAACCATCTCGGCAGATTTATCTTGGACCGAGCACATAAACAAAGTAACAGGAAAATCAAAAAGGTCTGTTTACTTACTTTCTAAGGCCTTTCAAAAGATTCCTCCTCAACGCTTCTATAAACTTTACATCACATATACACGCCCCATTCTTCAGTTTGCGGGCCCGGTTTGGAGTATCGACTGGTCATGTGATGCAAAAACTTTGGAGTCTGTACAACGCTATGCTAATCGTATTCTATTTGACGTCCATAGACCGTGTTACGAAGAAATACTTAGCATTCTGAACACAACAACATTTATGAAACGTCGAATTCTTGATATCCGATTGTGACTTGTCTTATTTTAAATGGCTTATTCGGATTTAATTTATTTCACCTATTCAGTCTTCACCAGGATTTGAGAAGTCACGATTGGAAACTTAAAAAGGAATACTCAAATTGAAGTCACGTCAGGTCTTCCTTGATAGCAGGATTTTTTCTGAGTGGAAAATTCTCCCTTGTGATGTTGTGTTACTATGTTAGTTAACACCTTTAAAAACAGTTACGACAATTCAAAAATATCTACCTAAAGTTTGTGTTTTTCCCTCCAGTGGCTAGAGGCTTGTTTCTGTTACCCTAAAACTAATTAAACTACTTCTACTATCTTCATTGTGTTCCGATTTATTGACAAATAATTGTTCCTATATGTATTACTTCACAACTTTTGACACTGTATTTTTAGTGATTGAGCCCAAATAGGTATTCCACCAGCTCATTACAGACATTTGATTGGAAATGTAATTAAATTAAATTGAATAACTTGCATAATTTAACATTGGATTATCAAGACGTATAATGGTAAAACATTGAACTATAGAGGGATTCGAACCCACATTCCTGGATGTCTAGTTGAGTGAGTTAATCCAACTTTGGTTCCGTCAGAGTCTCAATCGTTTTGAATTGAGGAGTGTAGGTATGAGTATTACTATGGTTGGATATTACTATGACAGTACTCATTCAATGACAGCATCCGGGTTCTTGAATATTTCAATAGAACTAACTGAGAAATGTTCTGTATAAGTATAAACATGGTTAAAGTTTCATTGACTAATTGGACAAAATTCCGCTTACGTGCATTAAGAGATATATGATTGAATTTTCTGAATTATGAAGATATCTTAGATAATTTGAAATAGGAATATGAAAATGAATCCTGGATGTCTAATCTAGTGTTAACCATTGCACAGCAATGGGATCTCCTATTCCAGCTATTTCTGCTAACCTTGTTATGGAATGGTATGCCTAGAAGAACCTGTAACAAATTCACGAGATTGTCAACCCTTATTTTCGAAATGATATGTAGATAATTGCCCAATGTGTATTGTTGAGGATAAAATTCATTATCTTATGAATAAATTTAACAATTTTCACTGAAAATTACAATTTACCTGCGAAATTATAGCGAGCAAAAAAATGAATTCCTAGATATGAAAATCAAACATGATTCAGACGCAAGAATAAAAACATCGTGCTTTACAAAAGAAGTTTGGTCTCAACGATATCTCCACTACAAATTAGTTGCACCAACCAGTTATGAAAAAAGTATTATAACAGATTTACAGGTCGCGCTGTAGAAATGTCACACACAGAAGACTATCCAAAAATTATTTAAGAAGTTCGTAATACATTGGGAATGGATAACTACAACAAAACGTTTCCTATCCCCCATTATTGAAGAATAAATAAACATAATCTATAATAATACATCTTATATGAACAATATGAACAGTAATGAAGATAATTTTATACCATTACCTTACATTCTGGAAACTTCAGAGAGAATTACGGAATCTTGGGCATAAGCCTACTGTTTCACAAAGTCAAACTAGTTACCCCTTCACTGTCAAGCTCGCCACCTGCCGACCTTCTTCCTACCACACTTCATTTTTTCTTCCTACCAGACTTAATTTTTTTATTCCTACGAGACGTAATTTCTTTATCGCACAGCGAAGTTGTGGAAGTTTTTACCTAATGAGGTCTTTCCCTATGCCTATAACCTCCAAACCTTCAGGAAGAATACGAATGCCTAGAAGAGATTTCGCCCTACATTCCACCGGAGGCACACACGATGTTCTTCTAACATTATATGTTTCCCTCTCGTGTAGTCAATATCTTAAAAAAGTCGAAAAATAAAGTAATTCTGTTAGAGTCATCAATGAAGTTTTCAACTAAATCCAGAATAATTGTTCACTAAGACCATGATGTAGAACTTGTCAAGTGACCAACTCAAGATAATATTTATGAAAAATATATCAAATGAAGATTTCCTGGTAGCCTAGCAGGTACTTCATCACTAAACGCATTGGCACTCAATGAGCGCTTCGCCGGTAGCCCTATCTCCAAGATAAATCTAGGAAAATAGAAACTTTTACTAATTTTCGAATTTTATCTGTTTACTATTAGGAAGATTGCGTTTGAGTTTTAGCGCCTTCCGAGAAAAAAATGCATTAAGAAATTTGAGAACATAGAAGATCCAGGATCAAGGAAATTAAGAATTTTGAAAAGAAACACTTGAAGCACCTCGCTAAGTGATTATCACAGTATGAAATTTCAATCAATTCTTCGCACTATACTTTATTAATGGTTTGCACCACAAATGAATTGATTTAGTTCGTAATTTCCAGTGTAATGAGCACCGTAATGACGGCTTTGACTGCCTGTAATTTTCCATCGAACATCATAGGCCTGAATCGGTCATGTAACACGATGGTCAAGGTGTTGGCCATAATAGAGAAGGCTATGGTCATAGTTACTTGTATAATATTGAAACGTAATTAGGTCTATGTTTAAACTGAACGTAATTTTAAAACACCTCTGAAAATTTGAAAACAATGAATTCTCATTACAGTATTCAAATAAGCTCATGCAATCGCTAGCAATTTCTTGAGTCTTCGACTGTAACAACTTTTCTGAGCAATTTCTGTTCATCTGCGAAAAACAAAAATCATGGTGATATTACTTCACTTCTACAAAGTGAATCTTCTTGTGCCCGAGCAAAATTGTTTTGAAATATTTCATTCCCTAAATGGAATATGAAATTCAGATTCACTAGTTCCTTGGAATAAGTACGTAAAGAACATTTATTAAAATCTTTATACAAGAGAATTAGCGTATCATGTAGTCGTTATGGCTGGTACATAGATATAATTGCATAATTTCAAGGTAACAGATGACAATTACATATTCAAGTCATCTCTTACATGTTGTGCATGTAACAGCGGGTAGGTATTTGTTTCCTTGTAACATATCGCCGATGAGACGGTCGTAGAGCAATACCGGGAATCGCTAATAGTGCAAATAATGTAATGATAATTACGCATGCAGAATGAGTGGCCGATGTCTGGTTGTCCCGGATGGCGCCGATGCTCGTGTCCATTGTGTGATCACTACCCGGCAGACAGCTTACAACTTTTGTGTAATCCCTGATTTCTTTAAATCACGCAAACACCTTCGCACCACCGTTTGCAGTCACGATATTTTTAATTTTTAATCAAAATTTATTGCTTCACTGGCGGAACGTGTGAGATTGCTTATAAGAAGACGGAGCCGCAATGAGGGTAATCGTTTCTCTGATCGCCGATAGCATCCACGAGAATAATGCTGAATAACGGCCTCCTTTCACCCACGTCAATGTGAATTATCGTTTTTGAAGTTTCGAAATCTATTACAGATCAAGCATTTCATGTATGAGTGTTAGCAAAAACTAGCTACCTCAAGTTTTCCGAGTGTGCTATACTCAAATGTAATGACATATCTTTTTATTTTATAAGAGACTGACTGGAGTAATTAGATGATGCTCATTATAACGCATCTCCCGTCACCAACGTTTCAAATCATAGTACAGGAAGGCAGAATGATCCATATGATGAGGTTTTATACACCAATCAATAAAATGATCTATATTCAGGTCTAAACGACAAAAAAGGTCCTTTGACGTTGTGTTTAAAGATGAAATTGTATTTCTACATTTTAATATAATATCATTCTTATATTATATTGGAATCATAAATGATATCTTATGATTGAGATCACTCGGTGTGACAGTTTCGATTCTTGATACCAGCGTATTTTGATGCATCACGATCATAATTTGACTTCTGCCAAATTAGATGAAATTCGTGTATTTATGGGCAAAAATAACGAAAAAAGCATAAATTTGAAATGCTTTTTCCATATGACCATTTCAGTGAGTCTAGTATAATACTCCTTCAGAATGAATGTACCCATTTTTGGTATAATCAATATTCTCTTCAAAAATATAACAACTATTCAAATTGCTCACAAAATATCAATTGAGAACTGATTTTTAATCACATACTTGTGGAAAAATAGCAACAGTTAAATATTCCCCTTGAAAAGTACATATGTGATGTTAGTATTCCTTTCCTATAGGATCATGATTATTGTTTCATCGTAGTATAAATGGTGGAAGAGATACCTGTTCTGTTCTTGAAGGAAAATAGTTCCAACCCTTGACCATCGTATTTCGATGCAACATCATCATAAACTTCTACCAAGTTTGATTATATTCGTGTATTCTATGGCTAGGTCGAAAGATAAATTATTCAAAATCTTATCTTCATATGAGCATATCTGTGAGTCTAGTACATTATACCCCTTTGGAATAAATATACTCATTTTTGGCAGAGCCAAGACTCTCTTCAAAAATAAAACAAATATTCGAATTGTTTCCAATAATCTCACAAAAATATGGATTACTGATTTGATATCATCCACTCTTAAAAATATAGTAACAGATGAAGATTTCCCCTAAAAAGTATTTATGTAATGTTATGTTATGTTCCTATCCTTAGAATCATAATTAACAAACTTTTGTAAAAGTATTACAGGTGGAAGAGGTACTCGTACCTGTTTCGTACCTGCTTTTCAGCCACTGATCCATGGCGTGACTCTAGTTATATGTAAACTAATATAACTTAATAAGTATAAGAATACATTCTATAATGAATTTCCAATGAGTAAAGACCAGTTTCATATCTTCAAACTTCAAAAGTCAAATCAAGTCAGCACGTCAGGGCGTTGGTATACTCCACAGAGAAGACGAAAACCTTCTCTCGTCTATTCCAAGGGTCTTACACAATTTCACTTCACTAAGGCCATAGACCAACAACTGAGAAACAGTACGAGTAGTTCATTACAGAACAGAATATACACAAAGTTGTAGTGTGAAGCTCAATAATAATTCAGAGAATATCCATAACTTTTACCTTTTCTGAAAATATACGAAATTTACGTTATCATTAGGGTTAGCAAATTATGCTAGAACATATACAGGAAACGTATAATTATACGACGATTGGCAACACTGATAAGAAGGCTATGATCAATTGATCACGTGACTTCCCTCACTTGTGTTAACAGCATAGATTTCGCACACTCATGCGGGTTGAATGTAAATCATTATAGGAAGGGAAGATATATTGAAAAAGATTTAGAAATCGCTAATGAAAGGCGGTTAATTATACTCTATGTTACATTGAAACTTCATCCAAATAGTCTACATAATGTCTTCCCCAACTCAATGTTTCATACTGACACCTCTTGTCAGGTTCACTTTTACAATTGCTATTCACAATATAATATAACCTTGTTTTTTACTGATACTTGCTGTAGTATGACCACGGTCGTTTATACAGGTCTGGAAACACTATGTTTGACATGAATCTCTTACATGTCGCCAAACTTGTAGTCTCTCGCTCAGCCACCAGCTGGCGCATGGATCGAAGTATCTTGGCAGCATATCAGGAATAGGCGCCATATCGTTCAAACACGGTCGTATACGTGCCAAAGAACATCCCTCGACTCATGCGTCACCCTTTTTGGTACTACGCAACAGATGACGCTTAGCGGACTCACTTCTCACATAGGAAACAGCTTCCAGTTTCCAGACCTGTATATACGACCGTGAGTATGACTTATCAAAATTTACCACATAATAAAGACACCAAATTGATCGTGACGTCACATCGATGAAGTTACTCTTATCTTAAAATGCAAATTTTAAACTCTTCTACAGGTTAACATACTTGTGATATAAATAAAACACGGTTGTCCTTATGGTTCGATAAAGTACCATAATTTCATCCGAAAAAATGAAGATGGATGTCAGAAATACTACTCTAAGCGGGGCTACTGCGCACAAAACCTGTACAATATTTCCCTTATATTTTTTACTACATACAGTGAGGAAAGTCAAAATGTTGAGTCAATACGACATTGGCCATGGTGCCCTTGGTAATATACTGTAATGGGGCACTTGTGTCTGAACATGTCAGCCCATTTCAATTAAGCCTCTAGTCTACCCTGAAGATGCCACCTATAATGGTCGGCGTAACGTAGGCATCAAGTCGTGCTAACGTGCCACAGAATCAATCCGGAAGCCAAGAATTTTCAACCTATAGTTCAATATTTTTGACATAATTTGTTTATAGAGATGAGATGTTCATCGAAGAAAAACTAATAAAGTTTAGGAACAAATTATGATGCCTTCATTCCATATGGAGGCGCAAGAGGAGACAATTACGGGTTAGAACTTGACGTCGATGCTATTGTTAGTCTTCTGTGTGTTTTAGAATTACCATGGGGTACTACACATAATTTGCTTTCACAACGTTTTCTCCTCAATCAAACTTTTCACTTCATTGGCTCAAATAAGGTATTTCAAAACAGGAAGAATCCCAATACTTTCGGCAAAGGTACTTATGACTATCACAGTTATATCAAATAATATGTCTATGCAACCTCTTGTAAAACAAAAAAGTTCAACAGCAAAGAGGTTCTTCAAGCTAATGTAGTTCAAGGAATAAAACACAAATGTTGAGGGCTTCGATTTACTTGAGAATGGCATTGTTACTACCGAATTAGGGTATGAGAAAATGGAATAGTGGTGACCCAAATTTTCATATTTTTTTCCGTATATGAAGTGACAGTAAAATCAGTCACTTTGAATTCCGTTGGTTATTAGTTTTAGCACTAATACAATCTGAAAATGAATCATCTATATCATTTTCTCTTGGTAGATAATGAAATAATTGTTATTGTCTAGGCGATGATGATAGCATACATACATTGTCAGATAGTGCTATACTTTCAATAATATCATGATCAATTGCTCATTATTCCATGAATGACCTACTGCACTTACATTATACATAGAGGAGTGGCAATTTCTAAGGGTAATAACACAGAGGGCATTATATTTGGGAAAAATCTTTTGATAGTTTTACTAATAAAAAATGTGAGATAATCAGTACCTCAGAAACCGTTCAACATAGATATGAAAATTTATCCAAGTAAGTGAAATCAGAAGCAAATAGAAAAAATATAATATGTTATATTTGAAATTCCGAAGTATCTGCTACTTTCTATTAGGAGCGGCAATACCACACGTATAAAAATACTAAAAAAAGTTATATTCATCATCAATTTGCACAACAGGAAATGTTTTTAGAGGCCTACGGCAAAACGTCATAATATACGGGTTGTCCCATTTGAGATATGGGAGTTAGAGTCACGTGAATGGAAATGCAGAGGAAATCAGAAGGGATTCCATAGTAGATGTAAGCATCAGTTTTGACTTTGTATATTTTGAAATTTGTCGTTTGGACAGTTTTTAATATAACGGATTTTCAAAACGTCATGGGACACCCGGTTTTAAAGTGAAAAATGAAGGTGTATGTCAATTTGTTTATCTCAGTGAATTATGGATGTTCAACAACGGTACGGTCAATCATTTCTGCCAAGATTCTAGGAGTAAAACTGTGAAAACGATGAAACTTTTTGGCACAAGGTATATCGTACTTCATGCTCGTTGTACAATAGGTTCATTCCTGGTGCTGAAAAAAAGTTTCCTTCGAAAATAAGGGATTTTAATTATCATGATGAAATTAATCAAAACAACTTCCTTTCGTTTGAATTTCAACTTTACAGAATGTAGAAGAACTTTACACCATCGTTATGGATAATGTCCCTCATCATAGTACAGCAATGAATAAAACGTCGACAACAACCAACGAAAAATGTGATACATAAGAATGGTTAAGTAGAAATAATATGCAATTTGTAACACTTTCTTGGAACCACAGTTGTTGGGCTGGGTACAAATGAACCGCAACCATTATACGTAGCTGATATGTTAGCTGAAAGATATGGGCATCGAGTACTTGGTCTTTCCCTTCACCAATACATTTTTATACGGGGTATTACTACTGAAAGATACTGCAGGAATCATAATGGTACCTAGCTACGTTAACAAATCAGTGACTACTCTACCATGTGATGTGAACTTAATCTGCAGGGGGCAAGTATCTGTCTAAATCTAAATACAATTAATAACTTTTGGAAAAATATTCTGAATTGACTTTTGATAAAGGGTATTACATTATATAAATTATAAATACGATTAATTAAGATAATACTAGAACTAGGAAAAAAGTGATACAATGTTAGAACTGCCTCTAATAAGAACTTATTACTTTCATAGTAACTTCACTGATTACATTAATATGACAATGACATTCTCCATGAATTAATAAGGCGCTGTTTATATCAAAATCACATTTTGAACATTCTAAAATATATATGTGCAAATTGAATTTATGTCTGAATTTCACAATATATATTAAATAACTTTCTATATAGTATATTGATCATATTTTATATACATGGATTATAAAATATGAGTATATAGAAGTTCTGAGAAATATATATAAAACTTCAGCTTCGTATATTCGCCAGTGTGCTGCCACTGTATGCATAAAATATGTTTGGCAACACTGATTGAATACTGTGCGTATGTACGATGTACACAACACTGATCTATACTATAAAATAATTTTGACATTCAGCATCATCAATAATTCAACAAGCATCGATTGTGTTCTGTTTGTTGTTATTCATCTCATTCCATGTTTATTTGAGTTTCGATAAATTTGTGATTCTGGGTTGGTGAATGCTGGATTTATGGAACAGAGAAAGATGTCAACATTACTAAAACAATTCCAATTAGTTTCTGCTGCTAAACTTCCTATCCCTAGAACAATCATTAACAATAGACAATCTTACAGGTTCTAGCTAAAGAATAGTCGTACTTTGTGGTAGGTATTTTGTTATTGTGATTGCTCCATTGAATTACACAAACAATATTTGTATTAAATAACTATGGGAACATCCTTCCTTTATGCTCGACCGTGGCTGTGCAAACTACAAGTTACCTTCAATTTGTGGCTGTTACGACTTACTGAAAATTATAACAGATACTTGCAGTGTATTACAGTGGTAATAAATTGTGTTCAATATTATAGGTATAGTGGAATGATATGGGATCGAAGCTTATTGCTATCTAACATCTTAGAAATAGCCCATAATTGCTACTGTGGCAGCTGGTTCATCAACTTATTACTTATATAGCTTTAGGAGCATTGCCCTTCAGAGTACTTAATGTAAATTTGATAATGTCCTTCGATATATTGGTTGATTTGCTCAACACTAGCATTATCTACTTCTTGCTAATAAAAACTATAATCGATCATTTGAAGGACTAGATTATCAATCCTACTAAACTAGATAATTGCTAAAGACCTAAAATAAATTTCCTAATTCAGAATGCATTTCTAGAGAGTGTCAAATCTGCAAGGATAATTAATCTGTACCACAAGTATAATTTGTTCAATCAGTAAATAAAATTGTATATTCTAAAATTTATTGTTGTATTTTAAACGATTATTGTCTTATAAAATTGTGCATAAATCTTCATTCTCGAGTAAGTATATATATATATATATATATATATATATATATATATATATATATATATATATATATATATATATATATGTGATGTTAACTTAATCTGCAGGAGGTAAGTATCTGTCTAAATCTAAATATAACTAATAATTTTTGAAGAAAATTAATTAGATTGAATTTTGATGGAGGGTATACATCACAGTATATAATTTTTGACTATGATAACTAAATACTACAAGAAGGACTAGGAAAAGAGTGATGTAAAAAGAAAAGACAGGTCAAGAAATACATTCTTTAACAGCTCTGCAGTATTTTGATAAATTGCCAAGTACATAAAAAGAACTTTATATACAGATAACAAATAAAATGTTATACCAGATTGAATTGAATGATGTTATAACTTCCTTCAGTTCGAATTCATTACTTTTATAGTAACCTCAATGATTCCACAAACGTGTCAATAACGTTCATCCATAAATCACAAAATGTGCTCACTGTATTTTTTGTATACCTAAACTAAACTAACTTTAACTAAATAGGGTTACTACACATCTTATCCTTTGTTTCTGTCTATCGAAAAATAACTGTGGAACAGTTTTTCTTTGAACTGATTCGAGATTGCGAAGTAGCACGTAGACATAAGTTTGAATCAAACATCATTACCGCATTATGTCG
Organism: Endomychus coccineus; assembly: GCA_958510875.1. Taxonomy (NCBI): domain Eukaryota; kingdom Metazoa; phylum Arthropoda; class Insecta; order Coleoptera; family Endomychidae; genus Endomychus; species Endomychus coccineus. The sequence continues at coordinate 217,710,424 of OY294067.1, forward strand.
GAATATTCAAATAAACTTGAAAATAATTGCCGTACTTTAGTACCGGGATATCGAAAATTATCTTGGTCAAGGGTTGTTGTGTAATCTAAAACGTGTGTCTTACTTTACGTTTGAAATAATTATGTCGCTGTCACACTGACATCATCAATAACCTACAAATTTTGCACCTATTTATTTCAGTTGTAAAACAATAATGAACTACAAATTATGACATAACGGTTTTAGTAACAAGAAAAACTAAATTACCGTATTTGTTGGAAATGTCCCCCGTTTTGTTCGATGCACATTAACTAGCGCACCCGTTCAAAAATAGGCTTCAATCATGAAAATGTTGTGTAGGTTATTGATGATGTCAATGTGACAGTGACAGTGACCCTTGACCAAGATATCCCGGTAGTTTTGATATAAAATGTACCAAATGAAAATCTTCAAGGGTAGTTGTAAATATTTTCACATTGTAGCAATCAATTCCACAAGATGGAGTTTAAATTCAGTGTTATTTTCATCAGTAATGACATGGGTTTATACTTTCTTCTGCTTCTAATCATCATTCACCGTTCTATACATTTATGTGCTATCAATCGGTGTTGCTAAAAATAAGTCTAGGTAAACGCCACCACTGGCGAATATACGAATCTTAAGTTTTGTATATATCTCTCATAGCTTCAATATCTTTATATTTTACAATTAACATATGTGAAATTCTATCAATCTACATCCAATTTTAACGTGTATACTTGAAAATGTTTAAAATATAAGTAAGTAATAATTATAACATAAACGGCGCCTTATTCCTCACTGTCCTTTCTTCATACTATTAGATAACTAAATAGGATTACCAGATATATTATTTCTAATATGAGTCTCATACATTTTAGCCTTTGCTTTTAACTATTAGATAATGACTGTAGAGTAGTTTTTATTTGAACTGATTCTGACTGAATATTCAAATAAACTTGACAATAATTGCCGTATTTCAGTAAATTTGATACAAAATGTACCAAATGAAGATCCAAAAGAGTAATTGTTAATACAATATCAATTAATGCAATCAATCCTATAAGATAAAGTTTAAATTCATTGTTAATATTCATAAGTAATGACATGGGTTTATCGGGGGGCACGGCAGTGCCCCCGCCAAGTCGAGCGCGAAGCAAACACTGCCGTACCATCCTTTACTGGAACCATTTCGCCGCATTTTCAGGCCCCTATTTGAGAACCTCTGGATGAGACCAGAACGCAGAAATTCGTCATCCAGTAAGCTATAAAATCACATACTTAAAATAAAAAATTTCATGTCTGTAGATCATTTAGTTCCGAAGTTAAGCGAAAGCGAAGTTTCGCATTTATGACACTCATTCACTCACTCACTCATGATCAACAGAATAGAACTAGTACTTCCCACATACTCAGAGAGCTGAAATTTGGTACAGAGTTAGGGTTTAATGGCCACATAAAGGGAAAACTATAAAAACTAGGATAATCGAAGATCTGGAGTACCTGGTGACCCTCATTTGAAAACACAAGAGCCCAACCAAACTATTAAAGATCGACATACCGCCTTTACAAAAAATATTCAACTTTGTTTGCCTCTTCATGTGATGTCAAAAATCGGAGGTCTGATGTATCTGATGAAGAACCCTCAGCTTGTCTCAGCTGTATTTGAGATATGGTAATGCCCCCTTCTACTATTGGTACATAAAAGGATGCCGTGAATTTGATTCACGAATTATTGCCTATTTAGTCAAAATTTGAGATCATACCCCGGGCATACGTGTACAGAGAACAATTCCCAATCTGTGTGGCGTATGCCCTAACAATTCACAAGAGCCAAGGTCTAAGTTTAAAAAATGCCCTCATGGACATTGGCACCTCAATATTCTCTTGTGGCCAAGCCTACGTGGCGCTTTCACGAGTAACCAATCTTCATGTGGTGCACCTCATGTATGTTGACTTCAAGAGTATAAAAGCTCGAGCAATCAAGCTTCAGCGATCACCGAATACAACCGGCTTAGGGGTAAATACCGCGCCGATCTTTCAGAAATTAAACCGTCTAAAAGGATAAATAATGAACGCGAATGGGCAATACGAAAAACTGTTGCAACTGTACAAGAATCAGAACCGGAAAAAATGAAAAGAAAGATTTGTAATAATAAAAAAACTGCTCCTAAAAAGAAAAAAAATGTGTCAAATAAGAAAATCAAATGAAATAAATCAATATGTCCACGTTTCTACAAAAAGAAGTGAAATCCCACCAAAAACATTCTGTAAAAAACTAGCCAAGTCTCGATGGAGCTGCTTGTTTATCTCTAAAAAGTAATGAAATCTAGACAAAGTCGTGCCAAGTCTAAGGTTCCTTACTGCGATTTCTTTATTATTATAGTTAATGTTGTGTGACTTGGCCGTTGAAGGGTACACAAGGGTACAAAACCAGGTGCTCCATGACACCATTGCACCAATCTGTCGCTAGAACCGCTACCCATTGACGATGGAAAATTGCCACTTGGAAAACGTTGATTCAATAACCAGTCAATTGTAGGCTTGATAAAGCTGCGTATTTCAATAATACTTATGTGTAGGTGAGCTGAAACAAACAGTATAAAAAATTATTTTCAGTACAGACGGACTTCTAATCATTGATAGAAGTCTGTCTGTACGTCTATTTTATGTTAGATCGGTGGTCGATTTGACGCTCCAAAAAGAAGAGAGGAGAAGTCAGCATTGTCAATGCTGAATGCATGTGTTGCACAATCAACAACAGCCTAAAATGAGACACTAGCGTCCAATTACCAATACCAGTATGGGCTATTATCTCGCTTAACAAACATAGGTAGTTACAACAGATAACATTACGTGTAAACAAAATTGACTTGTACCCACTAACGTATAAAGAATGTTCAACGGCCAAGTCACACAACATTAACCATTATAATAAAGAAATCGCAGTAAGGAACCTTAGACTTGGCACGACTTTGTCTAGATTTCATTACTTTCTAGAGATAAACAAGCAGCTCCATCGAGACTTGGCCAGTTTTTTACAGAATGTTTTTGGTGGGATATATTTTACTGGTTCTAGTCACCAATAATCGTTGTATGTATGTGCTATCAATCGGTGTTGCCTAACATAATCCCAGGTACTAAGCAACGGAATTGTCTGGAATCGGACACGATATAAAAGACTCAACGCTATATATCAAATAAATGATCGAAATTTGAAGGCGACCAGATACTATATTTGCGTTCTATATTTTCCATGCATATACTGATCGAGCAGAGGCAGAAATACACAGCTGTGAAAATCTTTGCTTCATCATCATTATTAACGATTGAAAAGTGCAATAATAATTTTCGAAATTTATGTAGGGACATTTTTTTCCTTCTCACTTCATCCAAGATTCAGACAAAAGCAAGCATTGGAAACAGTTTGAGAATCATTTGCATCATAAGAATAAAAGAACGTCATTCCAAACGTTAAATATCGTGTTCAGAAGGAGATGAAGTTATTTTCTTATTCTTATACATGAAAATTTTAGGTTCCATCTTCGTTCAAGTGACATGTATGCGGTGCAAATGTTGGAGATAATGTCTTCATTTCAATAGTTATTTTGCGACGCCAACTTGTTAAATAAAGTTCCCACAAGTCTATAGGCCAAATCAGATTAATTATCATTTAAATTTTTACATTTTAGGGGCTTCTTATAATATTGGGTTCTATAACTCCTTTTGAAGTTTGAGTAATTCATTCTTGACAACTGTTTTAGTTGAAATATATTATGAATAACTGCATAATGTTTAAAGTAAGTGTTTAAATTCTTCTCTGCTTTCATCCGAATTCATTTCGTATCGACCCACACCCTCTTCCACAGGTGACGTGTTGAAAGCGATATTTTCGGCCGCCCTCATCTAGCATGCAAATGTCGAATCGTCCTTTTTGTTCTCTCATCCACACTACCTGGCCGCTTGAATTTATAGGGTCAATGGTCTGGCACTCAAAAATTCTGGGCCGAGACGGCAGCAGAGTATCTGTTCTTCATTTTATTGCAGGTAACTAACCGAAAACTGTTTGTTTTACGAGCCATTCGTTTTGTTTAATATCGTCATAATGGTTGTCTTGTAATCCGATACTATTTTATACGATCGTGCGGAAACGACCTTTAGATGACATGTAGTTTGGTCCACGAATGGTAAAAGGAACATCAGCTTATATACTTACTGATCTTAATCAAGTTCCAATGTGCTTTTAAGATTGTAAACAATTCATTTGATTGTATCGCGTGAATATATTTCTAGATCATAAAACGAAATACATAATTTTGAACCATCATGAACTTTTTATACCCTACAATTATTACAAACTCTGCTCTCTATCCCTCTATATCTTTCTGATGTTTAAGATAATGATAATAATGAAGTCAACGTACCCAACCTTAATGTAATATACAACACACATAATTTATATCACAATTTCATTACGTAAATAAACCAGAATGGTATCATAATCTGTGATATGATGATTGATGAAGTTTATTCGTAACTGATGTAGTTAATTGTATATTAATTAATATGAATAATAGTAAACTATTTGAATCACTTGATTTCTGCCAGAAAAGGATTTTCACAAAAGATTGAATAAACAAGTATTTGACGTCTGAGTCGAATAATATTGTTATTATAATGCATGTAATTTCGATACGATTCGAATAATGGTTGTTCAGTAAATGAAATATTTTCTCTAACAATCGTCGCAATGAATTCGGATTTTGATGAAACTTTGTGAGTAGGTTCATATAAGTGTCCACGATGCTATGTGAGACGTATTAAATCGTGCTCTTCGTTGACGCCGAGATATTGACTAAAAAACGTTTCGAGGTCAGAAAGCAGTAAAGTGTCAAAATCAAAAAACCACATATGGATTCTTAGGATCTAGCTAAACTTATTTTACTCGTCATATATATTCTTAAAGAATGAATACCCTTCAAGCTGAATGATGTCAAAAATGAAAATTATCCAAGTCTTAAGAAAAATTTAATTCTATACTGTATATAGCAAAACGTAAAATCAAGTCCTGAAATATCTTCATTCATGAAGAGCTGGAATGTTTGTCCAGCAATCCGAAAGGCATTCTTTTGGAAGTACAGAGATCAAACGCAGTAGTAATTGCAGTTTTGAAAACATCTTCCGGTGCTACTGGAATCTGGTTATAGGCACGAATGATTTTGAATAATTTTGAAAAAATTGTGCATTCATTTGAATTCATATTAAAATTTTGAATGTGAGGAATAGGTTATCGGTCTAAAATCGGCGATTAGTCTCCAAAAGAACGTCAATTGTTCCAATATCATTTTGGAACCATGTGCAATAGTGATGAATCAGGAGAAAAAGCTGATTGACATATTCCTTGAAATACCATAAATTCGGAATACTCTTTTGCGATTTTGTATATAGTGGGGTCTGATCTTCTTGGCTTGGAAAAAGGTAGAGTGTTGTATTAGGAATATGATGAACTACATTATGTTCGACAGGAAAGTTTTAATTTGTATTAGCAGTTGAAAAAGGTGATTTTTTCAGTACATTCCTATTGAATAAATGTAGAGGTTCGTGAGTCAGTTGAACTGATAATGAAAATGACTGATGAGTTTGTTACTGGATCTGTTAACTTTTCCTCAAATTGAAATTTACTTTTAATAATTAAGAACTATGAGTTGGGATTGAAGAAACATTGGCTGCAGTTACATTTTTGATGATGATTTTGTGTTGACTGATTTACCTATTATATGTGGCATGCTGTCCATCGCCAGTGTCAACTAAAAATCTGATTTTGGGTTATGTATTCGTGATAGAACGACTTGCGGTAACGGGCCTAATATCAGGTCGTTGAGATGCTAGGTGTTATTATTTCAAAGATTGATTTTTATAAGAACTAGGTTTGACTCACTTTTTTGCTTGAAGTCCGAATTTATGATACCAACAGTATGTATTATTTTGAGAATTTTGATTTAAATTTGTCTGTGTCTATGATGACCGTGGTTTATTGAAACGTGTTCAACGTTTCAATAATGAAACTTCATTTTTCAATGATGGTTGGTGAACGTTTTCTCATCCAACTTTTTCAATAAATCGTTCAGAAGTCCCGGTTGAAATTTCCATCTTTCTAAAAAATGCAGATGGTTCTTCATTTCCTTGCTCAGAATTCCAATGAAGATCTCCAAGTTTATTCTCTTCGCTTTGTGAATGACGTTCAAAGAGTGCTTTTTGAAGAATGAAATACGGGTTATAGGCCGGAGGATTTTCTAAAATATCCAGCATGGATATGAATATCTTCTGCGGAAGTGAGATAATGACATACTGATAGTTGATATGTTCATCAGTGATTTTCTTGAAGGCAAATTGAATTTCCAGTTGAATCAATCAAGCATCTGGTGTTTTTGGCCAAAACGAAGGTAATTATAAAGGTATTGCCGCCTGTCTATCAATAAACCTCATTGCGGGAGGAATGTTGAATTCGAAAAAATGTATTTGAATATCTGGAGAGAAATATGGTGAAATACTCACGTGAAAAAAAGCAATTAGGTAGGTATAAGCTTCTCTCCGATGTCTGGTTGGTGTGCTTCAAATACTGCTGAGTGTTTGGCCGTGAGGTACGGGATATTGCCGGTCGCGGGATACCGTCAGGTGAGAGAAATGCTACTGTTCTGGTGCGGGATCAGGTCGGTTGCTAGTTATTCTCGGGTGCGGACTAATTTTGAGTGCGTGATTCGGTCGGGGTCACCAAATATAAGGGTTGTGTCCACTACAGTAATGATGAAGTTGTTTTTGTTCAATCAAATAATGAAAATGGTTCTTCTTTTTTCAATTCATTATATTGATAGGATTGTTCTCAATGGTGTTACATATTACATACTTAAAGGAATAGGAACACATAGATGAAGAAGAAAGAGAGCTATGGTATCACATATATATTGGAAAGTAGGACTTTTCAGCAACTAAAAGAGAACTCTTTAAAGGTTATCCTAACTTTCGGAAATCTTTATTTCCATCTTCAGGGAAAAAATTTTTATGAGAATGTTCACAGAGATGTTCACATTATGAAGAGAAATGTTCACAACGATGAGGATTTTCATTTTGATCAAATTATATTAAAGATTAACAACATTTATAAAAAATTTTATCATGGCAAATTTCATTTAACGAGCACGAGGTGGTAGAAGTGATAACAGAATATTCGAACCAAACCATAAACACGATATGTAATATGCCTACATCTCTGTACCTCCTTAGCTGTGTAAGTGGGCAAAGAAAATCAAAACCTATGCCTTAAAAGCGTGAAGAAATCCATGTTTGCAGAAAAAAGGGAGTTGCACTCATTCGGATGTAGAAAAATTAGGCTCAGGTTATTAGTGCAATTGAAATAATCTCCCATGGGTCACTATTCACTAACACGTTTCTCAACTATTCTGTAAATTCACTCCACTAATCCATCGCGACGATTGGACTTGTTTTGTGCAGAACGTATTTATCATAGCTTTCCTTATAATTATAAATAAGTAAATTAATCGATTAATTTTATAAATGTAATATAGTTGTCATTTATGAACGTCTTACATTGCATTTAAATTTGTCCGTGGTTTTTAATATTCCTAATATGCAAAGATAATGAATTGTGAGCCTTTGAGGCTAGATTGTGAGCAAATCTTCCATGCACATTTTTATAAAAGTTAGATACTTTCAGCAATTTGTTTGTCATACTACGACTCACAATATTATGAGAGATATGATTTTCTAAATGTTCTTTCTTATGCATAAATATTACCAATGCATAAAAGTACAGCGATCTTATGTTGCATATATCCCTTCCATAAAGTTGTCTGGTTGGGTATCGTCTTCCTTTTTTGTGAATAACTTTCAATTGCGTTAAGACGGACTCGTGGATCTGTACAACCGGAGGCATCAGATCACCAGTAGATGAACTGGACTACTTCTCGACCAGGATATCCGGTCTCCACTTCCGGTCTAGCTGTCGATGTGCATCCGGTGCATGAGCTCGTCCTTATCAGTTTGAAAGGATGTAGGTGATAAGGATTTTATTTTATTTGTAAAGAGTATACAGGGTGTGTTCAAAAAGTGTGTCACATGTACAGAGTCACGTGACTAACACATGGCAGCATGGCGGCCCTAAGGTCCAACTGTCATGGCGGTCATAAGGACCAGCTGTCATGGTGGGCATAAGGACCAGCTGTCATGGCGTCCATAAGGACCAGCTGTCATGGCGATCATAAGAACCAACTGTCATGGCGACCATAAGGTCCAGCTGTCATGGCGACCATAAGGACCAACTGTCATGGCGACCATAAGGTCCAGCTGTCATGGCGACCATAAGGACCAGCTGTCATGGCGACCATAAGGACCAGCTGTCATGGCAATCATGAGGTACAGGTTGCTTCGTGTAGGTGTCACCACCAAGTGACAGCTGTCATGGTGACCATAAGGTCCAGCTGTCATGGCGACCATAAGGTCCAGCTGTCATGGCGAGCATGAGGTACAGCTGTCATGGCGAGCATGAGGTACAGCTGTCATGGCTACCATAAGGTCCAGCTGTCATGGCGACCATGAGGTACAGCTGTCATGGCGAACCCAAGGTACAGACTGCTTCGTGTAGGGGGCTCCGCCACCTCTAGGAAGCAATCTGTACCTTTGGTCCAAAGGTACAGGCTACTTCATGGAGATGTCACCACCACGTGACAGCTGTCATCAAAGGTACAGAATGCTTCGTGGAGATGTCGCCACCACGTGACAGCTGTCATGGCGACCCTTGAGTACAGGCTGCTTCATGAAGATGTCGCCACCATATGACAGCTGTCATGGTGAACCAAAGGTACAGGTTGCTTCGTGTAGGTGTCACCAACACGTGACAGCTGTCATGGTGAGCTAAAGGTACAGAACGCTTCGTGGAGATGTCGCCACCACGTGACAGGTTTCATGGCGACCCTTGGGTACAGGCTGCTTCATGGAGATGTCGCCACCATATGACAGCTGTCATGGTGAACCAAAGGTACAGGTTGCTTCGTGTAGGTGTCACCAACACGTGACAGCTGTCATGGTGAGCTAAAGGTACAGAATGCTTCGTGGAGATGTCGCCACCACGTGACAGCTGTCATGGCGACCCTTGGGTACAGGCTGCTTCATGGAGATGTCGCCACCATATGACAGCTGTCATGGTGGACCAAAGGTACAGGTTGCTTCGTGTAGGTGTCACCAACACGTGACAGCTGTCATGGTGAGCTAAAGGTACAGGCTGCTTCGTGTAGGTGTCACGTGACAGATGTCATGGCGGACCGAAGGTACAGGCTGCTTCGTGTAGGTGTCACCACCACGTGACAAAGACTGCTTTGTCATTGTTTCAATCCGGCGACCATAGTTTACGAACGATGATGACGTCACTGCTTCGAACCGATGACAGTAACTGATTCAATCCGGCGACCATAGTTCACGAACGATGATGACGTCACTGCTTCAAGCCAATGACAGTAACTGATTCAACCCGGCGACCATAGTTTACGAACGATGATGACGTCATCATCGTTCACGAACTATGATGGTCAGATGAGGAATGAAATGCGAGTAATAATAATGATACTCTATGTGTAAATGTGAATAGTTGGAGGTTATGATAAAGATATCCAGTAAGTTTGTAAATGTGTCATTATGCATATATCTTTTGAAGAATACACACGTATACTTAGAAAATTTGTGGAGAAAGTTCATGAACTAAGAAGAGACTTGAATTTTTACGAACATAAAATAAAAGTTATAAGACTGTTGAATACATTTACAAGTGCAAAAAGTGAAGATAATGATGGGAGTGGGGATGTTAAAAACAAATTTCGTGATTCTAACCACAATTCTGAATGGTATTCTATACGCAAACGTTCCCCAACACGTGGAGCGCATTTATATTTGTCTGAAGGATGTTGCAACCGATGGTGGTGGGGGGTGTAACCGTACCGAATGGATTCCGATGAATTTTAGAAAAATCAACGATAATCAATTAGAGGTATTCGCATTCAACATTCCTCAAGATAATCGTACCACCATACATTATAAACTTAAACTTTTATTCTTTGATCGGAGTGAGGGAGATATGGCTGAATGGCAATTGCTCCAACAATCATCATGTTTACCACATGTCATACAAAAGACAATATCAACACCATCCACACGTACATCATCCTCACTAGACGAAGAAATTTCTAAAATTTTCGCAATTTTGTATGCAATTTTATCTTCTTTATCAGTACTAATGTTGAAAATGTTTGTTAAATATGTAAAGAAGGCTATTTACCATGTAAATAAATGATTGTATGAAGATATAAGTGTTTTAATAAAACAAAAGGAATGATAATTATAATAATATATTGACATTATCATTTGCTAGTTCATAAGCTTTATTTTTGTGATTGATAACACATTCTATCAATGACTCGATGTTGATATCACTAATCAATTGTTCACCCCCCTCTTCTTCTGCGGCATGAATAATATTTCCTCTTGCATACCATTTCAAATCGCGGCGGAAATTCTGTTTCACTTCGTTACCAATATCGATAGCATGAGATATGTTAGACCATTTACGTATTAATCGCATTCCCCGATTTTGTAATTTTCTGTCGGCATCACGCCAACCATCCTCCTGTCGACGCATTAGGTACCATTCTGGTCTCATATCATTCGATGTTCGATATAATCCTAAATAATATATATTATATAAATTTTATTATAAAAAACAAAGTAATTACCTAAATTTCGTCTCTTTCCAAAATTTATAGGAGGTGGAACAATATTTGGTGCAATGTTATTCCGTAAGGTGATAACATTCATTTGAATTTGTTGAGATAAGCGTTGAGATCGTTCATTCGCAAGACATTCACGTTCCTCAGCTCTTTCACGTTCTTGTTGTTCATAGAATTTCTCGTACTCACAATATTTCATCATAATAAATTTCATTAACGAAAACAGTTCACGTAACTCGATGACTTTAGGAGTTCGCATTTGCATCAATAATGATTCGAAATCAATAGCATCTAGAACATAATATTTCTTTCGTGCATCAGTCTTATCACAAATTTCTAAATGGTGTATATGCGGGTTTTTCCTCAACAATCTTGTTATAACACCCTTTTTAGCATGATATTTTTTGCCGCGATAACCTAACCAATCCAATAGATCTTCATTCATCAGAACGCGTTGGTTTAGTTGAATATTCCAAAATAAATAGTTTCTTTTATCGTTTCTTATATCGATCCCAAATTTTAGACACACTTCATTAACTGTTAACTTAATAAAATTGTTGGTGGACCATGTAGCCACATTTGAATCACGAACGCACGCTGCTAAGTTCATTTTTATAACTGAACATTTTCTGAAATGATTCTCTCTTACATACGTGAGAACGTGAACGGGAATAGTGAGGGTGGGGGGTAACTCTCCGTTTCGATATCATTGCAAACGTTGATAACTGACTGATAACGTCACTAGTTGTTTCAATTTGTTTCATTTCCAGCAACCGACTACCATAGTTTACAAACTATGATCGTCGGATGTTTACATCACCACCTACCGTTTGAGAAATAAAATATCAAATATAATAATAATAACATTTATTGGGAAAGATACATTTTGATAGTACATCATTTAGAACATAAATTATAACATTATGATTCATCACCTGGTTCTTCACACCAAATTCCGAACTGATCCTGTAATCGGAGAATACTCCATTATACGATCGTTAATGATGATGCAATAGGCCCTGGTGTTTTTGGGGAAATTCAGGAAACTTTCCATCTCTAGTTTGACGTCAACTGTTGATGACTTTATAGCATCGTTTTGTTTTGAACAGTCAATCACAAAAATTGCTCTATTCTTGAATGCTATATAATCCAACATGGGTTCGCTTATTATTTTATTTGAAAATGATTTCTGGAAATCATAGTACATCTGGTATGCTTCCACGTATTGCTGGTTGGTGAAATTCAATTTCATTGCTTCATATGGATAACACTCTGAATTCAAGTATAATTTAACATTTAGCAAGTTTATATTATCGAAATATGCACTGTGCTTAACAGGATTATTTTTTCGATCAGTTTGGAAAGCTAGAATCACATATCTGGGTCGTTCCAAATTCATTGAAGTTTTAACAGCCCAAATGTCGCGAGTGCTCTCCTTCATCAACGGATTTTCATGCAGATCCCAACTACGGAATGGAATCAAAATAGGCTTCTCAGCACTCAAATTCCCCAACATTTGAAATTTAACTTGATCACTTGGAAACACATGTCGCACTTTTAATGCTATCGTCTTCACATTTATTTTAGCCGTTTTCGTGCCTGTGCTATTAGTATAGCAATCGTTATCGGTTCGAGACCTTATCAAGCGCAGCTTATGTTTTCCACTCAAAACTTTGTTATAGTCAATGAATAGGCCTAGTAGAAAATTCAACGGTATCCATAAATTGATTTTATTATTGTAGACTGAACTCAATACATCCTTAAATGACCATCCAGAAATAGCTAGAGGTATAGATTCATGTTTGGCATATGTTAGATAAGCTCTGATGGTGCTGACAATACCAGGATCACGTACTTTGTCTATCTCTTTTCCATTCAATTCATAACTGATATATTCGAAGAGAAACGCTCCGAAATTATTCGTTAGTTTACATTCACCATCACCACTTGCTTCTGGCTGGAATTCTGCCTCGATGAATAAAGCAGACGAGGCCAAATCTACCAACACATCTTGTTGATTGATTAATATCTCAATTTCATCGCTGTTGCCAAAAGATGTTGTGTGGGGATAGTAGGTATGAGTTTCTTCTCGGATGATGTCTTCATTGAAGTTTGGCTCGTTGAATATTTGAAGTTTTTCCGACATTGTAACCAAGGGACTTCAAAAAATTGATATTTTCCAATGATAGTGATGCAGAAGCAACCTTCTCCCTCGAGCTCGTTGTAGATAATGACTGATGACCACTATGGAGATGTCTTTTATTGCTGAAATCCAAACCCATGTTCTCAAGTGATGGCTACTGCAACCTTCTCAGTTGAATTCCTTTCATATAATGAGTGGTGGTGAGTATTGGATTATTATTTATTGTTGTGAGGTATAATCCCTAACGATCTTTTTCAATTCCAATCGTATAATAATATCTTCTCCACGAAAATTTACCGGTTTCCAATTCTGATCTAAAATATTCAGCGTGATGTTATCGAAGGACGTCTTGCTGATGACCGGTAGATAAATAAGATTCTTCGGCTCTATATCAATGGAAAACCCAGGTGGTACAAGAGGTGAGAACTCATATATCGTATGAGCTATCTTATTGTTATAATATGCTCCTGCGGTTAGGTTACACTCAACACGTATTGTTTGAACTTTGATTATGTTTATAGGTCGATCAGATACGTGTAGTTCGCGAGATGTCAATTTCTTTTTGCTGAATCCCAACAGTTCGCTTATACTATCTTTAGGAATAAAATTCACTTCAAAATCACTCTTCAGCTCTGTGTGTAGAGTGTTGTTGTTAGATTTTATTGATAATTTCCGGTCACGTTCTTCTTGCTTCACTCCTTTCCCACAAACTGCACTTTGTATGAAATCCTCGATGTCTGTCAACTCGTAGGACCCCGTAGGTATAGTTACTACTTCTTCCTCACCCTTCACATTTTTATAATAAAATTTATTAAAACCTTCTTCAATGTTCGGAATGCTATTGTACGTATGCAAGCCAACAAGTGCGATAGAATAATATGAATGAGGATCTAGTTCTATAGGTGGGTGGAAATCTACAGATAAGCGGGAGCTCTTACCCGTGATAGTGAACGTCTGAGACATGATTGATGCAAACTTTACTAACAATCTATTTATATACTAATAAATGCAGGGTTAGTCGAGCACAACTGAAGAGTTAGAGAGGAAATCTAAACATAACTGACCACAATTATAAGTGTTATATTGTTGAAAATTATCGTGATTGAATAATATCTTACACTTTTTGAAATAATCCACTAGTTCGCGAGGGGAGCGTAAATTGCCAAAACTATCATAATATAAAACTGTATCACCGACTTTATTAAACCCAACCCAGTGAGTGCCTCCATTGTCCGAGCTATCTAAATTAACTATTCCACGCTCGTTTTTCCATGGTCCGTTGGATGGTAGTTCATCACGCATAAATACTCCTCTAAAATGGGGAATTTTCAGAGCTTTTGCTAGTTTTCGTAGATCGAGATCGGTCAGAGGTCTTCTGGGTAGGTTTACTGACAGTTTTTTGGATGTTTATTTAAATATGGACCAAGACCTTTGCGATACTTTTTCAAATATAGACCAGATCCTTGTTTCCCCAAAGCTATAGCTTCCATTGTTTTATTATGTCTTTCCGTTTCCTCCAAGGTTTTCCGAGCTGCTTTGCTGTCGTTGACGGCCTTAGCGATGCCTGCACCACCCCCCGCCAATGCTCCAGCAGCTGATAAGCCGGCAAACAGAGGTATTAAAAATGGTAGAAATCCTCCAGTCTTTGGAATAGGAATTACTCTTGGTAACCGAACATTTTTCCGACCACCCGCTTTTTTGAATTGTTTTCGTGCAACTTTCAACGCTGTTTGGGATGTTTTCTTCAGATTGGATGAGTCAAACTTATCCTTCATAACTTTTCTCACCCCATCGACAATTGCACTTCTGAACCCAACCTTCTTTCTCATACCCATTCCCAATTTCCTCTTTGCCTTCATAATTTTATTTACACCGAAAGCGGCAATCCTTTCTCCAAATTTTGTGTCTTTAGATTTGACACGTTGCCAAGCAGCGTTCTCTAATATTTTATCCGCCTCGTGACGTCCTTCCAAACTAGCGTTTCGCAGATATGAAATATCGTGTTGGCGGCAAGCTTTATCGAGTGGATTGATACCTGAATCTCCTCTTCTCAACCGTTCTTCTAATTTTGTACCGGGACCACAGAATTGATAACCAGGAATATGAAGTTCAAACGGGAGCTTGTTTATAAGCGTATTGAGAACACCTTCTCCTACGTACGCTTCCATACAGACTGATGAAAATTCAAGATTGCACCGTTATTTAACGAGGGGAGGGAGAAAGATCAAAGATCTCAAAATAATATTTTTTATTAATTTCAAAATTTTCTCAATACAAAAGACTTAAGTATAATCTTAACAATATATGTTTCAAATATTATAATCTTCACTCTTGATTCACCCTCATATTCACGGAATTTTTGTTCTATTATAATAACCATACCCTCGAGTCAATAATATTCCAGCTATTTGTTTGTTCCTAATAATCTCCAAATGATCAATGATGGATTCATTAAACGAGATCCGAATTATTGATCCAACTGTTGTGATTATTATCTAGACCCAACCATTTCACATACTGTTGACCCCTCCTCTTTCGTAATATTTTTTCGACTGAATACACATCGGGTTGTTTTGTTTTCTGTAATTCTTCCTCGTAGAAACAGCCGCTGATTGGTGCGTTGGTCATATCTTCTAGTAGATATGTGACCGGGTTGGTAATTTTTACTTTGATGATTTTAAATAATTCCGTACTCCAATTGGGCGTAAATCCCTTCTCAAAAATATGTTTAGCCTTACTTATTCGTACCACATCTCCTACGTTGAATTTGTGAGGCAGAGCTAACTTGATGTGTGAGTAGGATCGCTTCAATATCTCGCTCTCAATCTGTTTCGTCACTTTTATTGGAGCCATATTTATAGTACTATGTTTACGTTTATTATATTTTTCTGTGGTTTCTTCAAGTATATCAAGCCATTTGTATTTCCCGCTGAGACTGAAATGTTTGTAGAGCGATTCCTTTAACGTTCGAATGACACGTTCAGCAATGGCTGCATTTTCACACTATACGTATTATAATGATTGATATTATGTTTCCTCATTAGATCGTTAAAGTGTTTATTGAAGAATTCTTTTCCCTGATCGCTTTGCAGATTCCTAGGCTTACGATGTCCTTCTAGCAATATAGAACTGACCGCTTTCCGAACTTCTTCGGCTGATTTTGTTTTCAGCGGGCGTGTCCATAGAAATTTCGAGAAACAATCGATCATAATCAAAATGTATTTGAATCCTCTATTTTCACGAGCGTAATTACCCATTTCTGCCAGATCCATTTGCCACAAATCATCCAAACCTTTTATGATCGTTCTGCGTCGTTTGAAATTCTTCCTACTCGGCTTATGAAGCTCATGCACAACTTGTTCTCTACTCATCTTATCAATGTGGAAATCTAGTGTAGAATTAATTTTTTGGGTATATTCACAGGATTTGGAGATATACGTTTCACAGAGCCCTGCTTTGTTGTTGTGGATGATGAGGGTCTCTTCTTAGAAGGTTCCACAGATGTCATCCGTCGTTCTAACGCCTCCACTTTACTAGTAATGTCATTTAGACGCATGTTCACACTGTTAAATGTGTTATTGATCTCTTTCAATTCATTTCTGTTTTCCCTCACACTATCACTGATTGTTTTATACTCTGATTTTATATAGATCCCCATTCCATTATATTTATTCTGAATGTCCATCAGATGTTTATCAATGTTGAGAATAACCTTGTCATTCGTTAAGTTATGTTCATCCAGATCCTTGTTGATATCTTTGATCAAATTATCAACCCTAACATTGAAGGTATCTTTAAGACTGGTTTCCGTTTTCAGATTCAGTTTGTGTGTTAATTTATCAACATATACTTTATTTGCAACATCTCCATCATCATTCGGTGATTTTACGTTGCACAATCTACGATTTTCCATATCATAACTTCCATCGCTCGTTAGGAATAATCCTTGTCCGTGAACTTGTTTGAAATTATTATTAAATACATTTGTATCATATATCCACATGGAAGAGGAGGCTCTGCCAAACTTATCCATTGAAACCATCTTTATAACTGAGATGAATTTGTCTTACACCTGGTTTTTGTTCAATTACCCCTGCCTCTATCAATTCTTCTATTATAGAGATTATCTCATTGTGATGATTATGGTTACCTGCATGCGAGGATGCAACAAGAAGTCTCAGTCTATCCACAATTTCGTTAACGTCATCCCAATAAACATATTCGATAGGTTTCTCGTTATATTCAAGCATATCATTTTTGATATATGCACTTCCAGTGTATGTTTTGGCTCTGGGTCTTTTCATGGAATTAATCAAAGGTTTCAGTACATTTTTGTATTTTACAATGTTTCTTATTCGATCAGCTGGATCGTTATTACGCCTATGGGCACTAGTCATTTCCATCATTTGACTGTAATTTTTCCCATCTTCCACAGTGTAAGTATCAGGTAGAACATCTCTATAAAATATCAAATTATACAGTCCTGTGGTACCCTTGAACGGAGTACCCTTGATAATTATATTACTCTCACTATCAATTTCTATAGGTTGATTACCCATGAACCATTTGTCTAAAGTTGAATTATATTGCAATCCCATTCTATCATCGTATTTCTTGACATCATCATCCAATAGGAATCCTTCCAAGTAATAACGTGCTAATGTGGGGTATTGTTGCAGAAACTCCTCTGTAGCCTCTGCATTATCTTTCTTATGTTTTCTGAATTCTTCACGAATCTGATCGATAGTAGGTTCGAGGGTAAACACATCCTCCTCAGTATTTTGGGGGTTATATACGAACTCTTCCCCTTCAGTTACAATATTTGGGATTGGTATGTTCTCCATTTGTGTTGCTGTAGAAACAATACTTTTAGGTTTAACCAACGAATTTTGTTTGATTATTTCAGCATTTTTCGCAATTTCCTCCAGAGGTTTAGATACATTCCTGAACATATTATCTAGAATCTCATCATTTTCAGCTTTACCCAATTTCACAGCCATATATTTTTTCCTCACAACGTTTGCTAACTCCCAAATTTTTTTCTTCAATTGTTGTTTTTCTTTAAGCGTGTTACTCACACCCACGTCCATGCTGAGCGGGTTGTCTATTTCAAATGAAAGTATATATACATGTCAGATGTATATATAACTATCAAAACCTTTGCGATAACGTCCTTTGTTCATATCACAGTCTTTGTTTATCATAAGGAATCCATATTTATCTTTCCAACATACGCTACATATCTCTTTGAATTTTTCGAGTGACATGTCGGTACTCGACATTCGGTGAATATATGTTTCAAATTGAGCTCATCCTGTTTGAAAATAATCAAGCAATTGGCATTGTCGCGCAATCCATGTTTTGGACATTTAGCAAAAGACTGGCAAAGATAGAAACTATCAATTGAGTTGTGTCTCCCTCTTGAAAAATAAGCACGAATTTTCTCCTGTTTCTCAAACATCACGTCATCGAATATTATGATTGAATTAGGCCTCGCTTCTGTGGGGTCTATGACCTCATCACTTTCGGTACAAGGAAAATATCCAAGCCCCTCAATTTTCTTCAATGTCTCCTTTAGTAACTGGTATTTTGGTTGGTGTAAAGACTTTGAATATATGTACACGTTTTCAAATTTCAGACCGTTTGCATCTAACAATAGAGATAACATCACATTTGTTTTCCCACAATTACTTGGACCACAGATTATTGTTCGTAGAGTATTAGGCAGCAAAGAGCTGTGACGTTGTGGTTGTTCAACATTCTCATTGCTTGACCCCAAGTTCATAATACTCAACGAGTCTTTTTGCTTAACAATCTTCATCATGCCTGAAGGCGAATCGAAATCATACTGGAACATATGTTAATAAGCATTTGTTTATATACTAGATGATGATGTTATATTGTGTATGTCTGATCGCGCGGTTAGGTGCTTCTACGGTTCTGTCAAAATCAGGTATCAAATACATGTTAAATAGGTATGAATGCTGGAACACGTGTCTGAATGTTGAAACACGTGTCTGAATGTTGAAACACGTGTCTGAAACACGTGTCTGAATGCTGAAACACGTGTCTGAATGTTGAAACACGTGTCTGAATGTTGAAACACGTGTCTGAATGTTGAAACACGTGTCTGAATGTTGAAACACGTGTCTGAATGTTGAAACACTTGTCTGAATGTTAAAGCATGTGTTGAATCATGCGAAAAAACATGTGTATGAATGTAATACAATCATTATGATTATTCACATTTTATTCCTCATTAGCCCATCATAGTTCGTGAACGATGATGACGTCATCATCGTTCGTGAACTATGGTCGCCGGATTGAATCAGTTACTGTCATCGGTTCGAAGCAGTGACGTCATCATCGTTCGTAAACTATGGTCGCCGGATTGAAACAATGACAAAGCAGTCTTTGTCACGTGGTGGTGACACCTACACGAAGCAGCCTGTACCTTCGGTCCGCCATGACATCTGTCACGTGACACCTACACGAAGCAGCCTGTACCTTTAGCTCACCATGACAGCTGTCACGTGTTGGTGACACCTACACGAAGCAACCTGTACCTTTGGTTCACCATGACAGCTGTCATATGGTGGCGACATCTCCATGAAGCAGCCTGTACCCAAGAGTCGCCATGACAGCTGTCACGTGGTGGCGACATCTCCACGAAGCATTCTGTACCTTCGATGACAGCTGTCACGTGGTGGTGACATCTCCATGAAGCAGCCTGTACCTTTGGACCAAAGGTACAGATTGCTTCCTAGAGGTGGCGGAGCCCCCTCCACGAAGCAGTCTGTACCTTGGGTTCGCCATGACAGCTGTACCTTATGGTCGCCATGACAGCTGGACCTTATGGTAGCCATGACAGCTGTACCTCATGCTCGCCATGACAGCTGTACCTCATGCTCGCCATGACAGCTGGACCTTATGGTCGCCATGACAGCTGGACCTTATGGTCACCATGACAGCTGTCACTTGGTGGTGACACCTACACGAAGCAACCTGTACCTCATGATTGCCATGACAGCTGGTCCTTATGGTCGCCATGACAGCTGGTCCTTATGGTCGCCATGACAGCTGGACCTTATGGTCGCCATGACAGTTGGTCCTTATGGTCGCCATGACAGCTGGACCTTATGGTCGCCATGACAGTTGGTTCTTATGATCGCCATGACAGCTGGTCCTTATGGACGCCATGACAGCTGGTCCTTATGCCCACCATGACAGCTGGTCCTTATGACCGCCATGACAGTTGGACCTTAGGGCCACCATGCTGCCATGTGTTAGTCACGTGACTCTGTACATGTGACACACTTTTTGAACACACCCTGTATACTCTTTACAAATAAAATAAAATCCTTATCACCTACATCCTTTCAAACTGATAAGGACGAGCTCA
Organism: Endomychus coccineus; assembly: GCA_958510875.1. Lineage (NCBI taxonomy): Eukaryota > Metazoa > Arthropoda > Insecta > Coleoptera > Endomychidae > Endomychus > Endomychus coccineus. Next base: position 217,730,756 of record OY294067.1, read on the forward strand.
TGCACCGGATGCACGTCGACAGCTAGACCGGAAGTGGAGACCGGATATCCTGGTCGAGAAGTAGTCCAGTTCATCTACTATCACCCTTTCATTTTCCATGGATGATTTGGAAGTGTATGCCTCTGCAGCAAAAAACCTAAATCGCACTCTCGACGTGGTTCAAGAATATACACGAGCTGTAGGCATGGAGCTGAGATTGGACGCGTACGCAGTGTTTCATTAGAGGACAGGACGATCTCGGAAAGTGCACGAGAATAAGAAGCTTGCCAACGGAATCATCTACAAATATCTTGAAGGTGGATAGATCTATCGATACCTGAGAATTGAACAGCGTCCTAATTATGATACTTTCCAGGTAAAGGTGGCTCTCCGCGGCAAGAACAAAAAGTTCGAAAGATTTAGTGTTCCGAACTTTCGAGTGAGAACAAGGCGTGTGCAAGAAATAAGCTTGACGTTCCCGTTCTGCTTCACTCTTTTGGAGTGGTGAATTGGACAGTCGATGAACTGCAAATACTCGACCAAGACACCCAGAAAATGATGCATTTCCATCACAGTTTTCATCGTAGGTCGTTTGTTTCCCGCATTTATCTCCCACGTCATCGGGGAGGTAGGGGACTCCTCAATCAGAACCACACTTCAATGGAAACCCTCATCGACGTGTGGTTCTGATTATAGCTTGTGAAATTCTTAGGAGTTCGGACCCCCATTTTTTTCGGCTGCACTGACTGGACTATGTCAACGAAATACAAATTCACAATAAATAAATACAATCATAGCGTTACATAATTTGTCATTCACAAATCAATAAGCTGAATAATTATTTCAGTGAAACCGCTTGTACAATATAATGTACTATCTTCATTGTTGCTATTACAATTGGAAAGCTGCTATCAGTGCGCGGAAGAGTTGCTTAATAATCTCAAGCTATATCGGTAGTGCCTACCAGAGTCTGGTGTTCTAGATAGAAAACGATTACCGACATTCTTTCGTTTTATTGCACTTGAATTCCTCAGACGGCTCATTAATTTTGCACAAAAACAAACGCTAAAACTATCAGTTAATAAAATATACTTATATAGAATCGTTTCAAAGGAAACAAAGGACGGTATATTGAAGCAAGAGCAGGCTTCGCTTTCAGATGGGCTGGATTCTGTCAGTTTTATAAGAATTTAAAATCACTCAGGTTCTTCCCCAGTGCTTATATAGACTTCTGAAACACAGGCGGCTACGATCAATGTTTTCAAATATGCAATGTTATTTCGCTCAGGTGGAGTTTAACATAAATCGTGAATTGCTGTTGCACTTGTTATTCTAGATAGACGTTTCTTTGTAATTTATTTTGAATGACTTATGGTTTGTGAACTTTATGTGTTTACGTACTTACCCAGCATAGAACTTTTGATCATTCGTATTTACCTGAACATACTGTAAGATTATTTAATTGAGGGAATGAATTGATACGAAAAGGAAATTGCAGTCTCACCAGATGTTTGGGTAGATCAATATCAGATCATCAGAAACTTTTTAGATATGCTAGAATTTTTGTTTATCGTTGTCTCCAACATTTCAAAGAATAATCGGTTCTATTTGTATGATCTCTACCAATATTTTGACCGACCATAATTTACCTAATAAAGGAGCGTAACACTGATAATAGAAACCCACTTCGACCTAATTTCACAACCTGTCATTATTTAAGTTGTGATTTTTCCCTTAGCATATCCCTCCAGTCGAGGTTGTATAATTGGGTCGATACTGTGAGGAACAGGAGATTCTGCTTCTCCTAGGTTGTGACGCTCATCACACAATGTGAGGTGCAGTGGTATCAACCCTTAGCCCCGAACAGCTTTTGATACTCAATAAAGGGTCAACGCCGACCTATTTCAGGTCTAGGAAACGAGAGGTTAGTTATCTAAATCTTTGCTATAGGGTCTAGGGCAATGGAGACTCAGGTTTTGTAATGGAATGTATCTTCTGAAGTGTCCCTATCAGATCATAAACATATTCTATTTAGAGTTGAATCTATCACTAATGAGATTCAAAGTTATAGGAACCCAAAGTCTATCAACTGAGACCTCTACAAAAAGGAGCTAAATAGAAAGCTCCTTATGCTTCCGACTTATCACGGAAAAGAAAGGGCGGAGACAGAGGCTCGCTTATCAGGTCCTAGATCCGTCATCGTCACGTTTGGAGCCAGCTGCGACCTTAGGCAAGGGAGTACTGGAGGTACAACGCCAAGTAGATGTACTCCACTACTCCTTTATCACTGATAAGAGATCTAAAAGATAAGCGGTCTGGTGTGTCTAGACAGACTGGCGTTAGTCGGATGGCTATATACTGGTTGTATGTAAAGAGGTGTCACACCTGTCAATGGACGATTGCGTATGGTGGCTATATGTCACACCTGTCAAACTGCCATGGCGTCTGTCTAACTGTCATATGCCGCCTGGGCCACTGATGAGAGATCTGAAAAGATAAGTGGTCTAGTGAGTATTTACAGGTTAATCCTAAAGAGGTGTGTCACCGGTCGGAACTGTCAAGGTGTCTGTCGAACGGTCACCTGTCGGAAGCCCCATGGCGTATGTAAGGCTGTCACCTGTCGGAACCCTCATGGCGTCTGTGGAACTGTCACCTGTCGAAAATCTCATTAGGTCTGTCACGTGAACTGTCTTGACGTCTGTCACGTCATACCTGTCAATCGTGTGAAACTGTCATATTGTCTGTGACATATGCGAACTGTCATGGCGTCTGTCACATTTTCGAGTAGTCTATTTGAAGTATAGCTTCATGGGTTTCAAATGAAAAGTTTCGACGTGTAGAATGTGAGTCTTATGATTTTCAGTGGCGTCTGTCACTTTTATTGTACAATTCTTATCTTACAGTTTCACCTCGTAAATCGTAATTTTTTCATGATCCTTGAATCTCATGGTCTACTGTTGTGATAAAATAATTGTTGGGTGCCAAATGTAATGAAATAATTGTGAGCTACACAATTTCCACCTTCCCTTGATTCTCAATTAATCAAAAAGATGAATTTACCCAAGTTACTAATATTCCCCAAACTAGCTCAAATTCGTGGTTGTTCGGCCCTTTACGTTAACAATGATGATACTTGCCCTATTACTATTTCAAACAACAAACCCTGGGCGCCACCACGAGTTAAAAGAGAAGAATTTCAGGCTGTTATAAATAAAGAAATAAGCATCATTGAATTGGTAGTAAGTAAAAAGGAAAAGAAACAAAGCATATAAAAACAATAACAAATATATTCAATTATTAATGAACAATAGGAAAAAATAAGTATACAAACTCGCATGCCCTTTCGGGGCATCGATATGAAACTGAAACAATTGTAAATGAAGATAATCAAACTACTTTGACTCGGAAATTACGACCAGCATCTAATTCATCATGGTAATGAAAGTTGCAACAGAAATATTAAAATTACTCCCCTGTGTTCCTCCTGTGGTCCTGATGATGGCTCCGCGAGGTCTCTAGCAGCGTATTGGATTCAATATCCTCCTATCGAAAAAGAAAGAAAATACACGAGTAGGATGTCCACAAAAGAATTAAAATTTAATATATGCAATGACTCAGTATTGACGCTGTGAATAGCTGAGCTAAGTTAGAAAAATGTTGATAGGTGAAGCCAAGATAAATTATGATTACAATTACAAATTAAATTAATATGTGAAAATTATTGAGAATTTACTACAATTTTAACAAAATGAATTTAAACAAAGTTAGAGAAAAATGAATTGAGTTTGAAGTTAGTTATGAGTTAAAGTTCAGAGATTCCTAGAACCACGTGGGTGGATTTCGTATCATTAAAACTCTTTATTACGATTACGGGATTGTTTAACAAGTCCCACGTTATCTCTATAATCGAAGGTATTGGAAACAAGGCTCGTGGAATTATAAATATGGAGTGGTTAGTTCTAGCCCATCCTCTATATGTTTCGTACCTTTCCGATTTGGATAACGCTACGTTGTTCGTATTACGAAGAGTTAGAAGAAAAAAATATACGATATATTAATCCCACGTGTATTCAGGAAATGGACTCAAGCGATTTGGCAAATTGAATAAAAATGATATTATGAGTGAAATTACAAAATCTAAAATCAAGAGATCTAGGTGCCTGTTATAAGAGCAGGAAACAATCAAAGTTTTGCATAAATCAGAGTAAGCCTGATTATGAATGAAATATAACGATTCAATGCTACTCAAAAAAAAACAATTCAATAACTTTGATTGAGACCTACATTATATCACAGTAACACAAAAGATGGTTGGTTCTCAACCGCAACCGGTTTTATTCCGACTATCCCTTCCCAATTAATAATTCGGACGTGGGGGTAACGATATAGTGTTCATTGAATCCGCACCATATTAATAGAATACAGTTAACTATATCATTTAAGATAGAGTTCTTTAATTGAGAGGAAGTTCAAAGACATAAAATCAAATTATTATAGGTTTCTATGATGGTAATGATTAGTAACGATATATTCAAAAGTGGGATCGTTACACTGTGAGAGCCACCTTTCCAGGTATACTCACTAAAGTCTGCATGTCAGGTCGCCATTCCATCTTGTTGAGGTACCCCTTCACTAGCTCATGGCTAGTCAAGAGCCTCGCTACGACTTTTATTTTCCCCCTGTTTAATCTAAACAGGTCTGTGGTTCTTTTGTGACACGGTCCTTTGATCTATTTTTACCCTCGTTATTTTCCTGGGATTTTTTCCCAGTATTGTTTGCAGTTTTTCAGCGTCTTCTACAGATCTTCTTGAGGTACGTTTTGGTACTCCTATAGTTTGTTCTGAATCTGGATCCTTTTCCGACCCTCTTCTTGCAAGTTCACCGGCATTTCAATGCCCGCCGTTCCCTGATGTCCCCACGCAGTTTCGTTCTGCCGGTGTTTCCAGTTCCTTTTTGCATGCTCATACCAGTCGGATTGTCACTTCACGACTTCACATAGCCTTAAGTGCAACCTGAATGTCTGTTGATATATGGATATGTTCAACTCTCTGTTCGAAAAACTGAAGTGTGTTTACCCAATGAATAGTTGAAGTCGGTCTTTGGGTTTTTAGAGTATGCTTCAATACCTTTTGCAGTCTCACCCGTCTGGGTACCAGATATTTTTTTGTAATATAGTGCCCTGGTTTGTGTTTTCCCATTCAGATCTATCTGGTATTGATACTTCGAATATGTTGCCGAAAGAGTATCGTTTTGGAATGTGATCTGTTCTTATGCCTAACAGGTTCTTGGTCATCATTCTTACGATGCTCATGTGTCTTAACCCAATGTGAACATTGTTCAGTGTGTTTTGTATTATGGAGGCATCAAGCCCTGCCTCTCCCTGGATCACGAAGTGGAGGGGAGGCAATCCTGATATTGTCTCTATTGCGGCAGTGATCCTAAAACATGTACGTTTTTGGACCTTGATTATTCTTGATATGGTCCCTCTTTGTTGTGTTTTAGGCAACCATATCAAAGAAGCATATATCAATGCAGGCTTTACCACCATGTGATACAACGATTTTTTCTCGAAGCAGCTTCTTTTCAGAAATAGTGAGGTTTCCGCTTCTTTGATTGCCTTTTTCAGATGTTGGTCCCAGGACAGTTTCGAATCTAGTAATTGACCTCTCCCTTTATTTGTAGGGTTTCTCCTTGAAGTCTGAGAGGCATCAGATCCTTTGATTTGCTTTTTCGAGCTAATGCTACTATGATGGCTTGTACAATTTCTCCGTGTTTATCCATGTTATTACCGGGTGCAGAGCTTCTTGCATTCGATCTTCGACCGTGGTGTTACATTTTTCTTGTGCCAAGGCAACTATGTCAATATGTCGATATAATCGAGGGTTCTGTAGCCTTTCTACAGGAGGACCTCCAGCAGTTCGTTAACGACCAAATTCCACAGAAGCGGAAAGAGTACTACTCCTTGCGGGCATCCTATGGCCACCCGGGCATGTATCATTCTGTTCCTCAGCATTGAGTCCTGTACTGTTAATTGTTTTTTGTTTCCTTAATAACATGTTGAAATATTACCAAAAAAGTTCCAGTTGTATCATCATTGTATGTTATTTTGATATTTCACTTGACCGATTATTAAAATAAGCCTGATCGTAGATCTGACAGATTTATATAACGATATGGATTAGTAACTTCTATTTTAAATCGATTTTCATATTATTTCTCTTATTGTGATGTTAAACGAAGCCTTATTATGTATGACAACACTCCAAATACATTTATCAAAATGTTCAAATTCATTCCAGTATAAATAGAATGTTGAGTTCGTTTTTTTATTACCAAATAAAAACACGTTACTTCTGGTATTCAATTTACTCGTTAATAGAGCGAAAATCGAGTGGAAAATGAAATATAATCAGCCACTACGTGATGAAAATCCATTCCAAACTTGAATAAAAAACGAGTAAAAGTTTGATTTTACTAATTTAATAAATAGCTGTAACTATAGTTTCGCTAACACCGTAGCTTCTTCAAACAAATATTACAAAGTAGTTTGTAATATTGCTTTATTATACTTAATTTGAGTTACATCTTGCATAAGTTTTACGACAGGTTCATTAATCGATATGAGGAATAAAACAACTGAAATTTTTAAATACAGGTATGAATAATTTATCTCCAGAAGAGGAAGCTGATAGCTTAAAAGCGATATCAGTATTAAACATTTGCTGTCGTAAACTGAGGTTGTTGCACAACTACGTTGAAGTGATATACCTCACTCCAGCGCTTCAAACACAATTTATTCATCAATTGGGTAACAACATTATCCAATTGCTAATTGTACCAGTGATATTAAGCAGCCTGTAGAAGTATATTTATATGTATCATTCCTAATGAGTATAAATGTAAATATAGGACTGCAAGTACCAACTGTTTATACAAAAAAGGCATCCCTCATTAATCTTTTCTTATCTTAGGTGGACGGTATAATTAATAAATGTGTCAGTCAATTAGGTACGAAATGTGTGGGGTTTTGGAACATCAAGGAGCACTTACAGACCATGTCGATGGCGCAGCGTATGCAATTATTACATTCCCTAACACGAAGTCACCGAAATGCCGTATACTTATAGGGGATAATCCCCATGCCAGTCATTGTGGCTGGTACAACAATCGGAGGATTAACGCTGGCTGACTCAGTCTTTACGCTCGTTATTTTCATTGTTGTGTATTAATCTTTTAAATTGTCTAAATTGAGATTACACGGATTCATAGTTTTTTGTCGTTCTTTCGCTTATCCGTTTAGAATTTATCACCCGCATTCTCACGTACTACAACTTGTAGTCTACAAGGTGCACCACGAGACCCAGCTATTTAATATTTCCCCATAGTTTTCAAAGAAACTTCACAGGATGCAGTAGTCACTTTTGAATTGTTGTCAGTGAAATAGCATTTCATTAAGATGCAATAGTGCCAGTAGTCTGTTGCTTATCGTTTTTTTGCTGTAAAGAGGGCCGCAATAACGAAATCTTGCGCTTGAGGCAAACTTTCCAAATTGCGCTCCCTACCGCTCAAGAAAACAATTTATACATGATTTTCATAGAGAAATTTATTCAATAAAAGGAAAAACGTTGGAATCAATAGAAATCAATTCTGACGTAGATAAAAAAAACTGTTCACTAAGAACGTGCAAGAATAAATAAAATTCTATTTTTCTGAAGTTTAATTGATAACTTCCCAAATTCAAACTTTTGAAATTGATATTTCAACAGAAATCAATGCTGAATTTGTTAGCTGTTCTTAGCTCATCGAAGATAGTCAATAATTCTCCTGGATCTGATGGATCTCTGGAATGAATCAGAGACAACTGAACTGAAATCATGATTTATCTATAATATAGTAATAATAGAAAAAAAATTCAATAATTTAGTAATAATTCCTTACAAATTATGATGAAAATTCAATTAATAATTATAATTATGAATAAATTTATCATATTCAAATCCATAAAATCTCATAAATTCAATAACAAAATCACTCATAAAAAATTCCTTCAAAATTTCATCTAGAAAACGATACAAATGTAAAATTTTACTCAAATAGACTTCAATTACTAATAACAAATGAAGAAAGATGTATTTTATTTATTTTAAAATTCAAATTATAATAGTAAATACAAAGAAAAAATTCATAAATATGAGTGAAATTTTCATTGAAATTATCTGTAAATAATTTTTTTTTTCTGATTCTTGGGATTGGAAAAGGTATGGTAGTCCATTCAAAATAATAAGTGCGTAATGCCAAACTTTTGAAATTGTATACCGATTTTGATTTCTGCTTCTTAAAATACCGGCACCTTCGGCGCCCATAGGCATCACTCCTTTCGTTGGATGTAAACATCTTTCATCAAAATAAGGCTTCATAACAACACAACGAATCTTTCAGATTCATTCTAATATTGATCGTAATGTTAAAATGCCATTTGCTCACGCTGTCAAAATATGATTATGAAAATAGGTTTTGCTTCTCGAAGAAGCCTCTGAGTAGACAAAAACCTATTAGAAATCAGGAAAGCAGTAAGCTAGGCTATGACAAGAAGACCACAACGTTCCGCATGCAGGCATCCAATACAAAGATAATGTCTTCATATAATAAAATATTTTCCGTAATATAGTTCAATGAGAAAACCGTTTGAATTTATGTTGTAAATTATTCTTATTACCCATCTCGTGTAGCACCTTGTATAATGAAAAATCATATTTGTAATAGTGATATCCTAATCATTGCTCCTGAAAGGTTTCACAGAATTATGGAATAAAACATATGAATTTACATGATTTTTGTCAAAGAATTCGATTGACTGTCCACAGATAGGAAGGAGAAATCAAAGACGTGATTTGTCGGCTACAACTGGAGAATATCATCATAGTCGAACTCAAAAGGAAACGGAAAATTACTTTTTTTGAAAATGGTTCAACTTGTATGTATAGCTTTCACCATATTCGATACAGGTAATGCAGGAGCTTTTCATGTCACGAAGGACTCAAATTTGAATTAATCTTCTAAAATTATTTCGCTAAGTTAACAAGAATACGTAGGAAGATGACGATACGAATTTGCTGCGCCTACAGGACAATCTCGGCAGAGGGAGCGGGCGAGTAAGCTGGAGTTCTACCGATGACACTTCCGATCCACGAAATGCCAAAAAAGTACTGTGGCGTGAATGGGAGCACAGCTAGGGCAATCATCATTTCCAATTGGCAAGATAAGTGAAACAATGCCAAATATGACAGATTACCGCATTACCTAATAGAAAATCTCCAAGAATGTATTGGAAGGCCGTACGGCGAAGTCGGGTCTTTTCTAACACATGTTAGTTGTGGATTTTTCAGGAAATACCTTTACAAGCGCATGAAAGTAGAATCCGAAGGATGACATATTGTGGGGAACAAGATGACGAGAAGTATACTCTCTTTGCAAATGCTCATATAGGGCAATCAGGGAGAATATAGAAGCTGAGGAGAGAGATAGTCGGAATTGAAAGAGAAAACTGGAGGCGACACAAAGATGATCCTCAGACGCCTACCTTCGTCACGCCTTCGCTGGAGTAATGAGAAAGCGGTTCCAGTGAAGGAGTTACACGAGGACGTAAGGTCTCAGTCAGTAGAAATCCGGCACTTCCGAAAAGGCCGGAGACATATACAATATTTCCTATCCTCCTGACTAAAAGAAGAAAAAATTGCTCTGGGTATCATTGCTCTCTTCAAACACACCCTTCTATTTGCGGTTATTAACTCCTAAATCATTCAATGATTTACCACAAAATATTATTAATTCGAAGTATCTAAGAAGTTTTGAAATCAATTCATTCAACTACATTGTCTCTATGCATAGATTTTCTATACATTCAAAAATTGATCTGAAATAGTATCAAAATAAACAAAAAAGTATTATCAGTATTATTATTATTATTATTATTCCATACTGGGTCTCGAAAATCCAATAAATTTATCTTTATTACAGCATTCCATGTTAAGCACTGAATTTAAACCTAATTATTTTTGTTGACTTACTACTTTATTGTCTTCAACTTATATTTCATCAATTTCATTGCTTAAATATTATACAAATAACGGCAAAGTGAAAGCAAATGATGGAGCTGTTATCATAATGAGTAAAATTATTTTGTTGTAAATGTTGAGGAAAGAATGTTATGGCTGTTATATTTTCATTGTATAATATTGAAACATTATCTATTCATCACTATATATTACTTTTGTTATATCAATTTTATTATCTTGCTAATTAATTATAGTTATTTATGTATCAAGGGAATTATAAGGGCCTTAATTACCGATGGCAAAGTATCCGTCCCGAGGGCCCCTGGCCCAAGGGACAGCAATTGCCCGACGTTATTAAGGCTCATTAATTCCCGTGGTACATAAATAATTTTATTTCTGACCGATTTCAATAAAATTTTGTTCATTTTTGAAACGGAATAAATGCACCAATTCATTAGCTTCCCGCTATATTTGAATCAGGTACCGTTGATTAAGGAGTTTTGTTGTTGCTAGGTTGTTACTTGTTTACAAACAAAGCTTTATTATCAAGCTGTGTTTGCGTTAAAAACGTGTTTTCTACCCCAAATATAATGGAGGATATTTTGAAAAATGCTGAAAAAGCAAGAGAATCATTATTTACATCGAAAAGTGAAGCCGTATACAAAGAAGAATATAAAATATATCTGGAGTGGCTGACACGGAAAAATGTTATGCCAAAAGATGCCACTAAAACTGTATTTCTGGCATATTTTCAAGAACTAGTAAGAAATTTTCTATGTTTTTCGGTAGATTTGGTAGTAATTGTGTTTATTCGTTGCAGTCAGAAACGTATAGTCCGAATTCTTTATGGACTAAATGGTCAATGCTAAAATCGATGGTGACTATACATGAGAAACGAGATATCACCAAGTTCAATGAACTAGAGACTTTTTTGAAACGGTAGAGTAAGAGTTATAAGCCGAAAAAGTCCGCTGTTTTATCTCCTAAAGATGTCATCAGATTTCTAAAGACGGCTCCTAGCATTTCCTATTTTATTTTTACTTGTGAAAGGTAGAGGGAATTATAGAATCTATAACGTCCCAAGGGAGTTATGACCCTCTTTATTGATAGCGTAACTATGACGATATAAGCTTATAATATCTCGGTCAGAAATAAATAAATTTTTGTATGATTCGGTAAAAAGTGTACTCTGTTTGTAATTATTAACATTGTGTTTTTAATCACGTACAAGATATTTTTATCTTTTGTGATCAATGCTTATTGTAAACTTCTTGCTGTCAGGACAAATTTTGATTATCAAAGTAATAGTAAGGAAAAAGACCAGCCAGAGAATGAAAACTTAATTTCATTCATTATGATGATAATATACAAAATACAATTTTAGGGATGCTCTTCTACATCGGAGTCTAGAAAATCGGCCTCAGAAGATATCCCTCAATGCCAAATCACTTGGAAGGGAATTAAACCATGGATGAAAGACCTCAAGAATAATCAGTTTTTCACACATTGTCAATAGGTTTTGTTTTCTGGCACTGCTTATTTTCAACTCTTCGATGTAGAGATTCGATAAATCGTTTTGAAAGGACAAATTAGCAGTTGATCATCGCCCACGACGATTTGCGATAATTAAAATGCCTATATACTCGCAACTGTAGTCACATCGATATTGAATATGATTTGGCTTTCCCTTTTCATATTTAAAACCCTTAACTTTAATTGTGTTGTTGTTTATGTTGTTATATGTACCTGTAGACGTTTACAATAAATTATTATTATTATTATATATTATCAAATTGATATTACATGTCGGTGTAATTATCATCAGCGAAAGTCGTATAGGTAATACGAAATATGTTTTGATATCGAACTGATTCGAAAGAAAACAATATTTAGCGATACCTAAAGAAAAGGAGGATTTGTTCAGTTCGTATCTTCCTGGGGGAATTATACTCAATTCTGTCATGAATATTTTTATTCTCTTTCAATATTCAGAATCTTGGTGTTTTTGTTTGTCGTAATTGAGATTTGTGTCGTTCGTGTGGTTATTTAGTAAGATGGAACAATTTTAATTTTGTGTACCTACTTCTGTAACTTCAATCTGTCATCAATAAATATTTTGAAGATTGGCAAATTATGCTTTATCTCAATCTTCACAGAGTTATACCTATAGAGAAAGTGATATGTTCCTCAAGATGTTCTAGACTTTAATTTGGTGGGATGATTTTTCTCGTTCAAATATGGAAGTTTTGTCACTCTGGATATGCGGCCGGTGCAAATCAATATGTGATAACATTTTGGAAAACGACATTCTATGTAATATACAAGACAAAAGAATAATATTTACATATTAATGTGCTAATCTGATTTGTTGGTAAAGAAAATGGCAAGAACCTTATAGTAATTCTACCCTGAATTATGGAAATAAAAAATAATTCTAATCACGAAACGAGTAATGTTTTATCAAATAGTAGCTGGTGCTAAAATCCAGAGTTTAACAGAATTTTAATTAACTTGTTCCGACTTCATCGTGATTCTGATTTAACAACTCAGTATTATAGTTATGCCAGCATTTCATGAAATTCCAATTTGTTTATTCACATCGTGTTTAATCCAACTTTTTTAAATTAAAATTTTGATATTACATCCACCAAGTTATATCATTCAACTATACGTATTTCTAGTTATGACTCATAGTTTCAATAGCTCGCGAATACGTTTGTGACCGAAGAAAGGTTGCGACATGTCAGTTAATAATTACCCAATAGCATGTGTTGTAATGAAATATGATCGATATGATCGTAGATATACCATAAAATAACCTCGTCTCATTCCTATTAGCCTACCTTACGTTTACCACCCTCAAAGTGTAGAACTTTGCATATTAATACAGAGCAGTGTAGTATAAATGTTCTACAACCTACAAGTATGAGAAGGAGTTACATAATATTTGCATTACTAGTATTGCATGCTATATTACTATATTCATAATTCTATAATAGCAGAGAGCAAGATCTACGTATTACGAATAAAAAATATTACAAATAAGTTTGGTGAATAAAATATTCATAAGCCAATAGTTTGTAAGTATTTGGTGCGAATAACATTTAAATATCATGCCATCATATTCGGAATTTAACTTCGTGGTGTATTTAAACCAGGGATGAAATTGGTTTCTCTGAAGTGTTTCTTTCTTGTAATCGTTGATTATTTATGTCGAAGATTGCGAAATAACGATAATGAAATAACGCTCAATAATAAAAATTAGTGATGAGAATATTTCATCCTACATAACAAAGAAACCCATCAAATTCGTGTTTGAAATTTACACTCGAAGCCGCTATAACAATAATTAACCCAGCTAAGAGATAAGAGAGTTCTTGATAGTTTTAACGTACCATCATATGATCGAAAACATTTTCGTTCTATTTTGTTATTACTGGAGTGAATTTGTGCTGTTTTTGGTGACTGTTACCTGGTGTCGTAACCCGCCGCAAAATGTTCGTATTGATAAGACTAACTACACCCTAAAAGCCCTTTCACAAATATTAGGTGAACCCTTTCGTATATGCGAAAAACATGTTTTAACCCTATTTTGAGGTGGTTTTAGAGTTTCTTTTGGACCCCTCAGACTATTGGCTAAGGTTTGAGATTTGAACCCTTTTATCGCCAATGCTTGAGGAACCTTCAGTACAAATTTGAATCAATTCATCCCTTGAATTTCTATAAATATCTACCCTTTCTTTTGGGAACAATTCAGATTGCGCTATATTGGTCAAATCTTGACCAGATTGGACGAAAAAAAAATCATGATTCCGAAAAAAGTTGTCATACATCATGTGAAGTACATAAAATAACTTTTCAATGGAGCAAAGGCTACGACTTTTTCGCCAGTTGGGGCGGGGGTAGTTTGAAAATTTCCGAAATAATTACTGAAATTGAGTTTTAGGCAAAATTATTGAACCGTTTTGGCTGGAATTCAGGCAGCTTCTTGTAACTATTATGAGCTACTTTCACGCGAAATTTCATCCACTTTGGTGATGATTTGACCAAGATAGCGTAATTTGGATTAAAAAAAGGTATATTTCAAAATTCCAGGAGAGGGATGAGCCCAACCTCATGAAATTTGAACTGAAATTTCGTCAACATCGACAATAAATGGACTCAAATCTCAAACTTTAGCCTATAGGGTTGAAAATTGGTTTTTGTTTATACGAAAGAGTTGCACCAAATATTTTTAATGGCAATCTTAGGGTGTTGTTATCAATACGAACATTTTGTGCCGGGTCACGACACCAGGTAACAAAGTCACCAAAAAAAGCTACAACTGTATCTAAATCTTCATCGAAATAGTTTGAAAGGACATAAATATACCAGAGATATGGAACATACTAATTTTCATAATAATAATTCTCTTCTGACTCCATCTTTCAGTGATCTCATATAGCTCGGACTTTTTTACCGAAACAAGGCATAATTCTACTAAAGCTGTAAGAGCATATCTTAGAAGGTTCCATCCTCAAATAGTCGGTTGTTACTTAAACGCATGTACTATTTGAAAAGATATTATCAGGAAAGACATGATGAACGATATATTATTGGCTATTAGTTTTGGTCCACTAGAAAGAAGTGTTCAAAAGCGTAATATGGTGTATTTATGTCAGTGTTGAAGTTTGTCTTTTTTTATTGATATTTTGGCTTCAATGACCACCCGTGCTTAATATTTATTCAGCGCTACAGAATCGACTAACTCAAAATTATAGGAAATGTAGAGCTTGAACAACGTTGCGAACCAACTTAAGTTTCCAAAACAACCATTATCGAACACCCAAGTATTAACATCAAACCACCTTCTATCACTGTAGCTGTAACCCAGTTACTCAGCTATTAAAAAAAATATTTCAGGAAAAATGTTTGGTTGAGTTTACTGTCTTGATAATGGAACACGTGAGAAATTCTGTTTCGTCAGATGATAAGTATTTGTTATTATTGTTTGAACCATGAATATCAAGTTTCTCGCTCCCTGTGAAGCTATGGCCAGTAACTAATTGTGCCTCTACGGATGTGAAGTGTTATACTTCATTCCACTCAACCTCTATATTGATGTGATAAGTTATGAACTAAATATTGATAAATAATGTAGGTTCATTCTGCAAAAACTTTTAAGCTATAATTATTTTTGAGCTTTTCTTAATTGATCTAGACTATTTTTCACATGATGTCTGTATGTGTATATGTGCTTAAACCAATGTGAATATTATTGCGCCATTTCCATTGGTCTTAATGATCTGAAATCTTGCAAAACGCTTCAAATTGGTTAGGTTTTTCTGATTATAAATATATATCATCCGCATATATTCAACCTGTGGAAATGTCATCAATCCTTGTTCCAAGATTTGAATTTCAAACTACGTCATCGAAGTGTGAACGTCACATAGCTACAGCTACAGTACAGATTATCATGGCGAAATACTAAGCTAATCCCGCTCTTACTAGTTGAGGAGAATCAAGAAAATAGACGTGTAAAAGCTCGTTATATTCCCAACGTGTATAATCTGGTGTCGGTGGCAAATTCAGTTAGTAACTGGTTCGTAAGTATTACAGTTTTTGAGTACCAGTTAAGCGTTATTTTGTTATCATTTTCTTTGGCAATATTTTTCTAGCCTATATCGACAAAATATTGTATTATGTAGGGAGTCAAATGGGGCATCACAGATGTGGTTCAATCGGAAATTCTATAAACCCTGACTACAAAAAAGATGAGCAAATAGTACTGGCAAACGAAAAAAAAAATGTTGAAAAACCTGTCATGATTACCAACGAAATTCCTAAGGAACCGATTCAATAGGCGCCACCTTCCCAAACAAGTTTCCAAAAGGTGAATATTCGAGATTACTGAATTAGTATCGTTTTTTCAAGTAAAACATGCATACACATTCTTATCACTTACATTTATAATGTAATTTAATATAGCCTAGGTTAGGTGTGATTTTTTAATTTCATACAACAAATGCATCGTAATATGTTTTACTTGCTTGTGCAATGTATTTCGAAATATAATTTATAGTTTTACATTTATTGGATAGAAAACGTTTAGATTAATATTTTTGCATGGCTCTTTGGTGCACGAGTAAACGTCAACCGTTTAACTTTGCTATTGTAAGTTATGAGCGTTTCTGAGGTGGAGTAAAATTACCCTCTCTATGTTAGGAGTAAGTATGCTCCATTTTCGAGTGAAAAACGATGAAACATATCATTCCCAACGACAAACATGACATAAGATATGCCTTATGGAGTTTATATTTTTTTAAGCTTTATAAGAATCAAACATGAAAAGCATTTATTTAGGTTCTTCTGGAACCTCTCTGAGATATCAGGTAAAAATGAATTTGATTCATGGTGATAAAAACAACTTTCTTGATAAAATCAAGCAGTTCTTTTCCATTAAACAACATCAGAAACATATTTTTATTCAAAAAAAATTTGTAATTGCATTAATCTATACATTTTCAATGTTTACTTACATAGCTATATTTAATAATTCGTTGAAGATGTAGGAAGAGAATTTGCTAACCCTAACCTGAAAAGTGCTGGGAAAACGGATTGCAAAAATATTCACGGGCTTATCGATCTATTCTTTGTGGACTTTCTGAATCCCTCTTCTGGTTATTACCAAATCGAGTTAAAACGGTTCGCATCTATCTGTTATTATGCATGGGACGCAGAATTATTCGGGATGAACAACAGATGCGTGAAATACATAGGTTGAGAATCGTCAGGATGAATGAATACGGTATTGAGGTTTTGAAAAAATAATTCCGATCATCCTCACAAAAAACTACAATTGCGAACGATATTCACGAATATCTATTTGTTTGGCAACATTGTTATTATTATCATTATAATTATTATTATTATTAACATAATTTACATTCGAGCGAAAGATATCGAAAAAATCGATGACATTCAACTCGACATTTCCGAAGTTTTAATAATACTACAAAGTTGGCTTGTGAAATTTTTCAGGAATCAATTTTTCTGTTTTTGGTTGCGGTAATTTCCTTGGTTGAGGAAAAATAGAAACAAACTGACCTCTCAATCATCATTAGCCATTCTTCACTCCGATGATGACTACTTGGTAACTGAGAGCCCAGTTCGTCCACAGTACTTTTAGTGGATAAAACGGAACACTGTCCGTAGAATTTATAGAAATAATTTTAAAGGGTATGTTATTCCAAAAGCTATAAAAGGAAGAATATATAATAATTCTAACTATTTTTATAGGTCATGCATAATTCAGAACAGTAAAAGAAATTTATTGAAAAAGTCGTATCATTTCGGAAGGATTACAGCCGATAATTCAGGATGTTTACAGAAGCTTGGTGTTATGAACAAACTTTCATAAACTTCGGGCTTTGTACGTAGAATCTCATTTTCTATGTGTCAGAATGTGTAATGCTTTAATGCCTTTCTAGTAACGTTCGGACCGTGAATGAAACAAACTTTAATAGCCTGCATGTCTCCTGCTCTTTTCAAATACATATTTTATAAAGATGGAGCCCAACTCGTAGCACTGGCATACACAATTAGAATCGGTGCTCATTAAATATGGAAATATAATTCCGACTATACTACACATATTTCCAACAGAATTGGAAAGGAAAGAATGTTCATGTTTAAATGAAAATCGAAGCAGAAGGTAAGATTAAAAAATCTTTGACTAGTGACATTCCTTTTTGTATATTGCGATGTGAAAATTCTGCGCATATTATTTTTATGAATTTCCTCGAAACGTTCTTCTCTATCTGGAAGAAGTTTGATCAGTATCATCATGAACTACATACTTATACATTGAGTATTAAAAGTAAGTATATAGAGAAACGCTCGACTAAAATTTTACTCCACTTAAATTCACCACAATTAGTTATGTTCATTCCTACCATTCAATTTAGGAGAATTTTGATTGATATAGTTTCATCGGAACAGTGACTCATCCAGAGAACCAAAATCAAATTCATTATATGATTCTTTTGAATCTAACGACCCAATACAATGTGCCAAAAAGATTTCGAGGATCAACATGTTAGGAATGAAAGCTTTTATACCCCATGTCAGCAAATTTTTATCATCTGGTGAACCATGGTTCAATAAAATCTCTCCTGGGGCCGTCCCAGCAAATTCCTAATTGGATCAATAGGCGAGGACGATCCTGATGCCGCCATCGATAGCCTCCTTTTCATCAGCCTACAATTAGGCGCATTCTGCTTGATCTCAATATCGAAAAGGCGATAGGCCAGACAGAATTCCACCTGATGTTCTCAAGGAATAAACTCCAGAGCTGGCAACAGATTTTTGGAGTTTGTTAAACCTTCCATACAAAATTGGTATTTTTCCTTCAAGCTGGACGATAGCTATAGTCCAAGAAATTCCAGAAAAAGGAAGACCCTTCCCAATACCTATAGACCCATTGCACTATTATCTGTGATCCCTGAAGTAATGGAGAAAGTAATGTACAGCGAGCTCATCCCATCCCTAGAGATCTCCAAGATCGTGAATGACCGGCAATAGGGCTTTCTCCAGCAGATATCAACAGGAGATCTGCTTGCCTACTACACACATGTATAGTAGAAATGTATAGAAATATATGGTGAAACTGTAGCTGTAGCGTCGGATATGTCCCAAGCATTTGACCGAGTCTGACACCAAGGCCTTCTGGGGAAATTTCGGTCGTATGGTTTGTCGCCTCAACTTTGCTCGAGCTTTCCCCCGGTTGAATAGTTTACGAAGCCTTCTCCAATATAATGGCTATTAATGCTGATATCTCACAGAGATCTGTCTTGATACCAACTGAATTTCTTATCCATTTCAAATATCTGTTGAAAGTGACATCCTGCCCATCCACAGCATTGCAGATGACGATACACTCCATACTGCTTCCTCATCTATAGCCCTCATATCATCCAATGAAGCCAATGGAGTAAACAGACAAGTCGACTCAATTAATGAAGATCCGGAAGAGAGCTATTTGTATGATTGGTCATACTTATAAATTCATTGAATTTTTAGAATATAGTACAAAGGTGAGTGATCTTTCCTTCTTCTATACCTACATATTCCCATTGTCAGCGATCATCAGACACCTCATCTGTTATTCCACCACGGAAGATTCCAGGTAGGTGGACCAGACGAACTCAAGCTAGTCACCCCTTCATTATCTAGTTCCGGACCTACCAAACTTCTTCCTACCAGACTTCATTCAGCTATCGAACGACGAAGTCTTGGAACTCTTCGCCTGGTAAGGTCTCTCCTTATGCCTATAAACACGACAGTATCAAGGAAAGTTCCAATTCCTATCTGCTCTTCCAACATGCCCCTGCTGGCTCACACGATGTTTCTCTAACATTACAGGATTTCCTCTCGGGTAGCCAAAGTATATAAGAAAAGTCATTAAAACATATAGTTTAGTACCAAAAGACGCCACGTAGGGGAAACATGAAAGGCGTCACGTAAGAGTATCATCTTGATCTCTATGAATAGTATTCTGTGGCAAGCATAGATAACTCTACTACCGGTAGTAGAGTTATCTATGGTGACAAGTGTCAGTTGACTTGTAAACACAATTTTATACGAAAGTTTCAACGTTCAGATCTCGATAGCGTTTCCGGCTCCGGGATTTTCACGTGGCCTATCGAAATTAGAAGGTTCGAATTGTATGAAAACACAATTGCATGAACGCCAGACGTCTCATGTAATCAGCTACGAACATAATCATTTTGACATATCCTCCAGGAGCTCGCTGCGCGTAAGTTAGAGTTTATACATTTTACCTCTATTTTGTTAATATGGGACCGTTTCGAACCCCGTGCGGCCGGCGCCAGTTTTAATGAAGTATTTTGGGCTATGGGCCGCTAGCTTTTACCCGCTTTCGGTATATTTGAGTAACTAGAAAATTCCCTTTCGTACGTCGCACGTCAGACTCTAGTAGGTGACAGCTGAGAATACCTCAAACTGTTTTAATTAAATTTTCCTATTTAATCGACATTTTGGGGCCCGAGACTATGCTATTTAGTTGGTCCCGTTCATAAGCTAACGACATGGAACGAAAACCGCATGCGAAAAGCCCTCGTTAAGACGTTCTATGCACCGTAAATTTGCACTATTCTAACTCGCGAACTACGCGCTTCTCACGTGAATGTCATTCGATTTATCGAAAATTAACCAATTCAAAACTGTTTTCGACCCAGTTTGGGGTTATCACGACCTTTTAAAAGGTTCAAAGTTAACCTTTCGACAATTTTAAGCTCGGCCGAGCTACATGGTAGGCGGAATGGTGGGTGTAAGGATATTTCGTTACGATATTTGTTTTTTGTTTTATGCTATTTCGTTACGGTATTTGTGTTTTGTTTTTTTTAGGTTTTCGTTACGGTGTTTCTTGATTCGGTCGCCGCGCCGCGCTCAAAGCCCGCAATGTTTGAAATGAACTCACATTTTGTCTGAAGTTGAAAACACAATCATTTGAAAACTGAATTTCACCAACATTAATTTCCGGTAAAATTATCGTATCCAATGGATATTTACCGAGAAGGATATCTGAATTGGATAATAAATCATAGGTGTTTCGGAAAATTGGTAGATATTTTAATTGATGAACAAATTCCACCAGGAGTTTTTATTTTTTTCTCCAATTTCGCCGTTAGGCCTTCCAGAAATTGACTGTGCCTCGCATTACACAGTATGTGTGTCACTGTTTCTGCATCTTACCGCGAAGCCTGTATTTCAGGTCCCCATTGTACAGTCACATTTTGTTTAGGTGCCCTTTTATTGGCGCATGGTCAGTCATGAGCCCTGTTACGACTTTTATTTTTTCCCTATTTAGTGCTAATAAGTATGTCGTTCTTTTTTTACACGTGTCTTTGATGTATTCCTTCTCATGTTCGTTTCCTGGGATTTTTTACCAGTATTCTTTATAGTTTTCCATGATCCAGTCTTCTACAGACCTTCGTGCTATACGTTTTTGTACCCCGTGGTCTGTTCTGGATCTGGAGCGTTCTCCGACTCTCTTCTCGCAAATTCGTTGGCTTTTTCATTGTATGTCGTTCTCTGATGTCCCGGCACCCAGATCAGCTCAACGCGGTTTCTGTTTGCCAGTATTTCAAGAGTTACTTGACTATCTAAAAAATGTAAGTTTAGCCAAAAGTTTGTGGAGAAAGTCACTAAAATAGAATAAAAGTTGTTACATGGCAATCAATTTGCTCCTCTGGACCTGCAACCGTAGTAATTGCATCTGGAGATATCGTTTTCGTGCTGGAAATTTTACCGATGTTGGTCTGGTGAAGTGGGTTCTGGAAGTGGGATGATGATGGCGAACTTTCGCGTTATGTCAACAGGGTAAGACATGTTTCATCTCCAAAAATGTCATGACCAAGTAATCAATTTTTGAATGATAATAAATAGTTAATTTTCTCATCTTTGATTCTGAGCTCGAATCTCCAAAATCTGTTATGAGGAAAGCAATTGTGTATCTAGTATTTGCTCATATTTGTTTCAATTTGTTGACTCTAATTTCTTCCATTGCAGTAGCTAATTTTCTTATTCAAATATAGCTTATGATGGGATCCTAATTTTCGTAGTACAAAACTGCACAATTTAGAGAGGAATTGAAATACTTTTATTCTTAAACCAATTGTGAACGCTGTTTTAATTCACTATTATCCAACTCTGGAATGAGCTTTTGAAATATAGGCAATAATGAAACAAACAGATATCGGAAACTTTTATTAATGACTCTCTGTCTAGTTCCTTGAGATTATTCTGTATATGAATAATTTGCTACAGAGTGGAAAAGCTCTACTCCACGACGATATGGTTTTTGGGATGCTTATGTTACAATCATGAAAGAGGATACCCAACAAATAGAGTAAATGTCTATAGGTATTCACTTTCTTAAGTTATAAGCATTCAATGTCTCAATCTGAGCAAATCGAAATTGATCCCCAACTCAATTTTCAACTCATCAAAAAATAAGCAAACCACTCTAAAAGTGAAACAATTTGTTTAATTGAATAGTGTAAAGCTGGCTGATGTGGCTTTCCGATATCGTGATTTCCCGAGAGCGCAATAAAGAGCATCTAACATGCTGGCGGTCAGGTGTTATAGGTCGTAGCGTAGAGTTCAATTTATTCCCGCTACAAAACCGAACTAACCATTCATGCAATTATGAAAACCTACTCTAAATAATTGTTCCAGTAGGTATTAGCAAGTTTTGTTGGATAACGGTTTAGATACGTTTTAATTAATTCCATGGAAAATAGTACTATAAATCAAACATAATTATTCTTGGTTATACAATGTTTCCGTCTAAAACGCACACCGGAATTATTTTGACTCCTAATGATGATACCAATCTGAAAATTTGTGCACGCCCATAATTGATTATTTGCTGCACAATGAGAATATTTCCAAGATGACGACAGTTCCGGTTATACCCAAACTTCGTTATTCCGAACAAAAATTATCTTTTATTGCGTTTGTAGACTCCTCATGTTTTTTGAGTATGGTTTTTATGAACTTCCCCTATACCTAAGTCAAGCTATTTGAGAAATATCTGATTTGCACATCATTAATACTGTCATCTTCGAACATTTAGAAATCGTTTTCGAGTATAAGAAAGGAAAAGATGGATCATCCATCATTTATTATTGGGATAAAAGAATTAAAATACTCCCAATTTTTGAGAAACGTTTGGAGAAGCTCAAGTGCCCATAACTTATTTTTTTTTTATGTAATGGTAATTGTTTCTTCAACAAAGTAAATGAGAAATGAATTCCGCATCGATTTGTATCAATATTCCTTATACCTATGTTGAATAGTTTTCAAGTTGAGACGACTTTTTTGATGATATTGAGGGAAATTCATTACATTATCTAGATATGTATGACTCTGGTTGTTCATATTTTGTGACTTCCTCAACAGTTTCCCCAAATTTGAGGTATTGTTAATAGGAATAGTTTTGGTTACATTGAACTCTACTGGATCATTGCCAGATCTCCATTAATTGAGTCAAACTGTCTCGGTCTCACTCCTCTGGCTTCATTGGATGGTATAGGGGCTCCAGGCGAGAAAACGGTATGAACTGTATTACCATCCGAGAAGGTGTGGACGTGACAGGGTCTAAGAAAGATCCATGTGGAACACTAGCGTTGATAACCATTGTTTCGGAGGATATTCCGACAACCATCACTTGGAGTGATCTATCTGAGAGGAAACTAGTTAGCGGCAAAGTTGAAGCGGCAAGTCATATGACGAAAGTTTTCCAAGAAGGCTGTCGTGTCAGACTTGGTCGAATGCTTAAGAGATATCCAATGATACAGCCAGAGATTCCCCATATTATCCGATCGATTTCTGACATAAGTGTGTTACGTAGGCAAGCAACTCTCTTGTTCATCTTTGCTGACGAAGGCCATATTGCCCGTCATTCACGATTTTGAAATTTCGGAGCTCTCTAAGTATTGGACATGCTCAATATGGATTGCTTTCTACATCACCTTAGAGATCACAGATATTGGTGCAATAGGTCTATCATTATTAGGAGGGGTCTTCCTCATTTTTTTGTAAATGGTCTAACTCTAGCTGACTTCCAGCTTGAGGGAAAATACCAAGTTTTGTATGAAAGGGTGAACAACCTGCAGAAAACTGGTCTTGATTCAGGCGCACATTCTTTGAGACCGACAGGTGGTCTCATAGCCTTCTTGGTATTGAGATCAAGCAGATTGCGTCCAATTGTGCACTGACGAAAGACAATTTCAGACATATTTCTATCAATGACAGCAATATTAGGAGGCTCCTTCTCATGTGGATCCAAAATAAAATTTACTGCAAATATTCCATCAAAAAGGATTGCCTTTTCTTGTGGTATAGTAGCCAGTAGGCCATCATTGGTTAGGGGAGGGAATGAACTGGATGTGAAATTTCTACCAACAGCTTTGCGAAAGTTCAAAACGAGCAGGAGTCATTCAAGCATTCGATAAGCTATGGTCTTATTTTGGCATTGTATAGCTGTTTCTAAGCGTTCATTGTTTCATTGTAGATATTCCTGGCTTCAACATATTCTGTTGTGGTCTCCACACATGAGTTATCGTTTTGAGGCGACGGCCCCAGGACAGATTTTATTAAACCTACGTTCATCAGATGACGGTGATTTGTTGCTATGGGTATTGAGTTGGAATGACAAACTATGCGCAGAGGGGTTCAATTGGTTCGTGTAGTGATATAGGGACAGGTCGTAGGGATAAGTGAATGAGCAGAGTTTCAGAATAGTGCACCTACCTTCACTCAATAGGGATCTGGATTGTTAGTCCGGAATAAATCAAGCGTATTGGCATAATGATAGTTGTTATCAGAAATTCGTGTTGGTTCCTAATTGACTGCTCGAGACCATAGGCCTCGGCCTGTTGTCCTGCGTCATCCGTTTTGTTTGAGAACTTGAACCAAGCGGAGTTGGAAACGTTGAAATCCCCCATGATGATAGTGTCAGCTGCTGGATAGTTCTGCTGAATGAGGTCAAGTTTCACAAAAGGAAATTCAAATAGTTCACCATGAGGTGGA
This sequence comes from Endomychus coccineus, assembly GCA_958510875.1. Classification (NCBI taxonomy): domain Eukaryota; kingdom Metazoa; phylum Arthropoda; class Insecta; order Coleoptera; family Endomychidae; genus Endomychus; species Endomychus coccineus. Next base: position 217,755,391 of record OY294067.1, read on the forward strand.
TCATTTGGTGGTAAAAAAGACAAAAGAGAAATTTTGTCTGTTTGTGGTTATCAACCTTCGAACCAAATTACATCGAATGTGGCATTCCAGGAATAGAGACAGATATTTCCTTTGAATTTGGAACAAGTGTGGAGCTGGTAGTCAGAAGAAGTTATTTTCAATTTCAAATCTAAAATAGTAAACCATTCTATAACAATGAGTAGACTTATCATCCTAAATACTCAATTCAAGTAGTACCTATTTGGAAATGTATGAATGTAATAGTGTTATTAATTACAAAAAATAGTAATAATACTTAAAAAACTGTATTTCATAATAATTATTCAGAACGTACCGTAATATTTTTTGAATTTTCTGAAACTCAGTTTGTAATGTTAGCTTTAAATAGTTTTATATCAGAAGCAGGTGATTTATTTCTTGAATAAAATAGTTATTCAAAGCTTTTCACTGGTTTAATAAATAAACGTGACTATAGTTTCGCTAACACAGTAGCGTCTTCGAACAAATATTACAAAGTACTAACTTACTACAAATGTTATTAGAATTTTACGTAATTGTTTAACCTATTGAGGGATAGATCGATAAACTCGTAGAATTCCAATAACCATCTATTGTAAGATTATCATTAAAATTATATATCAGGTAGCTCTTTTGTTGTAAGCTAGTACTTTGTAATATTTGTTTGAAGGAGCTACTGTGTTAGGGGAATTATAGACGCTAGTGAAAATAGAACTTTTAATATTTATTTATTTAGCTTTAGAATGAATTTTCATCAGGTAATGACTAATTCTATTCGAAGTAATTTATTCAACATTATAGGAATAAAATAGTTATAACATCTCTGTACCTATTGCTCCTGAAAACTTTCCAGTAACCAAAGTCTTATGTGTAATATCTGTACATAGGTAGTATTTCCATGTTCGATACTTTTAAGGAGATAGTTGCGCGAATTACTAAGTAACTTCACAAAAAAATTAAAAATCAGTAGCACATTAACACATCATAAAGTAAAATTCTAGTTTCTTTCAGATAACATTCACTGTATGAATAGTTTTCTGTAATAGACATTTTGTTATATTATTTTTAAAAAGTTCAATCCTCAAGTTTTTGAAGGAGTTTGGAATCTTGTTGTAGAATATTGTACACATATAGTTTATGCCATGTTGTCTGGAATCTAACCGGTGGTATAGTAGAACAATATTGGATTTATTTCTAGTGTTATGGTGATATATCCTAAATTAGTCTGAATTTATCTTCATTTTCATGGACATATAGGACGTAAGCAAGTATGTATACTGTCGCAACGGTGAGTATTTTAGGTTTGTTCAATAGGTATTTACAACTTATAGGATAACTGACTTCACACATTGATCTAATAGCTACACTTCTTTTGAATTTTAGATTGAATTCCACATAGGGACTGTTTCCTCAAATTATTATTCCGTAAGACATTCTGCTATGGAAATTGCAATAGTACTTTGTGATTGCGCTTTCGTCATCAACAGAACTTCGATGAGGATAATTTTTTGCTAAGTATTTCGATATGCGTTGCCAGTTTAAGTTTTCTTGAAAATTCAAACCTAGTTTTGTTTTTCGGTTAGGGCTTGGTTGTAAACATTATGATCTGCGTTTTGTTTACATTCAATCTTAATCTATTGCTACATAATCATTTTCTCTTTTGTAGACATAGTTGTCTTTTCTATTTACATACTACTTTCTCAATGATTCAAAATGCCATTATTCGCGAATAGGCATGTTATCGAATATAAAATGCTTAGAACGAGGTGACTGACATAAATTAAAAACAGCATCGCTCCTAGAACAGAGCCTTGAGGTACACCGATGTTTGTCTTTCTTAGACTCGATCGATCATTGAGAATAAATTCGGGGAAAGTATCAAATGCATTACGTAGGTCTAGAAAGATGGCTGAGGCAACTTAATCCTGATTTAAAAAATATGCAATGGCTGCTTGTGTTGCTTTTCTCTCATTAAATTCACATTGACACTTTGATATGAGGTTCCATTTGACGAATATAATATCAATCTTACTTTTATGAACATCTCTTTTGATTTTATTAATTGAATTATTGCAGCTTTTTGAAATCCGCTTGGAAAAGGGAACCTCAATTTCGAATCCTCGTGTGATTGTATACCATATTTGATTCGAATAACTATGTTCATTCATATTTAGCACATTGCGAATAAAACATGAATTAACACTCCAATAATACCATATTAACAATAGTTGAAGATAAAAGTGAATTAATCATCTTTAGAATGCCACAGTGTGATGAAACGATTGTTAATGAATAGTACCTAATTGAACTGTGAATTTGTGTTTAATTTAAACTCTTCTATCATGTACGAATTGCCTCGAACATAATGATTTATCCTGAAATTTATATTATTTGTTATCCTAGATATGGCTTTGGAGCAATAATGCAGTCTGCAAAAATTATACTGCACTCTAATCTGACAAATACCTTCGAAAAACCTTTCTAGCCACTATAATAGTTCAACTCGGCGCTGAAACATATAAAGTCTGATTTATAAAGTGTATCCATTTCTATATCAGATATGTTTTTGCAGCAAATATTCAGGTTTCTAGAATTCATCTCATGTCACACATATGAATGCATGACAAACTGTCAAAAGAGCAAGTGACACGAAACGTGGAGAAAAGTTTATGTAGTCATGCTGCTAGCTATATAATATTAAATCATTAGATTTTTTACGAATTGAAAAACAGCCATTATCACTTTGTTGTCTTAGCATGTTTCAAGTATTATTATGTTTGCTAGAAGCTAAAATAGTCAATTGTAATTCAAAATTTTCTATTCTTGATACTACAGGTATCATTTCGCGGCATCAATTAATAGCTCCTTCATAATCTCCTCATACAACATTTAGGATTGTTAGTAGAGTAAACTCACAAACAAAGCTTCAAAGACTGACCACCTCGATAGTTTGTCTTTTCTTCATAAATTTTGATGACTACATTGGTTAATTTATTCAGTTCTAATGTTTGAATTTGTATTCACCGCAATAACAGCTATTGTTTGCAACAGGAATCAAGTCATTTGAGACTGGACTTCAAGATTACATGAGAAACTAAAAAACGCTTGTGTAAGATATTCAACATTCTCACCAAGATGATAAATCAAGGAACGTTTCTGCATCAATTTATGAGAGTAAAAATATTGAAACTATTACTATTGATAATACTTTAATCAATGATATTGCGTTCCAGAATTATTAAATTAATGAGAACGCACCCGAAAAGAGATGCCCTATGATGGTGATTGTGGACCCCATTTGCACTCTGGACAAACCCAGAGACTTAGTTATTAATTCGTTAAGTTGAAATTAGTTTATTCCTCCTTGAGTAATTACCGACATTAAGTAAATGCACAAATCTAGTAGAGGGATTAAGTTTGTTCAAAAGAGTTTCCTAATGAGAATATAACATTAAGCATGGCGTGGTTTGTTAGTTTATTGTCAAAGACTCAAGAAGAGTTCAAAGGTCTTTTAGCAAAGATATAACTCACAATTAACCATGGTCCTCCCGCGGGACTCACAAGTTACTCGTTTGTCCGCAGCTAAAAGCTAAAGCATGTTTCACGGGAAGATACTGGAATGAGAGCACATGTTCTTATTTGTTGTCACTATACACCGCAGGGTTATCGTAGACTACATGAGCCCCATTATTATGAGACTACTTGTTCCATTATAGGACATACAATATTGTCGGTTATTCCAAAAACGAGTACAAGATTAATATGAATAAATTTCATTTGTATTCTACGAAGCAAATTATCACTTTCACATATATATATATATAGAATATAGATATATAGAATTAAATTTTCTGAATTACGTAGATAATGTGGATAATTCAATCATTTAGGTGAATAAACGTAAATCATTGAACCATAGGCGAGATCCGAACCCACATTCCTGGATGTCTAGTTCACCGTGTTTACCAATTACACCACTTTGGTCCGGTAGAAGTCTCATATTTTTGTAAATATAAATCTCTGAAAGGACAGCAGATCATTGATGAACAATGCGATTCGATAGTCCGCTATATGTCAACTATTCATGCACATTCATCTAAAGTTCAATCCTATAGAATTGAGTAGTGTAGGTAGTATCACTTGATTGGCAATTAATCTGATAGTGCTCATTCTATGACATCATTCTGGTTCTTATATATTTCAATTGAACAAGTTTAAGGTTTCTGTGCCTAATTAGCCACAATCTGATGTAAGTCCATTGAGACATATAGAATAAAATTTTCTGAATTATGAAGATAATTTAACATAGGATTATTAAGTGGTCACATACTACAGAAAGGATTATTGAGTGGTCCCAAACTACAAAATAGAATCCTTAATGCTTTCTATTGAATTTGGATTTTGGCTTTCGTGGATTATAATTTTATTTGGTTCTAAAAGTCTTGTTGATAACCATGTTGCTTATTAAATTGATGATCTTGTTCTTATTTCTCCTGGGGTCTTTTTATCATATTTGTATAGATAAAATGTTAAGAAAAACATAGAATATAGTAGAAATGGAGTTGTGGTATTTCACAATATACCCCTCCAGAGAAAAATAATATGACAAAGAAACAGTAACTTTCTTTCTTCAGCTGTGGTTCAAAATAGAATTTTCTACATGAAGCAGGCTTGAGTCTATCTATCCAAACGTATTTGGAGAAATTATTAATGAAAACTTCAAAAGTTGTAGTTCCTTCTCAATTTTGTCTACTTTAAAGGAAACGAATTTGAAAGAATTTAAATTGTCTGGAATAAAAATTGTGTTAGGTTATTGATATCGAAGAGGCACTGTGTTTGAAATTTGAAAATGAATTTTAAAATTTTGAAGGAAATCGTATATTTTAATTATTGTAGGAGAGACGGTAAACATTTCTTCTGCAATTCTGAATGATTGTCCGTATACCAATTCCGCAGAAGAATAACCAAGATCTTCTGGAACAGGAGTATATTATTCTGCCCATTGTGTGTTTCCGCTGGCTATGATGGCTGATTTAAGTTAGCATTAATTTTCAGATTATAACTGGTAGTACAAATTCTCTGTGCTTCTATTAATTTTTAAAATTCAGAATATATTTTTAATTGACATTACCCACCTGCATCTGTGGTAACTTGAGATGGGACAACGGAACGTGAAATGTAATGAGTGATGAAATTTTCTATGATGATTGATAGAGAACTGTTTTGGAGTGGATGAACTTCCTATCATCGAGTGAAACGATCAACTATGGTTAGTATATGAAGTTTAACCTTCAGATGGCGGAAGAGGTCCTACTGAATCTTTATGAATGTGACAAGAGCGGGAGGATGGAATATTAAATTGACCAAAAGGTGATATTACAGGTTTATGAGTCTTGGATTTCTGACAATTGATACATTTGGTCCATGAATTAATATCTTAGTTCATATGTGGCCAAAAATAGCGTTGTGAAAGGAGTATGAGTGTGGCGCGAACTCCTTGGGTGTGAGAAACAATGTAATTTTTCGAAAATGATTGTTCGATGGTCCTCCAGAATGTAAGGTGTATACCGTTAAGTAGAAGTTTCACACCATAAGGTAATGTCAGAATTCGGAAGTTTGATTCCTTCTAATGTTATAGAAAAAAATGTGTGGCACTCGGGGACTGCCGCGGTGAAGCTATTGCATAGCATTTTTTCTCAACTTATGCAATTATAATTATTTATTTATTTTTAATTTATGCAGTATTTTTTTTTCTTTGTTATTAATTCAAGTTTTTTCTTAGATATTAATTCAAGCTACACTTTTTGAGCGTGGTGACCGATAAGAAAACAAATTTTTTTCTTTTATTGAATCAATGAGAAGTTAATATCGTTTAAAATATTTTAATTATCTTACAATACATGTAGGTTATTCAGGAATTTGTTATCATTGAAACTATAGGTTTATGGTAACTCAAATAAGAGACATAAGTTTGAGACTTGATATCCTCTAAATATCTGGAAAATACCGCGTCAATGGTGGCCCCATATTTTTTTGTGGATTCTTGTGGATCATTATTCATTTTCAAATTCAATTTTTCCGAAAGAAAAGTTGTCAACCGCTCTGATTTTTTATCAGCAAAGTTGATGTTGAAATCGCCAGCCAAGATAAGTGGAAATTTATTACCATTTGTACCAAGTATTTTCGACCCTTCCTCAGTGTAATCCAGTAAAGTGCGATGAATAAAATGCTCTACCTCGTCCAATTTTGGATTCGGAGAAATGTAAATTGCTATCATGACTATGTGTAGGCCAGTTATAAGTTTGCATAAGCACGCACAAATATCTCCAAAAAATGAGCGCCTAACATTAACATCGCTAACGTGTGCAATATTTATTTCAATATTCGGAGTCATAATATTAGTTACATTATTATTATTTTGGTAAATAGCTACCCTACCTTTTGGAACAGTATCTCGTTTGAATTGAACAATACAATTGAAATTAGGTATTTCAATCAGATTATCATGCGCCATGCAAGATTCGGTAAGAAGTAACACATTTGTTTGTCTCGTAACTGAATCTTGTAAATCGTATTTGTGACTATTTAGACTTTGGCAATTGAAAGTCATTATTGAAATGCCATTTCTATTACTAAGGAAACCTAAGACACTTTGAGCTGTCGTCTGAACACTATTTAAAGGCAGTCTTCTGAATTCTTGCAACAAAGATGCAGTCGATGCAGCTTGCCTTCGATTATTATAAGACTTGAATGTAGAATTATCGTTTTTTGTCGTGATATACAATTTTTCAATATTAGTCACCCGAGAGAGCGCAACATAAACGAGTTCCTGTTATTTTTCGTTACGGAATTTCTTGATTCGGTCGATGCGCTCAAAGCCCGCGATAAAAGCTATATGCAATATATGCAATAGCTTAATAGAAACAGGTACTCTCAGGTCTCTGCTACGCGCGGCATAGAGGCATATGTCAAAATGATTTCGTTCGTAGCTAATTACATAGGACGTCTGGAGTTCATGAAATTATGTTTTTAGATAATTCGAACCTTCTAAATTCGATAGGCCACATGAAAATCCCGGAGTCTAAAGGGCTAGAGTGTTATAACATTCGTATAGAATAGCGAAATTTCTCACTTTTAGAAACTTCAAATTAATTAATTAATTTTACACATGTTAGGTGTTTAGGTCTTACATTATTTTTCGTTACGGAATTTCTTGATTCTGTCGCCTCGCTCAAAGCCCGCGATAAAAGCTATATGCAATAGCTTGAAATTGTTTGCTTGCTTTCAATAGCATATATTGTAATTGTGGGTGAGAATTTTGTGCTAAATTCAAAATTTGTTGATCTACAACTAGATCAGAGAGTGATATAGTGTTTACATGATTTATTCTAGAAGGAGCGCCAACAACTACGTTCGAACTACCAGTTATATGCCGAATATCAGTAGTAAACTGACCAATAAAGTCTTGTAGTCTAGCTTGTCGAGGATCCTTTTGGTAAATTCTGTAATTTAGCCATAAGGTTATAAATTGGTGCTAATGATTAAGCCAAATTGGGAATAAAACGATGATGATAATTCTCCATTGCAGCAAAACGTTGTAATTTTTTGAGAGGCGGGTTGTGGAAAATTATCGATGTCTTTGACTCAATCTTTGAAAGGGAGAATCCCTTGTGACGATATTTCATGACCTAGAAAATGCAGTTTATCTACATCAAACATGCATTTTGAATGACTTTGAAGATTGAGGAGCATTATTATAAGAACAAGGCTAGACGCCCTTTTTTAGCCTTCGATTCCAAATTTGAACGATACCGACAATGTGTACTATTTTAAGGATCTCGAATTATTTTTTTTAATTTATGACGACTCGACGACCTGCTTCGTGGATTATTAAAATTTGATCAATGTTTTAATAAAGAAATTTCTTTCTTAAATTCGGTAACTGTCAATGTCAAATCTGGAATAATTTTGATAAGGTTTGTGTCTATCGAGTTGAAAGGGAGGAACAGTAGAAATATTGGAACTGAATGTTTGAATTAGAGAAACATCCCAAATTTTGTCGGCAATAGCAACTTATTCTCTAATATCAGTTTGGTGAAAGTTTTCGTAGCTATAACTTTTACAATAAATCAGAGAACTAACTGCTGAAGAAAACCCTGTTAAAATTTCCATTCTTCTGAAAAATGTGGATGGTTTGTCATCTCCTTGCTCCGAATTTGACAGGAGATCTCCAAGTTTCTCTTCTTCGCTTCATGAATTACGTTAATTAAATAGAAAACGGATTATTGTCCGATGGATTTTGTAAAATATCTAAGACGAACATTATTGTCTCCTGCGGAAGTGACATAATGACATACTGATACTTAGTATGTTCAACAGTAATTTTCTTAAAAGCAAATCGAATTTTCACTTGAATGAGCCAGGTTTCTGGTGTTGTTGGCCAAAAATGATGTAATTTCGATACTTTGGCCGCCTGTTCTTTTCTATTTGGTCGTTTATTACGAAAGAAGAGTAAAATTTGGAAAAATTGTATCAATTATCTGGAAAGAAAACATATTGAAATACTCACTTGAAGAGAAAAGTATGTAGATAGGTATAACATTTCTTCCGATGATTGGGTGTTGGTGCTTCAATGGTAGTTGCTTTTGAATTTTGTATATATAATATTTTTCTCTGGAGTCGGGTTGGTATGATCAGATACTGCTTCTTGTTGTCGATCTCCTTTCGAGTGTTTTTCTTTTATCGGGTGCGGTTTTTTTCCTGGTGCGGGCTGATGTCGGACACTGGCTTATTTCGGGTGCGGGATTTTTTCGGGTGCGGCCTGATATCAAGTGCGACCTGATGTCGGGTACGGCTTGATGTCGGGTGCGGGCTTCTGCCGGGGCCATCAATTGTAGTGGTCACATACTACAGAATAAAATCCTTGTTGCTTTTTATTATATTTTATCTTTGGTTCTCGTGGATTATAATTTTATTTGTTCTGAAAGTTCTGTTCATAATGATGTTGTTTATTGAACTATTGATCTCGTTCTTTATTTTCCTAGTGTCTATTGATTATATTTGTATAAATAAAATAAAAAGGAAGACATAGAATATGGAAGGAATAGAGTTGTGGTATTTTCTGGATTATGAAGATAATTTAGATAATGTCGAATCACATTGTATTGATCAATGATCTACTATCTTCTCAGAGATTAATATTTACAAAAATATAAGAATTAAGTGGTGTGATTGGTAAACACTCTGGACTAGACCTCCAGAAATGCTATTTCGAATCCCGCCTAAAGTTCAATGTTTTACGTTTATTCATATTTATGATGCTATGTTGAGTTATTCTCATGCAGAAAAGTAAGTTCTCTATCTCTTAAAGAACCGCGACAATGTTCTTTTGGTCTGAAGAAATAAATCTAAACTAATACCAGGTATCAGAGTGTTCGGTGATCAAACTAAAAACAGAGGGATTTCTAATTATCTATAAAAAGTAAACTTGAAGAATTGAAATCTGGGGGGACTATACAAAAACGATAAAATTTATAAACCATAAACTCACTGTCATAAACATAATAGTTATCTTCAAAAAACAAAAAATTACATCAATACTGATGTAATTTATGGAAACAGTCAAAGTATATTGGCGAATGAGGATGAAGTTGTAATAAAAATATTATGCTATAATCCTGCAGTGATATTGTTCAATGAAATTCGGACGACATCTGACAAGGAAGATATACTTTCCTAAATATAACACAGTGAGATATGACTCATCTTCAAGACTGGAGCTGTAATATTTTACGTTAGTTCGGACCTCACCTACACAACATACAAAACATTCACGCTTGAAGAAAATTATTGGTGTAAAGTTATAGACATTTTTTATAATAATAGGAATTTACTAATTGGGGCACTTCATCACTTGCCAAATGTAAGCCATGCTACTTTCATAAATGATTTGGTAGAACTTCGTAATAATGAATGTTGTAACAATTTCAAATGTATTATAGCAAGGGTCTTCAATATTAACTTCAATACTGCTGATTACTATTCTACTCGAATGAAAAATCTACTCAACATGTTGGGAATTGAGTATTCAAAATATAACTGAATTTACTCAGTGTACCATGCGTAGTTGTACAATATTGGATTAGTTAGAGGTTTCAACAGTAGTTCATAACATTCCAAAGATAACAGTTCACTCACTTATTCGAACTATTTTCAAATAATAACAAAAGCAATTGTCACATTGTAGTAAACAAATTCAGAAACCTCGGTCCTGCAAATATGGAAAAAATTTGTGTAGAATTGAATTCACGCAAAATTTTTATTGAGCTGGGTTGACGTTAATTTTTTTCTCGGAGACTTTCAATCAAAATGTGAAGTTGTAAATACTATTGTACCAAAGTGTTCTATGGTATAATTATGAATTAAAAATCAAGAGCTCTAATAGAAATCAAACTAACATGACATCAAACATAATAGAAATGAAGGAAACAGGCAGAACTTCAAAAATATACGTAATGAATTCGTGAGTTTACTTAAATCTAAAAAAAGACAATATTTGTATAAGAAGATTGACCTAAGCAAAAACGATCCAGTTTTGACGTGGAAGTAAATTGTGAGTATTACAAATACTTCTTCATCTATGTTTAGCAATGGTATAAACTTCAAAAATATGTATAATAAGATAACATTAGTCAGAAATAAAGAGGAAATTGCTTTTCATGTTTTTCAACTTCTATATGATAGACAGTATTGAATATATTGTTGGCAGTATTGATAATAATCATCTAGGGCATTATATGATTCCATTAGGCAGCACTTTTTCCCAGGTTGAAAGAATTGAATTATCAGATCTAACCAAAATGAAGAATTAATTAGACAATACATCCAGTAATGTAATAATAGTCTCAAAATTTCTGAAAAGTACATATAAGGTTTTAGGACAAGCTTCGTTACAGTTTATTGATATGTCTCTCTAGAATACGGAATATCCCCAGTTTAGCAAAATGTTCCAAATGAAAAACAAATATCGACGAAACGATGAAAAGAACTTTTGGAACAATAGCTCATAGAATTTTATTGGAAAGGTAGAGATTGTAGGCAATTGGGCATACAAAACACAGCTCCCAAGTGATTCAATGACCACTTGACCAATCGTAAGCAAATTACGAAAGTCACCATATCTACACCAATTATTAATTCTTTTGGGGTTCAAAAGGAGAGTATCTTGGGACCACTTATGTTCCTCATACACAAATGACATTAGTATTTTCCATTCCTGCGATTTTGATAATTTACTTACAGATGACACCTTAGTATCAGTTTGAAATAGTAGACTTGATACTGTAGCAGATGAAATGAATGAACCTCTAGCTTTTGAGTTTCATGCTGGATGATACTCTCTTCTTCAAAGCTCGTTTCGACTATGTGTATAAAAAATTTCCAAAATACTATATTTCTGCACTAAAATCTCACAAGAGCTATCTATTTATTCCAGAATAAGTGTATACAATACAATTACCTCATTTAAATTATTGTAAAAGCATAATGTACACATTTACCTCCAATAAATCTCTAGCCTACAAAAACTACAAAACCAAAGAAAGGAAAAAGGTTATTTCTGAGGTGTAACCGCTATATAAATATCAATTTTAAGTTGGATTTCTCTACAATTGTTATCATAGAGATTTATTCAGGCATCAATGATTTGTATTTTCCAAATCTTAAATAACATTGCACCAGAATATCTCAACGAATTTATTGTTCTAGAAACTCAAATACATGGTCACGCACCAAACTAAAAGTCATACTGGGCAATAATTCCACCTTCTCAAATGTAACTCATCAAATTCCATGAATTCATTATTTTATAAAGGCTTTTAACCTTTTAATCTAAGGCACTCGTACCGCCTAGATCAAGAGCCGGTGCTACCTTAGATGCCAGGAGATATTGAGTTTATTGTCGGAAAAATGCCAGATCTATTGGGATTACCCATTTCCGACCGTCAGATCCATAAGAAAAAAATAGGTCTGACGTTGTCCTCCTCGATAAACATACAAAGATCATGTATGTTATAGATTTCTCTGCTCTGGCAGACGAGAACATAGTGATGAAAGAGGAGGAAAAATGGACCAAAGTATCAAGATCTCCTGTTCGAGTTCCGCACGCTATACCCAGGCCTTAACGTCGTATTAGAGATTCTGATTTCCGGGGTTTTGAGCAGAATTCGGTCTTCTTCTTGCGTTCGAAAATGAAGATCAGTCCGACCTGTAAGAAGTCGGAGTAGATCTTAATAGACCGGATGCAGAAGGCCGGAGGAGTAGCTGCGGTGAGAGTATGGTTGAAAAAATAAGTATATATCTATAATTGAACATAATATTTGTGAATATTATGTTCAATTGTTGTCTGTATATTATTAGGATCATGTCCTACTCAATCAATCAACCAATAACTTATTATACATCATAATAGGGTATGATGAAATTCAACAGATAGTAGATCATTACTGCATGTCTGATACGCAGGCACTCTGTTATTGAAAATATACAATGGTTCTGGTCAATCTATTTGATTATCGAACAACCTATGAACGAACATGACGGAATAGTTCTTACGGCGAACCGTCAATGATTTCAGGCCTAGTGTATCCAATCTAGATGACTATTCATAGACTATTTTATTATCGTTTACTTTAAATAATAAGTATTTAACAAACTTACGCTGAACTTTTTTAATGTGATTTAGGTGCATTTGAAAATGAGGTTTCCAGATTATACAACAATATGACAGTATCGGTCGAATTAAACTATCAAATAAGCTTATATTATAGACATGACATTGTGTTTTGATAAATCCACACATTCTAAAGGCACGTCTGCAGTCCATTGTCACACCTATGTCGTTTACTGATTCCACCCTGTTCAAGGTATTATCACCGAGCTTGTATTCATGAGATATTTAGTTCTCCTTTTTGAAAATGATTTCATTTGATATCTAGTTATATTCAGGAACATGTTATACTCCTTAAGACTTGAAACAGCCAAGAATGGTTCAAATTTTCGTTGTAATATATTCTTCAACAAGTTTCCGACCAAGGTTAGGAGTCTACCTTTGAGGAGTTTAAGCACGTTGTTAGGGAGTTTTTACTTAGCAAAGCCTTCTACACTGCAGATGAGTTTTTGTCTTGCAAAAATGTGAATGTCACGACTATTTAAATTATATTAATCATTTAGACTTATATATTTATAGTTTCAATTGTATTTTATCTTAAAAATGTATAATATTATAAAATTGACTTGTGTAAATACTTTGTATCTTTAGCACCAAATAAATAAATCTAATCTGATCTAATCTAATCTAATCTTACACAATAAGTACAGGGAACTCATATCTGATCAAATTTTTCTATAATTGGAAATGTTTTCTCCGGATAAATTTAGCTTGAGGTCATCAGGAAACTTTAAAAACTTATAGAACAGAAGGTTTGTTGAAAAATCATTGCTAACTATTAATGCTAAAATTGGAGTTAAGTGATCACCTTGAGCAACAACAGACGATACAAAGAATTCTCGAGAAAACGGATTTCCTATACAGACAGTTTATGTGCGTCCTTCAATGTATGATCATAGCCATAGTAAAAATTCACCAATCATTCCAGAAGCTTTCAATCTTGCTAATAAAATGTTATGATCAACTCTATCGAATGCTTTCTAGTATAAATTGAGTCAACTTGATAAAATTAATACAGTTGTAAAGGATTAAGTTGGTTTCAGTACTGCAATCAGGAAAAAAAAACCATGTTGTTGGCAAGTTATAACAGCATTCTAGGTTTGAAGAATAACAGCAAGTGAGTAATCGAGAACTTTAGACATAGCATAAAGTGTACTAATTGGACGATAGTTTGTTTTATCAGATTTGCTCCCTGACTTGTAAAGAGGGAAAATATGAGACATTTTCCGTTGAGCTTGGCAAATACTCTAGGTCATTGATTTTTTGAATAAAATAGAGAGCGCATAAGTTAGCTATAATTAATGAGCTGGTACTCTATCGGGTCCAGGATCAAATGGATTTTTTGGTGAACTTAGTTCATCAGATACGCCAGCCACCTGATGTTATAGACACGACGTGTAACCAATTCAAATTTGCAAACATATTGCAAATTCCTTTAAAGCTTGAAGAATACACTTAATTATTAGACATGGTAGCGCCTTTGGTAGTGTGGTGGTAAGCACGGCTACGACTTTTTCTGGCAACCTGATTTCGTACGCGTTAGACTGTTGAGATATTTTCACTTATTCCATGCAAAAGGCGGTGATATTCATTAGGCAAGACAATATCTGACCGTACCTTGCTTCCGATGGGAAGTATAACACTAGGTCCCGTGTGCTGTACAATTTCACCGCACGTTAAAGATCCCTACATGTACAAGGAATTAGTACCAAAATTTTCCAGGCGTGCTCGCGTCATGACATCGGTAATGGACCGACTTTGAATGAAAATACACAATGAGGACGGTCTTGACCTGTTCAGGACTTGGTGTACACTCGAGTGGAAACCGCCTTTTGGTAGCTGAGTGAAACCTCAATGGTCCTCCCTTTTCCTTCTTTTTTGCGTTGAGAGGAACTCTTGTATAGATGCGTCGGAGGCCCGTGTCACTGGGTGTGCCGGATTTCTACCGACTAAAACCCCTCCCCCGTGAGGTTGGTTCTCTTTCCCAGAGAAAACCCCACTGCACTGCGGTCATTAGTGTTCTATTGTGCCCTCACATATTCCTATCTCTTCATCAGTCCGGTGTGTTCTATGAAATTCAGTTCTTTCATTAGTCGCTTGGAGTGCGATATACGAGGCAGTTCCCTCCAGTAGGCACGGTGTTATGTCTCCAGCCTCGATTTTAGGATTACAGGATTACCAATCAGTTGTTCCGCTCCCGCTTTGACGAGTACGATGACAGTTTCAGTCCCTTCTCGTCTGATTTTCTCAGATCCCCATACTAGTATCACTGTATAGGGGCTCTTTTCTGGTGCCGTTAGTTCTTTAACACAATCGAGTACACACTGTGAGGTGATTGTGTATGAATCCAGTGCCTTAAGCACTGTTAGGTTCCTCACTATGAATGTGATTTGTCTATTCCCATAGGCTCTTTCCCTCCTAATTGAAGCACATGTTGTAATTGCTACTATTTTTGCTCGGAATTCTGTCGCAAGTGTCCATAGGTTCAAAAAAATTATTTCTCCTTGGTCTGTTGTCTCGACTATACCAGCACCTGTATTTTTTTGGTCTTGGTGTCTTCCGTAAACCATACGGAATTCCCTGGTATCATATGAGGATTACTCCCAGCGTTCTCCCGTCCATCCAAGGTTTGAATCGTGAACCGTACGGAAGTGCTGTGAACCTTGATCCTGTCAGATCTCATCCCCAATGGCCCAGGTGATCCAAGCCAATCAAGAATGCTTCGGCCTATTTGGTAGGACTTTCCTTGTTCAATAAGATCGAAGCAATACGCTCCTCTTATGGCATCTGCCTGAACGGCGAGGTGCAGTGGCTCCAACTCCAACAGCTTCTCCATAGCAGCCGTTGGGGTGGTCGACGTTGCACGTGTTATTCCTAAACATGCCAGCCTCTGAACTATGTCCAGGGAATGCTGGAATACTTTCGTTTTGATTTTTGGTCACCACACAATTTCGGCGTATGTCCTACCTCCTTAATAATAATAAGACATAGTATTAGGTATTCCATTGTCTCTTATTTTTGAATTAAAATACTTCCAAAACGAGTTTACGTCGACATTATTTTCAAATCATTAATAATCTTTTCTAATCATTATCTCAGATTCAGACCGAAAAGTCTCATATTTGTCAAATAGTTCATTGCAATTGTTTCGCTTATACTCATTATAAATTTAATTTTTATGTTTTATGACTGTTATCATGTTGGCCGGTAATTTCTAAGAAGTATCAAGATATTTAGAAACGATTAATTCAAAAGCAATGAAAATGATATCATAAAACACCTGCAAGACCGTTATAATGTCATGTTCGTGTAAAAACAAGTTCCAATCTATGGTTATCAAATATTTATTTATCTGATTATACGGAGCTTCCTTAAGATCGTATTTCCATTGATTGTCCAAAACGATGTGAGTCAGGTGTTACAACATGAGGGCAGTCCTTAGATACTACTTCCTGTGGAAAATAAACAAAGATTACATTTCTGTAATAATCACGTACATTACCAAACTGTTGAAGATCAAGAACGGTATATTAGCTAGAACGCCACTTTGGGCCTATTATTGTCTCCTATTAAACAAAACACAAACATCAGTTGAAAATTTATCAGTAACGTTATCTATATAAGAGAAGTGATGTAAATAAATTTGAACTTCGGATGATGGTGAGATGTAAACTCTGACCATGACGTATTGCGCTGAGTTATGAAAAGTGGAGACCTCCTTCATCATGAAGCTGTTTTAGTTCAATCTGCAGATTTTGTAGACGGTTCCATTGCATAATTGTCTGAACGGCAAAAATGTTCGCAACTATAGTGTTTTTCTCCATGTTCCTCAAAATCACCAGTATATCATCAGCACTGCACACTATAACTTTGACAAGTCGGTTCGTAACAGCACCTAACTCTTTCTAATCTTGTTATTTCAGTGTGATTATTATCAAAATTTGCTTTAATACTTAGACTACACGAGAGTGAAACCTGTACAGTTCGAAGAACATCGTGTGAGCCAGCGGTGGAATATTGGGAGAGACATTCGAATATTTCTTGTCCGCCTATCTGGAATCTCTCGCGGTAGAACAACAGACTTGAGCAGTGTTTTATTTTAGTTAAATCATGATACGTTCTGCTAGTCGAATGCAAAAAAAAATGTTTGCATCATATTCTATGAACCCTTATGGAGGTTATTCGTGACTTACTACCAACCTGCCAAGCCTTCCCGATCACCCCTATTCTATAAAATACACCAAATTCTCACCCTCATTTTTACACTAATATTTAATTTTTGAAAAAATTACAATTAGGCCTCGAAAATGGGGTCTAGTAGGTTATTTTTGTCGCTGATCAAGAGTCTGGTAACATTTTCCCGGAAAATTTATACCACGGCCGGGAAATTTTGATGCATATTGCGGAAATTGACTCATTTTCCACGCGATTTGCGTTTTCTACGTCATCAAGGTTACCAGTCACGTATAACGATTACAAATGACGAAAAATCATGAAAATTCCCGAAAACTATGGAGAAAGTGAAAAATAATTTTTCATTTTTGTTGGATTGTCGCTGATCACGGTTTTTATATTTAAAATATTGAAAAAAAAAACATTTCACGGAAAAATGCGGAAAATTTTACAATGAATTACCTTCCCTTTTCAATGTTATTGTTCCAGTTTTGTGTTGATTTTCGATTACTTTTTCAATGTTGATTTTAAAATTTCGCAATTATAAGTAACATCAGAGAAAATATTGTTTGAAGATTTCGGAAAAATCGAAGAAAATGCCAATAAAAAACATTGTATCCCATTGAAAAGAATGTTATGCTATTTGTCTTCGTATGAGTTTTTAAGGGCGATCATTATGAATTTCATATTTGAAATGCTTGAAAATATCATTTTGTTTGGAAATGTTGGGAAAATCAAAGAAAATTAAAATGGAGAACATTAAAACGCTATCGAAATGACCTTGAGATGTATCTTCGTATAATTTTTTTTGGGGTGCTCATTATGAATTTTATATTTGAAATGTTCAAGATGTTGTTCGAAAACACTTGATTATGATGATCCAGGTGATGAAAATGATGCGGTGCTTGACAGGTATGTAGAGAGTCACAAATGACCTTAAGGTTTCGTGGAATATGATGCAAAAGGATTTTTTTTAATTTGACCGTTTGTACAAAACTTAGTCAGCCCAATTCCCCAACTTACAGACAGGACTAATTGGAAGATTCCCCAACATTACGCATAATTGCATTACATTCGCGCTTCCGGCGGTCTGAGATGACCGAGGGGTTCAACTTCTTGTCAGATCAGATACGTGATTTGTTTTCAGTACCGTATTTCTTACTCAATTACCGATAATCCAGATTTCAGTACTTAAACTCATTAATTAGCGATTTTTGGTTTGCAGTGAGTTGAATTAATAATTGGGAAATACCTAAAAAAAATTTACTGTAAGCGTTAAAAAAGAGAATATTACTTATCGAAAGGGAAATTTCAGAGTTTTCTTCTCTTATAATTTCTTTGAAGATAGTCAGAAGGCTATCAATATTATCAGATGATGAAAGAGTATACTGATTCATATCAACGGTGTTTTATTGTGCTATGGACGGTAATAGGTTATCAGAATCACACTTTAATTTACAATTAAAACATCGCCAAATGGTTTTATATTCCAGGGAATTTTTACGCCACGTTCCTTCTCTCGCTCCAGCTTAAGTAATGTAGATTGTTATCACATCCATTACGTTCAATGTAAAAATTTCCGAGGTGAAAATTTTAACTACACTCACTACAGTCGTTCATTATTAATATAATATTATTTAAATTAACTACAACTGATAAGTAAAGAAAATCGTTGCACTACTCATTCGATAATAATATCATATTATTATTTCTATTCACTTTATTACAAATTCCATCCTAATTTAAGCAATCAATGATAAATCCAATACACATAAATCTGGCAAAAGAAAATTGAGAATTATCGTCCTATTATTACCCCAATAATTAACTTCTAAGATATTTTAAAAATGGACTAGAAGGAAAAAACAGATTAACCCTCTCATTAAAGCTGAATAACATATAATTTGGAAATCAATTTTGTTTTACTTGAGGAAAAGCACAACAGATGCAATATACTGTTACATCAGAAATAACACATAATCTCACCAAAAATGCGAAATCTATAGTACTTATCCCACTATACCACTATACACTCAGGGGTACTGTATTGGGAACTTTCTGGAATCATCTTTCGAATATAGGAGAATTCAGTAATAAATGTATCAGTTTGTGCCAAAAAAAGTGAGACTTGAGTCCACAAAGTACAAATCTTATGCCAATTACATTCCTAGCTTATATGAACTCTCCAGGTAATATTAATATTGAAGGGAAAATACTATCATGAAGAGAAGTAACAGTTGTCATATTATCTGGTGAAAAGTCATAAACATGGAAAATACAGTATGAGGGAAGTTAAAAATTGGCTGAAAGCGTCCAAATTATCACTGAATATAACTACGAAAAGTTACATAGATTTCTCGTTGACACATACCAATACTATTAACAATTAAAAGTTAGTATGACTTACAGGAAACACAAAGTTTGAAATATTCCCAGTACATAAATCAAAATATGTGTGATCGTTAATCAGAATATTGGACAGACAGACTAATTAAGTCCAGAAATTCGTAAATTAATTAGAAAATGTTACATTTTATGAGAGTTTTCCAGCACTATATTAATAACAATTGTCTATAGAGGACTGCTAGAATCACTATAGGTATGGTAATATATGTGCAAAATTGAACAATACTGACACTAACGCTTTCTTGGAAATCTTCCGTCATATGGTTTGCAGCCTCAACTTTGTTGTTTACTATCGAGATCTCTCTCAGATAGAGATCACTCCATGTAATGGTTGACGGGGTCTCCTCCGATACAATGGGTCTTAACGCTGGTATTCCACAGGTACTTACTTGGCACCAACTTTTTTCTGCTCCATATCAACGATCTGTTGGAAGTTACATCCTGTTCCGTCTTCAGTTTTACAGATGATCATACCACTTTCTCATTTAGAGCATCTGTATCATCTAATGATGCCAGAGCAGCGAGACAGAGATCGGTCGCCGGAATTAATGAAGATCCTTGCAACGATTTCGAAATGAGGATTTGATAATCTGTTAGAACTCAATGCAACCATCCCAAACTTATGTTTCTTCCATGAAGGCGGATTCCACAATCCCTGATAGGATGATGTCAGGTACAAATATTTCTTTGAAGGTCTCCATTGTTATGCTAGGTATCAACGTCACCATCAACAACAGTTCCCACTCATGAGATGATCATATGAGGTACATCGCGAAAACCACTTCACAAAAACAGGGTTTTCTATTCCGAGAGCTACTTCACATACCAGCTGCTCCTCATAATTTAAGAAGCACACGTTACACCAGTCCTGGATTACTGTACACATGGTTGAAGTTCAGCCTCCAAAACAACGTAGATTTAATGCAGGAAGAAGCTATTTGTTTGATTGATGATGTCACACTTACAAATTGATTGACTCTCTGAGAGATCGTAGAAAGGTGAGTGAGCAATCATTGAGCTTTATCAGTTTTCCTCTCATGAGGTGAAAATATTAAATAAACAAATATCGATTATATCCTATCTGCTTATTATACAATGAGAGTTTCTTCACATCCGTGTGTTATTATTTTCATAATACAAATCATAAAGAAATGTAGATCATCAATATAACATCAGGTCGAAATGCAACAAAATATTGGAAATTCCACAGAGGCAAAAGGCACTTCACTCAGAACTCATCAACCAATCTAAATTCTATAATTTATTACCTGTAAATATGAGAAATATAAACAATTGAAATATTTTCAAGAAACAATGTACATCATGCATTGTTAGCAACCTGGAGATATATTCAAAAATGTTTTCCCTGATAACCTTCAACAATCTGTGATAAAATTCATCCATCCCTGTTTTTACTATTCCATCTGAAGGTAATATTTAAGTAAATCACTACATGCTTGATTTGAGTTATTTCAGTTCAATAGAATAACTGACTGATTACCTAATTAAGCACATAGAGACACACATGCTTCTGGTGCCTCTCAAAATTATTTCAGGGAAATAATTGGATAACTCTTCTGTAGTGAGTTAGTACTTTGTAATATTTGTTTGAAGAAGCTACCGTATTTTATCTTTCTTATTGAGAACATCTTAGTAGTTTCCTCTACCTTGATAATATGTTTATTACATATTTTGTCCTATCGGAAGTAACATTTTAATCTGTAGAATTTTACCGATTTCTTTGTTATAATAAACTTTCATTTGTGTTATCTAGGCACAAGTTTTTGACAACATTTCCTATTTTAAACTTCATTAATTCTCAACTATACATCTCATATATTGTAGAAAATATGTAATGAATTCAATGTTTCCAGAGAGAAATCCTGGTATTCCGTCCTGTCATCATATTGGATTGATAATGGATTTTTTGTTATACCGATTTGTCGATAAATTCCCTCCTAAATTCCCACAAGATCCATTTAGTCGCTAATTATTATTGAAGGATGAACACACTGAAATTTTTTAGCTTATTTCACGTAGCTGTTAGTTGTGTTTATAAGGTGAATTATGATTAATAGTACCAAAAAAAATTACTGATTAAACTCTAACAAATAAACAAGGTAAAGATCGGTGAAAATCATGTTCGGTAGCACATAAATCAATAAGGTGGATAAAGCTAATTGTATAGGGGGACTCTAACCGAATCATACAAACACTGAGACAATCAGATCAAAACAGCGGGGTTTCGGCGGTTGCCGAAACCTGGGGCGTTCTTTAGTTAGAATATGAGTCACCCCCTCACTCTAATATCTTAAGCCACCCCCGGGGTCAATTTTAACCACTCGAAATTCACATCACTACTGAATTGTACACGTTACAGATGCTGTGGATTAAAAAAGTTTACACAAAACCCTGACAGAGTACGTAAACGAGATTTAAATTTTTCATAAGCCTTGCCTTGCTGTAACGTATTCATAACTGTCTGCCTGACATATCACTTTTGTTAGAATTATGAATCGTAAATTCTGTAATATACCAAAAGGAATGATGTCAGATCATTTTTAGTTCATGTAGGGTATTATTTGTTTGTTGTAAATGCAGCACCTGGAATAAGCTCCTTTTCTCCCTAAGCTCTCCGTTCAACGGGAAATTATAACATACTGGTACTTAACTCATTCCAATTTGTTTTACATTAATGTGAAATCTCTTTAGATCTTGTCGGCGTATTCTGGATATTGGTTCTTGTATTGTGATACACTGACCAAACCAGTTGAATAGAACAACAATCTTCTATTTACGAGAATTATGAAATAACGAATGTTGGTTGAACATACTATCATGAAGATAACTACCGATTACTGAAAAAATTACAAGTTAGTATAATTTGAGGGAGAAAATGTTTCCACCACCTCATACAATCGTTAAAATCTACAGCTATATGAGGAATTCGGTATTAACAATAATTGTTGAATAACATAGCTTCATTTTCTTCGTTGAGGTGGAAGACATCTAGTACTGTGTAATATGAATGGGTAAGATGAATTTGAAGAATAGAATATGCACTATTGTATAATCTGGGTGTAGGATCTATTTGTATAGATATCACCAATAATCAAAGATATGCTAAAGAAAATAGTACATTTCAAATGGATGTCAATGATCAAAATTATAAGAATCATAGGGTTGAAAGAATGCGAAGATGAATACTGGTACGAATGATCAATAGGCATGTGTGTAGCTATGTAAAATATTCTTGATCGCAAGCCATGAGCTTATAATGATTCGGACTTTCTTTTAAGCAGGTGGGTTTTGATATCAAGAATAAATGAAGCATATACTGAATTATATTACTTCTTATGTCTCACTTGGCTGGCTGTCATAATCGCATTTTCAAGACGTAATTAATTAAAAGGATTCTTCTAGCATCAATCAATTGGCGAGTGATATGGTTACTAACATTCATTGCTGGCAGTAATGAAGTTGCTGTACGTAAATGAAAATTTTCTGTCATGTTTACTTGTTGTACAATAAAACTATTCAACGTGGAATCACGTCGTTTCTTCAATATATTTGAAATTATAATTATTAAAGGCTTCACAGCATTGACGTATTTCTGTACTTATGGAATGATGTCTGGTTGATCACTGGTGAATTTACTGTACTTTTATCGATATTAAAATTTTTCGGTGATTCTACTCAATTGAAAATTTTCTACTATCATGAGATATTCGATTGTCTCTTCCTAAATTTCAATTAAACACTTTACATTCTTCATATAATGTATCTAAATGATTTGTCATTACTCCCAGATTTTCCTTTCCGTCATTCTCTTCGATAGTGTTCCTAAGAGGTATATGGCCAGTACCTTTACTATGAAGATAACCTTCTTTATTTGATGAGACCTCAAATTGCCATTGCACTTTTATTATCTTCACAACCATATACATTGTACAACATAACATGGTTTATACACCATTTGATATTTTTACCTTGTTAAGCAAAAAAATCAATTTACAGAATTGAACAGAATTAAGATTTGTTGGAGATAAATCTTTCGTTATTTTATTAAGTATGACTTTTTAATGATCTTGGAAATCAGATATATGCCAATTAATCATGAACGACTACTATTATCATTCTTTGGGAGAGTAAAGAGAAAGATCTCTATCAAATGTATGGCATATTCAACAACTTCTTCCTTCTGAAATTTGAGAAAAATAAATCTTATTTATTAATGAAAAGATATGATTATTATTTATTGATTAAAAACAATTTGAGAAATCAATTGTATTCAGGTGGTCAGGCGATAGGTATTGATAAGAACCAGAGATTCCACCCCTGGGTTGAGCATTCTTCATGCTTCTTTCCGTGTTAAGTTCCTAGGGCTAATCCGCAAATCCCGATGATCTGAACGAGCTCCCAATGCTTAGCCAGTATACCTCTCCGTAGGCAGTGTATCATAATATGATACACATGATATGACAATATCTTGAAGGTGTTCACAGCTTGAATCTCGTCATATCACTGCTGACCAGATTTTCAATGAATCTGTTTGCATTCTGTCTCAGCATAGGAATCAAGAGAAACGTATACTCAGGCAAGCTTCTTTCTTGAGGTGTATTCAATGAGAATATTACTGGAATGTCGTCTCCTGGGATCTTTCAATGAAAATTTGATTCATAAGCCAATTGGAAATATGAAGATCATCATCATATGTTAGACATAGCTTGAAAATTATCACGTACAATCTACTTGATTCTAGTAATTTTCGAAATTATTGATATTCAAAACACCACCACACTTTTAAATATTGAAATACACAATTCTGTTGGAATTCGCAACTTCAAGAAATGCATTCAGGTATCTTGCCTATCTGGCATATTAACCAGACTGAGTTCAATACTTTCAACCAACCAGAGCTGTTCCAAATACCGAACAAAAGTATTTCAAATATAAAATAGCAAATACTACCCAAAGTGTTTGCAACTTCAATTACCAAATATTATACTTCACATGGAGGATTCGAAATAACAAATACTCAGAAGAAGTTATTGAAATTTCGAACGAATAAAGTATTTGAAATACTTTTCACTATTTGGAATACTCTCTAGTATTTGGAATACTCTAGTATTTGAAATAATTTCTAGTATTTGAAATACTCTAGTATTTGAAATACTATCTAGTATTTGGAATACCCTCTGGTATTTGGAATACTTTCTACTATTTGAAATACAAGAGGAGTAGGTTGGTAAAATACTTATGTATGTACTTATAAGTGTTCGGAATAATGAAAGTTTTTGAACTACTCAAATTAGTTGAAATACTCAAATTATTTTAGGGTATTTGAGATAACTACTTACAGAAACTTTTCAAAAAGCATGAAATCATGTTTGTAGAAACACTCAAATCTTTTTCAGCCTCAAAAATATTAACCTTCACCTTTTTATGAATTTATGGAGAAGCAAACAAAACGTTTATATGGAAAATCGTAGTAAATATATTATAAAAAAGACAATAAAGGTGAATTAACTGACAACATACATTCGCTATAGTATCAAACCTAACATGTAAGTTCTAAGTGAATCGAAGTCACGATTAACATTTTACGTTTGCTTTCAGCTGTGTCAAAAGTTTCAAAGCTTATGTCACTCAGTGCATTCCTTCATGGTACGTTTATAGTTTCCATGGAAGAAAACAACCTTTGAACAGGTGCTGATGAAGTCAGATATGTGTTATATCGATGAAAAAAAATTCTGATAGATGGGTGTTTCTCCAATATTGTAATTTGTGTAACGGGGTCATTTGAATATTGTATAACATTTCGCCTTCTATTCGTTTTTTTACACTGTAGTTTCTAAGTTGACTATTTTCAGTTTCTTTTGCAGCAGCAAAATCGTCTAATTCCAAAATTGTATATTCCATTAATTCCAAGTTTGACATACTAGTCTCGTTGACACACATCATCTTTGCTACAAGAATATTGATTAGCCATTCCTGGAACCATTTTTGACATAGATTAGCTGAAATTATCATCCGCGTAATTTTTAAAATTCCCTATTCACTTTAGTTTGAATTGTGACAATGTGAATGAAGCAATAGTAGCTTCTTCAGCTACTGGGCTAGTCAAATAGAAAATTTTCTTGATTCTCTTGAGGAGTCCAGTTTTACAAGCTCCTTAAATTAAATTAGCGTAGTGTAAAGTTATCTTGTTCTTCCCATTCAAACTTAACTGAACCCAAACATGGGAGTAAGTACACATACAATTTATCAAGTTCTCCTAGTAAAATGTTCAATGTAGTTGCAAGTGGTTTCAGAATTTTACTGTACTCAGACAAATACTGAAACTCGGAGTCGTTAAGCATTGACTTTCTATTCTCAGCTCTATAAGTTTCCGCATGTTTTTATTATCTTTCAATATTCTGGAAACGGCATAGCTATATTTTCACTTAAAACGTTCACAAGAGGGGCCGCAGAATGACTGATGTAAAAAATACAAAGATTAGAAAATATTTGAAATATATTGCTTCAAAAGTATTAGTATTTTTCAATCTTGAAACTTTTGAGCAAATCTCATTGCTTGATATTTCAGTTCATGTATCATCTCCTATCGATGGCATACTTTTGAGATTTTGAGGAACATCAGCATTTTTTTAGTTGGTATGCCTCCCTACATCAGAGATATTTTTTATTTCATCAAAGTCATGTGATGTTATATCAGTGAAACAGGCATGAAACATATAGCTTAGCAGTCTTATGATATGTACTTATTTCATGAAATCAAATTCTTGTGGTAGTTAAAATGAAACTCACCATGCACTTGTGTACATATTATCATGATATATTCTATCATGTAAAGGCTTAGCGCAACTTTGAAACTGTATCCTTCCATTTGTAACTGATGATGATGGTGAGTGTTGTTATTAAAATATGAAATTGCTAATAATAGCATTTAATAACTTAAGTACATGTAATTTTAAAATGAAGTATTATCTCAATCACTTCTTACTATAGACATATTTGGAATCGGCCTTACCGTGGACTATTATTACAGATGATCCTGGTTAAATTAGGGAAATCCGAAACAAGAGAGAAAAGTTGCAGGGAACGTATATGCAGCGGAAAAAAAGTGTTAGATAAAGGACGCTTTCATGAATAAGAAGGGAATAACATAGATACTGGAGTTGCAGTAGAAAAATACAATTTCGAGATACCCAGGATACGTTAATCAGCTTTTACCGTAGTTGAGTCAATCTAACTTCTAGGAACACCCGAATGATGTGAATTGAATATATCAGTTTGAACAGTACCTGCCAACTCCAATAATTCTGAATCAGAAACAGTCATCATGGAGAATAAACATGTTGCCGGGTCTCTGCCTTCATTCAGAACCCGGGAATTTTGCTTCAATGGCAATATTCTACATTGGAATTGCTTACTTGGGGATTTTAATCCTATACAGCCTCATAGAAATGATACATGTTTTGACATAAAACTATTAAAATACATCAAACAATTCGAAGGTTGGCCAGTTCCTGAAATTCCATGTAGTTAGAAATATCTGAGGTTCAGTGGAAGATGATAGATATTCATATTACTTGTTCCTAGAAACCGTTAGGATTAATCTAACAGGAAAATATTGTCCATGTATCTGTTTGATCACAATTCTTTGTAACCAGTTTTAGTGCACTGTATTGCTTCATACTAAAGACGCAAGAATACAATAGTTTCATAGCAAAACAATACTCAAGAACTTCACAAGAATTGAGAAACTTCGAGCAGAAGTTATGCGATTATCCTGAAAAATTAATTGAAATATTTGATCACAACTCGTAACTTATGATCTGACATTCGGAGGGCCTTCAAAAAATGTATTCAAACTATGTTGGCAAAATTTTCACGACGATATCAGAAAAAATTACAGACTGTCCTCATGAATGCTTGATTTTGATCTTCTTCCACGAAACGCGAACCCGAGAATAAATATAAAATAACACACTTCCGAATATATACGATTCTTCTGTTTGGTAAGCACAATTGTTGCATAACAAGGATGAGCGTCACCATATTTTTAAAGCCCAATCGAGTCACTGTTGAAGCATGAATTTTTCAAACAAGCTTGGACTCTAGAATGCATTTCCACGTGTTCGCACAATCCACACTGGGTCTTTCCTTGCCGCCAATAGTGCCACAGTAAGTCATTTCTTATATTCTTATAGAGAGAAAGATGTTACCATATCAAACGGAAATAGAACCAGGTATAAACCATTGGACTTAATTTTTTTCGTGGAACCTAGTATAGCAGATCACGAACTTATATTCAGTACGGTATATAGACTAGGCTGGAGTTGAGATAAATGCGAATCAAACTAAGAAAATCTTTAAATCTGATTTTTCGTTTTTGTTAATTTTACTCGGCCGGTTATACTGGTACGAAGTACCACTGTGAAATGTAATATAATATAGTTCACAGTAACACCCTTTTTTCCACTTGAATTGCACTTTTCAACTGCGATGCAGCCGGCATCAAAGACATGCCTAAACAGAACAGTCATGCAGCCATTAGCAAAGATATACTAATTTATGTTCACGTTTGCCATTCACAATTGGTGCATCTCAGTTGAATAGTGCTCAGAGAAGTTATAATTAAGGTGGAAAAAGAGTGCTAGTGCAAACTCGTTCAGGTCGATGAAAACAAGTATAACCAATCCATATTATTATGAATTCATCATTGATAAAATGATTAACGTCATGTTTTCTATACAACAAAATTCCTCTCCCGATGTGGAATGATTTTTTCTTGTATATTAAACTGTATGTCTTACAGTCTCATGGTAATATGTTCTAATGATGAGTTTGTTATACATAATCTAAAAACTCAACAGCATAGTGCAAATACATAAGAATTATTGACTTATAGACTTCGAAATTTCATAACAGTATTGAAGAGATATTAAAACCAGAATTCCTTCAACGTTGACTAAATTCATAATATAAATCTGAAGCTTCTTTCTAATCGAAATCTGGAAGCTTTTATTTTGAGAAATAAATAATTTTGTGAGTAGATCTTGAGACTGCGAACAATGCGGCGTCAAATTGAGTTTCTAACATTATACAGAATCTAACGTTATATGGTTGAGAGTAAGACAATCTTTTATTTCCTAATGCGAAATAAATGCGGATCTATTCAGAGGAAACGGCTGAACAGTGTGGAGTAATACACGGCATCCAGGAAGAAAACTGCTGCCCATATGAAAACTCGCGCACATTGGCGGTTTCTGCTGAATCACTGATGTGCCGGAATAATAAAGCACGTTTGCTGTGCCTGGGGTAACCGGTAATGAGGACCGCTATCTATAGACACTTCTGCATCGCGCTCTTAGATACCCGCGTTCTTTTCACTAAATTCTATTTCATCATATTCCAGCTTATTTCTCGACTGTGATCCGCATAGAAATCTGTTCTATACAGAATTATATTGCCATCCCAACGATGTTATATTATGTAACGTAGCTATACTGAATTCGTACAAATCAATGGAATATTTTTAAGTTGAATGTTGAGGTCTATCAAGTATTATTAAGTTCCACAACAATTGTGAATATCTTATTCATAGCTCACGCCTTCGAACGAAAACTTCCATTGAAGAAAACAACATCAGTCTGGATTTGAGAATTGGACAGTGCATGATGCTAATTATCATATCTAGAATAAATACATTTTCATTGACTCGTATTATTTATACATATAATTATTGCTTGAGTGAAGGCGTATTTCCAGAGAAATTAAAAATTGCTCTGATAATTCCAACTCATATAAAGGTCCTTTAGGCAATATCACAAACTATAGAACAATTGCTTTGCCTCCTGATATGGAAAAAATATTCGTAATAATCATCATGCTAGTCCAGGCGCACGGTCAAAAAAGTTGGGTTGAAATTTTGATAAGGCTAATTTTAATGTTACTTTATGTTTTTTGGGGTGCTGAATAGGTAAAAATAGTTGAAAAATTCTTTCACTGTCGCTCGAAAAGTTATAGCAATTTTTTTGACTAGATTTTGTGGTTTTGTACGTTTTTTCTAATTAATTTGAAAACGAAGACTTTAATCGAATATTATATTCGATCAAAATTGTAGATAAATACGCGTCCGAATGAGCTCAAGTAGGAGTCATTTGAAGGTTATGGTCCGAAGATAAGGCCCATTTTGTGATTTTTTTTTGGTGCCAAAATTAGAATTTTCCGAAAAACTGTAAAAATGCGATAGCGTGTTGAAAAATGCATATTTTGACCTTAATTGAAATGCAAATTGTAGATTTTGACCAATACTATCTGAAAAAACCTTCAAATGACATTTTGTAATAAATGCCGAATTTTTTATTTTAAAACATAACAAGGTAAAAGACGCGGTAACGAGACAGTCCAGGTATTTTTTTCGAAAAAAATAATTTTTTCAGATAATTTATTCTATAATTTGTTATAATTTGAATGATTATGAAAAATGAATATATTATTAGTTGGTTCTATATATAGGATAAGATTTATATATATCAATACATATTATTATATATGAATTTGTTAATTTTCTCATCTATTTTTTTCTTCTTTTGGCTCCTTCAAACAATAGCTACATACTATACTATAATATATACATAGATAGTAATTCATACTACATGAATCCATTAATACATATACTTTTTTTTTACATTATCACATGAGAGGAAAAATTATAAAATAATTTGACGACATTTACGTTTTTTTGCCTGATTTTTTTTTATTTTTGTATTTTCATCTTCACCATCAGTCTCTGATGTACAATCTGTGGAAGTAGCCCAAATAATTTTTTCAGATAGTATTGGTCAAAATCTACAATACGCATTTTGATTTAGGTCAAATATGCACTTTTCAGCGGCAGCTATAGAACTTTTTAACTATCTTTACCGTATTCAAGAACCCCAAAAAACATAAAGTAACATCAAAATTAGCCGTATCAAATTTTTCAGGATTTTCCGACGATTTTCGTGACCGTGCGCTTGGACTATACAGTATGATTAAGATGAAATGAATAAATTCATTATCTAGTAAATCGTTGACTTCTAAGGAAATTTTCTGTAACCAGTTGATTTTTATTTTCCAATGTGCTCCCTAATCTGAGTGAAATATTGGGAATGATCATTATACAGTATGGTTTATATGGAAGGATCAAATTTATTATCTAGTGAATCGTTGGCTCCTAAGAAAAATCCTGTAACCTGTAAAATTCTATTTTTGAATGACCGTTCCGTCAGATTTCCTTTTCATTTCAATTCAAATAGAAATATGGGTTATGCAATATCTCCATTGAAAGGTCTTCCAATTGTCTATCCAAACATAATGATAAGGAAAATAAATTAGTTCTTGTATAGTATTTATGGAACAAGTAGAGTACACTTACTACAAATAATATGTTTTGGTTTCAAATATAAATCTGTAGATACCCAAAAGTAAATTGACACTGGGAATGAAGTATTAGTTTCTCACTTGCGTTTTCTTCTTCTTCTAATGTAGTTACATCTACATTCGACATAGCTAACTTATCTTTCGAGTGATTAGTGGTGACATAATTCAAAACATTCCTTTCAATTTAACAACATGACGTAGCCTGAAACGGAAAGAATTGAAATTCTAATAATGGTCGGATGTGGAGACAAGTCAGTTAACACGTAACTGGTATGTCTTATTTTTTGACATATATAATGACGTTGATTCTCAGAGACTCCTTAAACAAAATGATATTCATCTGTCACAACGCACTCTTTACAAATTTTGTGACCGCAAGTCAAGCAAATTGGTTTTTGCAGTTACCAAAATGTAATAGTGAGAATAGGTTCTCGTTCACACATAAAGGAAGCTTGTTTTTGTTACCATTTACATCAGTAGAACTGTACAATATGTTGAACAGTTAACTGAAAAAAAATCTTGAAAAATCTTGTCTTCCGGATGGATTCCGCGTCACAATAGCTCGACTTGATGCCGACGTTTCGCCAACCATTACAGGTGGCATCTTCAGGGCAGGCTTGAGGCTTGAACTGAAACTGGTTCTACTGGTTTCTGTAGCCGTATTTATTGTAGGAAAAAATCCTTCACGCTACATAGTTCACTGCCTTTGTTCCGGTGGTTAACTTCGTTCCAGCACCTGACCCTGCCGTTGTGCGATCATGTGCGAAGTTGAATTTTCGAGGATGGGTTTCCAAATGTTGGGAAGGTAATATCCTGAGTCACGGTTTAGATTATTCGGATGTTTTAGGATTTCTATAGCTTCAAGGATTTTTCGCTGATAGAAGTTTGGGGCTCGGACTAGGATTTTAGTATCTTCAAAAAGGATTTGATGATTTGTGTTAAACTTGTGTTCCGCAAGTGCAGATCTACTGGTGTCACGAAGTCTTGTACAGCGCTCATGTTCTTTCACACGAGTAGCTACTGTACGACCTGTTTCACCAATGTAGACTTTACCGCAAGAACAGGGAATACTATAAACACCTTCTGAGTGGAGAGGAGGAAGGGGATCTTTGATAGGTTTGTAAAACTGAGATAATTTTGGAAGTGTGGAAAAACGGGTAGAAATATTATGTTTTTTGAGGATTTTGGAAATTCGATCTGTTATATTTTGAATATATGGAAGATAGGCCGTGGATAAAGCAGGTGGGAGGGTTTCTGGCTCAGGTCGATTTGCAATTTTAGGTGAAGTGTATTTCTTTATGGCTTTTTGAATGTTGTAATGGGAGAAATTGTTTGATAATAAGGCAGATGATAGATGTTTCAATTCTGATTTCAAGGATTGAGGCTGAGATAGGTTGACAGCTCTGTGGACCAGGGAGTTTATGACAGATTGCTTTTGGGCAGGGTGGTGGTGGGAAAGACCATTGAGGTATCTATCGGTATGGGTGGGTTTCCGATACACAGAATGTCCTAAAGTACCGTCAGTCTGTCGACTAACCAATACATCCAGGAACGGGAGTGAACCTTGCGATTCGACTTCCATGGTGAAACGGATATTGGGATGTAATGAATTTAAATGATTGAGGAAGGCAAGTTCTACGAGCAGTCCTCGGGAGCTGCCATGGGTTCCCCACTTTCCCCGATCATAGCTAATATCTTCATGGAAGCTTTTGAACAAGATGCCATTGACTCATCTGTTCTCAAGCCGAAATGTTGGTTTAGATATGTCGACGATACTTTCGTTATTTGGCAACATGGTCGCGAAAAGCTTGTTCCCTTCCTCAATCATTTAAATTCATTACATCCCAATATCCGTTTCACCATGGAAGTCGAATCGCAAGGTTCACTCCCGTTCCTGGATGTATTGGTTAGTCGACAGACTGACGGTACTTTAGGACATTCTGTGTATCGGAAACCCACCCATACCGATAGATACCTCAATGGTCTTTCCCACCACCACCCTGCCCAAAAGCAATCTGTCATAAACTCCCTGGTCCACAGAGCTGTCAACCTATCTCAGCCTCAATCCTTAAAATCAGAATTGAAACATCTATCATCTGCCTTATTATCAAACAATTTCTCCCATTACAACATTCAAAAAGCCATAAAGAAATACACTTCACCTAAAATTGCAAATCGACCTGAGCCAGAAACCCTCCCACCTGCTTTATCCACGGCCTATCTTCCATATATTCAAAATATAACAGATCGAATTTCCAAAATCCTCAAAAAACATAATATTTCTACCCGTTTTTCCACACTTCCAAAATTATCTCAGTTTTACAAACCTATCAAAGATCCCCTTCCTCCTCTCCACTCAGAAGGTGTTTATAGTATTCCCTGTTCTTGCGGTAAAGTCTACATTGGTGAAACAGGTCGTACAGTAGCTACTCGTGTGAAAGAACATGAGCGCTGTACAAGACTTCGTGACACCAGTAGATCTGCACTTGCGGAACACAAGTTTAACACAAATCATCAAATCCTTTTTGAAGATACTAAAATCCTAGTCCGAGCCCCAAACTTCTATCAGCGAAAAATCCTTGAAGCTATAGAAATCCTAAAACATCCGAATAATCTAAACCGTGACTCAGGATATTACCTTCCCAACATTTGGAAACCCATCCTCGAAAATTCAACTTCGCACATGATCGCACAACGGCAGGGTCAGGTGCTGGAACGAAGTTAACCACCGGAACAAAGGCAGTGAACTATGTAGCGTGAAGGATTTTTTCCTACAATAAATACGGCTACAGAAACCAGTAGAACCAGTTTCAGTTCAAGCCTCAAGCCTGCCCTGAAGATGCCACCTGTAATGGTTGGCGAAACGTCGGCATCAAGTCGAGCTATTGTGACGCGGAATCCATCCGGAAGACAAGATTTTTCAAGATTAGCTGTCCGCGGAAGTCTACTATCCATGAAAAAAAATCATCAGGACCGGATGACGTACCAAATTTTATAATAAAAAAATGTTTGAGTATTATTATCGAACCAATCAGTTATTCAGTAATACATCTTTTGAAAATGGACAATTTCCAGAGGTATTGAAGAAAAGTAAAATAATACTAATTCATAAAAAGAATGAAAAAATGGAAAACTACAGGCCAGTGGCGCTATCTTCTGTATTTTCAAAGATTTTCGAATATGCCTTCCTAAATAGACTAGACGGTTTCATTGAAAGATTTGATATCATCTTCAAAAATCAACATGGATTCCGCACGAATCACTTAACTATGACAATAGCACATCAGTTATATGACAATATCATAACTTCGCTGATGGAGGTGAAAATCCGGTAGGGATTTTCTGTGACCTCAGCGGGGCGTTTGACTGCATTAACGATAAAAATCTGTTCTCTAAATTGGATATCATCTTTTCTTGTCAACAGACAACAATATGTGTCGATAAACTGTGTAACAGGGAATGTAGAACATCCGTGAATTCCACTTGTTTAGAAACAGATATAGGAATACCATAGGGCACAATTATAGGACCTAAACTGTTCTTACTCTACATAAACGATCCAGAAAAACCACTACCACATACAGCATCTCCAACTACATATGCTGATGACACATCCATGATAATCACGGGTGAGGAATCGAAAATAGAAAATAATTGTAAGGAAGCTATTCTGGCGCTTTCCAATTGGTTTACCCAAAATTTATTGCACCTAAACGTATCTAGGACACACTACACCCAATTTCATTCTTACCAGAATAAAAATGACTTGAGATTGAACTTAAACATTGATAATAATATCTTACACTGCGCGGATAATATAAAATGTCTAGGGCTAACCATAGATACGAATTCAAACTGGAAATTGCACTGCCAGGATCTAATGACTCAATTGAACTCAATTAATTACCTGTTTAGAAATATTACACATATTTCAAATTTAAATCATCTGCTAGCTATATATTTTGTACATGTCGCGTCCAGATTAGCATATGGAATTTGCCTTTGGGGAATGTCTGCTCTAGCCTCTGATGTATTCGTTCATCAGAAGAAAATAATCAGATGCATTGCAGGCGTTCCACGAA
Source organism: Endomychus coccineus (assembly GCA_958510875.1). Taxonomy (NCBI): domain Eukaryota; kingdom Metazoa; phylum Arthropoda; class Insecta; order Coleoptera; family Endomychidae; genus Endomychus; species Endomychus coccineus. The sequence goes on from OY294067.1 coordinate 217,790,230, forward strand.
ATTATTCATGCAGATCATTATTCAAAACATATAAAATTTTGACCCTTACAGGAATTCGAATTTCGGAAATGTGTTTGTTTTTAAATAAAGAAAATTTAACCACAAACAGAGAAATACATAACTATGATACAAGACAAAGTAGGCAAATTCGGCCACATATAAGAGACTTAAAGTAGGACAAAATTCATTGAGCCATATGGGTGTCAAATTATTCAATAACCTCCCAGATCATATTGAGAACCGTGATTCTATCTCCTCTTTCAAGATTGGTCTGAAATTCTTCCTACTGGAAAATGTTTTTTATACCTTCAGTGAATATAATGAACATGCGAAATCCTAGTATTACTTTCATATAATGTTGGACTTTGTATTGAATTTTATTATTCTAGATTTAAATGTACGCGCTTTTCACCCATTTAATTTAAGACATGTTATCATATGTAATACTTATATGTTCTTTAACTATGACTATTCCTATACATTCCATGTAATGTCAACAGGAAAATAAATAGTATTGTTATCATTATTACATTGGCAACACGTATATGAAGTGCTTTTATGTGATTTCGCAGGACACAAATAACAATATTTTCGAACTTCGATCCATTCCTGATCTACAGGTGAAGCGGCCTCTATACGGAGGATACCTTTAATGGAGTCTCTGATTTTGTTGGGAATTATATAAGATTTTAAAATCTTATTTTCATGTGTGGACGAGTTAAAGTTTGAGCTAGTTCTTCCATGAAGTCCTTTCCTAGTATCATTTTGTTAGCTCTACAACATTAGTACACAATATATGTACTAGCTGTACTCATATCCAATAATTTATACAATATAGCAAGGGCCAGCGTCGCGTTCCTCTGGATGAACTATAATTAATACATTTTTCATCGAGTGCATCTACACCTCCCTCTTTCGTAAAAGCTGATAATTTCAGGCTTCCTTCTTTCTGGATCTATATCACTGGTATGATACATTGATGATACAAGAATCACGACCTTGTTCTTCTTAGGAATAAATGAAGCCAGTCACGCTTTTTTGTTAAACCCTATATGGCAGACTCTACTTTCGTTTTTATGCGGAATAGTCCCATAGGCATGTGCCGTTGAATCTTTCTCATAGTTCCAACATATGTGTTGCCCTTAGTGTATAGCAATTCCACTAATTCTATCGATGGAAACCACTTATCTGCAGTCATTTCTGCTAGTTCCAAATAGTGGCCTGAGTAAACGTATCACAGATTAAGTAGGTTTGGGTAGCTTTTTCATCTTCCTCGAGAACCTAGCTGCTATATTTCATCTATACATATACATTCACTAACAGAAAATTCATGCTGTAAATTTTGAAGGAAACCCTTCTAGCACGGGTGCCAATGTATTCTCAGATTTTCGTTGATCTCTCGTAAGGGAATCATCGAAACGTAAACAAGTTAGTAAAATTGCGAATCACTTTCCACTCATTACAGCTCTCGAAATATCTCTGCCTGTACCATCAGTTGCGAATAAACATTCTATATCACCATCATTCGACTTAAAAACTGCAGTATGAATCATCAAACTCAAAAATGCTTTTATCTCGATGTCGTGATTATTCTTTAGATCGGCTCGTTTGTCATTTTTATACTTTGACCTTACACTTGTCAGCTTCACATTAGTTCGATTAACCACAATGTCCACCATTTCTTCAGTAAATAAACAGTTTCATATTGTTTCGGGGTCTACGGAATATCCTAATGTACGGAATCCACTGTAGTTAGACCCGATAAATAAGTAATAATATTGTGTTGTTCAACACGAACATTTCTAGTGGTCTCACGTGTTGACGACCACTTGAAGCGGTTTTCCTATAATAATATTCCTTGAGTCCCGAGATATGTATTCAATCTCCATCAGCTGATTGTTCAGACATTTCGCACTCGTCAGTATCATGTAGTTCATCATCATTTTCAGATTGTTCGGAATCTGTAGCATCATCAGTTTCTATTTGAAAATCAGAGTCAACATTTTCCTCATCGCTAATGTCACTATCAACGTCATTATACCACCTCATTACAATTTTCTCAAAGTCGGGATCAGTTGCAGTACGAGACGTACTTGCATGATCATTCATCTACTGTAATTAATAAACTTTGTAAAAATCAATATGAACGCTTAGCTAAAATATTAACATTAACGGTGATGTTGAGTCTGATGGACTTCAGAAGGATGCTCACACAACGCCAGCTGATCTACACTGTTGATAATAAAGTCTAAGTATACCTCTTCCTCATATAGATGGCCTACTCATTTCAGCTTTACAGAAGATATCAAATCAGAAGGAGTCTCACAGACACAATGTCACCGGTTACGGGTTAAGTATAATGTGAATGTAGCACTCTTGATGAGGTAACAACATTAAAAAAGCAAAATAATCAAGTGTAGTTAAGTTAGAAACTGAAATTTTACCAGTGACAACCCTTATCATACTTGTAATAACTACGTTCTATTAATTCTAAATTATAAATAATTTTTTTGAGAGTGCTTATAATATTATTGCTATGGTTGGATAGACGGTTAAGCGAGCTTCCAAATGAGGTGATCCTTCTTTCTATTCCAAAAACATCGATGACGTCATCCCACTTACATAGATGACGTCCGAATAGAAAAGAACTATGACGGAAAGCAGATTTGAAGATAAAAATTAACCGGTTCAACGATTTTCCTCAGATGTCTACGGTGTACGAGATAATGAATTTGTTTCCTTCATTTGAATCATACTGTATGATAGACTGATTACAATCATGGAACAATTTGAAATACTGTCTGAAATCGAAGACGGATTTAGGGAAGGAAAATCTACGCCAGAAGTAAAATATGAAACTATGAGGCATATAATCAATACACTAAACAAAGACATGGCTTCACTAATATACCTCGACTTAAGCAAGACATTCGTTAATGTTGATTATAACATTCTATGAAATAAACAGGAGTATTACTCAATATATTTTGGTCAAACTTACTAGATAGACAACGGTATGTCATTCCATTCTTCGAATTTGGGAATCGCAGGGTGCCAAATCTGGAGAATATGGTGGATGACGAACCAAGTTGTAGTGCAATTCATGGAATTTTACTATTGCGACTACAGACCTATGCGCTTTTACGTTGTTCTGCTGGATAAGCACATTTTTCTTTACCAAATACGGCCGCATTCGATTCAAATCGGCGTCGAATCGTACCAACAGCTCTGCATAATATACGTTGGTGATCATTTCACTCTTTTCAAGGTAATCGATGTGGACAATACCGTGTGCCTACCAAAATATTGTCACCATGACTTTGTTGACCTATAAACTCACTTTGGCCTTTTTTGCCTACGATTCGCCGTGACAAGTCAACTGTTATGATTCTTAGATTATTTCTACTTCCTCTTATGATTTCCAATACGTCGTTTCTCCGGAATTTGTCTAGGAGGATCTTCACAGTCGATGTTCGGAAGAAAGTTCCAGTGCGTAGTTCCAAGTTCTACATCGTCTATGAAATTCCCTATATAGTGTTTGTTTTGTACTGCAGAAAAAGCTGGGCGTTTTAGCTCCCTCGCGCCTAATCTCTGTATGTTCTGGGACCCAATGGAGGCCGCTTTGTTTTGTTTGTTTGTTTTTCAGTTAATGGTATTTGAACACTCAGAGCTTTTATGACTGCTTGGCTATCAGACTTGATGGTTATGTCCTTCATCCAGATTGAGTTGTGTCAATACCCTCCATGACACAAGGTCTATGCGCTGACTATATGAACGTGAGTGCGACGTCATCAACAAAATGCTTGGAAAAGAGCCCTAGTTTCCGACAGTTCTGCTTAATCTTAATGGCATATTGAGTGTGAGAGGTATTAAATATTGGAATTTAACAAAGTTTTACGTGTTTCTTGCTTGAAATTATATGTTGCATCTGTTCCTTGGGTGTACTTGTTCAATTGGAAATGAGTTTTACGTGTGAATAAGCATGTATAAAAGTGGTATGAAATAAAGTGCGCTGTAAAATGGATTCCTGAGTGAACGTTTATGTTGATGATGAAAATTTAAAATTTCATCTGATTTTGCTCGCATCCAACATTTATAAAGACAGTTTCCAATTCATACTATATAACGATTCGGTAGTTGGAGAACAACAAACGTTTCTCACATACGCCCCAAATCTATTTGAAATTTCAAATGAAAATGATAATAACAATCTACTTGATCCATATTAAGCCATTTTTGAATTATAAGTCAGGAAAAATATTGTTAGCACCGCTTGCAATTACACGTTACTTGCAACAACAGCATTTGTGTTTTTGGTTGTTAGTGTTAATTCAAAATTCAAAGAGGTTATCGATTTTTGTTCCGTATCAAAAATAAGTCGGTTATTAAGAAATTCGAAGAAGTTGGTTACAAAGTATTTTGTTTTATAAGTGGCAATGACTCAACAGCAAAGCCATGTACATTTTTTCTGAATATAACAAGTTAAGTATCGTGTATCAGCCAGTTGAAAATCCATAACCATTATTTTATCTATTCGATTCGGTTCACATTGTAAAACGTATGAGGAATAATTGAGTAAATTCAAAGCACAATCAAATTATTCAGTAGTATCTTAAATTTTACTAGGGAAACGACGAGATTAACTCATTTTATGCTTTAAAAAAATGCAAGAACTAGAACATGATAAATAGTTACGCTGTGAAATTCTTTGAATTTGAGAGCACTATATCCTACAAATTTGGAAAGTCAAAATGTTAATTAAACTGGCACTCCAGGTGATCAATGAATATGTTATACCAACTCTACTTCAATTTCGTTGAAATATAGAACGTTCCATATCCACACCCCAGTTTACAAATATTATACTAACTCGGTGGAAAATAATGGATATAAGAACTCCCTTCAAAAGGCAACAATTGAGATGCATTTTTCAGGAACCTAACCGTCAAAAGTGACTTAGAGGATGTTTCATAAATCATGTTTGAAGACATTTATCACTTATTTGGTTAGAAACGTGGTAGTCTAGTTCAGCTTTAAATGAAATTTTAACACCGGCCCAAACTTCATGGTTACACACAGCTCACGGAATTTTAGAAATATGTTCATATTGTTCCAAAGAGCTTGATTCAAATTACATATCTGTCTAGCTATATATCTATCTTGAACAAAATATGAATATTGAAATTGATTTGAAGTTTTCTAAAACAAATATTTTATGCACTAAAAGAGAATGTAGGTGAAATCATTATGAATCACTTACAGTTCCAGATGTAGTAAGTCTCAGTGGTAGTTTTGTGGGTTTGAGTTAGTTGGCTGTATCGATCATATCTGAATGTTTTCCGTATGTTACCTAGCGAGCATCATTTGATATACCAAAGATATACCTCAACGTTCTTTTATATTTATTATAAAGGAACGAATCTCTAACTTTATCTATTGAAACCATCTGATAATACCACTACACGGAATCACGATTTTCCATTATTTTGATTTGTTTAAAAATAGATTATTGTGTTCATAACAAAACTAAACAATAGCTCGTTCAGGAAGACTTTATATCAGAATGATCCAAATATACTAGCAGCTAACTTTAACGATAGGTTAAATTGTGACGACAAAATTCATGGGAAAATAATCATTAGAAATTGTAATTGTTCGGATCACGAATTTGACATATCCTTTCAGGTATGCTTAATTTGAATAGGATCAGCCATTATAAATTGAAATGAAGCAAACTTTTAATCTTTGTTTTATTCAAATTTACGTTTAATTTATTATCGATAAATAATAATGATAATAGTATAATATATCTATTTAACAATGACATACTCATTAAACTATTCCAAGCAAAATGTAAATGCACGTTTGTATGAATAACAGAATAAATCTGAGATACTACCATGGAGTTTCGTAACAATCTGTGTTAGGGTATGGCGATCGCATAAAATAACTGAATACTCGATATAAAAATGCTAGATGGAGTATTATGATAGAATATTAAAAGTAAATGATATGAGTATATGAAAAAGTACCGGAATTATAAGTACAGCTTACAACTGATTCACATTGAATGAGATGAATAATTTTTTTGAATCTATGTATGTTTAGCTTCTACCTAAAGATTACTGGGCGTGATGTATACGGTCGAATGTAATGTACACTTTCGCACGTTTCGATTTTTCTTTTGTTATTGTACACGTTTTCTGAAGGAACTTTATCATTCAGATCCAGGGTAGCCGATAAACACCTCGATTATTTTAGCTGTATGATCACATACGGCTTGCATCTCGAATAAAATTGAACTTATAATGAATGAATGGGATTTTATTTCTCACACTTCTATCAAGTGATAATCTTTTCGAATAATCTATGAATCTGAACCTACGCTAGACCTGTACATTTTCATGTGGTTCCCATCTACTAATGCCCCAATTATAGATGGAAACCAATTCGCTTTAAAATATTGAGCACTGATTTGTTTTCTGGCATTATTCAGGCATTTAATAATATCTGACAAAAATGGGGGTATATGATCGACTACGTCTCTAAAACTAGCCAAAATATATATCCAAAGATAAATAATTTTGTTTTTTTTTCATGCGAGGTTCATTCAAGAAACATTCTAAATCTTCAAACAATAGTTCGTCGTTTTCGTCCACTTTTAAATTCCACTTTCACCCACAAATTTTGCCGAAAAATCAGAGATGTTATAGTTGAGTAATTGAGATTATATGATATTATGATGCTTGACACTGGAATGAGAATGAAATATCACGCTACCGCGCAGGTTAGTTATAGTTATTGTTAGTGATAGCCCGATAGGAACTTATAGCAAATGAAGGTTTTTACATATTAATATTTCGTACAGATTCAAAATTTACGAAATTCGGTCGGTTGGTTCAAGACAACTCCCAGACATTTTGTGGTTATTTTCAGGGTGTGCTTCCAACTTTCTTCCCTTCTAGGGGCAAACCACGCCCACCGCAAAAAAAAAGTCATAAAAGGGTAAAACTTGAAAACAGATGTTTTTTTCGTATTGTTTTGGGTAAGAATGAACCTTTTCTTATTCATGTAAGTGTATCGAAAAACGTATCCTTTTTGAGTTAGACGGCTTTATAAAAGGACCCTCAAAGCTCAAGTCGGTCAATAATGAAATAATAGCAAATTTTTAATGATTGAAAGTTGTTCATTGTAAAAAAATAAAAATTTTTTGAGCCACAACTTTTTGCCCCGACCAATATTTTCCAAGTTATTCCAAACAACAACAAGAAAAAAATTTTTCCGAGGAGTGAAAAATAAGGAAGGGAAGTGTTTTTAAATTTCTAGAAAAATTTTGAGTATAGATTAATAACAATTAAGCATTTTTTTATTCCCGATAATTTTTACAAAAACGCATAGTTTCATATGTAATAACGACTTTTTCGCGGAAATTTGAAGAGCAGCAGCCATCAGAGCAATTTAAATACAAACATTTATGATAAATCAAGTTCTATCCCTTCGATCATTATAAAATTCAGAATGTCTCCTGTTTTTTTGACTACCGCTTATGAATCAGTCGATAAGATTCCAAAACTCAGAACGTTGACCCTTTTCCCATATTAGGTCCATACGAAAATGATCAGCCATTCCAATAATTTTGAAATAGTATATATCGATATTTTGGCTTAAAATATGACTTTTTCCATCAATGGAATGTTTCTGAACAATAAATATCTTCGAAGTTATTTACATATGGAAGTTGTTTCTATAGTTAAGAATTCAAGATAAAAAAGTATACCACTCGACAGATGTTCCAATTTCATAAATTTTTTCATGAAATACTTATCCTTGATCAATATTTTTATATTTTCATAGATACTTATTAGTAAATTTACTTGCAAAGTTACGAATTAATTGACTTTCAGTGTCATCAAGTTCAGGTGAAATCATATATTTTTTCGAATTTCCGTATTTTTGTAATAATTTGTTCCGATACACATAAAATATTAGCTCTACAAGCTATAACCCGCTCAAATATAAGTTCTTGTCACGTGATCAGACATAGTATTCTTGCAGAGCTATCTCGAATTGCAGCTGCAGCAACATTATTATTATAATTATTATTATAATTATCATTATCATTAATATTATCATCGTTATCATCATCATCAATTTAAATATCAGTATTTGTGAAAAAAATTGAATAGCATCAAAAAGAAAAACTATGAAACTGTTTGATCTCTTATAGGTGATTTACTTTAATGTTAAATTCACACACATTCCATGCCACGAATGCCCGTGAAAGTGCATTCATATTATAGTAGACATATAACTAATTAAATCAATCAAGTAATTGCGAACGAATATTTCATTCGATATTTCAATATTAATCCAGTGGCTATAGGAATGATCATTGATCACCCAGAACGTCACGGGACAATTGAAATATGCTACTATGCGAAATGGCAGTGATAAATCGAAGAAAATGTGAGGAGGGGAATGTAGGCGCAGTAGTAACAGAAGAAGAAATAATCGAGATTTATTCGAAAGAGGTTCGACAAAGATGTTATAATGGTTATAGGGATCCGAAATGACATTACCGCCCTCTGGTGTTTTCTACGCCGAAACAACGAATTGTCACAGAAAATATTATTTACATATAAACATATGTATTACTAGAGTTTTTGGAGTATTTTGGAGTAAAACTTGAAAATTTATTGTACATTCAGTAGCTTGTAAGAATAATAAACAATAAATGAAACCCATTTGATAACATTTTTCTGTGCAAAAGAGTAACAAGTTTTATTTGTATTATTTACCTAACTTAACCTAACAAGTTGTATTTCTATTATTTACCTAACTCAACCTAACAAGTTGTATTTCTTTTACTGTGTTATACACTTATAAACATTTTCAAGCTTCCTCAATTGTCATTTCTGATCCTTTTACAGGCAGGACATTTTATTTCTAGTAAAGACTTGGATTTACTATTCTCCATAACTACACCATCAGCAGAGTAAGCGAGCCAATAAGTTTTTGTAGAAATAATTTAACCCACTTCGACTACCTCTGTTGTTGAAACTGAGATGAATTTTTCTATGGCTTTATCTTCACTCCTGAATTCTTGCGGATTGAAGTACCTACTACTTTTTTGATTCCAATTGGCATTTTTATTAGTGTATATTTCTTAAACTCTGGAACCTGTTATACGATATTTCCTATGACTTTTCCAGAAATCATAATTGAACTACTTTCCTCACAGATGGAAATAGAATCTCCTTCTAAACTTTGGATTATTCTTTTAAAACAGTCGTTCATTTCACATACCTACATTTAATTTGTCAAGCCAACTGTGCAGATTGCTGGTTGACTGTGAGCTGAAAATGTTCCTTATTACTTCTTTGATGTTATCAGTCAATCGGTAACTTTTATTTTCTTTATAATAATCACAATATTAATAATCATATATTGATGTTTTTATGTTAACATAACCTCTCACTTGTAGCAATATAATAATGTTGCCATGACATGTTTACACTGCCCCCTTGTCCTGCCTTGCATGAACATTCCATGCTTGAAATAGAACCATTATATTTATTAATTTGGCCTCCTATTTTGTGAGGATCACCTCTTGAATTAGAAACAAAATCAAGATATACGCATTGCTTTATATGTACGTAAACAAATAATGTGACAACTCGTCCGCCATACTGGAATGGTAAACCATCATTTCAGATCCCTATAGTAGAGAACAAGTGTAGCATTACGTGAGTCTGCAGCTTTGGTCCACACATATGAGTTAGATACAGTATGGAAAAGTCTGACAGCAGTAATATGAGTCACAAAACATTATTATTCATGTATGATGGAGGAAGAAGAGATAATTGACGTAGAACTGGAGCTCAGATCCACATACTGCTGTGGAGAAGTATCACAGCAGTAAGGATGACAGATACTGCAAGAGGCAGATCTGCAAAGTATATTCCTAACCATCGATACAGATATGCTAATTGATAGTGAAGAATTAGGAAGATGAACGGTCGTGAGAGCCAGATGATGAGCGCAAGGATTTAGGAAAGAAAGACAAAAAAAATATGGTATATACATATATAAGTAATTTGGGAAAATCAGACAACGTGATATAAAACAATTAGATATCGAATATGAATAATAATATTAAAAAGCAATTATTTCAGGCAAGAAGCATCAAAACTAAATAGAATCCGCAAATCCCAAAGTATAATAATAATATGTCTGACCATTAATTATGAACAAAGTTTTGTTTGTGATATGTTGCTGAATATAAATTGGAATATCTATACAAGGGTCCTTTTCTAATCATGGGAGAAAGGCCCCTAAGTGTAGTTATAGAGAAAAATAAATAATGTATTCAATGTAAGGGAAATTTGAGCAATAAAAAAAAGTGTAAGTCATCAAATTTCTTTTACCCTTTCGAGGAAGGGCAATGGAATAATAGAGATAATATATATATATATATATATATATATATATATATATATATATATATATATATATATATATATATATATATATATATATATAGATTATTTCCTTAGATTCCATGAATGTAGTTAATTCAATAATACCCTACTTTCTCAAAGAATCAGTATCGTAACCTTGGTACGCTATCAATATAGTAAATACAATTATTATGCTAATAAATATGTAATATAAACATTAGTTCAGCAAGGTGAGGACTAGTGAGGAGTCAATGTCAACCTTCGCGACAATGTTCAGAACATCGCAAGAGGACGAGGCTCCACATTGATATATGATTATTTGTTTATAGAGAACAAGAGGAGTTAGTTTGAGTTAGTATAAAGAAGTATGAATTATGATCTTACGTTGTAATGTAACAAACCTGTAATTATTATTTATGATTGTAAATAGTGATGTTATTCACATGTATAAGTGTTACAATAAACCATAACCTATCACAGAGTTAATTCTATACTAATCATGGCTACGGACCCTAAGGACCCGAACACCACATGATAATTTCTGCCAAATCGTTCTAAGAACCTGAACATCACACCATTGAGTCTATAGTAGAAGTAATATACTTCTACCTTACAATGTCGTACCGTACATTAACTAATACAAATGCATCACGTTCTGTACTCCTGTGTTTTGATTCCAACCACCTGTTTCTTCCGTCCAAGTTCCCAATAGAACACTTCTGCCATAACTCAGCAAACGATTATATTATCTGGTAAGACATGGCATTCCTGGAAATTAAATTAGGCACTCATTGTCACACCTTTATAATTGTATGGTTTAGGAAGATTAGAATCTCTTTTATCATTAATGCAATTGTTCTTTCTGATATATCGAGAGGTGATTGAATGGACATGGATTCAATCATTGCACTATGAAACACATGAAAGACACCAAATATTCGTTTAATTTACCACCATACAAACATTTTAAATATTGAGGAGAAAAATTATACAGTTTGATATTAGAGAGTATCTGAATTGAAAAGAACCATAAGTGAGATTTAGTCTATTCATCTTGACAAATCTGAATACAGAGAATAAACGTAAGTAAATGAGAGAGATCATGTTGTCCCGGACACGGTATGCGCAATTTAATTGAAGCCATGATTGTTAAGGGTAGCACTCCGTGAGCCGTCGTTTGCTAGACAAAATATTACTAAGCTATATATTATCATTCAAGTATATTTCTGCTTGTTGAATGGAAAACCACTGACCGCACAGTGTCCCAGATGAAACGATCTATTCTGATTATAACTATAACTAATGTTCAAATTAGTTTCGGTATTACGGGTGCTTTCAGATAAAACAACTCCGGCCATGCTCTAACATCATATATTAGAAGATGCTGCTGAATAACGTAGTGCATATTTAACGAGCTTACAATGAATAATTGTGAACCTTCTACCTGAGTCATAATCTTTTTAACACAAACTGCGAACTCTACAAAAGAGGTTCATCCAAAGTACATATTACAGCAGATGATTCTTAAAATTATAGGATATAGGATAGAAAGAGAGTAGTAAAATTGAAAGGAGTTATTAATATTCATACAAATATAAGATAAAATACGTACTTATAAAAATATCCCAAACATTTTATTTATTTCTTGTATCAAACATCCACGACGTCCCTTCTCAGGATCTTTTTACTCCAAAAGTTTCCTGTATATGCTGTAATTTTGTATATGTTTCAGTTTGAATTAGGGTTTTACAAGAATTCCTAATAAATTTTGCGTGGAAGGATTCACAGCAATGTGTTGTTTCCATACTGGTAGTAAAACATGTCATGGAACATGTCATTTTTCGTCGTTGGGTTGTATACTGAATAGGTTCATTACAGTACACTCCGAAACTTTTTCAGGATTATAAAAGGGTGGATCAAATGTATAGTTCAACCATATTCCAATGTAGCTCCAGCATATCTGTATTCTGTAACTAAACCTAATTCCTGAATTTTTTCAAACCAACTTTGAGCTTAATGAAAACGGTAACGTATTTGATTTATTTGTGGCCAGATGGACCTCAAATGACTTTTAAAATCTACTACCACTGAATTTGAGTAAAAATTGCAACACTTTGTTTTCATCGTTTGCAGAGTTCTCTGATAAGTTATAAATTTTTTAATGTTCAAAACACAAAATATTGATGGAATACAATGTCCGTTAATGAATACGTGTAGAGAAAATGATTGTGTGAAATAATATAAACAATAATTGAAAGTTCCGTCCAAGTACACTTTATCTCTTCTCTTGGTTGCAAACAGCAATCAAGTCTGCATTTTTTTAACTTGGGTACGTTAAGCTTTTCAAAATCTTTATGATTTCTTCAGTAATGCATCTTTATTCTTTCATGATTCATATTATTACGAATACAATTATTGACTCTTACAGCCAACGTAACCATGGCTTCAACTTGTTTTTTTAAGACAGTGTGAATAGTTTTTGACGGTTTTTCGTCTAGATCATATGTTGCTTTCCGATTAGGACTAACACTTTTAAATTTGTCTGTTTAAAAACTTCGAATCTTCATTGTGATTGTGTTCTAGAACACTTCTAGGTATAATGTTTTCTCGTCCCAAGATCCACACTTTTGCTATTCATCTTTTGAAAGTACACCTCCAAAATGACTTACCGTTTCTTAATTTTTTGAGAAGGAAAACTTAGCACGTCCTAAAACTAATACTGTATCCTCGTTCACTAAACTCAAAACAGGATTCATATTGAATTATAGACGCTTACAATAACCAGAGCAAAATTAGACTGGAAACTAAATTTCTGGGTGATTTCCAATAATGCTGCATATGCTATCACAGATTAGGGAATACGAAGAAATACGTAAAAAAACATATATGATAAGGATCGAATTTTCAATTACAATAGCAACGGTGTGGAGATCATGTAGGGTGTTTTCGACCCATAAAAGCAGCCCTGATTAAGAAAGTGCGAGGCCGCCCCACAAAATATTACTACGCTATATATTATCATTCGGGTATATTTCTGCAGGTTGAATGGAACCCCCAATGACTTTTCTGATTTAAATAAATATTTTTCATAAAACCATTATCATATTTTATGGTAATGATAAATTATAATGTATTTCCTTTGAGTCGTTGTAGTAGAGGAATTATAAAATTTATGAATTTCATCCTTAATTCTACAACTTACTAACGAAGTAGATAGAAAATAGAGAGCTAAAGACAACAAAATGAGGCGGAGTAAAGGTCCCCTAGCGGCCGTGCCGTTAGCTGCTCCTGCTGGCGTAGTACATATACGATTTTCTATCCGGCCAACGCCGGAAATTATCATCTGGTAATATATATAAAGAAGAATGTTTGTATTCTATACAAATCTGAAGTTTTATTTTCACCTTGATGCAATTTTATACACTTGAGTTTCACAACAAGAGGAGTATGCAAGAGAAAATCGAAGGCAATACCTCAATGTCCTTGCTCACCCCAAGTACCGATCGTGATAATATTTTGCAAACTTGACCTTCGAAACAAGGGGAAAGTCACTGCCTACATGTGATTTCTAACACGCCTTGAAGCCGATAAGTACCGATGTTGACAAAACTATGCTTACTTGACCTTCGAAACATGCGAATAGTTACTTTCTATAGGAGATTGCTACAAACTGCACCCCTTCTCCCTTGAAGCAAGCAAGTACCGGTCTTGATGGAATTCTGTACACTTGACCTTCAAAATCAGAAGAAACTCACTTTCTACATGAGACCTCGGAGAAACTTCACCAGTCTCATTTCTCATCAATTAAAGTAGATAAATACCGATCGTGATGCAGTTTTGCACACTTGACCTGCAAAATAGGAAGAAAGTAGCTATCAACATGGTATCTCGGGAAAACTACACCATGAAATCAGTACCGATCTTTCTGAACTTTTCCAGACTTTACCATCAAAACAAAAGGACACGGTCTACATAATATTTTGAAAAAAATACCTTCCTACCACCTTGGAATGGATAAGTACCGTAGTCAAGCACAAGTAAATATTTATGAGATTTCGAACTTTACAAATGGATCGATCGGTATTCAAGAATTATGAATTACATTCGCAGAGCGACCACTGAAGGTCGGAAAGCGTCCGTCTTTTTCATCTGTTGCTACGGACCCATCTAACTTACTACCTGAAAAACAATGATGTGGGGTTGAAAATATTCTTCGTCTCTGTAGCCCGTGCATAGACGAGTATATCACCCTGTCATGGATGAGTATATCACCCTGTAATGCAAATGAAGATCTCTTGAGAAAACATATGTTGTAAATAAATAAATTTTCGATGTAATAAGAGTATAATTTCACGTCTTCACTAATTCTAATCATTTGCAATATATTTTCTGTCCTCAGGGGAGTCGAGTGATCTATGGATCATATCATATAATTGGTGCATGAATGACTTCGGAGTAATATAATATGAAGCAAGAGTTAACATTAATGAAAATTTAAGGAGGTGTTTTCCCAAAGTCGTGAGTGCTCCAGCTCATGTCTGCCTTTCGGTTTATTCATCCAGGAAGCGTGATCAGTACATGGAATTCCCTATGCCTCAAGCATCATTACTCAATAACAGAAAAAGTTTGTAATAATAGTATGATGCTTCGAGGTGTCAGCTAACAGGCGGGTCAACATATGTCGAATAGCCGAACATCCATGAACCGACATGTTTGGACCTGAATAGTCCCAAATATACTCAATGAAGGGTCTCATCAGATGCAACAAACTCTAACCAAGGTGTGGGATCACCTTGCCGACCGCTGAATAGCTCTGAGGTACAGTTTCGGACCATTTCCTCTGAGAAACCTGGTCGAAACACAGTAGTATGCAGACATTCAACCCGCATGGGGCTCTGCGGATGGAAACCAACCTTTCCTCATCGCTCGCAGGACCATTAATGGAACCATATACGGAAAACCGATAAAACCGATAACCCAAGGAGCTGTCTCATCAGTGCATCCTCCTCCCTCCTCCCCAGGAGGGGTTTACTTTCCACGACCTCCGGAAAGCACCTCCTTGGTGTTTTATACCCATCTACAGTAGGGGGCCACCGAGGATCCCGCCTTGTCCAAAGGCATTGTAGCCAATCATCGCCCAAGGAGGGCCCAGTGAACTGTAAGAGGGCCCTCTGCGATGGAGGAGAGAACAGTGCAAAGTACTGCCGTTTCTCTCCGAATGGACGAAAGATCGGGTGACCACTTGGGCATTTCTTACTTGGCAAGGACCAGTGGTACTATTGCAGGCAAAAGTTTCTGCAGGCCAACTGACAGCACGGCAAATCTTCAGCAGCCGTGCTGTGCTGCATAAAATACTCTCTGAGCTCAAAACAAACTGCTTGGTACAGGAGCAGCGGGCTTACATTACCCGTGTAAGAGGCCTACCTCGAACAGGAGGCACGCTACATTACTGTACCTCTGAGTGCCGATAGTGCAAATTTTCACGAAGGATGTCGACGCATTTCTGCGGCCAGAATTCTTTCACAGGGATCTGGTTGCGGTAATGATACAGCACCTTCGTGCAAGGAGTCAGAATGAAGGTGGTTGCTTGCTCTGAATATTTTTCCTATGGCTCCAAAATCCTCCACCTGCGGAAGTGATGGTCAAATTAGCAACAAGTTATGAGGCTTTTCACAGGGAGTACTAGTCCTTCCGAGATGCAAAGCCAACTCTCACCACATGGTGGAGCTCACATCAAACGCAGGAAGCAAGGATTACAGAATAGTCGAATACCCCCTTCCGGCTTGGCGCCCAACAATAAGACATCACACATAGCATTGCCGTCATGCAAACCATTGTAACAGAATATCCATGAACCTCCATTCTGTTTTGCCCCCAACAACAAAACATCAAACAGAACTTCGGCGCCGTGAAAATCAGTGTAACGGGACAGCTCCAACCAAACTTCAAACTCCTCAAAACGGCTTCGCGTTCAAAAATCAAAAATCAATCACTGTTTTGCTCCCGTGAGAACCATTGTTACAGAAAAGGAGATGTGTCTTTCAGCATTCATGTCCACTGAAAGAACATCACAGTATCTCCAATCATCTTCGTGCTCGGGAATGGAACATCAAACATATTATTGCCGCCGTGGAAATCGGAGTTACAGAACAGACGAAATCCTCTTTTCGGCTCCGCGCCATATAATAAAACATTAAACATTGCATCGCTATCATGGAAAACAATGACAGTCAAGAACGTCCATTCGGCTTCTCGACCAGGAATTAATCAACAACCGCAACATCGCCGCAGTGGAAACCAACGTTACAGCACAGGCAAGAATCTCCATTGAACTCCGCGCTCAGGAATTGAATCACAACCGCAGCATCGGCGCGGTCAACACTGTGATACAGAACAGCCAAGTACCTCTAATCGACTAAGAGATCATAAATAAGATATCATGGCCGCCGTGGAACCAAGTGAACAGAACAACCAAGTAACTAAACACTAATTCACGCTCTGGTAGGAATCATCAACAACGGCATTTTCGCCGAGGAAACCAGTGTTACAGAACACTATAATAACTTTGGGTATTTCACCTCCTGCCTGCCCGGCCAGTGAACTGTAGACATATGAAGAGGCAAGAACCTCCATTGGGCTATGCATCCAGGGGTTAAACATCAAACAATATCGCAGGGTGAAAAGCATTGTTATAGAAAAGTCGGTTACCTCAATTTGGTTTCGCGCATTTACATAAAGCATCAAACGCATCGCCGTCATTCAACAACCTCCATATTGCTCCAGATGAAACATCGAATACCTCATCGCCCAATTCAAATCCAGTATTACATAACAGCAAAGTATTGGAGGTACTTATCGTTCAGAAATTGAACTGGTGTATCATCGTCATGAAAACCAGTTTCACAGTACAGATAAGTATCTAATTTCAGCTCCGGGCCCCGGAATGAAATATCAACCATAGCATTGTCGCCTTGGAAAGCATTGTTCCAGAAAGGACAATAACCTCTATTCGGGTTTGCAGTCTGGTGTTAAACATCAATCACAGCATCGGCCAGTTGTAACCAGTTTTAAAGAGAAGCCAGGTATACCTATTTGACCCCGCGCCCAGAAATAAAACATAAACCACAAATTCGCCGTCGAAAAAACCAATGTTACAGAAAAGACAGGTATCTCTATCCGGCTTCGCGTCCAAGAATAAAACATTTAACACCCATGAAAACCAGTGTAAGAGACATCTAAACATCTCTATTTGGATTCAAATACCTCATCGCCGCCATGAAATCTAGAACAGCAATCACACTATCCTTGCATTCAAGAATTGAATGACACCGTTGCATCTTCAACATGAAAACCAGTGTTACAGGAATTCAATACCAAGCATAGCATTGTCGCGGTGAACCTCAGTGTTAGAGGATAGACAATAACCCCATCCGGCTTTGCGCCCAGGAGTAAAACCTCAAAACTAACATCCACATCGTTTCTGAACAGTCAAATATCTCTGTATTCAGCTTCGTGCTCAGAAGTAGAAACGTCAAACACTATAGGGAACACGCCATAGGGAACCATTCTTACAGAATCGTCCAGTATCTCCATTCGAATCCCACCCGGGAATAAAAAGAAACGAGTGTTACAGAAGAGCAGAGTACATCGATTCAGCTTTTCCGTCAGCAATAACACATCAAACACAGCCTTGCCGCCACGAAAACCAGTGCTGAAGATCATCCGGCTTCGCGCCTAAGAATCAAACACTGATAGCAGCATCTTCGCCGTTAAAACTAGTATTATGGAAGAGTCAAGTGCTCCCAGAAATTAAACATGTGTAACTGCAAGATCGCTGCCGTGGAAATCAGTGTCACAGAACATTTCGTTCCGCTCTCAGAAACTTAACATCATTTGCAGCATCTTCGCCCTGAAAACCAGTATAACAAAACATCCAAGTACTTCCATTCAGCTTCGCTCCTAGAAACTTAACAACAACCGCAGCTTTGCTGCTGTGGAAATCGGTGTTATCAAATAGTCAAATATCTTCAACGGCTTCACTAGCCATACATCAGTCGCAACTCCATCGCCGTGGAATTCAGTTTGAAGAACAGCCAAGTACCTCCATCCAGGTTCGGGCTCATGAATTGAACATCAACCAAAACTTCTGCGCGGGAGCAATTGTTGGACCGTCATTTTGTTTCGCGTCCAGGAATCGCGTGAGAACCAGTTGTGCAGGACGGCCCTGGTAGTAGCAAAAATAGGGTCTTATTGTCCAGTGTAACACCTAAGTACCTCCATTCAGCTTGGCTCCTGGAATCTTCAACCTCAACACTCAGGGGATGTGGACTCCAGTATTAAAAAACAGTCAAGTATCTCCATCCGGATTCGTGCTCAGGAATATCATCCTACACAGGATTTCCGCCAAGAATACCAGTTTTACAGATCAGCCAAAGATCTCCAACCATCTTCGCGTCCAGGAAGAAAACTTTAACCACAGCATCTTCGTTCTTAAAGCCAAAGCTTCGGAGGCGTGAACACCAGTGTTACAAACTAGTCAAGCTGCTCCATTTGACTGCCCGCCTGAAGATGGAGCATCAACTGCAGATTCGTTGCCATGGAACCTCATGTGAAAAACAGTCAAGTACCGTCATTCGGTTCCAAGTCAACCACAACATCGCCGCCGTGAAAATATAAAAGTTACAGAAAAGTCAAGAACCTCCATTCGTCTACGCGTATGAAATTCAGTGTTACAGAGCACTTCCAATCGGATCCGCTTCAAGCATCAAAACATCAAACACAGTATTGCCGGCAACAGGATCAGTGTCACAGTTCAATCGAGTTCTCCATATGACATCAAGTCTAGGAACGAAACATTAAACCCATCATCACCATCGTGAAATTCAAACTTACAGAATAGTCAACTACTCCATTTGGCTTCGCGCACAGAAATAAGATATCGAACACAACATCGCTACCGTGCAACCAGTGAACCGCCAAGTACCTCCATTGGTAATCACTTCCTCATACCTCAATTTCATGAAAATCAGTGTCATAGGACAATCAAATACCAACATTCAGCTTTGCTTTCAGGAACTGAACATCAATCGCACCATAGCCACCATGGAAACTAATTCAACAAAACACCCTAGTACCTCTATCCAGCTTCGCTCCTGAGAATTGATGGTAATCAGTGTCATAAAGCAGTCGAGTGACGCCACCGGATTCGCTTCTAGGAATCAAACTTTAACAGCAACTCCGTCGCCCTGAAATCCAACGGCCAAATATGGTTCTCTAGGCATCCCTGGCACCGATCACACGATCGGAATCTCATCGACCACCACACCCTCAATGAGCTATACTAGACAGATAGCGACTCTCGGCGTGGCACCCCCGGTATGAGGCAGGGTAAACTTCACATTGCACAGTTCTTGCCCACGCCCAAATGCTTGAAAATCCTTCTCACTATGAACAAGAGTGGCATAAAACTGGTGACAGGACTCCTCACAAGAAAATATCATCTGAACTCAATGGGTATTGTTAATGACCCAGGTTGTACTAGGTGCGGAGAAGCGGACGAAAAAAGCGCCGCTGATATACTAGTGGAAAGTTCAGCACTGGCTTCTCTTAGGCTACAACACCTCGGAAACGCATATATGCCGCTTGAGGCCATTAGAACCATCAGTATTATAAGACAGTCAATTATCTCTATTTAAGTTCGAGCACAAGAATGAAACACCAATCTCAGCATCGTTAGAAGTGAAGTCAGAGTTTTACAAAAGTCGAGTCTTCCATTCGTCTTCGCGCCAGTGAATTAAGCCTCAACTTCAACGCTGTGAAAACCAGTGTTACAGAACGGTCAAGTACTTCCATTTGACTGAGCATATAGTAATTTGGCATCAACTGCAATTCGCAACAGAACATCCTAAAATCATCATCAGACTTGGCGTTAAAAAATAGATAATCAAATGCCACACCACTACTATGGAACAAGTGTTACACAACGAATATCAGATATAACATTGTCGTCTTCCGTACCCACCAGTGTTATAGAACAGACATTTCATGTATTCCACTTCGCAGCCACGAACAAATACTTTAAAACAGCATCACCGCAGTGAAAACCAGTGTCCAGGAGTGAAACATCAAACACAGGATCCCCGCCGTGGAAATGATCATTACAAAATAGCCAGGTACGTCTATTCATCTCCGCGCTGATGGAATGGATCATTAAACATTCGCGCACAGAAATAGAATCATCAAACGCCGCCGTGAAAACTACTGTTATAATACTGTAAAGTACCTATCTTCTGCTTCGCGCCAAAGATTCGATCACTTACCGAAACTTCGTCTTCGTGAAGTCGAGTATTAAAATACAATCAAGTACCTCCATGAGGTTTCGCGCTCAGGGATAAAGCATCAACCATAGAACCACCGTCGTGAATACCAGAGTGGAAAAAATGCCAACAAAACGAATTCGGATCTGTGACCAGGAATGGAACATCATCGCCGCTTTGAAAACTAGTCTAAGAGAATATCGAATAACTTGCATTAGCTTCCTCAGCCAGCAAAAAAACATTGAACACTACAGTGCTGCCGTGAAAATCATTATTATAGAACGCCAATCATTTCCAATTAGAATCGCATCCAACATTGAAACATCACACACGGCATCGCCGTCCTGGAAACCAATATTATAGAACAGTTCAGAACCTCCTTTCAGCTTCGCGCCCAGTAATTTAACATTAAACATAGCTTCGCCGCAAAGAAAATCTGTGTCACAGAACAAGTTCTTCCATACGATTTCACGCCTACGTCTGGACCATAAATCGCCCCGAAAAGTGATGTTACAGAACAGCCAACTACCCCAATTCTGCTTTTTGCTCATCAATGTAACATCAGCCGTATCATTGATGTAGTGAAAACTAGTGGAACACAACAGTCAACTATCTCCACTTGGCTACGCCCGCAGAAATGAAATCATCAACTACAGCATCACCGCTGTAAAGGCCAATGTTATAGACAAGCCAAGTTGCTCCATTCTGCTTCGTGTTCAGGTATGGAACATCAAACACAGCATCGCAATCGTGGAATTTGATATTACGGAAAAGCCAGAGAAGAGTGTATGAACACTCTGGTTCGCATCAAAAGTAGAGTAGTTCATATCTATAAGTACTCTTCACAAGAGCACACTCGTGGAAACCGAAGTTGCAGAACAGCGAAGTACCTCCATTTAACTTTGCCCCCAGGAATTGAAAATCAATCGCAGCATCGCCGTCGTGAAACCATTGTTGCAGACCGGCCAAATATACGTACTCGGCATAGCACTACGGAATGAAACATCAATTGCAGCATCGCCGTCTGGAAAGTAGTATTACAAAACAGCCAAGTACCTCCATTCGGCTTCGCGTGCAGTGAAAAAAAACATCAAACACAGCATTGCCACTATATAAAGCAGTGTTACAGCACAAGCAAGTATCTCGATTCAGCTTCGCATCCGGAAATGGAACATCAAACACAGTAGCGCTATCGTGAAAACCACGCTCACAGAAGAGCGAATAACCTTTCGTGTTCGCAGCTTAACATAAAATATCAAACACACAATCGCTATCGTAAGAATCAGTTCTACGAAACAGCCCAGTACTTCCATTCGGCTTCGCGCATGGAATTCAAAAAACGACCGTCTTGAAATTCAGTGCCACAGAACAGCCAAGTATCTCCATTGAACTGCGCGTGCAGGAATAAGGCATCAAACATAACATAGTCTCCCTGAATACCAGTGGTACAGGGAAGTCAACTATCTCCATTCGGCTTCGGACTAATCGATAAAAAATTAATCGCAGCTTCGTCGAAGGGAAAATTAGTGGTACAGAAGAACCAAGCTCCTCCAATTGGCTCCGCTTCAATTAATATAATATCAAAAATAACATCGCCGTCATGCGTAATAGTGTAACCGAACAGCCAAGTACCTGGTTTCAACTACGCATCCTATGACAAATACACAAACACAGCGTTGCCGCTGTTAGGACCAATCTTACAGAATTCCATCGAACATCGTGCCTAAGAATGAAACATCTAACGCAGCATTGCCGCAGTACTGCAGAACCCCCAAATGCCTCCATCCGTCTTCGGACTGATTATCAGAAGGCATTTTGAAGAAAGGAAAAAGTGCGGAGAAGATGAAGCGATGAATGGAGCTACAGGCGACATTGAGAATAATCTCTTCCTACAGCCGTGTTCCCCATCATTTGCGAGCCTATTTTTTCTTGCATCGTATGATTGAATATCGACCATTCTGCAAGACCTGCCAACATTGCTTTTACCTCTTCACTCACACCTTCGTCAGGTGTTTTAACATCGAGCATTACACCTTTATGCTTGCTAAATAGCGAGCTTTCACTCGTCACCTAGTCTTATATTTCGGCTCCTCTACTCAAACGTAACGTCGATCCAGTCTCTTCCGTTCGCTCGAACGTAGCCTCTGACATTCTATCGTTTTCCACTTGGAGGTTTGCTACGCTTACCAAGTCCATGAGCTGTCTACCTCTGACGTCTATTCCCGTTTCTCCCAACCCTCGTGTTAAGCATGGGAATCCCCCGTCAGCACCACCGGCTCGCGGTGATTACCTAGGAAAGATTCATGCCTACACATTAAGTTATCCAGTGACTTTGTGGGGCCTACGTACGCATTCACGAAAGTGTCCACTTCCAATCCCTGCTGCTCTATTGATAATGTCAGCATATATCTGGTCGACGCCTGCGTCATTCAGATAGTTATGCTCAACTCGTACCAACGTTACAACTTCATCCTCGCTACCACCACCTTATCGCGCACACCCTGGCCAAGCCGAGTATTGTCGGTACAGTTCCTGTATGAGGACTACCCCAATTTCCTCCACATCTGTTTCTTTTTCATTTCAGTAGATGAACATGTCGCGTCCTCGACCAGGATATCCGGTCTCCACTTCCGGTCTAGCTGTCGATGTGCATCCGGTGCATGAGCTCGTCCTTATCAGTTTTGAAAGGATGTAGGTGATAAGGATTTTATTTTATTTGTAAAGAGTATACAGGGTGTGTTTAAAAAGTGTGTCACATGTACAGAGTCACGTGACTAACACATGACAGCATGGCGTCCATAAGGACCAGCGGTCATGGCGACCATAAGGACCAGCTGTCATGGTGGACCTAAGGTCCAGCTGTCATGGCGACCATAAGGACCAGCTTACATGGTGGACCTAAGGTCCAGCTGTCATGGCGACCATAAGGACCAGCTGTCATGGCGACCATAAGGACCAACTGTCATGGCGACCATAAGGTCCAGCTGTCATGGCGACCATAAGGTCCAGCTGTCATGGTGACCATAAGGACCAACTGTCATGGCGACCATAAGGTCCAGCTGTCATGGCGACCATAAGAACCAGCTGTCATGGCGACCATAAGAACCAACTGTCATGGCGACCATAAGGTCCAGCTGTCATGGCAACCATGAGGACCAGCTGTCATGGCGACCATAAGGACCAGCTGTCATGGCGGGCATAAGGTCCAGCTGTCATGGCGACAATGAGGACCAGCTGTCATGGCGACCATAAGGACCAGCTGTCATGGCGGGCATAAGGTCCAGCTGTCATGGCGACCATAAGGACCAGCTGTCATGGCGGGCATAAGGACCAGCTGTCATGGCGACCATAAGGACCAGCTGTCATGGCAATCATAAGGTACAGGTTGCTTCGTGTAGGTGTCACCACCAAGTGACAGCTGTCATGGTGACCATAAGGTCCAGCTGTCATGGCGACCATAAGGTCCAGCTGTCATGGTGATCATAAGGTACAGCTGTCATGGCGGACTCAAGGTACAGGCTGCTTCATGGAGATGTCACCACCACGTGACAGCTGTCATCGAAGGTACAGAATGCTTCGTGGAGATGTCGCCACCACGTGACATCTGTCATGGCGACCCTTGGGTACAGGCTGCTTCATGGAGATGTCGCCACCACATGACAGCTGTCATGGCGGACCAAAGGTACAGGTTGCTTCGTGTAGGTGTCACCACCACGTGACAGCTGTCATGGTGAGCTAAAGGTACAGGCTGCTTCATGGAGATGTCGTCACCACATGACAGCTGTCATGGCGAACCAAAGGTACAGGTTGCTTCGTAGAGATGTCGCCACCAAGTGACAGCTGTCATGGCGGACCAAAGGTACAGGTTGCTTCGTGTAGGTGTCACCACCACGTGACAGCTGTCATGGTGAGCTAAAGGTACAGGCTGCTTCGTGTAGGTGTCACGTGACAGATGTCATGGCGGACCGAAGGTACAGGCTGCTTCGTGTAGGTGTCACCACCACGTGACAAAGACTGCTTTGTGGAGGTGTCGCCACCAGTTCGACTCGTCCGATTCATGCGACTCGTACGATTTTGAAATCACATGATTTGTCACGCGGTGAGATATGGTGTCTGTCACTTCGACAGAGTGTCTGTCACAAGGTGTCATGGTGGCTATCACGTACCATAGAGCTGAAGGTTACAGGGCTAACCCAACTCAAAACCATAGAGTATCATGGTGGTTGAAAGAGTTGTCATGATGTCTGTCACGTGAGGTCTTCATCGAGGTGTCATGTCGCGTCTTGCGAGGGTGTGACGTGGTGGATCCATGAAGCATCTGTCACGCGAACTGTCAAGACGGATCTATGAATGTCACTCATAGCTTTATAGGTATCAAATGAAAAGTCTTGATATGCAGAATGTTAATTTTATTCAATTGAAGATCCTACGATCATAGTTTACCAACGATGATGACGTCACGGGAGGCATTCATTGTTTCAATCCGGCGACCATAGTTTACGAACGATGATGACGTCACTGCTTCGAACCGATGACAGTAACTGATCCAATCCGGCGACCATAGTTCACGAACGATGATGACGTCATCATCGTTCACGAACTATGATGGGCTAATGAGGAATAAAATGTGAATAATCATAATGATTGTATTACATTCATGCACATGTTTTTTCGCATGATTCAACACATGCTTTAACATTCAGACAAGTGTTTCAACATTCAGACACGTGTTTCAACATTCAGACACGTGTTTCAGCATTCAGACACGTGTTTCAGACACGTGTTTCAACATTCAGACACGTGTTTCAACATTCAGACACGTGTTTCAGCATTCAGACACGTGTTTTAGACCCGTGTTTCAGCATTCAGACACGTGTTTCAGACACGTGTTTCAGCATTCAGACACGTGTTTCAACATTCAGACACGTGTTTCAGTATTCAGACACGTGTTTCAGACACGTGTTTCAACATTCAGACACGTGTTTCAACATTCAGACACGTGTTCCAGCATTCATACCTATTTAACATGTATTTGATACCTGATTTTGACAGAACCGTAGAAGCACCTAACCGCGTGATCAGACATACACAATATAACATCATCATCTAGTATATAAACAAATGCTTATTAACATATGTTCCAGTATGATTTCGATTCGCCTTCAGGCATGATGAAGATTGTTAAGCAAAAAGACTCGTTGAGTATTATGAACTTAGGGTCAAGCAATGAGAATGTTGAACAACCACAACGTCACAGCTCTTTGCTGCCTAATACTCTACGAACAATAATGTGTGGTATAAGTAATTGTGGGAAAACAAATGTGATGTTATCTCTATTGTTAGATGCAAACGGTCTGAAATTTGAAAACGTGTACATATATTCAAAGTCTTTACACCAACCAAAATACCAGTTACTAAAGGAGACATTGAAGAAAATTGAGGGGCTTGGATATTTTCCTTGTACCGAAAGTGATGAGGTCATAGACCCCACAGAAGCGAGGCCTAATTCAATCATAATATTCGATGACGTGATGTTTGAGAAACAGGAGAAAATTCGTGCTTATTTTTCAAGAGGGAGACACAACTCAATTGATGGTTCCTATCTTTGTCAGTCTTTTGCTAAATGTCCAAAACATGGATTGCGCGACAATGCCAATTGCTTGATTATTTTCAAACAGGATGAGCTCAATTTGAAACATATATTCACCGATCATGTAAGTACCGACATGTCACTCGAAAAATTCAAAGAGATATGTAGCGTATGTTGGAAAGATAAATATGGATTCCTTATGATAAACAAAGACTGTGATATGAACAAAGGACGTTATCGCAAGGGTTTTGATAGTTATATATACATCTAACATGTATATATACTTTCATTTGAAATAGACAACCCGCTCAGCATGGACGTGGGTGTGAGTAACATGCTTAAAGAAAAACAACAATTGAAGAAAAAAATTTGGGAGTTAGCAAACGTTGTGAGGAAAAAATATATGGCTGTGAAATTGGGTAAAGCTGAAAATGATGAGATTCTAGATAATATGTTCAGGAATGTATCTAAACCTCTGGAGGAAATTGCGAAAAATGCTGAAATAATCAAACAAAATTCGTTGGTTAAACCTAAAAGAATTGTTTCTACAGCAACACAAATGGAGAACATACCAATCCCAAATATTGTAACTGAAGGGGAAGAGTTCGTATATAACCCCCAAAATACTGAGGAGGATGTGTTTACCCTCGAACCTACTATCGATCAGATTCGTGAAGAATTCAGAAAACAAGAAAGATAATGCAGAGGCTACAGAGGAGTTTCTGCAACAATACCCCACATTAGCACGTTATTACTTGGAAGGATTCCTATTGGATGATGATGTCAAGAAATACGATGATAGAATGGGATTGCAATATAATTCAACTTTAGACAAATGGTTCATGGGTAATCAACCTATTGAAATTGATAGTGAGAGTAATATAATTATCAAGGGTACTCCGTTCAAGGGTACCACAGGACTGTATAATTTGATATTTTACAGAGATGTTCTACCTGATACTTACACTGTGGAAGATGGGAAAAATTACAGTCAAATGATGGAAATGACTAGTGCCCATAGACGTAATAACGATCCAGCTGATCGAATAAGAAACATTGTAAAATACAAAAATGTACTGAAACCTTTGATTAATTCCATGAAAAAACCCAGAGCCAAAACATACACTGGAAGTGCATATATCAAAAATGATATGCTTGAATATAACGAGAAACCTATCGAATATGTTTATTGGGATGACGTTAACGAAATTGTGGATAGACTGAGACTTCTTGTTGCATCCTCGCATGCAGGTAACCATAATCATCACAACGAGATAATCTCTATAATAGAAGAATTGATAGAGGCAGGGGTAATTGAACAAAAACCAGGTGTAAGACAAATTCATCACAGTTATAAAGATGGTTTCAATGGATAAGTTTGGCAGAGCCTCCTCTTCCATGTGGATATATGATACAAATGTAATTAATAATAATTTCAAACAAGTTCACGGACAAGGATTATTCCTAACGAGCGATGGAAGTTATGATATGGAAAATCGTAGATTGTGCAACGTAAAATCACCGAATGATGATGGAGATGTTGCAAATAAAGTATATGTTGATAAATTAACACACAAACTGAATCTGAAAACGGAAACCAGTCTTAAAGATACCTTCAATGTTAGGGTTGATAATTTGATCAAAGATATCAACAAGGATCTGGATGAACATAACTTAACGAATGACAAGGTTATTCTCAACATTGATAAACATATGATGGACATTCAGAATGAATATAACGGAATGGGGATCTATATAAAATCAGAGTATAAAACAATCAGTGATAGTGTGAGGGAAAACAGAAATGAATTGAAAGAGATCAATAACACATTTAACAGTGTGAACATGCGTCTAAATGACATTACTAGTAAAGTGGAGGCGTTAGAACGAAGGATGACATCTGTGGAACCTTCTAAGAAGAGACTCTCATCATCCACAACAACAAAGCAGGGCTCTGTGAAACGTATATCTCCAAATCCTGTGAATATACCCAAAAAATTAATTCTACACTAGATTTCCACATTGATAAGATGAGTAGAGAACAAGTTGTGCATGAGTTTCATAAGCCGAGTAGGAAGAATTTCAAACAACGCAGAACGATCATAAAAGGTTTGGATGATTTGTGGCAAATGGATCTGGCAGAAATGGGTAATTACGCTCGTGAAAATAGAGGATTCAAATACATTTTGATTATGATCGATTGTTTCTCGAAATTTCTATGGACACGCCCGCTGAAAACGAAATCAGCGGAAGAAGTTCGGAAAGCGGTCAGTTCTATATTGCTAGAAGGACATCGTAAGCCTAGGAATCTGCAAAGCGATCAGGGAAAAGAATTCTTCAATAAACACTTTAACGATCTAATGAAGAAACATAATATCAATCGTTATAATACGTATAGTGTGAAAAAAGCAGCCATTACTGAACGTGTCATTCGAACGTTGAAGGAATCGCTCTACAAACATTTCAGTCTCAGCGGGAAATACAAATGGCTTGATATACTTGAAGAAACCACAGACAAATATAATAAACGTAAACATAGTACTATGAATATGGCTCCAATAAAAGTGACGAAACAGATTGAGAGCGAGATATTGAAGCGATCCTACTCACACATCAAGTTAGCTCTGCCTCACAAATACAACGTTGGAGATGTGGTACGAATAAGTAAGGCTAAACATATTTTTGAGAAGGGATTTACGCCCAATTGGAGTACGGAATTATTTAAAATCATCAAAGTAAAAATTACCAACCCGGTCACATATCTACTAGAAGATATGACCAACGCACCAATCAGCGGCTGTTTCTACGAGGAAGAATTACAGAAAACAAAACAACCCGATGTGTATTTAGTCGAAAAAATATTACGAAAGAGGAGGGGTCAACAGTATGTGAAATGGTTGGGTCTAGATAATAATCACAACAGTTGGATCAATAATTCGGATCTCGTTCAATGAATCCATCATTGACCATTTGGAGATTATTAGGAACAAACAATTAGCTGGAATATTATTGACTCGAGGGTATGGTTATTATTCAATGAATCCATCATTAACCATTTGGAGATTATTAGGAACAAACAAATAGCTGGAATATTATTGACTCGAGGGTATGGTTATTATAATAGAACAAAATTCCGTGAATATGAGGGTGAATCAAGAGTGAAGATTATAATATTTGAAACATATATTGTTAAGATTATACTTAAGTCTTTTGTATTGAGAAAATTTTGAAATTAATAAAAAATATTATTTTGAGATCTTTGGTCTTTCTCCCTCCCCTCGTTAAATAACGGTGCAATCTTGAATTTTCATCAGTCTGAAGCGTACGTAGGAGAAGGTGTTCTCAATACGCTTATAAACAAGCTCCCGTTTGAACTTCATATTCCTGGTTATCAATTCTGTGGTCCCGGTACAAAATTAGAAGAACGGTTGAGAAGAGGAGATTCAGGTATCAATCCACTCGATAAAGCTTGCCGCCAACACGATATTTCATATCTGCGAAACGCTAGTTTGGAAGGACGTCACGAGGCGGATAAAATATTAGAGAACGCTGCTTGGCAACGTGTCAAATCTAAAGACACAAAATTTGGAGAAAGGATTGCCGCTTTCGGTGTAAATAAAATTATGAAGGCAAAGAGGAAATTGGGAATGGGTATGAGAAAGAAGGTTGGGTTCGGAAGTGCAATTGTCGATGGGGTGAGAAAAGTTATGAAGAATAAGTTTGACTCATCCAATCTGAAGAAAACATCACAAACAGCGTTGAAAGTTGCACGAAAACAATTCAAAAAAGCGGGTGGTCGGAAAAATGTTCGGTTACCAAGAGTAATTCCTATTCCAAAGACTGGAGGATTTCTACCATTTTTAATACCTCTGTTTGCCGGCTTATCAGCTGCTGGAGCATTGGCGGGGGGTGGTGCAGGCATCGCTAAGGCCGTCAACGACAGCAAAGCAGCTCGGAAAACCTTGGAGGAAACGGAAAGCCATAATAAAACAATGGAAGCTATAGCTTTGGGGAAACAAGGATCTGGTCTATATTTGAAAAAGTATCGCAAAGGTCTTGGTCTATATTTGAATAAACATCCAAAAAACTGTCAGTAAACATACCCAGAAGACCTCTGACCGATCTCGATCTACGAAAACTAGCAAA
Organism: Endomychus coccineus; assembly: GCA_958510875.1. Lineage (NCBI taxonomy): Eukaryota > Metazoa > Arthropoda > Insecta > Coleoptera > Endomychidae > Endomychus > Endomychus coccineus. The sequence goes on from OY294067.1 coordinate 217,820,742, forward strand.
AGCTCTGAAAATTCCCCATTTTAGAGGAGTATTTATGCGTGATGAACTGCCATCCAACGGACCATGGAAAAAACGAGCGTGGAATAGTTAATTTAGATAGCTCGGACAATGGAGGCACTCACTGGGTTGGGTTTAATAAAGTCGGTGATACAGTTTTATATTATGATAGTTTTGGCAATTTACGCCCCCCTCGCGAACTAGTGGATTATTTCAAAAAGTGTAAGATATTATTCAATCACGATAATTTTCAACAATATAACACTTATAATTGTGGTCAGTTATGTTTAGATTTCCTCTCTAACTCTTCAGTTGTGCTCGACTAACCCTGCATTTATTAGTATATAAATAGATTGTTGGTAAAGTTTGCATCAATCATGTCTCAGACGTTCACTATCACGGGTAAGAGCTCCCGCTTATCTGTAGATTTCCACCCACCGATAGAACTAGATCCTCATTCATATTATTCTATTGCACTTGTTGGCTTGCATACGTACAATAGCATTCCGAACATTGAAGAAGGTTTTAATAAATTTTATTATAAAAATGTGAAGGGTGAGGAAGAAGTAGTGACTATACCTACGGGGTCCTACGAGTTGACAGACATCGAGGATTTCATACAAAGTGCAGTTTGTGGGATAGGAGTGAAGCAAGAAGAACGTGACCGGAAATTATCAATAAAATCTAACAACAACACTCTACACACAGAGCTGAAGAGTGATTTTGAAGTGAATTTTATTCCTAAAGATAGTATAAGCGAACTGTTGGGATTCAGCAAAAAGAAATTGACATCTCGCGAACTACACGTATCTGATCGACCTATAAACATAATCAAAGTTCAAACAATACGTGTTGAGTGTAACTTAACCGCAGGAGCATATTATAACAATAAGATAGCTCATACGATATATGAGTTCTCACCTCTTGTACCACCTGGGTTTTCCATTGATATAGAGCCGAAGAATCTTATTTATCTACCGGTCATCAGCAAGACGTCCTTCGATAACATCACGCTGAATATTTTAGATCAGAATTGGAAACCGGTAAATTTTCGTGGAGAAGAAATTATTATACGATTGGAATTGAAAAAGATCGTTAGGGATTATATCTCACAACAATAAATAATAATCCAATACTCACCACCACTCATTATATGAAAGGAATTCAACTGAGAAGGTTGCAGTAGCCATCACTTGAGAACATGGGTTTGGATTTCAGCAATAAAAGACATCTCCATAGTGGTCATCAGTCATTATCTACAACGAGCTCGAGGGAGAAGGTTGCTTCTGCATCACTATCATTGGAAAATATCAATTCTTTGAAGTCCCTTGGTTACAATGTCGGAAAAACTTCAAATATTCAACGAGCCAAACTTCAATGAAGACATCATCCGAGAAGAAACTCATACCTACTATCCCCACACAACATCTTTTGGCAACAGCGATGAAATTGAGATATTAATCAATCAACAAGATGTGTTGGTAGATTTGGCCTCGTCTGCTTTATTCATTGAGGCAGAATTCCAGCCAGAAGCAAGTGGTGATGGTGAATGTAAACTAACGAATAATTTCGGAGCGTTTCTCTTTGAATATATCAGTTATGAATTGAATGGAAAAGAGATAGACAAAGTACGTGATCCTGGTATTGTCAGCACCATCAGAGCTTATCCAACATATGCCAAACATGAATCTATACCTCTAGCTATTTCTGGATGGTCATTTAAGGATGTATTGAGTTCAGTCTACAATAATAAAATCAATTTATGGATACCGTTGAATTTTCTACTAGGCCTATTCATTGACTATAACAAAGTTTCGAGTGGAAAACATAAGCTGCGCTTGATAAGGTCTCGAACCGATAACGATTGCTACACTAATAGCACAGGCACGAAAAGGGCTAAAATAAATGTGAAGACGATAGCATTAAGAGTGCGACATGTGTTTCCAAGTGATCAAGTTAAATTTCAAATGTTGGGGAATTTGAGTGCTGAGAAGCCTATTTTGATTCCATTCCGTAGTTGGGATCTGCATGAAAATCCGTTGATGAAGGAGAGCACTCGTGACATTTGGGCTGTTAAAACATCAATGAATTTGGAACGCCCTAGATATGTGATTCTAGCTTTCCAAACTGATCGAAAAAATAATCCTGTTAAGCACAGTGCATATTTCGATAATATAAACTTGCTAAATGTTAAATTATACTTGAATTCAGAGTGTTATCCATATGGAGCAATGAAATTGAATTTCACCGACCAGCAATACGTGGAAGCATACCAGATGTACTATGATTTCCAGAAATCATTTTCAAATAAAATAATAAGCGAACCCATGTTAGATTATATAGCATTCAAGAATAGAGCAATTTTTGTGATTGACTGTTCAAAACAAAACGATGCTATAAAGTCATCAACAGTTGACGTCAAACTAGAGATGGAAAGTTTCCTGAATTTCCCCAAAAACACCAGGGCTTATTGCATCATCATTAACGATCGTATAATGGAGTATTCTCCGATTACAGGATCAGTTCGGAATTTGGTGTGAAGAACTAGGTTTTGAATCATAATGTTATAATTTTAGTTCTAAATGATGTACTATCAAAATGTATCTTTCCCAATAAATGTTATTATTATTATTATATTTGATATTTTATTTCTCAAGCGGTAGGTGGTGATGTAAACATCCGACGATCATAGTTTGTAAACGATGGTAGTCGGTTGCTGGAAATGAAACAAATTGAAACAACTAGTGACGTTATCAGTCAGTTATCAACGTTTGCAATGACATCGAAACGGAGAGTTACCCCCCACCCTCACTATTCACGTTCACGTTCTCACGTATGTAAGAGAGAATCATTTCAGAAAATGTTCAGTTATAAAAATGAACTTAGCAGCGTGCGTTCGTGATTCAAATGTGGCTACATGGTCCACCAACAATTTTATTAAGTTAACAGTTAATGAAGTGTGTCTAAAATTTGGGATCGATATAAGAAACGATAGAAGAAACTATTTATTTTGGAATATTCAACTAAACCAACGCGTTCTGATGAATGAAAATCTATTGGATTGGTTAGGTTATCGCGGCAAAAAATATCATGCTAAAAAGGGTGTTATAACAAGATTGTTGAGGAAAAACCCGCATATACACCATTTAGAAATTTGTGATAAGACTGATGCACGAAAGAAATATTATGTTCTAGATGCTATTGATTTCGAATCATTATTGATGCAAATGCGAACTCCTAAAGTCATCGAGTTACGTGAACTGTTTTCGTTAATGAAATTTATTATGATGAAATATTGTGAGTACGAGAAATTCTATGAACAACAAGAACGTCAAAGAGCTGAGGAACGTGAATGTCTTGCGAAAGAACGATCTCAACGCTTATCTCAACAAATTCAAATGAATGTTATCACCTTACGGAATAACATTGCACCAAATATTGTTCCACCTCCTATAAATTTCGGAAAGAGACGAAATTTAGGTAATTACTTTGTTTTTTATAATAAAATTTATATAATATATATTATTTAGGATTATATCGAACATCGAATGATATGAGACCAGAATGGTACCTAATGCGTCGACAGCAGGATGGTTGGCGTGATGCCGACAGAAAATTACAAAATCGAGGAATGCGATTAATACGTAAATGGTCTAACATATCTCATGCTATCGATATTGGTAACGAAGTGAAACAGAATTTCCGCCGCGATTTGAAATGGTATGCAAGAGGAAATATTATTCATGCCGCAGAAGAAGAGGGGGGTGAACATCGAGTCATTGATAGAATGTGTTATCAATCACAAAAATAAAGCTTATGAACTAGCAAATGATAATGTCAATATATTATTATAATTATCATTCCTTTTGTTTTATTAAAACACATATATCTTCATACAATCATTTATTTACATGGTAAATAGCCTTCTTTACATATTTAACAAACATTTTCAACATTAGTACTGATAAAGAAGATAAAATTGCATACAAAATTGCGAAAATTTTAGAAATTTCTTCGTCTAGTGAGGATGATGTACGTGTGGATGGTGTTGATATTGTCTTTTGTATGACATGTGGTAAACATGATGATTGTTGGAGCAATTGACATTCAGCCATATCTCCCTCACTCCGATCAAAGAATAAAAGTTTAAGTTTATAATGTATGGTGGTACGATTATCTTGAGGAATGTTGAATGCGAATACCTCTAATTGATTATCGTTGATTTTTCTAAAATTCATCGGAATCCATTCGGTACGGTTACACCCCCCACCACCATCGGTTGCAACATCCTTCAGACAAATATAAATGCGCTCAACGTGTTGGGGAACGTTCGCATATTTTATTTCTCAAACGGTAGGTGGTGATGTAAACATCCGACGATCATAGTTTGTAAACTATGGTAGTCGGTTGCTGGAAATGAAACAAATTGAAACAACTAGTGACGTTATCAGTCAGTTATCAACGTTTGCAATGATATCGAAACGGAGAGTTACCCCCCACCCTCACTATTCCCGTTCACGTTCTCACGTATGTAAGAGAAAATCATTTCAGAAAATGTTCAGTTATAAAAATGAACTTAGCAGCGTGCGTTCGTGATTCAAATGTGGCTACATGGTCCACCAACAATTTTATTAAGTTAACAGTTAATGAAGTGTGTCTAAAATTTGGGATCGATATAAGAAACGATAAAAGAAACTATTTATTTTGGAATATTCAACTAAACCAACGCGTTCTGATGAATGAAGATCTATTGGATTGGTTAGGTTATCGCGGCAAAAAATATCATGCTAAAAAGGGTGTTATAACAAGATTGTTGAGGAAAAACCCGCATATACACCATTTAGAAATTTGTGATAAGACTGATGCACGAAAGAAATATTATGTTCTAGATGCTATTGATTTCGAATCATTATTGATGCAAATGCGAACTCCTAAAGTCACGAGTTACGTGAACTGTTTTCGTTAATGAAATTTATTATGATGAAATATTGTGAGTACGAGAAATTCTATGAACAACAAGAACGTGAAAGAGCTGAGGAACGTGAATGTCTTGCGAATGAACGATCTCAACGCTTATCTCAACAAATTCAAATGAATGTTATCACCTTACGGAATAACATTGCACCAAATATTGTTCCACCTCCTATAAATTTTGGAAAGAGACGAAATTTAGGTAATTACTTTGTTTTTTATAATAAAATTTATATAATATATATTATTTAGGATTATATCGAACATCGAATGATATGAGACCAGAATGGTACCTAATGCGTCGACAGGAGGATGGTTGGCGTGATGCCGACAGAAAATTACAAAATCGGGGAATGCGATTAATACGTAAATGGTCTAACATATCTCATGCTATCGATATTGGTAACGAAGTGAAACAGAATTTCCGCCGCGATTTGAAATGGTATGCAAGAGGAAATATTATTCATGCCGCAGAAGAAGAGGGGGGTGAACAATTGATTAGTGATATCAACATCGAGTCATTGATAGAATGTGTTATCAATCACAAAAATAAAGCTTATGAACTAGCAAATGATAATGTCAATATATTATTATAATTATCATTCCTTTTGTTTTATTAAAACACTTATATCTTCATACAATCATTTATTTACATGGTAAATAGCCTTCTTTACATATTTAACAAACATTTTCAACATTAGTACTGATAAAGAAGATAAAATTGCATACAAAATTGCGAAAATTTTAGAAATTTCTTCGTCTAGTGAGGATGATGTACGTGTGGATGGTGTTGATATTGTCTTTTGTATGACATGTGGTAAACATGATGATTGTTGGAGCAATTGCCATTTAGCCATATCTCCCTCACTCCGATCAAAGAATAAAAGTTTAAGTTTATAATGTATGGTGGTACGATTATCTTGAGGAATGTTGAATGCGAATACCTCTAATTGATTATCGTTGATTTTTCTAAAATTCATCGGAATCCATTCGGTACGGTTACACCCCCCACCACCATCGGTTGCAACATCCTTCAGACAAATATAAATGCGCTCCACGTGTTGGGGAACGTTTGCGTATAGAATACCATTCAGAATTGTGGTTAGAATCACGAAATTTGTTTTTAACATCCCCACTCCCATCATTATCTTCACTTTTTGCACTTGTAAATGTATTCAACAGTCTTATAACTTTTATTTTATCTTCGTAAAAATTCAAGTCTCTTCTTAGTTCATGAACTTTCTCCACAAATTTTCTAAGTATACGTGTGTATTCTCCAAAAGATATATGCATAATGACACATTTACAAACTTACTGGATATCTTTATTATAACCTCAAGCTATTCACATTCACACATAAAGTATCATTATTATTACTCGCATTTCATTCCTCATCTGACCATCATAGTTCGTGAACGATGATGACGTCATCATCGTTCGTAAACTATGGTCGCTGGGTTGAATCAGTTACTGTCATTGGCTTGAAGCAGTGACGTCATCATCGTTCGTGAACTATGGTCGCCGGATTGAATCAGTTACTGTCATCGGTTCGAAGCAGTGACGTCATCATCGTTCGTAAACTATGGTCGCCGGATTGAAACAATGAATGCCTCCCGTGACGTCATCACCGTTGGTAAACTATGATCGTAGGATCTTCAATTGAATAAAATTAACATTCTGCATATCAAGACTTTTCATTTGATACCTATAAAGCTATGGTTGACATTCATAGATCCGTCTTGACAGTTCGCGTGACAGATGCTTCATGGATCCACCACGTCACACCCTCGCAAGACGCGACATGACACCTCGATGAAGACCTCACGTGACAGACATCATGACAACTCTTTCAACCACCATGATGCTCTATGGTTTTGAGTTGGGTTAGCTCTGTAACCTTCAGCTCTATGGTACGTGATAGCCACCATGACACCTTGTGACAGACACTCTGTCGAAGTGACAGACACCATATCTCACCGCGTGACAGATCATGTGATTTCAAAATCGTACGAGTCGCATGAGTCGGACGAGTCGAACTGGTGGCGACACCTCCACAAAGCAGTCTTTGTCACGAGGTGGTGACACCTACACGAAGCAGCCTGTACCTTCGGTCCGCCATGACATCTGCCACGTGACACCTACACGAAGCAGCCTGTACCTTTAGCTCACCATGACAGCTGTCACGTGGTGGTGACACCTACACGAAGCAACCTGTACCTTTGGTCCGCCATGACAGCTGTCACTTGGTGGCGACATCTCTACGAAGCAACCTGTACCTTTGGTTCGCCATGACAGCTGTCATGTGGTGGCGACATCTCCATGAAGCAGCCTGTACCTTTAGCTCACCATGACAGCTGTCACGTGGTGGTGACACCTACACGAAGCAACCTGTACCTTTGGTCCGCCATGACAGCTGTCATGTGGTGGCGACATCTCCATGAAGCAGCCTGTACCCAAGGGTCGCCATGACAGCTGTCACGTGGTGGCGACATCTCCACGAAGCATTCTGTACCTTCGATGACAGCTGTCACGTGGTGGTGACATCTCCATGAAGCAGCCTGTACCTTTGGACCAAAGGTACAGATTGCTTCCTAGAGGTGGCGTAGCCACCTCCACGAAGCAGTCTGTACCTTGGGTCCGCCATGACAGCTGTACCTTATGGTCACCATGACAGCTGGACCTTATGGTAGCCATGACAGCTGTACCCCATGCTCGCCATGACAGCTGGACCTTATGGTCGTCATGACAGCTGGACCTTATGGTCACCATGACAGCTGTCACTTGGTGGTGACACCTACACGAAGCAACCTGTACCTTATGATTGCCATGACAGCTGGTCCTTATGGTCGCCATGACAGCTGGTCCTTATGCCCGCCATGACAGCTGGTCCTTATGGTCGCCATGACAGCTGGACCTTATGCCCGCCATGACAGCTGGTCCTTATGCCCGCCATGACAGCTGGTCCTTATGGTCGCCATGACAGCTGGACCTTATGCCCGCCATGACAGCTGGTCCTTATGGTCGCCATGACAGCTGGACCTTAGGTCCACCATGACAGCTGGTCCTTATGGTCGCCATGACAGCTGGTCCTTATGGACGCCATGCTGTCATGTGTTAGTCACGTGACTCTGTACATGTGACACACTTTTTAAACACACCCTGTATACTCTTTACAAATAAAATAAAATCCTTATCACCTACATCCTTTCAAAACTGATAAGGACGAGCTCATGCACCGGATGCACATCGACAGCTAGACCGGAAGTGGAGACCGGATATCCTGGTCGAGGACGCGACATGTTCATCTACTCATTTCGTCTGTGGCTTCTCTGCCGTGGCTCACATTTATCTGTGACGAAAAGCGTTACTTTCCTGGAAGTCATGAAATTATGATACAAGTACATCCAACCGCGTCATCTCCACTGTCAAGAATAGTGTTAAAACAAAGGAAAGCAGATGATTCCCTTCGGCTTCGGGCTGGGAAATTTAACAATGACCGTAGCATCTTCACTTCTTCAGTCATAGCGTCGTCTCCGAGGAAGCCAGTGTTACAGAACAGCAAAGTACTTCTTTATGGCTTTGCGCCCAAGAATAGAACCTGGAACATATCATCGACGTGATGTTATAGAACAGCCCACTAGGTACCTCCAATCGGCTTCGTACTCAGGAATTTAACAGCAGCATCTCCATCGTGAATACAACTATTAGAGAACCACCTTCCCGCCCAGGAATGAAATATCAAACTCAGCATCACCGCCATGAATACAAGAGTACGGCTTTGTACTCATCAATCGAACATCCACCCCAGCATCGCCTGAGTGAAATACAATGGTACAAGACAGTTTCAAGAATTAAACTGTTAAACACGACATCGCCATCATAAAACCAGTGTCACAGATTATCCTAGTAGATCAACTCGGCTTCGCGCCGAGGGATTAACCATCTACTACAGCACCCTAACTTTGAAAATCAGTGTCACATACAATCAAGTACCTCTATTTCGCCTCGGGCTCTGGAATTAAATATCAGACATGGCATCCTCGCCGAGAAAATCAGTCTCATAGAACAGCCAAGTACTTCCATTTAGATTTGCTCCCAAGAATTGAAAATCACGCAGCGTATTCGCCGTAAAAACAAGTAGAACAGCAAACTACTCATTTTCGGCTTGGCTTTCAGGTATAAAACCTCAAATACACCCTCGCCGTTGTGAGAATCTGTTTTGCAGAACAGCTAAATTCTTCAATTCAGACTCATCAATCGAACATCAACCGCAGAATCGCCGAAGTGAGAAATAGAAGTAACCAGTGTTATAGAAATAACCAGTGTTACAGAAAAGGCAAGTAGTTTTATGCTCAGACATTGCAGCGTCACTGTGAAAACCAGAGTTACAGCATAGCCAAGTTCCTTCATTCGGCTTCACACCCAGAAAAAAACATCAACCGTAGGTCACTTGACAATGATTCATGAGATGTAAAGAAAGTTAAGTATACATTCTGTTCGAAAGTAAAAGATCATTATACCAAAGATCCAATTATTCAATTTGATGTTACATAATTATATTCGTGTAGATAAGACCCTCTTATATTTTGATTTTCGAGAGATCTTACAAGAATATCGTTGAGCAGCGTATTCTTATATTTCCGTCAATGAATTATTTGTTCCAAGAAAACGCATTTAAGATTCTTCAACTATGCCTTGTTCCTATATGGACTTGACTCAAAGTAGTAAACATGATTTGATGTATCGCCACAGTTGTTGTATACACACAGGAACTCGTGTCGAAAACCCTGAACGATAACATCCATTCTAACAACACTTTGGTTTATGTAGGTATCCAGTGTCAAGGGAAGTTAATGACGCGTCGTGAAATAAAAATAATTCAAATTAAATTTATAGCGCCATAAAAGATTTGTCTCATTGTACTGAGCACGACTCATTTTCAATTACTCAAATGTTTTCACGTTCAGCTATTGAATTATGTCTGCATAGTAATACATCGATGTAGGCTCCAAAATGCCATTAATTTACGTATTCCACTCTTATTGCTTGTATCACCGAGAATTAAGTTTCTTTTCTCTCGAACTTGGTTTTATTCTGTAATATAATTAACAATAGGGCGATGTTACAAAAGACCAGCTTTTATGTACACACTTGTAAGAAAACAACAACACTGCCGTTTACAATATTCTACATGCTTATATAGTAATTTAATCCCAATGTAAATACCTGAGAGTATATCAGTTTGACTATTGGAGTTCATAGTTGACAATATTTACATGCCGATAAAAGTCAATGTAGATATTAAGAAGAACACGCTTAATTAGTTATTAATGTAAACAGCGTAATAATATGTCAATTAGATTAATAGAATACATAGTTGACAATGACTACATGCCGATAAAGGTCAGTGTAGATAACATGAGGAAAATGGCTACATAATTTTTCCCTCACCAAGTTCGCAAAATAAAGGGTCTTTATCTTGAGATTTTATTTCAATTTCTTCATGATACTTCTTCATTTTCAATCTGGGAAGGACAACTCTATTAAGTATCACAAGAATACAGCTGCCCAGAATAATACAAATGATGATAATGGTATTGGTCCACGTATGTTGCTTATGAATTACGTAAAGATTGGATGCATATAGACTGTTCGTGATATCATACATTCTTGTCATTGATCGTATTCAAATGGAGCATAGGATGATATTGACCAATAGAACTATCCAATTTTGGTAATTGAAACACCATTTCTTCATGAGTGGTATTCTCAGACCGAAAGATTCTTCCGTTTATTTTAATACTACAATTTCGCAGAGTAATCACAGAGGGATGGTTTATTCGAAAAATCCCATTAGTTCCGCATTTTGCTTGAAGAGTAACTCCTTGAACTGGAACTTGATGAGAGGTAACCTCTTGTAGATTATTTTCTGTTTTATTGTGAGATCATGGAGTATTTTTAGGATCCCAAACATTTCTTGGTTTTCCATATACTTGCGAATTCATAAAAAACTATTGCTGAACTGGTCTACGTTAAATATTTATAAGTTGACTAGGGCAATTTAGTTGTGTTCTCTGATTAAAATTATTGTGTGGTGAAAAATGCATTTATTGTTGATACCGTGGATTGAAAACTGTGGAGTGAAGGGTTATTGATCTAAGTGATTGGATTTATGGTACTTATTAGGGTATTGTCTGTGATTTTCAATAGATCTAGTTATTGGTTTCTGGGCCGGTCTCTTATTTCGTATCGTTTGATTTGTTATCAATTTGCAAAGCGTTGATTTTTCATTGTAGAATTGTCAAATGACAATATCACTTGCCTGTGTTGAAGTTTGCGTGTTGTCGATTTCTAATAAAAGCCTTAATTCATCATCTACATTTGCTAATGTTACCTTCAGCTTGTTCCATTAACTGTAATTTCCGAGGTTCAGGTACTGTATTGTCATAACTGATTTTCTATACGTGACTTCATTTGTTTCAGTCTTTCCAAGAAGTCTATAATATTTTCATTTCATGTGGAACAAGTCGCGTGTCAGTGTTTGTCCATCTATTCTATCTCCGTAGTGTTCTTTTAAAACATTGCGAATGAGGGGCCAGGTTATCAAATCTGGTCGACAGATTATGAAGTTCAATACATCATCTTTTGGTTTAAGATAAATCACATTGAAAGTGAAATCATTGAGATTATTATCATTAGTTAGTCTACTGTTTGAGTGGAATCTATCGCATCTCTTAATGAAACTTTCTAGTTGACTAGAGTTTCCAGATGATGTGGGCAGAAAGTCAGCAATAGCTTTTACCACTGGGATGTAATATTTGTTTGTTTATTAAGATTCATTTCTTGTGACAAATTTTCTAGATTTTTTTCAAAAAGGGTCATAAAGTTTAGAGTTTTTTTAATTGTAATTAAAATAATTTCTCAAGGATTGTCTTTAACAGAGATTACTAGCAACAATAATTCATTTGGAATTCATACACTTTTTAATCTTTGTAGAGAAGGGAAAGGAACTCAACCCTTACTTGAATTATTAGTCTTGTTCCGAAGTACTTTTCTTGATTCCGAATGTACTTTTTCCTTCTCCAGAGTAAATGGTTGAAACCAACGGAAGGAAAATATTCTTCTGCCTTTCTGAATCCTCTCGACTGCGTCAATTAGGTTTTTCCCCTCTTGAACTTGATTTTATTCAGTAATATAATTAACACTAGGTCTTGTCGATGTTACAAAAGACTAGCTTTTATGTACACATAAGTTAGAATACAACAACACTGCCGCTTATAATATTCTACATGCTTATATGGTAATTTTATCCTGATGTAAATATCTAAGAGAATACCAGTCAGACTATTGGAGTTCATTGTGTAACAGTGCGCCGAGCGTATGTTTTATGAATCTGAAATTACTCCAGATTCAATATTTCCAGGCAAGTGAATAGGTTTGAAAGTCTATATCACCGCTGAACCTCGTACTTGTAACAGTTGGCTGGGTATTATTTCAGGTAGCGTTAATACCTAATACCTGGAGTGTTATATGAATTGAGAATTATATATAAAAATTCTCGGGAAATAGGTCACAATAACACTTTGTTTTAACTATTCGTCTTTACGTACGTTTCGGTCTCACGACCATCATCAGAAGACTCACTATGTCTAAAAATGGGGTTTATTAAAACTAATTATAAAACAAGCGTCCAAATCGCACAATTTAACTTCAATCAAAAGAGCCCACGCCGTCGAAACGAACAGAACCACGAATAATCGAAATTGTATCGTCAGAATTAATGTATAAAAAATTATTTTTTGTAGTAAGAATCCGCTATTCAGTAATATTATTAAAATATATGAGTGCATATTGATTGGTATTCTCACAACAAATGAGAAGAACGAAGTTATTTGTCAAGTATCTACTTTCGAAACCAGATGTGTAGGATTTATGACATGGCACTTAAGAAAGGTTTCAGACCTCTACTGGGAAATAACATTACGAATTCTTCCTAAAAACATTTTCTACACTTATAAAGACGTATGTAAGAATTTGCAAAAGATTATTTAATCAAATTAGTATAAATATGACTTAGATTTTGTGTGTCTACCCTATGATTTACCGATTTCGGGTCCCGTTTTATGTGAATCATCTCCAGGATAGATCTTTTATAATAAAAGATCTATCCTGGAGATGATTCACATAAAACGGGACCCGAAATCGGTAAATCATAGGGTAGACACACAAAATCTAAGTCATATTTATACTAATTTGATTAAATAATCTTTTGCAAATTCTTACATACGTCTTTATAAGTGTAGAAAATGTTTTTAGGAAGAATTCGTAATGTTATTTCCCAGTAGAGGTCTGAAACCTTTCTTAAGTGCCATGTCATAAATCCTACACATCTGGTTTCGAAAGTAGATACTTGACAAATAACTTCGTTCTTCTCATTTGTTGTGAGAATACCAATCAATATGCACTCATATATTTTAATAATATTACTGAATAGCGGATTCTTACTACAAAAAATAATTTTTTATACATTAATTCTGACGATACAATTTCGATTATTCGTGGTTCTGTTCGTTTCGACGGCGTGGGCTCTTTTGATTGAAGTTAAATTGTGCGATTTGGACGCTTGTTTTATAATTAGTTTTAATAAACCCCATTTTTAGACATAGTGAGTCTTCTGATGATGGTCGTGAGACCGAAACGTACGTAAAGACGAATAGTTAAAACAAAGTGTTATTGTGACCTATTTCCCGAGAATTTTTATATATAATTCATACTGGGTCAAGAATCTTATTATGAATTGAGAATTGTTTGTTGGAACCTTATCGGATATCGAAGATCTTAGTTGATCCATGTACCCTTAAGGTTCTTTTAAGCTGCCACCACTAGGTGTATAATTCAGCTCACCTAGAAGCTGTTTTTGACTACGATGCCCTGATCCCTCCCAGGGAAGGCCTCGAATTCCGTACGATCATATCTTTATATCTATCCAAGCGTAAATTCTGAAGGTCGTATTCGTTGACAGGTGCTTAGGAATCACCAGTTGAGCTCGTTATTCAAATTATATGATAAATATATATTAGATACAAGTTAACAAAATTTGAAACATAACAACACAACAAACGATTATAAAAGTGGTTCTAAATCTAGAAATAGGAATGATATGAATTTGAAATCCAAGTGAGAACCTAAGAGACGTTATCAATGTCGCTAGTTCTACCCCTTTCGTCAGCGAGAGAGCTCCTGCTCAGGTTCTCTTGAGAGAGTTGGAATCAGTGAAAACTAATCAGTACAAACAGTGATCGACTTTGCGCTCGACCACGCCAATAATTGATATATAATATTTAGAATTAAAGAAGGATTCCTCTCTTTCTGGTAAACTGGGGTAAGCCTAACAACCTGATATTCTGCAATATTCTCTAAGTGATCACCGATAAGCGGAATTACAATTGATCAGTCTAACTAGCCTGGATGGCTGGAAAGAACATATATTAACAAAATAATAAAATAAAATAATATATTGACAATCAAAATTCACTTACCCTATTGGTACAATATCACAATTTCCTCTCGAACCCCTTGCACAGAGGATTTACACTTCCGATTTCTAGGTCGGATTGAATTTTAGATGATATGGAATTGTCGCGAAATGATTTAAAAGGAACAAACACTTTCCGCGAAACGCGAAAGACGCGAACAAGACCAGCGCTGCTTCACCTCGCCCCTCAGGAATAATAGTCCTTGTTGCACAAATCCTACGTTTAATTTTGCTACACTACTGAGTTCTAACTATCAGCCAATTCAATGCTTCCCCCAAGCAAACTACCTACAGCTCCGGGTTTCTTTCTTTTACAATACTACAAGCACAATTTAACGTAGGTTGAATTCAAATAATTTCTTCGTTGACTTATATGAACACAAATTGATAAGTTAATTTAATCTCCATAAATTTCATGAAATTAATCTGTTCAAATTTTGACAAACAGGATATTAAGTGATTTGGAGAAATATGATCCTTGGAACAAAAATAAAGCTGGAATGAGGTTCTACATTACATGACTGGAAAATTACTTCATTACTTTATACAGACATTATCTCAACAACAATAAAAAGAGATTGGAAATATTCTAATTATTTTGAGTGTGGAATCTAAATAAAATATATGACTTGAATTAATGCAATAATGGAACATCCCTGTGGACATAAAGCTGGCTGAACTTACCGAACGAGTAGATGATGAAGATCTTTTTTCTCAAAATAATTAGTTTTTATGAAATTATTGAAGCGGGGCCACTCCACGCGCAAGCTCAAAAAATATGTCTGATTTAGAATACCGGGAGCAGAGCTCACTCATACGTTATAAAAACAACCTATAGGAATCTAACTAAGCGAAAGAATAGAAAGTGACGTCTCTTCTCAACTCCACGTGGACTTCTCCTGACTTAGGAAAAAGTACCACATGCCTCGTACTGTGCTACGTTTATTGAACATGATTCCTGGCTGGCTTAGTCGGTACCCCGGAAAGAGGGTTCGGATTACAAACGTCTTTAGACATATCGTATGTTCTATCAAAATGTAATAATTTATAATACCTCAATTCGAATTGAATTGAATTATTCAAATAACTCAAAAGTAATTATCCGTCCAGTTATTACAATAGTTGACATATCTACATGCAGATGAAGGTTTATGTGGATATTAAGAAGAATATTAGTTAGGAATGTAAAAAGGAATACATAGTTGACAATGTCTACATGCCAAGAAAGGTGAGTGTAGATAACATGAGGAAGATGGCTACTTAAATTTGAGAAACGCGTGAAACAAGCTTGGATCAAATTTTATATAAATTCACATAAATCAATTAGTCCAGGCTGTGAATCGGAAAATAAAAAAAAAAAACATGTAGGTTCGAATGAAAAAATTTTTGTTGCATTAACTTCAGGAGATTCTCAGGATCATTCATACACCTTAAAACCTCTTGAGAACCCCAACCCCACCCATTGGGGGCGACATTTGCAACATGCCAAGTCTTGAATTGTATTTTCTACAAGAAAAGGTATTTTGGCATTTCGAGTGCACCTAAGTAGTTTTTTGGGTCGCTGAACACGAATCCGTAGCCAGATTCACTTGCAATACATCGTAGGGGTGGTCAAATCGACAAAATTTGCCAATTGCGCACCCCTTATATGTTATTCTGCAATTTACGTGTTTTTGTCAATTCGACTGCACCAAGGAAGTTTTTTGGGTCGCTGAACACGAATCCGAAGCCGGATTCACTTGCAATCCATCGTTGAGGTGGTAAAATTGAAAAAATTGGCCAATTTTGCACCCTTAATATGTTGTTTTGCAATTTACGTGTTTTAGGCATTTCAAATAAACCGAAGAGGTTTTTTGGGTCGGTAAATACGATTCCGAGACCAGATTTACTTAAAATTCATCGTTGGGGTGGTGAAATCGACAAAATTGGCCAATTTTGCACCCCTTATATGTTATTCTGCAATTTACGTGTTTTTGTCAATTCGAGTGCACCAAGGGGGTTTTTTTGGGTTGCTGAATACGAATCCGAAGCCAGACTTACTTGCAATCCATCGTTGAGGTGGTAAAATTGACAAAATTGGCCAATTTTGCACCCTTGATATGTTGTTTTGCAATTTACATGTTTTAGGCATTTCGAATGCACCAAAGAGTTTTTTGGGTCGCTGAATACGATTCCGAAACCAGATTTACTTAAAATTCATCGTTGGGGTGGTGAAATCGACAAAATTGGCCAATTTTGCACCCCTTATATGTTATTCTGCAATTTACGTGTTTTTGTCAATTCGAGTGCACCAAGGAGGTTTTTTGGACCGCTGAACACGAATCCGAAGCCAGATTTACTTGCAATCCATCGTTGGAGTGGTAAAATTGACAAAATTGGCCAATTTTGCACCCTTAATATGTTGTTTTGTAATTTACGTGTTTTTATCATTTCGAGTGCACCAAGGAGGTTTTTTTAGTCGCTGAATACGATTCCAAAGCCAGATTTACTCGAATATCATCGTAGGAGTGGGAAATTCACAAAAATGACTAATTTGACACGCTTCTAAATTTTTATTATTTTTGCATTTTAAAATTATTTCGGAGTTTTCTCCTTTTTCAATATTAAGAGGATAGGAATATTAGTAATTGTTTGAAAGAGAACACACTTTCATGCTTAAAAAACACTTGATTGATAACACTTAAATGCAACAACTTTTATACACTGTCACACGCTTCTGCGTTCTTGTTGGATCTTGAACCATAAAATACGAAATGAAATATAAATTGAAGTATATAAAATACAAATATTCAACTAAAATGATATCAACGCTGTGAAACAAATGTAGCTACAAGAGAGACTGTTGTCCTTTGTCGTCTATAAAGAAACTGAACAGATTATTATGTCCGACATAAGAAGGTGAAAAAAAATCTCTCATTTCAAGCAGTGGACCACGTCATAAACAGATGCGACGTTTGAACACATGCACATGTATGTGGATATAACCTGTGTAACGATCTCAGGGCTGTAAAATGAGATAAGTTTAGAAGGATACAGTCTTTGGTTTTCTGTACATTAAATATGTATACGAAGGGGCCCAACGCATTGAAAAAAGAAGGAATTTAACAATTATTATGATGAGTACAACACACCTTCTTATATCTACCTTTTTTACATTATATCTGGGTACGTTACTTACAAAATAGTGCACCTGCCGGTATAAAGATAGATGCCTGTATATTAATACCTATAGGTATACTATATACTATACCTGGCGTAGAGATTTCGTATACCTGTGCCTAAAGAAACGTGAAAAGGAAAAAAATATATTTTGAAAACCGTTTTATTCTATTTCAAGATACCAATATTTTGGTGTTGGTGACCAATTTTGTCTATTTCACCACCCCAACGATGAATTTTAAGTAAATCGGGAATCGTATTCAGCGACCCAAAAAACCCCCTTGGTGCAATCTAAATGTCAAAACACGTAAATTGCAAAATCACATATTAGGGGTGCAAAATTGACCAATTTTGTCTATTTCACCACCATAACGATGAATTTTAAGTAAATCTGGCTGCGGAATCATATTCAGCGACCGAAAAAACCTCCTTGGTGCAATCTAAATGCTTAAAACACGTAAATTGCAAAATAACATATTAGGGGTGCAAAATTGACCAATTTCGTCTATTTCACCACCCCAACGATGAATTTTAAGTAAATCTGGCTTCGGAATCGTATTCAGCAACCCAACAAACCACTTAGGTGCACTCGAAATGCCAAAATACCTTTTCTTGTAGAAAATACAATTCAAGACTTGGCCTGTTACAAATGTCGCCCCCAATGGGTGGGGTTGGGGTTCCCAAGAGGTTTTAAGGTGTATGAATGATCCTTAGAACCTCTTGAAGCTAATGCAAAAAAAAATTTTTGATTCGAACATACATGTTTTTTTTTTAATTATAGCTAAAATCCCGGTTCACAGCCTGGACTAAATATAGATTTTCATAATTCATAAAGCATATCGCCTTCCATTGTCTTTATTCGAATCAAATTAGCTTAAAAGAATCAGTTGACATTCAAAACATTGAAACATCGTCAAGTGATACATTCTTACCATTATCATCACCAAATGAATTGTGAACATTTTCAAGAAACATAAGGGAACTTTATAAGGTTATGAAGATTGTGGTCAACACAACAGTAGTTCTGTTTCAAGCATTATGCATTATTCCGCAGCTGCTACACAGTTCATAAATATATCCTTTGTAATCCAAGTAGTAGTGGTGAGTGATTAGTTGATTAGTCATGGTGCTTTCAAAATGGGGACAGTTTAGCGAAGTCATTAACTGAATGTTATTTAAACAACTTTTAGATATAACACTGGTAATAAAGATATACTTAAAACTACGGAACGTGACTGTAACAACTTCATTTTCAAAGGTGAAACTAAAATGTAATACTTAAAGCGTTCAAATGACATCAGATGGAAGGCATAAATGTTACTTCACACTGTGTAGTGGAAACGAACACTCGTCATCTCCACTATCATTCTTACTGCTATCAACTCCATTATCAGAAAGTGTGAAGGCTGCTACCGTGCACGATTCTTTAATGGGTAGTGGCCTTTATTTCCTCCATTCTCACACGTCGACGTTCTGGGTGGCCATACCTTTGTTTTGTGTTTTCCTTCGAATATCTCATTATCATGTCCATGACATGAATTCCTATTAATTTAGTAATATAAATAATCAGTTTCACGGAATAAAGACACTTTACTGCGCATAATTTATGATTCATGTATCTCTCGTAATATTTGATTTGATGTTACCATCCTAGATTCATTAGAATATAATCGCCGTAGCATATTATTGTCAGCATGCCTCTTTCCCAAAATTGATAATAAAGGTACAGCTTTAATTCTCCCTCTTATCTCATTCTTATCGAATCCTGAACAAATTCCAAGTTCTTCGACCAAAACCTATGGCTGTTAAAAGAGCTGTGATTCATAGATCACTAATTTCCCTTACTCGTAGGAACGGAAAACATATTACAACTGTTTAAAAGGCGATTGAGACGTGGAGATACGTCAAATTATAGTACTCTATGTCATTGCATTGGAAGTTAATTTAAATTGACAACATTCCATAACGACCTTTAACTTATTCTTATAATGCGGATGAATTACCTTATTATTTCCTCACTTACACAAAAGTGGAATGATCTTCTCATCAACTTCTGTACTCTCGACGCTGCGCTTTTCTCAGAAAGATGGAAATAGATGCCGGCAAAAACGGATATTTTCAAAAATCTGTCATTGAGATATTTGATATTTCGAGTTATTAAAATTGAAGAGCTCACAAATTGTCCATAAGAAGGTTCCCTCAAATAATATTCCCCACCTCTCATTTTCGAGATACACCGTATTTTCTATCATACCGGAAGTCATCATTATATCTCGAGAATGGATTATCTCACAGAAACTATTTGCACCTTGTTTGGAAAATGTTACCGTTCCATCCTCCTAAATGTGATATGGATTCCAATTCATATTGTGAAGATAAACACTAATATGTTGATCAATCAATCAATCAAGACGAGGGCGGACAAGTCCTGATCACTAAGACCGCTTGGTTGGGTACATTGTGCGCCCCTTGATAAAATAATCAGTCCAGCAGACCTAAGGCAGTACCGAAGGCTAAGATTTGATATGTTGATCACTTTTATTTTTATTTGAATACCGGCTGAAGATGGCGTATTAGCCCTGAAATTCGAGTAACGCAAGGCACAAGTAAAAGTAATTTCAATTTGATATCAGTACTCAATTTTACAATATTTATTGAAGTGACTCAACCTTCGGCCCGCCATTTTGAATGACATAAAAAATGACGAGAAAAACATTAAAGCGCCCCTAGAAGTTACTATGGAACTTACAATTGTTAATTTGTCGGAGCAAATCTTTGATTGATAGATTAATTTGTAAACAAAAAGGAAATTGGAACGCAACCAAAAACCAAATTAGCATTACCTTTCAAATACTTAGTGAAATTCATCATTCAGTAATTATCAGTAATTAAATTCCATAATTTGCCTTCTAAATTTTCAATACAACTAGTTTATAGTTGTAAGTGCAAGCTAAAAAAGCAGCTTTGAAAAAGTTTCCTACTTCGGCCAATCCGGAATCTACAGAATTGATTGTGAGTCGTGTTCAAAATGTTATGTAGGTCAAACTAGAAGGAACACTTGGAAAACATCTTGCCCACATAAAGAAAAATGATGGTGAATATTCAACGATAACCAAACATATTTTGAATATAGTTCACATCATTTCTCAAGAAACTTATCGCTTTTAAAACACAGTATAGACAAATATCGAGGTAATTTAAGGGATGGAAATGTATGAACGAAAAACTTATTTATAAAATTTCGATTTATCTCCAGCGGAGGGTAACCCCTTGTTTGCATTATTATCCCCAAACAGACACATTTTGATTTGATAATTCAGTTCATTCTTATTATGACTACTTGGTATCCGAAAGTCCTCTACTACTTTGAGAGTATTCTTAGTGAATAAGGATAATTATTTATCATTTATACTGTTATAGTGTGCACTCTTTCATAGTTTCTCAAGCATACGATAGTTGAAATGCCTACAATTTTCGTAGAAAAATGGAAATAGATGAAGCACAAAATAATATTATGAGGTAGGAAAGATATTCACTGATTAAAATGAGAAAATAGAGTCAAAAAGTAACATTTTCTGAGGGGTACTCTATTAGTTGAATTGAGTAAGCTTTATGACCAAATAAACCATGGAGAATACATACTGAGCTCGCGACTCATGTAATAACAGTTGATGACGCAGTTACTGCAGAAGCGTCTAAGATTTATGGAAATATTCGATCGAATGCCAAGACAACTGAAGATTTACCACAGCCAATTATTTCAATATCAGTGACTCAGAGCTGTCAAACAGCTGACCCCAAACTACCAAAAATGGATTCAATGAAAAGAACGATCAGAAATATATGCCAAAAGCAAATACCCAGCTCTGCCAAACTGCCGTCAAGAAATATAATTTGTAGAATGATTGATTTATTAAAGGAGATGATTTTTCTCTTCGTGATTCTGGTGCAGTAGAAGACAGAATCCTAATTTTTTTCAGAATAAAAAATTCATTATTATCATAAGCGGGAAGCGAGCATTGGTATGCAAATGTTCGAAAAGAACAATACGTCTATGGATTGGAACTTGAACCCTTCAAGAAAAAGGGACTGAAGTGATTGACTATATTATAGTATTACAGCTATTTCTTATAGATGATTTGTTACGACCTGAGTTATTTTTTTGTGTATAAGTGTATTCAAGAAATAAATTTGATAATGAATTTAGTGAAAGAGTATAATTTTTAAATTTTTCAAAATATTCAATTATGCTCTAGTAAATGAATAGGAAAATGTTTTCAAAGTTCAACTAGTCTGTTCATTTCCAATAACCATCCTATTTCAAGATACATTACATTGGAAATAATTTTCTAAGGCATTGAGAGAGTTTATAGCACCCTAGGGCATTATGCATTTCTGAGGCATTTTCTATAGCAATAAATCAATTTTCAGAATCATAAGTACCTAACCTTCATTAACATCTCATCAATGAATGTCCAGCTAATGTGATACGAAATATTTTTAAATATTGAAGGTATAATTTTCGAAGTATCTTTTTCGTTGTATGACGCACAAGCGGTTTCGGCTGCTCTGACAGCTTAACAATACCTTCGAACATTTTCACTTCAACTAATCACAAACCAGAATTGATGAGAATAACTAAATATTGTATTGCATGTTTACTGCCGTCATTGTCTGATTGATAGACTATTATCTCGAATATATTAATCCTCTATACTTTTATGGAACTCATAGATGGCAAGTTAATCAATTGTAAATGTCAAAATTTTCTTTTAATTGGAAATCCTGAATTTTTCGAATTAAATGAGAGACCAGTGAAATATCAAAACGTTGAAGGCACCACGGATGTTATAAGGATAATACGTCTTCGGTCGACGTACATTGTACACTGTCGTAATTCCCCTTGATACCTCAGTTACTATCAACTATAATATTTGATGAATAATTTTATTACATAATACCGTTTGAGAATGTTTTTTTAATATAAAATTTTAATTCAAAATTTTGGTCAGATTTATTACGGTCTGATAAGGAGAACCCGAAATATTGTGCCCAATGTGTTTGTAGCCATGAATCTGCCATTTTGAATTTATACTTTACAAAACTCTATATGTATGGAACGCTTTAGTATGGTACGACAAATATATTCTTGGCGTACAGTGAACATACAAATGTTAGATTATTCGGATATGCTACAAACGTAATAATGATGACTTCCCAATTCACCTGAATTTATATTTCGCATTCAAATGTGAAACAAATAAATTTCTAGATAACTAGTTCAGCTATAGCAATATTAGCTTATATTAAAATTATGGTCTTATAGTCTAGGAGCTAGACCGATTTTGTTTGACTGAACATTAACCCGATGGCACTATGGTTTATCGTTAGAGGACGTTTGAATGACCAATTCATCTCACGGACCGAATTTTCCCCGGCTGCTAGATCTCGAGATACGACATCCACATTTTTTTTTTGACTGGAGGTTAGCCCCTTCCAAGTTGCGGCTACTTGAAAAACATGCCATTCTTATACACTTTCACCATGTGCCATCATTTTTTATCGTGTCCGTTTATCAGACCGACCAGTTAAAATTTAGCCAAAAATGGACTGCAAGTTAACTTCCCAAACCTGGTGGAAAATGTCCATTGGTGTTGGCAATTGTTTACATACCCTATGCCATCAAATGTTATTGGCCCATTTCCGAGTAATTGGCCATTATTTAGACCAAAAATGTTTCTTTTTTTCATTTTGCGGATAAAACTTGCGGGTTACAAGGTAACATGATGACTCCATGCTTAATAACTTTATTGGAGATCAAATGAAGATTTAAAGCTATTGCCATCACTCCTTGCTTATTTGAACCCCCCAAAACTCCCTAAAATCATCCACGAAAATAAAAATAAATTATAAAGAGCCGTTTCGATTTAAAACCCAGCCAGAGTTGCAATAATTTACTAATTTATCATAAAATTGGCCATAATATCCATATTTTTCATATTTATGGTTTCGTTACCCCCTACGACAATTTATCATACCCTCCTCACGCTGAATTAACGCCAAACATACAACTGTAATTGAGCATGTTTTTTTTTACAAAATCATTACGATACATCAATGTACCCCTTCCTCCACGATTCATCAATTAACCCCCTCTCAAGAACATCATCATCCCCCTTTTAAACAACCCCTATGCAGAACAATATTAAAAAATCAGTATTCTTAAGCTTTTTCATTACAAAATTATATAACTGTTTTATTCCTCATTACAGCACTAAACATATCACTAAAAGTAGATTATTTTCTCAAAAAAAAATAGAAAAAATATATATATATATATGGGTGATTCTTTCTGAAATCGGTCACCCTATCTTGCCCATTTTTTTTCTACGTTTCAATGAATAAAAATGTACATCCGTGAAGCTTGAACGGTCTACTTTGGATACTACTTGGCCTTTTTGAATACCGCGCGTTCCAGCGATGAGAGGCATGGAACAATGGATGAACATCCATCAAAAAATTCATAAAAAACTCAATATAAATTGCAGACTAACGAATTGAAATTTGTCGACTCTTCAGTTGTATTTTTAAAGAAAATACAACAATTTTCATTCGAAATTTTTTTTGATATATTGCTTCCTTTTGCTGTTATTTTCAATTGAAACAAAATCAATTTCTACACCTTCAGATATCGATTCTCAGCTTATATTGCAAGATTATTAAGAAAACATAACAACAAAAAGTTCTTATTCTTTCATGTAGAAAACGATTATATAGTTCAAAATGTCGAATCTGAAAAAAAAAATAAAAATTGCATTTTCATTTTGCCTATCAATATGATTAGAATATGCATCTAAATTCATGAAAAAATTGAAGCTCTCGTCTTAAGTCGTGGTGATGATACAGTAAGATATATGAGAGGTGGAGGGAAACTGAAGCTGTGATTCTGCTTTTTATTCATAGAAGAATAAACAAGTAAAAATAACTACCATACATAGAAAGTACATGATGTGTATCAATTTATTTGTTAACAAAACGAAATTTATTTTACAATCTGACAATTTTCCCACTCTCTTTCTTAGAGTGTTCTATTATTTCAAAAATGGGTGGGTTCTCTACAACTGTAAAACAAGAATATTTTCATGAAGTTACATTTACATTTGGAAAAATATAGCAGTAAATTCATGTTTCCAGTGTAATTATTTTGAAAAAAAATATTTTCAATACATTAAGAATTGATTGTTCACGCAATTTTACTTACTTCCTCATTTATTTTAATAATAAAATAATAACTCTTGATTGACAATTTGAACTATATAATCGTTTTCTACATGAAAAAATAAGAACTTTTTGTTGTTACGATTTTTTTATAATCTTGCAATATAAGCTGAGAATCGATATCTGAAGGTGTCATGCTGGAACTCGCTGTATTCAAAAAGGCCAATTAGTATCCGAAAGTAGACCGTTCAAGCTTCACGGATGTACATTTTTATTTATTGAAACGTAGAAAAAAAATGGGCAAGATAGGGTGGCCGATTCCAGAAAGAATCACCCATATATATATTTTTTCTATTTTTTTTTGAGAAAATAATCTACTTTTAGTGATATGTTTAGTGCTGTAATGAGGAATAAAATAGTTATATAATTTTGTAATGAAAAAGCTTAAGAATACTGATTTTTCAATATTGTTCTGCATAGGGGTTGTTTAAAAGGGGGATGATAATGTACTTGAGAGGGGATGAATTATTGAATCGTGGAGGAAGGGATACATCAATGTATCGTAATAATTTGGAAAAAAAATATGCTCAATTACAGTTGTATGTTTGGCGTTAATTCAGCGTGAGGAGAGTATGATAAATTGTCGTAGGGGGTAACGTAAACCATAAATATGAAAAATATGGATATTATGGCCAATTTTATGATAAATTAGTAAATTATTGCCACTCTGGCTAGGTTTAAAATCGAAACGGCTCTTTTTAATTTATTTTCATTTTCGTGGATGATTTTAGGGAATTTTGGGGGGTTCAAATAAGCAAGGAGTGATGGCAATAGTTTTAAATCTTTATTTGATCTCCAATGAAGTTATTTAACATGGTGCCATCATGTTACCTTGTAACCCGCAACTTTTATCCACAAAATGAAACAAGAAACATTTTCGGTCTAAATAATGGCCAATTACTCGGAAATGGGCCGACAACTTTTGATGGCATAGGGTATGTTAACAATTGCCAACACCAATGAACATTTTCTACCAGGTTTGGAAGGGTTAACTTGCAGTCCATTTTTGGTTAAATTTTAACTGGTCGGCCTGATAAACGGACAAGATAAAAAATGATGGCACATGGTGGAAGTGTATAAGAATGGCATGCTTTTCAAGTAACCGCAACTTGGATGGGGTTAGCCTCCAGTCAAAAAAAAAATGCGGATGCCGTATCTCGAGATCTAGCAGCCGGGGAAAATTCGGTCTGTGAGATGAATTGGTCATTGAAACGTCCTCTAACGATAAACCTTAGTGCCATCGGGTTAATGTTCAGTCAAACAAAATTGGTCTAGCTCCTAGACTATTAACTAAGACTTGCCGCTACATAAATGTGTTAGGATGAGTAGTGTTGATATGCCCCAAGAACATACAGGAATGTCACCTGAGCACAAAGGAACTCTCGGTTACCCTCCAAGTTTACTCTCTGGAAAACCAAAGGAAGAAGGAAAACCCCACTATGATATACCCATTCTATAAGTTGGTAGCTTGAGGAGAAAAAATAAGAAACCTACCTTTCTACACGAAAAGGTCTCAAACGTTATAAAAGGAGACCACATTTATCTTCAAATATGAAATCAAATCAGAAATATCTTCCAATGCTGATATAAACAGTAAAGGTATTGATTAATATCAGTCGCACTGAAATTATCAGAACGATTTAGGAAATTTCGAAGGAAAACACGTGCTTTTACTTACATATGATAATGGCGGCAACAAACATATCCCTTTGAAGGCTAAATTCCTGGTTAAATATTCCAAAACTCCAAAATACAATTATAACAACCAGAGATCAAATTGTCTGCCTTTCGCAAATAAATCCCACACAATGGTTAAAGTACTAACAAAATTGCCTTTGCGAAAAACAATTGTCATACCAAAATTAACTTCAGACGGGAAGCAATCAATTCAATATCGCAATCCTTTTTTGTTCAGACAACAAGAAAAAAGAAAATCAGATACGCGAATAACATCGGTGACTCGTCGCTACAGAGGTAAGATAAAATTCGTGCCGCAAAAGGTACAAAATACCATGGAAACTTTTATAAAAACAAATAATACACTGCCAAATTATTTGAATATACAACACAGCAATCCCCAATAATTAACAACAAAAGAGATAAAATAAGATGCATACAGGAACTTATTCAATTTGGACCCTGTAACAACGATGGACCGCCTATGGTTAACCGAATCACAATAACGTTGGTTGAAATCTCAACTGACATGTCAGAGTTTGAAATCTCACCGGTCACAGGTTATCCTGAACATTTCTCAACCAACAATTATAATTATTATTGCAATATTCAATAATTGTAGCATAATACCTCCACAAGATACCAACAACTTAATTTGAATTGTAACAAATGGACCTAATTTTTTTATTCCCTCGAAAATATTAACATTTATGTCGCGAAAAAAATATGGCGTATCTGTAGCTGAAATTCAATTATTGACGTGCTTACAAAACGATTAAACAAATATATTCGGAGAAAAAAAAATATAAACACCATCCATTTATTGATTAAAATTCATTGAAAGCAGCAAATGAGTCGTTATTGATCTTAAACGACATATTTTGTTAATAGCTATCACCATGTAGAATTATATACAACTATCTCAAATAGTTTTTAATTCATATAGATTGTTCATTAATTTTGCAACTGGAATGCAGATATAAACATTAGCACAAACTGCAGACAATTTTTAACTTCACCATCGATTTTAGCACCACCCTTTGCATAAGAATCGACCTTAAAGTCGCGAAAGCTTCGAAAAAACTATTTTGAGACCTATATTGAAAAGCCTGAATATCTCTTCGTACTTCATAATTCCATATTTCATTCTAGTAATTATAATTGGTTCAGTTTTTCCCTCATACCGTGCAATGAGCATCTCACAATAGAACATAAATCATACCAATAATGAACTCCGCTGAGGACAGTATCCATCACAAAGGGAAGGAGGTGAGGAACCTTCAATTACTCAACATTCCAGAAACTTACTAGTCTGAGAATGTTTTCTTCAAACATTACGTACAGTAAACAGAAATGATCGAATTTTCCGAATTTTGTTGTAACGGTTAATATTTGCATGAGCATCAATGTATGTTGAGATGGAAGAAATGAGGTCCTACATACCCACATCTAGTTTCTTTCGAAAGTATTATCTAGGAATACACGATGCATTGAATAATATTCACTAGATCTAGTCTTCAATAAAAATAATAACTCATGAAGATACAACTGTGAAGTGAAACAAAATTATGTTGATATTAAATTGTAAATTTGTGTTTTTTCACACTTTGTTATTCTATCATCTTTTCCTAAGCTCATTTTATTATTCTGAACTGATTCCATGACGACTTTAGAGAAGGCCTATTGTTTCAATAAAGTCTCCATTATGAAAAGAAAAGTTTCTAGGCAAGAAGTTCCTGAAGTTAACATAAGTAACCATCCACCGGTATATTCATGAAGTATGGTTGTATGAGATATAGCAGCCTCTTTAATGTTACTTTCTACTGTCTCATGCCCATATTTTATTCTCGGTCCCATACAGTAACAGTAACTTCTGAGTTCTCCAGCAATGAGCAGATTGAAAGTTTTCTTATACGGGGTCCAGTCAAAAAGTTATAGAACTACAAAATCTGCGAGTCAACTCAATTTTCCGGTGAATTGATAAGTTATTTACATAGTCTGTGTTTCAGGTCGATTTCTTCGGTACGGAAGTAGAGTTGTGATGTGAAATTTTGCGTAAAAACAATTAAGGAAACTGTTTTAAATACTATTCAAGGTTAATTATACCTCTCATATCGATCATTTTGTATATCACAATGATGTCCAAACATTGCTGAACTAATCTATCCTATTAATCCAATCCGACATTTTATATCTGTTATCTCTGATTATTGTCGCACTATTAGACGTCCAGTGACGACTTGGCCAGAGGTATTGTCATGTTTTCGTTTTTACCAAATTCAACTATAACCAATCTATATTTTCCTTCAATATTGTAAATCATTTCTATTCCTATTATAATCTTCCAGATATTTCATTTCAAAGTATTATCTGATTACAAAACTTACTGTAAACCATTTCCTGTCAGTCGGTGTTAATTTCATTCTCAGATATTTTTTATTGCAAATAATAAGTGATTGACATGTCAGCATTAGGGTTCATTATTCTGCCGGACAAACCGATTTACCGTGAGAATCCTAAATTTTCAATATTTCATCAATCAACTCTATACAGGATGAGTCAGTTTTTTGTAGACAAACTTCAACAGGAGATAGAACATATGTTTTTAAGGAGAAAAGTTCCCATAAACATATGTCTTAGAAGGCTTCGTTTTCGAAATTGAAAAAAAAATTTAGTTTTTTGCGAATATCTCCACAACCGTTCATCGTACAGAAAACAGCTTTTGTGAGCATTTTCTACTCATAGTAAGCTATGTTCTGTGCGGTAAAAATTTTTTTTTTAGTCATAATTGGTGAAGATTTTGAAGGGGTAATGGGTGTTTTTCTCCCCAACATCTACCCCACTGGAAAAAGTACGGTTTTGAGACAACCGTTTGAACCGCCAATGTTTTCTACACAAAAAAAGCTACTTTTGGTTATAAGATCTAAAGTTGACCGTTTTTGAGAAAAATTAACTTTGATGTTGAAAAACATGGTCAATCCTTTGGTTTTGTTACTTGTTCTAACTTTTGAATAAATTTTGTTTAATTAGTAAGAATTGACCATGTTTTTCAACATGAAAGTTGATTTTTCTCGAAAACGGTCAAATTTAGAGCTTATGACCAAAAGTACCTTTTTTGTGTTGAACTGGCGGTTCAAATGGTTGTCTCAAAACCGTACTTTTTTCAGTGGCGTAGAAGTTGGGGAGAAAACACCCACTACCCTTTCTAAATCTTCACCACTTAAGAGTAAAAAAATTTTTTTCATCGCACAGAACATACGTTACTATGAGTAGAAAATGCTTACAGAAGCTGTCTTTTGTACGATGAACGGTTCCGGAGATATTCGCAAAAAACGAATTTTTTTTAAATTTCAACACCCTGTATTTCGAAAACGAAGTCTTCTACGACATATGCTTATGAAAACTTTTCCTCTTAAAAACACTCCTTCTATCTCCTGTTGCAGTTGTCTACAAAAACTGACTCACCCTGTATAAGTCACCGACAGAGGACAAGTAAGATATTCGAAGTTTCTTCTCGCGTGTGTAAAATTATATATCATTGTGTTTTATTAATCGTTTCATGTATTTGTTACTGTGAATGTCCGATATTAGTGAATGTTAAAATGCACCAGTGTATGTCGACAATCACCAATATTAATGGTGTAAGTCCGAAATTATTTCAATATTTTTTTTGTTCTGGACATACACCGGTGAATTTCAACATACTCTAAGGCGATTTTAGGTGTCTTAGATACTGCAATTTACGAATTACGTGAATGTTAACAGACGCCAGTGTTTGTTCGAAATGTAGTGAGAAAGTTAGAGTGCTATTGTTCTCTCTTTTTTCCACGCCGACCACCCGTCGCCGCACCGCTGATAGGGCACCGGCTGCTTCGCTCAGCCCAGCTCACATTAAAAAAACTGAAAGAGGGCTCCTTACTTCATCATTACCTCGTGATCAAATTTTAAATGTTAAAACCGAAGAGGAACTCGAAAAAATTATTCAGAATTCAAATATTACAAACTTTGATGATGATGGTACACAAACTACTAATGGCATAGAAATTACTCACGATATACAAATTACTAATGGTAGACAGATGACTGATGATATGCAGGCTAATGTTAATACGCTAATTGTTGATACCACACAAATTGCTAATGATACACAAGTTGCCAATGATACACAAGTTATTGGCACACAAACTAGAAAAGAAAATGAGGACGAAGAAGTTCAAAAATGTTTCGTATGTGAAACAATATACGAAGGTTCAAGGTTGTGTTCAAAATGTAGTATGCCAGTTCATTCAACGTGTTGTGTAAATTTATCAGAATCCGAAATATGTTTACTGTGCAACAGAAGAGAGGCATCCAAAAGAAATATAGAATTAGCTAAACTTGGACTCCAAGATCAAGGAAAAAAAATGCTTAAAGTATCGCACGCAAATTTTCCTCGTGCAAAATGTGGAGATACTGTAAGGTTGCGTATTCCTGATGTCGACAGGGGTCGTACAGATTTCAGAAATATCCTTACATGTGTTACAAATGTGGATGGTGACTATTATCAATTGGCTACAAAACATGGGACGTTATCACAGATGTATACTAGAAATCAGTTTTTCATGTGTGAGGAAAATTTTATCAGTATATCTGAAACTTCTTCTACAAAAATATCAATGCGTGAAATTATTGCTTTGGAATCAAGATTTTGAGGACAAGGATATAAGCGTTGCAATTGTGCACAAAAATGCAACACCAAGAAATGTAACTGTAAAGCTCGTGGAGTTATTTGTAATTCTGAGTGCCATAACAGTTTGCCATGTACTAATAAATAAGGTTTTTTTTATTGTTATACCAAAAAATGCTGTAATACCTAATTACCTATGAGTAGGTATGTTGTAACGAATGAGTATTTTTTTAATTCTATAGCCAATAGGGCAATAGCATTAATAGTGAGTGTAAGTTATTGTTCACCTTACTTGGCAGGTAATGCTATTTGTATTAATGATTTAAGATTTTGATTTATAAACGAGTTCTATTTGTTTTATTTATTATAGTTCTATGATTTTATTTATTGTAACAATTTGTGAGTTCATTTTAAATCAGACCCAAACTTCTGTTTTGCAGATATCTTTTCTAAATCATCATAATTTAACTCATCATGAAGAGAATGAAGATTAACCAAGTCGTCGTGGTGTATGATAACATTCACTGGTGAATGACCGAAAATATAAAGAACAGAATAAATAACAAACAATCACCAGCTAGCTTGGTGGTTGTCAACATACACCAGTGTATCTTAAGATACACTCCGCTTCGAACATTCACAGTAACATATTTACAAAACTTGACGTACTCATTTTAAACATAGTTGTATTTTATATTTAGTTGTTAATTTGTTTTAATAAATCTTATTGAGTTAGTTGTATCAATGTTGTTTCTTTCAAATAACACTGAATATATTTCAAACAAGAATCCTCAGGGATACGCCATGTCTCTCGCTCTACCAAAAAACTGGCGCATGGCAATATTATCCACGATACCTTAACAATTCATGTTTTACCTTTTTTCCATTGCAACAAGACTCATACTTCTTCTCGAATATATCTCCACTTGACTTTTCTTTTTATTAATAATTCTCTTGGACACTATTTTGTGGCAAAACTTTTAGTCTTAAAAAGAAACTCCTGCGGAACTTTGTCCACCAATAAATCGTCCAACCTTATAACTTACAACCCAAGTTCGTACGAATATGTGCCCCCACCAGATCAATTTGAAGCTACCATGGAAACGTTGGAATTATTATGAATGCTATCGCATCGATCAAATGTTCCCAATTTAACAAAAGAAATGGAGAAATTGAATGCAACTCACTCAAAGATATTAACGCTCATGATGACTTACTAAAAACTTGTCATGCGGCAGTGATGGCACTCTATATAGCCCATTCAGTAATGAGTTTGAATGTCCAAAGCATAGGTGAAAAGTTCGTGCTCATTGAAAATCAGTTCAAATCGCAGAATTCGGAGGCCACAACGGATGAAACATTGGAACGTGTGGAAAAGGCACATAATGTTATTGTATGTGGAATACCTGAACCAGATCATAATTTGTCTAGTGATATCGAAATTTCCATGGAGAACAAGTACAATATACCCAACTCATATCCAGCTTTTTGCCAAATAAAAATATCGGGACGGTGAGTCTCAGCATACAGAAATAAAAAGCGCGACGAACTCGAAAAAGGTATTGCAGATAAAGAGTCAAATATCTCAATTAAATACCCCAATGATGAACCTAGTATTCTTCCATTAGTTTCAAACAATCACTTTATAGTACCTCCCATGAATGAGTATTTGACCAAACCAACATAGCTTCTCCAAGACAAGATTTAATGATTTTGTAGCATTTGTACTACAAATTATATAACTATTGTCTAACCAGAAATAATTTTGGCTAATAAATATCGCTGAATATTATATCCACAGAACCGATCGCATTTGTAGAATATGAGGCGAAGTCTGCATCTACCTGAACACCCTGGTATTTTCTTCATTCCGAATCAGGCAAATAAGTTCTGTCAGACCTCATATTGACTTACTAGTATCGAAACTCTCCTCAAGCTTCCACTATAGCTTGTGTCTACAAACCTCCCAACTGTCTCCTAGAAAGCGATACTATGGCATTCAACAATTTATCCTGGGTTCCAGAAAACTCACAAAAGATTTTAATTTACCAGATATTACGTGGTTCTGGATACAAACTCATTCAAATGATAACTCTACTTCTTTATTCGTGGATATAAAACTCTAATTCCCTTCAGTTGGTTATTTCTCCCTCCAGATATTGACACCGCCAGAAACCATACATTCTTGATTCATTTCTTTCTAATGACCAACATTTTTAGGCAAGTTTCATCCAATCATATTCAGGTTTTGCTGATATATAGTGGTAACATGGTTCAGATAGGGTAAAATATTTATCTTTTCTTCTTATTGAATTTTATTTGGAATACCTAGTATATACTATTTTCAATGTGACTAGGCTTTAGATGTTGATCAGAGCCTACTCTTCCGAATACACCTTATTTCATTCAATTTGGCATCATTCTGGAGCGAATACCGATTCTTAATAATATTGATTTCATGCTCTATTGGATGCAGGTATGGACTATACCGTGTATAATATAGTTTTTGAATCTGAACCACATAGTGGTTATCAGCCACCATGCCAGGTGCATATGATCGAACGTTATCGTCACAACACTTTCACAATTCAATACGTGACTCTCAATTTGTAATTCCTCGTAGCTGACGCTATTCCACAAACTAACGCTTTGTATGAGATCTCAGCTACCGCACCCATTCACTAACTCTTCTATAAACGTGGTTCCATTCATCTGGCCCCCATAAATAAACTAGAAAATATCCGTCAAGGACCCCATATTCCACTTAATATGTATCCTGGCAAATTGTAGTCTACTAGTTCTGTTATTTTGGAGAAGACTTAGAGTTATGATAGACCTCAAAATACGGTCCCATCCCTTTTAAATTTTCTGGTACTGAGGATTGACTCTTCCTGAGACGTTCTGCTTTAATTTCTGATCGATATCATTCCTTATATAGAGTTACAATTTGTGCCGCTCCAAATTTAGTGCAGCGCTCAACTGATCGAATATTATGATTATTTTATTTATTACATCACAAATAACTTAGTCCGAATGAGAATCAAAGTCATTAATGTAAATTAAACGCTAAATATTCCTGAATATAAATATTTAAAAAATGTTGATACGTAATTATGACAACAAAAAATATTAGATTGATTAGTCAATAAGTGCATGTCGAGTGAATGAAAAGTCCATGAGAACCCTTCCTATTTTGAAATGAGAATTATTTTAATTATGAAGGGAAAACCTTTCAATAAGTCAAATTGTCGATGGGTAGATACCACCAAAATCCCGTACGCCGTACCTTTATTAATTTGCATAAGGTTATAGTGATACTAATGAATTTGTTAATAACAACTTTCGAAAACTAAAATGCACTAGAATTCGCATATCGTTATAGAAGTCATAAGCGTCGCAAAATGGGAAATATAAGAAAAATCAACTACAAAAGCAAACTAGATCTATTTTCTTATTCATAGATTCTATAAGTATTATTACCAACATTAGTTTATCCAGCTTCTGTTAGAAAATATGGGACAAGAACTCCGATAACATTGCGTTCCCACTAATTTCATAGCCTGTTTGCATCATAAAAATAAAGCGAATTTCGGAATGGTAAAGCCGCAATATTATCTTCCTTTACCTAGAGAGTGCCGTTACAGCAGGTGTAATTTACTTGCTATAGTCTTTCTACTACTAATCCGTATGAATTTAATAATCCAGTGTCTGTGCTCGGCTTCCAGCCAGTAGAACCAGGTGTGTTTGCCACATGAAATTGCCATACAAGCTTAAGACTCGGAACGGTAGTTTGCATGGAAACGGCTCATGTATGGCAAGGGAGTCGTTTACTTTTCAATTTTGAATAAATAAAACGCGCTGCAGGAATGTGTACAGACGAAACCGTGAGTGGATCGCAACACAAACAGGGCTTATTACAATAATTTCAATTCTGCATGTTGGGTCACGGATTAGGGCTCGCGACCCGCGACATACTTAATTAATCATTCTAGAAGAGATCTGAGATTTAATTAAACCAGAAGTAGCTTGTTCGTGATAGCGAATATCGCAGCCGGTACTCAAGAAGTAGCGGTGGGTGCCCACAACACTCTCGCTGAAGTGGCGACTCATAGGCGTGCAACACGAATTCAAACTGTATTCGATTTTCCAAGTTGGAGACAAAAATTGAACAATGAATTGTGACTGAAATGTAACTTTTAGTTTTTCCGGCTCGACATATTGATTTCATTCCTAGTATTCTCAAAATGTCTGCACTTTATATTACTGAAATTGAAATTTGCCTTCTAGGGTAAGTACTAGTTTGATACAACGTTCAAAAACATTCATCATTCAAAGCTTCGATCTGTCCACGGTCGTACATACAGGTCTGGGGACTCGTATGTTTGACATGGGTCTTTCACGCGTCGCCAAACTCGTAGTTCCTCGCTCAGCCACTAGCTAGCGCTTGGATCGGTAAAACGATTTCTTTCCGGAATCGCAAACAGTGTAACTAAGTATTCTGATTTGAGAGAGGAATAGAACTGTTACTCTTGTCAAAATGTATTAGACACCTGAAGAATAACTTCCCCTTTTTCGTTATACATGACGCACACAAAAGACCTCGTTAAGACGATTTCTATCCGGAATCGCAAGCATCCACTTTTTTCGCATTTCCGCATCTTTCGGCACTTAAAAAACAGCAGTTTTTTGCTTTACACTTTTGTACCACGTTTTGCATTTCGGCACAATGCACAGTTTCCAACGCAGGCATTCCAGCTTAAGAATGACAGTTGTCAGAGAATACTCTCACGTAACGTCTTTTGGTACTATGCGACAGTCGACGCTTAGCGGTCCCACTTCTCACATAGGAAACAGCCCCGAGTTTCCAGACCTGTATGTACGACCGTGGTCCTACCTTATCAGGGCTTCAAACTATAGATGTAACTATATTATATTATGTTACAGTTTCATGATAATTTATATGGTATCAACAAAATAGAACTGGTTTTAGGTTGCACACGATTTCATTTCCTTAGTATTCATCTTTCCGCCTCACATTCCAAAAGATTATTGTCATTATAATTATTGATTGTAGGTTTCACACTTTTGTGATTGTAGGTTATATCAACATTATCACTTTTCTTTACTTTTCACTGTTGGTGATTGAATTGTAGCGAGATTCTTTGCCGGATTGTATATTAATTATTTAATTTATTGTCAAAATACTTAATTTTATGAGTTATTATGCTTGATAAATTCCCACGCCCAGTTTTATTTATAACTGAGGTTACGCGTCTTCGGACCAAGCAAACATGAACTCCGATTTGATTTCTCATTTCAAGTTATAAATGCTCAAACGGAGCGACGTGGATGCTACCCGAATATTAATTGCAATACATGAAATTTTCTATTCATAGGTTCCTTATGACGTATTGGCTCCCTTTTTCATCCATATCCATATCTACGATACCGAGTGTCCCAATGGAAATAGACATGTTTTAAACTTCAATTACCTACAAGAAAAAAAAGTGTACAAAGTTGTGGCTTATACTGTTGCTTTCCTCTTGTTCACATACATTTTCTGATGCAATTGACAATCGTTGGGTTAGAATTATAAGGTTGCATGTCAAATTCTTCCAACTGTACGAGTTATTAGAAGTACAAATTTGTATGAACCACATAGAACCACTTAACCTTGATTTGAGAGTAAACTCATGGATAATAACTATTCTATGAAGAGAAATAAAAAGTTGTCTCGAAAATTTGATTTTGCTAAGCAAAGTTTTATGTGGTACTTACGATTTTGTGTTTCAAATTAAGTCAACTGAGCACCATCTTCTACTTCTATGTTATAACATACTTTTCAGTTTTAAATTAGTCGTTGTACGTTTGCACTGTTTCGGGATTTGTGAATAGTTTGTTACCTGTATTTTCTAGCAAAAATGAGTGACGGTGGATCACTGAATAAATATTATCGCGGCGGTTATCATTCGGATAAAGAGAAAGAATGTCAACTTGAATAACACGAGAATACCGAAAGTGAAAATAGGTAAGTCTTAAATTTTGCTTATAGTCGAGGAAATAAAGGATTCCACATATTTTTTTTTGCGGAAAAAATTTATTGCATTTTCCTGAGTGCACTTTTTGAGGTGATTAAAAAACTGAGTCGAATTGGTTTCTCGAGGGTTTTGGGGTCCCTGAACACGAATTTGCTATCAAGAAAATTCCCTAAGGTTCCCTTGGACGTCCCCTGTGGTATCCGGGCGTTCTAACGCCCTAGATATTGATGAAATTAATAGAAAAATTCTTTTTTATTTTGTTGACTGTTCAAGAGGTTGCTAGTGATGATTACGACGTGAAAAAACTCTTCTGCAATACCTGGTGTACCCTGAGTCCGGGTAACCACGTCGCCGATCACGACTATGATATTTACAATGCTCTGCAAATTACCTGGCATGTTTTCAGGTCTTTGAAGCCCTGTGTATCTACGCCATCCTCTGAGACTTAGTTAATTTTCCTTCATAGAACGTGACATATTACCCCCAGGTAATTTGCAGAACATTGTGAATGCCATAGTCGTGATCGGCGAGTTTGAAAATCCACGAGGGCAAGAATTTGTTACATTAAATTAAGAAAAATTAACAAATTCCTAGAAGGTAATGACGTGGATACAGAGGGTTCCAGAAACCCGGAAACACCCTCAGGTAATTTGCAGAACATTGCGAGTGTCATAGTCGTGATCAACGACTTTGAAAACCCCCGAGAGCCAGAATTTGTTACCTTTTATGAAGAAAAACTAATAAGTTTCTAAAAGATGAATACAAAGGGCTCCAGGGACCCGGAAATACTCCAGGTAATTTGTAGAACATTGTGAGTGTCATAGTCGTGATCGGCGACTTTCAAAACCCCCGAGAGCTAGAATTTGTTACATTTAATGAAGAAAAATCATCAAATGCCTAGAAGATGACATTGTTACCCAGACTCAGGATACACCAGGTATTGCAGAAGAGTTTTTTCACGTCTTAATCATCACTAGCAACCTCTATATCACCTCTTGAACACTTAACAAACATTAAAATTATTTTCATCGATATCTAGGGCGTCGGATTCCCTGGATGAGGATCAAGGGGACCTCAGGGAATTTTCTTGATAGCGTATTCGTGTTCAGCGACCCCAAAAACCCCCGAAAAACCAATTCAAGTCCTTTTTCTTCATTCACTTCAAAAATTGCACTCAGAAAAATTGCATTCTTTGGCTGTTGTAATGCAATACATTTTTTCCGCAAAAAAAAATTTCGGATAAATTTTCTAAACCACTCTATGAATCGAATGCAGAAAAACGCATCTCAATCCATCCAACTGCGCCAAGTTTGGAAGGTTTTGCCTATTTTAGTGCTTTATTTCCTCGACTACATATTATGTAAGTTCAATTATTCCTTACTTTGCAGCACTTTAGCATTATTTATGTTAGTATTTTTGAAGAAGACCTCGTAGAAGATGATAACTTGCTTCTTGGAGATATTCCTGAGATCCAGACTATTATTCAGCAGCTTGACAATAATGATGGCGATGATCATCAGGATATTGAGCCAGAAGGTATTTTCAATACGTAGCATAAAACTTTCCTGAAACATCATTTTCCAAGGTGATTTGACTATAAAGGAAACTGGAAATAGTAGAAAACCGGATAGGCGCCCAAAAAATCAAAATCATGCATTAGAAAAGAGAACAGAAAACGAGTAGAAGAATATATTTCTTCACGGAACAAGATTATGCCTGCAGAATCCATAACAATTCCAAAAGACTGAACAAAAAGATTGTTCAAATGAACCTCAATTATATCTGAGGATGACCAAAAAACAATATTCGAAAATTATTATGCTTTAAACAAACTTGTCAAAAATATGTACTTAATTTCAAATTGTGAAGTGACTGTTCCTGCTAGAAGAAAAATGGGCAATAATAATGATAATGCAAGAAGACAACGAACAATTCAATATGCATTCAAAATCAAAGATCGAGGAATGCCGGTATGCAAAACTTATTTTCTTACAACTCTTGATGTGAGCATACATAATGCATTAGGGAATAGAAATTTCAAAACAAATATACCAAAGAAAATCAGGGATGTACTTCACACTGAAAGGAAAACAACAGATGAAGATATGGAAGCAGTTAAAGAACATATTAACTCTTTTCCTCTTATGGACTCCCTCTACTGTCGTGTTGATAGCAATAGAAAATATTCAGAAGGTATGCCTGTGAAAAACTGTATGAATTATATTATCAGCAAAGGATCGAACGAGATTTATCGGTGATAAAGTTTGCACAAATAGATAAATTGTTCTTCAACAGTCACTCCCAAAAACCGGAAGAAGATCGAAGTAATGTTTGTAAATTGAAGACTACAAGCAGCGGAACCTCAGGAAATTTATCACAACAAAAGGTAAGCATATTCGGGGGAAGGAAGGTGCAAGAACTGAAGGAAAGGAGGACAGGGAAAGGAACGAGGCTGTTTTAACGTTTGACCTCCAAAATGTGCTGACATGCCCTGGAGCAAAGACGTCCCTATCGTTAAATTTGTTTATTGTTGTATTTGGCCGGAAGTGGTGATGGGATGGAAAGTAAATATTATTGCTAGCGCTCTTGTTAGGATTCTGAAGGAAGCAGTTCCAGAACATTCGAACATTCAGGAGTTAACTTTGTTGAGCGACAGTTGTGTTCCTCAGAATCAGTTATGTTGCAAGCGAATGCTGATTTTTTGATGAATCAAAATTACTTAATAAAATAATGTTGAAATATGCAACCCACGGAAATTCTTGCGTCCAAGAAATAGACTCAGTTCACTACTAAGCGCATCATTAAAAGTAAGCTCCAAAAATCCTCACAAGGTTTTTCAAATAAGAGCCTTAGATTTATAGATTCATCAGTCTTCAGGAGTATACAACTATAACGAAATTCCTCATACAAAAGTTTGTGCATTTATAATAAGATGAAGAGTTTTGAGCATTTGCTATGAAGTTTCCCATAATGATGAACATTCCAAAACTTTTAATATTAAAAACAGTTTCAAAACGCGTCAAGAATCATATTTCTTTAGCCAAAAACGAGCAGCTCTAAGTCTGAATTTCCAGTAGCAAAGAAAGAATCTATTAAGACGATGCTACCATACATGCCCAAATTAGATCAGGATTATTACAAGGCTTGTGATACCTCATTTATTGTAAGATGACCCGAAGAAACAACTTAAATCTCGGAAACAAACCTAATTATTGCGGAACTACATCACGTAGCTTCTAAAATACTGTGACTTTTTCCAATTAACGTGTTTAACTATTCAAAAGAGTGATATTTTATATTTATTTTGGCTCAAGCTAATATGAGCTTCTGAATTTCATTTTTGTTCCTAGAGTTAGAAAGTTTTATGTTCATAAATTCAGATAAGAAAAGATCGACAAGAGAAAGTTCTATGTTTCAAATCTTTTGTATGTGGCATTTGGTATGCTCGTAAATATATTAAAAATTTCACAATACGAATTTTTCTCATTGAACCTTATTTTCCGATACCCTGAAACTTAGAAGCTGATTTTTCCAAGAAGATATATTTGCAACATACAACCTTATGATCCTAACCCAGCAAGTTCCTGGTTTCCGGTTTCACTCGAATATCAGGAAAACTTTGTTAGGAATAAAAGTACAATTTTAATGATCCTTACTTCCTCTTTCTATAATGTCAAGTATATTTAGTATGTGACTGTAAAACACGCTGAACTATTCAATTTTCAATCACCCTGTGCATATCTCCATATATGACTAGAAAGAAAAACTAAGCTAGCTCTAGAAATAAGCTCATTGTCATTTAACAATAACAGCACTTTTGAATACAGTTACAATGTAAATCCACAATAATGAACTGTGATCAATCGATCACTAGCTCAATTTTGTTAGCACCATTTTTCGCTTTCTGGCACTTATTGTAAGTAGAAACAGAACATATTATTACTAAAAACTCTTATGAGTTTATTTTGCCCCACGTTGTGGTGACAATTATTACTAAAAAACTTCTTTTTTAGTTTCTTCTTTTAATTTATTGATTATGAATTATTATTAATGCTTCCGGCTAGCTTTTTATTTTGTTTATTTTGAATAATAATGAACTTTCTTTTATTAATTATTTTATGGATTTAAACACAATATTCTTTGAATGTTAAAAAAATTTCTATATTTAAATCTCTATGACTCTAATTATCTCAGGGTTTCAAATTTACAATTTAGTTTTATGTTCTAAGCATAGAACTAGCTTTAACCTCAAAACTATTCAATATTAATAGTTGTTTACAAAATTACAAACGACAATCTTTCTTTCAGATTTACAAATAACACTACAATGGAAATATAATAAACAAACTTACTTTTAGTTTATATCCAAAAGTGTGTTTAACTATGTTGGCAATTTTCGATTTAATTCTTTTATAATTTCGTTGATGATTCACTTTTACACAATACTATGCTTTTCACAATAATCACAGGTAACTAATTTGGATTACTTCTTCTTGAGACTCAGGAACTGTTGATAATACTTTGTTTTATCCTTTTAGATAAAACATGAAACTTTTCGATGATTTATTGAAATTATTGATAAATGGCAATCGTTGGAAATTTCTTCTTAATTGGAGGTTATTACAGCCTTTTTACTGGATTCAGATACTTGGATAATCGTTGACTTTATATAAAACTTATTAACTTTGGTTTCTTTGAACCTATCGAAGTTTGGAACACTTTCGTTCAATTGGTGGTTATTATAGGTTATAAAATTTTGGTGAGTTGCAGTAGTACTTTCAGTCTACAGATGTAATGGCAAACTCCCCTTATTTACTTTCAGATTCGTTTTTATAGGCCTCCAAAACCGACGCTACTAGATGTCATAATCAACCTATGAGAAGCTTTCTTTTCAAATCAAGGATGCCAAGTTAATTGTTGTGAAACTGACACAAGTCTTCATTGTTACCAGATTGACATTAGAAATTCCTATTGACCAATCAGAATTTAGTATACTTTACTTTTTGAATTATTTGAGATTTTCAACTTATTTTAATTGTTAGCGATTCCTTCTTTTTAAATTAATATTGCCCACATTTTTCCCCACACTTTGGTATAATTTAACCTATGATTGGGTTATTATTAATATGATTATTCCCATATTTATGGTTTTCTTGACAGTTACTTATTCTTAAATCTAATACATATCATATTATATCAATAACATTCTTTTAACATTACATAACTCAAATTTACTAATCCTAACTTACATCTATAACATTATTCAATGTTTTGTACTATCTCATGATAGTTTTGTAATCATTTTACTTATGATTTATGATTTCGTTACACTGAACGTTTCTTCACTTTCACTGAAGTTCTTGTTTATCACTTCTTATTCTATTACATCGTTGTTTATTATGTTTTACATTGTTAATATTAATATCCTAACTATTATTTAGCTTTTATTATTGTTTTTAATTCCATAAAATATTTTTTATTTGATCTTTTCGGATTTTCATAGTTCGGTAAGTTATTATTTTTAAATTTTTATTGTCTATGAAATGAAATCATAACAAATTCCCCTAAATCAATTTTAACATTTTAATCACATTAATATTTAAAATTTATTTATCTTTTGATTTTATTTTCATGAACTAAATTTATTAATAATTATACTTGTATATTTGATCAATATTAAATATTCCCCTTATCTTTCCGTTTTCAGGATTCATTAATTCATAACTATTTTCAGCATTTTCATTCATGACTACATACGGACCTTCAAAAGCAAAACATAATTTTCCACATATATTCTTTTTATTATTAGTTACTCTCATTGCTCTTACTATTACTAATTCACCTATTTCAAATTTAATTAACCTTCCTCTTTTTCTCATTTCCCTATTCATATACTTTCTTGCATTTCTTTCTAACCTATTACTGATATCTTTCAAAATTTCATTTTGCTCTACTGAATTTTCATCTAACCATTTTCTATCTGGTTCTTCGCCTTTCATTATTAATACAGGTGTTTTCTCTGTTGTAGTATTTGGACAATGATTTAAACATTTTTCTACTCTGGATATTGATTCATCCCATTGACGATGTTTACCCTGACAAGATATTCTCAGATATTTTATTACTTCCTGTATATAACGTTCTGATGGATTGGATTGAGGATGTCTGATGCTTGTTAATTGATGAAAAATTAAATTCCTTTTGCAAAAATACTTGAAACGTATGTTTTTGAAATATGTTGCGTTATCTGTAATTAACTTTCTTGGCCTACCAATTTCTTCAAAATAGTTTTCTAACTTATACATTACTTCTCTACTTTTTGTCGTTTTGCAAGCATATAATTTTATATATTTAGAAAATAAATCTACTACAACCAAAATATGTCTATTTCCTTTTTCTGTTACTATCAACTCACTTAAAAAATCTATTGCTACTATTTCTAAACATTCCTTCACTATAATACTCTTTGCTAAATTGTGGTTAATTATATTTTTAGGCTTTGCTCTTTGACATATGTCACATTTCTTTGTGATTTCTTTTGCAATTTGGTAATCTCCTTTACCTATATAATTTTCTCTGAATATGA
Organism: Endomychus coccineus; assembly: GCA_958510875.1. NCBI lineage: Eukaryota > Metazoa > Arthropoda > Insecta > Coleoptera > Endomychidae > Endomychus > Endomychus coccineus. The sequence goes on from OY294067.1 coordinate 217,864,649, forward strand.
GCCACATTTTCCTTGCTCCTATGTGATTGAATTCACTATGTAAATGATTTAAAATTTTTAAAGTTAGGTCTTGATTTATTCTGTATAATTCTTTCCTACCTATATCTTGTAAATAAACTCCCTCTTTGATTTTACATTTCTTTTTATCCTTCTCTGATAAAGTACTTTGATTGTTTTTAATGCTCTCTAATGAAAATAAACCCCTTACTTCTAATAAAATATTTGCTCCTACTTTATATTTCCTTTTATCAATTTTTAAATTCCCCTCTTCTCTTGTTAAAGTATCAGCTATTATATTTAATTTTCCTGGAATATGTTTTATTTCAAAATCATATTCCTGCAATAACAAAATCCATCTTTGAATCCTACTGTTTACAAATTTGTTTTTAAATATACTTGTTAATGCACTATGATCAGTTTCTACCCTTACTTTATTCCCTAACAAATAAAATCTTAATTTCTTTACACAAAAAACTATACTTGCTAATTCTAATTCAGTAACGCTGTAATTTTTTTCATGAACTTTTGTCATTCTTGACACAAAACTTATAGGCACTTCTTCATTATTTTGTTTTTGTAATAAAACACCACTGAATCTTTGTTTAGAAGCATCTGTTCTTAATATGAAAGGTTTATCATATTGTGCATGATAGACTTTTAATTTTTTAATGAAAATATCTTTTAAATTTTGGAAAGCTTCGTGTCTTTCATTATCCCATTTCCATTTTACCCCTTTCTTAAGTAATTCTACTAATGGAATCTCCTTCTGACTTAAATCAGGAATGAGCCTTTTGAAATAATTTATTAGACCTAAGAATCCCCTCAAAGTTTTAAGATTAGTGGGTCTTTTGAAATTTTTAATTACATCTAATCTATCTTCATCCATTTCTAAACCTTCCCTCGTTAATTTATAACCCAAAAATTTAATTTCTGTTTTATAGAATTCACATTTCTCAATATTTATTTTTAAACCTGCTATATCTAATTCGTTCAAAACTAATTTTATGTGATCTTTATGTTCTTCTACTGTTCTAGAAAATATTAATATGTCATCGATATAATGAACTACAAAAATTTCAAATTTATTTAATATTTGATTCATACTTCTAACTAACGCACTGCATGCACTTTGAATACCAAAAGGCGTAACTTTAAAACGATACACTTCTCCATCTATCATAAAACCAGTGTAATCTCTACAACTTTCATGTAAAGGAATCAACCAGAAACTATGTCTTAAATCAACTTTACTAAAAATTTGTGCCTTTATTATTCTACCAAAAATTGACTCTATATTTTTTAGGAGCTTCATATTGTGGTACTGACAATCTATTCAATGTTCGAGCATCTAAACATAACCTAATATCACCATTTGACTTTTTTGCTATAACAATAGGGTTTATATATTTTGTTTTACTTCTTTCTATTATGTCTTGTTCTAGCATTTCACCGATTTTTTTCCTAACATCTTCTATGTACTTGTATGGGATTGGATAGTTCTTGGATTTAAAATTTTCAATTTCTTTGACTTGGAATTTATGAATATAATTACTAGCTATTCGAGTTTCATCAATTATTAAACCTTTATGTTGTGAAATTATTTCTGATATTATTCCCCGATATTTCTCGGATATCTTCATCTGCGAGATTATTTCATTTAAATTTCTGCTTGAGTCTTTTCTTTCGACCGCATTTATTATATTGCAACCTTCATTTGGTCTGTCAATATTTTCATTTTCCCCTTTCCCTATCTTTATAATTTCATCTAACAATTTTATTTCCTTTTCCTCGTAATCTATAATAATTCCATGCTTTTCTAATTCATCAGTTCCCATAACAATATCCAATTTCATATTCGGCACTACAAATAATTGCATCTCTAGACTTGACTTCCCTATTATAATATGCTCAGTAATCATTTTTGATACTTCAGTAATTTTCTTTCCACTAATATTTACTAATTCTACTTTTGGTATTTTCAATTGATTTGTTAATTTTATTTCAGACAATAGTTCTTCCCTTATTAAAGATAGTTCTGATCCTGTATCACACATAATTTCTACTTCTTTCCCTTTTAAAAAACCTTTTAATTTAATTAAACCTATACTTTCATTTTCTTCCCTTTGCTGTTCGTAGTCAATGTATTCCCTCTGATGTTCATATAATACATTAACGTGGTATTCGTGCTTTCTTAAAAATCCTGATTTTGTTGATTATTTTGACTTGAAGAGTCTTCCCTTTCCCTATTACTTTCAATCCTACTACAGTTTACTTCCCTTTGATTGTTTTCATTTCTACTATTATTTCTATTATTATTATTATTTTGACTTCTATAATCCCTATATCTATTTCTATTTTGATTAGCATTATTTCCATTATATCTATTTTCCCTATTATAATAATTTTGGTTTCTATTATCTCTATTTCTAAAATTGTTTTGATAATTATTATTTTGGAATCTATTATTATAATTTTGATTTCCCCTGTAATTGTTCCTGTTATCATTGTGTCCATTTTGTTGCCTAGTTCCTATGTTATTCTTATTATCAATTCTATTTAAGTATGATAGTAGTTGATTCATGTTTTTAATATTTGCAATGGCTATTGCCTCAGATATTTGACTTCGATACTGTCTTGAAATGTATAAAACTATCTCTTCCTCTCTCATTTTAGGTTCTAAATATTGTGCTTCATTATATAGGCTAAGTGCATAAGCATTCATGCTTTTTCTAGTCCCTTCTATATACTTCCTAAAATATAATCTTTCTCGACATTTCGACTGCTCATTTTCACCCCAAAAATTATTTAAAAACTCATCTATAAACTCATCTAAACTATTTAATTCCCTTTCTTTGCAATTGAACCACAACAAAGGTTCATCAACCAATCGTTCTCTTATTAATTTTTTCATTCTCTCTATATTCCTTTCATACTGTATTTCATTTTTCAAATCTTTAACAAAAATGCATGGATGTAATAATTTTATGTTTCCATTAAATTTTATTGTATTCTCATGACCTACATTTCTGTATTCTATATTCATTCTCTCTTCGGATCTATTCTCAATTCTTTTTATTCTTTCATCTTGTTCATTTATCATTTTTTCCTGATTTTCTTTCATACTTTGTACATTCACGTTCACATTCTCTTCAATATTCTTCCCCATATCATTCATTCTATTTTCCATAATATCTATTTCTTTCTCTACATTATTAAACTTTCTATTTACAAAGCTATTATATTCTTCTAATTTATTATCTATACTTTCTTCAACATGTTGTCTTATTTCCTTTTTCTCAGTTTCAACTATTCTCATAATTTCCTCAGTTCTTTTATCAAATTTATCATTCACTCTCTTAATTTCATCTCTTATATCACTCATACCTTGTTCAATTCTAGCATTAGTTTCATTCTTACATTGTTCAATTTTTTTATTTGTTTCATTAGCTTTTAAATTTAAACTTTCAAGCAATATCATTATTTGTGATTGACTATCTATTATTGGTGGTCTTTCTGCACTAATCATTTCACCCTCTTGATCAAATCCTATCAATTCTGGAGTCCTCTGTCTATCTCCTTCCATTTTTACTTTCTTATTAATTAATCTAGTTCTTTAAATTATTTTGATACGCGGTTCTATTCCTTTTTTCAAATGGCCCCACGTTGGGCGCCAATTATTACTAAAAACTCTTATGAGTTTATTTTGCCCCACGTTGTGGTGACAATTATTACTAAAAAACTTCTTTTTTAGTTTCTTCTTTTAATTTATTGATTATGAATTATTATTAATGCTTCCGGCTAGCTTTTTATTTTGTTTATTTTGAATAATAATGAACTTTCTTTTATTAATTATTTTATGGATTTAAACACAATATTCTTTGAATGTTAAAAAAATTTCTATATTTAAATCTCTATGACTCTAATTATCTCAGGGTTTCAAATTTACAATTTAGTTTTATGTTCTAAGCATAGAACTAGCTTTAACCTCAAAACTATTCAATATTAATAGTTGTTTACAAAATTACAAACGACAATCTTTCTTTCAGATTTACAAATAACACTACAATGGAAATATAATAAACAAACTTACTTTTAGTTTATATCCAAAAGTGTGTTTAACTATGTTGGCAATTTTCGATTTAATTCTTTTATAATTTCGTTGATGATTCACTTTTACACAATACTATGCTTTTCACAATAATCACAGGTAACTAATTTGGATTACTTCTTCTTGAGACTCAGGAACTGTTGATAATACTTTGTTTTATCCTTTTAGATAAAACATGAAACTTTTCGATGATTTATTGAAATTATTGATAAATGGCAATCGTTGGAAATTTCTTCTTAATTGGAGGTTATTACAGCCTTTTTACTGGATTCAGATACTTGGATAATCGTTGACTTTATATAAAACTTATTAACTTTGGTTTCTTTGAACCTATCGAAGTTTGGAACACTTTCGTTCAATTGGTGGTTATTATAGGTTATAAAATTTTGGTGAGTTGCAGTAGTACTTTCAGTCTACAGATGTAATGGCAAACTCCCCTTATTTACTTTCAGATTCGTTTTTATAGGCCTCCAAAACCGACGCTACTAGATGTCATAATCAACCTATGAGAAGCTTTCTTTTCAAATCAAGGATGCCAAGTTAATTGTTGTGAAACTGACACAAGTCTTCATTGTTACCAGATTGACATTAGAAATTCCTATTGACCAATCAGAATTTAGTATACTTTACTTTTTGAATTATTTGAGATTTTCAACTTATTTTAATTGTTAGCGATTCCTTCTTTTTAAATTAATATTGCCCACATTTTTCCCCACACTTTGGTATAATTTAACCTATGATTGGGTTATTATTAATATGATTATTCCCATATTTATGGTTTTCTTGACAGTTACTTATTCTTAAATCTAATACATATCATATTATATCAATAACATTCTTTTAACATTACATAACTCAAATTTACTAATCCTAACTTACATCTATAACATTATTCAATGTTTTGTACTATCTCATGATAGTTTTGTAATCATTTTACTTATGATTTATGATTTCGTTACACTGAACGTTTCTTCACTTTCACTGAAGTTCTTGTTTATCACTTCTTATTCTATTACATCGTTGTTTATTATGTTTTACATTGTTAATATTAATATCCTAACTATTATTTAGCTTTTATTATTGTTTTTAATTCCATAAAATATTTTTTATTTGATCTTTTCGGATTTTCATAGTTCGGTAAGTTATTATTTTTAAATTTTTATTGTCTATGAAATGAAATCATAACAATATATTAGACATGATTTAGAAAAGATGACGCAAGATGTATCTTATACATAGAGCCAAGTAATTTTTACAAAAATGCAGTAGACCTTTTCCGATGGTAATAGTTTTGGATGTCTTCCAGCAAGGCTTAACCAAATGTTCAACGTTATAATATCATTCGGCACTTTTTATAAACTTCTTGTGTCTTTTCACTTGTAGGTATTTTTGCAATTCGACACCACATATCAATGTTACTGATTTTAACTGATTATTAGGCAATTTTAACGAAAAACTGATTACAGAATCGAAGAGAGCTTATCTGTTTAGCGGCTGCGTTTGTTTACTACAATGAGTCATCACGCGGTTAGCTAGCTTTATCGCAATTTCATGAAAATAGTAACATATTCTTTTTATTATCTAGAAATGGTTTGTATGTTATATACTATAATGAGCACCTCTCCTAAATTGATTAAGCAAAACCCAATAAACGATAAGGAAGAAATAAAGTCATAGTTAGTGATTTAGTGCAACCGATTAATTCAGAGAATTTCTCTAAATACGTGCCGAGCTATCTCCGTCAAACCACAAATATTGCCATTTTAACAGTTGAAATCATTTTCCAGGGGTGCCGGATGAAACAGTCGATTTTTCAATGTGATTGTGTAATAGGCTGGAATGGTATGCGAATTGATGCCAATTTCCAGGCAGGTCTGTTGGTTTGATTCAAAGACTGTGAAAAGCTGGTCAACCTGACAACACTGTATCATACGCGACTATGACGTTATTTATTTCTCATCGCGAACAGGTTATATATAGAAATACAATAGATAGATAGATAGATAGATAGATTCTTTATTAGAACCGCTGAATTACAATATATACTATGATAACATTGTACACAGATATTCAAGTCAAATATAGATCGAAGTATGAAATGCTTTGAATTATCAACTATGATAGTATAAACAATAGAAGTGTAGACAAGAAAAATATTATCACAAAATAAAAAAGTAATTTAAACAATAACAATTACATTTTAAAAGAATACTTTTAACTTCAGCTCTGAATTGTTTCTTGTTAGTGATCGTTTTAAAATAATTAGGGAGACTGTTATATAGTTTGCAACCAGTATAATAAAACCCTTTTGCATATAAGGTAGAATGGTGTTTTGGCAATAAAATATTTGTTCGAGATTTATTGGGGTAAGTATGAGGCACATTATCGGCAATGAACATATTAAAATTATCAAACACATAACATAAAATAACAAAAATATATACATCATAAAAAGTCAGTATTTCTAGTTTGGCGAAGACATTCTTACAAATATCATATCTTCTTAAACCTGCTATTGTTCTCACTGCCCATCTTTGAAGTTTAAATGCTCTCTCAGATTCAGATCCACGACCCCAGAACATTATTCCATACTTCATTATAGGGTAAAACTTTCCGTAATACATAGTTTTAACAATGTGTGGACTACAATGCCTTGATATTAAATAAAGCTCATAACATATGTTAGAGAGTTTATCACAGGCGGAATTCATCTGAGTGTACCACTTAATGTTTGAGTCAAATTCAACACCAAGAATTTTTGTAGATTCACATATATCTATAGTTTAATTTCTCATATCTATGAAGGAATCAATTGTAACATTAGATTGCGAGGTCCTAAATACCACGCATGCAGTTTTGTCTTTATTTATGGACAAGCAGTTTCGAGTTATCCACGCTTCTAGCTTGCCATATATGGAAGATAAGTCATTCGAGATGCCGGATACGTCGGCACCTTTGATGGCTGCATTAGAGTCATCAGCATAAGATACAAATATACTGTTTTCTATTGAAGAAGTGATACAAGATTCGAGATCAATGGAAAAAATAAGAAAAAGTGTTGGGCACAGGATCGGACCTTGGGGCACACCAAAATTTAGAAACCCTTTCTCCCACATTATTTTTCCTCCTTTATCAATAAGCCTAACTTTTTGATTCCGATCCTCTAAGTAAGAGCGGAACCATTTACCGTATCTATCTAACTTGGCCAAGAGAATAGAATTATTTACGCAATCAAAGGCCCTGGATAAGTCAACGAAAAGCCCAATTGCAATAAATCGTTCATCCAGGGCTTCTAATATGAAATTAGTAAAGGTGGCTAAAGCAGTGTCTGTGGATAATCCTTTACCAACACCGTGTTGATTTTTAGAGAAAAGATTTTTTTGATTGAAAAAACAAATTACTTTCTCATTCATGAGACGTTCTTAAACCTTAGATAGACTGGAAAGAATGGAAATTGGACGATAATTAGATATCGAATTTATATCACCCTTCTTAAATAGAGGGACCACAATGGCTTCTTTAAACTTGTTAGGAAAAACTCCTTTTTCGAACGACAGGTTATATATATGCTTTAATGATTTCAGTATACAGTTTATAGATTTTTTTAACAGAAAGTTCGAAATGTTATCATGGCTATGAGATGTGCTATTTTTCAATTTCTTAATAACTTTGAGAATATCAGTTTCAGATATGTTATAACGTGACCTTGTCGCTTTTCGGTAAATTGCTTACTGCGGTAAGCTTCGAATCCTCGGCCGCCAGATTTTTCTCAAAGGTTTACTCCTTTTTGAGAACTTCTGCTAGGGTCCTCTCCACAAGGCTTGTCACTATGCTATCTAAAGATAGCCTTATCCCTAGGGTAGCTACAGTGAAGTATAACCAGAGTCCAATGGGCAGAAAACAGTATCAAAATTGTAGGCTTTAATTACAATTGATACCTGGTTATAACTTAGCTCCTTAAAGATGGAGCAGAAATAATTCAATAAAACGGGGAATTCCAAATATTAAAATATATAATGATTTTAACAAGTACACTTTCAGAATAATCAATTTAAATGCAATTGAACGGTATTATTTCACAAAATTACACCCAGACGGAAAATGTAATGAAGCTCAAACGGTAAATGAAAACTCTTTCAAGAAATCAACTCTACGATAAGTTCGGTCACTAAATTCCATTCAGCGGTACGGGATCGGTTGATGAATGATTCAGAATGATCAATTTGCGGAAAAGTACGAATCAAACAGGTCTCAGCGTAATGAGCGGTATTCGGTAAATTTTAGATAGCAGCACTAATAAATGGAATGTTCAAATCACACTACGATGTATTCGGTTATTAATTCGGTTTGTTCGGAAAATATTGTTTGCACTAGTTTTCCGATTGTACGATATTAGATTTTACTATGTTTCGGTTAATTACTCTAATTGAGTTTATTCTGTCATAACACCCACCATGGTATTAGCTATCCACGGATTACCCGGTAATTGTATGACAGTATTAGATTTCATACACTTTGTAGATTCAGATGTAGACAATTAGGGCTCATACTTCCGGGATAGACACAGCGTGCACAAGTCCTAATTATCGTATCTGCAATAACCCCTATATCCACGGCCGAGGACTTCTCATAGTATTAAGGGAATTATTACGATTCTCAATCACACAACCACCCCCAGCTTATACTACAGTGTGCACAAGCCGTTGGTGGTTTGGTCGTCTAGGATATACTTATACTTCCGGGATAGACACAGCGTGCACAAATATATCAAAGACGCCCCTGTCGTTCAAACGTAGACACTCTGTACACACCATACAATTACTTGAATATTTCAATCCACGCGCGCATTCAAATCGTGCACGATTCCACCTATGACGGGATAAACTCACACATGATGATTCAAATTACTGAATACCACGGAACTTAAATATCGTACAAACGTTTACCAATCACAACAATAATCATAAAATACGGAAATCAATATATCGTAATGCCCAAAAAATATAAACTATTTGCTATCAATTACCTTATGAAACAATTCACTAACACAAACGGTACACTATTGTTACTTCACAGCTTTTAAATTTGACTCAAACTCGAATAAATTCAAAAACACTAGAGATATTGTACGGCTTGAAAAATCACAAAAGAGCTACTTCACTGATTGAAAATCAAAAACACAAGAGAGTAACTGCACTGATCGGAATTCAAAAACAGAAGAGCGCGAACTTTCGGCTGTCACGGCTTTTATATGTTTTCCGAGGTTCTGGACAGGTCTGCTCCACCAAATCCTTATTTTTGTGCCAATGGTTTTTACTTATGCCCCGAACAATGGTTAAAAGTGACGCTACTTTTTAGATCTAAAATTCGCGCTCACGATATCACACCAGTTCTTCCCGGCGGAGTAAACAAGTGTTATCGGAGTTTTTAGGTTGTTCGCCCTTTTTATACATAAGGCTGTACAAAGTTTGGTGTCTTAACTGGCCAGAACCCTGTTTTTGCAACATATTTTTATCGAAATGAAATTCAATTTTGAACGGGCATGAATTAGATTCATCTATTTGAATAATTATGCTTATTTGAAATTACGGAGATTTAGAAAAGTGGCAATCACGGAATACACATTCGGAATTCATTCATATCTATTGAAATAATGGACTGTTCAAACTGAAATTACATGTAACATCCGTATTTATTGCCTGATCTAAATTAAATAATCTTTCGAAATTTAAGCTTCGTTACAATGTTATTTAAAAATATTGTAGATTCGCAGATGTTAATATTATCTTTGACAAAACTAATATTTTTAGGATCAGATTCAATTTTATTTAATGTCATTAAGTTTGGGGCAATATTAATGAAATGCTCATTGAGTTTATTACAAGTATCTTTCACATTTAAAGATAATTCATTTTCTCCCAATGTTGGGAAGTTATTTGTGACCGTTTTACCTTGTAATTTATTAATTATATTCCAAATAGACTCGCCTCTGTCTGAGGAATTTGAGACAATTTTGACATAATATTGTTATTATGATATATTTTCTATATCTGTATCAGTATACGCTCTTTTTAATGTGATAAGTAGCATTTGTGCACTTAAATTCTCAATGCACTTTAAGTGTAGATGAACCATGATGTTCTTGTACTCAACATCGTATGTTTATTCGGGATTAAATTCCCACTCTTGCTGAATTCTAAATTCCAAGCAAGTTTTGCTTTTTAACAATCCCAGCTTTACAAACAGGGAATGTAATGAAAGCAACCGCTGAGTTATGTCAAACAGTTGTTCGCTTTCAGGTATGAATTCCATAACGGCCTTCATGCAATGAGCGGATTTAATTAGAAAATTCCGGGCGAGTTCGTTCAGTCTAGAGCATGCTGTATGAAAGCAATCACTCGGATGATGTCACTTTTTAAAAGTAGATATTTCATGATCAGCTCCATTATGATAACCCGAGCGCTTAGTCGTAATCCAGAACAGGATAAGATGATTGACTTCATGATCATTAATGACTGACTACAAAATCACCAATTTAAAGTTTTTCTTTCATTTGAAGGTATACGACTATGAATAAATAATATACTGGTTGATCAAATTTTCCATTATTGAAAGAATATAAACTGTGAGATTTACATTCAATAATTTGAACTTACTTATGATTTTATGGAAGTAAATCCACCAATTTACACTAAATTAGCAATGAATGTTTCTATTATCCACTACTGCTTACATATGTTTCAATAACACACAGTGTCATCATCTGAGCTAAGTTATTTACATTGACAAAGAACGGCTTCATACTATAATGACTATATTTATTAAGTGGAGGGGAATACCATTAGTTACAGAACATTTGAAGAAATATTAAGGAAATGATTAATAATTGGTGAATGATAAATGTCCAGTTGATCATTTAAAACTTCATTATTTTTGTCTTTAACATTTTTGACAATTTTCAATGATTCCAATATATTCAATTCCAAGCCCTTCCGTTCGATATGTAAAATTTCGGGAGCGTGAGTTTAATTATGATTATGTTCGATTAGATGATTAGCAGACGTCGAATCGGTATTTTTCAATCTGTGGCAACATTTTAAGACAGACATTGAACAAACACATGTTAACTCTAATATATTATCAACAAACAATCGAAACTGAAAGCAAATACGTTAATTTAACATACATCGGGAGGCCATCAAACAATATAACAGAATTCCTATCGGAACACAATAAATCAGTTGCAAATAAGACGTTCAATAATTTGCACAGACTCATAGATAATTCTAAGCCAACTAGAAAAACACTAAAAAAATCTGAAGATTGTTTGAAATGTGGGATATCCTATATGCATAATAAGCGACAATTTGTAACATATACGTGAATTTTACAATTTCGCCGAAAATGATACTAGCTTTTGATTTTTAAATGTAATGTAATTGCATTTTTGAATTGTACAAAACATATGAATAAATTCATTATTGACGGAACCAGATCTGAAAAAATTACTTGTATGTCAAAAATTGCCGTTTAATATGTTCATGGGATATATCAAAGAGTTCCACAACTTTGCTGATCGATAGAAAAATTATATCTGGTAAGATTATAGTGAGCGTTTGTATATTTCGGTAGATTTTCGACTTGACAATGACAGGGTGACCACTGCGAGCTCCTCTACTCTGCCTTCTGAATTTCTATTAGAAAAATCGACGAGAATTCCGATGGGCACCGATCTTGGAAATGGAGTGATCGCCCACTTCTCCAAGTTGTAGAGAAGTCAATAATTCATAACCAAACGAAAATTCTCTTCCGAATAAAATCTAAGAGCTTCTGCATTAGCTTGGGAGCTGAATACCAAAGCTATGAAAAGTACTCCAGGAGATCTCGAAGCAGTACTTTATAGATCGTAATTCTGGGAGTAGAGTAACTCCTGGCACGAGATAGGAAACCAAGTTTAAGTCAAACAATTTTCTTAATGAACCTTACACGATCGACCCCTGAGAGGATGCTGGCTGGTATCGAGCATGGATTTTGAGGGCTTCATAGGAATAATTGTTCCTGACATCATTATAATGGATTGCGGTATTCACGTTCCAAGAGAAAATATAACCTTTTGGTTGAATCAAGCTCTAGTAGATTTTGAGATCCTCATCTCAAAATCTTCATTTTTTCCATCGACCTGTCTCTATCTTCCACCTCTCGCTTTAGTGAATGATATATAGGGGGGCTAGAGCAGAAAGCGATATGGAGTGTACATAATTCGCAAAGCTTTGGACTTGACAGGAGGTAACATCCGAATATCAATGATGTGGAGCCTAAATAAAGTTGGTGACAAGACTGGTTGCAGTGGATACCTATTGTTGATGGCCGTTATTTTGGAAAGCACTCCGAGAAATACCATATGGAGTCATTTATCTGAGAGAAAACTAATGACAAATTTGGGGTGTCAAACCATAAGACGAACGTTTCCCGAAAAGGCCTTGGTGTCAGATACGGTCGAGCGCCTTGGAGATATCCAATGATATATCTGGAGATTCTGAATTTTTCTTGATGAATATTCGGCATATTACGTATTACGTAAGCGAGTAAGTTTCACGATTTTCCAGCTCTCTAGATATTGGACGAGCTCGATGTTGCCTGCTTTCTCCATAACATCAGATATCACAGATAGTAGTTCAATGAATCTATAAATGTCAGAAAAGGTTTCATTTAATTTTTCAAGAACTTCTGGCACTTTCGCTGTCTTCCAACTGGAAATAAACACTTAAAGATTGTTTGAAAGGTGAACAATCTGCAAAATACGTTTATACAAAAAAATAGGGAAAAATTCATATGGCTCCATAACTTTTTTTTCTTGGTATTGTGAATGCGTCCAATTGTGCTCTGACGAAATTCATAATGCTCATCATTGTTGGCGATATAAGGAGCCCTTCCCTTGTGGATCCAAGGTGTGATTTATTGTAAAAGTTGCAATTGTTGACTTTTCTATTGAGGTTTCAGTGTGTGTATTCTTGGTCATAGGAGGCAATGAGCTATATGTGAAATTTCTTCCAATTTCTTTGGCATAGCTTTAGAACGAACAGCAACCACCCGGGAATTTGATGAATTTAGATTTTGCATGGTATATATGTCTCTTTGGATGCTTTATTTAGCAAAATGTTCTACTAATGATGAAAAAAAAATTACGACAGACAATAGAATGTTATGAAAGCTGTGGCAAACGACTTGAAAAAATCGAATAAATGGACCTCAATCACATAATTTCAATAGTCTTGATTCAATGGCTATCCGTTTCAGAGGATGTTGCGTCAAATGACCAGCCGCCTTGCTTTTGTGAATTTAGAGCTGCGGAGCGAACACAACATGATTTATTTTGCTTGCTTTCCTAGCATCCAGCCCGGAATGCCTCCTACTGTATAGAGCATCGGAATTATGAGAACGAGTTTTGCTCTGAAAACCATCTTGATGAACTTTAATTTGCTCATAAATATTGTAATTTATTATTTCGGCGGGATTTCGATTTTTCTACCATTACACAGATTATTTAGAATAAATCCGAATCGTGATGGTACACTCAAATGAAAAGATCATTTTATCATAAGTTGTCGTTGAAATGTCACTTATTTGATAATTTTCAGAAAAATATGCAGAAATAAAACATGCAATAATATACAGCGTGTCTCATTCAAAAATTGAAAATTGTGTCACTCCCGGCTAAACTGGATGTTTGAAAATCACTTACATGTCAAAAAGTGTCGCTCAATATGTATATAGGATAATATATTGAATTTGGAACAATAATCTTCGAAAGCAGAAGAGTTACACCCTGTTTGACGTTCTTGGCAACGAATACACTCATCTACAATTTACAAGACTGACAGTTAAGAGTAATGGATAATTGTCACCGTTCAGACTGTCTATGATAGGCAACATATAACCCCAGAATTAGTAAGGTAACGTTTACATCACAATCATCTGATACAATGGCAGTCACTTAAGGACCGTTAACAAGCCATACCATAACATATAGCTATCACTGTCAATTCGAATAAACTTTCACTTGACATAGAGTATCTTTTCATGCCTTTTCACACTTTTATCTGCCTTTACTGATTTGAACTATGCATAAAAATTCTTGAAACTTTGCATATACATACACATACACATTGCGGCGGCTATGCCTTACTCTACGTGTATTAGTTATTTCTGCGGGCTACCCTGCGGACAGGACCTTTTTTTTGCGTAGAGGAGGGGAAATCTTGCATAGACGCCTCGGGTGCCCGTGCCCCCGGGTGTGCCGGATTCCTACCGACTAAAACCCCTCCTCCGTGATTCCGTGAGGTTGGTTCTCCATCCTAAGGGGAGCCCCACAGCACTACGGTCATTATCATTATAGTCCTACTGTATCCTCACTTGTTTCTACCCCCTCATCAGTCCGGTGTATTCTATGAATTTCAGTAGCCTGATATAGGGGATACTTCTGATTTCCTTGGGTGTAGTCTTATCGTCTCCGAGGTACGTCCGATGACCTACCGTGTATGCCGTGTACTGACACAGCACATGCATAGGTGTCTCATCTTCCACGCCGCAACCCCTATAAGTGGGCTGATCTACCAGTCCCATCGTATAGAGGTGTTTGTTGCATGGGGCGTGTCCGGTCAGGAATGCAAGAAGATTCCGTATTTCTTGTCTGCTTGTTTGCTCGTTGCTGCTGGAGATCTCCCATCAGTCGCTTGAAGTGCAACATATGGGGCAGTTCTCTCCAGTAGGCACGGTGCTCTATCTCGAGCCATTTTTGGATTACAGATTTTGCTGTGGCTTGAGAAATGCCACAGGTTGGCTCTGGTCCAATCAGTGGTTTATCCGCCCCCGCGTTAGCGAGTGCGACGGCAGTTTCTGTCCCTTCTCGTTTGGTTTCTTCGGACTTCCAACCGAGTGTTACTCTATTGGGGTTCATTACTAGTGCCGTTAGTTCTTTGACGCAATCAAGTACACATTGTGAGGTGATTGTGTATGACTCCAGTGCCTTGAGCACTGTCAGGTTGCTCACTATGATTGTGATTTGTCTATTCTCATAGGCTCTCTCCCTCATAATTTGAGCACATGTTGTAATTGCAACTATTTTTGCTTGGAATGCTGTCGCAAAAGTCCCTAGGTTCAAAGAAACTCTTTCCCCTTGGTGCGTTTTCTCGACTATTCCAGCACCCGTACTTTTTCCCGTCTTGGTGCCCTCGGTAAGCCATATGGAAATCCCTGGTATCATATGAGGACTGCCCCCAGCGTTCTCCCGCCCATTCACGGTTTTAATCATGAAATGCACGGAAGTGCTGTGAACCTTGATCCTGTCGGATCTCATTCCCAATGGCCCAGGTGATCCAAGCAATCCGAAGATGCTTCAGCCTTTTTGGTCAGCCTTTCCTTGGCAGATAAGATCGAAGCAATACGCTCCTCTTATGGCGTCTGCCTGAACGGCGAGGTGCAGTGGTTCCAACCCCATCAGCATTTCCATAATAGCCGTTGGGGTGCACCTCCTAAGTATGCCAGCCTATGAACTCTGTTCAGTGAATGCTGAGATGCTTGAGTTTTTGTTTTTGGCCATCACACGATGGCGGCGTATGTTGCAATGGGTCTCACTATGGTTGTTCACACCCAGTGTACCATCCGTGGAGTGAGTCCCCAGTTTCTCCCGACTGTACGACGACAAGTCCACAGGGCCCTTATCGCTTTGTTAGCGGTTTTCTCCAGATGCTTCCCAAAGGTCAGCCTTTTATCTAGACTTACCCCAAGGTACTTGACCGTGTCCGTCATCTGCATATTTTTTCCATACAAAATTAAGTCTTGTATGTTTCCAATGTCCCTTCTCTTTGTGAAGGGTACAATGGTTATTTCGAAGGATTCACTTTGAGTCCTTCCTTGTTGCATCATTTATCCACGGTGTTTAGTGCATGCTGCATCAGAGATGCTATTGTGCTCCCAAACTTCCCTTGTACTATAATGACGATGTCATCCGCATATCCGACTACGCAGAATCCTTTGCTCTCAAGGAGTACCAGAAGTTCGTCCACCACCAGACTCCACAGCAGAGGTGACAGTACACCTCCCTGCGGACATCCTTCAGCAACCCGCACCTTCTTTGGAGCGTTCCTTTAGCGCACTTCGTCGCCTGAAAACATTTCTAAGATCGACCATGACCAAGAAACGTTTGATTCATATTTTGATTTTCCACATCCACCAAAGGCACACAGCTCGTTCAAGTGTGCGTGATGTTTTGAAAGAGTTTGCCTCCAGGAATGAGAAAAGGCATTGTATTTTTGGAAAAATTTAACACCACGGTTATTCCATGAATATACACTAGCTGCACTAGCATTGTTCATAAATGTTGTATTTGAACGTTCAAAAAGATTCGAAAAATGTATAATTTATATAATTGAGATTTAATATTTGTATGTATATGTAGTATCATACGTTTGGACACATCTTGTCGAGGAACTGAACTAGCACATTCTTGTACTCTTTTTTTCACTAGCGAAAACTAAGACTGCTATTTTATCAGTTGTACACTCTCTCAGTGCATGGTCACACGTACATCCAATCGATTAATTTATAATTATCACCACAAATAAATTGCTTTCTAAATAAGTAACTTGGACATTATTAGTATTACGTATCACAGTAAATTCATTCTTTAAGATAGTATTCCAACCGAATTGCTGTTTTAAGTCTCACTTTGTTATTGTCTGGTAAAGGTAACTTAGAAAATGCATATCACGCATCAGACGTCAAACCCAAATCTACCATTTTAATGATTTACTCCAATAATAATTGAAAATTTGACTAGAAATATCGAACAGAAGTATCTTCCTTGTGTTAAGCGTTGTATCACTGATTTTCTTTCACGTAGAGGGGAGGGTTGGATCAACATTTCCTCATGAGAACTCATGTGAAAGATACATTTTTTATGCTGTGTCGTCACTTAAGTATGCCTGAAAATAATACTCCTTTATCGTTACAGAAACTAATCATTATAAGACTATATTCACATTGCTCTGGTTTGCACTATATACCCAATAACACCAACTCAAATAGTTTTAACTTGAATAAAATAACTATCATTACTTTAAGCTAGTGAAAACCGAACACTTAATAGTTATGTCATCTTGGTTGAGAATAGATGTTCATCACGTAAATGCTGATTCTATTCAATTTTCAAATGATTTTACTCTTGGTTTATTACCATTTTTAGTACTAACTGGTAAATGAGGATTTCATTATGTATTGGTAAACATTCTTCCTACTAGCCAGTACAAGCACAAGTTTTTATTCTTGATGTCTTATTCTATTCTTTTTTCTTCACATGTTCTCCCTATTTCAGTTTATACAGAAATTCATGATCATATATTTGTATGTTCCTCTATGAGGAATGAATGTTACATGATACACTGGATTTCCGGGTTTTATTCGTCGTGGTAACTTGGTCCAGTACACATCGTCATCCTGCAAAATTCAATCCGGTGGTAGAAACACTAGTTACCAAATCTCAACCATAAAGCCAGAAGCAAGAAGATCAAGGGAGGAATGACATCACTTCACAGCGTAGCAGAAACACTGTTTTTCGAAATGACATATACTGGACACGATGAGAGCATGTAGGAATACAATTACGGAGCCGAGGAGGACCTTTTTATAGCCACTGCGTACTTATCATTACATGTAAAGACTGTGATAAATTATGTATAGGTCAGATTCACCAACGAATCGTAGCGAGAAAAAGGGAACACCTAAGAGCAGTACCTACGGAAAACTGGATTACATCAACTTCAAGTGAGCACGTAAGGACCACAGGACACAACATAGACTTCGACAACAATATGATCTAGCCAACGTAGAAAACAATAAAACAATAAGAATAACCAGATAAGCCATAGAAATATAGAAGAGACTTCATTATTTCAAAACACACAAAATGGTATCCAGGAACTTTCAACATCTTGGACATTACCCAGACAAACAGGATGATTACTAAAGTACGCCAACCATCATCAAACTGCAGGCCAACTAACTTCATGTATCTATGCAGGTACGTAACGCGTCTAAAGAACTCGGAAACATCAGTTCAGTAGATATACCTAGTTCTACCAAATTGTCGTCAAGTCCAGTATAACCACCTGAAAATCCACTATATCATATACGTACGTGTCTAAAATGCACATCAGTCCTTATGATAATATCAATCTGAAAAGCGGTATTGGATTATTGTTTGCTCAATGAAGATTCAAGATGGAGCTCTTCCTATTGAACTCAACTTCGTTATTTCAAACGGAAAGCTATTCTTATTGCGTTTTAGGATATAGCCGTTTTCGAAATATACAGAATTCTTTGAGAATGTTTGCACATTCCTCTTCCTAAAGAGCTAATTCCGTCATTTTTGAATTTTCCGTTATTTTTTTGTAGCCTAAGGAATAAAAACATGGATCAGTTATATGGTATACTTAGTATAGGGTTGGAACATGTAGAAAATCTCTCAAATCTATTTGAATTGACAGGAATATCTATGTTAAGGAATAGTCTGTCACGAATATTATATGATTATCAGTGTATCAGCTCTTTGTCATCTAAACGTTACGTGTCTTGTTGAGGGGCATTGTGTTATCCGTCATAGACAGTCTGGTCTGTGATGATGATTCATTAATGTATAGAACTTCTTGAGAGCAAAGGAGTACCAGAAGTTCGTCCACCACCAGACTCCATAGCAGAGGTGACAGTACACGTCCCTGCGGACATCCTTCAGCGACCCGCACCTTCTTTTCGACCTCACTGAGAGTTCCTATGACTGTCCTGCATCGGAGTATGTTGTGGATCCATCTGCACAGCAGATCTTCCACCCCTCGCTCTCGCGTTGCTCGGGCTGTTGATTCGAATGAGGTGTTGTCAAAAGCTCCCTCTATGTCCAGAAAGCTCGCTAGCTCAATTTCTTTGCATTCCCGCGATTTTTCTGCTCTCTGCGGATAGGACCTAGTAATATATTGAATGCAAATACCACTGACAGACTCGACTCATCACGGTATCTCCGAAACTATAAAGCAGGTTTCATTACGTCCTAGGCACCCGCTAAGAACATATTTTTTGGAACCTAATACGAAACGGAATAAGGAAGATTTTATATATTTTTGTTGACAGCTAACATAATCACGTACAGTTTAGATGACATACAGTTCTATATATTAATGAATCATTATCACAGACTAGACTGTCTATGACGGACAACACAATGCCCCTCAACAAGACACGTAACGTTTAGATGACAAAGAGCTGATACACTGATGATCATATAATGTCCGTGACAGACTATTCCTTAACATAGATATTCCTGTCAATTCAAATAGATTTGAGAGATTTTCTACATGTTTTAACCCTATACTAAGTATACCATATAAATGATCCATGTTTTTATTCCTGAGGCTACAAAACAATAACGGAATATTCAAAAATGACGAAGTTAGCTCTTTAGGAAGAGGAATGTGCAAGCTCAAACATTCTCAAAGAATTCTGTATATTTTGAAAACGGCTATATCCAAAAACGCAATAAAAATAGCTTTTCAAGTGAAATAACGAAGTTGAGTTCAATAGGAAGAACCCCATCTTGAATCTTCATTGAGCAAAAAATAATCCATTACCGCTTTGTGCCTACAAATTTTCAGATTGATATTATCATAAGGACTGAATATACTTCTGATGTGCATTTTAGACAAGTACGTATATGATATAGTGGATTTTCAGGTGGTTATACTGGACTTGACGACGTTTTGGTGGAACTAGGTATATCTACTGAACTGATGTTTCCGAGTTCTTTAGACGCGTTACGTACCTGCATAGATACATGAAGGATCACTCCTAGGTGATTTTCATCGTTAGTTGGCCTGCAGTTTGATGATGGTCGGCGTACTGTAGTAATCATCCTGTTTGTCAGGGCAGTGTCCAAGATGTTGAAAGTTCCTGGATACCTTTTTGTGTGTTTTGAAATAATGATGTCTCTTCTATATTTCTATAGCTTATCTGGTTATTCTTATTGTTTTATTGTTTTCGACGTTGGCTAGATCATATTGTTGTGCCCTGTGGTCCTTACGTGCTTACTTGAAGTTGATGTAGTCCAGTTTTCCGTAGGTACTACTCTTAGGTGTTCTCCTTTTCTCGCTACGATTCGTTGGTGAATCTGACCTATACATAATTTATCACAGTCTTTACATGTAATGATAAGTACGCAGTGGCTATGAGAAGGTCCTCCTCCTTTCCGTAATTGTATTCCTACATGCTCTCATCGTGTCCAGTATATGTCATTTCGAAAAACAGTTTTTCTGCTACGCTGTGAAGTGATGTCATCCCTCCCTTGATCCTCTTGAGATCGCTTTATGGTTGAGATTTGGTAAGTTACCACGGAGAATAAAACCCAGAAATCCAGTGTATCATCTAACGTTCATTCCTCATAGAGGAACATATGATCATGAATTTCTGTATAAACTGAAATAGGAAGAACATGTGAAGAAAAAAGAATAGAATTATACATCAAGAATAGAAACTTGTGCTTGTACTGGTTAGTAGGAAGAATGTTTACCAATACATAATGAAATCCTCATTTACTAATTAGTACTGAAAATGGTAATGAACCAAGAGTTAAACCATTTGAAAATTAAATAGAATCAGCATTTACGTGATGAATAATCTATTATCAACCAAGATGAAATAACTATCAAGTGTTCGGTTTTCACTAGCTTAAAGTAATAATAGTTATTTTATTCAAGTTAAAACTATTTGAGTTGGTGTTATTGGGTATATAGTGCAAACCAGAGCAATGTGAATATAGTAGTATAATGACTAGTTTCAACGATAAAAGAATATTATTTTCAGGCATACTTAATTGACGACACAGCATAAAAAATTTACCTTTGACATGAGTTCTCATGAGGAAATGTTGATCCAACCCTACCCTCTACGTGGAAGAAAATCAGTGATGAGAATCTATTTTTTGAAATTTCTCACAACGCTTAACACAAAGAAGATACTTCTGTTCGATATTTCTAGTCAAATTTTTAATTGTTATTGGAATAAATCATTAAAATGGTAGATTTGGGTTTGACGTCTGATGCGTGACATGCATTTTCTAAGTTATCTTTACGAGACAATAACACAGTGAGACTTAAAACAGCAATTCGGTTGGAATACTATCTTAAAGAATGAATTTACTGTAATACTTAATACTAATAATGTCCAAGTTACTTATTTAGAAAGCGATTTATTTGTGGTGATAATTATAGATTAATCGATTGAATGTACGTGTGACCATGCACTGAGAGAGTGTACAACTGATATAATAGCAGCCTTAGTTCTCGCTAGTGAAAAAAAGAGTACAAGAATGTGCTAGTTCAGTTCCTCGACAAGATGTGTCCAAACGTTTTGATTATATTATCTGTTATTCAAATATTCGGTCTTTTCTTCCACAAGACTCTCAATCACAGAGGCGTAGGAACCAAAATTTTTTTCGGGGTGGGGGAGGTGGAGGTGCAAAATCTATCGATAGTATTTAAATAAATTTAAATACTGCATGTCCTCTTGAAGCACGTTATATTGCAAATAAATATGATATTACATATATATACAAATATTAAATCTCAATTACATAAATTATACATTTTTCGAATGTTTTTGAACGTTCAAATACAACATTTATGAACAATGCTAATGCAACTAGTGTATATTATTAAACCCCATTTCGAATATTGCCCTACCTTATTGTATGTTTTTGACCTAAATAAAATAAGATCACTACAGAAACTACAAAACCGTGCAATGAGAACTACCTTGAGATGTAACAGACATACACCAATTGCATTAATGTTAGAAACACTACAATGGATATCAATAGAAAATAGACACATTTACCTAACAGTAAGTTATATCTTTAAATTGCTACATAATCTTCTTCCACCATATTTTCATAAATTTATAACTTTCAATAATCAAATCTATCAACATGATACCAGAAGTAAACATAACTTACATGTCACTAACCAATCCAAAGCATACAATACTAAAACCTTAATGTTCAAGGGATTCATTGCCTACAACAATTTTCCAAATGAAATAAAGGGCTCAGAAACCCTCCAACAGTTTAAAACGAAAATGATAAACTATCTACTTCAAAAGCAAAATTGTTTTATTAGCCGTATTTGCCATGTGTAATAAGTTATAAATGTCATATGTATCTTCTCTAAAACTGTATGTGAATATTGGGATTACTTACGTGAATATATATATTTGTAGATATATATAATATGTTATAATTAATTAAATACCTTATTATTTATTTTTCTCTGTAGCATAACAATACTTATTAGTTTGAGTTACTATTAGGAAATAATTTATCATATACTTCATGTATAATTATTTCTTTTTCTTTTTTTTTTTTTTGTAAATGTACATTAGGACTACCTATTTCAAATAAAGATTATTATTATTATATTCATGGAATAACCATGGTGTTAAATTTTTTCAAAAATACGATGCCTCTTCTCATTTCTGGAGGCAAACTCTTTCAAAACATCACGCACACTTGAACGAGCTGTGTGCCTTTGGTGGATGTGGAAAATCAAAATATGAATCAAACGTTTCTTGGTCATGGTCGATCTTAAATATTTTTCAGGCGACGAAGTGCGCTGAAGGAACGCTCCAATGATGCAGCAGAACCAGGAATATGTCATGATGAGAATCAAGCATTATATTAATCGCTAAAGAAGAGCTTTCGTAGTCGCAAATTCCTTGCCAAGCTTCTCCACAAAACCGGCACATGAGGTTGGAACTTCTGATAAATTATTCAACAACTGGAGCTGGGTTTGTAGATCAGGGACATCAAGAACTTCGGCAAATATGCCGAATCTTTTCTCAAGAAAGTCAACACGGAGAACACTTCCATGGAGCTCGTGAAGAAGGATGTTTTCTAGCATCGACAACATGTGGTAAACCTGTTGGTCAGATCGATGTTTTAAGGCTGTCGTCAAGATATGTATCATCTCGTAATATTCCTTGCGGAATACGTCTTTAGGCTGAAGGTGCGCTGAATTCGAAGGAGTGTTTGTCTGCTCCAAACGTCGAGGTATCTTTCTGGGTCTGGGTTGTTCTGGTGGTTTGAGTTCTAACTCCGTTGCCGCTCGTTATACGCTGTCAAAAGTTTCGTCAATGATTTTCAGTGCTCATACTCTCCACTCTTTTGATGACTAAGTCTACAACTTGTTTAGCACCAGTGGCGGTTCCTCCAATGTCCGAGCTTTTTGAATGCATTTCCAGGATTAAATATTAAAAATGTTCAAATATAGCCAAAATTTCTCGTTTCAGAGTTTTTGGGGTCGCTGAACACGATTCCGGTACCAGAGTTGAACCACGACGTGCCTGGGGCTCAGGACATCCTGTCACTATCGTCGTCTCCAGGGAATATGCAGAAATACCTTCTGCAAAGGAATGAAATCTGTTAGGGAGGTTCTCTTGAGTATACGAGTCATGACCATGATACTCAAAAGTAACATGCTGGTTCATTAATATGCTTTGAATTTTGATTAAATTTGAATCTCGGGGGTTTTTGGGATCACTGAACATGTTTCCGATGCCAGATTTGAACAACGACGCACCTGGTGCTCAGGGCGTCCTGGTACTAATGTCATCTCCAGGAAATTCGTGAAATCATGTTTTGAAATGGGATGAAACTTGTGAGGGAGTTCCTTTTGAGGTTGGTGGTTGTGACCATGACCTTCAATAGTCACCTAGTGGTCAGGATACCGTGATGACCTAGGCCACCCAGATAGCACAAGTACGTCTCATGAACGTCCTTAAGACTTTCGCTTCGGATATTGAAGATGTCCTAGGGACGTCCATTTTCCGTACGGCGGACGTCCTATGGACATCCTATGGATATACGATGTTACAAAACCAGATGTCCATAGGACGTTCGATTTGAGTCTATTTTAGGTCTACACAGGACCTTCATCGTAAAAACAGTTAATTCGCAATAAAATTGTAGAAAATAATTTTTTTGTGATTTCATTACAGTAGTCATTCGTTTGGAAAATAGTCATACGAAAACAGCAATTTTTTTATCATTACAGTAGTCATTCGTTTGGAAAATAGTCATACGAAAACAACAATTTTTTTATCATTACAGTAGTAATTCGTTTGGAAAATAGTCATACGAAAACAACAATTTTTTTATCAACACACTGTTCAAGCAAATATTGGTGTTATGAGGAAAATAAATAGTTAATTTGTCTTTCATAACTTTTTGTGAACAGATACTCATATTCATAAACATTATTGGTAGTTCAATAAAAACTGAAAAATAGGACAGTGCAAATAAAAAGGTAATATGGATCAAAATGTTATATATTATTCATGTAAGTAAACTAAAACATGAATTATGTTCAACACCTCATCACCTCATCTTAAAATTTCTTATTTTGGTCGACGTTCAGACACCCAGAACTTGCTTGAGCCACAGTTGAATTGAAGTTTCTATCGATTTGTAATTTGGCGACAATCCTGCTTCATCAACCTTGAACAACAGGCCAGTTAATAAATTGTATAGTGTTTTATTCATTGCTCAGTGGGAGAAAAGCTCATTAATAATGACTGAATAGAAGAAAAATAAACTAAATATAAAAAATAATTCCTTTGGTAGAGTGTGATGTAGGTTATTCTGTTAGTGTCGATTAAAAAGCTTGCCACGCAAAACTTTCAGTTGGAATACAAACAAATAGGTTATCTTTAGAGACAAGCTATTGTCTGTCACTCAGAGAATAACCTACATTATACATCTAAATAAATTATTTTTATTTTTTAGTGCAATATGAGCTTGCTTTTTATACTTTTAATTTTATTCAAGTCCTTGAGCAAAATTTATAGGAGTAATGTAATTCATAATATTCGACCCCAAAAACCCTCACATACCAATTTTCAATGGAATAGAATCCGACCATAATCAAAAAAATCACCATGTGAATTTGTGAACTTTGACAGAAAAATCATATAATCTTTGACTCAGAACTGTTTTTGGAGGTGTTGCTCCATCGTTTTTGCTTCTCCTCTGAAAGGTATATTATATTATTCTTCTCTAGTTACCTCCAAATACAACGTTATTTGATATCTACAACAGCACATTCATCATCTACACTATTTTGCACTTGAATTTTTTTACTCACTTTTCGAAAGATCCCAAGTGTTTCCTTTCCTGTTGACACGGTGCTTTTTACTGCCTTGAATGGATTTTATCGTGAACAACACGTAGATGCGGTAAACGTAAAATATCTTATTCTGCGATTCTGACAAAACTATCGAAAGAAAAGACGCTAAATGAATAGCAACTGCTAAATCTAAGTAGCTAAATGGAAAATGACCTGGATCTACTCGTAATAGTCGGAACTCGTAATGTACTGTGATTGGTCGTGAGGCAACCGCATGACAACGTAGCAACAAAATAATACAGTGTCAGTTGTAATGATGGTAGTTTTCATTAGAGCAAAACATTTTTTTATTTCATATTTTTGTTGTGATGGTTTACCGTCAAAAGATATTATAGAAAATATTTATAAATTTTTTAACAGAAAATATTTTTTTTTTTGAGTAGATGGATATATAATATAGTAATTAAATTCACAGTTCACGTATTTTTCATTTTATTTATATCATAATTCATTCAAATAGATCTGTAAAAATCAATCTTACAAATATTCATGCAAAAATATTTTTCAACTTTCTGGAACAATAAAGACAGTCGTACCTCTAATGGACGTACCAAAACCGTACATGTTCGGACATCTGTTTCTGGACGTCTTAAAGACGTCCTATCAATAGCTTGGGACATTCGGACCAAAAATGGACATAAACTGGACGTCCCTAAAACGTCCTGTGCTATCTGGGCATTTCCATGGATTTTTTTTTAAATCGCTCTGAAATGCAACCAAATTCGTCTGCCGGGTTTTTTTTTGGGGCTGTTGAACACGATTCCGGTGGAAATTAATTTTAAATTTCTTTGCCGTTTCCGACTTCCTTTAATTGACCAATATAGATAAAGAGGTTCGAGTGTTACTATATGGTTATTGTTTATTTTTCTGCACAGTAATAAAAAACATTGTTATTGAAAAATTCAACATTTTTGTCATTAAAATGGAAAATATTTCATTATTCTTTGTTGTCGGTATCACAGATCTGTTCACCAGATGATTCGATGATTGACGAATTTGGTTTTATTTCAGAGCATATTAAAAAAAATACTAGGAAAAGACCCAGATATTCAGAATATCCTGACCACCAGGTGACTATTGAGTGTCTTCGTTCTGACCGGTATGCTCAATAGAGCCTCCCTAACAGGTTTCATTTCTTTTCAGAAGGTATTTCTGCGAATTTCCTGAAGACGACGATATTATCAAGACGTTCTGAGCCCCAGGTGCGTCGTTTTCCAAATCTGGCACCGGAATCGTAATCAGCGACTCAAAAAACTCTTTCTTTCTAATGTTTATAGATTCAACGGACACTATCTGTGATATCTGATGGAGAAAGCATGTAACATCGAACTCGTCCAATATCTATAGATCTAGGTAACCGTGAACGACAGAGAATATGGCTACCATCACCAGAAATCAACAGGACACTTTGCTCCTCGCCTACGTAGTAGTTGTTCAGTCTAAATATAAGAAAATATATCATCTGGATATCTTAAAAATGTTTTGAAACTATTTGAAAAGATTTTTCGGTTCAGTTTATGACTACTCCTGTACCATTCTTACTTGTTAAAACGAATCTATTAACACAAATTTCTACGGCGATATCTTCCCAAACAGAATGAAAAAACTCACTGGGTTTTCTGGAATTTTCTCATCGTAATTGATGACTATATCACTTTCCACAATTGTAACATTGTTACTTCAACTGGAAATAATCTAATTTATAATTGGGCCCTGAGCATTAAACCCAGCGCATATCATGAACTGATCACATCAGACCAAGTTTCTAGTCTAATTTCATAACACAATGGTAAACTCCTCTGAGGTGAAACTATTTTTATCGTCATGCTAGAATATGATACGTACAAGTAACCACAATATGTCACATTGTTATATTAAGTAATTACAATCGAATTTGCATTCGAATTCCAGGGCATTTCTTGACATCAACATAAGCACAAGTTTGTGATTACGAGTAAACATATTTTAATTTAAATGAAGAAAATACTCGGTTTCTCAACAGAAATGTCTTATGTCTTCAGAGTTTTATCCCAGTATTTAATTTCAGTATCATAATTTTGTAATCCATAATGATTTGAGTCCTTATTTTATCCAATGAATTTTTGATTGATGATAAATTGCATGAATATCTGAGAAATGTCGATAGTAAATTTCATGAGTTCACCGCATTTGAACAAAAATCATCCTAGTATTCACAGATGAATTGTAATTGGAGATGAATTGGAATGAGAACAGAATCAGAAAACCAGCTTTTGAATAGAAACCAACGAGCGTTTTATATTGCTAAACTTCAAACAGAAATAAATAAGTACCTACATAGGTAAAGTTTGAATCTCCATTGCACGTAGCTTATTTGAGTTAAAAACAAAAATACACTCAGTAATTTACCAGACCGAACTTTTAAGTTGTTTAGGAAGCTTTCTGTAAAAGTTACAGTGCATTAACTTTTTCATGTTCTAATTTATTTTGTAGAAAAATACACGAAAACCCACTATAATCACTTCGCGATGCTTTGATACCTAATACGGATTAAAGATTTATGGTCTGCTTCCTTCTGTGCATTAGTTAGAACCGTGGATATCTTACTTTCTGAAGTACTTCGGTTCTATGTTTCCATAAATTGGGTATACGAAATTAATTATTATGTTAATCATTAGTAATTCCTGAGGACAAAATTTGGTTGGAAGAACAGTTGCGATGTTAGAATAAGAAAATAACAAGAAATTGTATGAAAATTATTTGCGGTATAAAAATCATTTATATCTGTTATTAGAGTTTCTTCACCGTACTTTGATGAAAAATAATAAGTAGTGTAGTGAATATTATCCACCAATTTTGTTTATTTGGTTTGAAAAATAATCATGGGATCATTAAAAATGATGCATGTCTAGTTGTAGTATGAATAACCTACCCTAAATGATTCTATTAGAGCTCCACAACATATCAGATGGCTGAATCTGCTGTTCATAATGAAATAAATAATAGTAGGAGTATTATTGTACAAGCATGTTATTCCAAACAACATACGCTGTGATAAATTCTCATTCGTCAGTTGTAATTTAGTCGTTCATTAATAAACCTGAATCTATATTTCTCTTCAGAATAGGTAACTACAAATTATTCGAATTGGCAGAATTTGAACAATTGAATAGAATCAGCCATTACGTGATGAAAATCCAATATCAACTTTATATAAAACATGTATTAAAAGTTCGATATTCACAAGCTTATTGAGAATATGACTATAGTTTCGTTACCACCGTAGCTTCTTCAAACGTATTACAAAGTACTTTGTAAGCAGCTTATGTTTCCTTAGTATACCATGTTTAACAATATGTGTATATCGTTCATCAGGAGCAGATTTGAATATCTGTTTATTTTGCATGAATTTGATTCTTGACAGATTATTTGTGAAGAAAAAGTTTGTTATCATTCTGAAAGACTTTAATATCGATTTTTGTGGAGGGGGGCATAGATGAAAGTCAGCTTATTAGTTTACTTGATTCCTACTTGATGAATATTATCATAAATAAACATAGGCGAGTCACTGCTACCACCACAGTCTTATATTGATAATATAATCACAAATATTCCATTAAAGTATAAGTCAGAAATGCTACAGTCACTCATCTCCAATCATATGGCACAAGCTATAATTATTTTTACGAATAGTGCTGTTAAAATCAATTATGATTATGCTAGGGCATTCAGTCATGCAAATATCAATGAATTTTTGACAGCACTTGCCCCAGAAAGTTGAAATAATATTTACGAGAAGGCGAACGTATATGATGAATGTGATATATTGTTGAATATAATTCAAAATTTGTGTAATAGAAATTTTCCAGTAAAACAGATAAAATTGCGACCGCAACAAAAATCGGACTGGTTTACCCCACAACTGAAGTCTATGAAGGATAATTTGAGGTTACTCTATGATTAGTCCAAGAAATAGACAGAAATGCGTGCAGAAATTAATACCTGGAAAAAAAAATATGAGCGTATAGGAAATTGAATTTGAAGGTGAGTTTCTAGTTAATGCAACTCGATCAGAAATGACCTAAAAAATTGGCAAACTTGCAAAAAGCGGTTTTTCTCAAATAATTAAAAAACTATAGCTCGGATCGGAAAAAGTTGAATGAGAAAGTTCTAGGTATCAAATAGATCTATCGATTGATCCCATAATAATTATCAATATCTCTCATACTTTCCTTATTTATATTATTTTCGAACTGTGCGTAATAATGCAATAAATATCGTGAACTTAAGCAAGCACGTATGTTTATAATAGGTGGACTGTGTAATAAGCTGATGTAAGCAAAACAAAAGCATGAAAATGATTGTCATATTGAACATATGGTAGATCATTCACATGCACTTGGAAAAGCCGTGCTTTAAGATACAACGTACCAACGGGGGGGAATATGATGTGTTCTCCAGAGAATAGATATATAGTAATGATAAGCAAGCATAAGTTAGTTCATATAGTTAGAAACAAAGTTCCTAATACTCCACCGGAATTAGCATAGCACTTGAGATCGAAGTAAATAGTACAGCAATGTGACCTCTACCAAACGGAAGGTAATTACATGCGAAATAAATGTGTGAACACCGGAAGTAAACAAAAGGGTAATTTCCGAGAAATAGATGTATATACAGGTGTCCCAGACTTTAGTAGCAGAAATTTAACAGACGATAGAAAATTTGATTTTGAGAAAGAAAGTTCCTATTAACATATATGCACACAGCCTTAATTTTTGAGATAGGGTTTTGTATTTTATAGAAAATTCCTCAATTTTATTTGTATCTCCGAAGCTAATTAAGATGTCTCAATGAAATTTGATACCGTGAATGCTTAGATAGGGTACCACATCTGCACATAATTTGAGACCGGTATTACTTCCAGTGGCGTAGATATAGGTATTCAATAACAATGAATTGTCCCTATTAAGGCTACTTTTCAGGAACAAACTTCGATGCAGAATTTAAATCGAAACAAATGACTTGATATTTCTTCGTACCTGGCACCATTTCGAAGCAAATTCAATTTTTGTGATTAATTACCACTGCCAATAATACACAAAATTTAGAAAATTTATCATGTTAACTCTTGTTGTTGAACTTCTATAAATTAAAGTTCATTGTAGTTATCTGGTTCAAACATTATTGGAAATAAGAATTTTTATGCGGTATTTCTTTGTAATAGGGTCTGGTGGCTCAGTGGTATAAGGAATCAATCTTATAATCACTGTGGCTGCTGGCCGCGGGTTCGAATCCTGCGACTGCGGAATTTTTCCGATGGCCCGTAGAAGAGGTATATATATTAATTTCAAACTACGTGGCAAATGACCTGGTCAATGCCAAACCAATTGAATTGTGATTGATTGAAGAATTGTTAATAATATTAGCGGTTCTTTAATTAATCAAGATTCAACTTAAGAAAAAAAAATCCTTTGTAATATATCGCTTTAAAGATTAAAGAGGTTCATTTCAAAGTTTATTTCAAATTATGTCCAAATTACATTGTCCACCAACAAGAGTTAGCAAGACAAATTTGGTGAATGTTCTGTACTATTAGTAGTGGTAATTAAGTCACATAAATCAAATTTGCCTTGAGACGGTGCCAGGTACAAAGAAATATCGAGGGACCTTCTTTGTTCAGATTCAAATTCTGCAGTCTGTTCCTAAAGAGTACTTTTACAGGGTGATAACAGTTTCTGGGTTAATTTATTGTTATTAAATATCTATATCTACGCCACTGGAAAATTTCTCAATTCTGTATAAAACTCAAAACCCTTTATATCAAAAATTAAGCGTCTGGGCATAAAAGTTAATAGATTTTTTTTTGTCAAAATCAAATTTTCTATCTACTGTTAAAGTTATGCTACTAAGACCTGGGACATCCTGTATATACATCTATTTCTCGGGAATCACCTTTTTTTTTTACTTCCGATTTTCACACATTTATTTCGCATTTCAATTTGGTATAGATCACATTGCACTACTATTTACTTCGACCAAAGGCCTTTCTCTTGTATACTTCCGGTGGACTAAGGTGGTGGTGGTATTAGATAGTACCGTTAGTTCATAGACATGGCTGTTATCATCTAGTTTGTAACAGAGCTTACACAGCTATACTACTGTACAATGTAGTACATCACATTTTGCACTCAAGTGTTGCATTCCAATCACATTTTCCTATGTCCAAGTTCTCTACGGAACTTCTTCTATAAACCAGCTAATGAACCTATTTTCGGTTAAGACATGGCGTTCCAAATGGAGAACCCTTGCTCCGATATGACACAATGATGAAAAATTGAGTAAAACATATTTTCTGAACGCCAAGCCGTATTATTTACCATGAGAATGTTCTTAGAATAACAAACTGTTTGATGATAAGGTTTCTATATAGTTAAAAGTTCTTAGGAGCGTATTACATTTATAATATCGTGACATATCTGCAGGTAATGTTATTAAAAAATCTAAAGTGTCTGAGTAGAAGACATTGAAGCTAAATAAATTATTTTGGAATATTTTCGAAATAAGAAAATAGAAGTTATCTTGGAAACATTATTTTCACAGATGGGACAGCGTTCACTACCAATGGTGTGGTGTCGTCTCAGAATATAAGATATTTGAGCAGTGATAACCGTAAGTGAAGAGTATCAAAAGGTTGTATCCACCAAAAGTTAGTGTGTTTTGTGGAAATTCGAAACATAGGGTCATTGGACCCTTCTCATTCCATCATTCGTTGAACGGCGGAAAGTACTTACGGCTTATAAATGTTCCATTGTGAGGTGAATTATAAGATACTAGCAACCCGCGCGGAATTCCGCTAGAATAAAAAGTCACGCTCATTATTTCGCTATATTTATTCAAAGTGATAATAAATTTGTCTTAAAAGTAAATCAAATATTAGGTTGTAATCATATACAAAATGCGATAGTCAAAAATAAATGTACAAATATTTACAATTTTCAGCTCTTAATAGAAATTGAAATTATGATTTGTATATAAAATTTACAAAATTTCATTATACAAAGGATTTTTAGTAGAAATTGAATTATCAGATAGACGATTGTTTTCGTCCATTCATATTCTAAAAAATAAATAAAAATAATCAATAAAAACATGTCGCATACCCCGTTATATACTACTTACTCAAAAAAGAAAAATTACTTCAATCTAGTGAAATGTAGATTATTTTTCTATTTTTTTTAAATTCCTAGATCCCTCTGCTGCGGTCAAGCCACATGGTGCAGAGGATCTCAACAACAACTTAAAAACAACCTTTATTCTGTCACTTAAAAGTGATCAGAAGTTTACATCAAACCTATGCGAGTAGTAAAAAACTGGTACAGCCACTTTACATAAATTTTTCTTAGTAATTTTTTGCTCACTTCCTTTTACGATGCGCTCAATTTTAATATGCTGAATTCATATATGTCTTTAAATTAATTTTTAGCGAAAATTCAAAGGAAATAAATTAAAAAATAAAATTCAAAAATTCAAAAAAAATTTACTAAATTTTCTGAGTAATTTTTGTATGCTGAATCCAAAGGTCAGCGAAAATCAAAAATCGAAAAGCGTTCGTAACGTGTTGAGCCCATGACCTTTCGATTCATGTATTGCATGTGCATGTCAGTCCAACGTTCTAGGAGGAGTAATGCTTACAGTAGCGTGATATATACATATATTCATAACACTACTGGTGTCGTAAAGAAGCCTAATCAACATTCCCCCCAATAAATTGATCGGAAGAAGTTTCCACTGGAGCAATGGTCGCCCAAGTCCCCTGACCAGAGGGAAATATAAAACCTAAAGTTTATGTTAATCGATCCCAAACATGGGGTGATTTATGCAATAGAATACAACCAACCTCTCTATAAATCACATCAACGATTGAGAAATATTTCACAAAATGAGGAGAAACAATTTTTGCAGAAATGCATTCGAATAGGGTGGCTCGGTTGAAGTCAGCAAAATTCAAACTAAAATTAAATACATTTTGGTTGCAAATCTTACAATTGTTGAATACAGTATATCTGCAAACTTGCTACCTTATGCACGATATTTGCAAAACTCTACTATTTACAAATTTTCACCATCGAAAAATGGCGAAACTTCTGCAAATTAGACAGAATGTTACATTTACTAATAAATGATAACGCGTGAACTTGCAACTTCATGCGTGTCACAGAACTTTGTTTGGATTGCAGAAATAGCAGAAATGTAAATGGAAACAGTTCAGCTTTCTCCAGCGATGGAAAGAGTGAAATCTGGTCTGACTACATTTCCGTATATCAGAAACGGTTGCAAATTGGAATGGTTCTATTAAATATTCAATTAACACTATTACCTGTTTATCAATTTTTGACATAAAACCTTATTCTTCCGTATCGCACATGATGTTGGAAAACCGCAGATATACTATGATGGATGATTGTAAGATTTTCAACCGAAATTTGAAACTTTTGGTATACCTATTGAAACAACATTTTGTTTGAGAAAATTATATGTATTGAAAAAAGATGTATTCAGTATAGCACAGGTTCGCAAATTTATCGGCATCTTCGGAGCATGTTTTGTAGTAGAGTAGATCACGCATATTATAAATGTTTTCTTTATTCTCTTTCTAGTATCTAATAAATATTTTTAAGCGGTATCAATCTTCAGATTTTTATTACCAACTTCCGAACTAAAACCTAGTGCATCGATCCTCGGTTAGAGACTGGATATGAATACTAGTTGATACCGATAATTGATTTCATTTCAATCACAAGTAATGCAAGATAATGAAGTTTACTCAGAGCTCCATCAACACGTCGAGAACAGAGAACGCTTAGTACATTGCACCCATCTTCATGCTGACATACCTAATCCATCACTTGCCAATCAGATAAAGCAACATTACATGTGCCGTTAAGTACTCCTACTTACTATTCCCTATTCCAGAGAAAGGTTTTCCCGGCTGTTATATAACGTTCATTCGCGATTGAAATCGAAAGCAATTGCGAATCAAATAGATCAACCTGTATTATCTAGTGGAACTATTAGACTCAATTCTAATTTTCAATTTGCATAATCTCTAAAATCAATTGTTTAACTTTTATTTTCAATTTTTTTCAAATATTAAAAGTGATTGACCCATACCTTTATTTAGTGCAGCGGATGAATTCTTTCGCATATTTATGATCATTTAATATTTAGTATTGGCAGTTCGGTAGAAATATCGCTGTCTTGAGAGTTCATAATCAGAATGCACGAAATTT
Organism: Endomychus coccineus; assembly: GCA_958510875.1. Lineage (NCBI taxonomy): Eukaryota > Metazoa > Arthropoda > Insecta > Coleoptera > Endomychidae > Endomychus > Endomychus coccineus. Next base: position 217,899,307 of record OY294067.1, read on the forward strand.
CTGAATTTGGTATTATAAAGTATGTAAATTGGAGAGAACAATCATTGAGTTATTAGTGGGGAAACGATTCTAACATTTCAGGTTCCATAATTTGATTCAATGATGAAACAAACATATAATAATCGAATACACTTTTCTTTCAAATGAATTTAACCTCAAAGGAAAACATTTTGATAGGTAATATACATTAAAACCTCTATTTTCGGCCACCTATCAAGAGTTTTTTTTGGAATGAGTGAATTGTAGTAACACTAAAATAAAGCAGTATATGAAAGTGTTATCTAGCTCCATGTTGTGGTTACCATGAAATACGAAAATTCTTTCATAAACGTTTCGACTCGTGAGTAGATCGACCATATTAAAAAATTATTGACAGAACCTTAGAAGAGATATTCATACCTCAGCTTTCACAAGTATAACAAAGTGTGTTATCGATAATTATGTTTTTCTCTGATAGGTCCTGGGTGAACAAAAAAAATTCAAGTTTATTGTAGATGAAATAATTCTAACATTTCAGCTTTAATAATTTAATTCAATAAAGAAACGAACGTAATAATCAAATAGACTTTTATTTTGAATGAATTCAGCCTCAAAGGAAAACATTTTAATAGGTATTATACATCAAAACCACCTCTCAAAAGCGGCCACCTTTAAAAATTGTCAGTTTTCGAACTCCTAGTTCCAGTCTTATGAGAATACCTATTATAATGACCCTTCTACTTGCGGCATCCCCAGAAAAGTAGCCAGGGTTACCAAAGCCGGTATTTCTTAGAAAGAATACGTGCAATTACACTCCTATTATCGGTCACAGAACAGATTATTGCAATAAAAGAGCTGCTCGTAAATAAATAGTATTGGCCGGAAACTTTTGTCACAATGGGATTTACTCAGATAGTTTCATTGCTGTCATTAAGTCGGTACCGTTTATCATGAAAACGATTTTACGTGTACATTTCACCTGCATATTGTTTGAATTGTTAGTTCCTGTTCCACCGTGGTGTCTGTCTTTTGCATTCAGCGATAAACAATTATTATTGCAGCTATTACTACATAATATCAAGTCGGTGAAAAGCGAACGCTTGTCTCTAAATGACTAAATTGACATTATTGTTGAAAATGCAAAGTTCAGTATCTGGCTGAAAAATGTGATGTTGGAAGGATTCAAGTTAACGACATCATAAAAAATAAACATGAATTGAAGAAACTCTTTGAAGAAGGTCCTAATACCTAGCCATATCTGGACCTTGAATAAAAGAATAAGCTTTGGAAGTAGTCGAAAGTTTAAAAGTTGCAGATTTTGAAGCTTCAAATGGATTGCTGGAAAAAAGTTATCAACGACAAAATATAACTTTCAAAACAGTTTGTGGTGAATCAGCAGATAATGACATGAACTTTGTTGAAGCCTGCAAAGGAAAACTGCAGCTGATATTGAAGGATTATTCTCGAAAAGATGTATAGAAACCTACGAAACTGGCCTGTTCTATCTTTCAATGCCTAACAAGACGTTCGCGTCAAAACGTGATTAGTGTACTGTTAAGAAGGCTGAAAAACAACGAGTTACCATTTTATTTTGCACCAATTTGGAAGGTAGCAAGAGAAAACCAGTTGATAATAGCTTATCCTAATACCTAGCCATATCTGGACCTTAAATAAAATAACAAGCTTTGGAAGTAGTCAAAAGTTTAAAAGTTGCAGATTTTGAAGCTTCGGATTGTTGGAAAAAAGTTATCAACGACAAAATATAACTTTCAAAACAGTTTGTGGTGAATCAGCCGATAATGACATGAACTTTGTTGAAGCCTCCAAAGGAAAACTGCAGCTGATATTGAAGGATTATTCTCGAAAAGATGTATAGAAACCTACGAAACTGGCCTGTTTTATCTTTCAATGCCTAACAAGACGTTCGCATCAAAACGTGATTAGTGTACTGTTAAGAAGGCTGAAAAACAACGAGTTACCATTTTATTTTGCTCCAATATGGAAGGTGGCAAGAGAAAACCAATTGATAATTGCTAATCCTAATACCTAGCCATATCTGGACCTTAAATAAAATAATAAGCTTTGGAAGTAGTCAAAAGTTTAAAAGTTGCAGATTTTGAAGCTTCGGATTGTTGGAAAAAAGTTATCAACGACAGAATATAACTTTCAAAACAGTTTGTAGTGAATCAGCCGATAATGACATGAACATTGTTGAAGCCTGCAAGGGAAAACTGCAGCTGATATTGAAGGATTATTCTCGAAGAGATGTATAAAATGCCAATGAAACTGGCTTATTTTATCTTTCAATGCCTAGCAAGACGTTCGCATCAAAAAGTGATTAGTGTACTGGTAAGAAGGCTGCAAAACAACAAGCTACCATTTTATTTCGCACCAATATGGAAGGCAGCAAAAGAAAATCAGTTGATAATTGTGACAAGTAAACATCATCGCAGCTTTCAAGAGGCATATAAGCAAACTGCTTTTAGAATGGGTGTCAAATAAAAGACTATAGAAATAATGACCTCATAACGAAAACAGAAACGTCGTATCATACTTTGATAATGACGTCCCAGCACAAACTTCAATTACAGAATGGAAACATAGTTTTCCTGCCTCCAAATACAACCTTACTCTGCCAACCACTAGACTTATATAGATTATCCATAATTTTGAGGTGACGTACGAAATATCTGTTAAGAAGAATTCTGGGTTTCACCTACAGCGAATATTCTAACGAAGAAACAAAAAAGTATCAACTCAACTAGTGCTTCAGTGCCGAAAAATATTTCTCCTACTAAAATTTCAAGATGTTTTGTGAAGGCGGCATTCTTGAACGGTGTTGAACTTGGTGTCATTTTCGACGAGGAACGCGAGATTACATTGGTCTAACTATCTCCTGCAATAATCATCATGTATGGAATAAGTGTAGAAAACTATGCATTTATTGATCAAATTGTATTAGCTGACAACCTCAGCTTCGGTATTCAAGAAAATCGTAGATGAATTGCGCACTGATAAAACATATTCTGACAGTGAGAATGAATAACCTGAAACTCGCACATCAAGCATTAAATATATGGGTGAAATTCGTAAAAAGCTTATTGATATTAGAAACTTTTTGTTCAGTACCGGTAACGATAAAACTGAACTGGCTTAAGAAGTCATCAGGTTTTATCAATATGTGAAAGTAAGGCTTTTCAAATGAAACAGAAAACCCTAAAACAAACATAACATAGTAATTTGTAAAAAAAATAACCGTTTGCATACATATATGTAATAAACCTACTTACAATACATAAATAATGATTTACAAATTGACCCAGTCGCTTTAATTTATATTTTTATTTCTAAATTCATCAAAGTAGCACGTTTTTGTAGTGCCGTAAGTATTTACTCCACTGTTATATAATTATTTTGAATAGTAGACTTCCGCAGATAGCTAATCTTGTAAATTCTTTGCTTCCGCATGGATTATGCATCACAATATCACGATTTGATGCCAACGTTTCATCGAAATATTGTGATCCTAAAGAATTTTGGAAATTCGATCTGTTATATTTTCAATATATGAAAGATATAAAACATTTGGAAACTCATCCTCGAAAGTTCCAGTTCGCACATGATCACAGAACGGCAGAGTCAGGTGCCAGAACTGAGTTTACCACCGGAATAAAAACAGTGAACTGTATGGCGAGAAGGTTTTTTTCCTACAATAAATACCGCTACAGAAACCAATAGAATCAGTTTCAGTTCAAGCCTCAATCGTGCCCTGAAGATTCCAACTGTAATGGTTGGCACAACGTCGATATCAAGTCGTGCTATTATGACGTGGAATCCATCCGGAAGCCAAGAATTTTCAATGTAATTATTATATACCTGCCCACAAAACGAACGTAGTAAAAACAATGTTTTTCCACTATATCAATAAGGTTATCATCTCTATAGCGGCCACTTCTACAGTTTACATTTGTGGCAACTATTTGAAGGTTTCATTTTATAAAAGAGTTTTTTATAGAAATTTGATTCTATAGAATAATTTTATTTGTTTGAAGCTAATATTAGAATAGTGTATGAAGTATACAGCTCATAGCAAACATATTGAAACGTCATTGATCTTACTTGAATTGAAATTCAATGATTTTGACAGTTCTTTCGGTAAATGTTATAATACTACATAGTGTATAAAATATGGAGTATTGAAATATATAATATCAATCAGTTTTTGATTAATCCCTGTCGATTCAAATGAACTTACAATGGCATCTCTGCAGACAACGTGTGTATTAAAATTCAATAAAAGCTGCAACAATATGTATCAAATACGTAATATGCATTACATAACAAGAAGTCGGCGAACGAATTTTACCGGTCATGATCATCCATTCTATTCTCAATTCCATAGGAACACTAATGAATAGAACTTATTCTTGCTAAAGATAGCGATAAAATATCGAAACGTCAAACGGATGTTTATTATATTCCTAGTAGTCCTAAAGATATACCTATTATATCCTAAGCAAATAAGAAAGTTTTGAAAATAAATCTGAAATTTGAATATTATCTTGAATAGTAGACTTCCGCGGATAGCTGATCTTGGAAATTTATTGTTTACTGATAGATTCCGCATCACAATAGCATGACTTGATGATGACGTTTCGCCAAACTATTAGGTAGCAGGTTTGAGGCTGACTGAAAATAATTCTTCTGGTTTCTGTAGCGGTATTTGTTGTGGGAGAAAACCTCCACGCTACACAGTTCACTGCCTTTATTCCGTTGGTTAACTTCGTTCTGGCACATGGCCCTGTCGTTGTGTGATCGTGGGCGAAGTGGAATTTTCGAGGATGGATTTCCAAATGTTGGGAAGGTAATATCCTGAGTCACGGTTTAGATTATTTGGATGTTTTAGGATTTCTATTGATCAACAATTTTTCGATGATAGAAGTTTGGAGCTCGGGCTAGGATTTTAGTGTTTTCGGGAAGGATTTGATGATAAGTGTCAAACTTGTGTTCCGCAAGTGCAGATCTACTGGTGTCACGAAGCCTTGTAGAGCGCTCCTGTTGTTTCACACGTGTAGACCTGTTTCACCAATGTAGACTTTACCGCAAGAATGTAGCATTACCAAAAACATTCTTGTCAAAACACTTCAATTTTCTACCGATACTGTTTTAGAAGATGAAAATAGTGATAATAACTAGTTCATTCTTTTGATCAATAACTATAGCTTTTTTGAAATGAGTGAAATGTTAATACTAAAATGAACCAATATATAAGAATGGTATGTAGCCACATATTGTGGTTACCATAAAATAACTCATTCGTAAGAAATTGGAAGTAGGTACATTATTATCATATTAAAAAATCATTGTCAGAAGAGTTATTCAAACCTCGACTTTGACAAGTATAACGAAGTGTGTTATCAGCAATAATGTTTTTCTCTGATAGGAGGTCACATAGGCGCGTAGGAATGAAAAAAATTCAAGTTTAGCATATAAATAAAGTTGGAATCTCTTACATTTGTTTTCACAGTTGATGTGTTCCGAGTCTCGATACATGTTGTATCAGTTGATGACTATCGTAATACTGTCATCCCAGATTGGAAGAAGCTGATGGATCAGAAATATACAATATAGTGCTCATACTTCCAGTTCTTCAAACTAAACTTCGCAGTTATTTCTACTCAATCCTCAAATTATAATCCAACAAACCTCATGGTCTGCTATCAAGTGGATATTATACTGTATGGTTGAGTTAATTAGTCGCCATAATAACAATGGAATACATTTTCAGTAGCTCGAAATAATATAGTATATTTTTAGATCGAGATTAAATTTTATAACCCAGTTTGCTTTTAAATAAATATAATCGATGATGTAGGAAGTAGACCAATATGTTCAATCAGCTTAAGTAACTGAATGGCTTCATCGTGCCCGGAATGAAAATTCATTCGGATTGAGCAAGTTTTCTGCAATATCCTCTCATATGATTACAACAACATCAATTTATCTGCTTTACGTAAGTGCACTAATCGGAAGTATTTGTGTCTTGAACTGAATTTATACAATTCAGTTCATTTCATGTTCATGCATATAACTTCATGTGAAATGATATGGTACCAACATTAAATAAAGTAGATAATACCTGTGGATTAAGGCAACTGCAATACTTCAACTATTTCAAAAATTGTGGGTACTGGAATGAAACCTGGAGGAATCTTAATCCAGTATTTTTTTTATACCGTCTAACAGAATATGCATATGTATGTGAAGGAGTAAAACAGTTTGAATATATCAATATCTAAAATTGGAGAGAAATTAACTATTTTCCAAAAATATATTCAGGGATTTCGCAGAAATCGGAGGGTGTCGAAAACAAACATGAAATAATGACAACTTTTGATCGTTGAATCTTTTATACATTAAAGGAAGGCTTTTGCATGTAATCATTGAACTGTTTTCCACCCGATGGCAAATTACATTTAGTGGCAATGTTCAAATTTCGCTTCCGCCGCCGTCTATATGAACGACATTTTTCAGAATTAGTAGGTACCCAAGATGAAAAAATTACAGTTGGATTGCATCAACACTATATCCTTTGATAATTTTCATCTTTGAGTGACAAAATAAAGTTATGCTTTTATTTTCAAATAGCATAATCAAGCTGTGAAGTTATGTCTGTTGTATCCTTAGTATATTAATATTTACCATAATTGAATCAGGATCTGAAAAGATCATTGGTGATTCATTGAAAATAAAGATAAACTATGGTGAACTGCTAATTTCATAACTTAAATAAACTCATTCTTGAGATAAGCAAAAATACATACTTGTTAAGTCGGGAGGACTTTCGATACCTGTCATGGCGTTAGCGAGACTTGATAGTTGAACGTAAATTATTATTATTATACATTTAGAGCAGTTAGTTGTAACCATGTTAATATCTTCAGTCCACTGACGAAGAATCATCAACTACAGTTGACAGTAAAATCTACCGCTGAAATTGTTTACTTAACATTCTCATTCAATTTTCAGACATTTATATATACAAATTCTGACATATTCAACTTTCCCACTTTTTTATTTGATTTAAAAATTCAAATTATTTCTAGCAGCTGTCTTTAATATTTATTTTGGTCTTGAGGAATGTTAAGCTTAGAATCCATTCAGATCTAGTTATGTACCGATTTATTGACTTTGTAGGTAGGTATGCCTATATTACTCACCTACTTACTAATAATAAATGTACTATATGTTTTCTGTATATAATTTTTACTCATTACCATGACCAATTTCATGAGGAATTGATCAATCTCTCAGATCTAAGATGGATTTTCATACTATACATATTACATATTACATATTATATTCGAATTTTTTCGAAATGTTAGTTTGACATGAAGCAATAAATAATTATAATGATGATTATTCAACGACTATTCTCATATAATTACGTATTCTAAGCTTATTCAAATAATTATTGAATTGAAAGTGCATTGTTTTAGCAGATGTTAATATTATTTAATATAAATAACCAATCCCGTCCATTTTTAAAATCAAACAAATTATCGAAAAAATCAAGAAATTATCTTAATTCTAAGTTTATATATCCTCAAATATTAAAAGTGTATTGAAAAATAAAGTTTTTATACATGTAGAAAAATTTAAGGATTTAAGCAGCAAGCCCATGTATCAACAATATCTAGATCCTTAAACTTGACTTATCTTAGTCTTGGAAAACTAAAAAATGTTGTTCTTGTTCCGATCAGATCAGAAGTCTAGATCATTATCGAATGAAAGCACTATCAATCATAAATCAATATTACAGTTTTCGCGTTCATCACGTGTGAAATAATCGAAGTTGTGATCACCAGAATGAGAATAAAATACCACGAGTCCGACTGGTGCCTAGTAATATTAGTTATCAAATAAGTCTAAATATATTGTTACGTCCAACCCTATTTCTACATATTAGTACAATATTATTCCACTATTATTCTTAACATCAAACGATCATCAAATCATTGAACTCTGAATCTCCTGTAATTACTTTAGGCTATATTTCAAAGCCCCCACCTCTTCCATAACTTCAGGAGAAGAACTACTATCAAAAGGGGATGAAGTTCGAAACCAGAATCCAAGATTCAATATAGGTACACATTTATTATTATTCATTCAACATTCAAGAAAACATCTAAATATATACTCATTCGTTATAGTCTAGTTTGTGATTAATATATTGTTAAGTGTAAGAATTAAATCCATTCAAAAATATTCAACAACTCTCAGTTATTGAAATAGTGCCTTCGTGTACGATCCCAACACATTACATATATACTCCATCCATTTTGCACGGGTATGTGGATTATTGTCATCCCCCCGAAAGATCTGTTCGAATAACTGAAGTGTACAATTTCGGAAATTTGGATAATATCGCGTATTATTCAAATAATCCCATGCAATTAGATTTCGACAGAGATATATCAGGAATTCAGGAAACTCAGAAAGCAAAATAAAGCAAAAAGGTTTTGTGCAAATATTCCTACAACAAATAGAACATCCTATACGAATGAAAATAAGTTCGAGTTGCATTTTTATGACAGGTACGATACCTGGAAAATACGGATTTTGGAAATTTAATTTAACTTTAAAATGTCCTGCCATCCACTGTTATGTATAATCTATGGGTTCGACTATAAACAGGATTCAGAATCCTTGCATTAATTAAACTGATAATAGCAGCACGTCAAGGGACATCTTCAATCAAAGCTCTATAATTAATAGTTGTAATATTGCATCCAGTAGCACCATCTGCCAGTGATACTGTATTTAAAATTCATGGCTGTCTGTTCCATAATCCATCAGCCCGCTCGGAGATTTGCTTACTGAAGCGTATAGTTACATATAATATAATGCTATAAATGAATATTGGGAAAAATATTTATTATTCAATTCAAACATGGTTCATTTAACTGAGAATAGCCATTAACATATTTGGTTCAATCATGCTCTTCAACGAATCATTCATCTCTCTCTCAATTTTTTGTTATTGAATTCTGAACTTAATAAAGGCTTATTAATTATTTCATGAGTTCAAATGATCCCCGTTCCTGTAATGAAGGAGTAAAATAGCTATCGCTCCAGTGGCCGACAGAAATACGAATACAGCTAATTTGTTTCCAACTTCTCAAATAAACATTGAAGGAATGCAGAATGAAGAATATGATCTCCGTTCATTCACACTTTGGTGTCACAAGAAAAGAACACTCCCAATATCGCTGCAATCGATAGCCATATGTCCGAAATTGTATTCCGTTAGCACACAATTAGGCACATCCTGCCTAATCTCAATACCAAAAAAGCTACGGAGCCAGACGGAATTCCACCTGTAGTTCTCAAAGAATTAGCGCCTGAGTTAACACCAGTTTTCTGCATGTAGCTCACCCTTTCAAACAAACTTGGTGTGTTTCCTTCCAGCTGGAAGACAACCCCAACCGATTTCAAAAAGAGAAGGCAATGGGAAATTTCTATCTGCAGCATTTGATACCTCCAAAGCATTTCATCGAGTCGGACACCAAGGCCTTCTGAGGAAACTTCCATCGTAAGGTCTGCGGCCACAAATTTGTCTTTCACTAACCAGTTTCCTCTAAGATGAATCACTCCATGTGATGGTTGAGCAAATCTCATTCGATGCAATAGCTGGTGTTCCACAGTAATCTCTATCTAGTAGCACCATCTTCGTTTCTGCTCAATATCGACGATTTGTTGTGAGTGGCCTACTGTCCCGGCCATAGCTTTGCATACGATGGTGCATCTCATAATTCTTTCTCATCTGGAGCTTCTACATCATCCAAAGAAAGAAGATTGATCAAGACAGAAGGAGGTCGACTCGATTAATGAAGATCTGGGAACGATTTCGAATTGGGAATGTGATAAATAGGGTTTGATGGAACCAAAACTCATGCTTGTATTTTCTCCAGGAAAGCGGATCTCACAATCCCCAAAATGACAAACGTCGGACAACTATTCTTATGGAGTCTTTCATATCCATTTTCGGTATCATCACCAATAACATTTACCCTCTCCTGGTCATTGCGAAAACCACTTTACCGAAACTTAGTTTTATTTTATCTCACAAGCTCTTCATAATCTGCAGAGCACAAATTCCATCTGTCCAGGAGTACTGAATAGCGAAGTTGTGGAACTCTTTGCCTAGTGAGGTCCTTCCCGATGCCTATAATTTCCTTTGACTTTTAAGAACCAATCGAATGCCTTCCTCCTCTCCCAACACTCCACCACTGGCTCACAAGATGTTCTTCTAACATTATAGGTTTCCCTCTCGTGTAGTCAAAGAATAGAAAAAAAAACCTGATGAGATCCATTGCGCATTGCACCTATTCATATTCGATTGTCATTATCAATTATTCATCGAATTTAATATTTATCCATCTTTATCTATTATTATCACAAACCCAACAGGAATAACTCATTTAGAGGGCAGTATACACCGATATAATGGTGAACATTTTTGGTTTCCGGATGGATTCCGCTACACAATAGCACGACTTCAAGCAGCCTCAAGCCTACCCTGAAGATGCCACCTGGAATGATTGGCGGAACGTCAATCAAGTCTTGCTTATTGTGACTCGGAATTCATCCGGAAGCCAAGAAGTTAAAAGATAAGCTATCCGCCGAAGTATACTATCCACGGTATAATCATGTTACAGTCATTTGGTAATAGGTTTTATCTAACAATATATGAATGATAACTAGTTATAGAGAACAAATTTGAAATTTTTTCGATTTTATATTGATAGAAAAAGAGAAATCTGAGATTAACTGCACTGAATAAAATACCTACAAATTCGATCGATTAAAAGAATTAAATATAATATATTTGAATATGATCGAACTTTATGAAAGTTATCACTCATTCTATTTCAAAATCTTGGAACTGAGGAATTCAATTTTGCTGTCAAGTAGGGACAGTGAACATTAAGTTATATAAGAAGAGGCAACACAAAATCATTATCCTTACTTTAAGACTAAGTATGTAGCCGCAAGATATGTACTTTATCAAGTTTTTGCATAAATCCATCGCCCTCACTGATTAGAAGTTGCTGTGGATCATTTGACAAAAGACAATAGCTTTTCCTTGTAGTAAGACATTCGCATAGAATATGTTCTACCGGGACATCATCCTCAATGCCTAAGCGACGTACACGACAAGAAATAGGAAACCTATCCTCCTGTTGATGATCTTGAGTAATTTCTTCAACACAATAAATTTGATATAGAGATGTTTTCATAGCATTATATAAGTATTATCCCACTCTTGAATGCAATTACCTTTTCTTCTGATTCTGACCCGAAAAACACACCGACATAATTTCAAATTTTTACTTTCAGTAAAACAAACTTCGACAAGTATTTGTTGGTATAATAATAATTGGTTTCATACCTTTTGTAAATCTGCCGATACAACTAACTTGTCTGTTCTTTGATTATCAGCAACACTTTCATGGTTATTGCGGGCCTCCTCATATTTTCCAAGTATCTACTCAATGCATTAAATTCTTCGCAATTTACGTCTCATGAATCCTTGTAATGTTCTGTTTTTTTTCATGGAATGTGAACTCTCTACACTACCAATATTCCTCATTGCCTAGTTTGGCAGAAGATATATTCAAACTGTTAACAAAACTTCTATATAAATAGCAAAAGAATTGTTATCCAGGATCTTGTTTTTTGGAAATCCTGGTATAGGGAAGTGTCAAAGATACCACCTGAAAAAAAAAATCTTTTGAGAACTAGCTCTCTACGGTAATGAGTCTTTGTAAATTTTTCTGTTATAATTTTTAGTGACTCTTTATCTGGTTTAGCAGCGAATGCCATATATTCAGTCTTCGTTAACAAATTAAGAATAACTATGTGATTTTTCGCTATCATATCCAAAAACTACAAAACTTCTTGATCTTCTTGAATCAGGTCGACCTTCTCCTCTTTGTTGCCATTTTTGAAGGATAAAATGTACGTTTTCCTTTCATGAAGTTCGCTTAATTAGGGTAGATACTACTTCTTGTAAACAAGAGTTGGTTTTGGAAAATTTCACTCAAAGTTTTTGTAACAACATAGTTTGGCTCATTAAAGTTATCTACATGTGCATCAGTTTCTTTAGAAAAGTTTGACTCATCTGAGTTTTCTTCATCATATTCTAGAAAGTTTTCACTTTCCTAGATTTCACTTCCACCATCCTACCCAGATTTCATTTGAAGTTTGGATATAATTATGGATCTCAATGTATTTATTCTATGATTTGTACATGTGAGCTCAAAATCTGATTCATTACATGTTTCTTGAAGAATATGTATCTCTATTTGTGGATACGCCTAAGTAACTTAGGTAATTTGAAGCGTTTTATCAGTAAGATTCTTCTTTTCTCTTTAACGAAAATATGGGAAAAAGTCTGTCTCAAATGACAGTAGGTACTATTATCTCAAAAACAATAAAATTGCAGACACGCCCGTTTGAGTTAACAGAGCAGTTTACTCTTCTACAGATCATTTGGTATTGCCTGAGAGGGAAATATTTTTATTTCTTCTGATAAGGTAAACCTTACGAGGGACCTATTTCCATCAAATTATGCGGGAATAAGGGGCTTGATTTGAGGAAAGCAATGTCTGAATGAAAACGAGTCTTTCATTTTTATGAACGATGAACTGAGATTCAAATCAAATTTATTTACATTTTTCCTTGCCATTATTACTCTGAACTTTTTCAAAAATATAGTGAATGGAGAAGAGAAATTCAATTATGACCGAAGCTTAACGACAATGTCTCTATAGAAAATAAAACAACTGAGACCAAAATTGTACAGACTCAGATTTCGGATAGTTGAAGTAATAATTTGAACAGAAATTTAGGAAATTGTTGCATTAACCTGTCTCTGAAATAACTGTCAAGCCTCAAGTCCAAGCAACATAAAAAGTCAAATACTAAGTAAAGGTAGTTCATCCACTAAATTAACATTTTGAGACAAGATAACAAAAACATTCAAGGAAGCTGATCAAAATCGGTGTTGGCCGAGGACAACAATTCATTAGTTTTTCCGTGTTGTCATTTATCTTTATAGAGGCAACTTGTTTGTTCTATTTGGCTGATTTTCTGGAGATACACTTGCATGTAAGTAAACATATTTCATCAAAGTTTGATTTGTTTAAATTTGAGGCTTGGCTAATACGATTAATTTTGTTCTAAATATCCGGTCGGGATAGTAGGGCTGATTCTATGAACACCAAAAAAAATATTAGAAAGTTCAAATATAATCCCGTATCGATTACGAGTAATATTTTTATTGGTAATTGTTTCATTTAATAGTACAATGATGAACTAGAAACTGAAAAGTTCCGTTCTGCTGACATATAACATTACGCAGATACCTACTGCAAAAAGGTTAAAAATTGAGCTACATTTATGTCTCAATTTTCTCATATTAAACTTACATTCGTTTTCCGAAAATTATGACAAACTAGTTACGTTCACATTCGGTAATATAAGAAATAGTGAAAACCTCACCCGATTTGATGGGAACAGAGCTCTCAAATTACTTAGTAGAATGTCAAAATATTATTTCCAAATTTGCCACAAATAACAACATTCAAGTTCGTCAAGTTAAGCGTCTTCAAATCCTATCTATAACGCACTTCTGAAGCATTCAGCAATTAGCGAAGTTATGGAGGGATACAAGTTTAAATGCCCGATATCTACAATCTACTAGTGTCACAACCGCTTAGAAACCAGATAGGATCAAACCTGAGAAATACGAATTATCTGGAGGATCAAGTGTTGAAATTTAACAGACACTCCAAATAACAATTGTGTCAGAAGGACACAGAAGAGCGGAATGCAAAAAAAAAAGTGAACGAAAGAGAGTTAAGGATAAAAGAGCAGTGAAAAAAGAGTCTAAGAAAACCTTTTGAACGGAGTGACGAATCGTGTGATAACGATAATGCTTTGTATTTAGTTTACGCCGAAAATCTTAGCAATTCCAAAGCAGGTCGAATATGAACTATCAATGTTCAAGTGATTTTATCACTTAAGCTTCACTTTCAATCCGATTAAATCGAATTCTCTTATTCCTCGTCACAATGAAGCTATTTTCGATGGTTCGAAAGGTACTATCATTCGGAAATAATTTTTTTAATATGGTCAGTTATGAATCAATGATGGCCAAACGTGGTCAACCAATTCTCATATAATTATTATTATAATTAATGAATCGGATTTAATCATTTCTCTTCTCAATAAAGCTATTTTTAATCGATAGAAAGGTACTATCGGCTGAGAATTATTTCTTTAATATTGGTCATTCATGAATGAGTAATTCTCAGATTATTATAAAGGTATACTCCGATTGAAATGAATCGAATTTTGTCATTTCTCGTGTCAATGAAGCTATTCTCGATCGTTAGAAAATCGACTAAATATTATTTTTTTAATAATAGTCAATTATGAATGAATAATGGTCAAACGCTGTGAACTAATGGTCAAACGATTTCATAGCTTGAACCCATATCGATTCGAGGGGGTCGACGTAAATTGAGTCCGGCATCTATTAATTGCTTTTCTATGTAGGTAAATTGTCCCGAGTGTTTTTAAGATATACGTAAGCTGAGTCCCAGGTTATACCTGGCTGTCAGGTTAGATTATTAGCATGCAGTTCCTGGTGCCTAGGCCAACTACCCTTCGGAACGGAAGTATTTGCACAATAACCTATAATGATTGTTTATTGTAACTCCTTTGTTCCTAACTCAACCTAACCTAACTTCGTAAATATAGAATGCGAATATTGTAATTACGCTAATTTTAAGATAAGATGATTTTATTGCAGAAACTGAAAAAGTTATGGAAACTGTCACAAAACTTATTTAGTTATATCTCTTAATATATAACTGGTAAAAAAGATTTGATTGGTCAAACACGGTCAAATGATAGTTGAACGTCTGACATGGTTATTTTTTCCATTTTTCTCTATCTGAGTTTTCTTGAAGTCAGCTCTCATATCGTTTATCACAGTTTTGAGGTTATAGATACGAGGCAGAAATGATCTAATGGCTGGTCAAACATGATCAAAAGGTGGTCAACCAACCACATAACAAAATTCGAAAATGCAAAATTTGTATTCCAATGACGATGTCAATTCATCAACTGATGAAATAATTCACTAAATCAGACTTGTATTATCAAAAATAATAAAAACGAAATAATTTTTTTCATGTACAGGGCACAGCAATGTCATCTTTTTACTTCTTAAGTTATAGGGTTATCAATGAACATTTCGATTATATTGGAAGTTCGATAGCGTCCCATTATAAATTAGACAGAATATATTCTGAAATAGTCAATTTAGAGATCCGTTATGAGACCAGTATACAATGTGCCCCATAATGCAAAACATTTCATTGCTTTTTTATTACGTTTCAGTTAATTACCAAACCATGTTCCCCTAACTGCTTCATCATGTAGAATGCACCAATATGTGATATTCAAATTGGAAACTACTTTCATCAGTGATGTATTAAAATATTATTGTTTCATGTTTCAATCATGAAGCTATTCAGTGCATATAATATTCATTTTATAGCAATTCCTAATGGCAAATTTGTATTGAAATTAATCTGGAACCGTATTATTAAATATTTTCTGTGATGCAAACCGCAAAATATAATCTATTTATAGTATTTACCATTGAAATTGATTTTGAATATTTATTCTGAAATTTTAATAACATCAAAACCAAATATTGTATACGCAGAGATATTAGACAATTCAATTGTTCTCCATGGAACAGCACAATAAAGTGTGTGTGTGTGTGTATTCAGAAAAATGTTTTAGTATTATGTTTCATGAAAATGAAAGAGAGAATTCTCTCTAACGTTTAAGGTTCATTATTCAATCATTCAATTTACATAGAACTTACACAAACGTTTTGGAAATTCTAGCCCAAAAACGGCAAATTTCTTAATGGTCATCAAATTTGCATAACATTGTGAAAATATGAAATTAACTTGTATGCAGGTTGAAGAAGCCTATCTGAATTATACGAGTTATCGCCAGAGATTCACTTCCTTTTAAAAATATTTTTTTAGTTTGACATGACATTAATATATTCTTTTTTCTGTATTTTGGTTGTTCTGCCACTTCTAGTAAGCACAGATTCTGCTAGGTTTTTTTATTCTCTTGTTTTTCATACTTTTCTTTTCCTGAATTTTCTTGTTCATTACCATCAGAATGTTATTGTAAGAAATTTTATTTTATTTTTACTCATATTGAAGACTCAAAATAACAAGAAAACGAACGAACTTATATACACTAATACCTGGTCGAGGTGCTTCGACGACATCACAGCGCGCCTAAATAACCTAATCAGCAGCTTCAGGTTCCTAAATCGTGTGCCCTAAGTAGTTTTAGTGAACCCAGAATTACTGCCTTCTGTATCCGGTCTATCAAGATCTGCGCCGAGTTCTTACAGACCGGGATGATCTTCAAGTTCCAACGTAGCGAACACCGAATTCCGCCCAAACCACCGATTATCAGAACAACTAATACGACGTTGTGTGCCATTCAATCTTTTATGGAGGTACTGGGAAGATTGGCCGATGTACACTTTTTCGCAATCTCTACAAGGGATGGAATAAACAGAATGGGTTATCTTTTTGAAAGGTGGGTTGCTTTTTGATTTAGTAAAAAGAGTTTTTTAGTTTATATAACTTTTATGACATCTATGTAGGTAGGACATAAGGTTTTATTACATTACACTGTAAAAAATATTTGGGTAAAATTCCCCTAAGAAATGGTGGCCACTGGGCGGCCACCATTCCACGGAGTAAATTTAACGCGTAAGGGTATTTTTAACCAAAAAGGGAAAATTACTCATTGCTCGGGTAAAAATCCTTGGCGGTGTAAATTTTACAGAGAAAAAACACGTTGGTGTAATCTTACCCCCTAAAATTACACATTGGTGTAATTTTACCCCCCAAAATTACACATTGGTGTAAATTTGTATAGATAAAATTACACTCTAATGTAAATTTGTACAGATAAAATTACACTCTAATGTAAATTTGTATAGATAAAATTACACTTTGATGTTAATTTGTATAGATGAAATTACAGTTTGATGTAAATTTGTATAGATAAAATTACTGTTGTTAATTTTACAGATACATTTACACCAAATTGTAATTTTGTTTCTAAACGAAATACCTAGATGATTTGGCCCTGAAATATTCATTTAAAAATAAACTTTACCTACGCACTATTCCAACTTTTGATTAAAATTCTGTTGTATCATCGTCAACCAGGAAGATGAATTAACCAGTTCATGTTAGCCCTTTTTCTAACATTCTATTGAAGTTTATAAAAAATTCTTTAAAAAATTACAAATAACTAATATTGTTACAAACTTATATATAAAAAAACCTCATACTGGGACGGCAACAAAAGTAACAAGACTACCTGAAATTCAAAAATATTTATTATTAGAATAAGGGAGATGAGGAAAAGCAATACACATACATATTAGGGCCAGGGGGATTCAAAAATAGAGAAAATTGAGATTCAAAATACTGGAATGGAAAAAATAGGAAGCCTTTCTATAAAAATAAAATATACAAAATGAACCGTACGATGCAAACCAAATTATAATTCACTACCTACCTTTAATAGAGCATCAATTCTCTATCAGAAAACCACGAATGACAACAATGAGAAAATCACACTGTACATTATTATTAAGAAACAAAGATATAAAACCAACTTACTTGCACCTCAATTCCGATTGAGGAAAAAAAAGTATGTTAAAACAAAATAATAGAATTATTGTAAAATACAAATTGATCAGACAAAAATCACCTGAAATTAAAATGTAGTATATTTAAAAGATAAAAACATACAAAATACTCACTTTTCGGGTACAAATAAATCTTACACCATACACCTGTCTGTGATAATGTTGAAAATTATATTGCCTTAATGTAGGAAATCCATGTCTGCATATTTGACAGTAATAACCTATTTTTAATGTAATAAGTTCTGCTGGCGTACAGGTTATGTGTACCTATCTTGGAAATCTATAGACATAAAAGGCGAATATAGGTACAAAAACAGCAAAGAAACCCATCAACCTACCTTTCAAAAGGGGCCCAAGAAAACAAGTATTCCGGTTCTCACAATAACGAAACAGTCGACTGTTTAATAAATGTATTTCATTTGAAAGTTTTAAAATGAAAATGATCCTTAATTCCTTACTGAATTAGAAACAGAAGCTCATATGCAACACGACAGTAAGTGCAACTGCAACTGCAATGCAATCTGGGAAATTCGACTATGCAAAACGTCTACGATAGCTGTGAGTTTTCATTCATATCGTACTATATTTTTGGTAGTATTTTATATGCATATTAAAGAAATTTTATTAATTTAATACTACAACGGCTTAGTTTTTCTATTTAATAAATAGACATATAGATAATAGAAAGCGGCTGTGTTGTGTAATAAAGTGTATAACAAAATATTTCTCTTTTATAATTAAATATTCTAACCTCAAAAACATAAGATGTTAACTATCGCTGTACGTTTACTAATTTGCAAAAAAAAATACTGTAATTTTTAATCATGACAATTATTTTTCAACGTCTGCATGTGTGTTATCGGATACTTGATTAGCTAATGGAACCCTCTGCCTTTAACATACCAACCCAACCCTAACAATTTTCTTGAAGTCAGCTTCCTATTAGTTGATCAATCATCCATGTAACCGGTTCATAATACGATGTCAAACTGTACGATCATATCACCTATCTGAATAAATTTTCACTATTAGTGGGAAAATTTATCCAAATGAATACATTTTCACTATTAGTGGGTAAATTTATCCAAATGGTATCAAATTTACCATGATAATGATAAATTTCCAGTCAAATCTAGGGTAAAATTATTCAAGCAGAGGTAATTTTCTATTCTGTAACGTAAAAATACACCAGAATCAAATTTACCTGGTAAATGTTCTCCAACTTTTAGGTACTTCAAGCTTTATCTCAAAAATGAGGTAATAGTTGCCAGTACATCGTAGTAATTTTACCAATTTACACTATTAAAATTACACCCATTTTTTACAGTGTACATAATTTTTCAGAAAGACCATTAATATATGGTAGTGATATGAAATGTTCATCTTTTGATTTCTCATTATTGGTATTGATTTTACTAGATGAGTTATTAAATTTATGAATTTTGTCCATTGTTATGGAATTGACTGAATCAATGGAATAAACATTCTTTATTAAAGTTTATTTAATTTTTTTTAATGATATAATTCTTAGCTCAAGAGAACTTAGTTGAATAGCTCTATCTGTGAGATTTATAGAAACATTCTTTTCGTACTTTTTAGGTATATTAGAATTTGAATTGGTATATCTTCCTGACCAAGTAGATTTGTTATTCCATTCAGTTAGAACTTTGTTATCATTTGATTTTCGTACAAGGTTAAATCTAAAAAATTTGTTCCATTATTATTTTCAGTTTCAGTTCACAATTGAACCTTTTCTAGGTGATTTTAATTTGTTTTTCACTCAAATCAAGCGTTCTTCAATAAACTGTTTTGACGTTTTTCGGATTCCACAACATTCAAATCACTGAACGAAACTGAAAGTGGTATGGGGACGTTACAGGATATTTATTGTACAGTAGTCATGTCTTCATGTATTAAACCCAGTTTAATTAATTATTTGCCTCGGGCTCTCACACAGCAAATACAACTCTTGCATAGACTCGTAGTATTTACATATTGCATGTTACCCTATAGCCGAGAGAATTGATTGTACCATTTTTTTATCCACTATATTCTGGTTTGATTGTTTGTTTTTCCTGAAGGTTGCTTGTAATCATTCCTACATGCTCATTGCGAGTTGCAGTTGCGTTCAACGATTGAAGACTGAATAGCATTTCCGCAGTATGCATCGAACTTATCACTTTGTAGTTGATAGCAACTACATTGCCCAACGGCTGATATTAACTTATCAGCGTCACTAATTCAAATATAACTTTCAAGCCCCTTCGGAAAATATTTTATTGAATCTGTGAGAAAACTCAACGGAAAAAGAGAAGCACTTGGATTGGAATATTGAAAAAATACTGACTGGTAAAATGGAACTGCACCCAGTTTGTGAATAACAAGCTTCTCTGATGTGCAAGCAAATATTCAGATCGCAATATGGTCCTATTCCATTCAATTTTGAGATTCTACCAAATAAAACAATATTAAAATCTTTCAATGATTTCAGAACTGAGTAATAGTAGTTCAACTGCAAACTTTAATGAATTCACTTAGACATAAACTGGTAATTCGTCAAATTGACCAGTTCATATACCAGTGGAATATTAATAGGTATTTCTAATGATGAAAAAATACTTGTGATATATCTCAGTTTATTAATATGATCGGATCCCTGAATATCACGATCCTTATTAAATAATCTAATTCCAACGTAATGTTCAAAAACATTGAATTGCAATGAAACGGTTCAATGAATGCTGAATTTTAATTCGATAGGAACACATAGCTATTTTGAGAATATTGTAGAGAGATTCGATCTAGATATATATTATACATAACATGTCCTGAGTGACACACTGATTTATTACGAGATCTCCAAAACTATAAAGGCTCCCGCTAACAAAGGATTTTATGAATTCCACCTAGAAAATAGAATGAATTGTTATCCAATGATTTGACAGTTCACGTTATAAGCTGAATATCATGATTAGACATAGAGGATAAAACAATACATTCTGAGAAATTGATAAATATAAGCACAGTAGTCCTTTACTCTATATCCATTCGCAAACTAATTATTATCAGATAACTACTAGCTTTGACAATACTACAGTGTGCTGAAATAATTTGTCAGCATTAAGTTTGCTTAAATTTGAGTCCAATTCTCCAACTGTCGAAAGTTAGAATGTTTTATCATCACGTAAACGCCGAAACCATTGATATATAATTATTATATTCTAATCCCTTAAAATAAGAGAATTTACCAAAAAAAATTGATTTTTTTACTTCATAAAAAATTGTTGTGTTTCCTCCGTGATTGCTCCGCTACCTTCTAATCTTTTGCACTCAATTATGATTACGAAAAATTACAAAAAATTATAAAATGCCTATTGGTCGCGCGACTCGCGCGCCGGCTAGCCGATGACCGCCGGTCAGGCTCTGAAATATTTGGCAAAGGGTATTTGTATTCTACTGTACATTCGTTTAAGCATCTGTAATTGATGACGATTCGTCATTTGCGTCTTCGACTAGCATCAAGTTTTTTTTGGTATTATTAAAACGGGGAAAGGCCAAGAGGATAATGAGTGTTTGATGATGTCTTGTTACAGTTGGCATAAATTGTGGAGTAAACAAATTGTTTGCTTTTGGAATATAGTTTTGAATGTTACTGGTTTATTTGTAGCTTTAAAGGGAGTATTTGAATTTGGTCTAAATTTTTATCGGCATATATGAAATTTTCTTCTTCTATTACTAAACTCATTCCTTCTTCAAGATTAGTGGGTTTTTGTAATTTACCGGCGAGACCTATCTGTCCTCATAGACCGTGCAAATACGTTTGCAAAGATAAAGGGTCATATATTTCGATTTTAATTGAACGTTCATTTACATCTGCAACTGTTAACCCAAATTTAGTATGGAGTAAACTACGTATATCCTTTATTCCATCCTCGTTTCTTTGATCAGAGAAATATTGCAACAACAGTTCTTCAATTTTAGGCCAATTAGTCGCATCCTCTCCACTAACTATTGAAATTTCAGCTCTGCCTCCTAATTTTGAAGTGATTGATATGAACAACCATTCATTTTTTCGATTGTGTTGATAATAAACATTCACAAGATGATATAAAGATGGATAATATAGCTCTGTTCCCATCATAGTTTGAAATAGCATTTGAGTGGAAAGATTGTAATCCCATTGTATTAACGTTATTATTAATTGCAGCATTATTCAAATTTGAACGTGCTCTAGTAATAGGGCTTCTACTATGTTTTCATTTCTGGTATCTAGATCGGAATACGATTGAGAACTGTTCATAGGAAATGATATATATGGAAAACCAGGTTACTCACAGCATCATTAAAGTTGCATTCATTTTTTGGTTCTTAGTTCTATATAAGCTTCGGCGATGCTGTCCTGGACTTCTGTGGCTTTCACGATTGTACTCTCCGCCCAGTTGATAATTACTATCCTTTGTCATTTTGCTTGAAATACTACGTTGCTGTAGACGATGTAATGTGCACTTGGAGGTAGGAATCTTTAATTTTTGATTTTTGTTGTAACTAAATTAAGAACTAAACCGCAAATTACGAAAAGCCTTTCAGCAAATACCTTTTTTGAAAATTTTATTTCAAACGTGAAATGAACTTGACATTGTAGTAAATACATAAATACATTACATATTGATATGAGGAGTGTTTAATCATAACACTCAGCTGCATCTATTAGTCGCAAAGTTCTCCAGGAAAGTAGCGGTTATCCATCAAAATAAAGTTGTATATAATGACTCTACTGACATAGAAAGCTTCGAGGTAGAGATATTGATTCTGAGTTGATGATTTCGTTGATTTCCATCATAAATGATACATTTTCTCCATTTCATTGAATAAAGTAATCATTATTCCAACAAAGTGGCCCAAAGATGGACAGAGTATTGAAATATATCTGTAACAGATCGCACTACGAAAATCTCTGTAATATAAAATAACAACTTGGAAAAAAGTGTGCCATTCAACATCTGTCTCCTTATATCTAATATAACATGTTGATCTATCTGCGTTCAAACTGGAATTTGAGTTCAACTCACTATCCTATCAAATATAAATTAGATAATCCAATAAAGTAAGAAAGATGTAGTATTCAAAAATGTATACTATGTTATTCAAATAAGTATTTTGTATAAAAAATTAAAAACATTCTTGCATGACTTCAATGGTAATAACTGAATAATTTTCATTTACATTCAATTGATTTTCTTGTACACTATACGTATATATACTAAGAATCAATATTTTCAGCTTAAGTGAATGAGATCTTATCAACCGGAACGCAAGATATGATCAATTCAGAGAGCAAGTTGAAGCTAATTTCTGTTCTACGTAACGTTTATACAATCTGGCAAAGCCGAGACAAACAATTGACTGTAGATTCAATTACCGTGAACAAAAGAACCATTCCTCCTGCAAATGGCGGTCGCTGGAACAAATGCATTGCTCGGTTCGCACTACAATACCCCGGTTTCAAATATTTCCGAGACAATTCGCCCATAGCGAATCAATCTTGTCAGATGAATAAATAGAATTTGTGGAAGGATTCTCTTTCCCACATTTTTTCGTCTTCAAATGTTTCATAATAGTAGCTGAATTCATTAATAACGCGAGATAGTTTAGTTGAACTAGTTAATAGTCACTGATGCATGAGTTCAAAAAATGTCTCAAGTTGTTGTGTTTCAAACTATGCGAATACGAATTTGAGCAATAACATAAAGATCTTGATTATCACGAAAGCAATAGATGGATTCATTTACGTTTAAATTATTACATTTTTGAATCTGTATTCAAATATAAGACTTACCTCATATAGATGAGGAACAGTTACACTTGAAATATTGAGATGAATGAATTGATATGACAATGAATATTTGTGGAATTGTATCATATTGGATTGTATTATACAGGACGTCCCAAAATTGCTGGGAAATAAGACTACCACTTATTGTAGAGATGAAAATAAGTCGATTGAACCCAATTCATATAGTAACAAAAACTACAGTTTGTTCGTGGGGAGAGTTCAAAGTTCACTTGAAAAATCACATTTTTGTGCGCTATTCACAAGTGCGTAGAAAAACTTTGATGAAATTTCGCAAAAGTACATTGTAGAAGATTACCCTACTTTCAGTCCCCAAAGGTATTCAAAGGAAATTGTAGAAGGGTAAAGTCACACTCACCCCTCTAGTATTTTTCTTATAATTTTATTAGATGTGGTAATATGGTTCTAAGATCTTTCCAACAGGAAGACTTATTCATTAACCTCATTTTTCATCCCATGTAAAAATTCCGTATTTCATATAGTTTAGAAGGAAAAAAATGTTTTCTCAAACACGTAACTGATATTCTTTGAACAAGTTTAATAAAACTGTAGTACACTATTCATATGGCCGTGGACAAAGTCATGATTTTGACAAGAAACAAATTCATAAGTGTTCCAGTTTTTTGTTGACAGTAGATGTTTCGATAATTTTTACACTTTTAGTTGCTTTTGTATTGTTTTTTCCCCAATTACTGTTATTACTTAATTACTATTCTTGTCATTGTTGCTTTTAATTGGCAGCTATCAAATATTTATTTCCCTTTTGATGAGCAGGTCGATATGCTTTTAAGTCTTGGATTGTGTCAAGGTGACTGCTTCGAAGTGTTCGCGTCTATCAAGAGAGATTTCCAAATCGGAGAATTCTAAATCACAAAACTTTTGCCAGAATTGAAAGACTTCTTCGAGAAACAAGGAATCAGTCAGAATCAACTGGAAGACCTCGACAAGTCTGAACACCCGTTGCGGAAGATGGTGTTCTTCAAATGATTGATAACATTGCTGGGACTAGTACCAGAACATTGCACGTGCCGTAAGAGAATATCTTGATGAACAATTTGCTGGTAGATGGAATGGTAGAGAACAAGAAGCACCTATTCAGTAGCCTCCGCGATCTCCAGACTTGAATCCATGCGACATCTTCATCTGGAGAGCATTGAAAATACAAGTATACAAGGTTCAAATTGATAATTCCGAATAACTGTGAAACAAAATTCAAAATGCTGTAAACGCAATACGAGAAAACGACGTTGTATTAAGGAGGGTGCATTTCAATTTTTTACGCCGAATTGAACTTGGATTAATGAAGTTAGAGGTCACACTGAACCCCTGTTATGAAAAAGTTTTGTCTTTGTGTTCACTAAATTTTGTACTTCAATTTTATTAAACTTGTTCTAAAAATATCAGTTGTCAGTGTTTGAGAAAACATTTTTTTCCTTCTAAACAATGCGAAATACGGAATACCACTTTTAATTGAAATATAAAAAAAAAGTCAGAGGGGGACGGGTGATTTTACGCTTCTACAATTTCCTTTGAATTTCATCAGTTACTGAAAGTAGGGTAACATTCTACAATCCACTTTTGCAAGATTTCATCGAATTTTTTCCACGCATTTGGGAAGAGCGCACAAAAATGTGATTTTTTAAGTGAACTTTGAACTCTCCTAACGGACAAATAATACTTCTTTTCACTATATAAATTGGGTTCAATCGACTTATTTTAACGTCTACAATAAACAGCAGTTTTATTCCCCAGCAATTTTGGGACATCCTGTATATTGCATGCTACTGAACAGAAAGCACATATATTATTGATAATGTCGTCACAGCCTATTTTTAAAATTGATTTAAGTCATTCTCGTTGATAAATCTTCTTAGAATTCAATCTTTCTGCAATTGTTTGTTCCTCAGATAAACGCACAGTTGATCAAGATTATTGTGTGACGACTATTCTATTATTAACCATTGCAATACCAAGCTCAAATATACACCTAAATATGCCATCGTTCAACGTCCGTCCAACTGTCAGAGAAAGTGAAAGACGCACGAACAACTAGCTCGTCACTAGTAGAGCTTAATATATCACATCCTTCCAATATTGCTCTTGTATGGACACCGCTTGCATTTTAGTAGCTCGTGGAAATTGTTTTCACAAAGTTTGACAAGCGAATAATTTCCTATATTGTATATTATGATAATATATGAAATGTTATTTGTTCTCGATGACAAGTCTTGAATGACTTTAGTTGGTTCTCATTGTGACTATTGTTTTGGATTAAATAATAGCTTAGAGTACGTCTTGTGGAAAAATTGCCTGTCAGCTCAAAAAGTTGGGAATGTTGATGATGTTCCTTTTTCCTTCTTCTACTGAATTTTTCATGAAACGTTATCTCTATGTAAGATACCATTCATCAAAAAGATTGAACTCAAGATGAATGAATGTGGAGGGAATCGAATAAAATAAGTTTATAAGTGTTGCACCATCCCTCCGACTTCCAGAAGCTCATGTTCAGGAGAGTATAGAACTTTGTCGGTGATCATAGTAGTGTGATTCGTTAACTCTTCGGCTATAAATTCTGGAAGGAGTTGGGTTCATATTTCGGGTTTATTCATCATAATAATCCTATGTTGAACGATCTGAGTTACCTTGACATTCATTTTGAAAATTTAATAATTACCTATCTCTAATATACTTTCACGGAATTGTGAATCTTCAGGTATAAACCTTGCATATACGGGGTATACGTATTACGTAACCAGTACATTGAAAGTTTTCGATGTTTCCAATCCGATAAAAATGTTAAAATTTGGGATGGAACAAAAGTCAATATGAACAATGAGTCAGTACCGCAGCACTTCCGATTAAATCTGAATCAATCATGAACTCTTCTATTTCAAACTGAACACCCTATATTTCATCGGATGTTTCAATTTTACGTAGATATTTTGAACAATTCGATTCACAGGTTCCAAAAATTTCAATCGAAGGTAAGCTCAAGTCCACATCCACATTGAACTGTTTGGCCAAAATTGCATTTTGAAACTTCACAATTTTGTAATGACTCCCCTATTTGGAAAACAGTTCGTAAGGCAGAAATTGTCTTTGAAATATATAGAACCATGTATAGACTTCAACTTGGTATAACTCGAAAACGTGCATTGTTTATAATTTCGTCTATTTTAGGCTATAAACACAAGCACGTTATGATCGCAAGGATACAATTCTATTCAGAAGAAATTTTTTATAGAGTATTGAAGTTGTCTTTGTACAACATTTGAGAAAAAATACTTTTTAAATGATGTAACGGAGCAACTTATAATCATGGGTACAAAGAATGGAATATAGATTTTCTGAATCATTCATTCACTATTATAATATATGAAGAATACATAGCTGAAACTTGATTATCAATCGTGTTTTCTTTTCTCCGTATACGATCCGGAAGTACCTCTTCGGGAACTTCAATATGCGCTTACATGTGAGAATACTATTTGAAGATTAAACTCAGGCGTGTGCTATTCCAACGGATAGGCTTGTAGATTGTTGAAAAATAAGTACGATGACTTTTTTTCGCAGCAGCTACCATATAAAAAAGTTTATGGTGGTGGTTATGCTCATAGATAACCCCTTGTTATATTGATGAGTTCTAGAATTCCGAATATCCGGGTGCTCTCATACTCTATTTAGTTCAGTCCCTTATAGGTGGTGGAAATGCATCTGAATTAGTATTCGGAAAAATTGTTATAAGCAACAAATACTCTCATCGGAAAATATTTTATTAAAAATGTTTCATCTTCACCACATAGGTATGTATATTTATTAGGCAAGTATGAAAAAAAAATGGAAAGAAAGCTAATTGATATTTGCAATTGACGGATAATCTTCATTATGAAAAATGATAAAATCTGAACGCTTGGGGTTATAACGTGCTCATATACGAGTCGCGCACGCCTAGAATATCTATAGGCCGTTTATAGCCTGAACAATAGATGAAATTATAAACTTTAAGTTATACGACGTTGATGTCCCTAAAGATGCTATAGTTGAAAATATGTTTGCCTTGCCACCTTTTCGCCAAATAAAGGAGCCATTACACAATTATGAAACTTTAGTTTAGGCGAACCGCTTACATATTTTACTAGTGATATGTGTATGAGTCATATGAACTAGCTTCAACTGAAATCTTATCGAAATTGGGCCATTAGTAACTGAGATATAATTATGCAATCACATGTTTCGCCTTTTTTGCACATACATTTCTAACAGAAGGGGGTATGAAAAAAAGTACGTGGCAGTAGCCTATTTTACGCGTGGTGTGTGTGTGAGTCATATGAACTAACTCCAACTAAAATCTTATCGAAATCGGGTCATTAGTAACTGAGATATAATTATACAATCACATTTTTGTCTTTTTTGTACATACATTTCTAACAGAAGGGGGTATGAAAAAAAGTTCGAAGTTCGTGGCGGTAACCTATTCTACTAAAATCTTATCGAAATCGGGCCATTAGTAACTGAGATATAATTATACAATCACATTTTGGTTTTTTTTTGTACATACATTTCTAACAGAAGGGGGTATGAAAAAAAGTTCGAAGTTCGTGGCGGTAGCCTATTCTACTAAAATCTTATCGAAATCGGGCCATTAGTAACTGAGATATAATTATACAATCACATTTTGGCCTTTTTTGTACATACATTTCTAACAGAAGGGGGTATGAAAAAAAGTTCGAAGTTCGGGGCGGTAGCCTATTCTACTAAAATCTTATCGAATTCGGGTCATTAGTAACTGAGATATAATTATACAATCACATTTTTGTCTTTTTTGTACATACATTTCTAACAGAAGGGGTATGAAAAAAAGTTCGAAGTTCGTGGCGGTAGCCTATTCCACTAAAATCTTATCGAAATCGGGCCATTAGTGACTGAGATATAATTATACAATCACATTTTGGTCTTTTTTGTACATACATTTCTAACAGAAGGGGGTATGAAAAAAATTTCGAAGTTCGTGGCGGTAGCCTATTCTACTAAAATCTTATCGAAATCGGGCCATTAGTAACTGAGATATAATTATACAATCACATTTTGGTCTTTTTTGTACATACATTTCTAACAGAAGGGGGTATGAAAAAAAGTTCGAAGTTCGGGGCGGTAGCCTATTCTACTAAAATCTTATCGAAATCATGCCATTAGTAACTGAGATATAATTATACAATCACATTTTGGTCTTTTTTGTACATACATTTCTAACAGAAGGGGGTATGAAAAAAAGTTCGAAGTTCGTGGCGGTAGCCTATTCTACTAAAATCTTATCGAAATCGGGCCATTAGTAACTGAGATATAATTATGCAATCACATGTTTCGCCTTTTTTGCACATACATTTCTAACAGAAGGGGGTATGAAAAAAAGTACGTGGCAGTAGCCTATTTTACGCGTGGTGTGTGTGAATCATATGAACTAACTCCAACTAAAATCTTATCGAAATCGGGTCATTAGTAACTGAGATATAATTATACAATCACATTTTTGTCTTTTTTGTACATACATTTCTAACTGAAGGGGGTATGAAAAAAAGTTCGAAGTTCGTGGCGGTAGCCTATTCCACTAAAATCTTATCGAAATCGGGCCATTAGTGACTGAGATATAATTATACAATCACATTTTGGTCTTTTTTGTACATACATTTCTAACAGAAGGGGGTATGAAAAAAATTTCGAAGTTTGTGGCGGTAGCCTATTCTACTAAAATCTTATCGACATCGGGCCATTAGTAACTGAGATATAATTATACAATCACATTTTGGTCTTTTTTGTACATACATTTCTAACAGAAGGGGGTATGAAAAAAAGTTCGAAGTTCGTGGCGGTAGCCTATTCTACTAAAATCTTATCGAAATCGGGCCATTAGTAACTGAGATATAATTATACAATCACATTTTGGTCTTTTTTGTACATACATTTCTAACAGAAGGGGGTATGAAAAAAAGTTCGAAGTTCGTGGCGGTAGCCTATTCTACTAAAATCTTATCGAAATCGGGCCATTAGTAACTGAGATATAATTACACAATCACATTTTGGTCTATTTTGTACATACATTTCTAACAGAAGGGGGTATGAAAAAAAGTTCGAAGTTCGTGGCGGTAGCC
Source organism: Endomychus coccineus (assembly GCA_958510875.1). Lineage (NCBI taxonomy): Eukaryota > Metazoa > Arthropoda > Insecta > Coleoptera > Endomychidae > Endomychus > Endomychus coccineus. The sequence goes on from OY294067.1 coordinate 217,929,128, forward strand.
TATTCTACTAAAATCTTATCGAAATGGGGCCATTAGTAACTGAGATATAATTATGCAATCACATGTTTGGCCTTTTTTGTACATACATTTCTAACAGAAGGGGGTATGAAAAAAAGTTCGAAGTTTGTGGCAGTAGCCTATTTTACGCGTGGTGGGTGTGAGTCATATGAACTAACTTCAACTGAAATCTTATCGGAATCGGGCCATTAGTAACTGAGATATAATTATGCAATCACATGTTTGGCCTTTTTTTGTACATACATACCTAACAGAAGGGGGTATGAAAAAGAGTTCGGAGTTCGTGGCAGTAGGCTGTTTTACGCGTGATGTGTGTGAGTCATATGAACTAACTTCAAATGAAATTTTATCGTACTGGGGTCATTAGTAGCTGAGATATAATTATGCAATCACATGTTTGGCCTTTTTTGTACATACATTTCTAACAGAAGGGGGTATGAAAAAAAGTTCGAAGTTTGTGGCAGTAGCCTATTCTACTAAAATCTTATCGAAATCGGGCCATTAGTAACTGAGATATAATTATACAATCACATTTTGGTCTTTTTTGTACATACATTTCTAACAGAAGGGGGTATGAAAAAAAGTTCGAAGTTCGTGGCGGTAGCCTATTCTACTAAAATCTTATCGAAATCGGGCCATTAGTAACTGAGATATAATTATACAATCACATTTTGGTCTTTTTTGTACGTACATTTGTAACAGAAGGGGGTATGAAAAAAAGTTCGAAGTTCGTGGCGGTAGCCTATTCTACTAAAATCTTATCGAAATCGGGCCATTAGTAACTGAGATATAATTATGTAATCACATGTTTGGCCTTTTTTGTACATACATTTCTAACAGAAGGGGGTATGAAAAAAAGTTCGAAGTTTGTGGCAGTAGCCTATTTTACGCGTGGTGGGTGTGAGTCATATGAACTAACTTCAACTGAAATCTTATAGGAATCGGGCCATTAGTAACTGAGATATAATTATGCAATCACATGTTTGGCCTTTTTTTGTACATACATACCTAACAGAAGGGGGTATGAAAAAGAGTTCGGAGTTCGTGGCAGTAGGCTGTTTTACGCGTGATGTGTGTGAGTCATATGAACTAACTTCAAATGAAATTTTATGGTACTCTGGTCATTAGTAGCTGAGATATAATTATGCAATCACATGTTTGGCCTTTCTTGTACATACATTTCTAACAGAAGGGGGTATGAGAAAAAAGTTCGTGGCAGTAGCCAGAATAAGAAAATGGAAAAAATTTATATTTATAGAAGGTTCGATAGATTGAGGCATCAAAAATGAAAATAAAAATCGCCGCAATACTTCAGAAAACAGCCAATTTTTCACTGAGTTGCTTAAAAAACAAGGTCCCGATCAACAAAATTTTACAAAACTGTCATTATATTTGGTTCGGTATCACAACCACATTCCATATACTCCTGAACCAGTATAATTCTTCCCTACATCCCATTTTCGCCAGAATGACTCCAATAAAAGACCCACATTATGTTGTATTCATCATTATTTGCATAATTTCTCATCCGATTCCGTTATTATTATTCCGTTTTAACTTTATGTTAAATAGCAATAGAAAACTGAATGGAATTATCCATTATCTCCTCCACTTCTCTCAAATTGAACTGTGAAAATTACTAAGTGAAGATCCAATTGATAAATATTCCCAATATAATTTATTCAGTCGCATACGTATTCGTATGTTTAACAAACTCACTCACACTCTATATCAAAAGTGAACAAATGAAATAGGAAATTCCAATTTCCATTACAGTAGGTACTTGGATTATTTTGTTTCATAATTGAATATATTCGTCATCGTAACAGTTAACGTTTAATTGAATCTTCACCATGAATTGCATAAGGAGAAAGTTATATTTTTTCAAAGAATAATTTAAACAATAATTGTAAAATGCGTCATGTTGTTGAAGATTAGAAGTGACTTCAAATATTTACAAGTACTTCTCATAATGTATGTAGAAAATACAGATAGATCTAAAGTGGATAAATACAGCTTTGTTTTTTTTTGTTAGGGAACATTTCTACCATGTTAATTGGAGACGACATATGGGAACCGCGTTTACAGCTGATGCTAATGTTGATTGTGATCACACGTGCAGATAGAATTTCTTTTGTGGCCTGCAGGGTAACTATTTTATGCACACTCATACTTCATTTGTTTATTGAATTTACAGATGATCAATCTAACCCGAGAATAGGGGATTAGGTCATACATTTTTGAATTAAAATAGCCCAATGTATTTCAAAATCCACTTACATTATAGCATCATACTTCAGGCAATGATGTGATCCTTCTTCGATTACGATCTTAATCATACTAATTTGATACAAAACCTGACTCTGGAATATGTCTTCAAGGGAACTATCATTTCATTTAGGCGAACCTAACGATTATGTATACGTAATTGAACACCCTTCAACGAATTTACTTAGGGGAAGAGAACGAAGTATATTAGAGAATAAGTTGACCTACGGATTCAAGTTAATGATGTTTGCCTGTCCGTCTGGTCCTCCTTCTTTCTGTCCGCGATCTAATTTGTCAGCTCCAAGTCGTGATTCTAAAGATATCGATATCTTATTTGGCGCACATGTTCATACCAATGAGATAAGATCCCCACTGAATAATCAATAGAATTAAGTTCCATGTGGTAACGTTTTTGTGTCATAAAACGAATATAAAATGTGCACATGAAATGCCCCATGACGGATTTGATGCCACTGACAATACAGTATACCACTGTGATACACCACAATTGACCTGATAATCAATCCCAAATAGATACTATCGTACCGAATACAAATTATGTTTTCAGAAAAATAAATTATACCCCAGAACAAAATAACAACAATATAACCCACAACAAATCATGTATACGGCATTATCATATCCTACATATGAAACAGCGTCTTACTTTTGCTCTAATTGAGTTACATATTCTTTAAGATTTTCTGAGGATGGGAAATCCTTATGGAAAGGAAGAGTCAATGTCAGCGTTTGCTCTACAGACTTACTCCTCCTTCTCTTCCCTTCCGTCTTCAGCTTTCAAAAGTCTTTTTCTGGAGTATCTATAATAACGGAACATTTTTACTTTTTGCGGCCACTTTGTTTACTTTTTATGCGTAATGGTTGTTCCTTGGGGCTTCTGGTGAAGGAATGATACCAGTTGATATAATAATACAGCAAGTGTTCAATGACTCTAGAGAAGAACTTATTTCTTTAGGTGGAATAATATATTCGATCAATCAATGTTAACGTATCTTAAAGCAAAACATCACCCCCAGAAAAACATTTCTTTCAAAATAAATATTTTGATTATCAAGCGAAAGTAGACTTGAGAAAGCTTGAATCAATGCATAAATATAGTTCGCATTATGAAGCCAGTATTTAGTCAATATTTGTAGAATAATTTGAGAGCAATCTATGCGAAATTCTCCAGGAAGGACTCAAGATCTCAGAGAAATCTAATTTGTCAGCTCCAAGTTGTGATTCTGAAGATATCGATACCTTATTTGGTGCACATGTTCATACCAATGAGATAAGATCCCCACTGAATAATTAATAGAACTGAATTCCATAAGGTAACGTTTTTGTGTCATAAAACGAATATTAAATGTGCCCATGATATATTTGATGCCACTGACAATACAGTATACCACTGTGATACACCACAATCGACCTGATATTTTTTCTAGTTTAAGATCGAAATGTGGTCGTATGATGAAATATACAGATTATTCCAATTATATTAGGAAAATTGAAACCAGTATCTCATTAAATCCTGAAAGTTTTTGGAGCTTTGTCAATAGTAAAAGGAATTCTAATGAATTTCCTAACTTGATGTCTTATAATAATACAATCCATAATAATGGTCAGGATATTGCTGACGCATTCGCTGAACTTTTCTTCTGTATTTGAAGTGGATGATGAACCTGCTTCGGATGACACCACAAATAATGTAGTTCACATTACTGCAAATTCATTCTCAATTTCAATTAGTGATATATGGAACAAGTTAAATTCTCTCAAAACTGAAACCAGTCCAGGTCCTGATGGCGTTCCACCTATTCTTCTCAAAGCTTGTTCATTTGTACTCCCCAGACCATTACATAAAATTTTTAATAGATCCCTCGTCGAAGGTAAATTTGCTGATATTTGGAAAACTAGTTTTGTTACACCTATATTCAAATCTGGTGACCGTGATAATATAAAAAATTACCGCACAATCTCCATTCTGTCATCGATGCCGAAAGTATTTGAAAGTTCAGTAACTGATCAACTCACTGCTAGTTTAAGACATTATTATTATGGCTCAACAACATGGCTTCGTAAGTGGTCGCTCAGTTGAATCTAACTTGTTAGTATACATGAATTACATTGTCGATGCTTTGGAGGATGGGTATCAGGTAGATGCTATTTATACTGATTTTTCCAAGGCATTCGATAGGGTAAGTCATTCTATACTTCTTTCTAAGCTTTTATCACTTGGCATAGACGGGCCAATACTTTCTTGGATCAAGAGCTATCTTTCCAATCGTTCGCAAATAGTTCGAATAAAAAATAACAACTCCAAGGTGATAAATGTCCACTCTGAGAAGTCCCATTACTTACAATTATCGAATTAATGGTACATCGTTGGACAGTAAATTAAATGTTAGAGATTTGGGCGTGACTTTTGATACATCCGTAAGTTTTGTCCCTCATATTAACCATATTATTTGCAAATCTCTTCAGATGTTGGGATTTATAAGAAATTGAATGTTGATTTCAGGAATATAAATGCTTTGAAAACTTTATATTTTTCTCTTGTCAGGTCACATCTTGATTTCTGCTCGACTGTCTGGTGTCCTTACTATAACGTTCATTTCTACAATATTGAAAAGGTCCAGCATACATTTTTGAGACATTTGGCTTTCAAAAGTGGAATAGGTACGTTATGACAAGTGGAACTGTGATTATAACATTCTTGGAACTATCTTTAACATTGTTCCACTTACTGTGAGAGGATTACACTTCGATCTTAAACTACTTTTTAAGTCTATTAATAATATAATTTCTTGCGAAGCTATCTCACTTTCAAATTCAAGTCAAATTTTTTATGTTCCATACTGTACAACAAATTATTCTTTTTACTCTCCACTTAAACGCATAATGAGAAATGCCAATCAGTATACCAAACTTGAGGATTTAACTTCCCTTTCTAGCACTTCCTTTAATCTAAAAATTCCTCGTTCTATTTAATGTTTAGTTATATTGTATATGTTTGTGCACAACAAATTGTTATTTTTGATAATTTTATTTCAAAATAATTATACGTATTTGTTTTTCTCTCTACTGTGAAAATGAAATGTATTTTTCGTTTGTAATAAATAAATAAATAAATAGATACCTTATTTGGCGCACATGTTCATACCAATGAGATAAGATCCCCACTAAATAATTAATAGAATAATAGAATAATAGAATTGAATTCCATGTGGTAACGTTTTTGTGTCATAAAACGAATATTGAATGTGCCCATGACATATTTGATGCCACTGAAAATACAGTATACCACTGTGATACACCACAATCGACCTGATAATCAATCGAATCACATCCCAAATAGATTTCATCGTACCGAATACGAATTATCTTTTCAGAAAAATAAATTATATATACCCCAGAACAAAATGACACATGAACGTGTAAAATAAATGAAGAGATCGTTCCACCGCAAGCCCTCTTTTTCAACAATGTCATATCACACACTGACCAAGGAAAAAACAATATAATACATCATTGAGGTTTTCTCCTTCCGAACAAATTGGCAGATTAGGGTTTGAAATTCCCAATATATCAATTGGCCTAATCAATAAATTTCAAATTATCAAACAAAAACAGTTACTTCATTTTATAAGCTTCAAGTGGATTGTCTTGGATTCTATTAAAATTGTCCTCTATTCACTTTTATCAAGTTACTCTAACGTGCCCCGTAACGATATTCACATAATCTAAATGGAAGAAATGGCATTTTGCAGTGGCCTAACAAAAACTGAGTGCCCCCCTGTTCTGTTGGCTCCCTCTCTACAATGAGCGGAAAACTACAATAATCAACCTCATTTTCATTGCCATTAGGTAATTTTTGAATAGGTTCTTCGTGTTATATACCCACATATCATGTACATGATGTAACAGCTAAAAATCAAATTTATGCGAGGTAGGTAGACAGACATAACATGATTAAAATTATTAGGGCATAAAGTGACAATCCAGCAGACTGTAAAATTTAAATTTCTAAAGAATGTAGGTAACTGTGCTCCCCATATTATGAACAAAGTCTCGCAAAATCCAATATCCGCCAAAAGTAAAAATCGTAAACACGAACAATACTATTATTGTTGAGTACCTATAGAGATATTATAAGTAACGACCAGATAGTGGAGAGCTTTTTGTTGAAAAATATTCCATAATTTCATCGATGTTTAACTTCTTGACGAATCCGAAAGGCGTTGATGTACCAGTGTTAAATAAATAGGTTTTTACTATTTTCAGTTCTGAAAATGAACGTTCCGCTGATGCTACACTAACTGGTGAAGTGATAAATCATATCAATGCACTAGATAATCTGGTATATTCGATAAAACACACTTTGTATCAATAAATGATTTGTAGGTTCAAATACTGTTTTCAATTTTGAAATAATATCACCAAGTCGTTTTTTAATATTAAAATTTGATCGGGAAAGGCAATGGAAAGTCTATATGGTATATCATTTAAAAAAGGTTAGCTTCCACATACATCTCTTCTTCACTTAAGGAGGATGAATTCTCAAAATATAAGAAAATGAAACTATTCTGTACGTCATTAAAACTTCCAAACCTTATTTTCAACTAATTGGCAAGCATTTCTATTGCACTGAAAAAATTTAAAAAGTTTTGTACTGCATCGCTTCATCTTCTAATGTTTCATCGTGAAATTTTTTAACTTTCCTCTATTCTTCTATTTTCAAACACAAGTTTAATCTTGATGGAATTTGATGAAACAACTGCTTTCTCACTTCATCTGCAAAGGTCTCATATGATGAATTTCAATTAGTTGCATTAAGTTGATTAGTCACGCAATCAAGTCCCACACCTGCGGTTTGCAATATAATTTTGATTTCAGATCAAAATATTCTATAATTTCTATCTGAAATACTAGCAGAATAATAAACTAGAGACAATATATTTCTTCTTGAGTAATTGTGCTTCATCCCTTTCATCTCGTGTTTTGCTTACCAAAATCATGTTAGACGGAACCTTTAGCATAGACACAAAATTGAACCTGATTGCAGACGCCAGATGTCATTGAAATGGTTTACATGGAGTTTTGAGAATAAAATTTTAAATCCTCATTTTGTGATTGATTTAATTCGTTTCATCCGTTATATTCGATGTCCAAAGACATAAATTAAATGAAAGTCTACTAGTATATTTGACCAAGTTATGAACAGCGCAATAAACATATTCTACAGTCCGTTTCTTCAATTTTATCAAAGTTTGTAATCCGTTACATTCCGCTCAAATATGAGGCTCCATCGTATCCTTGTCCGCGACACTTACCATTGGTTATGTCCATTTCCTCTAAAATTGTGACAATATTGTCTTGCAGTCTTTTAGAAATTTGTCCATGATGAGGGATGATCAATAAATTTGAAAGCTACATTCATAACTCAGGGCTCCTGGAATAAGAATTTGTCTACGATAAGTCGGTAATCCTAAAATGATAAAATACATAAATATGGGAGAGTCCTTTGGAACGAACATTTCCTGTATTTTGATTGTTTGAAAATCGACAACACGACCTGTTAGACTATGAATGGAACATTTGTGAGCCTCTATCTTCAAGAATTAATTACAAAAAAAGACAGAAATATTGTGAAATATTCATTTATTTTTTATGTGTAGAATGTCCAATACAAGACCAACTGCTTTGATCTGGATAGCTATGCTTATGAATTAGACAGTCTCAAATCATTATAAAGTCTTTATTGAAACAAATTTAGTATGCATCTCATATTAAAACATTTGTATTATTGAAAATTCAACTTTAAAAGCAAAAACGAAAAAATTCAATTCTCCAGTTATCCTACATGACTTGTTAGTCGTTTTTGACGGCACTGTAATCAGTTTTTCTTAATAAAACAATATCACCCGCAACAAATGATCTATACGGCATCATTATATTCTCCATATGAAGCAGCGTCTTTCTCTTGCTCTAATTGAGTTACATATTCTTTAAGATTTTCTGAGGTTGGGGAATCCTTATGGAAAGAAAGAGTCAATGTCAGCGTTTGCTCCATCGACTTACTCCTCCTTCTCTTCCTTTCCGTCTGTAGCTTCCAAAAGTCTCTTTCTGAAGTATCTATAATATCAGAACATTTTTACTTTTTACGGCCACTTTGTTTACTTTTTATGCGCGATTGTTGTCCCTTGAGGTTTCTGGTGGAGAAATGACACCAGTTGATATAATTATGAAATACAGCAAGTTCGCAATGACTATAAAAAAGAACTTATTTCTTCAGATGGAATAATATATTCGATCAATCAATGTTAACGTATCTTGAAGCAAAATATCACCCCCAGAAATACAAACGTTTCTCTCAAAATAAATATTTTGTTTATTAAACGAAAGTATACATGAGAAAGCTTGAATTAATGCATGAATATAGTTCGCATTATGAAGTCAGTATTTAGCCGAAATTTGTAAAATAATTTGAGAGCAATCTATGCGACATTTTCCAGGAAGGACTTGAGATCCCAGAGAAATTCCTCAAATCACTTGAGCTAAGAACTGATTCTTGCAAAACTACAATTGTGGCCTTGATGAAGGAAACGAGAAAGGATCACAAGAAACAAATTAAGCTCAATGGAATTTCCATCTGGGTATAATACTACAGAATACTCTCACCTATAGCAAGCAAATAGAGAATGTAAATGAGAAGGCGATATGTGGCCTAATGGTGTACAGGATGGTCACAAGTAGAACATGAGGTAGTTAAATCAGAACACTGCTCTGGTTGTTCACATTTGACCGTGATGCATATACTCACCTATGGCGCGATATCCTGGAGTGATAGAACCAAGCTAAATGCGGAAGAAAGAGAATTGAGTAATGCTCGAAAGCTTGCATACGTATACTGTGTATATACTGGAAACTAAGGTCTCGTCCTACTGCTTAAAATGAGTAATACTCAGACCAGCCCCCCTTCATATAGTAATACAAAGAACTGTGAAAACGACATTTACCTAATATGTGCAAAGATAGACCTTCGATAGAAGGAGAACGAGATGGAACACACATCACTCATGACAACAAAGAATGACATAAGCAAAGTGTCCTTATTTACACATAACTAAAACTACTGAACCTACCTTGGAAACAAAACAGTGTGGAGACAGGGAATTCGGAACCAATTGCTGAATATACCAGTAGCGTTTCAAGCGGAAAATGAAGAAATTGAAATAATATATAATAATAATAATAATATTAATGTTTATTCTGTAAATATCGATATACAATATATAAGGCAATCTTTATAATGAAGATAAGACGTTTCTTACAGATAAACATGGGGAATCCCACTAAAACCGAAGTTGTGCGTGGGTACTATTCCTGGTAAGACATGATCTGCACATATATGTAAATATATATATATATATATATATATATATATATATATATATATATATATATATATATATATATATATATATATATATATATATATATATTTTTTTTTTTTGGCCCTCTTTTCGTTATTACGTTAACATATTCAATTAGTGGCTAAGGCGCTTAAAAACTGACTTATTAACTAATCTAACCTAGTCATATAAAGTTATAAAGTATGATGGTAGAAAATGAGTAGACAATATAGCTGCTTCACTCAATCTGAGCGAAGGATGCAGAAAGACGGACATGAGAATCATTCCTTATAGTCAAGCAGTCACAAAAGTGCTGATCTCAAACAACAATTGTTCAAGAATAGTTTTTAGCTCAAAACTAAAATGCCTTAGGAGTGCAGAATTGAGTCACCCTCAACTGGGTGCCAGGAACTATAGTAATTGAGAGGAATAAACAGACGGACGCCCTCGGACGCAAGGGAGCTGGAATACTACTGATAGAGCTTGAACCCTTCTGAGCTATAGGAACACACAATATACGGAAAATACCCAGAGCAAAATCCTCATAAATGACTATATAACATTATAGTTCTCTTCCTGGATTGACAGTCAAAGATCCTCCTACAAAAATTCAAGAAAATGACGTATTGGACAGCATAAGAGGTAGCAAGAACAGACTAAGGAACATGACAGTATTCATGATGGGACACTCGGAACTCAATGGATATATGAGAAAAAATGGCCTACAGAATGATGGGATGTGTAGATTCTGCAGAGAAACAACAGAGACACCGATACACCTACTATACTAGTCTAGCAGAAGGAGAATACTTCGATACTATAAAACCATACCGAAATGGGTATACAAAGGACGTGGTAGGAACAAGACCTCTCACAATAATCTAATATAATCTATTGATGTGCTCATAAAATATGTGTCATTCATGATAACGAGTCGAACAACTATTTCTTCATCGCAATGAAAGATGCCGCCAAGAACGGTTATGATTTGAATGGAATTCAAGTGCCTAGCTAAAATTGTTACTCTTGAAGTGTAAGATACTCCACCAATTCAACCATAATGCTTCCTCACATAAAACTGCAAAAAATAGTTTCTATTCATCAGATTCAAACTTCAAAAATATAACTGTGGTGAATATTAGCCAGGTAACTAATCTTTTAAATATGAGCTGTAACTGCTAAGAGTCCGTTCAGGTAACAACATTTTATTTTGTATTTTATGACAATAATTAATTGTTATCGATTAATTTCGAGAAATGTTTATCTTTTAGTACAAGTGCACCAAGTTTATTTAAGTGTTTAGGTGTGATTTTCTTGAAAATTTGAAATAATTCAAACCTTAAAATCTCTAACCAGATAGAATTTGCCCTTCTACAAACATTAATCTGAATTCGGTGATGAATACGCGTTGCGAGCCGTCTAAACTCACGTAGTTTCTTGTAACGATCTCTACCAACCACTGTATCAAAGTCGTTTGAGTTCATTCATCTATTTGAAAGTTCGTCTCACTCATTGATTTTGGAAAAGTATCTATTGGCTGCAATGTACTCTAGAGTGACAGAGCATCAACTATGAATGTATGAAACAAATTACATAGATAAGAGAAATTTAATATGTACATCATTGAAAGCAGCACTTCACATAAACAAAGGTTTTCTTAACTTCACGTTAACGAACTGCAAGCTTTGGTAAGGGAGCTTCCTCACCATTGTTTATTCACTTGGCGGCAAGTTGGTTTTAATTATACACATTCACTTACACATGGATAAATTTATGACGTTTTAATCCATTTAAACCAAATAAATTATTGAAAATAATTATCCTAAGTAAAGTTGGCTGCAATCCACGTGGTTTTGTTGGAGTTACTTTGGAACGACGAACATCATTGTGGAATTCAAAACTATCTTATAATCTCTGTCAGAGTTAAACAAATATACAGCTGCGATGACTGGTACAGTGACTTTTACAAGTGTTTATCTCAAATATTTGTATTAGAGTGTCTTTAAGTGCGGTTTACAAATTTATGAGGAATCTAAAGATATATACCTACATATTTACAGAGATAACCGAGGTGTATTTTGAATATTTTACTCGCAATGCCGTTGCGAATTATGCGCCATAAAGGAAATAGCTGTCTGCGATTCAAAATAATACAAATTCCATGATATAACACAAATTGAAAGTTTCAGGTACGCTTAACTGCATTCATAACATTCTGATCAGATGCCCGATGTTTGGAAGGTAATTTTGAATTCGTTTTATTAAACGAAACTCAATGGAGAATGTATATTACTACAGAAGGATTCCGAATATTTCAACAAGAATTCAATGGTTATTTACTCCTCATAGACTTGAGTTCTGCACATTTGAAATTTATTTTTTCTTCGATGTTTTAGTATTTCATGCTGTAAAAATTTATTACATAAAGTCGAAACAACCGTTCCTGTGAAATATAATCAACAGTCATATTGATTTTTGACGCCGTGAAATGGATCATAACTACATATTTCGGTGTGTTTTATGGAATTCACATTTGAACTTTGAACTTTGAACTAATTCGCTGTGAGTAGCGTCCTGATACTGCCGCCAGTCCCAGATCCAAGGGGGGCGGAGGTCGCAAATCGGGGCCCCTGCCCTGAGCGGCAAATTCAAGTGTGGCGCACAAACATAGATCACGTAACGCGCTGCATCACAGATTTCGCAATTCTTGCAACTATCGGAGGGTGTTGATAACAAACGTGAAACTAGAAATGTGTTGCTACTTGAAAAATAGATAGATAGTGTGCGTGGCGTAGTTACACTTCACAAATCATTTGATTTGAGTACTGATTTTTATATAATTGTTTCACATTCTATAAGATACTCTTTCCATTTGTGTGAAGATAATGAAATGAATTATTTATTTCATTTCATTCACACTACTAAATAATATTCAAAATAATAATGTTCTCACGAAAATGTACCAAAATTAATTTTCCGCTCCTGAGAATCGATACCGAGACTACTGCGCGATAGCATATAGCACTCAGACTACAATGCCGATATATTATATAATCTGTTGAAGTGCAATATAAGTTTGAGTTTACTTTGATAATTATTGTTTTTGTTGATGTGGAATGATTTTGTTGAAGTTTGGGTGACATCAGTTCTTTTTTGATCAACCTAAATTTATTGTAAAGGTTTCGAATCGATTCGATGCATACTTCCGGAGTTAGGATTTTTGAAATTTTCCACTCTTCAGATGAGGGTGTCATTATTACAAAAATTCCTTTTAGAACAATATGGTTCGTCACCAAACAGCAAATAATGTTTTGTCAAAATTCGAATATCCTTATTTCAGTTATCGTGTTAACAAATTTCGTAGTATACATCCAGACAGACAGACAGACGATTTTCCTCAAAGTTGCTCATTATTCGATGAAAAATACTATGGTGTAAGAATTTTTGCTCCCAAGACACTTCTTACTGCTCTTAGAAATAGCTTGAGTAAATGCAATATACTCTTCCGACTTCGTCGCGATGAGTATAATGATGACAACTTTTGTTTATTAAATCATTTGTACAATAAAAAATGGCTTTCGCATGTAATCATTGGACTATATTCTACCCGATCCCAAATAACATTTACGTCAGTACGCATGGCACTATCATTATCCATGTTCTGCTTCCGTCGGTGTCTATTTATGAACAATATGTTTCAGAATTAGTGAGTTTTCAGTGTTTCATCAGGTCCTGTAAACATCATTAACTGTATTCTAAATATTTCAGCAATTTCGCTTTCTATATCAATTATATTCCAAATTCGAACAGGAGAACAAACTTTGTGTATCTGCAATCCGACCGATTCGCATATTATATTATGAGCCAATAGATGAGAAGTTTTGTGCGATCAGTTAGTAAACGACGAGGACTACTCTTTGTAACGATTCCAACTAGCAGTAGTGGTCTTGGCAAGTCCTACTACTCGTCACGTGACTGTGGTCGCTCGGCGGGGTCGTTCGGAAGTGTCGCGACTTTGATGAAAAAGGATCCTATAAGAAGTGTTTGATATTCAATTTTCAGCCTTCCCTTTCATTTCTAACTGTATAATAGTTGCCACAAACTCTGTTGCCAACACGAAATGGAACTGTTATTATTATGACTATAAACCATTATAGATCATGAACAAGTTGAAGTTAAGTGCTTTAATTCAATTTTCATCTATTTTATATTCAATTCGTTTTTCCATTTCTTTTGTATTCGGAAGTATAACATTTGGAAACGTAAATGATTGTGTTTCATTTCATCTCTAATCAAATCAATAGTTGATAGTAATTAAGAGCCGAATCCAACTTCAACCTTCATTTGTGCTAGTTTCAAGCGCTTGTTTTAGTCCAGTGAGCGCTGAATTGCATTCCTAGTCTGACTGAAGCACTATATAGGAAGTATTCTTAACCGCATGTACCTTTCAGGTCAATAGAGAGAACCCGGATAATGTGTATGTAAATACAGGTATTTACGCAAAAATATCCATTGATTTATATTCAATACTAATAGTGGAAAGTATTGATATTCATAATGAATTTTATGATATTGTTACTAATTTTTTACATATATAGATGGTCTTATGAACTTTAGATATTTGACCACATAGTAATCTTACAAAAGAAAACTTCGAATTTTTGTTCGAAACCTCGGTAATGTTACCGCGGTACGTAGGTACGTACAACAAAAACCAAAAAAAAATCATAGAAATTTCGGATTGAGTGCCTTTGCTTTAAAGTTAAGTGAGATATATTTAGTAATTAAATATTCTCATGTTGATTATCATAAAAAAGCATATTATTATATTATAATTATATATAGAAATTGTTGTGAGGTAATATTGAGTACAAAGTTCAGGAAAATTAATCAATCTCAAAAACAATTTCATATATCCTACTCACCTAGTATTCCCAAAATTATTTAAAAAATTCATGAACTAACTCTAGACGAACAATTTAACAAACTAACCTGAGACAACTTTGTCGCATGAAGTTTCGAACATACGCTAAATAATGTTTAAGAGCAAGCTTATGTAAAGCCGGGTTATCGCTTCGAGTAGAACTGCTATTGCTTGAACCAAATTGAATGAAATAGAGGAGTTATTCGGGTACCGGTACCTGGAGGCTAGACAATATCTTTTCAGTTCAACTGTGATTAAGGACATGAACCTTTTGATATCCAATTCCAGCGATAATAATTGGAGCTACTACATATGTATCTGAATGATTCATGGGAGTATTTACAATAGGTGAGAGATGAGATGATGAACAATTAATATTCAATACCAACTAGACTCAACACTATTGAGATGAATTCACGTAAGAATTGAAACACAGTTGTGGTTCGACGCCAAAACGTTGGTATTTCAAGCCCAGAGATGAATAATCTAAGTGATCTTCATGATTTAGGAAATTTAATCTCCATATATATAGGAGATGGGGTATCTGAGAAAAAATGTTCGAAAAACTCTTCCTATGTACACACAAACTTTCATACTCGTAATTTGACTATTGGATCTTGCACCTATTGGGCACCTTATTACAACAAAAAAGGTTTGTACGAAGAACCGATTTGGAAAAAATATATAATGTAAGATGCTGTCATTGAGCAGTATTGCGAAACGTAATTGCTTATACCGCACATGTGATGATATATTTAGGTGCAGATATTGAATGATGTTGAGGAGCGGGCAATAATAACTAGGAATATTGTATTATTGCGTAAAAAAAATATGTATTGTGAACAAAACATAATTTCACATGCACTAAAAGTACATCAACAAAAATTTTTTATTCTCCGTTTTTCATCTTTTCAGCCTTGTTACAAATATCGTACCTATAATTACGAACTGCTGAATCCTAGCCACTACATTTTGAATGGGGCCAGTTACTCTTAACACAACGGTGCCTAATTTCCTCATGCACTCCAGTTGGATCTACATCAACTAATTCATCATCGTCGCATAACTGATTCTCATCATAATTTTCAGATTCTTTTACTCTTCACCTTTCCCTCTTTTCTAGTTTTATTTCTAATTAAGTTTTTAATAGCGTGGATGTTCACCACCTAGAGTGAATTTTGCTTGTCGTATTTTTCGTTCAAATTGTATTGCAGTTTCAGCAGCTTTTAGTTAATTTCCCGGCCATTTGAAATTTCCGAACTTATAAATACGGAATCTGGGGTTCTGAGCAGAGATTGTACCCAACTACTAACACAGCTCAACCCTCTTGTGTGTTCAAATTAAATAAACTTCCAAATCATTTTTTCCTAGCGATCGGTTGATTGCAAAGAGGAAATTAATCACCAAAAACGTTTAAAATGAAATTCTACATGTTTTGTCATTGTTGCGATACCGAGAAAATGATATTTCGAACAGTAGGTAGAGGGTGCCAAAACTACCAAAAGTCACTTTTTCTCCTGGCGCGGAACCAGTGATCTTTCTTCACACGTATTTTACTTGAATAAACACAATCTTAACATAATACAACTTACATTGCTAGTTGCAATCGAGGAAGCAGCTCTCGTCAGATACTACGTGACGTCAGAAATCACGTGATCGCATAAAGCTTTTTACCTACTGGCTCAACATATATGCGAATCGGTCGAGTTGGGGATACACAAAGACTGCGTGCTTCAACTTCCACTATTTGAATGTATCTAATATAAACAGCGGTATTGCTAAAATAGTTAGAGTACAGTTACCGATGTTGACAGAACCTGATGTAACACCGAAGAACTAATAAATTCTGAAAAAAGTTGTTCATATAGATCGACTGAACTAAAAAAAAGCCTTCCTTCAATGTTACAAAAGATTCATTGAGGAAAAGTTGTCATTATTGTATGTTTGTTTTCAACGCCCTCCGATCTTCGCGAAATGTCTGAATTTTTTCTCTTCAACTTTAGAGAATGATCTATTTGAACAGTTTCACTCCTTTACGTGCGCATGCATACTTTGTCAGGAGATATTGAAAAAAATAGTGGATATAGACTCCTCCAGCTTTAATTCCAGTATCCAGAGTCCACAATTTTCGAAATAGGTTATTAAGATGAAAATAGTGGAGTTGCCTGAATCCACAGGTATCATCCACTCCATTGGAAGATTCTAACGTTGACATAATATTGTTAAAGGTATTCTAAGCTTGCTATACTATGTGCCGTAAAACCATTTGTTCAAGATTCTTTTTCTCACCTATCTCAAGTGAACTTGAAATACTTGCATCAACTTTGAATACTGGATGAAAGTTAAGCTATTCAAACATTTGAGGTTGCATAGACAAGCTTGAAGGTTAGTTCTGCAACGAATACACCACCTTTGATACAAACCAGAAGCTGAAAAAGCAAAGCTTGGATGAAATGGACTTAGATCTTGCATATAAAGTTTTGAGGACACTTCTTCAAACCAGAAACTGGAAAAGCAACGTTTGGATGAAATGGACTTAGATCTTGCGTATAAAGCTTTGTCGACTTTTCTTTTGTTTTTCTTCTGTTGCAATTATAGTGAGAATGCGCGTACCTATCGAACCTATTGCGTAGTATGTATAGAAGACAAAAAAATAACAATAGATGGAGATAAAATTAATACAGGAACATAAAAGCATTAAATAAACACCTGGGAAGGGTGAGAAGCCACGAGAGGCTGCTATCACGAGCCTCTCAATAAATAATTTATTATAGAGAAATCTTGGCTTCCGGATGGATTCCGCGTCACAATAGCTCGACTTGATGCCTAAAGCCTGCCCTGAAGATGCCACCTGTAATGGTTGGCAAAACGTCGGCATCAAGGCATCACGTCGAGCTATTGTGACGCGTAATCCATCCGGAAGCCAAGATTTTTTGAGATTAGCTTTCCGCGGAAGTCTACTATTCAAGATACTTTATTATAGATTTCGTAAATAATCTCCCTCTCCACAACACGTAGTTCTGCCAACTCTACGTTATACTATTGTAGCCAACGAATTCGGATATACTAGAGTTAGTCAGTCTCAATGAACTCGGATATACTAGAGTTGGTCAGTCTATTCGTAACTACGGAAATTTTGTATCGCCAACATGACGTGTAGAAATCCAGTACGGATAGAGGAATAGTACCCCACGGCATAGGCGTGTATTGTATAGGGTATTTTAAACAGATTTCCAGGGTACCCCACGCCACGGGCGTACTATTTATAAGGCAGTAAGGTACGTTTTTTTTAAACTGTTGAAACATCAAAAATAAAAACTGTATAACCAATATTAACAGTGTAGCTGTAGACATAGAAGAATGTTAATGACAAATGTGGGTTTCTTCCATGTTTTACAGAAAAAGACTAGTATTTTGGCAATTAAACTGATTCACTTACTGACCACATTTGTATAATAACAATTTGTAAGTTCATTTCTTCTTTTGGTGATTGCCATTCACCGATTTATGTGTGCGTGCAAGTAACTATATTGAAGCGCAGACTATGAGCTGCTTATTACTTCGTTCATCTACATCTGGGCAATTAAATATATTTAATTTATATTGCAATACAATAATAGTTTTACTTTTTTCACCACTACATCAACCTATAATTTGGTTTCAAATCATATCTGTATAAGTATATTCATACAAAATCCATTGTTGGCCCCTATATGGAAAATTTCATGAACAGAAACTTCCGAAAGATGTTTAACATGATTATATACTTTTATTCTATTCTGTCTACTGATATTAAAGTACAGTAGGTATATCGCCACTACAGCATTTTTGCTTTTATTTCATCCGTATTGTCAGGAAGCATTTGCAATAATCGGACTAAGAGGTGGGAGCAAAATATGCGTTGATTTTCTTGATTTCACGATGGTATGTAACTAACAATATGAATGGGGAACATACAAGTAAGAAAAGTTTTAATAAAATTGTAAAATTGTCAATTTATTTATGTGAGAAAGTATATTGCATATTGTTGAAAAGTTTTCTTGCGGAAAATATAATTCTAAAAATGTTGACGTATTAATAATAAATATTAACAATTTATTGTTCCTGTAAATTCTAGTAAATCATTAGTACATTCTTTAAAACATGTTTTAGGGGGATATCTAATCTATGATATTAAAAAGATAAATACATAATTCAATCAATCTGTTGCCCTTCCTTGGTATTACAAGCAACAATATTTAAGTATTTATAATTTTCACTGAAAAAAGAACCATTTTAATACATTATAACGAAGATATCAGAGCATATGAAAATTAGATTTCAACTAAAACTAAAAGCAGTATCCGATTCTGGTGATTTGCTAGATACAGTTTTTGGGGAAGGCTGCAGTGGCTGTTGAAATGTAGTAGTAATTGAAGCGGAAACTGATTCAACTAAGGGCTCCTCATTACTACTAACCATGATATCCTCATTAGCTGGTGCAAACCAAACGCTGCTTTTGGTCATAGATGTTGACGCATATTCACTTTCTGAAAGTTTTGCTCTAAAATAAATAAAACCATATAAGTATTAATAAAACTGCTATGCTCTTAATTAAACATTTTACCTTTTAGGTGCTGAAACATCAATATTCTCTTTGTCGTCTTGATCATGTCTGAAACAGTTATTACTACCATGTTCCATCCCAACATATCTAACTTTCAAATAAATGTCACTTTTCTTGACAGTAGGTACACGATTAGCGGCGGCGAATTACGAGTGCCAATATCGGAGATCTCTCTATTCAATCTTTATTTCTCCACACGATTGCTGGGAAGCTAGATGACAGTATGGTGGGAGAGAGACATGTTGGCGATACTCAAATAGTATATTAAAGAAAGAGTTTCCTAAGACTCGTCTTAAAGCACGAATTCAAGTTTAAAAAACGAGTGGCGAAGCCACGAGTTCTTTTAAAGAATGAGTGCTTCAAGGTCTTAGGAAACGAGTTGTTTATACTATTTTTTGTAATTTGCCCTTTTTATGCCGTTTTTAAACAAAAATGTTTAATTTAGTCCATTTAGGGATTTTTATGGTGGTTGGTAACATCTTAATTTTGAAAGTCAAAATTTGATTCAGTGGTTCTGTGATCGCTTTTGTTTCCGTAATTTTAGTTTCGTCTCTACTGGAAAGAGCAATAACACTAGAAAACGACTATTAGTACAAATATCTAAACCATATTGTGTATTAGCTGAAATCAATTCTTCCACTGGACACGTCGATGACTTTCTCTTCTTGAGTTGTTGATGCTCGACACTGTCATTTAAACTGACATAATGATGACAAGATAATTCCGCATCAAGCTCGCCATCCTAAAAATGTAAAAAGTTCCGTGCTTTTTTTGTATATTAAGACACGGCAAGTGATGACGTTGCGTTCGTTAATGGGTCTATTAGAAAATCAAAATGGAGGCAAATTACAAAAAATGACTTTAGCTTATTCTAGTATATCCGAGTTCGTTGGTCAGTCTATTCGTAACTACGGAATTTTGTATCGCCAACATGACGTGTAGAAATCCAGTACGGATAGAGGAATAATACCCCACGGCATAGGCGTGTATTGTATAGGGTATTTTAAACAATTTCCAGGATACCCCACGCCACGGGCGTACTATTTATAAGGCAGTAAGGTACGTAACTATTGAAACATCAAAAATAAAAACTTTATAACCAATATTAACAGTGTAGCTGTAGACATAGAAGAATGTTAATGACAAATGTGGGTTTCTTCCATGTTTTACAGAAAAAGACTGGTATTTTGGCAATTAAACTGATTCACTTACTGACCACATTTGTATAATAGTATGGTCGTTTCTTCTTTTGGTGATTGCCATTCACCGATTTATGTGTGCGTGCAAGTAACTATATTGAAGCGCAGACTATGAGCTGCTTATTACTTTGTTCATCTACATCTGGGCAATTAAGTATTTTTTTATATATTCTTAACCAGTGAAAACATTTGTTTCTATCGAAATTTATATTGCAATACAATAATAGTTTCACTTTTCTCACCACTACATCAACCTATAATTTGGTTTCAAATCATATCTGTATAAGTATATTCATATAAAATCCATTGTTGGGCCCTTTATGGAAAATTTCATGAACAAAAACTTCCGAAAGATGTTTAACATGATTATATACTTTTATTCTATTCTGTCTACTGATATTAAAGTACAGTAGGTATATCGCCACTACAGCATTTTTGCTTTTATTTCATACGTATTGTCAGGAAGCATTTGCAATAATCGGACTATGAGGTGGGAGCAAAATATGCTTTGATTTTCTTGATTTGACAATGTAAGATGGTATATAACTAACAATATGAATGGGGAACATACAAGTAAGAAAAGTCTTAGTAAAATTGTAAACTTTTATTCAAATAAAAAATTGTCAATTTATTTATGTGAGAAAGTATATTGTATATTGTTGAAAAGTTTTCTTGCGGAAAATATAATTCTAAAAATGTTGACGTATTAATAATAAATAAAACCATATATTAGTAAAACTGCTATGCTCTTAATTAAACATTTTACCTTTTAGGTGTTGAAACATCAATATTCTCTTTGTCGTCTTCATCATGTCTGAAACAGTTTGCAATTATTACTACCATGTTCCATCCCAACATATCTGGAATTACTTACTCAGGGTAAATATGTAGGCGACTTGTACTGGCAAATGCTGGTGTAGCACCACCTTTAAGGTCTTTCCTGCCGCCTGGCCTAGTAGCAAAGTCACTTTCAGAAACAAACAGGTACCTAAACGATGCAAAGTACTAAAAGTAAAGAAAATTTACAATTTTAGAACACTATTAAGTCGTTAGCTTCTTGAATTTTCTAGAAAGTAGAAAGAACAAAGATTTGACAGGTTAAGTTGATCGGAACTCGTTAACTACACTTTCAAATAAATGTCACTTTTCTTGACAGTAGGTACACGATTAGCGGCGGCGAATTACGAGTGCCAATATCGGAGATCTCTCTATTCAATCTTTATTTCTCCACACGATTGCTGGGAAGCTAGATGACAGTATGGTGGGAGAGAGACATGTTGGCGATACTCAAAAATGACTGTAGCTTATTCTAGTATATCCGAATTCGTTGATTGTAGCATTGCTCTATTTAAGGATGATGTTTCACTATGTGACGAAACATTAGTCTGGGTTTATTTAAAGTTGTGTTCAGTTCTACCACTCTACATATTTTTTACTAAAAGTTCTAATCAACTTGGAATTGAGGAAACATAGCATTGTGATCTCCGCAAATCTTGAATGACTCAATCGGAAAATATTGAGCTACAAAATGTTATCAATTTTTAATTCAACTTCCAACTTCAACGAGAAATAGTCGACTTAGAAAATTTTGTTTTTTATCAAAAATCAGTAGTAAAAAGCCGGTGATACAATACAAATACATTATATATTCTGTTCTTTATTTTTCTCCTCAGTCACTTCCATTTGTTGTTTCCTCTTATCTATTGGAATGTACGTTTCCGAGAACACTAATGCTCTGAATAATACTCAGTATAGATTTTGAGTCACCTGAAATTTTTTTCTTATTTTTCTTCCTTAACGCTGTTCTTGTTCATGTTCTAGGTATTTATGAAAGCCAGATGTATGAAATATATACGGAAAATACGTTTACATCGCTGATACTTACCATGATATCCGTTTCTTTTTAGCCAACTTACAATGCCATCCTCTATCAAAAGAGTAACATCTTAAGAACAGGTGTCTCTTTGTGAAAGATTACTGACTCAAAGCTCTACGTGAGGTTTGTTAGAACCTGCCAGTCCACTAGAATATGAGCAGGGATTTCCTCCCACTTCTGGCATGGATTGCATTTTTGGTCAACATCGTGGCCTATTTCCACTCCGTAGCATCTCAAGCCTCCATAATCAGTACAAATACTGTCGAGTAGTATATTCTTCCGCTTACTACATTTCAAGGCTCGATGGCTCTTGCGTCGCTGAGCCGTTGTCCCAGCAGAGCTTTCTCCTGCTTCTCTGCACTTCAATCCATTGTTTGCGATGGTCGCTTGGGTCCATTAGTAGATACGGTCGCTCACAAGCAAGTGGATTATGTATATGACCGGTTTGGAAAAACTGTGAGTTACTCGGCAGCGCCGGATTGCCACTTCGTTGCCTCTAATTTCCCAATGACCTGGGGTCCAAGACAGGGATACTTGATCATCGTCTGATATTTCTTCCAACAAGCCTTGATATAATTCCTGGGACTCCTGCTCAAGCATATGGTTATGTGTCGTACCCTTTAATATAGCTATTTTGCAGTCTTTATGTATTCCAGAATGGCCTCCACATTCACCTGACACACTTATACCCAGAGAAAACCTAAGCTTGATCTTATTTTTTGCATCATCTATAATATCTGCATGGGCTTTGGCAGTAGCGTATCCATCCCTTCCGGTACCCCGGTGCAGAGTCTCAATAGGGGGCCAATAACAAGCTCCATGTATATTACTAGGATATCGGTCAGTACACTGTACTTATGCCCATACGATCAAGACGGAATGGTTGGGTGAACCGGAAAGAGGAAAAACTCCGCTCGCTACGCTCACTCCGTCTTTAGCAAATGTCGATTAAGAGCGCAGCCTGCCTAGTTGCGCGAGCACGATTCTTTAGCACTATTTCTTTATGAAATATCAAATTTTCATGCCACTAAATTTCGAGCATCACATCTAGTTTGTACTAAAATTTCAAGTGGATGGCATATATCATTTAGCCGCTACACGAGAACATATACCTGCCAAATAACCCTATTGAATCAAGAAACGGCTTCCTTCGCTACGCCACTGCGTCTTGATTAATAAATTTGATTCGCTGCAGTTATTAAGTATCAAAATGAAAAATACCATAATCAGTTGCATTATCGATATACATAGACATCAAAAAGATTACCTGTTAGTTTTTGATACTGTTAGTGTTATTGTATTAGAGTTATTATAATAATGTATTTCAACTGTACGCTTATGTCTAATAAATTTTTAAAATATTATCTACTGAATTATTTAAAATAGTCTGCAAAGGTTGCCATGACGACTTTCCGGGACTACACTGAAAATGAAGCATTTTACGGAGTGGAATGATTTCGCAAAATAGCTATTTATGGGAGCTTATACAAAAATAGTTATTCTTATATCAAGGCTGCGAAACGACTCTTTAGCGATCGAGAGAAAAATAATCTCGAAGATTGCTAACGAATTTCGTGGCCATGATATACACACTATTTTTTGTACAATCATGAAAATATAAATATTAAGTTACATATTGCTGGAAAATTCCATTGAAAATTCAAAATATTCGGATTTACTTTCTTAGCGTTTCTACGGGAATCGAGTTTCTATGAAATTTTGTACTGATATTTACGAGAAACATTTTTTTCCAATTGTGATAAAGTCTGAAAGTGGTAGTGCATGACATTGCACTCGTCCGGAGTTGAAAGATATAGTTCTGCTATTGGGAGTTTAGTACCTGAAAAGTCTGAAAGACAGTATGAAACATGAAACGATTTCAAAAACTGGTGTGACAATCAACGAGTCTTGAAGATCTCTGAGAAATTATAATTTTCTGAATGTAATAATAGTCCAGTCGTCCTGCAATTGAGCAACTTAAAATGATATTTTTTCCACATCTCTATTTCATGATTGATATTTACGTTTTTCTGAGTCGCTGATCACGAATATGGGGGTTAAAAGATCGTAGATTCATGGCGTTCCGAGATATTGGCCATTTATGACCCAAAAATGGCAGTTTTTTCGAGTTTTCGTCGTTTTTGGCGATTTAAAGGAAAACAACACACTTTATCGACTATACAGCAAAGTTGTAGAAAAATAAAAGATGCGTCGAATGGCGATAAGTAGAAATCTCTAAGTTTTTTGGGGGCCTGATATAAGGCCCATTTTGAACGTTAGTTTCTGTTCAATTGTAGCATTTCATGCGTACTTCCGAACCAATCTTGCTTTTTTGTCTATCTTTTTTTTTGGCGCCAAAATCCGCTATCTTAGAAAGAACAGTTTTTTCATCAAAACTCCGTTAAAAATTGATCTTTCGACTCAAATCAAAATTAAATTGAAGAATTTGATGTCCTCTATAACACATTCAAAATCCAAGCATTTTGAATAAAAAGTGGAGGAATGGCACTGTTTTAAAAAACCCATGGTCCAGAAAAAACGAATATTTCCCAGGTTAGAATACTCGTATGAAATTTAAATTTCATATGCAAATCGAAGACTATTCTACGAGTATTTCAAGCCGCTCTAGGTCTTTTTTGAATCAGTGAAACTTAAGGTATCCTTTGATGTAGGTTTGGGTTCACAATGAGCCCAATTTTGACCCTAATCAAAAAAATCAAAGAAATTCTCACAGAAGAGACTTCTGGCTATCTTACTTTGAATCGTTGACCTCCCACATGTCTTTAAAGAAAATAATAGCGCGGGTTAAAAAAAAAACGGAGCAAACAAAATACAAACCCGCTCGAAATCCCGAGTGTCCGTAAGGTAGTTTGCAAAAAAAATAAAAATTTTTGGATGTATTTTTTAGATAGAAAAATGAAATACTATCAATGTAATAATGAATTTAAGATTTATTATTAAAAATTTTCATAATAATCATAATAATAATATCTTTTTTTTTACGATAATGTTTTTTTTAAAGGTACTATTCAATTGAAAAAATGAAGAATAATCAATGAACTAATAATAAACATGAATTTTATTATAGACGAATTGAAAAATAATTATAATAATAATAATTTCTGTATTTTTTTTTATAGGAAAATTTTGAGAAAAAAAAATTCAATTATTACTGACATTGTTATATATGTTATATATTGCTTCTTTCTTATTTAAAAAAAAGTTATCAATAATACATTTGTACATGGCAGATTTTATTATTTTAGATAAATAGCAATTAATGGTTATCATTAATAAACTAACAACCTATAAGATCATACTATATAATACTTATTCTGTACGCTTTTTAGGTGCAATGCTTTGTTCATTATCAGTCGTAGTAGAGTCTGATGATGTCATATCCTTAGTTTCCTCATCACTTTCGTAGCAAGTTGCTGATGTGATATGATCATTATTGATATTACCGTTTGTGAAATGATCATTATTGATATTATCGTTATCATTTTCAAAATCAGTTTCAGGTTCTTGATCATCATTCCCTTCTAACGAAGGAATTACGTTACTGTTATCATTATCATTACGATCATCATCATCATCGACATCGACATCGTCATTTATTGCAAATTGGCCATTTTTGACTCAAAAATGGCCAATATCCCGGAACGCCATGAATCTACGATTTTTTAACCTCCATATTCGTGATCAGCGAGCCAAAAAACATAAACATCATAATTATAACGTTTGTGTAGAAATAAAAGACTTCATTGTGATTTCGAAATGAGTCATTCCACGCCAATTCAGCATTGCCTCACAGGTGGAGGTCTTCGATTTGGCTCAAACTTGGTATACTTATTCTTTATCGTAATATTTTGATACGTTAAAAATTTCAAGTTATTATATTGAAAATTGACGTTGCCAGCAGTGGGACAATAAATTTGAAAGTTTATTCTGAAAAAAATCAAAAAATTTATTCCTCATGTATAATTGGCTTTTACAACAAATTTTTTTTTTAAAACCACATATTCGATGGAAAATTCTTCAGGGAAGTCAATGCCGTTCAATTTTTTTAACTAGCTGATCACGCATGCGAAAAAATGATTTTTTTTTCAGAAATTCATATCTCAAAACCCCATTCTTCGATTTTGCTGAAAATTTCAGAGAATGTAGCTGAAACTTCATTCCTCGAGATTTTACTATAACTAAGATGATCGGACTATTTTTTCTACCTGTTTTCTATGAAAAATTCCAAAAAATCGAATTTCGTTAACGACTTACTGCAGATTTCAACATTCTTCTACGCACTCTCTAACAGTAATTGTAAATCTGATAAAAAATATTAATTCTCTGGAAAATTTCCGATCGATTGAGTAGCCTTACCATATTCTTTACAGGTTCAAACCAACTGTACTGTTCAAGCAAAAATTGCACGAAAACTAATAATATCTTAAAACTTATAATTTATGACATTTCCAAAATAGGTTTCTACTTCTTAGGCCAGTAATTGTTATAAATTACATTTATTGAGATCAATGACCAATATTGATTGAAACCATCATTCAGATCTTAAGTCATTTGAACAAAAAATCGAATTGCCGCGTTAACTGATTACGAATTATACGGCAATTGGCGCTGAAATCCTGTTTTGCGCGTATAGCTGTAAATTTTCTTTCTGCTTGAGCGTGAATGATAAAATTGTGTTGAAACATTCTCAAAATCGTATTTTTTGATTAACAATCAATTAAATTTGAAATATTGTCTGGATAATATCAAAATAAAAAGCCTCAGAAAATAAATTCGTCAATAGACATATCGATACTAGGTGAGTTTTTGTTTATTTACATTCGTACTCTGTGAACGTAATTATTATATGCATATAACATTTTCCGTTTATTCGTGTTTCTCGTAAATAAAATATTACCTTACAAGGATTTTTGGTTTTCTTGCCAGTTCCAAGAACTGAATGGCTAGGACGCCAGGTGGAATTTTTTTTTACAACGTCCCATGGTAAGACTCCATGTGATGGAGTAGGTGGGACACTCAAAAAACAGCTGCGAAAGAGAGTCTTGGTCGCCCATTCACTGGTCAAATTTTGACCGTAACTGATCTATTTGATTTTTGCAAGAAAAAATTGAGCGCAATTGAACCGATTTTAATCACCAGAGATGAGCTCGATCAAGAACGAAATAAACTTGTACCCAATGTTGAAACTGTTCCTGGAACTAGAGGTTACCATCAGTTCACTCCAATCGGAAAATATCATTGGTTGTAAAGTACCAAGCTGCGAGAAAGATTATTCACTAATTTTCGATTTATTAACCAAGACAAGTTTCAATTGGGTCGCTAACACTCATGTGAAATTTGTTTTGGATGATCAATGGCAGTTGGGCTTCATCACGAGTACGTCCGATAATACATTAGAGGCTGAAGTATTCGTTTTACAAAAAATAAAAAATGGATATAAATGGCCCGAACTGATTTGAAAATCTGGATAGGCTACAATCTTGTACTATCAGAAGTTTTAGTAGAACAGACTAAAAAAGGGTTGACCTGAATAAACTTTTTTGGCCATACTCATAATAAATATAGAAAATATATAGAATCTAATAGATTAGATTGAATTGATTGTGTAAGTACAATTTTCCATGAATCTGAAACATTTATGTATATTTGAAAGAAGAAATAATCCAATAGTCATTACATTAAGTATATTCAATATATATGAATTTAGTTTTAGTGTTTTGTTTGATCCTTTCCTTCCTCCGCCATTTCATGCGATTTCTTGTCCAAATGATTTGATATCTGAATGATGGTTTCAATCAATATTGGTCATTGATCTCAATAGATGTAATTTATTACAATTACTGGCATAATAAAACTATTTTGAAAACGTCGTGAATTACAAGTTTTAAGATATTATTAGTTTTCATTAAATTAAACAGTACAGTTGGTTAAAACCTGTTGAAAATGTGGTAAGAGCACTCAATCGAAAAAAATTTCGAAGAATTCACATCTCATATCAGATTTACAATTACTGTCAGCGCATGCGCAGAAAACGTTAAAATTTGCAGTAAGTCGTTAACGGTATTCGTTTTTCTGGCATTTTTCATAGAAAACAGGTAGAAACATAGTCCGACCATTTTAGTCGTGATAAAATCTCGAAGAGTGAAGTTTCAACTATCTCCTCTGAGATTTTCAGCAAAATCGAAGGATAGGGTTTTGGAATATGAATTTAAAAAAAAAATCAGTTTTTTTCGTTTTCTTCGCATGCGTGACCAGCTAATTAAAAAAATCCAGAGGCATTGAATTTCTTGAAGAATTTTCCATCGAAAATATGGTTTTAAAAAAATTTTCTGTTGTAAAAGCAAATTATTCATGAGAAACAACTTTTCAAATTTTTTTTTCGGAATAAACTTTCAAATTTATTGTCCCACTGCTGACAACGTCAATGGTGGATATAATCACTTGAAATTTTGAATATATCACTATTTCATGGTAAAGAATAAGTATACCAAGTTTGAGCAAAATCGAAGACCCCCACCTGTAAGTCACTGCGGAATTGGCGTGGAATGACTCAAATGCCTGTGTGAAAATTTTGAAACGTCAAATTGACTTCTAATTTCTCAGCCATTACTGAGAGCATCGCCCGCGAAATCGCATTTTGCGGACTGTATAACGCCTGCGATGTACTCCCTTCAAGTACGGTTTCACAAAATAGTTATTTCTGTATTAAGTGCGTAAAATTAGTGTTTTTTTAATGGCACATGAGAGTGTTGATTCTATCGAATGTGCCATGAAAACATGAATTTTATACACGAAATACAAACAACATTTTTTGTACAACTGTGAATGTGATTTTACATCGTCTGAAATATATTAAAAATAAATACTTCCCATGTAATTTCACAGCTTTCAGTGGTCTTTCTGTGTCGTTACTATAGAAACCGTTTGTTGGCACGCCGCGTGTTTGACTGTGTTTGCTCGTAGTTGCTTCAATTTCAAGTTATTTTCGGTAGTGATACCCCATCAGATAAAAATATCTGAAAAAATTGTGGAATCAACTCTTCAAATATCTAACGTTTCTGATCAGCAGCAACATGGAATATCTTCGGGAATTTATGTTGGAAGTAATTGTTCAAACTTTACTATCAATTATTATTCCAATAAATGAAATTGTTTTATGATAAATAATCAATTAATAATTAACTGTTAAAAATAAATCCTTCAAAAAGTAATATTTCATGTTTATCTTGTGAATTATTTTGGCAGCGAAAAAAAGTAAACATTTACGCATCAATAGAGATGTAGAAATGTCAAGTTTTTTTGACAGTTGTACAAAAAGCTTTTTTTCGACATTCATTCCCATGACATCTAGTTTAATTTGACGTCTTCCCACACATTCAGCTGTTTCTAACCATTTGCAATAAATTAGTTCAAACGGCGGTGAAGCCGACGACGTTAACTATTCCTATGTATGTTAGCTGTTTCGGCGGACAGCAGTGCGCTAGTTAGTATATGTACAGTATACTTGACTTGAGACATTCTGAGAAGGAAAATCGCTTCATCTCTTAGAAACCTAACCTACACAGACAGATTGAAAGTGTTAAAACTTCCTACTTTGAAGAGTCGTCGTGACAGGGGTAGCATAATTGAAACCTATAAAATTTTAAACAATCATTATTCTTGTGATATGTCTAAAATTTTTACGCTTAGTCATAATGTCAATTTACGAGGACATGCCTTTAAATTATATTTCGAGAAATGTAATCATCTGCCACGACATAACTTCATTAGTAATAATGTGCCGCACACTTGGAATAATCTTCCCAATAATATTGTTATTTCATCAAATGTCAATCAATTTAAAAACTTATTTGATAAACATATGTCTTCCTTATCTGGAAGAAATATTTTGTTTTATAATTTGAATACATAACAGATGTTCCCTTCCCTGGTTCAACTTGAGTCACTTATCTTCAATTATCCAGAAGAAATGTTTTGTTTACATTGTTAGAATATTTTATAATTTATTCACCTTACTTTATATAATTTAAGTAATTAATTATTAGGGAAATTTCAAACAGAGTGATAATGTACATTTCTCACATTAATGATAAAGAATAATATCGGCTTGAAAAAGCCGCCTTTCTTTGTAAACGTTAATAATAATAATAATAATAATAATAATAATATTGATTGAGTATAAATTCGCTATCTGTAATACGTAATCATGATAATTGAAAGGATCTTACAATTTATACTTGAAATTGGGAGTGTCTATGAAGTTAATAATAAAACATTCATCAATAATATTCAAACTCATTATCCTCAAACAAGGCATTTGCTGTGTAATCTAACGTGAACAACTGAGAAGGAAAGATATTCGAATTGAGTAAGTTTATAACTTAGATTTGACACAAGTCATATTGTTTTGCGACATGTCTCTGCAAGATATTACGATCTCTGCTGGCGAATTTATACAACATTTCAGTTGAATAGCGGAAAGCATTACGAGCACGCCATGTGTTCCACAAATCCTGAAATTCTACAACGAGCATAGACTACATCTGTGACACTTGTGATGACGTTCTTGAGCAGACTTTATATCCTTGGATGTGTAATCAGGCAAACTTATCTGCGAATACAGAAGGAGTCTTGATTTGACTTAAATTAACCATCCATCGTCTAGTAATGAGAGTTAACTCGCTCTTCGTAGTTTCAGACCTTATTTAAGGTTCTCGTTTCAACGATATTCATTCAAATGCCAGGAGGAGCAACGACCTCCGTTTATTAAAAACTTAATGTGCAGATTATTTATTCTTTATTTACCAATGAGAATTAAAACCTTCTTCAAGCTGATTTATTATTGGCAAGTCGATAACTAATAACTAGTTTTAGCGATGAACATCCTGCGATCTAACTTTTTCATCTGGAGACCACACAAAATAAATGTATATCAGGAATATTTAAGGATATAATAAGTGTGGGCGAGATTTGACATAGCTGATGATAGTTGGGAGTTTTATTCATAACGTGCTTGTCAGATGTCTAGCTAGACAATATGTCTGTTGCATCCGAATGCTTTATTTCAAACTGTTGTGTGATAATAATTAAATAATTATCCAGAGATATTGCTAAAACTAGAATTGAATTGAAGTAGGTACTGTTATATTATTATCCATAGAACAGTTTTACGAAGTATTAAAATTTTCCTAATCAATGTATAACCATGCTTGTTCAGCAAGTTACTGCTGTAAGTGGACAGTGGAGTGAGTGTCAGTTGTCTTGCGTGCATATCGCAACCGTTATCGCATATCGTTACTACTACACAATATAACATCGATTTACTTGTTTCTCTTGTTAAACAATACAATTCGTCTGCCTCGCTCTAGCTCAAAAGACTTACATACAGACGGAGTCAATACGAGCGGTATGTAGGATGAATGTGAGAGTATGAGAGAGCCATACGTATCGTATTGTTATATGATAACCAGATGAAAAACTTATGTTGTGTGATAGGGGAAGGGAATTGTGCATTGCACAGGTCAATTTGTGAGATATTGAGAATTAGAGATGGGTTGCTATCTAGTGATCATTGTTATTTACCAACTGTTGTTTCATTGAAGCGACTACGTTGCTAGCATATATCAAAAAGTAACCCCTATCTTGAACCTCTTATTTAAAACAGTTATTTTGAGATTTGAGATAGAAATAGCAATATAGCACTTGGTATTATGATTTCTATTTATGAATAACACTTTTGCCCATCTCTAGTAAAAATACTGGTGTGTGTATCGCTAGTTAACGGGTACTGACATATACTTTATAAATCACGCCCATTTTGTTTCAGGTAGGGTTGCTATCCTCATCTGCGTCGATTCTTTGTCGCACTCATTAACTAACAATACTTAGCTCGAACTGACTCAAGCGATATACGTCGCGGATGAAAACTCGATCTGTATTAATTGTCCCTTATCTACCATTGTACAATAACACTTATTGGTCCTTTTATATATATATTCACTTGCTAAGATCTATTGGCTATGTGTGAAATTCTAAAATGACATTATTAATTTTTTTTTGATGATACCGTGTAGGGTTGGGACATGAAAATCAGCGTGAAGTGTGTGATTCACTATTTCAGGTTGGTACGTTCGATTGAATGCAACGATATATTTATAAGCTCAACCTCATTTTCAGTTCCATATGACAAGATTGGTTCGATTACATTCTTGCATATCGCTATTTTATCCTCCGTTGACATTCCAGGTTTTCTTCCTATTAACCACTTAAGTTCTTTTGTCTTTAAGCTTATGTGTTTTTCTTGTTTCCTTTATCATTTTTCTGATGCAATTTATTATTCAAACCTATATAGATATTTGGCCGTTCACTTAAGGTTTTTGCATATTATTCATAACTACTACTGGGCACCTTAGTTTTCGACGAGTGAAAGTTATGTGGGTAGATTTGTTCTCGTCAACTTCGATTTTCTTTAGCCACTGTTAAATAAATGAGATTGTAAGTTTATCGAAGCTATGTGTGGAGTCTGGTTATTGGTGATTAGAAAATATGTTGTATTGTCAGCGATTGTTTCTGTTACGGTGTTTAATGGTACAGCAAAATGCAGTTCATGTGAAAATGTGAGCCGATTGATGAAATTCTTGACCTTGGCCATGTCACTCAGAAGAACTAGAACGTCCATGTCGACACCATAGTGGACGCGTCAACAAATAAATTGTCGATGTGAGATTCTCGACGTCGCTTAAGTCTGCTGGTGAGCCATATGTGTTTAAGACATACAGAATCGGCTCAATCGCACTTTCTTGTAGCGACTATTATCAAATATATGATGTTTTTTAGATTCTTATATATGGTGACTATATGACCCTCTGAGTATGGATTTTGAATTCTCTTAATTATTTATTTGGTTTAAAAAGCAATAATTTTCATTCTATACTGAATATTATGAGATGAAATGAATATGTGAAAAAGTCAATAGATTTTTAGGCCATTTCAACGGTCACAAACATATCTTTCCTTCACTTGAGTAATTTTTTTTTCATTCGTTTTACTCACTTTCTGCAGTCAAGTACTTCATATTCTTTAACCAGTTCTATCAATTATTCTGAATTCACCTAATTATTCATTTGGTTCCAAGGAGCATTATACTTCATTCAATACTATCTCAGATGAAATAAATAAAAAACAACAACAACGCATTTCATAAGGATATGGAAGCTTTGTGATTCTTGAATCAAATAAGCCGAAAGAATTGGTTGAAAAAAGATAAACACTGGACTTCATGCAATTTTTCCTTGTATCAAACGAATATTCGTTTTGAAATTCAAATAAGCCGCCGTTTTCTTCAAAATAATAAGTTTATTTCGTCATATTGAAACAACAAATATGTTTGACTGAAATATATTTTGTTTAGTTCAATACATTTTTCTGTGTGGGGTAAGACAAACAGTTATCGTGTTCCGAAAGATATCTCCATTATTTAGAAATTAATTTTTGGATGAAGTACATGATCGGTGGGATTTAAAAACTGTATCACTCTTTTTGTGATAGCTCAACTCTTTTATATATGGATGGCCAACAATGATATGTAATGGTAGGGTGGAACCCTGAATAAATTTAAGTTATAAATTTAAAATATCTGGATTTCATGTCTTTGAAAACCATGATACAAAATGTGTTGCTCAGCACGATTAAGAAGATGGACTATGGACGGTAGAAAAGCAAACTGAGAACCGTTTTTGACACATTTTGCATATCCCAGAAAGTTTTGTGAATAGCATTTCTATTTTGTAAAGAAATTCATATAACCATAGTTTCTTTGGTTGGAGGTGGAAGATAGAAAACTACTGTAACAATGAAGCTGCAAAAACTGTATCCTTGTCTTTTGAAATTTCTGTTTTGAAATCTACCATTCCTGTGAAACTCTGTAATAGAGTTGGAAGACCAGAGTGATATATAAAGGAAAAAAGAATTTCATTTCAGACAAGTTTGATCTCGATTAGTTTATGTTCAAACATCTCATGAGTATCTCAAGCGGTAGTTGTAGATTAAAATAACTTCAAAATTGTTATTTTGCCAAATTATTGTATGCTACAATATTCAATGGAAATATCTAATTTTACTCAGTTTTATTCACATGAACTATTTTTCGGCAAATGAAATTGAGTCCTACAAATTACAAGTATGAAAAGGAAGCTCGAACTAGAAATCTGTTGCCACTTGGAGAATAGATGAGTAGAGTGCGTGGCATTGTTACTCGTCTCAAATCATTTGATTTGGTTACTGAGTTTCAATTCCCTCATTCATACAAATATTATATAGTGTAACGGAAGTATTGTAATTTACCCAACATTTTTCGGATTTTTGCGGATATATCCGTTTTGAGCCTTTTTAAATCGATCTGGACTGTTTTTGACATGATGTCTTTATCACGGTAGTGAATACAGGTCTGGAAACTCGAGGTTGTTCCCTATGTGAAAAGTGAGACCGCTAAGCGTCGAATTTCGCGTAGTACCAAAAAACGCCACGTAAGAGTATTCTCTGACAACTGTCAGTTGACTTGTCAACACAAGGAATACCTGCGTTTTTAGAAACAAATCACGGAATCGTGCATTGTGCCGAAATGCAAAACGGGGTACAAAAGTGTGAAGCGAAAAAGTTCTGTTTATAAAGTGCCGAAAGATGCAGAAATGCGAAAAAAGTGGATACTTGCGATTCCGGAAAGAAATCGTTTTAACGAGGTCTTTTATGAAGTTATTTTTAAGGTGAGTTTGACAATAGTAACAGTTATATTCCTCTCTCGAATCAGAATAGTAAATATTGTTTAACGAGGAAAATTGGCAGTGTCAACATAGCCGAAGTTTCCGGACCCGTCGAGTGTACAGTACCGGAGGTTTTAGTGTATAATGTATATATTGTAAACATAATGGAAGACAACATACTAAACTAGTATACATGTATTTTGATTGTTGTCCTAATTTAATTAAAAAAATGTTTGTATGCGATCGATTATTTTCATACATTTCCTTTTTAAATTACTACCAACAAAAGCCTTAGATAATAAGTACATACTCCGGAAAGAATATGTTATAACGAGGTCTTTTATGTGTGCGAAAAAGGGGGAAGTTATTTTTAAGGTGAGTAATACATTTTGACAAGAGTAACAGTTCTATTCCTCTCTCAAATCAGAATAATAAATACAAGAACACATTTAATTAATAATTATTTTAATAATTTATAAGAATATAAGAATCTACACATCAGTTGGGTTCAATTTTATTGAAAATTCACTAGTGGCAATGAGAACAAGTCATAAATTAAAAAAATGCAGTGATCCAAAATACCTATAGAATAACAAATATATACATATATATATATATATATATATATATATATATATATATATATATATATATATATATATATATATATATATATATATATATATATATATATATAAACAAGTTTAAAGTTTCTTTGCCTAATTGGCCACTATCGTGTATGTAACTTAAGAGATATAGAATTAAATTTTCTGAATTATGAAGATAACTTAGATAATTTAACATAGGATTATAAAGATGAATAAACGTAATCCTATGTTAAATTATCTAAGTTATCTTCATAATTCAGAAAATTTAATTCTACATCTCTTAAGTTATATATATATATATATATATTACAAATCAACACTACACTGTAGTGTTCATTTGTAACATAATGGATTTCCATTCCAACAAGTAAAGATCCTTTACAATCTAAAAAAAACTGTATAGTAATAGAGGAAAAACATTGACAAATTACATAGATTCTTACTACTTCTAATTAAAAATTATAAAATTACTGTTTTGCTTTCAAATTAACAAGTGTTTGTTTCTTTATCTCTAAATCTAAGAGCAGGGCTTCCCCCATGAGGTCTTGCTGTTCAAGCTGCCATTTCACATCATTTTGACCTTTTTTAATTCCATGTCTGCAATGGCATCTTTTGTCCAGGAGGGAATCATATTCCTCTGCGATTGTTGAGGTTGTCAATTCCTGAGAAACTAAAGATCTTCTCCTACTGGAAATTGCATTTGGTCTGTATCACGGTCGTACATACAGGTCTGGAAACTCTATGGTTGACATGAGTCTCTTACGCGCCGCCAAACTCGTAGTCCCTCGCTCAGCCACTAGCTAGCGCTTGGATCACGGAGTGGTAAAACGATTTCTTCCCGGAATCGCAAGCAGTGTTACTGAGTATCCTGATTTGACAGAGGAATAGAACTGTTACTCTTGTCAAAATGTATTACCCACCTTAAAAATAACTCCCCCTTTTTCGCACACATAAAATACCTCGTTAAAACACATTCTTTCCGGAGTATGTACTTATTATCTAAGGCTTTTTTTGGTAGTAATTTAAAAAGGAAATGTATGAAAATAATCGATCGCATATAAACATTTTTTCAATTAAATTAGGATTACGATCAAAATACATGTATACTAGTTTAGTATGTTGTCTTTCATTATGTTCACAATCAAAATACATGTATACTAGTTTAGTATGTTGTCTTTCATTATGTTTACAATATATACATTATACACTAAAACCTCCGGTACTCGACGGGTCCGGAAACCTCGGCTATGTTGACACTGCCAATTTTTCTCGTAACGCAATATCCACTATTCTGATTTGAGAGAGGAATATAACTGTTACTCTTGTCAAAGTCACCTCAAAAATAACTTCATAAAAGACCCCGTTAAAACGATTTCTATCCGGAATCGCAAGCATCCACTTTTTTCGCATTTCCGCATCTTTCGGCACTTTAAAAACAGAAGTTTCTTGCTTTACACTTTTGTACCCCGTTTTGGATTTCGGCACAATGCACGATTTCGTTATTTGTTCCTAAAAACGTAGGTATTCCCTGTGTTGACAAGTCAACTGACAGTTGTCAGAGAATACGTGGCGCTTTTTGGTACTACGCGAAAGTCGACGCTTAGTGGACTCACTTCTCACATAGGAAACAACCCCGAGATCGAGTTTCCAGACCTGTATGTATCACCGTGGTCTGTATATATATGCGTGTGACAGCATAGAACATAGAGTTATGGAATACATTAAGTAGACCATTTGGACCCAGACTAGTTTTGACATGGTATGAATTATCACGTTTTTCTGGTTATAACTATATATCGCACTTGTATATTTAATTCGCAGAAGAGTGCGAGATTCTTATTTTCAGATTCAAGTGACGTCTTCAATATGGCGTCATGTTCTATGTTATGTCTTTACTCTGTGGCAAATTGTGATAGTTCATATGAGAGTAAGTATTACAATATTAGTATAAAACAAGGTTATATTTCGAAAGTCAGTCTGACAGTAGGTGTTAGTATGAATCATAGAGTTATGAAATACATTATAATCTCAATGTGATAGCGGCTTCTAAGTCATTACAAGCTTTTATTTAATTTGCTTTATTAATCTATCGATTCTCAGTCAAAATTTGGAGTTCCAATTTGGAGGCTAAGATATCGTACGAGTTTTGTGATTATGGTACAATTCTATTCAGAATTTTTATATGAGATCGCTGATCATGATTGTTCATTTCTTTCTGGTACCCTTTAAAATAAAAGCTCCGGAGGAGTGTCCCAAATCTAGTTTGTTAACAAAAGTGAGGGAAGTCATCATTTGATCACAGCTTTTCGTATAATTGTTTCATATTCTATACGATGATACTCTTTGCATTTGTGTAAAAATGATGAACTAAATTATTTATTTCATTATCTTTCCACAACTAAATAATATTTAAATTATTGACGTTTTCAAGATAATGTACAAAACCAAATTATCCGCTTCTAGGAATCGAGACCGACCCTAATGAGTGAGACACCACCGTACCATTTCAAACATACTCTTAAAGTGTTGTTCAAAATTTGGTTTATTTCGATAAATGTTTATTGTTGTTGTTGTTGAAAAATTCTGTTGAAATTTGGGTGAATGCTGTTTTAAATTAACTTAAATTTTGTTTTGAATCAATTCAATGAATACTTTTTTTTTAATTCAAACTCTACGGAAAATGGTGTTTTTACATGATTGCCCTGAAAAACAATATAGTTCGTCACCGAATAGCAAACGTCTTAGTCAAATTTGTATATTATGGCGCCTTTCGTTCTTGCGTTATCGTGTAGACAAGTATTTCGTGACATACGTCTAGACAGACGGACTTATTTTTCCAAAGTAGCTCAAAATTCGATGAGAAGTAATATGGTGAAGGAATTTTTGCTCTACGACATTCTTAACGATTTTATAAAAAGACTTCGTCTACGAAGAGTATAATTAGGGAAAGATATTCCTGTAAAGTTTCACTTCTGTCGCATACAATGATACAAAAATTATAATCGTGCTCTCGTCTTGCAAATCTATAGGGAAATTGGAATTTTTCAAGAAAATATGATAGAATACTCACAACCATTGGAACAAAAGCCATGTCTTTTATTCGAAATCTATATAATATCAAACCATTACGGCTTTTGCTTCAACTTACTCATATAAGGTGGTTCTAGAGACGAAACCATCGATAAGAACTTTGGTATAAGTCATCCTCGACATTCTAAATTTAAGGGCTGTAACATAACATGCTCATGATGAGGGTAGAGGGAATTGAAATTGAGTTCATCTGGGAAACGATATCAACTTTACCCAGAGTTTTTACCAAATTAGAGGTTGAATGCCGGAAATCCGAGTGTACTGTTTTTAGTGACCCATTGGGTATAGATATGCCAGACAGCAAGAAAGGATAATGAGTCACTGTTTTGATCTGCGAATGTGTCTAATTGCATTTCAATCGAGTGTGAAGTAGATTTGCCGGATAACGACTGCCACAGACACATTAGTTTAATTTACAGCCCTGTTATAATTGCAATAATTTGTACCAACTAATAACGCCAATATTCAGCTGTCATTTTCTAATAGACGTTATGATATAAGCATTCGTTGTCTACTAAACCTTGTTAATAAAATACCAAAGTTTATTGATATGTCGGAATAATATCGATGGGCTTGTCTTAGCAAATAGCATGCTGAGTTCCGGTGTATACGTGTGACTTTCTATTGTTATGTTAATGGAAAACATGGCACTCTCGTATTACCAATACGTATACTTTCGGAATTTGCGTTCCAGCTTACTGTCCTTTGTTACTTCATTTGAAAGTTTCATATGTATCCCCGGAGTGTCTTGCCTCGGAAATGTCACAGTCAGACATTCCCATTATTCGTTGGCATTTCCCACAAATGTGCATATTCATATCACGTAACTGTTAGTGAAATTGGAACTTTCTCGTTAATTTCGTTCTATGGAAGATACTCTCCAAACTTCCTCTATTCCATTTGCTGTGGTTATGTTGTGTATTATTCATTTAATTGTCGTACAATTAACAGGTAATAAAGTATAATATACGTTTCACCAACCATTACAGGTGGCATCTTCAGGGCAGGTTTGAGGCTTGAACTGAACAGTCCAACAGTGAAACAGTTCAACCCTCAAGCCTGCTCTGAATATGCCACCTGTAATAGTTGGCGAAACGACGGCATCAAGTCGAGCTGTTGTGACGCGGAATCCATCCGGTAGCCAAGATTTTTCAAGATTAGCTATCCGCGGAAGTCTACTATACAACTATAATACATAGTTCATTTTCAATGAAGATACCTACACTATGATACTATGAATAAGAAATAATCACCCTCATCCACTGGAAATAGTGT
Organism: Endomychus coccineus; assembly: GCA_958510875.1. Taxonomy (NCBI): domain Eukaryota; kingdom Metazoa; phylum Arthropoda; class Insecta; order Coleoptera; family Endomychidae; genus Endomychus; species Endomychus coccineus. Next base: position 217,969,189 of record OY294067.1, read on the forward strand.
CAAAGAAATGAGAACCTTTCAGCTCACAAGTAGCCATCATCAGAGTAAAGTAAATTCGAGAGAAGATGTGGCTGTTCAAATACTATTTGTAATGAATAGTGTGTATAAGCCCTTTAGCTGCAGGTGAATCTGAGATCATCAAATTGCTTTTTCCATCCCTTCTAAATTACCCACATATTTGTCATTACTGTTTCTAAAGAGTGATAAGATTCCTTGAGAAATCGTGTGACCCATAAATAAAACATGTTCGGCTAAGTCTGATTTTTCACTATTCTACTTTATGTGGTCAACATGCTCTTTATAGCGAGCTAGAATGTTCCTTCTAGTTTGGCCCACATTGCATTTTGCACAGGACTCACAATCGACTATGTAAATCCCAGATTTTTCAAAGTCGGAAACTTCATCAAAGGTGTTGCCTAAACGGTTTCTTAGCTTGTTCTTACATCTATAAGGGTTGTAGGCATTAGGATTGTGGAATTTATTAATTAGATGAACATCGAATTCATATCAAATGCCATTCCAATTTTCTGTGTACACAAATATGCTCATCGAGTGGATTGGTGATTTTATATCCAAAATTCCATATTTCGAGAAATCAAGTGTGAATAGTCAAAATCAAAAACTGTTAATTTGTTCTGAAAATTATAAGCTTTTGAAGAATTCTTTTGTGTTTCTAATAACCACAACTAGCTCAGAGTAATAATTAACTAACCGCGGGACTCGTAATGAAAAGTATCCTTCTTTGAGCGCCAACTGATTTGCGAAAAGATGTCAATTATGGAATTCACTAATTCTTGAGGGACGATGAGTGAAATTTTCGAATTTTACTGAACTAGTTGAAGGTAATGACTCCAATCTGGTTAATTGGTTGCGCTCCATTTGATTTTTTCTTTAGAAATTGAGTTATTGATGATAGATTTGACGTAACCATTGTCCAACGTTATTTACAGAAGTTTCTCAACATCACTCTTATAATTTCGTCGGCTCAGGGAGAGTTTAATAATCTATGAACGATACTATTAAAATCATATCAAAGAAAAAGCTGGTCATCCGTTTCTTTTCCTTCAGTGAATTTGAGTGAATCAAATTGGCTATTAATCAAAATATCATCGGCATATGTATTCCCAATCTTCGAATATGATTTAATTTTGATTTTAGGGAGGGTTCATGCTCGCCTAGAAAAATATTGGTCAAAAAAGAAGAGAGAATCCATCACATGCTTGTTTGATTTTAGCAGATTTTGTTAAAAGTGAAAAAATGTTGCTCCGTACATAAAGACGTTTTCCTTGCAGCTTGTATTGGGATTAATATAAGAATGCCATTTCTTCAGAATGTCTATCGACTAAGGGATTAGGGTACCTATTTGCAAATAGAGAAACAACATCAAATGGAACGACAGTATCACCAGGTTCAAGTTTGAAATCTTCCAATTTTGCAATTAGTTCCTAATATTTTTTCACAGACAACTTTATCGCGGCTTGGAAGCTGATAAATTCCTGTATTAACTATTTTTCAGTTATACGTGGACCAATTAATGTTTTAAATGATTGATCTCATAGGTGTATGTAGTTTAGGTAAGCAACACAGTTCAGGAAGATATGATTAGGAACTTCAAGAATTTTCTTGCACTTGTTACGAATAGTAGCCTCATTTCGAAAGTTGGGAGACCAAATCATACAACTTATTTCAATGGAAATGACTGCTTGAATTTTCTTCTAACGCAGCTGGTGAAATCTCTTGAGACTGTCATTTGATATGATTTACAAGCAGATTATCGCCCCAACACAATTTTCCTGTGCTTAAAAGGAATCTTTCAAATACTCACGTTTTATAATAATAGATCGGCCGTGGAATGCTTTGGCCTGCGCATAGTACTGATTTGAATCTGTTATATTTCTGCGCAGGAGGATTCATTAAATCTTTAACTATAGCAGAAAATAGTGGATGTCCTGAAGCGCTTCAAAATTAAGTCATTGTATTTAAAATAAGGTACCTAGTCATCTTAAAGGAATATTGAGCTATATGGTAAGCATTTTCAACATTTACTACTAAAAGGCAATATTCTCCTTGATTAATAGTTTTCAATCAAGTTGAAAATAAACATGTTTCTTTTGTAATGAATGCTAATTTGCTTTAAGAAAATTGTATAAAATGTGATTGAGTGAACTACAATTCGTCACAAGTATGTGTGTAACTTCTGAAGCAATTAAACAAGATTCAGCACGCTGCGAATGTGCAGCTAATTGGTATAGTCGCTGATATTTAGATTACATTCAAGGCCATCGACCAGGAGGATCGCTAGGGTTAGGTACAGCTCCCCCTTAATTTTTGTTGGTTCAGAATAAACATGCTATTATGAACCATATCAATAAAACTAAAGAGACCTTATAAATATGAGACTTTGAACCAATAAATAGGCCACCCCTGAGATATTTTTCTGGCTTAGGCTTTTATTGCATTGTAGATTGAATATATTCTGGAGTGTAAAGGACTCTAACTGTACAATTTTCCGTTATCACGTTCTGCTCGAGGTGTTTATAAGCCCAAAAGTGCAATAAATCACTTCCTAATGTACTGAACAGTAGAACATTATTATGCTCGTAGAACACTGCATTGTAATTACCAAGATTGTTCTATGATTCCAGGAATAGAAAAATCAGCAGGTCTACTTGAATACTACAACCTTATCATAACAAGTTAATGGAATCTAGTACAATACAATCACTCTCCGTGTGAATAGTACTCTTACGTTTATCAGCAGATCGTCTCCAAAGCTGCAAAACAAGAGAGGTTAATAGTCGCCATATTGCGTTTAACAAACAACGATAAAGCACGTTCTGGTTGCGTTTCTTGGAACTAACGGCAACGTGTCATTATGTTATCTAATGAAATATGAAAACTCTGAACATGATTCGTTGACATACACTACTTGTGAAGAAAATCCCACATTCCATAAACATTTATAACGTTGTATTAACGAATATTATTTATTATATATTATATATTATATTATTTCGAATAGCTTATTTGATTCGCACTCTTTTCCCCAATTTTTACAATTAACCTTACCTAGACAATTATTTTTCAGTTAATAATATTACACACACTGAAAAATCTAGAAAATATGACAGTCGTTGATAGTAAATTCCAGTAATTTTTCCAAACTGTTTGTGAATGGTTAATACTGAGTTATTGTAGAAAATAATATACTCCAATTTTTGAAGGAAATAAACATACTGTATAAGACGCAGTCACAGATCAGGTATATTCGTTGAGGCAACCACATTTATACTTTTTCTATTAGGAAATGTGATAATGATTAAGTACTGGGAAGCTGTAAAAAATTGTGGTGTACACAGAATGTTTAAACATAACGTATAAATTTGATTCGAGTGGAATAAGAGATTTTCATAATGTACTTTTTTGGTACATTTTAGAACGAAATAAACAAAACCAGTAGATGTAGTAGTTTGTTTTGGATGTTATCTTGAAAGTACCTGGTGAGAGTGAAGATTTATTTCCATGAACTCCTCACATAACTGCTCATCAACAAACCTCAATTTGTATAACCTTGAAGCCAACAAGATCGTACTTATAGAATTTATAAGTAATTTTCAAATCAATCAATCCCATATTGCACTTATCATGCTTCATAATGTTCACGTTATCGATATTCATACATTAAACTGCATCAAACATGTGTGTAGGCCAACAAACTTTTCAAATCTTATTATGAAGTGAACAAGAAGTTTTTGAACAGAATATCAGTATTAGTCCAGTCCCCCTGTGTTTTATTTCACGTTTTGGGTTAAAATTTGCACGTTCTTTAATTTTGGTCAATCTTTAAGTTTTCGGGTGTGCTGATAACGAATATGGACATCAAAAATGTCTGGGCCCTATGCTACTCGAGTTATTGACCAATTTTGGGTCCAACTTTGAGGTTTCCTCAATTTTTAGGAAAACTCTGAGTTCTCTACTCGATCGACAGAAAATGTTGTAGGAGATCAAAAAGAGTAAAATGACACCGATAAGAAGTAATAGAATGTAATTCAAAGGTTTGTTCAATTGTCAATAATTATAAGATGACTGTTTGCCGAATCAACTAATAGTCCAGGCAACGAACCAGAAAAAAAATAGTAAAGTAAGCTAGAATTTCAAAATTTCTTCCGCATTTTGTTCCTAATACCCCATAGATCATTCATGACTATCAAGACCGCGGGGGTTGACCTTTCTACCTCCCCAAAACGGGGTTTCAACCCCTCAGAGGAGCATTCTTATGAAAACAATCCAAAAGTTTAGAAAATCAATGAATTAAGAGCCGTGTGTTTTTTGGTTCGCTGATCACGATTCCGCAGTTACTTTCCTCGGAAAACTCCCTCCAGATGGGAAATTTGGAAAATATATATATAATATATAATTTATAATTTTGTTGCAAAAATGACCTTTAGTGAGTTTTCTGGGTCGTTGATCACGATTCCGCTGTTATTCTCCCCAAAAAACTCTTTCCAGATGGAAAATCCGGGAAACAGAGATTTTCCTGAGACGGTTATGAATAATAAAGTATAATTTTGTTGCAAAAATGAACTCCAGTAGGTATTTTGAGTCGCTGACCACGATTCCGCTGTAATTTTTCCCAAAAAACTCTTTCCAGATGGAAAATTCGGGAAATTTGAGATTTTCCTAAGACGGTTATGAATAATAAAGTATAAATTTAAACCAAAAATTGACCCTAGTGGTTTTTTTTGGGTCGTTGATCACTATTCCGCTGTTATTTTTCCCAAAAAATTCTCTCCAGATGGAAAATCCCAAATTTTTATCATCTGGAGGGAGTTTTCCTGGAAAACTAACAGGGGAATCGTGATTAGCTACCCAAAAACCTTTTTGTAACAAAATTATACTTCATTATTCATAACCGTCTCAGGAAAATCTCAAATTTCCCGAATTTTCCATCTAGAGAGACTTTTTTGGGAAAAATTGCAGCGGAATCGTGATCAGCGACCCAAAAAGTCTACTAGAGGTCATTTTTACAACCAAATATTTAAGTTATATATTACATATAAATTTTCCAAATCTCCTATCTGGAGGGAGTTTTCCGGGAAAACTAACTGCGGAATCGTGATCAGCGACCCAAAAAACATTCTGGGGGTCATATTCGCCTCTTAATTCATTAATTTTGGACTGTTTTTAAAAGAATGGTCCTCTGAGGGTTTGAAACCCCGTTTTAAGGGGGTAGGAAGGTCGACCCCCGCGGTCTTGATAATCATGATGGATCTATAAGGTATTAGGAACAAAATGCAAAAAAAAATTGAAATTCTAGCTCACTATATTTTTTTTTTATTATGGTCTTTTTTCGTGCTTATTGCCTGGACTATAATGCTTAACATGCGTTCATAGTATTTTGTATGTACTTTGATATGAGTTTTTCATCTGTTTGATATTTGCAAAGGAGGCGCATTTACTATTTTCGTAGAAAACGTAATTTTGCGATTGCGAGTCAAAACTCAACCTTTTAACTCAGAACAGAATTTAAACGAAAGATATTGACGGCTTTCACCTATGAACCAAAATCCAACCATTTTGGTTGATATGGGCCGATTACAGACCATTTTGAAAAAAAGAAACCGCGAGAATTGAGAAAAACTTCCAAGTCAGAAAGTTCGGATCAGGAAAATAATAGTTAAGTAGCTGAAACATTTACGCAAATTTTGATACAAAGCACGATTGTCTAGGTTGCGTCAATTCCGACAAAACTGATGCTAAGTCTTTTTTTTTCTTTTGGTCCTTCGTTATAAACTAAGGTTCAGACTATATATGCCTCTTGTGGCTATCTCAATATACCATTTTCCTCGCTTCAGCATTTGATAGAGTCACACAACAAAAAATCAACTAAAAATTCCAATACTCAATTATCAAGGATGATGTTACACTAGCGTTAACCCGGGTTCGATCCCACACGGGAGACTTTTTTTTTCTTCAATCATAATTATAATAACAATAATACAATAATAATAATGATGATAGTAATAACGATGATAATAATAATAGTAATAAATAAATCTAGCAATTGAGATTGAGCATATGTGGAAGCTCAAAGATGTGGTCATATTATCGATCATGATGTCAGCAGAGGGTGTCCTAACAAGAAATCTGGAGGACAATCTGGCGATTCTATAGTTACACCCTGGTCTTTTCAGCATCATGCAGAAAGCTTGCATTCTCCAAACATGCCACGTCGTCAGAAAGTTCCTATCCCATTAGCATCGGGCTGACAGGTTATGATGAACTTCTTTCTGTCCACCGAGCCGAACCTCAAAGTCGCGCGCGAGGGGTCAGTAAATTTTTTTACAGCTTACGCTGAGAGAGTATGTTGCTTAAGTCGAAATGATAATAAAGATAATAATCATAAACATTATAATTATTATTATTAATATCAATTAATAAATTAATATTAAAATTGATTAATCAACAAAAAAATTAACAAATAAAATGCAGGTTTCAAATACATATGATAATGAAATTTTGTTTGACTCTCTGACTTTGCTAGAAATTCTATATTACATATTATATCAGAGGAGAGGAAGCAAATGTTTCTTTATCAAAGGAATTGGAGGCTGTTCCTACACTCACACACACATATAGTACATACAAAGGCGATGCGCGTGAACACTGATGAATGCGACAGAGTAAAAGATACACACAAACAGCTTCGTGACTGTCTGTCTCTACCGAAAAGTGGTTCACAGAGTGAGTGCGACAGAGTAAAGATACTCACAAACAGTTTCGTGATCTATCGAAACGGTTTATTATTATTATTAAAATTATTATGATTTTGTATCATAGTTATCGGAAAAAGTAAAAGGAAGAAAGAAAAAAAAGTCTCACGGGTGGGATCGAACCCGGGTTTAACGTTAGTGTACATCATCTTTGATAATTAAGAATTGGAATTTTTAGTTGATTTTTTTTGTGTAACTCTGTCAAACGCTGAAGCGAGGGAAATAGTATATTGAGATAGCCACAAGTGGCATCTATAGTCTGAACTAAAGTTTATAACCAAAATGGTCTCTAATCGGTCAATATGAACCAAAGTGGTTGAGTTTTGGTTCATAGGTGTAAGTCATCAATATCTTCCGTCTCAATTTTGTTTTGAGTCATAAGGTGAATTTTTTGGCCCACATACGCAAAGTTACGTTTTTATGAAAAGAGCGATTGCAGCGCCCCCTTCTCAAATATCGAACAATCGAACAAATGAAAAACTCATATTGAAATACACACAAAATACTATCAATGCATGTTAAGCATCAGTTGATACGACAAACAGGCATCTTATAATTGACAATTGAACAAACGTTTGAATTTGCTCAAAAATTGCATTCTATCAATTTCTAATTGGGGTCATTTCACTCTTTCTGATTTCTTACAACTTTTGTTGCTATAAAATGATCGAGTGAAACTCAAAGTTTTTCTAAAAATTGAACAAACACCTAAGTCGGGGCAATTTGGACCCATAAAATGGCCAATTACTCGAGTAGCATAAGGTCCAGACAATTTTAGTGTCCATATTCGTGATCAGCGCACTCAAAAACATGGACATTGACCAAAATTAAAGAACGTAAAAATTTGAACCCTAGAAATTATAGAGGGACTGGACTATATGTCGTCTAATTGGGTTTGTAGTCAAAAAGATGTTACCACTTATGGAAGATTTGAATGTTTTTATTATCAGCCAAAACCAATGCACTCATTTGAAATGTACTCCTTGATCCTCCGTGCAGGTGTGAGGTTTCTTTACCATAGAGTTCATAGTTCGTCGCTATATTTCTGTGAGTATAGTGACGATTACAGTTATTGAGCGTATTTCAAGATCATCAACGTTGGAGAAGGTTTCGTGGTGGAGAACGGGTTGATTCAACCGAAATGAAGGAAATGGTCCACTTCTACCTATCCTACATCTACCAAATGTTTTATTTGTGTATCTCCGAACTTACAATGCAAACTGAGGGTGCACCATCTTGCTGAATGTAATTATTTTGCAAGGCATATAGAGGCACATCCTCTTCTCAAGAGTACTGGATCATATCTAGGTAGGAGGTAGGAGCGTTATTAAAAAAATAGCGACCTATTATTCTATCCTTAGGAACCTCTGAAGAATCTCGAACGTACTTTGTCGGATTATGCAGATTCGCTGTAGTCCAAAGGGCTCAATTATGTTTGTTTTAATTTCCAACAGAAACATATTAGAAGGGTCCAATCCTAACATTTATAATAAAAAAAATTCCACCTGCTTTATCAAACAGTCTTTCATTTATTAGTTTTTCTATAAGCTTCGTAAAAGAGTGGATGATTATTTTTAGAATAACTTGCTTATTAATACCCTATATTCTCATGTAAATTGTTGGAATATGTATGGCCAATTATCAAAATGATGTTTGGAGTAAGCTATTTTAACATTCTTAACATGAATTCATTGTGTAATCAATCAGGGAATTGGATCCGATATATGACAAATCTCTGAATTATACTGTGAAGTTGACTCAACCACGAGAAATATGAAATTAGTCAATGAATGTCATGACAAATAAACTTTTTTGAAAGCCCTCACTGACATCAATTCAATGTGTAATCAGAAAATTGAATACGATATATCACAAATCTCTAAAACGCACTGTGAAGTTGACTAAACCACGCGAAATATGTAATTTATAAATGAATGTCATGACAAATAGACATTTTTGAAAGTCCTTACTGACATGAATTCAATGTGTTATCAGGGATTTGAATACAATATATCACAAATTTTTAAAACGTACTGTGAAGTTGACTCAACCACGCGAAATATGAAATTTATGAATGAATGTCATGACAAATAAACTTTTTTGAAAGTCCTCACTGACATGAATTCAATGTGTTATTAGGGATTTGAATACGATACATCTCTAAAACGTATTGTGAAGTTGACTCAACCACGCGAAATATAGAATTAGTTAATGAATGTCATGACAAATAATTTTTTTTGAAAGCCCTTACTGACATGAATTCGATGTGTAATCAAGGAGTTGAATACGATATATCACAAATCTCCAAAACATACTGTGAAGTTGACTCAACCATGCGGAATATGAAATTAGTCAATGAATGTCATGACAAATAAACTTGTTTGAAAGTCCTCACTGACATGAATTCAATGTGCAATCAGGGAATTGAATACGATATATCACAAATCTCTAAAACGTACTGTGAAAATGACTCAACCACGCGGAATATGAAATTTGTCAATGAATGTCATGAAAAATAAGCTTTTTTGAAAGCCCTCACTGACGTTAATTCAATGTGTAATCAGGCAATTGAATACGATATATCACAAATCTCTAAAACGTACTGTGAAAATGACTCAACCACGCGGAATATGAAATTTGTCAATGAATGTCATGAAAAATAAACTTTTTTGAAAGCCCTCACTGACGTTAATTCAATGTGTAATCAGGCAATTGAATACGATATATCACAAATCTCTAAAACGTACTGTGAAAATGACTCAACCACGCGGAATATGAAATTTGTCAATGAATGTCATGAAAAATAAACTTTTTTGAAAGCCCTCACTGACGTTAATTCAATGTGTAATCAGGCAATTGAATACGATATATCACAAATCTCTAAAACGTACTGTGAAAATGACTCAACCACGCGGAATATGAAATTTGTCAATGAATGTCATGAAAAATAAACTTTTTTGAAAGCCCTCACTGACGTTAATTCAATGTGTAATCAGGCAATTGAATACGATATATCACAAATCTCTAAAACGTACTGTGAAAATGACTCAACCACGCGGAATATGAAATTTGTCAATGAATGTCATGAAAAATAAACTTTTTTGAAAGCCCTCACTGACGTTAATTCAATGTGTAATCAGGCAATTGAATACGATATATCACAAATCTCTAAAACGTACTGTGAAAATGACTCAACCACGCGGAATATGAAATTTGTCAATGAATGTCATGAAAAATAAACTTTTTTGAAAGCCCTCACTGACGTTAATTCAATGTGTAATCAGGCAATTGAATACGATATATCAAAAATCTCTAAAACGTACTGTGAAAATGACTCAACCACGCGGAATATGAAATTTGTCAATGAATGTCATGAAAAATAAACTTTTTTGAAAGCCCTCACTGACGTTAATTCAATGTGTAATCAGGCAATTGAATACGATATATCACAAATCTCTAAAACGTACTGTGAAAATGACTCAACCACGCGGAATATGAAATTTGTCAATGAATGTCATGAAAAATAAACTTTTTTGAAAGCCCTCACTGACGTTAATTCAATGTGTAATCAGGCAATTGAATACGATATATCACAAATCTCTAAACGTACTGTGAAAATGACTCAACCACGCGGAATATGAAATTTGTCAATGAATGTCATGAAAAATAAACTTTTTTGAAAGCCCTCACTGACGTTAATTCAATGTGTAATCAGGCGATTGAATACGATATATCACAAATCTCTAAAACGCACTGTGAAGTTGTTTTAACCACGCGAAATATGAAATTTATGAATGGATGTCATAACAAATAAACTTTTACGAAAGTCCTCACTGACATGAATTCAATGTGTTATCAGGGATTTGAATACGATATATCATAAATCTCTAAAACGTACTGTGAAGTTTTAGACTCAACCGCGCGAAATATGAAATTTGACAATGAATGTCATGACAAATAAAGCCCTCACTGACCAAGAGGCATACGGAATAGACTTCTGTCGGCAAAGGCGCCGGAATCTTGAAATTCCTCTCAGAACAAGGTGGAACTTAATTACGACGACAAGGTGAATTCCCTGAAAAATTGAACAAATAGCGCCACAATCGAACATCCTATGGATTAAAATTTCCAGACTGATATGTCATTCAGAACACTTTTGACACCCATCGAAAGCAAGCAGCCTCGGAGCTTTTTGTAAACATGGAAAAAAGTGGATTTCGCGTCTTGATTAAACATTATTTCTTGCGTGAAAAAAAATTACGTTAAGCATTATAGGGACTCTTCACCATCGATTGGAACGATTCATAAGTGGCTCACTGATTTTCGTTGTGGTAATAAAACCACAAAGGACGCCGAACGTTCTGATCGTCCAATTGAGGTTACAACGCCAAAAATCGTCGATAAAATCCATGGTATGATATTGGACCATAAGTGAGTTGAAGTGCACGAGATTGCTGAGGCTATGAGTATCTCACCGAACGGGTACGGAACAATTTGCCAGATGGGTGCCGCATTTGCTCTCTGTTGATAACAAGCGCGACCGTGTGACAACTCCAAAGGAGAGTTTGGTGATGTTCAAGCGCGATGGGAAGAACTTTTTGCGGCGTTTCGTAGCAGTGGACGAAACATGAATCCATCACAATATACCAGAGACCAAAGAACTGTCGAAACAGTGGACTTGTTCTGGCGAATCGAAGCCGAAAATGGCCGAAGTGAGTTTATCGGCGAACAAAGTCATGACGACAGTTTTTTGAGATGCACACGGTAACGTCCATATCGATAACCTTGAAAAGGGCAAAACGACCACAGGCGTATAGTATGCAGATTTGTTGAATCGATTCGACGCCGATTTGAAGTGGGAGTGGCAGCATTTGTCAAAGAAAAAAGTGCTCTTCCACCAGGACAACCGCATACAGGTCCGCAGTCGCAATAGCAAAATTGCATGAATTGCGCTACGAATTGGTTCGTCATCCACCATATTCTCCAGATTTGGACCCCTGCGATTTTTATCTGTATACAAGCTTGAAGAAATGGCTCAACGGAAAGTGATTTGGCTCCAACGATTATGTAATCGCTGAAAGGAACGCTTATTTTGAAGGATTGCCGAAATCGTATTATTTGGAAAGGATCGAAAAATTAGAAAATCGTTGGACGCAGTGTATCGGGCTACGAGGAAAGTTTTGACCAAATAAATCATGTCTTGTTTTATTTTTCAGGGACTTTTCACCTTGCCTTCGTATATGAATTAACGGAGCTAGATATGATTTGGGGATATACACATCAACTAGATAGCTAGGGAACCTAAACCTCGTAGGTGGCAATAAGAATGCTGATGAATAAAAGCCCTTCAATATTGTTTGAATTGAAGAAATGCATCGAATAACATCGAATTCATCTTCCAGCGAGATGATGTTGCTTGTCATACAAATAAAAAGAAGCAGACAATATTTATTTCACTTTTGAAATAGTACAGGAGCCCGGATCTCTTGCCAATCAAAATCTTGTGGCATATCATGAAGAAAAATCTCAGATCCGAAGAAACCTTTCCAGAGTGTTCATCTCCAGGAAATTTGTCATGATTTCACCTGCTCAGATAAATGCCGAACAATAGTTGACACTATGTCGAAGAGCTTCGAGGCGGTAATGAGTCGAAAAGGCGATGTAAGAAGATTCGTTGATTTTTGTTTATTGAGAATATTAGTAATTTTTAACCATTTTCTAAATTTGTAACTTGAAATATAATATGATACGACAAAAGTGGAGTAAGTACCTAATATAATTCTAATTGTTAATTTGTAATAGATTCTCCCATAACAAGATCTTTGAAAAACATGTTTTGTAATATCAAAATAATTTATCCAAAAAATTCAATTTTTTCTGAGGGGTTCAACCTATTATATTGAGTGAACTAGTTTCTCAAGAAATTAGCATTCACTTTAATTCAGGTGAGTTAAATAATCCTAAAATTCCACAAAATGGTTGATAATAATTATAGTATGCATTGATTTGAACACTTAATTATGTCATTTCTATTCATACATAGTGCAACTTTGATCAATAGTTCTGAGAAAAGGGCAATCTGTTATTTTAACCACTATTGATTGAATATAAAAAATACTTTTCTCATCTTCTTCACATCCTTGAAAAAAATTTGCGATGGCACACCATATTATTCCAGTTGAATGTAACTCATAATGTTAGTTAATTTTGGAACTGAATGAATATTTATGTCGGACATTTTAATACCAGATCATCATGTATTTGATTGCGAAGAAGAATCTACTCAATTAGCCCAGTCAATGGGTTTCACCTCTTATTTGAGTTCTACAAATGAATTTCAATTAAACCTTCTGCAATGTGTTAGTGATAGAAGAGGTAAAAAAAATTAAATGTGGAATTGATCGGAATGGTAAGAATCCCCCTATTATTACTGGATCCGTAACTTGGGCAAAAATTGAAATAATGTAGCTACCATTTTTGGCCCAAAACGAGACATTTATAGTCATGCGAATTTTTCTGAAAATCTATATTTACAGAGAATTTGAGAAACCCTAAAAGGGGGGGAGGGGGCATATAAAGGGTGGAGAAAAAATTTGCAAAAACTCAGGTGAATGTATGATTTAAATACACGTTTTTCATTCACAACTTGTTTCTCAAGTGCGTTTTGGGTAATTTTTCCCGCAGAAAGATGGAAAACCAGCCGTTTCTTTGAGATTGTAGTGCTTTGAAAATATTCGATTAAAATTATGCAGAAGAAGACCTTCTCGATCTTTTGTGTTTCTGGAAATTTTTTTCACATACTTATTTTCCGAGTCAGTCTGTACTGCTGTTCGCGACTCCAAAATTCCTCAATTCTTAATCAATATTCAGGAACAAACGATTTTTCGGAACAGTGTTGACAAAAACAGTCTTATTTTAACAGTCTGTATCAGCTCTCACTCTTTTATCATTAAAAAAATTGAAAAAGTTTGTTTCTGTATGATGTTTACAAAATGTAGTCCTTCTGATATCGCTAAAGACTTGCTGTAATTCGGGAAATATGCATTTGAAAAAATTTCATGAAACAAAATATTTTAAGAAGGCTACAATTCTGAATTTTTTCAAATAAATTTGTTCATACCGCCACGATATCGCAGAAATGGGGGGTTTTCCATGTATTTCTGGAAAAACTTGTTCAAAACACAGTTGACAAAAAGTTGGAAATAAAAAAATATATTTCGATCCGACCTTCACCTGAGTTGTTTCAGATTTTTTCTCCACCTTTTACAATTCACTTTCAGGAATTTTCGGGTGTCCATATTTGGGAAACAATTCAAAATTTGCAAAAGTATAAACATTTTATTTTAGGCAGAAAATGTAATTATATTGTTTCTTTTCAATTTTTAAACAAGTTCTACAAGTTACGGAACCCGTGATCAAGGGGGTGTTTTCTACCACTTCCGATCATTGCCGCATTTTTACTATTTTTTACCTTCCCTATTAAACTCATTACTAATCCTTTTCCCAGGGCCTTAGTCGAAAGTCATTTTGTGCAGAACGCAGTTGAGAAAAATTAAAAAATAACTTTTATTTCGATCTGACATTGACCTGAATTTTTCAGATTCCTCCTCCACCTCTTACAATCTTTGCCTCATTTTAGAAATTTTCGGGTGGGCATATCTGGGAAAACATAAATTTTTCGGAAAAATACTCAAGAGTATAAACATCTTATTTTGAGCAGAAAAAGGCAATTGTATTATTTCTTTTTAATTACACAAGTTCTAGAAGTTACGGAACCTATGATCAAAAGGGTGTTTTCTGCCACTTCTGCCAACGCATTTTAATTATTTTCTACCTACCTTATTGAAGTGAATACTAATCCATTTCCAAGGTTTCATCGACATTCATTTTGTAGAACTCGAATAAGAAATTTTGGTCATTTTAGCGCTTCGTTGACTAAATGTGTAGTTGATACGATGATAATGTGAAAAATTATGAAAACACTTTATCGAATGTTTGGAAGCACTATCGTTATTATCGTTGAATTTTGCGATACCTTATCATTTTCGTGTAATTCATACATGCTTCCATTTCATATATCTGTCGAAATGTAAACCCTGAAATATCGCATCAAATGATTTCCCAAGAGGTCTCCGGTGACGTTGTACATGAATGTTCAGGTGTACAGTCGGTCCGCTATTCCCAAACCGACTCGTGTATATTTATAGATTTAAATACAATTACATGTGTTCGTTGTCTATATACGGTTGCTATGTAAAGGTGCCTAGATAGTAGGATAAATTATTGATCTTAAAGTTGACATTTGAATATAGAGCAAGTGACAAGTATTTACCGCTGTGCCCCCTTTCAAGTTCCAGTGCTTGTGGTAGGTATATATTTTCTAGATTAGTCTTGGTTATAACTGGGAATTTATTCATAGCTAGCTAGTAGTATTATTATACCTTTGTCGTATTCGCTAGGAAAAATAAGAAACATGTTACTCAATGTTGCTTGCTAACAACGTATTCAGTGATCAGTCTAGCTGTTCTGCTCATATATTCAAGTACGACTCTATGAGGAGATTTAATTAGATGATGGAGATTGTGCTTATTGAAAGAATATGAGATTAATATAATCAGAATTACATCCATTTTTACGCTATACAGACAGTTCAGCACCTCCAAATTCAGCGCTTGTACAGGATGTCCCATTTTGGGTACTTTTGCGGGGTATCTCTTTTATTTTTAAAGATAGAGAGTTGCGGTTTTCGCGACACTGTGCTACTTTTTCGTAAAACTCAAGATGCCGTCAACAGAATTTTCATAGCCCTTCTAGTTTTTAAGATACAGGGCATTTTTGAAAATGTTGCATTTTGTGACCCCCCTCGTATCTCCGTTATCCTTCAACTTATCGAAAAGGTAAAATAACATTCTGATAGTTTTTTTTTCCGTAGAATGCAGTGTTGTAGATAACTTTTGTTACATATTTACTGTTTTTGAGTTATAAAGCAAACTTACGTTTTTTTAAATGGAACAGCCTGTATCTTTATAGACTACAAAATTTGTCTTTTTTTTACCTTTTCAAAAATATATGATAGTTTGAACTTTTTTTCAGAAACACGCAAATAATTGACAATTTTCAGAAATTAAATACATATTTTAATAGTAGGCCATTGATATTGTTTATGACAAGAAAAAGAAATAAACATCAAATCTCTATCGCATTTAAGCTGTTTATTTTCGTTCTTTTGGGATCATTATTCAATAGATATTTATCAATTTTTCCGAATAATGGCAGTTTACGAAAATTATGATAAATATGATATGATGGTATGGTTATACAGAGTAATGAAAATTCTGAAGAAGCTTCGGAATTATACTTCCAAAGGTGAGTAAGCTATTATGGCTATGAAAGTCTCTATTATCATTTAAATTTTTGCTTGTTAGATATCCAGAAAGAAGGCAACCGTTTTTTGGGATATTTGCCCGTTTAAAAGCAAATTTAGTTGAGCACGGATCATTTGTTCACCCGCACCCTAAAACATACAACAAAGAGAACAGGGAAAGAAAAGAGATAGATACTTTAGGATATATAGAAGCAACACCTCGTCCTCATGTAGAAAAATTGAGAAGGAAATTGCTGTGCCAAAAACTAACGCTCAGAGGATCTTGAAGAAATATAAGTATCATCCATACAAATTTAATATACTACAACATTTGCATCCTGGCGATGCCGAGCGCCGGGCACTGTTTTGCCAGTGGTATTTGCAACAAATCGATGCTAACGATTTATTTGGCAGACTTGTTATCTGGTCAGTCGAATGCTTTATTTCAAGTGCTGGCATTTTCAATCGTCGCAATACCAGGAACTGGCGTAGTGAAAATCTGCATTTAATGTTTGAAAGGGCACAACAAGGACGCTTTGGAGTAGGGTGTTTTATTTTGGGTAGACATATAGTTTATAGGATTTTTGAAGGAGGTCTTACAGCACGTAGATACCTAGAAATTCTTGAGAAAGTTATTCCAGAACTGCTCGAAAACATTCCATTAGCCCAGTATAATGCTGTTTACCTACAGCAAGATGGTGCCCCAAGTCATAACTCTAGGCTCTTAAGGGCCTTTCTAATTAATAACTTTCCTCAAAGATGGATAGGTACCAACGGACCAGTTAGATGGCCTCCACGATCACCAGATCTCTCAATTTTAGATTTTTTTTTATGGGGCTATATACAAAATAAAGTATATAAAACTCGATATGACGGCATTGCAAAACTTCGAGAGGCAATTCATTTAGCTTTTCGAAATCTGCGAATGAGAACAATGGTTCTATTGAACGCTATTCAAAGAATCTCAAAGATGTGCCAATTTTGCATTAGAGAAAATGGTGGTCAATTTGAACATCACATTTAATTTTTTTTAATAATGTTATTTTTTTGTGTTTTTGTTATATTGTCACTTTACGCCACAAAACTGTTGTTACAAACTTACTGTTAGAAAAAAGATCTATGGGAATTTTTTTTAATAGATACCTATATACAAGGTATCCAAGTATTTGTTAGTAATATGTAAGTTGCACTTGTTTATTATTGTTATCCATAGCCTATTAAAATATGTATTTAATTTCTGAAAATTGTCAATTATTTGCGTGTTTCTGAAAAAAAGTTCAAACTATCATATATTTTTGAAAAGGTGAAAAAAAGACAAATTTTGTAGTCTATAAATATACAGGCTGTTCCATTCAAAAAAAAGTAAGTTTGCTTTATAACTCGAAAACAGTAAATATGTAACAAAAGTTATCTACACCACTGCATTCTACGGAAAAAAATCTATTAGAACGTTATTTTACCTTTTCGATAAGTTGAAGGATAACGGAGATACGAGGGGGGTCACAAAATGCAACATTTTCAGAAATGCCCTGTATCTTGAAAACTAAAAGGGCTATGAAAATTCTGTTGACGGCATCTTGAGTTTTACGTAAAAGTAGCACAGTGTCGCGAAAACCGCAACTCTCTATCTTTAAAAATAAAGGAGATACCCCGCAAAAGTACCCAAAATGGGACAACCTGTACAAAAGGTTCCCATTCCCGTGCCTAGAAGATTCAGATAATTTACCTACCGTTATTTCAGCGCACATCCAATAGGAATCCATCTATTGAGCTGCTAATGGGTAGATTACGTGAACAAATGTTCCAAGTAATTCATTATTACCTGTACGTACAGGGTGTCCCATTTTAGGTACTTTTGCGGGTTATATCCTTTATTTTTAAAGATAGAGAGTTACGGTTTTCGCGACACTGTGCTACTTTTTCGTAAAACTCAAGATGCCGTCAACAGACTTTTCGTAGCCCTTTTAGTTTTTAAGATACAGGGCATTTCTGAAAATGTTGCATTTTGTGACCCCCCTCGTATCTCCGTTATCCTTCAACTTATCGGAAAGATAAAATATCATTCGAATAGTTTTTTTCCGTAGAATGCAGTGGTGTAGATAACTTTTGTTACATATTTACTGTTTTTGAGTTATAAAGCAAACTTATGTTTTTTTAGATGGAACACCCTGTATATTTATAGACTATAAAATTTGTCTTTTTTTTACCTTTTCAAAAATATATGATAGTATGAACTTGTTTTCAGAAACACGCAAATAATTGACAAATTTCAGAAATTAAATACATATTTTAATAGTAGGCCATTGATATTGTTTATGACAAGAAACAGAAATAAACGTCAAATCTCTATCGCATTTAAGCTGTCTATTTTCGTTCTTTTGGTATCATTATTCAATAGATATTTATCAATTTTTTCGAATAATGGCAGTTTACGAAAATTATGATAAATATGATATGATGGTATGGTTATACAGAGTAATGAAAATTCTGAAGAAGCTTCGGAATTATACTTCCAAAGGTGAGTAAGCTATTATGGCTATGAAAATCTCTATTATCATTTAAATTTTTGCTTGTTAGATATCCAGAAAGAAGGCAACCGTTTTTTGGGATATTTGCCCGTTTAAAAGCAAATTTAGTTGAGCACGGATCATTTGTTCACCCGCACCCTAAAACATACAACAAAGAGAACAGGGAAAGAAAAGAGATAGATACTTCAGGATATATAGAAGCAATACCTCGTCCTCATGTAGAAAAATTGAGAAGGAAATTTCTGTGCCAAAAACTAACGCTCAGAGGATCTTGAAGAAATATAAGTATCATCCATACAAATTTATTATACTACAACATTTGCATCCTGGCGATGCCGAGCGCCGGGCACTGTTTTGCCAGTGGTATTTGCAACAAATCGATGCTAACGATTTATTTGGCAGACTTGTTATCTGGTCAGTCGAATGCTTTATTTCAAGTGCTGGCATTTTCAATCGTCGCAATACCAGGAACTGGCGTAGTGAAAATCTGCATTTAATGTTTGAAAGGGCACAACAAGGACGCTTTGGAGTAGGGGTTTCATGTTTTATTTTGGGTAGACATATAGTTTATAGGATTTTTGAAGGAGGTCTTACAGCACGTAGATACCTAGAAATTCTTGAGGAAGTTATTCCAGAACTGCTCGAAAACATTCCATGGTGCCCCAAGTCATAACTCTAGGCTCTTAAGGGCCTTTCTTAATAATAACTTTCCTCAAAGATGGATAGGTACCAACGGACCTGTTAGATGGCCTCCACGATCACCAGATCTCTCAATTTTAGATTTTTTTTTATGGGGCTATATACAAAATGAAGTATATAAAACTTGATATGACGGCATTGCAGAACTTCGAGAGGCAATTCATTTAGCTTTTCGAAATCTGCGAATGAGAACAATGGTTCTTTTGAACGCTATTCAAAGAATCTCAAAGATGTGTCAATTTTGCATTAGAGAAAATGGTGGTCAATTTAAACATCACATTTAATTTTTTTTAATAATGTTTTTTTTTTGTGTTTTTGTTATATTGTCACTTTACGCGCCACTAAACTGTTGTTACAAACTTACTATTAGAAAAAAGATCCATGGGAATTTTTTTTAATAGATACCTATATACAAGGTATCCAATTATTTGTTAGTAATATGTAACTTGCACTTGTTTATTATTGTTATCCATAGCCTATTAAAATATGTATTTAATTTCTGAAAATTGTCAATTATTTGCGTGTTTCTGAAAAACACTTTATACTATCAGATATTTTTGAAAATATAAAAAAAAGACAAATTTTATAGTCTATAAATATACAGGGTGTTCCATTTAAGAAAACATAAGTTTACTTTATAACTCAAAAACAGTAAATATGTAACAAAAGTTATCCACACCACTGCATTCTACGGAAAAAAAATCTATTAGAATGTTATTTTACCTTTTCGATAAGTTGAAGGATAACGGAGATACGAGGGGGGTCACAAAATGCAACATTTTCAGAAATGCCCTGTATCTTGAAAACTAAAAGGGCTATGAAAATTCTGTTGACGGCATCTTGAGTTTTACGTAAAAGTAGCACAGTGTCGCGAAAACCGCAACTCTCTATCTTTAAAAATAAAGGAGATACCCCGCAAAAGTACCCAAAATGGGACACCCTGTACACGTGGCAGGCGTCATTATTAGGCTTAACCTTATCTAAAATACATATACATAAATATACAGGTTGTTCTGGAAATACCTAGTTATT
Organism: Endomychus coccineus; assembly: GCA_958510875.1. Lineage (NCBI taxonomy): Eukaryota > Metazoa > Arthropoda > Insecta > Coleoptera > Endomychidae > Endomychus > Endomychus coccineus. The sequence goes on from OY294067.1 coordinate 217,989,585, forward strand.
ACATTGACTGCCAAGCACGAAATAACTCGTGGTTGGCTGTTTGTATCCAGATGCCCACCACGAATGAACTCGGTTTGGAAAAATTCCTCTTCGATGCCCATCACGATTTAGTTCGTAGTTTTTGCATAGATATTACAATTGCCGGACGCCTGTAAAAGGTAAGAAAATTCAACAAAGGCGGCATTGTTCTACACATAAAGACGGATTTTCAGCAAATGCAGCTCAGGAATATCTAGCTTCTTGTCGAATTTTGTTTGTAGTGCTTACGCGACATGCTATTGTTAGTCGTTGCTTTTTCTCTGATGCTGGTAGGCTTATTAAATGAAGGACATTTTCTGGTGGGGTTTTATTCGTTTTTGGCATTTTGTTACCAAGTGTCACCTGTAATTTGGCGGTGAAGCAGATAGGCATTATGGATGTATATTTCGAATATGTGCAACGCAATTTTTTCCGGCCATCTAATTGTTCTCCTTAGAGCGCTATGGTAGCTGCGCTGCGCATTTGGATGGATTGGTCTATGCCAGACATTCCAGGGTTGAAATCTTTGATTATATCTGATTTTCTGGACTCCTTTCTATCCCTATTACGGACTTCCAGCATTTCTACTTTATGCATGTTCAACGCTTGTCCTCCTATGTACAGACAACAACCGAATTTGTTCTGCGCCACACACACTCGCCTTTTTTCAGTATTTTTGATACTACACATTTTGGATTTTCTTTCCGATCATTACGTAAAGTGTCTTAGATATAATGTCATTTCATGGTGAGGGCTACTGAATTATAAAATTGTTAGTATACAGAACGTATTCCATATCTCCATAACTTTCAATCAAGTGCATGACTACCCCTGCAGCGTGTCCCATATCATCGTCAATGGCTTCTGATTTGCTGCAATATATTTTTATTTTCAGTACCATTCCTTTGGATTTGCATAACTCGTAGAGTTTCACACCATATTCTTGCTGTTTTTTATATATTGCCAATAAAATAGTCTGCTCCATAAGACCATCGGCTCATCAATGCATAAATTTTTATCAGGAAGTTCTTCCACTAGTTCGTTGAAATGGTCCAATAATGGTTCGACTTTGAAAAATCGATCCTCTCTGTTAGAGTTGTCTCCAAAGTACAAAATAGCAGAAGTAACTGAAGTCGGTTTCTACCTATTATCGATCGTCAAAATGACAAAATGGTTTCATACATAATGTTTTGGGACCAATAATAATAATTTCGAATGCGTGAATGTCAATCCATCTAGTCAACGCAACCTATAGGACCTTGTAAGTGGATTCTTCTGTATTTCTTGGCCGGCATATGAATTTGTTTGTTGGACTAAAAGACCCAAAAACTGATAATAAGTTTATCTGATATTCGATAGTCAGTGATTCTTCAAGATTCAATCTATTGTTTTGTTCAGAAAAAATAAACCTTTGTGGCCAATCTTACACGTTGTGCTATTCTTAGTCTGCTAATTCTTGATCTGGCTCCACATCAGAAATGGCGCTTTGTGAATCAGATGCCCCATTTTCGTTGCTCCCGCTTGAACTTTCTTCGCTGTATGAAACCTCGTAATCATATCTTGATCATCGACTGGATATTCTTGAAGAAAATCATTCCAATCCGAGTCATCCATCTCCGCGTCGTTTTCTGGACATTCTCTTATAGACCAAACCAAACTATTACAAAATCACAATCTACACCTGCTAAAAGATGCAAATATGGATACTGCTAATGAAGCTTCAGACGCACTAGTGCAGTGTACTAGACGTGTATTATAATATAGCGAACATAGAATGGCGTGTGCGTATCGAAACGTTCATCACGAGATAATTCGCGTGCTCAATCGGAATCGAAGGCAAATGCCAAACAATGTTCAATAAACATAATTCGATTACAGTTTTTCGATTTTCATACCCTGGCGTCTGGGGCCAGTTTTCGTGGAATGGTCGTGGAAGTCAACGTGTTAAAATGAAACGGTGACCTCCGTGGCAGATTCGAAGGAGATTGTTTTATTTAAAAATTTCTATTTGGGCCTCCCATAAAAGTTATGGCCTTCTGAAAATGGCAGCTGAAATTGAGGTCTTATTTGTTATGTCCGAAATGACTCAACTTGAAAGAATAAGATGACTTCGAATGCGTAGTTATTTATTTTTTGCGCAAAAACTGGAAGAGATAATCAGATTTTTCAGATAAATAGGTTTTGTGAATCATGGGGCTACCTAAACAATATTTTTGTATTCGAAAATTAGGTTGGGTCATTTTTGAGATTATCAATGAAACATACATTTCAGCCGCCATCTTTAAAAGCCGATAACTTTTTAAGGGGGATTCAAATCGAAAATTTTTACATGAAATTTCACCCTTCCTTTCGGCTACGGAGATCACCGTTCCATTTGTACTAGGTAGTTCCGGAACATCCCTATATAACAAACTAAGTGTCTGCATACAAGCTAACTTTTCAATGGCCCATTCGTAGTTCATTCTGAATTATTCTAGTTGGTTTTTCTGTAGGATACATAACTGCTTTCAATTTATAGAAACTACATACGACTCGAAGGAGGACTATGAGGACTTATTTTGAAGAACATGTTAGATTACAGCATCTTAAAAATTTTATGAAAATACTCACCAGCATGTGTCTTCAATGTTGTATCTTTATCGTGAATATACAACCAATTTACTGCAACATCAAGCAAAATGTGACTTTTAGAGGTATATATTGTTGTATTGCCTGATTTTTCACAACACCGCCAAGATTTGTTTTTGGAAATGTGTTGTTCATTGTAAAGTTTGTACTGGTTCAGAACCAATAGTTTTTTCTATTTGACTAAAGAGAACTTCCCCAATGTTCATTTTATGAACACCAATTCAAATTGAATATTGAACACTTTTTAGGAGGAATTTGATTTTCTTACAATATGAAAAGTGAAGCAGTTCTCATCCCTAATGTCTGGTAGCTCATATGCCAAATTTTGTTGAGCCGTTTGCCAGTTGACATGACCCTTGAGGTAAAAACCGACTTGTACGGCAGTTGAATATACGAATATTAAGGTCTTGGCCCGCTCTATCACTTCAAAGAGAACCATCAAGAAACTATTTTACTGAATATACAGTTGGGTCCGCTTCTGATCTTAGAAAATATACACATTGCTCTGTCTTACCTACTCTGATATGAACTAGAATTTCCTCTTGGAGGTAAGATATGTTTTTTAACAAGATCAGTTGATGTTATGACTTCCAAAAATTAACAGCTTGGATAGAATATTATGTTTTCTCATTGTCACTGCATTGCTTGAGATTTTCCGAATTATGGTGGATTCAGTCATTTCTTTACCTCTAAGACTCTCGGACGGAGGTGTATGTTTGAAATTTTAGTGTTCGGACGAAGATGTATTATCTAATTTAGAGCAAAAGGGATGACACACAAAACTGTAATTGCCGATTAAGAAAGGTGCTGAAATGGAACTACCCCTATTATGTACAAGACTTTCGAAATAAAAATTTAAAAAAGGGACAAGCGGCTCTTTGGCGAAAAGCAAAGATTAATCAGGAAATAGATGACACTCCGAAATAGTAACATGCCTTAGCAGATGATCCGTGAATCATTTCGGAAGAAAATATACTCTGCAGAAAGTCTTACGTGTATCTTTTGAGGTATATACGTACTGGCAATGTGGGAAAATTAAAGATTAATCAGGAAATAGATGGCAATTGGAAATAGTATTGTGCCTCAGCAGATGATCCGCGTGAATCATCTCGGACTAAAATATACTCTGCAGAAAGTCTTCCGTGTGTCTTCTGAGGTACATACGTACTGGCAATGTGAGAAAAAGCAAAATTGAATCAGAAAATAGATGGCACCTGTAATAGTAACGTGCCTTAGCAGATGATCCATGAATCATGTCGGAGGAAAATATACTCCGCAGAAAATCCTCCGTGTGTCTTCTGAGGTATGTACGTACTGGCATAAAAGACATCTTACGCCATTTTCGAAACAAAATCCGAAAAAAGGACAAGCGGCTATGTGTGGAAAAGCAAAGATTGTTCAGGAAATAGATGGCATTTCCAAATAGTAACGTGCCTTAGCAGATGATCCATGAATCATGTCGGAGGAAAATATACTCCGCAGAAAATCCTCCGTGTGTCTTCTGAGGTATATACGTACTGGCATAAAAGACATCTTACGCCATTTTCGAAACAAAATCCGAAAAAAGGACAAGCGGCTATGTGTGGAAAAGCAAAGATTGTTCAGGAAATAGATGGCATTTCCAAATAGTAACGTGCCTTAACAGATGATCCGTGAATCATTTCGGAAGAAAATATACTCTGCAGAAAGTCTTACGTGTATCTTTTGAGGTATATACGTACTGGCAATGTGGGAAAATTAAAGATTAATCAGGAAATAGATGGCACTTGGAAATAGTATTGTGCCTCAGCAGATGATCCGCGTGAATCATCTCGGACTAAAATACACTCTGCAGAAAGTCTTCCGTGTGTCTTCCGAGGTACATACGTACTGGCAATGTGAGAAAAAGCAAAATTGAATCAGAAAATAGGTGGCACCTGTAATAGTAACTTGCCTTAGCAGATGATCCATGAATCATGTCGGAGGAAAATATACTCCGCAGAAAATCCTCTGTGTGTCTTCTGAGGTATGTACGTACTGGCATAAAAGACATCTTACGCCATTTTCGAAACAAAATCCGAAAAAAGGACAAGCGGCTATGTGTGGAAAAGCAAAGATTGTTCAGGAAATAGATGGCATTTCCAAATAGTAACGTGCCTTAGCAGATGATCCATGAATCATGTAGGAGGAAAATATACTCCGCAGAAAATCCTCCGTGTGTCTTCTGAGGTATGTACGTACTGGCATAAAAGACATCTTACGCCATTTTCGAAACCAAATCCGAAAAAAGGACAAGCGGCTATGTGTGGAAAAGCAAAGATTGTTCAGGAAATAGATGGCATTTCCGAATAGTAACGTGCCTTAGCAGATGATCCGTGAATCATCTCGGAGGAAAATGTTCAATGGAGAAAATCCCCGTGTATCTTCTGAGGGATATACGTACTGGCAATGTGGGAAAAAGCGAAAATTAATCAGGAAATAGATGGCACCTGGGAATAGTAACGTGCCTTAGCAGATGATCCGTAAATCATCCCGGAGGGAAATATACTCTGCAGAAAGTCTTTTGTGTGTCTTCTGAGGTACATACGTACTGGCAATGTAGGAAAAAGCAAGAATTAATCAGAAAATAGATGGCACCTGGGAATAGTAACGTGCCTTAGCAGATGATCTGTGAATCATCTCGGAGGAAAATATACTCTGCAGAAAATCATCCGTGTGTCTTCTGAGGTATATACGTACTGGCATAAAAGACATCTTACGCCATTTTCGAAACAAAATCTAAAAAAAAGGACACGCTGCTATGTGTGGAAAAGCAAAGATTGATCAGGAAATAGATAGCATTTCCAAATAGTAGCGTGCCTTAGCAAATGATCCGTGAATCATCTCGAAGGAAAATATACTCTGCAGAAAATCGCCCACGTCTCTTCTTAGGTATATACGTAGTGGCATGAGAGACATCCTACGCCACTGAGGGATGACGGTCGATTATGGAGTTTTCGAAAACGATTATTTTGTTTGTTAATATTATGTAGGCGTATGGAAACAGCGCAACACACAATTTCATTAACTATTGCATTGAACTAATTTATTTTTGTTTGAATAGATCACATTGTCGATTCAAAAGATGTCTAACAATCGAACATACTTCAATGAACAGTTTTAATGATAAATCTACTTTTTATTCACGAACTGTCATAATTTTTCATTTATATATATTTATCGGAGTCCTTAATTATTGAATTTGTGAATGGATATTTCGAAGTCTTGTTTGATATGGAGGAGTTCTACTTGTTCTACACCAACTGTTATGAAAATCATTGAGAATTATTTTCCATGATTTATTATTACACAGCTGGATTCCGAAGTAGAACTGTGAATATCAATTACAATCAATCTACGAGAATAAAGTTGAGGAGTACAGCTGTTAGAGCTTGACAGAGCAGGATATTTGTGAAGAAGTTTGCATTCATTGTACAAACCAAGAAACGGAGGGCGGTTTTGTCAGAAACCGCATGGCGCGTTTACTTTTAATTGCTTTGTATTAAAAGACGTTTACTTCTTATTTAGTAGGGGTGCATTGTTTTCACTGAATTTGAATGGCTCCATCCTGAATTACAAGAGTAGGTACCTGCATGATGTAAGAGAACTTTTGTCATGGTGATTTATTTAAACACACAATGAACCAGAAGGAGCACGCTAAGAAGTATAGTCCTTTTAAGCATCGGTAATGTAGAAACTTCACCAATTTTCTAATAAAACTTCGATTTATTTAATAGCTTTTGGAATTCATGGTGCATTGGAAGTCGTTCTTGTGGAAGACATGATAATACGAAGTCTGTAGGTCTCGCGTGACTTCAATATGCATGAATTTTATGAATATAATCTCATGTAAATTATGAAAATAAAGCAGACTGTAGAGATTTATAACGAATTTGGTTCTGTTGAATTGAGTTTAGATAATGGCAATATATCTCGTTAATAGACAACTGAGGCGTGAGTTAAATCCCAAATCTGGTAATATAAAAGAGTTATTTCATCTTACTTTGGTATTCTATTTATAAATGATTTCAATCTATTCTAAATATTTGCATATTTGTTGGAGTGTCTCTATAAGAGTGCGTAAAAATACTCTTCTCGTTGTTCTAATTTCGTCTAAGATTTTCATAGATTTTAGCTCAATGAGATATACATATTTCTTTCATTCCACGATTGGTATATTGAAGTTAACTAATTTCCTTCTCTGAAATTACTTGAATCTGAAATGTTTACAACTATATCGTTTCTCTAATTGTGTAAGAAAGAGAAAGGATTTCTTTACAATTTTACTGATTATGTACAATGGAAAATCATCGCTGACATCTTTTTGATGCAAATTATTTTATTTCTGACCGAGATATTATAAGCTTATATCGTCATAGTTACGCTATCAATAATGAGGGTCATAACTCCCTAGGGACATTATAGATTCTATAATTCCCTCTACCTTTCACAAGTAAAAATAAAATAAGAAATGCTAATATATACATATATTCAGAAATCTGATGACATCTTTAGGAGAGAAAACAGCGGACGTTTTCGGCTTATAACTCTTACTCTTCCGTTTCAAAAAAGCCTCTAGTTCATTGAACTTGGTGATATCTTGTTTCTCATGTATAGTCACCATCGATTCTAGCATTGACCATTTAGTCCATGAAGAATTCGGAATATACGTTTCTGACTGCAACGAATAAACACAATTACTACCAAATCTACCGAAAAACATAGAAAATTCCTTACCAGTTCTTGAAAATATGCCAGAAATACAGTTTCAGTGGCATCTTTTGGCATAACATTTTTCCTTGTCAGCCACTCCAGATATATTTTATATTATTTTTTGTATACGGCTTCACTTTTCGATGGAATTAATGATTCTCTTGCTTTTTCAGCATTTTTCAAAATATCCTCCATTATATTTGGGGTAGAAAACACGTTTTTAACGCAAACACAGCTTGATAATAAATCTTTGTGTGTAAACAAGTAACATAGCAACAACCCATAGTCAAAGTATACCAGGTCTGCCGGAGCCTCCCTTCCATAGTTTCTCGCGCTGGGTGACGTCACCCAGCTCCTCCAATCACAGCCTTGCTCTCATCAGCTTGTTGCCGGCACGTAACAACATCATATTATGTCCTTGTCTATAACATTAAATAAACGAAATAAACGACCAATCAGATTGCACTAAAATTTTAAAAAGAGTAGAAGGGAGGCTCCGGCAGACCTGGTATACTTTGACTATGGCAACAACCTAGCAACAACAAAACTCCTATAATCAACGGTACCTGATTCAAATATAACGGGAAGGTTATGAATTGGTGCATTTCTTCCGTTTTGAAAATGAACAAAATTTTACTGAAATCGGCCAGAAATAAAATTATCTATGTACCACGGGAATTAATAAGCCTTAATAACCTCATGCAATTGCAAACTTTGCCATCGGTAATTGAGGCCCTTATAATTCCCTTGATACATAAATAACTATTATAATACACTACCTTATCATGTGGAATTGAAAGTGAAATCGAATCATAACTAATGATATTAGTTAATAATATTACAAATTAAAATTAGAATTACCTTTTCATAATTTCAATTATTAATTGCACTCGTTATGTCCAAATATTATGTTATCATTTAGTCAGTTTGCATGTCTCCCAGAATTCAGACACCATTTCCAGAGTTCTTAATTGTAACTCACCACAGATGTACCTGAACGACTAACTTCTATTTGCAGAATTTTGCTTTTATCATTTTTTTTTTCTTTCCGATAAATTATAACAATTATTGATCTCCTCTTATTACTGGTATGTCTTTATGCCAAGAAAACAATATTGATTCTGGTCCCCTCAGATTCTGCTATCCTGTAGAACCACCAAATTGACAGTAATATTGGCAGAACTTCAACGGATCTTATAAATCGCCCTTGTTTCATATTTATAGTGTTATAGTGTATCCGCAGTGTGAACTCTTCTACAAGATGAGTCAGTTTTTTGTAGACAAACTGCAACAGGAGATAGAACAAGTGTTTTTAAGAAGGAGAGTTCCTATAAACATATGTCGTAGAAGGCTTCGTTTTCGAGATACATGGTGTTGAAATTGAAAAAAAATTTCGCTTCTTACGCATATCCCCGGAACCGTTTATCGTACAAAAATAGCTTCTGTGAGCATTTTCTACTCATAATAAGCTATGTTCTGTTGAATAAAAAAAAATTTTTACTCTTAATTGGTGAAGATTTTGAAAGGGGTAGTGAGTGTTTTTCTCCCCAACTCCTACGCCACTGAAAAAAGTACGGTTTGAGACAACCATTTGAACCGCCAATGTTTTCTACACAAAAAAAAACACAATGGTCATAAGCTCTAAAGTTGACCGTTTTCGAGAAAAATCAACTTTTATGTTGAAAAACGTGGTCAATTCTTACTAATTAAACAAAATTTATTCAAACATTAGAACAAGTAACAAAACCAAAGGATTGACCATGTTTTCAACATAAAAGTTGATTTTTCTCGAAAACGGTCAACTTTAGAGCTTATAACCAGAGTATTATAGTGTAGAAAACATTGGCGGTTTGAACTGTTGTCTCAAAACCGTACTTTTTCTAGTGGCGTAGAAGTTGGGGAGAAAAACACCCTCTACCCCGCCAAAATCTTCACCAATTATGACTAAAACAAAATTTTTTACAACACAGAACACAGCTTACTATGAGTAGGAAATGCTCACAGAAGCTGTTTTCTGTACCATAAACGGTTCCGGAGATATTCGCAAAAAACGAAATTTTTTTTTCAATTTCAACACCCTGTATCTCGAAAACGAAGCCTTCTACGACATATGTTTATGAGAACTTTTCTCCTTAAAAACATCTGTTCTATCTCCTGTTGAAGTTTGTCTACAAAAAACTGACTCAGCCTGTATAGTTCATTACTACTGAACTACTATTATCCATCACATCACTCATCCTAGATTATTCCATATCTCGATGATTTCTGCTTTATGACATTTTACAATAATTACAAGAATCTTTCGCCCACAAGCAATTGGAGATTTCTCTTAGAGTACTTACTGTTTATGATTTGATTTTTTTTTTGCTTCTACCTACTATTCAACCTATTTAAGTTAGTATTATGTTTCAATTCATCTAAAACATGAATCTATGTCCGACATTGTTTTTCAGGCAGCTTCGTTCCAAAGTTCAGATTTACATTTAACATTAAGATGAGGACGTTGAGTAAAGAGATAAAGGCTTTGTAAATAGGAACATATTTGCAATTTGTTAGTAAACAGGCTCCCTGCGGATACTAACAATGTCGCCCCTGTGTGCCTCTATTCACCTAAAAGCCTAACAATGTAGTATTCCCGGGAACGCTTTCCTTGTAGACTCATTCCGGAAAAGGATGTACTTGGAAGACACACCGCGGTGCATATTTGTCACTTTGTTTATACTGACGTTTCCAAATATACTGCAAATTGACTCGTTCGCCTTCCAGGATAGTTCAAGAGTAATTGAAACGAAAACTCAGCATTCACGTTTCTTCCTGCAAATAACATTTGAAAGCATTTTATTCCGAATGAAACAAGTAAATTCGCTTTCGATCCACTTTCATGGCATTTTTATGAGGCTGCATGTATAAAATATGTACAATGTTCGGATATCCCCGCAGATTCAGAATTCAGACGATGCATCAATAATTGTTTACAGGTAAATTTGCTCATAACAAGTGGCAGTATTATATTGCGCGGAATCATTGTATTTTTTCTTCATCCCAAGGCATAAACAATGAGATTATAAGATTTCCATCATGACCATGGTTACTTAATCTGCCGAATTGGTTTGGATATTCTCAAATTATTAATATACAACATTCCAATACACATGTACTGAATGAAATGAATTCAAACATACCACCAATGGTGGATCTTGATGATAACAGTTGCAGGTCTAATTGGATCAGACAAAGATGCCTCCCAAGGTGAACATCCTCACAATAAATTTTGGCTGAGAGATAGTTTTTTTTTTCTAGAAATCTTATTCCTTCCAATCCAAGCTGATGATCTGATCATCTATATTACATTATCAACATAACATCTTGATTTGAGCCCAAGCAACCATCGACAGGCCTGACGGCTGGTTAACTTTCTTCCCTTCATCTTCCTCATGTAATTGTTTCGAAGCATATAATGATTAAGCATCAATTTTGAGGATTGAAGTACCGGAACAGGGACATCTTTCTTAGGTTATCTCTTATTTGTGGAAGGAATAATTATTACTGTTTCGTTAAGTTTCAAGCTGATATACTTCTGTTGGCATCACTCAGCAAATATTATAGCTACTGTGACGTGTTTTGCCATTTTTTGCCATTTCATTCTTACTATGGTTTCGATGTTTCTGTTTACCGGATCTGAATCCAATTGATTCATCAAATTGTTCGGATGCCAGATAATTAATGAGGTATAATCCTAAGCGATAGCTTCTGGTTGGTTCCTCGACACACAAAGGTAATCACTCTCTCTCAGTGGACTAAGTAATCAGGGCCCAATACGACAGAATGTATAGTATTAGAATTTAATTGCAATCAATATTTGGTTGGATCTCAGATAGTACAGAAATTACACTTCCTTGCGAATGAACACGAGGAGCTTTCCAATGATGAATTCATCGATAAAAATGGATAAAAATGATTAGCAACAGTGAACGAAATAAGTTCAATACAAATATTGACCAACTTAGCGAAAATGAAAGGAAGCTCAAAGAAACAAACTAAATGGAAACGCAACCTATCTAATTATTACAACTATGAAGCAAGCAATCATGCGGTAGTAATGTTAGTCAAAATTCAAGCACAATCAGATATGCGGCGGTGTTTTCAATTTCCAATCCGACTACTTGAATTCATTTATCTCGTCATTTTCAGGTAAGTACGTGTAATACCCTCCAACGGCGGTCTTACCAAATTAACGGTCTTACCGTTAATTGTAGGATAATGTCAGATCCCTAATGTACCTCACGTGTTTGTACTCCCGGAATAGGCACAGTGTGTAGAAACTTTAACCATCTCATTCTCCATACACCCTTCATTTGCGGTTTCGAAACGGGTTACAAATGGGCACTACGATACTCAAAGACACAGCAACTTCAGCTTCTACTTCCGGGATAGACAAAGTGTGTACAAATTGTTAGTAGCTCCTCGTCTATGACATGCTCCCACTCTCGGAATAGGCAGTGTGTAGAAAAATGCCTAGGACGCTCTTTTATTCAATTCTTTCCGACCGATTGCTCCTTTCCTAACCGGGTGAGTGTTCTCCTTGTCTACACTTCTCTTTATTTACGAAGTGAGTTGAGGAGTACTGTGTATACAAGAACATCTTGCCCATGTCATCTCTTGGGGTCATGAATACTTGGTGTTTCTCCTTCAGAAGGATATTGTCAACCGGAGTTTTATACCTGCGTGAGAATCTCCTTTGCTTGTATTCAGTGTTCAATTCTTCGGTGTCCTACGTATGGCTATACGAATGGGAGCTAGTCCCAGTATTTTCTCCATGCTAGCCGTAGAGCAAGCCCATGGAGTTCCCGTTGTCCATGTGTGTCTTTGAATCTTACTTGGTTCCCTTTGTTTGTTAAGTAATATCGTTGGTTTTACCTCTCCAGGCTATCGTCCTATAGATAAGGTTAGGTCTCACCATCATGATGTATATCCAGAGCAGTATTTTGGGTGAACAACCCCATGTTCCAACTGCCATCCTTCTGCATACCATTAGGCCACGTGTCGCCTTCTTATTCACGCTCTTTAGGTGTTGGCTGCATAGAGATGAAGAATAGAGTACCTGTTATACGTAAGCCCTATGTATTTTTGTATGTCGCCCTGTAAGAAGAAAACGTAGGGATAAGCCCCGCCCATTTTAAAGCTCGCGGTATTCAAGTGCATGATACACTATATTGTATCATGTTCAAGTGAAATAAATAAGCACTTAGCGTCGTTGTGTATGTCGCCACCGCGCATTATACGTCACAAGTAGGCGGAGCTAAATTTCCCTACGTTTCTCTTACAGGGAGTCCCTCAATTCTTTATACAGGTACTCTATTTTTCATCTCTATGGTTGGCTGTACGTGAGGGTCTTGTCCTCCTGTCTAGTGTAATCCCTATAATTTCCATCTTTCAGCACGATGCTGATCCCAATCGCATTGATTTGCTTCCAGTGATTCATCTTCCTCTTCCTGGTGGAGGCTTATGTTGTAGTTTCACTAGGATTGATTCCTAGTCCGATCGATTAACACTATAGTCGAGTCATATTAGCAAAAAAGCTTGGAAAATTTGCGGGCAACTCCGATCGACTCCGGGTTTTACGCAAAATTTTCCTGAAAGGATTTACAACTTTCCCGAAAAAAACTAATATGTGCTCTCCCATTTTCCATTTGTTATAGAGGAAAATGGCCAATTTTCATGGCCAAATAATTAGGAACATGACTAGAAACTGTACTCGGGGGTTTTCGAGATCGCTGATCACGATTTCGAAGTCGGATTTTCCATTTTTCGATTTATTGGCCCGCTATTGGCCAATGTTGATGGACAAAATGAGGAAATTTTGCAAATAAATGAATCGAAAAATAGAAAATCCGACTTCGGAATCGTGATCAGCGACCTCGAAAACCCCCGAGTACAGTTTTCTAGCTATTTTCCTAATTCCAATTGAAAATTGGCCATTTTGCTCTATATTCCTCTATAACAATTGAAAAATGGAAAAGCACATATTACTTTTTTTCCCGGGAATGTTGTAAATCCGTTCAGAAAAATTTTGCAATAAACTCGGAATCGATCGGAGTTGCCCGCAAATTTTCTCAGCTTTTATACTTTTTTCGTCTAATTTGACCCGACTACTATTTCTCTGAGATCAAGACCTCCTTGGATGCATAGAACGTTCCCAAATTTTTCTCTTGTGATTTGTATCATCTGCGTATACTTTGCAGCGGATTCCTCTAGGAGGTCATCCACAGAAGTGGTGTTGATAGCCCTCTGCGGGTTGTTCTTATGTTGTGTTTTTGTATAGTGCTTCCTTATAATATCCCTTTCAAGCATTTTTGTAGTTCATGTTATCAATAGTTTGAGCATATTGAAGAGATTTCGAGTCCCAGAATGTTGAGATCTCTATTACACAGAGGTCTTTCTTTGTCTGTTTTAGTAACAAGAAGCAGCTTTCCTCATGTAACGTGGTAGTTATCTTGTTCGATTATAGCTCAATTTCTTCGATATTACCAAATTCTTCTACTCCGAAATCTGGATATTCACAGCAGCAGTACGTACTTTGTATCAGCTTTGCAATCATTATGTCTAATGTATTAGCTCGCAAATAAATTCATTTCCAGAACAGCAACTTCTCGTAAGATGATAAATTCCGAAATCATTCAATATTGCTAGATACCCATCTCATACAGAGACAGTGTCCCTAAATAATGAATCACTTTGGGCTAGTAGATGATAATCTGTTTATATTGATTGAATCAAATGTTTGAAAGGCTAAAAGTAATTACATACCATCATGGATAACCATTGTATCAGCATTATGTTCCTATTAAGCTTACAATAACTCCACCTATTTTTTTCGGAATTCTATTATCATTCTGCTATAGAGAGAATTCGTATTTGAATATTTTTTGTACAGTGAACTCATACAGCACCGTTGAATATAAATTTTAACTGACCTAGGCTCTCGAAAATAAATGAAGTGAGCTGTATATAACTCTGACATCGCCTCTCCGTAGCTATTGATATAAAAACTCTTTACTGAGTTTCATTCTTTAATTACGATTTGAATTAGTTTGAATATTGATTTGAATATTTCAATGTTTTGAATTCTACCGGGTAGCTTTTATTTGTATTTTAAATCTTATGTTTGTTTTGATTTGAATAATCTAATGATTTGAATAATCAACTTTTACCTTTTTATTTTATATCTATGGAATTAAACACAATGTTCTTTGAATGTTAAAAACTTTTATATTTAAATTTCTATGACTCTAATTTTATCTTGGCTATCAATTTTAACAATTTTATGTTCAAATAGATCTATGATCTAACCTCAAAATTATTTACTATTAATATTTGCTTACAAAGTTATAATCTACAATCTTTCTTTCAGATTTACAGTCAGATAATAATACAATGGAGAAATAACGAATGAACTTACGTTTAGTTTATATTCAAGAATATGTTTTAAAAAATGTAGGCAATGTTCACTTGGTTTGATTTTCTTATTAATTTGATAATTCACTTTACCCGTAGGTACACAAGTTCTATGCTATACACAAATCACAGGTAAACAATGTGGTTACTTCTTTAGAAATCAGGAACTGTTTATAGTTGTTAATTTGTCTTATTCTTTTTCAAAAGATATAAAACCTTAAATGATGTATTGGAACGTTGTCGAAGACTAACTATTATACGATGCTACTTGTGAATTATGGTTATAATAACTTTTAAAATCTTTGTTCGAAGACTGGGAACACTACTTGACTTGTATAAATTACTTATTTGCTTCAGTTACTTTCAACCTTACGAAGCTAATGGAACACTTGGGTCCACCGATGTTTATCCAAAAACTAAGGTTATGGACATTTTATGATTAACTTGAGTACCTTGACTCTTCAGATGTTGATGGCTAACTAACTTGGATTCTCTTCAGATGCCTTTTATAGGCCTTCAAAAAGGACGCCAAGTATTTTCAAAAATAACCAATGAGGTGCTTAGTTTACCTATCAAGAATGCTTTGTTGATTGTTGAAAACTGACAGAACATTGTTACTAATCTGACGTTTATAAAATTGCATCGACCAATCAGAATTTAGTATTCTTTAAATTTTTAATTATTGAAGATTTTCAACTTATTTTAAATGATGATGATTCCTTCTTTTTAAATTCATATTACCTACATTTTTCCATACACTTTGATATAAGATAACCTATGATTAGGTTATTATTAATATGATTATTCCTATAATTATTATAAATTTGACACTTGTCATTATTAAAAACTAATACATGATATAATATATCAATAACATTTCTTTAACATTATATAATTCAAATTTACTAATCCCAACTTATATCTACAACATTTTTCAATAGTTTGTGCTATCTCATGATAGTTTTTGTAATCATTTTAATTATGATTTCTGCCTTCGTAACACTACGTTTATTCACTTTCACTGAAGTTCTTGTTTTACACTTTTATTCTAATTACATTGTTACTATTATTATACTAACTATTATTTAACTTTTAACATTGTATTTTAATTCCATATAATATCTTTTCATTAATCTTTTCTGATTTTCAATGTTCGGTAAGTTCTAATTTTATCATTTTATTGTTTAGGAAATGAAATCATAACACTATATTGGATCATACAAAAAATATCTGTTCCAATGAAAGGTGCCATTCTAACTGCAGTCAATACGAAGGAGTGACACGATTATAGATTACTCATAAAGATTATTCTGAAACAAATGACCACCATCTTTACACAACCCAAATGGTTTTCAATCTACGAAACAAAACATATTCATCTTCACCTCCCGAAAATTTAACGAATAACGACACAAATTTGCAATTCGACCATTTTACCAATATACGACGTTCGGTAGAATATGAATTTGAAGATTGAGCTATAGCGGTACCATGTGCACTGGAAATTCTATAGGGAGTCACACATGCATTAAAATCGGTTTAGTGGATTCTTTCATATAGGGAACATGGACTTCATTGGGTTTCTCGGCATCACAATAACTAAATCTATTAGATTAGAATGATATCGTTTATTATTAAGGGGTGTGAGTGTTGTGTTGACTCACCTCGCTGTTCGTAGTAAGTTTTCTTATAAGGGGATCATGATCCGTCCAACTTACAACCAACACATGGGACCACCGCGAGGGCTTCCTCGTTGTAGTGACTCAGCATTATCCAAGGGAAGTTGCTAATGAAATTCGCGGGATACCAAATATTACATTCGCATTACCTCATCAACTTATCCAGTTACGGGATCAGTGATTAGTGCTAGAACACAACCTAATGAATATTAAGATCTTTAACGTGTACTTTTTTTACTGAGATTCGATCTGTAACTTATTTATTATATTTCGATGATTATATCTAACTTTCTCCGGGTTCCCATAAATTATATTGTAAAGCTTACCCAACAATGAAGAACTATTGTTTGGATTGGCAACAAAAATATGAACGTCGAATCATCAGAACTGTTTCAAACTATATTTCTGAATGAGAATACCGACGATCCATCTGTTATTAGATTCTGATATAATTTTTGCTCTCAACATAAAAATCGAAAAGGGAAGTCATTCTATCATGAAATCAGATCCAAAATGGTTGCCGTTTGGAATAGAAATGCAGGTATATTGGCTGTTCATAAAATGTTGAAGGCTTTATCCAGTCAGTATTCACAGATGTCAGTATGGCTCATATAACATACAGTTTTTATCCAGAGATTTCTAACGGGGGAGCCTGTCCTGTGAGAGTAACTACTTGTTATTGTATAGTACTGACGAGTCAGCAGGACAACGCTTGATGGTATCCAGGAAATTTCTAACATTACTCCTCCATCAACAGGTTCGAAACTCCAGCACAATAACTGATTACCATGTTACAGGCCAAGACTAGAGTATCCCAGTGAGATATATATGCCAGGTTTTAACCTAATTGGGGATTTGCAGTAGCTTGATAGGTTGTAGTATTATGTTCGATAGATTTCAACTGAAGTTCAGCCTTCTTTGTTACGTTTGGCAAGGCGACGTGAATGTCATCGACTACCAGCGGTCGTCCGGAGGTGCTATCATTGAAAATGAGTATCTGATTAGCAATAAAATGTTGGCAGTGCAAATCTTCGAAGAGTAGAATACCATGGATCTCCGTTGAAGTTCAAGTTTCTTCACAATACGATCAGGTTTTCTCAATCGTTAGAATTCTTTGCATGAATTAACGCGATTCCATTCTTTACTTTAGAAATTTCGATTTCAATTATTTGTTCCGAGTTGGTTTCTGCTATGATGAAGTTCTTGTATTCAGAGAGGTGTTGAATCCCATATTAATCTTAGTATATGATTATACAAGATCATTAGAATATAAGTCATCGTTGGCGTTTTGAAGTTTCAGGTTATCTATACCTGATAGAAAATCAAAATATCTATGAAATTAGAAGATTTTGAATATAGGTGAACACGGAATCGTGATGCTATATGTTCTTTTTGTTGCACCATGAACAATTGAAACCACAAATGAATCTTCCGTAATAAATTTGGAAAATACTTGTTCGCCTTTTCCAGATTTATGGAAAGTTTAGTAGATCCGGTGTCGATTACGCATCTCAGTTCAAAGATTTTGAAAGGTATTAATTCGAAAGTTGATTGTGATGCATAATCATCAATGCTTAATAGTTCGGTTGGTGTTCGTATAAGGACTCCAAGTTATCTGGTTCGATTTGATAATTTTGGTGGTCGTCGTCGCCATGTTAGCCTCGTCTTCACTGTTATGAAGTTACTCGGATATCCATTTATTTTCGCTCTCTAATCATTCTGGTATGTTCTATTCATACAAGGTTGTTGTGCTTATATGTTTCTTGTTGAAATACTCATTGTAGTTTGTTTGGGGGAAGGAGCAGGTTTCATTTTGTTTTGCCGGTCTACATTGTTCGTATTTTGAGGTTGTAGATTTTGAATCTTCACTGTAGAAATGCCGGTTGATAATATGAGGGTCTTTCAGTAGTTACATTTTTCGTTTAGGAAATTGAGAGTTTTACTAATCGGTGACGTTGAAATCATTCGTCAGAATATGTAATGTCTCGTAGAGTGAAGCTGGGTTTCGAGTGCACAAACAGTCTCCTAGCGAGTTATTATAATAATTCTGTAAAACCAGTTTTACAAACACATAATTATCCCCAGAATAACTATACCAAGGATAAATGTATACCCTTCTTCATACCTGGTATAAAGCGCAAGCGTTTTATCACCGACATATTAGCCTCGGATAACTATCCCAAAGATAGAGTTGGCCACACACAATTATTCTTCGGGTGGTAGTAAGAAATACGAGTTATGCACATAGATATATAAGATTTCTATGATTACGCATGAACATGGGCCATAGTCAAAGTATACCGGGTCTGCCGGAGCCTCCCTTCAACTCTTTTTGAAATTTTAGTGTACTCTGATTGGTCGTTTATTTCGTTTATTTAATGTCATTAATGTCATAGACGACGACATAATATGATGTTGTTACGTGCCGGCGACGAGCTGATGAGAGGAAGGCTGTGATTGGAGGAGCTGGGTGACGTCACCTAGCGCGAGAAACGCATCGACATATACACAACGAGGTCTAGTATAGATCTCGTTGCATATACATATGGACTGCGCGTGGCAATGATAAGCGCGGCTAGTGCAGGCGAGAGAGAGGGAAAACGAAAAGGTTGGCTCGGGCCGTAAACATACTAGCTACAGTACGCAGCGGCCAATAGAAACGCGATAGAGCCGGCCTCTTCGTTTTCCCTCTCTCTCGCCTGAACAAGCCGCGCTTATCATTGCCACGCGCAGTCCATATGTATATGTCGATGGAGAAACGATGGAAGGGAGGCTCCGGCAGACGTAGTATACATTGACTATGGTATGGGCTGCCGTCTGTCATTTCGGGTCTGTGTAGCTAGCAACTTCACTGATTTCGCGGTTTTTTGTTGAAGTGTGTTTATATTGAAATTAAAATGGAAATAACAAAGCAACGTATTCGTTGTAATAATTTTACTACTGACGAAATGGAATGTTTATTAAGCTTAGTGGAATCCCACAAAGAGGTTGTAGGTGAGTTACAATTAAATGTAATGTAGGTACACGGTATTGCTATGTTATATAATTACAGAATGTAAAAAAACGGATGCAGTAACGAATGGGGAGGAAGAAAAGGACTGGGAAAGGATCGCAGTCAAGTTTAATGCTGCACTGGGCACAGGACGCACAAGCAAACAACTTCGGAACAAGTGGGATGCCTGGAAGAAAAATACGAAAAAAGAGTTTAGTACAAAAAAAATTGTTTATATAAGACCGGTGTTGGACCTTACACGGACATAAAGCTTGGTAATTGGGGGGACAGAATATTAGGGATAATCGGTATATCGGCAAGTGGAACGAAAATTAATTATGATTCAGACAACATTGGTGGTAGTATCAATAATGGTGAAGGTATATGTGGTTTATTGTTTTTCACTTTGTAGTCTTGTATCCTGATTGTAGCTACTTCTCTCTGTATTTTGTATGTACAAATTTCATCTGTAAATGCATGCTCTATCAATATAGAAATGTGTATGTAAAATCCTACTTCGTAATGAGACATTGTGTTCGATATATGTGCAAATGTTTCAGATGAATCGCAACTAGACTTGAGCATAGATTTTTGCAGCTCAGAAATACTGTGTGAAATTGCAGTAGATGAAGTTCTAGAGGTATGTGACAGACATATATGCGTATAAAAACAGAAATTACTATTAATCTAATTCCAGACAAACGCAGACAATATGCTAGAAATTTCTTTAGAGCAGCTAGAGGAAGAAAAGTCTGAGGAGCCACAATGTAGCGCTGGAAATTCAACAGTAATAATTATGATATGAATGTAACTATTTCAATACATAATCTTTTTGTTTCACTTAGATATCTGACTGGAAATAGTGAAGCCCTGCACTATTGCGGAACAAAATTAATCCTGCTCTATCACAAGGTGCAGTTGGCTTCATCAGATAGACTAGTTATTGCATCCCCTCTAGGCAAAAGTATATGTTTTATTAACACAATTATACATATCTTATTTTGAAACATTACAGAAAGGAAACGACAGACTGAAAATGCCACAAAAACACACTCACAATTTACTTCTGCAAAGAAAATTGGAGATTGTGGAATTGCAAATAGACTTATTAAGAAAAGAGCATGAAGGGAGAAAAGGAACCGAGAAAAGCATGAACTCGAAATGAAATATCTGGAATCAAAAATTAATTGTAGTTGTGAAAATAAAATAAAAAAATAGCCCAGTTGTTTTAGTACAATTTATGCACTCAGATGTATCCACGTTTACACAAAAAAAGTATTATGTTATAACAAATTAGAAAAATGATTTTGTATTAATGCATTTCTGCGTACATTATTATTATTAATATTATTGACCACATCTTGCTGTATTATTGGTTGGTCAGCCTCATCATTGACTTCAATTTCATCTGGAAGGAGATTATCGTGTTTTTCAATTGCTAAATTGTGTAGAACTGCAGCAGCTACAATTATAGTTTTGGAGGTATCCAATGAGACCCGCATTCCTAAAGATAGAATAGGAAATCTTCTTTTCCACACACCAAAACACCGTTCAACCACATTTCTTGTACGTATGTGACTCTCGTTGTATAAATTGATAGAAGTGTTTTGTTAAAAATAAACGGCCTTTACCGGATTTGAAAGCATTAGTGGTGAAGATGACAGGTATGTTTCAAAATCGAAATACACAATAAATTATATTGCTTGCTATTTACATCTGATACAACTTCATGTTGAGACATGAAAAATCGCAGGAACATATTACATCGAGTATTAAGTTTAAATTAACCGGTAAACAGAATATTGTTAAAGGAGGAAAACATATAATTTGGTAGACAAGAAACTACATTATAAACAACTTTTTTTATGGAATTTTTTCGATTTTCCGATTTACATGAATTGAAGTTTTTCGACTTGACGAATAGAAGATTTTTCGAATCTTTTTCAAAAGAGTTTCTCAATACACTTTTAGATAACTTAGTTCTAAAATATAAATTTTTTGATAAAATAGCACTGCACAATGAATTATGGGTTATATACCTACTCGGATAAAGGTACCTCAGTTTTATAAACTACTTTGTTTGACAGTCACCATTCCTGTCACGTCGGCATCGGTGGAGAGATCATTTTCTACTCTCAAACGAATTAAAACTTACATGCGAAATACAATGGGCCAAAATCGTTTATACAATGTTAGTTTGATATCTATTGAAAAAGATTTAGTAAAACACTTAAAACAAAATGATACATTTTATGATAATATTATTGATCATTTTTCGCAAACTAAAGACCGTAGAATTCCGTTAATATATAAAAAAAAGTTAATAAAAATAATAAAAAAAACAAAATATGGAAAATTTAAAAAATATCTAAAATCCAAAAAAAAAACAAACGAACAAAAAAATTTTTTGCCAAGAGAAACTCTACACCTCCACGTTGGTTCTTGCTTGGCAACAATTAATTTTGTCACTGAAGTAGCTGGTACGGTCGCTGTGCAAAGGTTAAATTTATTGGCTGAATAGAGTATATTTTTACAAGAACGTTTTATGTTCAGCCTCCTCTCTTAAAAAGTTCACGAGCCAACACTGCTGGCCACCTTGCTACAATATCCCTTATTCGTAATTTGGCATCAGACACAACCTGTACATTCCAAGAGAAGAAACCTTTTCTGTTTCTATAATATTCTGCTGTGTTGCCTCCAGGTGATTGTAGTCTAATATGTGTACAATCATTTGCTCCAATTACACATGGAAAACGAGCAATATTGTAAAATTGTTCTTGAACTGTCTGTTCTTGCGACATTGGCATTTTGATATATTGTCTTGCTAAACTGGCTATTGCTTGGCTCACTTGCTTCACTGCTACACAAGCTGAATCCTTGCTAATTCCTACAAAACCACCCACATCAAGAAGCATTGATCACGAGGCAAAAAATCTTAAACTAAGCAACAATTTTGTTGCAGGCTGAATTGCTGCATTCCTTTGCGTCTGTTAACTAATGCGATGTCTTATCACCCTCAACAATATCTCACAGGTACGTTTTTTTGAACGAAATCGAGTGAAAAATTCTACATCATCATATTCTTCGAAGTAATCAATTCTGAAATAATTTTATTAGATATTGGCTGTGAACATTATCGTTTATATTTACCGAGCTCGTATTTTCTTCGGATTTCTCATCCTTGGTAATACGTCAAGGTCATCATCAGATGAGGATTCAAAAACTGGTACATCAATCAACTCCATTTCAAAATTATAATCTACCACAATGTCTGTCAAATAACAAGATTCAAACAAGAAATGAGGTCATTATACTTTATCCCTAGGATAAGCAGGTTATTCGGCGCTGAAACAGCTCGATAAGCTATTCCTGTGTTTATACCACAGTTTGTCCTATCCCAGAGATATACTACACTTGTAAAACTCTTGCGCGTTTGTAATCCACAGTATAGCAACTATACCGCGTTTATACTGTGTTTGTAAAACCGGCCCTAAGAATGCTATCAAAGTACTGAGGACCTTTCGGCTACCAAGTAGCCATCTTCAGAGTAAACTAAATTATAAATCAAAATGTGCCTGTTTACATACTATTCGGGGATAATAATGTAAGAAATAAGTTACCCTTCGAATATAGGTCACACCATTTCTCTAGAAAGTTTGTCAGATTGGAACACAGTACAGACAAATATCTAGGTAATTTAAAAGGAATGGAAATGTATGAACGAAAAAGCAATTTATCAAGTTCCGATTTATCTCCAGCTGAGGGTAACCCGTTACTTATATTGATTTATAATTTAGTTTACTCTGATGATGGCTACTTTGTAGCCCAAAGGTCTTTGTAGTTCAATAGTACTTTTAGTGGATAAGGGTAATTATTTCTTATCAGTAGTGCTATAATATATCCACAGTGTGAACTCTTTTATAGCTATTAAGGCTAGTTTATGTGAAAAATTAATTAAATATTTTCTCTCGTATTTGCTCTCAGCATGTAAATTAATATACCTACTTGTAGATTTAAATTTCCCTGAATTTTGTTGAAGAATTCCACAGGCTTAGAGTTACTTTGTCGCATTGCACACAGCTTGGGTCTGATGATCTCGTTTATCTTCATTAGTTGCTAACAACGCACTTGAGTTCGAGCCACTATGTTTTATCGAAAGATGCAATACTATTAGCGACATCTGTTATTTTACTTTTTATTGGATTCGATCAATAACACATTCTGAAAATTATTTGTGTTTTGTTGATCATAACAATGACTAATTAGTAGTTCACTAGACGTTATAAACTCAGTTAACATACTCTGATTACCACTAACTTCGTGAATAATGTCTAGATAGTATGTTTTAAATACATTCGCTCGAGGTTGAGGTCATGACTACGTTATTAGAGTACAGTCAAGAGAGGTTGAATTATTTGATGAAACTAAATTATCAGTCTCTAACATATCATGTTTAACTGGAGAATCTGAAATAGTTTCCAAGTAAGTTAATCTTTTAATGGGTGATCTATAGCGGTTTCTTAGTTGACTTCTACCGTCAAAGTGTAATAATACTTCACATTGTGAAATGAAAGTCACTATGCACTATTGGTTTGTTGGTTCCGATCAATTTGTATCAGGCAATCCTACTGACTCCGCCACTCATGTATGAAGTTTACGAAAATAAGTTTTAAAAAACGTTAAATTTTGTTCATTACAAATATCATGTACCTACTTAACGCGACAAAGATTTAACAGAATGTTTATCGAGTGGTTTCTAACGGGGGACCTGTCCTGTGAGAGTAAGCCCTTGTTATTGGATAGTACAGACGAGTCTGCAAGACCACGCTTGATGGTATCTTGGGAACTTCAAACATTACTTTCACGAGTTGGTACCCTGTCTAATATCCACAGGTTTACTCTCATATTGTTCTGGTGTCAAGCCGCCATCTTGAAAACTTAACTTTGAGTTTTTGCCAAATATCTGACAAACCAACAGTGTGACGATTGGATTGTACATATCCTTTTGAAGTAGACTATAATTACTACAGCTTCGGATGAGGCCAGGGCCTGGGTTGCCAGAATTTTCAACAGTGTTTTTCACTGTTACTCTAGTGCTTAGAACGTTCACCGATTGAATGTTCTTCTATTGTTTCACCCAGCATGCCTATGGGTTGAGGAGCCTCCTCCACTCCGTCAGGAGGTTAGGACTATTGCCTATTGCAATATTTGTAGCTTAGTTCTGCTTTTGGGCGTTCTCATGCTTTCAAACAGTCTTTCTTCTTGCAAGATTGAGAGATGGTTTGAAGGATCGAATCTGGGGCTGGTTACTTGTTGGCTTCTAGGATGAACAGGGTCCATGGAATGCTTACCAATCACACTTCAATAGATCGCTATACGGCGTAGTCTCGACTGAACTTGGTGTCATGTACACAGATAGCAAGCAACTGTGTAGGATTAATCTCCTTGGACTTTGACATCAAAAAATGTTGGGCAGAGATTAGAAACCTCACACCTCTATATCAATATGAATTCATGAATGCAGTGAAGGTTTCTTAAGAATGCACTTGTTTTCAATACGATGAGCAATATTTTTGACATATATTCGGCCCAACTAAGAAATCTCCTATTTCAGCTACTATTCTAACCTAGTTATGGAATGCCTAGAAGAATTTGTAATAAATTCATTAGATTTTCAATGTGTATTCTTCAAACGATATGTAGATGATTGTCTAGTGTATATTCCCAACGATAAAATTTAGTACGTGATCAATAAATTTAACAATTCCCATTGTAAACTTCAAATTACTTGTGAAATAGATAGTGAACAAAAACATAAATTTCCTAGATATGAACATTAGGCAGAATTCAGATGGGAAAATAAAAACATCGTGGTTCACTAAAGAAGTTTGGTCCCAACGATATCTTCACTTTAATTCAGTTGCACCAACAAGTTATAAAAGAAGTGTTATGAACATCTTTACAGATCGCGCTGATAAATCGTCCAACTCAGAGAACCATCCCAAGAATTTGTAAATTGTTCGTAATACACTGGAAATCAATAGCTAACCAAAAACATTTTTCAACCCCACCATTAAAGAAAGAATAAACAAAATCTATAAGCGTACGCGTCAAATAAAAATAATAAGAACGGTAATACAGATAATTTTATAACATTACCATACATTCCGGAAACCCCAGAGAAAATTAAGAAATGCTTAAAAAAGTATGATATACATTTCGCCCATAAATCTACTAGCTGTGTTGGTAAATGTTTTTCAAATTTAAAACCTTTATTACCTGAAGATAAACGAACCCACACAGCATATAAATTGAATTGTTTAGATTGCATTGGGACCCCTAGTGGAATCTCTAAACAATATTCACCAAAACGAATGTATGGTTAAAGTATTGTACTAGAAACACAAACTTAGAAAATTTCACCGCTCTTGCTGAACATAGTTTTGATCACAACCTTCAACTCGATTACAAACTAATTTGATGGATTAAAACCCTTGGAAATTCCTACATGCGTCTTTATGATGTTAAAAGTATATTTTAGGTAGAATACAGAAATATAAATATTTCTAGTAAGGTTTAACAACCTTTTCCTATTACCTCATAAATCTTCAACATCTGGTTTTTTTGAGTGGATACTTGAGCGTATTATAGTTGGGTTTCACTCTTATTCAAAGATTGTATGAGATTACTTCGATTATTAGAAATATATTGCTATGCAGTGGCTTTTTGACACATGTTCATATACTTACAGCAATAATGTGTTGCAATTTCGATTACTCGTTTTTCTGTTCATTTAGGCGACATGGGCATTTTGAATTGAAATTAATGTGACAATAATTGTGGTTGATACAATTAGTTTTAAGAAATCCCGTTTTGGACATTGATGCGTCTTCCGATGATGGTCGTGGGACCGAAACGTACGTAAAGACGAAAATAATCAGCATATGTGTTATGTGACCTATTTCTCGAGAATTTATATATGAAAGCCTTTTATATCTTTATAAGCTCAGGTACAGGACTGACATTCACACCTTAAATTTTAGATTAACGGGTTTAATATCCTCACCCCTCTTAGTACAGCCATATATCGGAGATCTTTTTATTTCAATATTAATAAATAACTATGAAACGTTCAATACTATATAAGCATAAGATCTCTTCACATTACTTTGAAGTCAAATAACAAATTCTTTTAACATAACTGCTCGTTATTCATGTTAGGTATTATATTTTTTGGTTCATGATAGAACATATTTTTTCAGTGTTTATTGAATTATAACGTTTTGTTCATATTTTGAATCGGGATAATTTATAGTTTATGATAAATTAAGAGAGGAAAATCAACTATCTATGTTTTGGGCCCCTTTGTTGTTCATTCATTATAACATAACTTTATGAATAATATCCACTAAAATACTGTTAAAGCACTGAGGACCTTTCGGCTACCAAGTAGCCATCATCAGAGTAAACTAAATTAAAAATCAAATAGTGCCTGTTTAAATACTACCGAAATTTATTAAATTCATTTGAACAGGCACATTTTGATTACAAATTTAGTTTAAACTGCTTCACCAGTATTTTTAGTAGAAAATTGTGATTATTTCTCATTTACAGTGTTACAGTGTATCCACAGTGTGAACTCTTTCATAGTTTATTAATAATATAACTTCATTGTTCATCTTAATATTAATTTTCAATATCAATTTAATCATTTGTATTAGTTTGTATACAAACCTCAATAAAGTCTATTTTATTATCTTTATTATGCTGATGCTGGAGTTTTCATATATCATAGAACAAAATAGATAATATAATAACAAATAGAAATACAATTACTTTGTTACATAGCGCCATCACGTTTATCAAACCATCGGACAACGGTATCATAAAGGAATTGAAATTCAATGAAGTAGTGATAATTGCTCGTTCATTTATTTGTACATGGAGCATCAAGGAGTAGCGAAGAAATCAATTAGATTTTTAAGTATTATTATCAGATCTCAATGAAAGAAATACCTCCAGAAAATCATTTAAACCAGTACTGGATTCGTTTCTTGGAAGTGGAATTTTATACTAACTAGAAGGTATAATACCCGCCTTCTTCATGGTGCCGAACGAACGTCTGAACGGCCGATCCCCAGGGGTCTGAAGGGACAAGATTTCGCCCTGTCCACACCGCCGTAGGGATCCGATCTTTCACCACAGGAGGTGTGAATACTCTTAAGGTTTCCTCTATTATTAATATCCAGAGTGTTGTGTTTTCACTTTGATATTAAATACTACGACTCCCTAGCATAACGAGATTATATTTCATTCGATCCTATCAGCGATCCGTTTTTAATAAGTTTAAAATGTAATGCCCCTTTTTACATTCTGTACGATTTATGGAATGGCCTCATGGAATGAAAACGAGATACGCATTAACAAAACAAAACACGATAACATTGGTTATCTGAAGACAAATAAAGTATATAACTTAAATCATGCTGTTAAACTTCAAGTTTATTAATTCTGCCCAACTCTGTTAATATTTAAACACACGCTTCATAATGAATAATAACTTTCCTATTTCGGAATATACATTAAAATGACGGCAGTACTGCTAGATATGGATTCGAATTATAAAGGGTATGGAACAAATAAACAATTTTGCTTGATAAACGAACACTTAACTGATATATGATTCATATAATCATCCTACCGATTCGAAGCATCTACAGAGGCTGGTCACCTACGCCACAATCCACTCCGTAATATTTTGATATCTTCAACGTTCTGTATCATCACTGTGCTTTGACATTTTCATGGTTGGTTCATATTCTATGTAGGTAAAGTTTTGGGTAAGAGCATGATCATAATCTGAAGTTTAAAACAAGAGTATAATGATTATTCGAATTTAATGATGGGATATCACTAAATGGAATTAGCGGTCGAATAATTGATTATCATACAGGAATTCACTTTGATCAGAATATTTGGAATAAATGAATGTTAAATATTCTGGAAGGTTCCCTAACGTTAATTCGAGAATGATCGGTTTTCTATAAAGCGCATAATGAATAAATTTCATATACTACCCAGATAGTTTACCATCATTAAAAAATGCTGGGTGGATGCTCGTGACATTGGGACCTATATGCATTCTATTTTGCTATGCTATATAGGCAAAACATATCGTGATCTTAATGCTGAAACTCATTGAAGCAGAACTGTCCATTTTGATTCAAATAGATTTATAAAAATTAATAATTAAAATGAGCTTAGTGGCAATAAAGATAATGATCAACTAAATTTTGTGTACTGTAATTTTCGAAAAATGTGAATTAGCGAGTTTTCAAAAATTCTATGGATAAAGTATAAGGTTACTTGGTAAATTTAAATAAAATATAAAACTTTGAATATTATTTATCTTATCAACATTTTTGACAGTTTTAAAAAATTATAAGCATTCCTCTTCTACCTCACTCTCTGATTCCGGAAGGTCATCAGCTCTTGTAGATGAACATATCGGTAAAGATTGGTACCATTCAGTCAGAATAGCTTGTTTTTTGGAAAGTTCCAATGAATCGTTTATTTTAGAGTAGAGTAGAGTTCATTTTTATATAAAGTCTTCAGTTGGATGATGTCTGGTATGTTTGTGTGTTTTGTCAACAGATTTCTTTCTTGACCGTTAATGCACGTTAATTTTGCCATACTCTCCACAATTGTCATATCAGAATTCTATTATGTGGGGTTGACTTTTAGGAAATCAGAAACATTTCACTTCAATCCAGTTTACTTTTGCATAAGCTATATTCATAGTACGATGTTTTATCAAATCAAGTCCTGCTTATCTAGAAACTCCTTAAATTTTAATTCATTTTCAACATAGGGATCTTTCACCATATTGCGATTTCGTTTCGATCTTGCGTTTTTTAAAATGTTAAGCTAGTCATGAACAGTAAAACCGTTGTTTGATAAGAAAGAAGATCTTATCAAACAACGGTAAAACTGATGTATTTTTATTTCTCTCTTTCTATTAAGCTGTGCATAGAGTCCACTCCCATACAAGAATCACTCTCTCGGGAAATTCTTGCTCAATAACTTCTTTATGAGTAGTTTGAACAACATAGATTGATAATCTAACGATTTTGCACGCCACAGGTATCCGAAAATGAAGATATTTTCTTCACATTTGAGGGAAGTGTCTTAAACTATTTGAACAAAAAACTTCCTATCTTTGAACTTCTTTTGCCATAGAGTTCTCTAAGAGTAGCAGTAAGTTTTATTCAGAAGAGCAGCTTGATAAATAGTAAAGTTGTTGAAAAAATATATTTTCAAGTTGTACATATTAATTTTCCTGCTGTATTAAATAGGAAGAAACTTCAGAAGATGGAATTTGCAAAACATATTGAAGGTCAAATGGTTCAGACATAAAATCTTCATCCTCATCAAGCTTTCTTCTTGTCATCATCTTTGCACCATAATTTTTCTGTTGATGTTATTCTTGTACTCATCTTCACTTAGACGTTTATTTTTAAGTTTTGTGGTTGTCGGTAATCGGACTTTCTTGTGTAATGACTTTTTTCGGAAAGCTTTCTATATTAGATTTAACAATTTAAATCAGTATTTTTTTAACAATCAACTCACATCTACATTTTTCAATATAAACTCCATTTACGTTCATATTTTTTGAGATTTCAATATTCTTTACATATCAATTCTATGTCACTTTCATTAAAATTTGAAGTACATTTAAATTCACACTTGTCACAAGGAATCTGTTTGGGTACTTTGGCTGATTTTACTTTCCCTGGTGTATTCGAATAATTCAAACATTTGTTCGTCTTCTCTTTGTTGAAATTTTTTTTTTCATTTTTCCGGATTATATTTTCGCTATCTACTTGATTTTGGTCTACCGTTTCTTTGCCCTTCATAACTTTTGACAGAATGTTCTGAAGAACTTCATGCACCACAAACATAAGGATTCTGCAGAACTGAGATACGGTTCTGGACTTAAACAGACGATGTCAACTGTATGACTTGTTGAAGGTTGATTTTCCAATATCGGGATACCATTTAACTCGGAATCACCTCTTTTTGCGTTTTCTGGAAAACGCAAGATCATCATCGATTCCAAATTCCAATAGCGGCGTGAGCTCAGTATAATTTCTTGATTCTTGATTATTCTGGTTCAAGTCTATCGAATTGAAGAACAATAATGAATGACAACATTTTAATTATTGAGTTAATACAAGTTACCTGGTGGTTCTGAACAACTTCTAAGGGCCAGTTATCATTTGTTGGACACGATTGGAATACATTTTCTACAATTTCACAACAATAAACTCAATGCGAACTCACGTGAAATAAACACAAGATACAAATACCCTGTTGTTATTTTAGGTTATGTCAAAGAGTCGAAACTCACTGAGTCGTAACTTCATCACAATAATAATATTTGGTAAATCTCATTAAGTGACTTAGTGAGATTTTGCGTTCTAGAATAGCAACATAACGACTTAGTTCGAACAATTAAAATAATGATTTTTTAATTTGAAATATTCTAAGAAATCAGTGAGTTTCAGTAAATGGTGAAGTGTGCTTGATTTAATGAGTTCTGAACAAAATGAAAAAAATTATAAATTTTGACTGAATTTTGGCATTAAGGCCGCTATATACGTATACATAATATTTGACTAGAATTTGTTAATATAGATTAGATACATTGTTTCTGTCGCATCCCCAACTAATATACTGTCCACATAAGTCTAAATGAAAAAACTCAAATTATTCTTCTTTCTGAGTTAATCGCTTTAGCTTATATTCTGAACCCAAGTGGCAATATTTTCTAAGAGAAATGGACGTATATTGCATTGGAAAACGTTAATAAAATATGGCGTTTTTCGAAATTTCTTCAGATACCTAGACAAATATCAACGTTTTTCTTTAACAAAATATACGTACCTCCGAGATACGTCATTCCTGTTTGGTCGAATATCTAGTGAATCTAAGCCAGTTTTGAGTTACGTTATTTGTGTTTAACTTTCACACGTGGATTGTTGGTCAGTGTGTTGCAGTTGAATCATTGCAAATCACATTATTTGCTGAAAAACATTGGATGAAAAGAAGAGTGGTTTGTTTTAAGAATAAAACTTCTCAAGATATAATAAATAATGAACTTATTTGCCAACACTTATTATGACGTATAAACCAATTATTTCGCACTACAGAAGGGAAGTTGCCCCAATTGACTACACTTTCAAAGCAAGCGTAGTTCATCTCAGATACGTAAGAATTTCAAATTGATCAAAAATACAAAAAAAAAAACAAATGAACATATCTATCGTAAAATAAGGCATGAAAAGTGCTTATGTTGTAAAACATTTAATTTGCCTAACCCAAATCACCCAGAAGAGTATATTAACAATAATGGTGAAAGCTGCAACAAACAGAAACTTCACTTTGAAAACGCTAACAATTCACGAAAAAAATATACGCCAGAGATATAGAACCCCATTTGGAAATTTTGAGGCACCGAGTGATCCAAACGCCATAAATACCAGAAGATAGATGTTCCACTGAAAGAATTATTCACAATGCAACTAATTGATGGATGACTTTGTATTCTAGCATTTCCGAATGGGGTTTTCTATACCTCGTTATATGTGTTCCAGTGATGAGATTATGAGAAAATCAAAATAGCCGTTTGGGACGGATAGAAGTGTTACCCCAAAATAACACTGACTATTGACTGCTAACACGAAAATGATGTTTGTTATTCATGAAAATGATATTTGTTATTCATCCAATGTAGATCAAAATCGTCAAATCTTACCTCACATCTTTTGTGATCTTGAAGTTATGTGATAAATATTTTTCTACATTGTGACTACAGGATATTTGATACATTTCCAGCATATAGAGGTGAATATAACAAATCGGGTCCTTATGGAATTAGGACTAGAGTGATCTATAGTGATGAGTCTTTCATCATAACATTCAAAAAATTTACCTTTCAAAATCTATGATGACCGTTACTTCTCATCACTGAGGTTGATGAATGCTTTACAAGAATGAGAATTTGGATGTATGGCGATTATCATGTCAAACCGAATTATGAAATAACCTTCGCCTTCGTGATGTTGAAAAACACTTTCAAGGATATTCGATTATCTCACATATGAGACTTCTCCAGTAACCATGGAGTGACAATGTCAAGTCGTAATAGTTGGTTCTTGCGATTCAGTCAATACTATACACCAAGTTTATAATTGGACCTCTAGTGAAAAGAAGGATCACTCAGTCGTATGTTATCAAGAAGTATAATAAAAATATGGGAGGAGTAGATCATATGGGCCTAAATATTATAGAATTTGTGTACGCTCTTGAAAGTAGTGGTGGTGTCTATTTGCTTTCTGTATAGAAACATGGGTTCCTAATGGATGGCAAAATTATCGACGTCAAGCAGAATGTAGAAAAATTAATATATCACTCTTTTTAAAAGATATACAGTCATTTTTGGTGGAAAGACTATTATATATTTACGGAGAACTACTTAACATGTAGATTTGAAACAATTGTCACTTATATAAGTGAGTATGGTGTCCCTTTACAACTACATCCATACCATTCCACTCAAGTACTAGACTTGATCTAAATTTTGTATTTGCAACGCTATTCCCTGATGACGCAACCTCTACGAGAAAAGGAATCTTCAAGTACAAAAAATATCACAGATACCTATGCTGAAAAAAATCTGAATAGTGCATCAGTTTCAGCAAGAAATAAATTGAACGTTTGGTTTCGATATAACAGTCGAAGATCACTTTGTAGCGGATCCGGTAGATTCTATGAAAACAATTCTTCGAAAGCAGTTCTCCGAAAAACCATTTCTTCAAAAAACTGTTCTTCGAAAACAATTTCTTCAAATTACTCTTTCTTCGAAAAACTATTTTTCGAAGAAGTTCTTCGAGGATAAAATTCTTCGGAAAATAATTTATACAGCAAACGGGTAGACAGGATACGACTATTGAATATAAATGGGTGGAACAACACAAGAGAAATCAATACAAAATCTTTTTATTGGAAATAACTATAACTTAATACGTGATATTGTGTGCAATACTTCTAACTTCTTCTAGTATATTAGTGGGGTCAAACTGTTCGGTTAATCGTCGGATTCTTTCTTCAGTGTCTCGATATTTCCTTCTTTGGGATACTGATGGTTCGCCTGATATATATATTGTCATATTTTCTCTTCATTTAATCTGTGTTCTCTTTTGATTGCCTCATTGAACTTCCAAATGTTGGAGTGTATTGAGATGCGACAGCAGTTGATCGCACCTTGAAATGGTTGAATATTCTCCCCAACACTTGTAATAAAACACGACTTTATTTTCTCTGGCTGTATTCAGTAACAGCAATATAGAAAGGAAAAAACAAGTGACATATTCTACAGTTCGAAATATACTGGTTTATATTGCCTAGTAGAAATTTTGAACTAGACATTTATTCCTACTACACTCCACATGCCGTTTGTTGTTATTGAGCATGATATTCAAAATTGGAAGTTCATTGATATTTCTTGTTGGAAAATTCCGCTTACTCGCTTCTGGGTATGCATTATATGGTTAGAACCTTTCTGCGAAATTTTAGGATATACAATACGACTGGAAAGTCCAGTATCATTGTTCAAAATAGCTACTATTAAGCCCATTGTGAATGAATTAGGCTTATTTCGGGGTTCACTTGAGTAATTACGAATTATTATGCAAATATAATATATGAATATTTAGAATTAAGTTTTATGGACCTTTCAAAAGACTGTGTGTTGGGCTTGGAACATACAGGGTGACGGCAGATAATTGGGTATCGAAACTTGTATGCCAAGCTTCTACAGCATTATTTGTTCTGGCCAATGCACTGAGAACTGTATCATAACAATTCCACATAGTATGTGGAAATAGTGGATCTCGCCGACGTTGCTGTTTCGTGGGTCGTCATATCCAGGTATCCTCGAGATAGTCAATGATATTCTGGACCTCCGCAGGTGAAGTGCTACTATCCACCAGCAACTGAAATGCTTATGACGGCACAAAGGCTGAAGCGCGTAACAATCTCATTTTCAAAGTAAAGTCTGTATCTGTGTCATACTTTTTCTTAACGCCCTCTTGCTGTAGTTTTCTGTAGAGACACTGACAAAAATGATGGAATCATCCGGTCGGTAATAGCTTGACCTCTGCAACTCCTCTTCGTGGTTCCAAATTACTCGCACTTCCAATAGGTCCTTGTATACACTTGTTTGTTCTTTACAAATGGGTTTCCTTCGAGGACTAATTTTGGGTTGCCTTTTTTGGTTGATACAAACTTCATCTTCAGCTTATCGATGTCAACGGTGTGTCCCACATGGAAACTATGAGGGGAACAATATTTGGAAAACCCCTGTTATTATTTTCGAAGATTTGTTTTCGAAGAACTTTCCTAGAACCCTTTGTAGCACCTGTTGAACTCCTAGCAAAATTGGATGAATAGGATTACTTGAAGTAAATTTTGTTTCCTATTTTTGTTACTTTCGAATGTTGTCTGCCTTTCGCGTTATCATATTTTTCTATGTTTAGTTTCACGTTCTTTCGTTTTCCGTGGCAATAAGAACGCTAGTGTAATTTTTGTTATAATGATTTAAAGTATAAATTTTTTCAAGCAAATCGACTGTTATTTCAAAATCTTTTTTCATAAATTAGTATCTCTGCAAAAATCTCAAAGGAATGAGTGGTTAAGGAACTTAACGTGAAAAATGAACCTAAAATCAAACTAAAGTGAAAAAAGGAATAAATAAATTTTCGGGCCGAAAATAAATCACAAGGACAAACATTGTTCTATAGTGAGTTCAATCGAATCACCGTAATATCGTACAAGGAAGACCCCTAAGGTGTCAAGGGGATGTAATCATGTACTAATGGAATACAATTAAAATAAGTTCAATGATATCAATACAATTTTTATCAGTAGATGTACTCCGCTAGCACGGGCTCAGGATATCCGGTCTCCACTTCCGGTCTAGCTGTCGATGTGCATCCGGTGCATGAGCTCGTCCTTATCAGTTTGAAAGGATGTAGGTGATAAGGATTTTATTTTATTTGTAAAGAGTATACAGGGTGTGTTCAAAAAGTGTGTCACATGTACAGAGTCACGTGACTAACACATGACAGCATGGCGGCCCTAAGGTCCAACTGTCATGGCGGTCATAAGGACCAGCTGTCATGGTGGGCATAAGGACCAGCTGTCATGGCGTCCATAAGGACCAGCTGTCATGGTGACCATAAGGACCAGCTGTCATGGCGGCCATAAGGACCAGCTGTCATGGCGATCATAAGGACCAGCTGTCATGGCGACCATAAGAACCAACTGTCATGGCGACCATAAGAACAAGCTGTCATGGCGGCCATAAGGACCAGCTGTCATGGCGACCATAAGGACCAGCTGTCATGGCGACCATAAGGTCCAGCTGTCATGGCGACCATAAGGTACAGCTGTCATGGCGAACCCAAGGTACAGACTGCTTCGTGGAGGGGGCTCCGCCACCTCTAGGAAGCAATCTGTACCTTTGGTCCAAAGGTACAGGCTGCTTCATGGAGATGTCACCACCACGTGACAGCTGTCATTGAAGGTACAGAATGCTTCGTGGAGATGTCGCCACCACGTGACAGCTGTCATGGCGACCCTTGGGTACAGGCTGCTTCATGGAGATGTCGCCACCATATGACAGCTGTCATGGTGAACCAAAGGTACAGGTTGCTTCGTGTAGGTGTCACCAACACGTGACAGCTGTCATGGTGAGCCAAAGGTACAGAACGCTTCGTGGAGATGTCGCCACCACGTGACAGCTGTCATGGCGACCCTTGGGTACAGGCTGCTTCATGGAGATGTCGCCACCATATGACAGCTGTCATGGTGAACCAAAGGTACAGGTTGCTTCGTGTAGGTGTCACCAACACGTGACAGCTGTCATGGTGAGCTAAAGGTACAGAACGCTTCGTGGAGATGTCGCCACCACGTGACAGCTGTCATGGCGACCCTTGGGTACAGGCTGCTTCATGGAGATGTCGCCACCATATGACAGCTGTCATGGTGAACCAAAGGTACAGGTTGCTTCGTGTAGGTGTCACCAACACGTGACAGCTGTCATGGTGAGCTAAAGGTACAGAACGCTTCGTGGAGATGTCGCCACCACGTGACAGCTGTCATGGCGACCCTTGGGTACAGGCTGCTTCATGGAGATGTCGCCACCATATGACAGCTGTCATGGTGAACCAAAGGTACAGGTTGCTTCGTGTAGGTGTCACCAACACGTGACAGCTGTCATGGTGAGCTAAAGGTACAGAATGCTTCGTGGAGATGTCGCCACCACGTGACAGCTGTCATGGCGACCCTTGGGTACAGGCTGCTTCATGGAGATGTCGCCACCATATGACAGCTGTCATGGTGAACCAAAGGTACAGGTTGCTTCGTGTAGGTGTCACCAACACGTGACAGCTGTCATGGTGAGCTAAAGGTACAGGCTGCTTCGTGTAGGTGTCACGTGACAGATGTCATGGCGGACCGAAGGTACAGGCTGCTTCGTGTAGGTGTCACCACCACGTGACAAAGACTGCTTTGTCATTGTTTCAATCCGGCAACCATAGTTTACGAACGATGATGACGTCACTGCTTCGAACCGATGACAGTAACTGATTCAATCCGGCGACCATAGTTCACGAACGATGATGACGTCACTGCTTCAAGCCAATGACAGTAACTGATTCAACCCGGCGACCATAGTTTACGAACGATGATGACGTCATCATCGTTCACGAACTATGATGGTCAGATAAGGAATGAAATGCGAGTAATAATAATGATACTCTATGTGTAAATGTGAATAGTTGGAGGTTATGATAAAGATATCCAGTAAGTTTGTAAATGTGTCATTATGCATATATCTTTTGAAGAATACACACGTATACTTAGAAAATTTGTAGAGAAAGTTCATGAACTAAGAAGAGACTTGAATTTTTACGAACATAAAATAAAAGTTATAAGACTGTTGAATACATTTACAAGTGCAAAAAGTGAAGATAATGATGGGAGTGGGGATGTTAAAAACAAATTTCGTGATTCTAACCACAATTCTGAATGGTATTCTATACGCAAACGTTCCCCAACACGTGGAGCGCATTTATATTTGTCTGAAGGATGTTGCAACCGATGGTGGTGGGGGGTGTAACCGTACCGAATGGATTCCGATGAATTTTAGAAAAATCAACGATAATCAATTAGAGGTATTCGCATTCAACATTCCTCAAGATAATCGTACCACCATACATTATAAACTTAAACTTTTATTCTTTGATCGGAGTGAGGGAGATATGGCTGAATGGCAATTGCTCCAACAATCATCATGTTTACCACATGTCATACAAAAGACAATATCAACACCATCCACACGTACATCATCCTCACTAGACGAAGAAATTTCTAAAATTTTCGCAATTTTGTATGCAATTTTATCTTCTTTATCAGTACTAATGTTGAAAATGTTTGTTAAATATGTAAAGAAGGCTATTTACCATGTAAATAAATGATTGTATGAAGATATAAGTGTTTTAATAAAACAAAAGGAATGATAATTATAATAATATATTGACATTATCATTTGCTAGTTCATAAGCTTTATTTTTGTGATTGATAACACATTCTATCAATGACTCGATGTTGATATCACTAATCAATTGTTCACCCCCCTCTTCTTCTGCGGCATGAATAATATTTCCTCTTGCATACCATTTCAAATCGCGGCGGAAATTCTGTTTCACTTCGTTACCAATATCGATAGCATGAGATATGTTAGACCATTTACGTATTAATCGCATTCCCCGATTTTGTAATTTTCTGTCGGCATCACGCCAACCATCCTCCTGTCGACGCATTAGGTACCATTCTGGTCTCATATCATTCGATGTTCGATATAATCCTAAATAATATATATTATATAAATTTTATTATAAAAAACAAAGTAATTACCTAAATTTCGTCTCTTTCCAAAATTTATAGGAGGTGGAACAATATTTGGTGCAATGTTATTCCGTAAGGTGATAACATTCATTTGAATTTGTTGAGATAAGCGTTGAGATCGTTCATTCGCAAGACATTCACGTTCCTCAGCTCTTTCACGTTCTTGTTGTTCATAGAATTTCTCGTACTCACAATATTTCATCATAATAAATTTCATTAACGAAAACAGTTCACGTAACTCGATGACTTTAGGAGTTCGCATTTGCATCAATAATGATTCGAAATCAATAGCATCTAGAACATAATATTTCTTTCGTGCATCAGTCTTATCACAAATTTCTAAATGGTGTATATGCGGATTTTTCCTCAACAATCTTGTTATAACACCCTTTTTAGCATGATATTTTTTGCCGCGATAACCTAACCAATCCAATAGATCTTCATTCATCAGAACGCGTTGGTTTAGTTGAATATTCCAAAATAAATAGTTTCTTTTATCGTTTCTTATATCGATCCCAAATTTTAGACACACTTCATTAACTGTTAACTTAATAAAATTGTTGGTGGACCATGTAGCCACATTTGAATCACGAACGCACGCTGCTAAGTTCATTTTTATAACTGAACATTTTCTGAAATGATTCTCTCTTACATACGTGAGAACGTGAACGTGAATAGTGAGGGTGGGGGGTAACTCTCCGTTTCGATATCATTGCAAACGTTGATAACTGACTGATAACGTCACTAGTTGTTTCAATTTGTTTCATTTCCAGCAACCGACTACCATAGTTTACAAACTATGATCGTCGGATGTTTACATCACCACCTACCGTTTGAGAAATAAAATATCAAATATAATAATAATAACATTTATTGGGAAAGATACATTTTGATAGTACATCATTTAGAACATAAATTATAACATTATGATTCATCACCTGGTTCTTCACACCAAATTCCGAACTGATCCTGTAATCGGAGAATACTCCATTATACGATCGTTAATGATGATGCAATAAGCCCTGGTGTTTTTGGGGAAATTCAGGAAACTTTCCATCTCTAGTTTGACGTCAACTGTTGATGACTTTATAGCATCGTTTTGTTTTGAACAGTCAATCACAAAAATTGCTCTATTCTTGAATGCTATATAATCCAACATGGGTTCGCTTATTATTTTATTTGAAAATGATTTCTGGAAATCATAGTACATCTGGTATGCTTCCACGTATTGCTGGTCGGTGAAATTCAATTTCATTGCTTCATATGGATAACACTCTGAATTCAAGTATAATTTAACATTTAGCAAGTTTATATTATCGAAATATGCACTGTGCTTAACAGGATTATTTTTTCGATCAGTTTGGAAAGCTAGAATCACATATCTGGGTCGTTCCAAATTCATTGAAGTTTTAACAGCCCAAATGTCGCGAGTGCTCTCCTTCATCAACGGATTTTCATGCAGATCCCAACTACGGAATGGAATCAAAATAGGCTTCTCAGCACTCAAATTCCCCAACATTTGAAATTTAACTTGATCACTTGGAAACACATGTCGCACTTTTAATGCTATCGTCTTCACATTTATTTTAGCCGTTTTCGTGCCTGTGCTATTAGTATAGCAATCGTTATCGGTTCGAGACCTTATCAAGCGCAGCTTATGTTTTCCACTCAAAACTTTGTTATAGTCAATGAATAGGCCT
Organism: Endomychus coccineus; assembly: GCA_958510875.1. NCBI lineage: Eukaryota > Metazoa > Arthropoda > Insecta > Coleoptera > Endomychidae > Endomychus > Endomychus coccineus. The sequence continues at coordinate 218,029,820 of OY294067.1, forward strand.
AGTAGAAAATTCAACGGTATCCATAAATTGATTTTATTATTGTAGACTGAACTCAATACATCCTTAAATGACCATCCAGAAATAGCTAGAGGTATAGATTCATGTTTGGCATATGTTAGATAAGCTCTGATGGTGCTGACAATACCAGGATCGCGTACTTTGTCTATCTCTTTTCCATTCAATTCATAACTGATATATTCGAAGAGAAACGCTCCGAAATTATTCGTTAGTTTACATTCACCATCACCACTTGCTTCTGGCTGGAATTCTGCCTCGATGAATAAAGCAGACGAGGCCAAATCTACCAACACATCTTGTTGATTGATTAATATCTCAATTTCATCGCTGTTGCCAAAAGATGTTGTGTGGGGATAGTAGGTATGAGTTTCTTCTCGGATGATGTCTTCATTGAAGTTTGGCTCGTTGAATATTTGAAGTTTTTCCGACATTGTAACCAAGGGACTTCAAAAAATTGATATTTTCCAATGATAGTGATGCAGAAGCAACCTTCTCCCTCGAGCTCGTTGTAGATAATGACTGATGACCACTATGGAGATGTCTTTTATTGCTGAAATCCAAACCCATGTTCTCAAGTGATGGCTACTGCAACCTTCTCAGTTGAATTCCTTTCATATAATGAGTGGTGGTGAGTATTGGATTATTATTTATTGTTGTGAGGTATAATCCCTAACGATCTTTTTCAATTCCAATCGTATAATAATTTCTTCTCCACGAAAATTTACCGGTTTCCAATTCTGATCTAAAATATTCAGCGTGATGTTATCGAAGGACGTCTTGCTGATGACCGGTAGATAAATAAGATTCTTCGGCTCTATATCAATGGAAAACCCAGGTGGTACAAGAGGTGAGAACTCATATATCGTATGAGCTATCTTATTGTTATAATATGCTCCTGCGGTTAAGTTACACTCAACACGTATTGTTTGAACTTTGATTATGTTTATAGGTCGATCAGATACGTGTAGTTCGCGAGATGTCAATTTCTTTTTGCTGAATCCCAACAGTTCGCTTATACTATCTTTAGGAATAAAATTCACTTCAAAATCACTCTTCAGCTCTGTGTGTAGAGTGTTGTTGTTAGATTTTATTGATAATTTCCGGTCACGTTCTTCTTGCTTCACTCCTATCCCACAAACTGCACTTTGTATGAAATCCTCGATGTCTGTCAACTCGTAGGACCCCGTAGGTATAGTTACTACTTCTTCCTCACCCTTCACATTTTTATAATAAAATTTATTAAAACCTTCTTCAATGTTCGGAATGCTATTGTACGTATGCAAGCCAACAAGTGCGATAGAATAATATGAATGAGGATCTAGTTCTATAGGTGGGTGGAAATCTACAGATAAGCGGGAGCTCTTACCCGTGATAGTGAACGTCTGAGACATGATTGATGCAAACTTTACCAACAATCTATTTATATACTAATGAATGCAGGGTTAGTCGAGCACAACTGAAGAGTTAGAGAGGAAATCTAAACATAACTGACCACAATTATAAGTGTTATATTGTTGAAAATTGTCGTGATTGAATAATATCTTACACTTTTTGAAATAATCCACTAGTTCGCGAGGGGGGCGTAAATTGCCAAAACTATCATAATATAAAACTGTATCACCGACTTTATTAAACCCAACCCAGTGAGTGCCTCCATTGTCCGAGCTATCTAAATTAACTATTCCACGCTCGTTTTTCCATGGTCCGTTGGATGGTAGTTCATCACGCATAAATACTCCTCTAAAATGGGGAATTTTCAGAGCTTTTGCTAGTTTTCGTAGATCGAGATCGGTCAGAGGTCTTCTGGGTAGGTTTACTGACAGTTTTTTGGATGTTTATTTAAATATAGACCAAGACCTTTGCGATACTTTTTCAAATATAGACCAGATCCTTGTTTCCCCAAAGCTATAGCTTCCATTGTTTTATTATGTCTTTCCGTTTCCTCCAAGGTTTTCCGAGCTGCTTTGCTGTCGTTGACGGCCTTAGCGATGCCTGCACCACCCCCCGCCAATGCTCCAGCAGCTGATAAGCCGGCAAACAGAGGTATTAAAAATGGTAGAAATCCTCCAGTCTTTGGAATAGGAATTACTCTTGGTAACCGAACATTTTTCCGACCACCCGCTTTTTTGAATTGTTTTCGTGCAACTTTCAACGCTGTTTGGGATGTTTTCTTCAGATTGGATGAGTCAAACTTATTCTTCATAACTTTTCTCACCCCATCGACAATTGCACTTCCGAACCCAACCTTCTTTCTCATACCCATTCCCAATTTCCTCTTTGCCTTCATAATTTTATTTACACCGAAAGCGGCAATCCTTTCTCCAAATTTTGTGTCTTTAGATTTGACACGTTGCCAAGCAGCGTTCTCTAATATTTTATCCGCCTCGTGACGTCCTTCCAAACTAGCGTTTCGCAGATATGAAATATCGTGTTGGCGGCAAGCTTTATCGAGTGGATTGATACCTGAATCTCCTCTTCTCAACCGTTCTTCTAATTTTGTACCGGGACCACAGAATTGATAACCAGGAATATGAAGTTCAAACGGGAGCTTGTTTATAAGCGTATTGAGAACACCTTCTCCTACGTACGCTTCCATACAGACTGATGAAAATTCAAGATTGCACCGTTATTTAACGAGGGGAGGGAGAAAGATCAAAGATCTCAAAATAATATTTTTTATTAATTTCAAAATTTTCTCAATACAAAAGACTTAAGTATAATCTTAACAATATATGTTTCAAATATTATAATCTTCACTCTTGATTCACCCTCATATTCACGGAATTTTTGTTCTATTATAATAACCATACCCTCGAGTCAATAATATTCCAGCTATTTGTTTGTTCCTAATAATCTCCAAATAATCAATGATGGATTCAATGAACGAGATCCGAATTATTGATCCAACTGTTGTGATTATTATCTAGACCCAACCATTTCACATACTGTTGACCCCTCCTCTTTCGTAATATTTTTTCGACTGAATACACATCGGGTTGTTTTGTTTTCTGTAATTCTTCCTCGTAGAAACAGCCGCTGATTGGTGCGTTGGTCATATCTTCTAGTAGATATGTGACCGGGTTGGTAATTTTTACTTTGATGATTTTAAATAATTCCGTACTCCAATTGGGCGTAAATCCCTTCTCAAAAATATGTTTAGCCTTACTTATTCGTACCACATCTCCTACGTTGAATTTGTGAGGCAGAGCTAACTTGATGTGTGAGTAGGATCGCTTCAATATCTCGCTCTCAATCTGTTTCGTCACTTTTATTGGAGCCATATTTATAGAACTATGTTTACGTTTATTATATTTTTCTGTGGTTTCTTCAAGTATATCAAGCCATTTGTATTTCCCGCTGAGACTGAAATGTTTGTAGAGCGATTCCTTTAACGTTCGAATGACACGTTCAGCAATGGCTGCTTTTTTCACACTATACGTATTATAATGATTGATATTATGTTTCTTCATTAGATCGTTAAAGTGTTTATTGAAGAATTCTTTTCCCTGATCGCTTTGCAGATTCCTAGGCTTACGATGTCCTTCTAGCAATATAGAACTGACCGCTTTCCGAACTTCTTCGGCTGATTTTGTTTTCAGCGGGCGTGTCCATAGAAATTTCGAGAAACAATCGATCATAATCAAAATGTATTTGAATCCTCTATTTTCACGAGCGTAATTACCCATTTCTGCCAGATCCATTTGCCACAAATCATCCAAACCTTTTATGATCGTTCTGCGTCGTTTGAAATTCTTCCTACTCGGCTTATGAAGCTCATGCACAACTTGTTCTCTACTCATCTTATCAATGTGGAAATCTAGTGTAGAATTAATTTTTTGGGTATATTCACAGGATTTGGAGATATACGTTTCACAGAGCCCTGCTTTGTTGTTGTGGATGATGAGGGTCTCTTCTTAGAAGGTTCCACAGATGTCATCCGTCGTTCTAACGCCTCCACTTTACTAGTAATGTCATTTAGACGCATGTTCACACTGTTAAATGTGTTATTGATCTCTTTCAATTCATTTCTGTTTTCCCTCACACTATCACTGATTGTTTTATACTCTGATTTTATATAGATCCCCATTCCATTATATTTATTCTGAATGTCCATCAGATGTTTATCAATGTTGAGAATAACCTTGTCATTCGTTAAGTTATGTTCATCCAGATCCTTGTTGATATCTTTGATCAAATTATCAACCCTAACATTGAAGGTATCTTTAAGACTGGTTTCCGTTTTCAGATTCAGTTTGTGTGTTAATTTATCAACATATACTTTATTTGCAACATCTCCATCATCATTCGGTGATTTTACGTTGCACAATCTACGATTTTCCATATCATAACTTCCATCGCTCGTTAGGAATAATCCTTGTCCGTGAACTTGTTTGAAATTATTATTAAATACATTTGTATCATATATCCACATGGAAGAGGAGGCTCTGCCAAACTTATCCATTGAAACCATCTTTATAACTGAGATGAATTTGTCTTACACCTGGTTTTTGTTCAATTACCCCTGCCTCTATCAATTCATCTATTATAGAGATTATCTCATTGTGATGATTATGGTTACCTGCATGCGAGGATGCAACAAGAAGTCTCAGTCTATCCACAATTTCGTTAACGTCATCCCAATAAACATATTCGATAGGTTTCTCGTTATATTCAAGCATATCATTTTTGATATATGCACTTCCAGTGTATGTTTTGGCTCTGGGTCTTTTCATGGAATTAATCAAAGGTTTCAGTACATTTTTGTATTTTACAATGTTTCTTATTCGATCAGCTGGATCGTTATAACGCCTATGGGCACTAGTCATTTCCATCATTTGACTGTAATTTTTCCCATCTTCCACAGTGTAAGTATCAGGTAGAACATCTCTATAAAATATCAAATTATACAGTCCTGTGGTACCCTTGAACGGAGTACCCTTGATAATTATATTACTCTCACTATCAATTTCTATAGGTTGATTACCCATGAACCATTTGTCTAAAGTTGAATTATATTGCAATCCCATTCTATCATCGTATTTCTTGACATCATCATCCAATAGGAATCCTTCCAAGTAATAACGTGCTAATGTGGGGTATTGTTGCAGAAACTCCTCTGTAGCCTCTGCATTATCTTTCTTATGTTTTCTGAATTCTTCACGAATCTGATCGATAGTAGGTTCGAGGGTAAACACATCCTCCTCAGTATTTTGGGGGTTATATACGAACTCTTCCCCTTCAGTTACAATATTTGGGATTGGTATGTTCTCCATTTGTGTTGCTGTAGAAACAATACTTTTAGGTTTAACCAACGAATTTTGTTTGATTATTTCAGCATTTTTCGCAATTTCCTCCAGAGGTTTAGATACATTCCTGAACATATTATCTAGAATCTCATCATTTTCAGCTTTACCCAATTTCACAGCCATATATTTTTTCCTCACAACGTTTGCTAACTCCCAAATTTTTTTCTTCAATTGTTGTTTTTCTTTAAGCGTGTTACTCACACCCACGTCCATGCTGAGCGGGTTGTCTATTTCAAATGAAAGTATATATACATGTTAGATGTATATATAACTATCAAAACCTTTGCGATAACGTCCTTTGTTCATATCACAGTCTTTGTTTATCATAAGGAATCCATATTTATCTTTCCAACATACGCTACATATCTCTTTGAATTTTTCGAGTGACATGTCGGTACTTATATGATCGGTGAATATATGTTTCAAATTGAGCTCATCCTGTTTGAAAATAATCAAGCAATTGGCATTGTCGCGCAATCCATGTTTTGGACATTTAGCAAAAGACTGGCAAAGATAGAAACTATCAATTGAGTTGTGTCTCCCTCTTGAAAAATAAGCACGAATTTTCTCCTGTTTCTCAAACATCACGTCATCGAATATTATGATTGAATTAGGCCTCGCTTCTGTGGGGTCTATGACCTCATCACTTTCGGTACAAGGAAAATATCCAAGCCCCTCAATTTTCTTCAATGTCTCCTTTAGTAACTGGTATTCTGGTTGGTGTAAAGACTTTGAATATATGTACACGTTTTCAAATTTCAGACCGTTTGCATCTAACAATAGAGATAACATCACATTTGTTTTCCCACAATTACTTGGACCACAGATTATTGTTCGTAGAGTATTAGGCAGCAAAGAGCTGTGACGTTGTGGTTGTTCAACATTCTCATTGCTTGACCCTAAGTTCATAATACTCAACGAGTCTTTTTGCTTAACAATCTTCATCATGCCTGAAGGCGAATCGAAATCATACTGGAACATATGTTAATAAGCATTTGTTTATATACTAGATGATGATGTTATATTGTGTATGTCTGATCGCGCGGTTAGGTGCTTCTACGGTTCTGTCAAAATCAGGTATCAAATACATGTTAAATAGGTATGAATGCTGGAACACGTGTCTGAATGTTGAAACACGTGTCTGAATGTTGAAACACGTGTCTGAAACACGTGTCTGAATGCTGAAACACGTGTCTGAATGTTGAAACACGTGTCTGAATGTTGAAAAACGTGTCTGAATGTTGAAACACGTGTCTGAATGTTGAAACACGTGTCTGAATGTTGAAACACTTGTCTGAATGTTAAAGCATGTGTTGAATCATGCGAAAAAACATGTGTATGAATGTAATACAATCATTATGATTATTCATATTTTATTCCTCATTAGCCCATCATAGTTCGTGAACGATGATGACGTCATCATCGTTCGTGAACTATGGTCGCCGGATTGAATCAGTTACTGTCATCGGTTCGAAGCAGTGACGTCATCATCGTTCGTAAACTATGGTCGCCGGATTGAAACAATGACAAAGCAGTCTTTGTCACGTGGTGGTGACACCTACACGAAGCAGCCTGTACCTTCGGTCCGCCATGACATCTGTCACGTGACACCTACACGAAGCAGCCTGTACCTTTAGCTCACCATGACAGCTGTCACGTGTTGGTGACACCTACACGAAGCAACCTGTACCTTTGGTTCACCATGACAGCTGTCATATGGTGGCGACATCTCCATGAAGCAGCCTGTACCCAAGGGTCGCCATGACAGCTGTCACGTGGTGGCGACATCTCCACGAAGCATTCTGTACCTTTAGCTCACCATGACAGCTGTCACGTGTTGGTGACACCTACACGAAGCAACCTGTACCTTTGGTTCACCATGACAGCTGTCATATGGTGGCGACATCTCCATGAAGCAGCCTGTACCCAAGGGTCGCCATGACAGCTGTCACGTGGTGGCGACATCTCCACGAAGCGTTCTGTACCTTTAGCTCACCATGACAGCTGTCACGTGTTGGTGACACCTACACGAAGCAACCTGTACCTTTGGTTCACCATGACAGCTGTCATATGGTGGCGACATCTCCATGAAGCAGCCTGTACCCAAGGGTCGCCATGACAGCTGTCACGTGGTGGCGACATCTCCACGAAGCGTTCTGTACCTTTAGCTCACCATGACAGCTGTCACGTGTTGGTGACACCTACACGAAGCAACCTGTACCTTTGGTTCACCATGACAGCTGTCATATGGTGGCGACATCTCCATGAAGCAGCCTGTACTCAAGGGTCGCCATGACAGCTGTCACGTGGTGGCGACATCTCCACGAAGCATTCTGTACCTTCAATGACAGTTGTCACGTGGTGGTGACATCTCCATGAAGCAGCCTGTACCTTTGGACCAAAGGTACAGATTGCTTCCTAGAGGTGGCGGAGCCCCCTCCACGAAGCAGTCTGTACCTTGGGTTCGCCATGACAGCTGTACCTTATGGTCGCCATGACAGCTGGACCTTATGGTCGCCATGACAGCTGGTCCTTATGGTCGCCATGACAGCTGGTCCTTATGGCCGCCATGACAGCTTGTTCTTATGGTCGCCATGACAGTTGGTTCTTATGGTCGCCATGACAGCTGGTCCTTATGATCGCCATGACAGCTGGTCCTTATGGCCGCCATGACAGCTGGTCCTTATGATCGCCATGACAGCTGGTCCTTATGATCGCCATGACAGCTGGTCCTTATGGTCACCATGACAGCTGGTTCTTATGGTCGCCATGACAGCTGGTTCTTATGGTCGCCATGACAGCTGGTCCTTATGATCGCCATGACAGCTGGTCCTTATGGTCGCCATGACAGCTGGTCCTTATGGACGCCATGACAGCTGGTCCTTATGCCCACCATGACAGCTGGTCCTTATGACCGCCATGACAGTTGGACCTTAGGGCCGCCATGCTGTCATGTGTTAGTCACGTGACTCTGTACATGTGACACACTTTTTGAACACACCCTGTATACTCTTTACAAATAAAATAAAATCCTTATCACCTACATCCTTTCAAACTGATAAGGACGAGCTCATGCACCGGATGCACATCGACAGCTAGACCGGAAGTGGAGACCGGATATCCTGAGCCCGTGCTAGCGGAGTACATCTACTATTATCGAATATAATATTTAAAGTTTGCCGCATTTGGTGTATATTGTGACATACTCTACAACTTTTGGGCGGATGGAATCTCGGCCGCAAAAAGGGCAGGTACTAAAAGCTGGTAGGTAAATTCGGCCGGAGGTTTTAAGTTGCTTCCTTATGTCATAGGTATTTTCGGCCGCAAATAGTAGTTGAAATAAAATAACAGAATGCTTTGTACTAAAATATTTCTTTATTTCAATAAAATTATCTATATAAATTTTAAACAAGCACTACAGCAGAAACAAAAAAGTCAAGTTAAAATTAAATCAAAATTAATTACATCTACTTATTTCTATAACGTAGACATCTATAACTTAGGTACACTATAAATTTTTAGAAAACATTTTGATGTGAAACAGATTTGACAAAATTAAATCTAGAAATATTGCCAGATCGAAGCCTATTTACCATGTTTTCGATAAATTTTAGTTTATTTTTTACTTATTTGTCTTTAATTTTTGCTGGAATATGTAAATTTTTTAGTTTTAAATATGCATCGATCTGTGACCATCTTTTAATTTTTCTATAAAAATAAATATAGAAGGGTGAGTTGAATAAAAACTAGAATTAAAGTTCGAATGGAATTATTCGCAGGCATTTGTGGTTCGTTTCATTGAAGGGTTTTCATATGCCCATATATTTGGTGGAAAATGAGATTCTGGTGATATGTAGTTTTCTAATAAATAGTCTGCGTATTTATCTATGAGTTTATGGTCCGGTTTGTATGACATGAGATCAAATATGAAACAATCTTCAACTTCAGAGGGGTCTAAATAAGTTAGCCCAAAAGTATGAGTAAGCCATTTGCTTTCCTCGCAGATTTTATCTTTATACATTTGGGTTAAGCCTAATGATTGTATTTTTCTATACCACGCCTGATGCAAGTGGTATCGACAACCATTTAGTTTGGTATTGGGAAAGACAACTCTTAGTGCGTTATGAATTGCGATTTCAAAATCCACAAATACCTCCTTCGGTTCAAAAACAATATTAAACAGTTTAAAAATTTTAGATTTTACCGACAAAAAAAAGTCTCATATATGTGTCACTGGTCTTGTTAGGCAACAGACAATACAAAAGGGGAACATAATGCCCATTTTCCAGTCCATGGATGGTAAATAACTGACAAAAATATTTTGTACAATAAGAAAATGTGCCATCCATGTAAAAATGTTTCATTTTACATAAAGTTGTAATGTTTGTTTGGCAAGAAAAACAATGATATTATCAGCTGTGCTGTTAATGAATAAAAAATTTTCACCTGTTGTAGTTTTCGGTCCATAACTTTCTAGTACAGAATGTACATCGTGAATATCCTTAGGCAGGGCTGGAAGCAGCTTACGGCGGCTGTTGTACAAATTTCTTCTTATTCGATTGACATCTGTCGATGACAAATTGTCTGGCAAATGTTTAGAAAGAATGCTTTTAATACTTCACCACTTTTTAACACGTCCTGTTTACAAAACTGAAACTTTTCCACAACAAGCAAGTCACAACCACGTGAACTCTTAATTGTTGAAACTGATGCCATCATACAAATATATTTGATGCTTTCTATCGCCTAGTAGCGTTCAAAATAAGTTAAATTTGTCTAGATATCCCAAGTAATTACCAATTTTTTAATCCATAAACATCAACCCTCGGCCGAAATTACATCTGTCATAAATGGTACCCCTTGATTTATGCAGGTAGGCGCAACTTTTGTACCTAGATCTAATAGCCACCAATGGCTACCGCCGTTGTGAATTGTAAAACATTGGTATACGATTCGTGCTCCTCTTTATCAAGTATAAACTATAACTTATTCGATTTAGTTCTCTTAAAAATAAGAAACATACCTACTCATAAATACCACCGGTTCCGGCAAAGTAATAAGTAGGTATATAGGTTAGAATAAAGTAAATCTTATCTGTTCGTAGTAAAAGTTCAACGACTTGTATACATGCATCAACAACAAGTCTTCGACGAAGTCTGTGGAGGCGGTGTTTGTAGTACATCACATTAGCGTTAAACTAGTAAAGCGCAGTGCCTTATCAGCACATCATGAGAAAGTAAATACCATTCATTATCAAACTGGCGCCTTGCGACATTCTAACTATCCTAGTATGTACAACTTACACTCATCTCAACGAAATATTGAAGAAATGTTTCGAGAAGGTTAAGTTTTGTACTGAACTTCACCAAATAGGTACTTAATTCTAGAGGTTCGGTATTTAATATGTGCAGATTGTAATGAATTGAAATAGTATTTGTATAAAGTTTAAATTTAGACTTCGAAAAAGTTGAGTTGAGTTGTTGAGATTGTAGATTTTTGTTGTTGTGTTCGTAGCCGCAAAAGAATACTTTATAAATTATTAATGTACAAGATGATCAGGGACTGAAGGGAAAAAAAAATCGGAAGCATATTGGTTGAGCTTAAACAATATTAGCACTTTATATAAAATTTGGTAAAACCATTCATCCGTTGACGAGTTAGCGCCCTCCATAGTTGGAATTGTAAAATCGTATCCAGTTTCTAATTTTCGAACGGTCCATTTGATCTGTGCAAAATTCTAAGTATTCTTAGAAAGCATGTGTATGTTCATTTTAGAATTACAAACAGATCTGTAGAATTGCGAGTAAGGCAGGGATGGACCAGTCCTAATGGTTACGAATCCCAAATTTCTGTACGTAAAGAGCAACAATTACTCTAATATGAATTCGATACAATAAGCTGTTTGGATGATATCTGCCATTTTATTAATGCACTGCAGGTCAATTTACCGCATTCGCCATTTTAATTCTGAAATAAACATACGTTCTAAGAATACTTACAATTTTATGTATATCAAAAGGACCGCTCGAGAATTAATAGCAAAAACGATTTAACAATCGTAACTTTGCAGTGCTCTAACTCTGAACCGAGTGCTTGTATTACAAACATTTATATGTAGTGCTGATATTCATTTCGCTCAACCAATAACCTCCCAACTTTTTTCCCATTAGAACCAAGACATCATGTATTATAACGTTTTTACAAGAATGTGCTTTAACTGAAGATTGATCTCACTATCAAAAATGTTAGTTATGTTATATATATCGCCAAAAGATAAAATATACCTAGAGTTAATGTGTTAACTTGCACTATGTTAAGGAGGGATGAATGTGTTTCTATCACCTAATGAACCCGATAAAAACTATTAATGACTGGATTACCTTGAGGCGGGATACCGATTATTTACTGTTGTGAAATTTACTATTTTCTTTTGAAATGAACCATAATAGCAGCAGCAATGCTGTCATAAATACAAATTATACACTACTTGAAAATGAGAAATATCATATGTTTCAACAATAAAATTCGAAATTTTCGCTCTGAAAGATATTGGAATATCCAAAAAATGATAGTATGGGAGGTACCACTATGAAATGTAATATAATATAAATTAGTTTACACTATCACCCTTTTTCCACTCAAAATTACCGTGAAGTATTTCGCTTTCTTTCATACCTAATATTAGTTCAGATTCAGTTTACACACGTCAAAGACTGGCTGCATCGCAGTTGAAAATTGCTTCAGATGAATTATACTTTCAAATAGAAGGAGGGTTATAATATAAACTAGATTGATGATGATTCTTGACAATTCCTTTTCTCAGCCTATTCAGTTACCTCGAATATGAAAAAACCGATTCTGGAACTCAAACATTTCAACTGGAAATATTACGAAATATGTGTTTTTGGTTGAGAACGTTGAGGTTCATTTCAACGAAAATGGAATATTTTACCAAATTGTGATATCTCGAAGAGTTTCATCCTAAATTAGATAACTCACAATATTCTATGACACTACAATATAACCATGCCTTATACTGACACTTGCTGTCATATGAACTAGCAATCAATGACGTCACTTCAATCTTAAAGTGAGAATTTCAGACGCTACTGCAGGTTGAATATATTAATTTAATTCACTTCTCTAATTGTGATTCAGTTAGAGAGCTGCTGCCAAAGCGTGTTAGGATGAAAGATTGAGGCGATTCAGGTCGTGAGTGTGCCCAAACGAATGTAGGGAGGGGGCCAAGGTGAACCCCGGTTAATGACTTGCCTCGGCTATATCTCCGGATATATTTAAGGCAGGGTAGCAACTCATCAGAACCAAAAAGCAGCTTTCCATTCACCAAAGTGGTTCCCATGAATGGATAGATCACTACCAACTGTAAGATCAGCTCAGAAAGGAAGCTGGCGAGCCTTCTCTTATGTAAATGAAAAGAGGCAGCTAGGTCGAACAAGATACTTGCTCCAAACCCGGAAGCTTGGCTGGGAGCCATAGAACTTGCGTCTCTTGAATACTCTCCTTTTGACGAGGAGATATTTGCTCAGCTAATGGGGAACCTGCTTCCCTGGATTAGGGAGAGCTCGTGGAGCTTCAGGGACGAAGCTGCATCATTGAACTGCTGAAATCAGGTGTAGAGGGACCAGACCACATTTTGGACTGAAAATTCGCCCGCGGCATCGTCTCGCCGGTAAAAATCAGGAGGGCGAATGGATCTTCCAGCCCATAACGGTAACACGGAGTGGACGGCATTCTCCCGTTTCTGCTTTCTAGGTAACTGGAGGAAATTGTCGAACCCTTCGTGAGACTTGCTAGGACTGGTCTAGTTAGAGCACACACTGCACGTGCATGGGCACATCTACAATAATGTTCATTCCTGAAACAGGTAAAGAGAGCCACAATAACGCCAAGGATTATAGATCTATTTGCCAAACGTCCTTTATTCTGAAGGCCCCAGAAAGACTAATGGATCGTTTCATCGCAGATGAAGTACTGAACACGAATCCACTGTGGGCTGAACAACCCGCCTACAAAGAAGATACATCGACGGAATCTGCGTTTACATTTTGCAGTCTCCCTCAGTAAAGCCCAGATAGAAGAGAGACGTTATACGATTGGAGCTTCCTTAGTCTTCAACAATATCACCATCGGAAGTATCTGCGAAGCCCTCAAAGAAAATTCCTAACTAGTGGGCACCTTGATTCGGGACACGTTGAATAATAGGGAATTACAAGTCTCCACAGGCAACATTACGATTAATGACTCTGTGTATATGGATTCCTACAGGAGGGAGGACTCTCATCTACGATCTGGAACATAGTGATCTATGTGTTCAATGTTCACAAGAATATTTGTAATATAAAACAACTTAAAAATGGTTCTTACGCTTTAGCATGATCACTATTATCATACGGCCTTATATCATGGAGATCAACGAATAAACAGAATTAGAGATTACTCAAAAACTTTTGTTTGAATTTTTCTTCGAAAACCCGCTAGGTTTCCGAGCAATCAATTACATAGCAACTGTAAATCTCTTGAAATTTTTGACCTGAGATAGTTGTATATTATACTGGATTTTTTTCAGTAATATTGAAAAAATACAAATAAAAATGCAAAAATTCCAAATGCAAGGAAAACAATAGGCCCGAAATATTCTGCTTTTTATGCCTGATAATATAAAAAATATGATTTGCAATTATTACACAAAGATTGAAAATGGAAAAAATGGGTTAACTTATCGTATATCATTCTTGATAATATAATGAGATATAGTTGCAGTTATTTTTGTTCTTCTATCTTAAAATTGATCGTCACACATAATTTTTTTATAGCTGGATAGAAGTTTCAGTAAAATTAACATGTATTCTGACATCTGTATTTTATAAGTATGCCTAATAAAATTCTATTCTATTCTGTAATAGGAAATTCAAGCTATAACAATTCATCAAGGTGTGAATTGTCCATTCATACTACACGTGTAATCCAGATGATGCAATTCACCACTCTGGAAAGATCTTCAAAGTTTGTTATTCGATTGGGAGGTCTGGCGGAAATATCGGCATAATCTAAATTAAAATTGAGTGAATTTTCATAGAAACTCTTGTCTCTTCTCCAGGGAAATTATACCTTTTCATAACTTCAATGTTGATGATGAATAAGGCAGCATTACTTGAAAGAGAAATCTCAAGAAACTCGTACCTCAATATACACTGATTCGTCCGCTTTTGATTTTGGAGAATATACATACACTTTTATCCCCTCACCAGCTCTAAAATGTACCTAGCATCCAAACATAAAGTACAAATAATAAAATACTTATCTACAATTGCGCTTAAAGAGAATAACATGTTATCTAATGTCTTCAGTTGATGTTATTGCATCTAAGAATTAACTCACAAACTCTAAAAATAAACGTGCAAATGATTGCATCGCTTAGGATTAATGATCAAATCAACATCATGGAAATCTGATTGGAAAATAATATGGTTTTAATAAAAAATTATCTTGTAACATATTTTCACAAACTTATTCGCTTTTATTAATTAAAACGTGACGTGTTTCATCACACGGTGGCTTTTTCAAACAATGGCTCAACAAACTATGATTTACTCCTTAAATATTAAGATTAAGATTAAGAAACACAGGATGAGTGAATATACAGTAGGATGAGAATTACTTACAAATAAATTCAATAATGAAGAATTGGTAAAGTCTTTATGATCATATAAAAGGTTTCCTGTATTTTTGAACTTATCAATTTCAATTTTCTCTAAGTTGTTCAAAACTTTACTTTTTACTGACTAAAAGGTAAAGTATTAAACAACTGAGAGAAAATTGAAATTAACTAGTTTAAAAATACAGGAAACCTTTCAAATGATCAGTAAGACCTTAGCAATTCTCCATTATTAAATCTATTGGTAAGCAACTCTTATCCTACTGTACACGTATCTCACTCATCCCCTCCTTCTCAATCCTAATTTCAATATTCAAGGAATGAACTATAGTTTGTAAAACCATTGTTTGATCGAGCCACCGTGTGGTGAAACATGTCCCGTTTTGTTTATTAAGGTTTGTGAAAAATTAATACAAGTGTATTTTTTATTAAAACTACAGATATGAATTTTAAGCTAGTAAGCACCAAAACCATCCAAAGAAGAATAACATATCTTATTAAGTAATATTACAATACGAAGACATAAACTAACAGTAGTGGACATATAATGTGGAGATAAAAGGCGTTAGGTACAGTTGGAAATGTATAATTATTATTCGGACTTAGATAAAATACAGAATTAATCACCTCTCGAAAACTTCAAAATCCAGTTGTGCCATTGTTCTTCCAAAAGGTCGTGTAGTGATCACAACTCTGACAAATTCATCTATAATTTAAGTCGTACTTACGTCGATGTTCACCGTCTCCGTAGCATAAGTGTATGTTGTGGCGTTGTTGTGGAATAGGTCCAGAGAAAAGAAGAATTAGTAAATTAAAAAAAAACTGATTTTAATTTGTGCATAACAATTTTTTCACTTCCTTCACAGTAGGTAGTATAAGGGGAGTATCGTAATCGGTATGAAGCAAAATTTTTCGGAGTTCCGCGGAAATATACGTTTTGAGCCTTTCTGAATTGATTTAGACAATTTTTGAAATGATGTCTACTTGTAGATGTGTGTACGTAGAAACTGCGGAGATGATTGCGCCGTTCTCATAGGTCGCAACAATTTGAAATTTTGCAAATCGCACTAAAATGGTGAATAATATTGTTTTTGTCCGCGGTAGAGCCGTTCAAGTGGTATTTTCGATATCCATCTTCGATTTTCGTATGAAACTGTATCAATTCATTGAATGGTGCATTGTGTCTTTGGTTATAAATATATCTCACATGCATATATATTCATCCTTCGAAAGTGTACAAAATTCTCATTTAAATATTCAAGTGGCATCATTGATGTCCGACGGATTATTACAATTAATTAAATTAATTCAAATTGAAAGTTTTATGAATTATTATATCTAGAAATAAACATACGATATGTTAGATATGTCTATAGGCGACTGTAATCTGAAACTCCCTTTCCTGTAGCATTGACTTCATGCTTAGCGAACGTTGCAAAGTAAGCTTCGCGCGTGGGGTGGCCCCCGTTTCAATGATTTCATAAAAACTAATTACTTTGAGAGAAAAGGACAGTTCACCACCTACTCGGTAGTATTCCACCACCTACTTGTTCGATAAGTCCAGCCCGCTTTATGTCCACAGGGATCCTCTATTGTTGCATTAATTCAAGTCATAAATTTTATTTAGATACCATACTAAAAATAATTAAGATATTTTTAATTTCTTTTTATCGTTGTTGAGATCATGTCTCTATAAAGTAATAAAGTATTTTTACAGTCAAGTCATGTGGAACCTTGATCCAGCTTCATTTTTGTTATAAGATCCTATTTTTTTAAAATCAAATAATATCCTGTTTGTCAAGATTATCACAAATTAAATGCAAGAAATTTATAGAGATTAGATTAATTTATCAATTTGCGTTCATATAAGTAAACATAGAAATTATTTAAATTCAACCTACGTTCAATTTTGATTGTAGTATTGTAAAAGAAAGAAGCCCGGAGATGGGGGTAACTTGCGTAGGGGTAGTTTGGAGCATTGAATTGGCTCATAGTTAGAACTCTGTTGTGTAGCAAAATTAAATGTAGGAGTTGTGCAACAAGAGGTATATTCCCTAGGGCTGAAGCAGCGCTGGACTTGTTCGCGTCTTTCGCGTTTCGCGTAAAGTGTTGTCCCTTAAAAGAAAATCATTTTGTGACAATTCCATATCATCCATAATTTAATCCGACGTAGAAATCGAGTGTTCAAATTCTTTGTGCCTTATTTCTACAAGGGGTTCGAGTGGGCATTGTGATATTAGATCAACAGGGTGAGTGCATTTTGATTGCCAAAGAATATCTGTTATATTGACTTCAACCTGTGAATTGACGATATAGTATAATGTGGTTATTTAACCTTCAGACCATGCTCCGCCCGCCAATGTTTATTTTGTTAATATATGTTTTTTTCAGTCATTGAGGCTAGTTTGAGTGTTTAATCGTAATTTCGCTTATCGGAGATTACTTAGGGGACATGATAGAATATCAGGTCGTTGGGCTTACCCCAGGTTACCAGAAAGAGAGGAATTCATCTTAAATTCTAAGTATTATCTATCAATCATCGGCGTGATCGAGCAGGAACTCGCTCGCTGGCGAAAGGGGTAGAACTAGCGACATTGATAACATTTTCCCAGGTTCCCCCTCATGGTGAACATGAATTAGACGTTATTAAATCTATGCTATCATTCCCATAACCAAATTTTGGATTAATTTTATAATCGTTTGTCGTTTGTTGTAATGTATCCAATTTTGTTTACTTTTATTCAATATATATTTATTATTTAATTTGATTAGCGAGCTTAACTGATAATTCCTAATCATCTCTTAGCGGATACGACCTTCAGAATTTACGCTTGAATAGATTATAAAGATATAATTGTAAGTAATAGTAGGAGGCGGTTCCTTGAAAGGGATCAAAGTAGTCAAGAACAGCTTCTAGGTGGGCTGCAATATACACCTAGTGGTGGCAGTTTTAAGGAACCTCGGATACGCGGATCAACTAAGATCTTCGATACCCGAATAGGTTCCAACAAACAAATCTTAATTCATATAACACGTCGATGAAGTATTAACGCTACCGGGAATAATACCCAGCCGACTGTTACAAGTACAAGTGTTACAAGCAGTGAGATAGGCTTCCAAACCTATTCACAATACGCTCGGCTCACTGTTACAGCATGTTACCCTAACACTTTTTGTCATTCAGTTATTCTAGAATGGAATTTGATTTTATCACAAAATTACACAAATTCGTTCTTAGTTATTTATTTATCGAATTTTGTAGTTCAATTACAGGAGAGACAACTACTCCTTTCTCAAAGCTTCGTTCTTGCATAATATCTCACAAAATTCCGTCATTGTGGATATTTAAACAAAATTTTAGTATTTTTTTTGTCTTAGAATGAGAATAATAATATAGTTTTATTACAAAATTACACAAATTCGTCAATAAATATTTGTTTATCGAATTTCGTATATATGCCCTATTTCATTTTCGCCTTAGCCTTAACTATCAACAATTTAGTAGTTTTGAAAGAAAGACTTTCGGCTAAGGATTAGAGGCTCTCTAATTTTATATACGTACATATTTCCGGAATTATTTAGTAAATATTCTATAGTTCAATGTCAGAAGAGACAACCACTCCTTCCTCAAATCTTCTTTCTTGCATAATATTTCACAAAATGTTGTCATTGTGGATACGAAAAAAAATGTTCGTACGTTTTTGTATTAGAAAGAGAATAATGAATGCTAAAAAGAGAGATCTTACAATTCTCCATAGTTCGTGTGTAATTGGCGGATGAAATATAGTAAACAGATTTCTGGAACTGATGAGCGTCACTACCTTTCAGACATTTTTCTACGCTTATGCCTTATCCAATGTCAACTCACAATTATTTCCCGTTATCATGATGGTTTTTGAAATTCAATAAGAGAAAATCGGTTTGAGTTATTATCAAATAGATGCATTTTAGTCATTAATACGAAATTGAATGTGCATAATACATTATGATATAGAGTATCACATTCAAAATGTACAATTCCTTTATTACGATTTAATTAATTTTGTGTGCAGAATAAAATATTAAAGAATGTATAACAACATTCTTCATCAATCAACTTTGGCAGTTTAACTTGCAGTTGCAGTTGTATATACCTTACATTGAATAAAGCGTCCCTCTAGCTTTAACGTAAGCTGGTGGTGGTCCATGCAGAGGGCGGTTGTATTTCTGTTCCGCGCCAACCTAAATTACTTCAACAATCCATTATTTCAGTACCTCTATTAAGCAGAGAATGGAAACGATAATGTAGGAATGACCATTCACAGGCGTGACGTCGGCTTTTCTATAATAGATTTTACGAACCGTATCTGCCCGAAAAGTCAAATTCATTCGATACACTCGAGTCCGTCTGGCGTAAATGGGTTTCTCTTCACGGCAGTTTCAGAACTTGAATTTTACACCACAAGTATCTACTGTAAACTCACTCATTTTGTCTGCGTAATAAACGCCAGAAATGCAACAAATGTTATTTTTCACCGATCTATCTACTGCTAATGTTATAGATTCATGCTACGATAGTCCATCACCTAAAGATTTTAGGATTATCTCTATGACAAGGAACATAGAGGTGTAGTAGTTATTTGGTAATTCTTGTGGGAAGGGTACCTATTATTAGTTAATGTTGAGGTTTTACGAATAATATATGGCCAATTATTAAATCGCTGTTTAGAATCATGGAATAGTTTGAATTTGATTTTCTATATGAATTAATTACCCAATATATTGGAATGTTATCAAATTCACATAGATATTGAAGATAGCTGAAGTATAAAAAGCAGAATGACATTGTTATTAGGTACCTATATAACAACATCAATTTGAAAACTGGCCATTAAGTACTTAACTTATAATAATACTCTGTCACAAAACACCGATTCCCAAGTTTTCTATATTTTTTATAGATTTTAATACGCTAGTCCTAGTAGACGCATTTGGTCAGATTAGATCAGTTTAGATTGTTATGGTGTCAGGTACACTGCGTCCTTGAAGAACGATTATATCACCCTTTACAGTAAACTACAGTACTGTTATATAGTACTTCGGTGATTTTTAGGTCTTTAGGAAACTTATAGTTTTTAAAGACTCCAGTGGCAACATTTCTTCGATTGTTCTGTATATCCTAAACAGTCCGCTCCTGTGGAGCAGGGTAGCTTAGCAGTCGGTTAGTAGATGTATCGATGTTTTTTCCTTTTTACATTTTACTCATGTGGCCACTGAGTTTGCTGTGTCCTGGCATGAATCCGGTTATGATTCTCAGGTTATTTTGTTCATCGCAATCATGAATTCTTTCCCATATTACATCGATAGACTTATTTATCAACAAAACAAATTATGATGATGATAAAAAATAAACTACCGAAACGTGAAAACAAAGATTCATTTCATGCCTAGTTGTATATAGTAAAGAACCTTAGTACCAAGAATAACCACAATTCAGTGTAAGTATCGTATATTATATTATTATAGGTATCAAGAACTTTACTAGAACATTCTTTGTTCTGCTTTACCATCGTTCCATTTTGAATCTATATTTTCTGAATCTTAGTCCAAGCAATAGACAGAAATGCGTGCAGAAATTAATACCTGAAAAAAAAAATATGAGCGTATAGGAAATTGAATTTAAAGGTAAGTTTCTGGTAAATGCAACTCCATCTGAAATGACGAACATAACCTAAAAAATTGGCAAAGTTGCAAAAAGTGGTTTTTCTAAAATAATTGAAAAACTATAGCTCGGATCGAAAAAAGTTAAATGAGAAAGTTGTAGGTATCAAAAAGATCTATCGATTCGTCCCATAATAATAATCGATATCATTCATACTTTTCGAGTTATACTGAAAAAAATGTTAAAAATCTGGGTATCGAGAAGTCGTTAACTATTACGTTTCCATATGTATTGTTTCCTGTACATATAGCTCATGGCAAGCTAGGAGAGAACTTTTTTTCCTAATTTGAAATATTGATTATTTTTCAAAATATATCTATTTTTCGAAAAAAAGATGCTGTCAAATTGGTTAGATCTTCTCAGGAAATGGTCCTGGAGTAACGATTTGGGGCTTATTTTCTTCATGAAGAGTTGTGCTATAATTTTATTGAAGAAACGTAGCGATTTTTCCAATTTTTAGGGTAAAAAAATGACTTTGAAAAAATTTCATCTTTATTTATGTTTTTTTCAGATTAGTTTTACAATTTTAATTTTAGAAAAATGTCTTTGACGGAAATCGATTTCTAAAACTTTTTTAAGAATTGACAAAAAAAAAAATTTCACCTACGATCTTCTGGACCAGCGAAAATTTTTTTATTTCAAAGAAGTCTGTAAGACGCAATACACATTATACAGAAGTGTGTTTCATGGAGGTTAATGTTAAATACCTACATTTTCAATAAAAAAATACTGAGATATGTTTCATTGATCCATAGTATTAGAAATTGAGTAACAAAGCTAAGCGTGCGCGGCTGCCGGAGCGTGAGGCGAAGTGGGGGAAGCATTGCGCGCTCGCACTGAACACTGATTTCGTGCGTTCAAAGTGGCTTGCGCTTGCAAAATCTTCAATATTTCGGCTTCTGGATAACGTACTTAATATTGGGTAGCTCGACGAGATAAACAAGAATATCGAATTTATTTTTGCCTTAGACTCGGAAATATTTATTTTTTAGATTTCTAATTTGTTTTACTTTTTATGTCATTCAAATTATGATTTATTATCAAAACAGTATTTTCCATGTAATACCTCAACTTTTTAGCCCAGGGAATCATACTGACGTTATGCTTGCGGATCTCTTTAACAGTTATTTAATTATTTCAGTAAATACGTTTTTAAGATACAAAATTAAATAAGTACAACATGTTAAGATAAGTTTGAAATTTCATTTATTTACAAAATTGTTATGAAATATTTATACAATCCTTACAATCAAAGTAGCGGTATACAGCTTATACGCCTTATATTAATAAAATGTATTCAAATTTTTCTCTTCTTTATTGGAGAATTGCCTCCCAGTTCATTTTCTTCTTTTTCTTCTTTTTCTTCTACTTCGATGTTTTGGTTAAGAAGATTGTCGATAGCGTCAAGAGATTCTTCATTTATTTTGATGTTAGCAGGAGTTTCGAAGTTTTCACATTGTGCTGAGTCATAATGTGTGCAAATACTCGTACATTTAAGAAAAATTTTTTTTACAGTCACATACTTTCGTATTTCAACCAGTCGCACAGGTACATGATATTTTTTCCATTATTTCCTCCGGTATCATCAACGGTTCCTCAGTATAAACTGGCTTTGATACATTATCTGCAACTTTTCATCCCCAGTGAGTTATATCTTTATCGTTGCCCAACAATTTTTGCAATTGCATGTAGACTCTGAAGGCATGTTGTATGGCGGGTCCTTCAGTAGGAGGAAGATTTTCTAATTGAAATGAAGCTCGAGTTGTTGATCGTTTAAAAGATTCTAAGCGATGTTCATTAAGCTTCTTTCTTATTGTAATATAGCAAAGAAATTATTTGGCACATATTCCTAGCTATTTCTTCACGAAGAAAACTTCTTTATAGAAAACATCTAGTAATTAAAGGTAATCTGGATTAGAATTCAATATTTTTAATAATTTGTTCTTCCCTTATTTGTACATCGAAGAAACTGTATCATAGCCCGATACGGCGTGAAGAAATGCCACATATTCGAGGCCATATTCAAGACCGTTATATTTAATAGAATTTGTACTCACCAAAAAAAAACAATAACTTGTCACTTGTATTTCACGTACGTTTTCTATTACACTGTTGACTAATCGCTGAATTATTTAAACAAATAATTGAAAAATAAAAATAGAATATTATCAGGAACACACAATTCTCTTTGAACAGAACTTGTATTATTGTACACTATCGTTCACTTGTAGAATATGCTGCTGCTATGACGTATCACACGGAAAACACAGTTTTGAAAATAAATAATAGGTCTATTTTGCTTCTAAGGCGAAAATAAATACGATATTCGTGTTTGCTTTAAACGCACGAAATCAGTTTTCAGTGCTAGCGCGCAATGCTTCCCCCACTCCTCTTCACGCTCCGGCAGCCGCGCATGCTTTGCTTTGTTACTCAATTTCTAATACTATGGATCAATGAAACATATCCCAGTATTTTTTTATTGAAAATGTAGGTATATAACATCAACCTCCATGAAACACACTTCAGTATAATGTGTATTGCGTCTTATAGATTTTTTTTAAGTAAAAAAATTATCGCTGGTCCAGAAGATTGTAGGTGAAAAAATTTTTTTTTGCCAATTCGTACAAAAATTTCAGAAATCGATTTCCGTCAAAGACATTTTTCTAAAATCAAAATTGTAAAACTAATCTGAAAAAAACATGTTAAAAAAAGATGAAATGTTTTCAAAGTAATTTTTTCACCCTAAAAATTGGAAAAATCGCTACGTTTCTTCAATAGAATCATAGCTCAACTCTTCGTGAAGAAAATAAGCCCAAAATTGTTACTCTATGACTATTTGCTGAGAAGATTCAGCCAATTTATGAGAGCGTCTTTTTCTCGAAAAACCAATATTTTTTGAAAAATAATCAATATTTCAAATTAAGAAAAAAATTGCTCTCTTAGCTTGCCATGGGCTATATGTACAGGAAACAATACATATGGAAACGGAATAGTTAACGACTTCTCGATACCCCGATTTTTAACAGTTTTTTCGATATAACTCGAAAAGTATGAATGATATTGATAATTATTATAGGACGAATCGATAGATCTTTTTGATACCTACAACTTTTTCATTTAATTTTTTCCGATCCAAGCTATAGTTTTTCAATTATTTACTCATTTTAATTTCACCGCTTGGGATTTTCACCCTCAAACGAAAAGGTATATCATAGATTTTAGTGTCAAAAGAGATTACGGAGACTCTGTCATTGCCTATCTGTAGACGGCATTGGGTATCTACATTTCACTAGTTGAACAACAGTTACTGAAAGGAACGTTTGTTAGATAATAATTATTCAATTATGTTCGTAACCGACATAATTAAATTGTTATATATGCACCCTTACGAGTCTATCTGAAAAATGAAATCAATCTAAAAGATCAAAGGAAACTAATTGACTTCGAATACTTTTTTCTCTGGTGTTGAAACTGACCAAATCTGTACAATTAAGGGAAATCTGACGAGAATGATTCGGCTCGTAATAATCCATCTTTATCGCTGTGCATTTATGCTGTAACTTAACTAAGGGAGTTCCCAATTTAGTTATATTCTGCACACATATTTCCGGAAGTGTCTATGAAAAAGTTTTAAATCTCAATAAAACTGTCCGACTACAAAGATACAGCCAATAACATTTTTCAATATAACAAGCAATAAAAGAAAAATTCAGATAACACTATGAATGCTAACCCAAACTCCCTATATTACCTTAGTGTCACAAAGTGGATCGCCTTGTTACTGTTCACATGACATTTACTTACAATAGGACTTGCTGGATCGAAATCTTTATTGGACTGTATGTGATTTATCTACCAGCGCAATATCCTACGGCTAACGTA
The DNA here is from genome assembly GCA_958510875.1 of Endomychus coccineus. NCBI lineage: Eukaryota > Metazoa > Arthropoda > Insecta > Coleoptera > Endomychidae > Endomychus > Endomychus coccineus. Next base: position 218,054,403 of record OY294067.1, read on the forward strand.
TGACCTATTTTTGAATAGATGCGTGTTTTGTTTGCAACCTACAATAGCAGATGTACAGAACTAGACGATATTAATAATAGCATAATAGAAAGCGAACCCTCTATCCAGTTTGGTATTTTTCCATTCACCCTCATTCTAATACCCTTCCTGTGTACAATTGCACGTACGAATTGATCACAATAGAAAAGTATGAAATGTATGAATCTAATATATAACACAATATAGAGAAGTGTGACATAGCGACCCAACTTTCGCAGTCTTCTTAGAATTGTATTCTCTCTTCCTAAAAAAGTGATTCTGCTGATACAAAAACGTTCCGTCGGATACTTTTTGACATTCTCCACCAAATTGCGAAATTGATAAAATCTCACTGAAAATAAGGTTCATAATGTGTGAGCAGATTTTGCTTAACTGCGAATTTTGCCGTCAATTCAGTCAATTGTACGTTTGATTTGAACTAAAACATCGTTATTAATTCTCAAATACCTATTCAATTCCACATCTACAATGAGGTACTACGAATTTTTGAGAAAATATTTGCTTAGGCGACTAAAATAAAGACGTCAAGCCCTCTTCATAGAATTATCTTCATTGAGGCACAAGCCAGTATTTCATAATCCTCTTGAGTTTTTTCTAACATTAGCTCCATTGCTGATTGTTTCATGTTCAAAAAGATCTATCGAATCTTTTGGTGTGATTGCAATCTATTAAAATATGGTATTTCCAAATGTAAGAAAATGGGATTCTATAGAGGTCATAATGGCATCATTTTGAGTACATAATCGAAGGAACGGTGATTCATTCAGTGGTAACAGTCTGTGACCTGTAGGTTCTCTGGTCGAAGCTCAACGTTTATTAACCTTATTAATAGTTGTTTGTTAGGAGCTTCAGAGTGCTTGGATTTATAAAACAGGATTCTCTCCATTCAAGAGACACTAAGGCACTAAATATTCTTTCAGAATGCTTGTTAATACGCAGAATATTAGAAAATAACAACGTCATATGTTATCTTTCCTAGAATGTATGCATAAACGATTTAGAAAAAGTTCAATCAAGGTTTGTAAGCTTTTTATTTTTTAAACGCAATAGCCATTACTATGATTTATATAGATCAGTTAAAATACTACTTACTGGACTGCTTATTCTTGAAAGTCGTAGAGTTCAGCCATCAATTCTTTCGCTCCATAAATTAGTTAATGGTTTATTAATTGAGAAGAATTTTTTTGCTACTTCATTACCCCATACCAACTATGGGGACAATGGATTTGTGCCTCGAATGGTTAGAATTCATATCAATAATTTCCAGAAACTCGATGTTTTTTCTTATGTCGTATTCAAACGACTGTAATGTACCTTTTTCTAAGTAAATAAATACTTTTTTGAATGATAGAAAACGGGATCACACTTCAAACTTTGATCTATTTAAACTCTCTTCCTGATCAACCATCTCCGGAAGAAGAACATATACCCCATTAGGAAATGTTTGGTAAGCTCCCCGTGGCCTATCTACTTTTCCGATAGATGATATTTGGAGCACCTTGATCCTCAAAATATGGTTGATTCGTGAGTTCATATCTGGCTCATCCACTGAAGAGATCATGAGAGAGCGAAAATGCTGTCCGGAACTGATAGATGTATTGTCACTGTTCAATCTGGACTCCGTCTTTGGAATGGTTTCTCCGCGAAATTTGTTCCTATTCACTCTTTTGCAAAGTAACATCGTCGGAAGTATTGAACATCGGAACCTGTCAAGTTGATACATCACAGTTTAAAGAATAATGCTCGTGTTTAATTATGTTTCCTGATATTATGGGTATACAATTATACATGAAGTCGATGTGGAACTTCTTAGAATTCTAAGAATAGAATTGTTTTCTTTTATTTTGAAGGGTGCTCGTTTCTAATTAATTTTTCATATTATTTTTAAGAGGCATGATTTATTCTTATTTTGATTTTGAACTTTTCTGTATTTCGAATTTGAATTAGAATACAATGATTATGAGATAACAACAAATTCCAACTAGATTTTTCCTAATCTTGAATTCGAAATGCTGCAACATCTCATGGATATCCGAAATTTCTAGTTGATTGCTGATAACAATACATTATTCACGGAAATTTGTAAATATGTCATCTGAATTGTGAATAACAAAAATCAATCTGCCTGACCTTAGGTAACGATTCAATGCACTAGAAAACATAAATCAAAACGTATATAGTTATTACCCCAATAAGTGCGGAAAGAGACACTTTACCGCATATGACTGCCGTTAAGCAGTCAAGCGCGTGGAAATGCTTTACCCATAAATTAGGATCAACATTTATCTGTAATCTTTATTAAATTACATTTTCATTTTGAAAATTTCATTTTTTCAAGATAAATAAAAGTATGTAATAATGCGCAAATACATAATATGATATTAGATACACTTTTTACTTATTGTATACATTTATGTTAAAAGTACAATGTGATGCATTTTGTAAGTTGATTACGGGTCTAAATAAGTTGATGGCATTTGATCTTGATTAGCGGACGATTGCAGCAAAAGAGGGATTGGAATATCGTCGTCGTTTCTGGAATCCGGAACAATATTTAGAGAAGTGGATGTTTCTAAACTGCTGTTTGATGCAACATTATTTGAAACATTAAGATTGAGAATTTTGTTGGACATGTCTCTTTTCTGGTTAACGGATTCCTCTATGTACTTTTCGGCAACAGATGTGGATTTCCATCCCCTAAGCGCTTGATATTTGTAATTCCCTCACCAGAATTCGCTAGTAAAGTGAATGAAGAACGTCTTAAACTGTGACCTGTATATGGTTCTGAACTTTGGGGTCCTATCTAAGCTGCAATGTTGGAGGGCATTTTTCCTATAGTATTTACATAGCGTACTGGATGTCTCATTTTTGAAGTTCAAAATGATCCCGCGGTGATGTGTCTTATTTAGGCGTAACACCACATACTTTCTGTATATATTTAAATAAGTTTCTTTGAAACTTCTTTATATTACAAAGGACCTAGCGGAATAATTCTTAAAGTCCTGGATATTGATGATTATAAAGTCCCCTTTGTCGTTTACGTCGTCGAGAGTAAGTTTGGTTAATTCTTCACGCCTACATGCACCTGCAAGCCCGAGAATAGTCACCAACCTAATTGGAAGATATATCTAATCGTGTGCTTTTCTCATGAAGTTTGTGATATATTTTTGAGTGAATATTTTCGGCTTTTTTGGACGAAATCATAATTTTTGTCTCTTGACGTATTCAATAACTTCATCATATTTACCGATGTCTAAATCCGTCTTTACTTCAAGCACATTTTTCATCGTTAAATAACGAGATCATAACGTGTTTGGTTTTCAAATTTTGGTGATTTCTGAGAAATATGACAAGAGTACCTCTTCTTTCGGCGTTTTTACTTTCTTTGTTACACACCGCTTAATAAAATGTTTGTATTTTTTTTCATACTTGACTTTTCGCCGTTAAAAACTCCAGATTAGCGGCATGTGAGCAGCCACAATATATTTTGGAAGTTCTTCATCTGACAAAGACATTTTTTACCAATTTCAAGCGAGTCGAAAGCTACAAAATAGCACTACGTCTTGTATAACGTTTAGATGTCACTTTGACAATAACATCAACCGAAGCAACTTCCAAGTACAGGGATCTTGACAATAACTATTTTCAATTATTCCCTTTGCCAGGTAGCGGAAAATAACTGGAAGGAAACATTATTTTTGTGTCACACCCGACACATCTAACTGTGGTTGCTGCTATACATGGGCAAGAGGACCTGTATATATTGTAAAAATATTTTTAAAATAAATGTTAAAAAAACGAGGGGTTTATATTACTTCAATATTATTAACTATAAATATGACTTCCTTTTAAACAAAATTAATTTGCACGTTCTTACTTTATCAATAAAAGTTTTGTTTTTCTCCAAAATTCCAGAAAATGTGTTTCCCGCACTGAGTGAGAGAAAACTGGTGGTACGGGGAAGTTGGTCTTCTATAGTCAAAATGAGAAATGGGAAAACTGGGAATTGCGCACGCTTGTAGGACAGAATGATTTCGTATGAGGACATTACTTTTACTTCTGAGTACATCATATGCTATCTTATTCCAGCATTTCCTGCAACAAAGTCATCTAATCATACAACGCTCATACCAGAGCTATAGGTATTTTTAGAATCAAAAAGAACTATATTTATTTCCGGAAAGCAGTTCTAGGCAACTATGTAATTCATTGTCTAAATGAAAATTCGCGTAGGTATAGTGTTTCGTTGGAAATACTGCCTCTGCCTTTGCAATTTCAAGTAATTTCAAGGATAGTATCCAGAAGCTAGTCGATATTCATGAAATGAAATTGAAAATAGCAATTCGGACGTTCATGCCAAATCAATCCGTCATATTGAATTTGTCAGCCCATCTAAGTCATAAACAAATACCTAGATTACTTCAATAATTGAAAAACAGTGAAGGCACCCAACAGCTGTTTCATTATCTCCAGGTCTCCCCTATTTTAATTATCATCCTACAATTATTTATCCGTACCCGTCAAGCGTGGAATTGTGAGAATGAATAACCGAACTATATATGACTGCAAGGTATTTGTTAACAGTGAGACCCATTATTTGTCGTTATGTCTATTTGTATTGAACACTAATTGTGGATAAGCTGTTTCAATATTAGCGTACTTTACATCCAGATCAAACGTCTATTGCATTGAGCAAATAAGATGATGAGGTCGTTGAATCATCTCACTTACGAATCCCTTCGTTTCACGTGGCTAGTTGTTTGGTAAATGTCATAGCTAAAACAGCGGAAACGTGTACACATGAAATCTTACGATAAACTGTTGGAAATGATTTCAAATGATGAGTTTTACCCAGTGCTTTCTGAAAGGAAATGTTAATCTTTCATTGAACAAATCGTATATTCGGTTCTTGACATAATTTTAATTTATATTTACATTATTGTAAATGTTGAAAAAAGGCAGTCCTAAAGCGTGAAGACTACTCACTTTATCAAGAAAAATCTTCCATATGACTCGTAATAAGTTCCTTTGATGAATAATGAACTAAAATATTTCTACTCCGCCCTTGATCTAACCTAATTTAAGTCGAACTCATTGGCGAAAGCCGATTACCGTATGCAGATTTCCGTATTATAAAACATTGAATCATTCCAAGAAATTCTTCAAATATGTATCATCTGTATCATATCATAATTATTTGAGCTTTGGTTTGATATTTGCCTGGTATCACCATGACTATGCCGTACGCAACTTTTCGTTTTTATTTGGCATTCGATCTATCACAAGATTCCATACGAGGCAGATATGAAATATCCTGCGTACGCATTATGCTAGTTGAAAGGGAATACAATAGTTGCTTCAATAAAAGATCCAATGTATTTATAGTTTTGAAAATTCTTGGCTTCCGGATGGATTCCGAATAACAATAGCATGACTAGATGCCGACATTTTGCAAACCATTACAGGTGGCATCTTCAGGGCAGGCTTGAGACTTGAACTGAAACTGATTCTTCTGGTTTCTATTGCGATATTTTTTGCAAGATAAAACCTTCAAGCTACGAAGTTCAGTGTTTTTATTCCGATAGTAAACTCCGTTCTGACACCTAACCTGCCGTTGTGTGATCATGTGCGAAGTGGCTTTTTTTGAGGATGAGTTTCCAAATGGTGAGAAGGTAATATCCCGAGTCCCAGATTGTTTGGATGTGTTAGGATATCTATCGCTTCAAGAATTTTTCCCAGATAGAAGCTTGATGCTCGAGTTAGGAGACTCTTCGAAAAGGATCTGATGATTAGTGTCAAACTTGTGTTCCACAAGTGCAGATCTACTGGTGCCACAAAGTCTTGAACAGCGCTCATGTTCTTTCATACGAGTACCAACTGTACGACCTGTTTCACCAATGTAGACTTTACCGCGCAAAAACAGGGAAAGCTAACCTTCTAAATGAAAAAGAGGAAGGTGATCTTTGATAGGATTGTAAAACTGAGAAAGTTTTGGAAGTGTGGAAAAACGAGTAGAAATATTATGTTTCTCAACGATTTTGGAAATTCGATCTATTTTCAATATATAGAAGACAGGCAATAGATGAAGGAGATGGGGGTATTTGTGGCTCAGGTTGATTTGAAATTTTAAGTTTAAATATGTTTTTGGATGAATGTGAATTTATAAGATGGGATATTTTAAGAAAATTGGAAATTCAATTAATTCGGTTAATTGATTTTCATCTATCCTCCATGGATTTTGTGTACGATGCCGAGTCTAACGAGCAGCCCTCGACAGCTGCCATCGGTTTCCGGCTTTCACCGGTCATAGCTAATATCTTCAAGGAAACTTTTTAAGAAGATGCTATTGACTCATCTGTTCTCGATCCAAAATGTTGGTTTAGATATATCGATAAAACTCTAGTATCTGGCAACATAGCCGCGAAAATCTAGTTCCCTTCCTCAATGATTCAAATTCATTATATTCCAATAACCCTTCCACCATGGAAATTTAATCGAAAGGTTCACTTCTGTTCCTAGATGTATTAGGTAGTCGAAAGACTACTTTGAGACATTCTGTGTATCGTAAACCCACACACATCGATAGATACCTCACTGGTCTTTCTCACCACCACCCTGCACAATAGCAGTCTGTCATGAACTCCTTGGTCCACAGAGCTTTCAACTTATTACGACCCCAATCCTCAAAATCAGGATTAAAACACCTTCCATCTGTCTTTTTATGAAATAATTTATCGCATTCTAACATTCAAAAAGCCATAAGGTTATATGTATCACCTGAAATTTCAAATCAACTTGAACCCCTCCCCTCCAACTCCTCTATCCACCACCTATGTTTCATATATTGAAAATATAACAGATCGTATTTCAAAATCCTTAAGAAGCATAATGTTTCTACTCCTCTTTCACACTCCTCCTGTTAATTTGGGTGGTGTTTATAGCAGCGGTCAATGTCTTCACACCGCAACAACAGGGAATGCTATGAGCACCAGTAGATTTGCCCTTGCGGAACACAAGTTTGTCATTTATCATCAAATTCTTTTCGAAAATACGAAAATCCTAGCACGAGTCCCAAACTCAGCATCAAATCAGCGAAAAATTATTAAACCGATAGAAATCCCAAAACATTTCAATAATCTAAGCTGGGACTCAGGATATCACCTTCTCAACTTTTGAAAACCTATCCTCGAGAATTCCATTCCGCACATGATCACACAACCAGTCAACTGTGCAGCGTGAAGAGTTTTTCCGACATTAAATACCTCTACTGAAACCAGAAGAATCAGTTTCAGTTCAAGCATCAAGCCTGCCCTAAAGATGCCACCTGTAATGGTTGGCGAAACGTCGGCGTCAAGTCCTGCTATTATGATGCGGAATCCATCCGGAAGCCAAGAATTTTCAAGATTAGCTATTCGCGGAAGTCTACTACTCAAGGTTCATAGTTTTGATGAGATATTTAGCTATGTTGTGTTATTATATTGTGCTGGGGATATTTGTTTACTGCGACCTGCAAATTTTTTTGTATCCTCTTCTTTTGCTGCGCTCTTCAGGATATCTCAGTGGCTCTAGCGGTTCTTCCAAGTCTGAGGTTTTAAGAAAGTTCAGTATGTTGGATGTCTCCGCTCTTCTATTTGGTATGACACAAGGTATCGTGCCTTTGGTTTTATGTTGTAATATAGGAGCTCCGTATAAATATAATGCTGACTCATCCACACTTTGGACCTGATAGTTTCTTCACCGAACGAGTAGACATGTTCAACATAAATTTTACTAAAAGAATAGCTCTCTACTGTATAAAAAATCGATGATGAAAGCTGTTATTTTTTGATAATTTATCATATACATAGAATGAAACCCTATTACTAGGTTTTAATATCAATTATATCGTAGAATGATACACCACCGAGCCATATGTGAACCTGGATTCAAAAGTGGCTTCGAACATTCAAGTTATGGTGTTTTGGTCATGTCTGGGATTCTGTGATATCCTGAACCAGCAAAGGGTGGTCATGTGGAGGGTCCAGGTTCTGGGGATTCGTGATTTGTGCTGATTTAGTAGGGTAGGATTGCACCATCGTAGTGTCTGGTGGTTCATTATGCGACACTTGTACATGTAATTAATAACACTCTAGATAGAAGTCGTGTAAACTGACTTTAGGCTAAGTCTTACTGACTTAGACTCAAGGCCAACTAACTAAATAACTAATCGTATTCTATTCTAATCTATAAATACTCATATTTGTTAGAGTGATTCAGTACGTCATACCTTGCTGACACTTAATTCTATGTCATTCAATCAGGTCGAGGCGACATTGACATGGTCTATCATAATGGTGTAACCTTGGGGTTAATCTCCAACCCTTTCTCACTGCACCATTCATAACCTCATAACGAATCACGAGGCATCCTAGGTTGGCTACTTCCATCAGTTCACAATCAATCACTAAGTTCCAGATGGTGAGTGAGCGTACTCGGCCTTGTATCCGTTTTCCACAGAGCCATTAATCATGATGTTACCTCTGGAGCCTTGTAGGTTCTTGTATTTCGGCACATCCGGAATCCAGGAGCTTACTAGACTAGTAACTCCTTTATCTTCAATAGCTTCACAGATAATTTCAGTGGTAGTATTGTAGAAAGGCTCCTTCCACCGCATATTTTCCATCCTGTTTCTGATTTCCGATGAGGGACAGTAAGGAAGATTCCGTCAATTTTTCTCCCTTTCAGAAGTCTGTTTCCAGCCACAGTGAATTCGTGTTCAGTACTTAGTCTGTGATAAACCGACCAATTACTTCTTTCTAGGATCATCAACATAAAATGCGTTAGACAAGTAGGTTTTAAATTCGTGTGCTTGGTGTAACTTGCTTCTCTAGTTTCGGGGATGGAAACCACTTTAGACGAGCGTCATACTCATCAAGTGTAGGCATATACTAGTCTAGCCATAATAAATGTCACGAAGGGGCCGACGATTTCCTCCAGTTTCCTAGATAGCGAGACCGGAAGAATGTCGTTCACTCTAGATGATTTGTTCGAGCAGAACGATTCAATGGCCCACCTGAAGTTCAATAGCCAGCCGTAACTATGGGTCAATACTGGGGCAAGTACCCAGTTCAACAAGAGGGTAAGTCGCTCTTCATCGATTTAAACCTAGTGTTTGTTGAAGCATTGTCTATAAAGCTCCACGTGCTCATTGAATCCAGTGGAGCTGGTTCCCCCCAGTCGAATGTAGAGTATTCTCCAGACGAATGTTCTGTGACTTCAAGTCAAGATCCTGGGTCGCGAGCTAGTACTTTGTTGAGGCCAGCTTTCTTTTCAAGCTGATCTCACTTGCCCTCGGTAAGTCTGCTCATAGCATTTCCAGCTAGTTCTCCTAGGATTCCTGATTCAGCTCTCCTGTTTCTCCAGTGCACCTGAAATACACAAGTATTTTTGGAAATGGTTAGAGAGAGGGGGTTCTTTTGAGACAATTCAGCCCCTTATGTGTCTCAAGAGATTTTGGGAGCATATTTTGAGATCAATGACCTGTCTTCCGACAACATTAGCACACGTTAGGGTAGGATCATGCCCCGGTGATTTGTATCGATGCTGTCTCACGTCAGGTAATGAGAGTAGGCATTATCTCCAATAATCAGAGGCGGGTGATTTCCCGTCAGTAGCCAAATCGCGCATTTCCCTTGTTGGAATTTCTTGGTAGGTATGCGGATGACATGACCTCGCATTGCTTCCTACCTTCAGGATGAAGAATAACTGTCGTCACTGCTAGATCCACAAGTAAAAATTGTCTACACCAATTGATGCAATGCAAGTGTTGACCCGACCCTCATTTGAATCCAGTATGACCTTGCATCTGCCTCCCAACTCCCTCTCAGGGCCAATTCTCTTCTCCCAAACTCTGATATACCGAGGAAGAGGGTTCTGTCTCCCTCGTCGTCTACAACGGTGAGTTTGTCAGGGGAGGTGGTACATCTGCAACTTCATCAGGACGATCGATGTGATTCCTTCGTCTCACTCGGTATCCATACGGTCGCCCCAAAGATTTTCAGCAGGAGTTCAACCCCTCTCATCTTCATTCCAGAGTCTCCATACAGTTGTGTGATCTTCACTCTCTTACAAATCAGTTTTCATCCACGAGGACCTCCATTACACCTCCTCCTCTGAAGGAGTTGTCGTCGAACCTGAGCAGCAATTGATCGGAAGGAATTTCAGAGAACTCCTCTCTCGCTCCTGAGCAGGTCGAAGAGATAGAGTGTTATGTGCTTCTCAGGGTACCCATTTGCGAGAATCATCATCTTCAAATAATTCGCTCTGCCTTAGCCCCTAGGTGGAACTGTCAACCCCTCTGTTTGTTTTACAGGAGGGTTCTGGCAATCCAGTGGGGTGTCCTGTAGTCTTTACGATTTGTTTTTGCGCTATGTGTGTTCCTTCCCTCCGGTGAACAATCATCAGTCTCATCAGAACCATTTTCCTTGGATGTTTCATACGCTGGAAAAATTAAGGAACGCTCCTGGAGAGCCCCACGTATATAAGCCGACTTGATATGCTAGGAAGTGTATCCACAGAGGGCACAAAGTTATGATGTCATTCCTGAAACCTGCATTATTCCATTAGAATATGTACTTAACATGTTCCTTTTAAAGTTCCAAGAATAATGAATCATGTGCTTACGGACTATTTCCAAGTTAAATATTTTCATTTATCATCAAATCAAAAATATTTCCCATTTATCCAGAAATTACATCTTAGGGACAATTACATTTTACCACCATCACCATCACCAATAATTGGAACATACGAGTATCAAATGATAAACAAATTTTACCAAATCACAAAAATAGCAAAACAACTTCCAGGTAAGTTTAGAATCAAGGATTATTACAAGGATTATTTAACTACTCCTGCCAGGTGGAAGTTATGCTCTTGGTAGGTCAGAGCACCGATGCTCTATAGTTTCTTCCTTCACTTTATGATGTGGTGATCATAACAGAACATAAAGATACCAAAATAGCAGACTTCCAACATAACAGGAGACCAAGCCTTATGCGCATAAGCCCTTGAGGGCCACCGAGTCCGCTGAGCTCGATACATGAACATGAACACTTTGGGTTGGGGAGTCATCTATCCATCCACGGAAACCATCTTGGTGGATTGAGGACTGCTTCTTGGTTCCGAGAAGTTGCTACCTTTATTTGGATATATTCAAGGCAGGGCTTACCCAAATCGCCACATTCATCGTCTCCACACGCTTGGATAGCAGCTTAGCGGCTAAGCCACCATACTATCATAATACAGAACACGGCCCATAAGGTCCTCAAACTCAGACAAGCCACCCTTCCGGCACTAGGCACGAAACACCCGGCACACGTCATGCAGCTCCTAAGGAAGGAACTTTTGTAAGCTCTCGAATTAAATATATGAATGGAAGGAACTGGTTATTTTTCATGTCAGTCGTATTTAGAACGTATTTATTTAGACAAACTGTAATTAGTGGGAGTCTTCTTAAGCACTTATGCATTTTGATTCATACAAATGAGGTACATGAGTATGATTCACGGTTCCGTATTTTGGCTTGAAATTAATCAATTCCAGAATTTATGCGTTAACTGTATATAAATTCATTCCAATGAAGTAGCAAATGTTAACACCTAAATCAAAAATTTCAAACAATTTAATGATATAAACATTATTTCACGGTTAGACCAGTGTGTAAGGAATAAAGTTTGTTATTTAGTTAGAAGTAATATGATTCAACTTATCCGCAGGTACGGTAATAGATTCAACAGATGATAGTAATGGTAAATTGTAGAATGATTGGAATTTATTAATAACATCAAATCAAACATTTTAGTGATTTAGATTTGAAATTCGTTGAAGTGTATGGTGCATTATTGATTACACCAGACCAATTAGTCTATAACTATAAAAATTTGCAAATGTTGGAATTTTAGAAAAAAAAACGCATTATGAGAATATTCTTTCCGTAATTGAATACAATATTGTATAAACTGTCGTTTGTTTTGTCTTTGATTTACAGCTCCAGTACCATTCCTAGAAAAACTTTGAACGATATTGTATTCAACAGTTCTTGTCATAAAGTGTCTACACGCTCCTACCGAATAAGCTGTTTATTACTGGCAGTGACTTCTTACAAGAAAGGACATCAACAGAAGGAATTATATGTTCGAATTGTCAGTAACCAAAGATTTGAGAGACATGTCGTAAAAGTATCCGCAGACGGCACAAATTTATGATGTCATTCATGGCACTTTCATTATTCCATTAGAATATGTACTTAACATTTTCCTCTTAGAGTTTCAAGAATAATGAATCTTGTGTTCGATGGAATATTTTAACGTTAAATATTTTCGTTCATCATCAAATCATAAATATTTTTCATAACACCATTTATTTAAATAACTTTGATTCTAAGAATAACATCTTAGGAAATATTACATTTAGCCACAACTACTTCACCAACATTTGGAACATACGAATAATAAATATTACAAAAAAATATTACCAATTCACAAAGATAGCAAAATAGGAGATAATAAAGACTAACAAATAATAAATTCATTATGAAACACAAATATACACTTGGATAAGATACTGACATCTTCGACCAACGACTGCACTTTTGTGAATAGTTTAGAATAGTTTTTCGCTTTCGGATACTTCTGCGGGTCAAATATACAGGGTGTCCTCGAACTGCGTGGCCAAAATGAAAAAAAGTTGATGAGCCTTTTTACTTTTGCCTCAAGTGTCTTGTTTACCCGGTAGAGGGCTTCAAAATTGCAAAAATAATTTTGTTTTTTCGGTATAACTTGAAAACGTGATGAAGAACTTTTACAATATTTAGCAGGTGAGTTACTGTCAAGAATGGCCATTTTTGAGAGTGGAGCACAGAGCCTTAGAGACCAAAGAAATGGCTCAAACTTGAGGATGTAACGGGAAAAGTGTCCAGAACTGTTTTGTGGTCAATGTAATTCACTAGATATTTTTTATGTAGATAGCTTATCTAATTCGAAAAGTTTTCTTACTCTTAGAAAATTTCGATAAAATCAACGGATTAGCTTGAAAAAAATAATTTTCGAATCTCTGCAATTTTGGCTTACTAATTTTACTTGATTAAAATACCTTAGTTGCCTTTGCTTTTCTAATGTCATTTTGGCATTCGAAGAATTTATTCTCAAAACTGTCTGTCAGTTTTTACTTTGCTTTCCGTAAAAATTTTATAAAATTATGGTTCAAAATTTCACTAACACTGAAATGGTTGATATGTTATTGATTTATGGACTTTGTCGTTGCAATGGCCGGAGAAGGGAAAGATATCCGCATCGCAGAATTCCAAATCGGCAAACCTTCGCGAAACTGGCAAATTTGAAGCAAATCGCAGAGAAACTGGACGCAGACGGACAAGAAGGACGTTAGGGCTCGAAGAAGCGATACTGGAAGCGGTTGAAACTGAACCTGGGATAAGCACACTACGTTTGGGACTTCGTATTGGAGCCTCAAAATCATTAGTTCATAATGTACTGAAAGAAGAACTGTTGTATCCCTATCATATTAAAACAGTTCAAGACTTATTGCCCATGGATCCAGGTCATCGGCTAGATTTCTGTCGGCTTATTGTCCAAAGACAAAACGCAAACCCCAATTTTTGTAGAAGAATTCTGTTCACGGACGAAGATACTTTCACGAGATGTGGTCTTTTTAACCTCCATAATGAACATTTCTATGCTGATGAAAATCCTCATGAAACGGAAGTTACATATTTTCAGAATCAAACTAAAATCAATGTTTGGGTTGGAATTGTGGATAACTTTATTATTGGCCCTACCGTTATACCCGATCGATTGAACGAGGAGAACTACTTGAACTTTTCGGAACAAAGGCTACTTGAACTGTTGGAAGACTTGCCCTTACACATTCGTCGTGGCCTGGTTTATCCATGATGGTGCACCTCCTCATTTCACATTAGCTGTGAGGCGACATTTATATGCGGAATATTCAGATCGCTGGATAGGTAGAGGACACGATGCACCAGTGAACTGGCCGGCCCGCTCCCCTGATTTGACGCCCTGCGACTTCTTTCTATGGGGCGCTTTGAAGTCGAAAGTTTATGCAGCTACAGTAAACACACGAGAGGAATTGTTGCAACGAATTAATCATGAAGCGGATTTATTGAAGAATGATCCTGAAGTACTAGCCAGATATCAATCCAATTTCTTGAAACGAATTAATTTGTGTATTCAGGAAAATGAGCAACATTTCGAACAATTGATGCCTTAGCGATTTCCCAAAAAGTTTTGTTGTTTCTTTTAATTTAGCATTTGTTTTTCCTAAATAATCACATCGTTTCCCCATTTCTATTGTTTTTATTATTCGTGTTTTACCGAGATATTAACCATTTCAGTGAAATTTTGAGCCATAATTTTATAAAATTTTTACGGAAAGCAAAGTAAAAACTGACTGTTTTGAGAATAAATTCTCCAAATGCCAAAATGACATTTAATCAAGTAAAATTAGTAAGCCAAAATTGCAGAGACTCGAAAATTATATTTTTCAAGCTAATCCGTTGATTTTATCAAAATTTTCTAGGAGTAAGAAAAGTTTTCAAATTAGATAAGCTATCTACATGAAAAATATAGAGTGAATTACATCGACCACAAAAAAGTTCTGGACACTTTTCCCGTTACATCCTCAAGTTTGAGCCATTTCTATGGTCTCTAAGGCTCTATGCTCCGCTCTCAAAAATTATTATTGACAGTAACTCACCTGCCAAATATTGTAAAAGTCCTTCATCACGTTCTCAAGTTATACCGAAAATACAAAATTATTTTTGCAACTTTGAAGCCCTCTACCGGCTAAACAAGACGTTTGAGGCGAAAGTAAAAAGGCTCTTCAAATTGTTTTCGAATCAAAGAATCTTCGATTTTATTTTAGCCACGCAGTTCGAGGACACCCTGTATATATGTACGAATAGAAAATATACTTAGGTACATATTGGATTTTAAAATTCTATTCTTTATACTGACACCTGCTGTCCGCCTATAATATAACCATGTTTCAAGAAGCGCAGAATAAGACTTCTCACCATGTTTCATACTGGCACCTGTAGCCAGCCGCTGATTCGCATTGTGACTTTCAATAAAGTTATTTATTGAAAGCAATATTGATGATGAAGTAATATTCACTTTCTTGCATAGTCGTATCATTCAAGGGATACTAATGATATCATGATAATTTGAAGCCGAGATATAATCATTAGATAAATGTGAAGTTCATGATACAGCAACTTTATTGCGCTTTTGATCACCACCAGATTTTAGCTATATATGATACATATTCAGAACATGATATAAATGATCATTATTCGCAAAATCATAACTACAAAAACGGTCAGTAGTAATTGGAATAAAGTGTCAACGTCGCAAAATTAGTCTAGGCTACTCGAATATTAATTGTGTTTGGGTGTTTCAGCTCCTATGGCGCATTATTCGCAGAAATGGTTTCCGTACTATCCACTTTCTGCAACTGTAACCAGTGAGGAAACCTAATAAGGTTCGCACCTGGTTCCTAGTTCTACAGTTCTGTTTAGCAACTGTTCTTCAATGAATGTTATTTCCTGGTGACTTTGTAACTTCTTCAACTATAGCTATATTCTGAGTTATCTTTGTCCACCATACCCAAGAAGCGATAGTAGTCCAGGGTTCCACCAGAATCTTGCTTGTTCAATGCGACATTTCAGGGCTTACTTCCCATGTCTTTTCGTATGCGCGTCTGGCTAGCATTAACATTGTCACGTCCATGTTCGTAACTGCTACCAGCTGTTGGTTCCAGGCAAGTTTAGAATCAAGGATTACTCCTAGAGATTCAACTTATTCTCCCGCCAGATGAAGATTATGCTCTTGATGGGTCAGAAGACCTATGCTCTGTAGTTTCTTCATTCACTTCATGATGTGGTCGACATAACAGATCACAATCGAATATGTCCAAACATCACATTACATCAATATCCAGAAATTCTGAAATGTATACACAGTATGAGAAAGATAACTTGGACACCTGAAAAGAAAATTGTTTCTTGCGAAAACCCTCGAAGTGGGCCCAGTTTGTAGCGTCAAAGAAGGTGGTTGAAAGAAAACATACAAACATGTGTATTAAACTTCGAGTTGCCATTTTGAGTAGATGATGAGTGAGATTCTTCAGTTCGATATTCACCGAAAAGTTATAATAGAATCCACTTTATGGCCACATATGTGGTTAGTTTTCAACTTATCAATGACAGAATGTTTGTTATAATGGTTCAGGACATACATGCACTGAGTAAATGTGAAAATGTATGAAATATGTGTACAGTAGATATTGGTCACTAAATTATTTCAGTTAAACAACAAAATTACTGATTATTTATGATCGATAAAAATCTTTCCAGCTTAATTTCGGAATTTTCAGTGACGTTTCGAAAGTGTACTTTTGCTGTCTTTTCCTAGCCTATTATTGTAGTAAAACATTCTAGATTCAGCAAAGACTGTGACCAATAAAGATTTAACAATAATCGTTAACGATTATTGTAGCTATTGAATTTATTCTATCTACGAAGTCCTATAAGTCAACCAACAATCAATAAATTATTACAAACATGAATGCAAATTCAATAAAACAAGTTCTAGTTATTCTAGGCACTATAAAAATCAACCTGTGTAAATGATATGTATATGATTATGCCTTGATTATAATTAATTAGTTCCAATAGATAATTGGATATTCACATATCATATACAATAAGAAAATTGCATTTGAAGATTCAAACAAATCAACTATAAGTTTCATTTGAATGGAATCACTGATCAATTGTTAACGATTAAAACTGTTTTCTTTTATGGTCAAGGGCGTTATTTCACCCTTGTTGATGCAACTTAGCCAGGATTGATTTTGATCTAGACTGTTGTTCACGTCGTTAGTTTCAGGTATTCTTCACATACCGAATAATGTAAATAGGGGTTACATATTTTCTCGATTTCTCAGCATTATCAAGATCAATAATGATGGACGAGCGATTAGTTGATATCTTATTCCTCATGATATAGGTAATAATACTTAGCCATCCTAAGAGCAGTATCGCGGTATTTGATAATATATCAATGAATATAATATTTCACTCATACCTAACACGTCCCTGGTCACGATTTTTTCGATATACATGTGTCCTGGCTCAATGTAAACATTCTCTAGTGTATTTTGTATTCTGAAGGCACCAAGCCTTGCCTCTCCTTGGATTACCAATTGGAGGGGATGTAATCCCAGTAGTGTCTCCATTGCTGCAGTGGGAGTAGATTTCATGATCCTAAGACATGCAAAGTCTCTGGACCTTGATTAGTCTTGTCGTGGTCCCTATTTGTTGTGTTTCAGTTTACCATACCAAAACGACGTATGTTATTGCGTGCTTCACCACCATGTTGTACTTTTTCCCGAAGGAGCGTCCGGTCACAAATATTGAGGTTCTTGACTGCTATCAGCTATCGGTTCCAGGTGAGTTTAGAATTAAGGATTTCTTCAAGTGATTTAACTTCTTCTGCTAGACGGAGGTTATGCTCTTGGTGGGTCAAAGGACATATTCTCTATAGTTCCTCCCTTTACTTCATGATGTGGTCGTCATAACGGAACACAATTGAATATGCCAAAACATCACATCAATATTCAGAAATTCTAAAATGTATACATAGTATGGGAAATGTATTTGGAACACCTGAAAAAATATTTATTTCTTGCGAAACCGCTCGAAGTGGGCCGAGTTTACAGCGTCAAAGAAGGTGGTTGAAAGAAAACACACAAGCATACGTATCAAACTTCGAATTGCCATTTTGAGTAGATGGTGAGTGGAATTCTCGAGTTGGATATTTATCGAAAAGGTTCGACGAAAAGAAAATTCCTACGGGAAGGTTAAGTAGGTTATAAGAATCCAGTTTATGGCCATATATTACGAAGTTAGTTTTCAACTTATCAATGACAGAATGTTTGTTCTAATTGTTCAGGACATTCATGCATTGAGTAAAGATAAAAATATATGAAATGTGTATATAGTAGATATGGTCACTAAATTATTCCAGCTAAACAACAAAATCTTGAATTATGAATTATGATGGTTTATTAGTGATTATTTATGATCGATAAAAATTTTCAGTCAAGTTTCGAAAGTATACTTCTGCTGTCTTTTCCTAGCATATTATTGTAGTAAAACATTCTAGATTCAACACAGACTGTGACTAATCAAGATTTCACAATAATTGTTAACGACTAATGTAGCTATTGAATTTATTATATCTACGAAGTCCTATAAGCCATTCAACAACCAATAAATTATTAGAAACATGAATGCAAATTCAATAAAACAAGTTCTAGTTATTTTAAGCAAGATAAAAATCAACCTGTGTGAATGATATGTTTATGATTATTCTTTGATTATGATTAATTATTTCGAATAGATAATTGGATATTCACACATCACGTACAATAAGAAAATTGCATTTGAAGATTTAGACAACTACAAGTTTTATTTAAATGATCAATTGTTAACGATTAGAACTGATGATTAGAATGTAAATACGGTTCCCATATTTTCTCGATTTCTCAGCATTATCAAGATCAATAATGATAGACGAGCGATTAATTATTATCTTATTCCTCATGATATAGGTAATATCTGAAATGAGCTGTTGATACTTATTCATCCTAAAAGCAGTTTCCAAACTTTCGGACTTGAAAATTTTTCTCATTTTTCACAGTTTTTTTTTCCAAAATGATCTCAAATCGGCCCATATAAACCAAAGTGGTTGGATTCTGATTTATAGGTGAAGGCTATCAATATCTTTTGTTAAAATTTTGTTTTGAGTCAAAAGGTGAATTTTGGCCCACAATCGCAAAATTACGTTTTTCACGAAAAGAGCGATTGCAGCGCCCCCTTTTGCAAATGAAATATGAAAACTCATATTAAAGCCCACACAAAATACTATCAACGCATGTTAAGCATTAGTTGATACGACAAACAGGCATCTTATATTTGACAATTGAACAAATGTTTGATATTGCTCAAAATCGAACTTTTTGGGCCGTATGTTAGGCCCCTTACATTCTGTCAACTTCTAATTGGCGTCATTTGACCCTCTTCGATATCTTACAGCTTTTTATGTCATAAAATGTTCGAGTAGAACTCAGAGTTCTTCTAAAAATTGAAAAAATTCGGACCCAAAAAATGTACAATAACTCGAGTAGCATAGGGCCCAGACATTTTTAAACTCATAGATTGACCAAAATTAAGGAACGTAGAAATGTTAACCCAAAACGTGAAATGAAATTACAGAGGGTCTCGACTATAGAACTGTTTTCTTTCATGGTCATGTACGTTATCTCACCATTATTGATGCAACTTAGCCAGGACTGATTTTGATCTAGACTGTTGTTCACGTCGTTAGTTTCAGGTATTCTTTATATTCCCGTGAATAATGTAAATACGGGTTCCATATTTTCTCGATCAAGATCAATAATAATAGACGAGCGTTCAATTAAAATCTCATTCCTCAAGATACAGGAAATATCTCCAATGAGCTGTTGATACTTATTTATCCTAAAAGCAGTTTCACGGTATTTTATAATACATATATCAATAAATACAATATTTCACATAATAGATCATAACAAATGTAAATACATGTAGCACAGTTTCTGTCTTGGATGTTTATTGATTACCCATTTTAGCATTTTACATAATCATATTTTCAGTTGGCTTCTTTATAACGTTTTTTTCTGAATTAAAAATCATTAAATACATTGGTAATCCCTTCGCATTAACCCGGTCGCGTGTTCAAAGTTTAAACGATCCAAAAACATTCCGTAATCCGTAAAGTTTTCACATTATCGGTTGATAGCAGTAAGTCTGGCCGGCATGCCAGGTAATAATTAGCCAATGGCGTGCAGCCAACGTAGCACGGTCGATGTGAACTTATATATTATTAGTACGTTAGTGAGGGGAGTACGTTGAATCCTGAAAATTACGATGGACTTTAATTTCCATTCATACAGAAATTATTGAACCAGGGATGTAATTGACTATATTGTTATATTTTGGAATACGCACATGTTCACTTACGTACTTATTTAATACTAAGTAAGAAATAGCATATTGTGCAAATGTGACAAGATGATGTTACACGAGTATGAAATAGTAGCCAGTTTTTGCATGAGTTATACACTATACTTTTCTAACAACCCGCTTTGTACAGCTTATAAGTAAGTATCTACTTGATAAATTGAATCAACTTTAAATTACATAATGGTAAAATAATTCCATGAATTTATTTGTAGATTTGTCATTGTCAGAGCTGTCTATAATTGAGTAACTGAACGAAATATTTCATTTTGCACACATTTCAGTGCTGTATGCAATATTTTGAACTAGTGGAAAATACTTAATTTTCTGCGCTAGTTCACAATACGAAATGATACGTTTCTCAGGGAGGTCTTCAAAAAAACTATTGCTTCATTCTCCAACTATCAGTAAATATCGAAATGGCCTTATTCTCTGAATCATTGAAAAAAAGGTCGTCGCTAATAACCTGGCCAATTCACCAATGAGTAATCCGAATGATTTTGATTGTTATTCGTACATACCTAGTTTATTTCAGAATCGGTATATTAATGGAACAGGATGATTTGAATATTACACTTATGCTATCAATTGACAAGTAATATTAGGTAGGAATAATTTATACTAATCAATGCTAAAGTATACATAATATAGGGTGGGTCGAAAAACAATAATGCTTTTTTTCGAAACGCTATACCGCGGAAAACTTACCTCTGGAGTAGGTTAGTAAAATGCGATTTGAAAAAAAAAATTAATGCGCATTGTACTTAAAATTTCTATTTTTTTACAGTACTCAGCCAATAAGATTTTAAACTGCTATATTGAAAACCCTTCATTAAAAGGATTGGAAAACACAAAAAAAATTGAAACCGTAAAAATCTTTCAATTTAAGGTAGCGCAAAAGACTCAAACTCACTATTTTTGGGTGGGTAAGTTGAAACTGCACTTGCTGGCAAACTGTGGCATCGGAGCTCTAGATGCTAGGGTGGATCTTATGAAACCATCTTTTATTTGTCAGCATCAGCAGTTGCAATGATTAGCTCAAACTTCATCATCAGATACTCTTCGTAACAATGGTGGTGGTGTAAGTGCAGTGGTGTTCTGATCAAATATTTCAGCCTAGTCGGTTGCCTGAAAGTTGGTTTTTGGTAGTCGAAAATACCTTATTGATTCTGTTTTGGAAACAAACATTCTTGCTTTTATAATTCTTCTGAAGCCTAACTCTCTGATGTGCTTCCTTCCATCCACTATCATCCTAAGGAGCAAGTTTTCTGGATTGGCAAAATATGCATTCCTTTCGTTTACAGGATTAACCACTCGAACCAAATTCTCGAGTAGAAATCTTGTGGATTTGATATCTTCAAAAACGTGTCCAGAACCATCTGTGAAATACTTGCTTTACTTTATTTTGAACCATACAGGCATGTATGATTTGAGAATAAAAGATACTAACATTTTATGTTCATCTGAAGGGGTTACCACACCTACGTACAGTCTCAAAACTCTGTTAGCTGTTGTCAACCATCGTGAGTAAAAAAAGGGCCTGGTTCACGAACCAATAAGTCCACAGGGCAGTTGCCTGACTTTATAGCAGAACTTATGTCTAGCAGGTACTGTTGATCTTTGCTTAAAATGTTGCGATATATGTCTGGTACTTCAAAATCAACACGAAAGTGAACCATTGGAAGCTGTTCACACTCACTAAGCTGGATTTCAATTGAGCCGCTAAAAGACTTTTTTGTTCCAGTCGTTTCACCGTCTAAAGTTTGGAACAAATACCGGAACGGTAACTCGTTGGAGTGCAAAAGGGAAACTTTCCACTGTAGCAGTCTTTTAACTTGTTCTTCAATATAGCGTATAACACCAGTTATATCCGACTACGTCAAGTTCGTCCAAGAAAAAACCACCGTTAGTCTAATGAGAGATAATGCTATCAAAACCAACATGGCCAACATAAACTGATCCAGGTTTTTGTATTACAGAATAATGCGCTTATAAAATGCAATAATTGCACGATTCTTAAGTCCTTTGGGCCACCGCAGATTGTAAGATTTTGTATGTTTCAAATTTTTTGAAACCTTCAATCAAAGAATTTTCACTATAGCAGTTTAAAATATTATTGGCTAGTGCAAAAAAAATTTGTAAAATGATTTGATTTTCGAAAAAAATAGAAATTTTATATATAATGCGCTAGCTGGGGGTTCAATAAAAGAAAATTTGTAATTAGCGTTTTCCTCACCTACCCCAGAGGCAAGTTTACCACGGTATAGCGTTTGGAAAAAATCATTTCTTTCGACCCACCCTAGTACATAATTAAGATTCTGAACTGCAGAAAATAATTTGCATTGTTCTCACATTTTCATTTTAATTGTGCTTTCAATTATTCACACTGCTTTAATAAATGTAGAAACATGAATGCTCTGCATCTTCTTACAAACAGGTAACTACTTTTATTCATTCTGTTTACTTTGAAAATGTGAGACTCATGTATTATTCAGTTCAAGCTTTATAGAAAATGAGTTATCAGACATCTGTACTTAGCAAACATTGCTTCTGAATATACCTAATCAAAGTTTCACTGATGCACTAATTAAAGAGATAATTCACGTTTATGTCAATCTGTACAAGATTTCACTTGGAAAATATATGAGATTTATTTCATGGTGTAAATTTATGATTTTGATGTTTTCACATCAGCTTAATAATACTACTACATTACATCATATATTTGGTTTCATTCTTTCATCAATCATCATAATACTACGATTTTCGCGTTTGTAATAACTAAAAGGTGCTGACACAAGTGTTATTGTAACGTCGAATCTTCATGCATGTAATATTATCAACGTTAAATGAGTGTTAAAGGTGAGAGACGTAATGGATTATTGACGCTAGTCCTTTCCCCAAATACAAAATTATTATAATTTGTTTTGTTTTTTCCAGTTTATTTCCAGTACTTACACCAGCTGTTGCCTGCGAACTTTTCCTGAGGAACAGCTAACACCAGTAGGAATAGTTAAACTGATACATTGCAAACGGCGTGGAACGACGTGAACTTACATTATATGCGATGATATTGAAAGTTCATTTGAATTGTTATAATATTTTGGTATGAGGTAAACTGTCAAAATCATTGAGTTACAACCTTCTTAGGGTTTGAATTCCGAAGAATCCTTTCTAAGCGGGTGTCTACAAGGAACTTAATTGACCAATTTCAAGTATGTCGGCTTTATAGTTCCGGAAACTTCGCGAGTCAGTCAATGGTATTTTCTTTATATTTGACATAATACATAAATTCTCGGGAAATAGGTCCCACCCACTAACACATATGCTTATTATTTTCGCCGACGAAAATAATATGTTAGTGTGACCTATTTCTATAGAATTTATATATAATTCATACCTACCTAAATTAAGAATCATTATTAAACTTACATATGACATATTTTATATAGATAAGGAAATATTTACGTGTTTGAAACACGGCTGAGAACGTAAACTGTTATTGACATAAACTGTTATGACATCTGAAGTGGTTTTCGGTTATTTTATAAGACATTCATTATCAGAACCTATTGGTATACTTTCAGGGAATATCTGAATCATGTATTATTATCATTATAAAATGTTAAAGATGTACAAGTTCATAATCATTCATAACAATAATCATCTGAAAGAAAACCGTCATGTATCAAATATCAACAACAGATTCTGTTGTCAGTTTCAATTCTATGTACTCAGTCGTCAGGTAACATGTAATTTCCAACACGCGTGATGCAAAGAATACACCAGATGAAAGTTCTCAACTGCAGTTTGGGCCCTGGCCTGGCATTTCTGCAATAGATGGTCCTAGTGGTGGGAGACGGTTACTATGGAGGGGCAGATAGTGAATTCTCTCCATTGGATAATCGAGCTTGAGTTTAGTTCAGTACCTTCATGCCGATGGTGGTAGTTGTATGTGTATTGCAATTATTTTCAGTCAAGTTCTATGTTTACGAAGTGCTTATTGATTTAAGGTTATAAAATATTTTGACGATCATCATTTTAGACGTGTTATAGAAGGTGACATAATGGATTATAACAACTTGTGAAGAGGTATGTTTTTTTTGGGTTTAATTTCTTATTGTTAATGATATTTCTTTCTTATTAAAAATATTAAATTTTTAATGGAGTCGATCTTTACTTGATGGAAATTATTCATAATTTATAATTTGATAAAGGCACAGTGTGTGGAATAATCGTCTTATTCGATATATTTATTGTAAACATAATAAATATATTTTTTATGAAAATGACCATTTCGTTTGATTACGTTCAACGTTGTTAATTAAAAAATATAAATAATGACAAAGTCACAGGTATTCATTTATATTTAGCTTGTGATGTGCGGTCTTTGTCATATGAATTTCATCATCTTTAGGAAGAAATATTGAAGACAATGATGATTAAAGATTCACACATACCTACCTTATATCTATAAAGGTGCGAAATCTGGCACGAACCCAAATAAAATGCAATTATTACTAGTAGGTGGAACGGATTTCCGTGCAGGTAATACAAGATAAATAAATTGTTTGTTAAATGTTGTAAGGCCACTACCATCTTCGTTCACTTAATTTTTCCATATTCTTTAAAATCATTCTTCAGCGTGACTGGCATCATCAGAACGAAATTCTAGTGTCTTTAACATTCATTAAAGTTGGATGATACCGTATTTAGTGCGGTATATACGTATAAGTGCTTTGGAGTTGCGTGAAGATAATATTCAGCATGATTGTGTTACTAATATCGCTGAATTTTATGGAAATTACATAAAAGATCTTTCTTAAGACTTGCAATAAATTAATTATCAACAAATAGTTCTAATCAGTTCAAATTAAATTTTCGAGAATGTCATGATAAACTTAAGATTCCAAATTCACATTTAAATAAATTTTCAATGATTTGTGAAGTACCTACGCGCGTAGCCTTCCTTGCACATATTTAACGGGCACTTCTAATTTATATCTACTTCGCCCATTCCCAGATTTATAAATTATGAAGGATGATCAAAACTGTTGTAATGCCCAAAATCTATAGTCTGATAGATATTTCCGGCTTGGAAAATTTAAGTAATTAATTACAGAAATAGAAATCAGCAAGAACATGAGAACCAAAATGTAAATTTCCTCTGATGGGAGTGAAATATCGTGTCATTCATTGAATGTTGTTAATAAATCTATAACTTTCATATTTCAAGCGCCTAAGGGTATGACAATCCCGAAAAACATGTTAGATAGATATGTAATCTAAACGATGATTTTATCTACTTAAAAGTACGTCAAAGACCTCAATAATAAATAACTAGGTTCAAGTTATCAGTGTCATTATGAAATACATAATGTCTCAGAAGCTATATGGGTCAGTCTCGATAAGAAAACCAGAACTTCGTTTTAACTTATACTATTATATAAAAAATTCTCGGGAATTAGGTCACATTAACACTCTGTTATAAATGTTCGTCTTTAAGTACGTTTTGGTCTCACGACCATCATCAGAAGACTTATTTTGTCAAAAAGGGGTTAACTAAAACTAATTAGCACAAGCGTCCATATCGCACAATTTTCAATCAAAAAACTCACGCCGTCGAAACGAACAGAACCACGAATAATCGAAAATTGTATCGTTAATATTAAAGTATAGATTTTTTTGTAACAAGAAGCCACTGTTAAGTAATATTCTCATAATGTACAAACGCATATTGCTATGGTCCCAAAGCAACTGGAGTTCGAAGCTATTTGTTTGTAATAACTCGACCCAGATGTAGATTTATGACGTACTTGAAAAGGTTTTAGACTTGCATTGGAATCTACTTTACTTTAAGCGTTCTTCCTAAAATATACTTTTAACATTATAAAGACGTATGTAGGAATTTGCAAGAGTTTTAATTAATCAAGTTGGTATAAATCTGACTCAATCCCTGAATATCATTCCTATGATTTACAGAATTTGAATCCCTTTTTATGTGATCATCTCCAGGATAGATCTTTTATAATAATTGGTTTCTTTAGTTAAAATATTAACATTTTTGTAATCAAATTGATGGTTATAATCAAAACAGTGCTTAGCAAGGGCGGTGGAATTTTCTAAGTTATTATTTCTTGTGCTATACTTATGGCCGTACATTCTTTTTTGTAAATATTGTTTAGAGATTCCAGTATAAGTTCCATCACAATCCAAACAATTCAATTTATATACTGTGTGGGTTTGTTTATCTTTAGGTATTACAGGTTCTAGATTTGAGAAATATTTCCCAACACAGTTAGTAGGTTTATGCGCAACATTTTTATCGTACTTTTCCAAACATTTCTTAATTTTTTCTGAGGTCTCCGGAATGTATGGTAAAGTTATATAATTGTCTGTATTACCTGTTATGTTATTTTTATAAGAAGAACCATTATAGATTTTGTTTATTCTCTCTTTAATGATAGGATTGAAGAAAGATTTTGAGTAGCCATTCACTTCCAATGCATTACGAACAATTTTTAAATTTTTGGGACGGTCCTCTGCGTGGGATAATTTTACCGCGCGGTCTGTGAGGCTGTTTATGACACTTTTTTTATAACAAGCTGGTGCAACGGAATTGAAATGAAGATAACGTTGAGACCACACTTCGTTAGTAAACCAAGAAGTTTTTATTTTTCCATCTGCATCATGCCTAATGGTCATATTTAGAAAATTAATGTTATTGTTTATTTCTATTTCACAAGTGAATTGTAGTTTACAATGGAAATTGTTAAATTTATTAATCACATATTGAATTTATTAATCACATATTGAATTTTATCGTTGGGAACACACATAAGGCAATCATCTACATACCGTTTAAAGAATACAGGCTGAAAATCTAATGAATTTATAACAGATTCCTCTAGGCATTCCATAACGAGGTTAGCAATGGTAGCTGAAATAGGAGATCCCATTGCTGTGCCGAAAATTTGTCCAAAATATTGCTCACCGTACTGAAAATAAGTGCATTCTAAACAAAACTTGATCCGATTGATCAAGAGGTGTGGTTTTTAATCTCTGGCCAACGTTTTTTGATGCAATTCAGTGCCAAAACGACAGGTATATTTGTAAATAAAGAAACAACATCCAAGGAAATTAGTTGATGGTTTACTGGTACGGATTGATTTTTTATAAATTCATTAAAATGCCATGAGTCTTTCACATAAAATTCATGTTTTCCTATTATATTATTGATAGATTTTGATAGAAATTTCGATAAATTGCAAGTAGGCGCTCCAATATTACTTACAATGGGTCTTAGGGGTATACCATTTTTATGTAATTTCGGAAGCCCATAGATATAAGGTGCAAAAACTTATACTTAATTAACAAATTGGTCCTCATACCGTTTTACGAGAACATCGTATTATATGTATTTGTTGAACTAGGTGGTAATTTGGCAGAATTATTTGGTATAATAGTCGTTGAAATATCTTACTAATTTTGTAGAATAGTCGGTGAAATATCTCACTATATATTTGGATTTGGATCAAACCATGGCTTGTGTAATCTGGAGTAGCTCCGAATTTATTATTTAAGAAAGCAAACATGTTGACTTACTGCAGAGAATGTGAGATACAAGACAGCTTCGTAGCCTAAACAAACGCAGCCCTTGTTTAGCTGTTTGCCAAGGGTATTATAAATATTTCCATACGTAATGAGGTATTAGACTGAATTATGGGTTGTGTAGGCTAAGAAGATATTAAAAACTACTTATATAGCACATTTTACTGTTTTATAAAAGGTTCATCTCGAGATTGCATCGTCTGTTCGTGCCAGTTAATTTTATGGTCCTCTGATATATTTTAGCGGTAAGTGCGAGAAATCATAAATATTTCCGACATAATTATACATCACGTTCATACATGAAAATTCTAAGAAACTCATTAAAATTTCAGCAACTTTAGCATGCTCGAAGTATGTTTCAAAACCGCATTCATCATCCTACCATATTAGTAGTTTAAAGTAATAATAGGGTATTGAAAGCAGTCATTAGACATGCTAATTATGCAGTCATTGATGTTCGCAGCTTGTAGATCAGAACTGATTCGTTAGTTCCTTTTTTCGTACCAATGATAATAATCTGGTTAGTAATTGTTTATGCTACAGCAACACTTGATTACAAGATTACAGCCACTTCAATACTGGTTTGTTAAATGGAAATACAGATATTTTTAGTTGTGATTCATTTATCTGCAAATTAAAAGGTATCAAACTGAAAACTGACTTGAATCTCTAGGAACAAGTAACTGAATTGAATGAAGTCTCCAAATTTCATTCACAGTCATATCTTGGGAATCTACCGTAAAAGCTATAAAATATTCTGATTTTGTCTGTCACGTCACTTTTCCTGTTGAACTTCTTGTTTTCTGTCTAAGTATATGTGTCTTCATTTTCTGATAGTGGTTTTTTTCCGAACCCTGTATAAACCTCCTTTTTGGATTTTCAAATTTATTATATAGATAAAAAATAAGCTTCTTATACATGGAAAAACGTGTTTCTAGAGACCCAGCCTCTTGTCCAGTTCCACACCTATTTTCTTGATAGATACTATATACATGTATATAACTATCCAAAATAAGCTCCTGATGGAATTATGTACTTGATGATCTACTATAATGAGAGTTGAGCTTTGCTAAACTTGAAAGAGAATCTCCCAGATATTTAGAACCACCTTCACTTTGCTGTGTTAACACTTCATTAGCCTCGTTATTGCCGTTATTTTATCGATATTGGTACTATTTAACCCCCAAAAAGTTTTTTGCTACACAAAAATTTCAATTCTAAAACCTAAACTGAGGATATTTTCTTCTCGTTCATCGTTTATTCCAGAGCATTGAAATCCTTGCCGTGGCACTTGCAGGCCTTTACGGATGAGAATTGCATTTTCGTCTAATTTTTGCTCATCTTTCTAGACATTCTGCCCAAAATTTTGTTTCTATTCTTTTTAAATCTTATACATGATTTACCATGATATTTTTAATTGTTATGCATTACTTTGGTTTAGTCTGGCCCCACTTTTATACTCTTTTGACCAATGACTTTCAAATTTAAACCATCAAGTAAGTCTCGCTTGGAAATTTGGTTGTGTTCTTCTCTTACCTCACCTGTTGAATAACACAAACTCATATAGGAACATACGAAGTATACTATGAATAATTTTTTTTTGTGTCTGGTAAAAAAGGCAGAAACAACGAGCAAAGTAAATGTTCCTGGTTGGCATTTGACAAACGTCTAATTGCATCAACCAACCATGTGTTATAATGATTTAAGAGGTATCAGCTAAAACGCTATTCCCACTTCATTACTGGGTAATCGTATACGAAATTTTGTACGTTAGAACTAGTTATTTTTATTCGAAAATAGCCTTTAACTGGAAAGTGAATATTTTATACTGCAATAATAGCGACGATATATTCCTTCAGTAAATGACAGATATAACAGTTCATAAGGAGAAATTCATCAAACATCAATATAACATCATTTGTGATGAGATGTAAGAGTACATTATATAAACAATCTTAATACTCCGCCTGATTTAGTTGAAACTCTTATGTATACTGATATGTATATAGTTTGAGGCAAGACTTTTCCATAAAGCAGTTTCTTTGTATTCTGATATTGGACAAGAATATAACGAAACACAAAGAGAATAAGAATAGTACGTGATCATTGGAATAGAACTAATAAATCCATTCGTTATTCTTGAATCAGTTGAATCCTAACACAAATCCGGCAAATTCAATTTTCCCCACGTCTCTCTAGATTTAGGTTTGAATTTCTTGTATAAATACGGGCCTTTACTCTCGAAAACTTCACGGATCGTAACTTTATGATTTATTATTTTGCAGATAATATCCGTTATTCTTTCACTCGAGGCTCGAGTTTCGAAAGTTAATTTGTGATATCCACTAGTTTCTGAATTGAGTTTGGGTAACTAATTTTTAATCAAAGATGTGTTTTTCGATTTCCCTCCTTTCCTCCTTCTTGCCTGTTCGAATACTACTTCAAATACGAAGTTGAGAAAGCTAATTGGGATTTCAGTTCTTATGCTTCTTATAAAACTACTCAAACCTATGCGTTAGCTCTTTAGCAATAACTTCCCTTAACGAATCTCAAAATCTTCTGTACTCAACAGAATACCGGAATGAAATTGCAAATAGTCGATTGAGAAAATATATGATATCAGCAGCCACAGAATTGTTGAGAGTTATACTTACTTGATAATGATTCGATATAAGCAAGTGATGACAAGATCTTCTTAATAATATGTGCGATTTCTCATAAAACCTGCCTTCTCTTCGGAGACACTTATACGAGGAATCAATTGTACAAAAGAAAAATAAATTGTGAATAGCGTGAAGGCACCGCAATTGACAACAATATTTTGTTTTCGTAAATGATTCCTTGGTCTAATTTGATTTAGATATTGAGAAAGAACAGAAGAAACTAACGTACGAATATCTTCATGTTATATTCCATTTCTTGAACAATCTCTTCCGTTCAGTTAAATTCCCATTGGAAGACGAGCGACAATTGTTATTTTTAAATACATCATTCATTCAGCAAATGAATCACATAGAAACTACACTTTAAGTAAGTATCATTGCTCATGGCGGCAGTCCTAAGTTATATCTTGATATAACGGTGTAGTGATTCTGAGGAAAGCATCGAGCACTTACCACCAATTTTGCACATGGTGTAATGGAGCAACTTGGCAAGTAAAACCCAATAGTAACATGTCATATCATTTTATTTAATATAATTGCTGAATGGATACAATCCAGATCTTCGAATTTAGTTTTGAGAGGTAATAACCAAATATGTTGATCATATATCTTTGGAATGGGTACTCCTTTCAGATGAAGGTGCATTCACCTTAGGTGTAATGAGTAGAAGAACCAATTTTTTTAGTGTTACGTACCTCAATTTTAATATAAGACACCATTCCCGCTCTGGTAACATTAATGTTTGATTCCTAAGCCTTTTTGTATGGATCTGGAATGAATTTTGGTTAGTTCATTGAAACTATAATATAGGTGGTGGGTTGGTGCCACAGTCACATAAATTTTCATATCATCACAATCAATTTCGAGTTGTTACTCTGTGTTCATTCAGAAAACAAGAAGATACAGTCTTTTCGACCATATGCTAAATTTTCCTGAACGGATTTACAACACTCGAGAAATACTTACATGTGCTTTTCCATTTTCCAATTGTTATGGAGGAAAATGGCCAATTTTCATGGCCAAAAAATTAGGAAATTTCTGAAAATTCGAAATCGTGCCAACAATGGCTGGAAATGCCCACTCGAGGGAATGTGAAAGAAAGACGCATGGTAATGGAGAAGACTAAGGAGGGATCACTTTCTATATTGGAATCATATCAAGATCATCTCGGGGAGACGCATACTTTCAAAACCGTTGATTGAGCACATGGCTGTTGAATTTTATTGTGTTTATTGTGCAAATGGAAGTTTTTTAAACTTATTATCTTTTTGAATAATTAATCATTAATTAATTATTCAAAAAAATAATAAGTTTAAAAAACTTTCACAAATTAATTTTCCCTCACATCCACTAATTACGAATTGTAAGTATTTATATTCCTTCCTATTGTTCCATATCAACACAGATATTTTGAAAAACGTTTTCTCAATTGTTTTTTTTTTTCATAGATTCCAATTTGCGTTTGGACAATATTACGAGTGGGCATTTCCAGCTATTGTTGGCATGATTCCGAAATTTCAGAAATTTCCTAATTTTTTGGCCATGAAAATTGGCCATTTTCCTCTATATTCCTCTATAACAATTGAAAAATGGAAAAGCAGATATTAGTTTTTTTTTCGGGAATGTCCGTTCAGGAAAATTTTGCAAAAACCCGGAGTCGATCGGAGTTGCCCGCAAATTTTTCCAGCATTTTTGCTAATATGACTATATATATTTTCTATATCAGAACCAACTCTGATCAGAATCGAGATTTGAATCGTAGCTTCAAAGGACTATTCTCAAAATGATCACGATCATGATAAGTGGAATATTCTACCTTTTTGTAAACCATTTTGCTGTTTGTGTTCTCACAGTCACGTCATGTACGAATATCGTTTGTTGCATAGATTAGTGAGAAAAACTTCTAGTTAAAAAACTAGGTAAAAAATTTTGAATAATTCCATAATATTATTTAATAAATAGAATAATACAAACTTCATGTCCGAGATTATATCAATATCATAAAATGGAAATTGAACAAAATATGAAATCAGATATAGCTAATCAATTTGGTAAGTCTTATCACAGTTTGATGTACATATGTACGCGTTGCTCCAAATTCATGTGAATATGCTCTGATAGTTCTTGGAGTGGTGAACTTTTGATAACTATGATTATATCTCTAATAATTTAACTATACAGGTTGTTCCATCTCAGACGAGCCACCCCGTATATTTCTTATCCCATAGTGAGTGGAAAAATCTCCCGAAACACGTCGAATGATTTTGTTTGGGGGACATCATTTGACGTATATTTGAGGCTTGAACGAGCAACCCCCTAATAGGGGGCGCTTCAACCCCTCAAAATTGAATAGGGGAGAGGGGTTGAGTGATACGTCATTTGAAACGTCTTGGAAGCCTCTTTACAACGGTGTATGAAAAACGTAAATTTGATGAACTGTTTTTGCCAAAAATTAATTTTGTTGCTCGAATGCGCCACCTTGAATATTTTGGTTATTTGTACAATGTACAAGCTCATTTTTATTAAGCCTTTTTTACAAACTTGAACAATCTTCAAAAAATCACATTCGTAAAAAAATTGAATTGTGTTGTCATGCTTACAATGAAAAAAATTGAATCTGCGTGTTTAAATCAAATGTTCAAATTGTCCTCCATTGACTTCCATACAATAATACATTCTCTCAAACTAATGAATAAAAAAACAGCGAAACATTTCCTTATGTTGCCTTCATTTTTTGTTCTTAGAAGGTGTTTATCTGGTTTTAACGTTTCTTCGATCATATCATGATTTTAAACAATCTGTTGAGTTACTACTTTGCTGATTTGTTTAAAATTTCAAAAAATATGGTGTACACATTGCAAGAACGTGTTGAGCTGGTTAGCCTTTATTACCAAAATCAAAATTATGCCCGAGCGGCTGCAAGGATATTTAACGAAAACCATCCTGAACGTAGCGTTCGCCATAAGTACGTAACGGAATTGATTTCAAAATTTGTGGAGACGGGTTCAGTAATGGATAAAAAAAGGGCACCCATTGGAATTGTTAATGATGAAGGAGCAGCTGTGGCGGTATTGGGACATGTCCAACTTATGCCAAACACGCAATCTGTACGACAACTTTCTGCAGCTTCCGGTATTAGCCAATCTAACGTTTTCAGAATTTTACATAATCACAGGTTCCATCCGTACAAAATTAAATTAATTCAGGAATTAAATGATGATGATTAGGATCGAAGGCAAGAGTTTTGCGAAATTATGGTCGAGCGTATCAAAAATAACCCAAATTTCTTGTACAACGTTTGCTTTTCTGACGAATGCACTTTTTACTTAATGGAGAGGTTAACCGGCTTAACCGTAGAATTTGGAGCGATACAAATCCTCATGTATTTCGAGAAGCTCACACTCAACATCGGGGAAAAGCTAAACGTTTGGGTAGGAATTTTGGCAGACCACCTTATTGGACCTCTGTTTATTCCTGGTAATTTAAATGGCGAAATTTATCTTGAAATGTTGAGAAATGCGATTGATCCGTCAATAACTGAACAATTAGAAAACGATCCTCTACTACTTGAACAACATTTGCATTTCCAACAAGACGGAGCTCCTCCTCACTACGCCGCACCAGTTCGCCAATACCTCAATTCGCAATACCCTGGTCGTTGGATTGGAAGAAGAGGTCCTATGGAGTGGCCTGCCCGATCTCCTGACCTGAACCCTCTGGACTTCTTCTTGTGGGGACATAGATTTTTCTGACTCAGCCTGAAAATTTGGACGAACTACGCCAACGAATTGTAAATGAGTGTCGTCAAATAACTCCAATTATGCTGAATCATGTTAGAGACGGTTTTCAGTCAAGATTGAATTATTGTATGGAAGTCAATGGAGGACAATTTGAACATTTGATTTAAATACGCAGATTTAACTTTTTTCATTGTGAGCATGACAACAGAATTCAATTTTTTTACGAATGTGATTTTTTGAAGATTGTTTAAGTTTGTAAAAAAGGCTTAATAAAAATGAGCTTGTACAAATAACCAAAATATTCAAGGTGGCGCATTCGTGCAACAAAATTGATTTTTGGCGAAAACGGTTCATCAAATTTACGTTTTTCATACACCGTTGTAAAGAGGCTTCCAAGACCTTTCAAATGACGTATCACTCAACCCCTCTCCCCTATTCAATTTTGAGGGGTTGAAGCGCCCCCTATTAGGGGGTTGCTCGTTCAAGCCTCGAATATACGTCAAAAGATGTCCCCCAAACAAAATCATTCGACGTGTTTCGGGAGATTTTTCCACTCACTATGGGATAAGAAATATACGAGGTGGCTCGTCTGAGATGGAACACCCTGTATACATAATATGAATGTTGCGTATGCACAAGGTGGCTGTTTTGTTTCCTCTTCCCCTTCGCTACATAAAAATGTTAATGATAAATTATTATGTATGTATTATAGGTACCTATAGGTAATTTTGTCTACAAAGTAAGAGATTTAAATACCTACTATTTCTGCCCATTGTTTATTTTTATTCATTTTCATCACCGTCCAGAAGTGTTGTGTTATAATCCCAACTGTATCATCTTCACTATCCCGAAGAATCCGAATAAAATATACATTTCAAAATAAAATTCGTTGTTCGGTGATTCAATTTATTCCAAGAAATTTAACCTATTTATTTATTTATATTGGTCCTTTGTTATTTTTGACTCCATATGTCGCAGCCTTGTATACTATCTTTTATGCTATGTATTTTATATAAAATGTGCAAACTTCGAATTTTAACATGTGTCTATTTGGAATTCTTCCAGTTCATCAATAAAAGCAAACGATTCTCGATGATCTCTCGCAATTATATGTATCAACCATAGAATCAGCATGCATATTTAACTAATCTAATATCGCTGGGTATTTTTTCAGCTAAATCTGCTAAAAGCACTATATCTTCTGGAAGTGGGAATAAGTTCAAAACTGAATTTAAACCAACGCCCAATTTCCCTTGCCTCATTCTTGTATTCGGTTACCAAGCCACAGTTTTAAATACGAGAAACTACTCAAAGTGCTCTTTGTTTTATTTGTTTCCCACGAAAAAATGGCGATATTATCGCTTTCACAATAATTGACAAGAATGAAGTTTTCACCTTTGCTTGTAATTACATAATACTCGAAAGCACTTCATACTATTCTATCATGTCTTTCTGTAAAGCGAGAATATTGTAGATATTAAGCCTGTGTGACGAAAATACAAAACCAATTAAGATTCTATCATCTGTGACAACGTGTGACCGCTGCATCATAGGCTTTTTGATTATTTTAAGTCAATAACTATACATTTCAGTTACCTCACTAATTAAATAAAGTACATTCGCTCCCTTTATGTATACAGAATGTCTCAGATTTTAATCGGGAAAATTTGAAAGACGATAGAAAATTTTATTTTGAGGAAAAATTCCCGATAACATATATGCACAGACGCTTAGTTTTTGAGATACAGGGTGTTGTAATTGATAAAAAAATTTCGTTTCTTGCGAATATCTCCGGAACCGTTTATCGTACAGAAAACAGCTTTTGCAAGCATTTTCTACTCATAATAAGCTATGTTCTGTGTGATAAATTTTTTTTTTTGGTCATAATTGGTGAAGATTTTGAAGGGGTAGTGGTTGTTTTCTCGAAAACGGTCAACTTTAGAGCTTATGACTAGAAGTACTTTTTTTGTGTAGAAAACATTGGACGTTTAAATGGTTGACTCAAAACAGTACTTTTTTCAGTGGCGTAGAAGTTGGGGAGAAAAACACCCACTACCCCTTCAAAATCTTAACCAGTTATGACTAAAAAGAAATTTTCTATCGCACAGAACATAGATCATTATGAGTAGAAAATGCTTACAAAAACTGTTTTCTGTACGATAAACGGTTCCGGAGATATTCGCAAAAGACGAAATTTTTTTTCAATTTCAACACCGTGTATCTCGAAAACGAAGTCTTCTACGACATATGTTTATAGTAACTTTTCTTCTTAAAAACATCTGTTCTATGTCCTATTGGAGTTTGTCTACAAAAAACTGACTCACCCTGTATATTGGAAATTCTTCCACTACATGGGAAATATTTAACTCATTTTCCAATATTCTACTGTTATGATTGAATGTTTGATTGACTGATCCCCAAATTACTAACTTCCTTCAATTTTTGCGAACATCAGCACGCGTGATTTGATACATTCGGTTACGAATTAAGGCTCTGTGAAATTTTCCATATATCTATAAGTTGTTGTTACCCTGACAACAGGATATGTTTGAAACAGTTTATAATCTATGTTTTTATAAGATATAATTTCTTACACTTCTACTAGTTAAATGTATGATTATGATGTATGTTCATAACAAGAAAAATGCTAATGTCATGATGATACAATGAAATACTGAGAGCTTCCATTGGAAAAAATTAACTGGATGTCAAACAAAGTACTTCTTTCAAGGTGCTGCCTCACATGCAAAGAATACAGTTCCTATTCTCATCACTTTTATATGTTTTACAATACCCAAAAATGCTTAGGCTCATTATAATACTTTCAATAGAAAAATAGGACGAGTTCGTGAAAATTTGATAGAGGTTAGCGACGTGAAAAAATGGTGTCTTATGATAACAATAATAAAATCCTGAAATTTCTATTATCAATATTGGATGAAACCACGTCTATCCTTAAAAAAATGGTTTTTTGCCCTTTTTTAGATCGGTTTTGAAGTTTTATATTTTTTGGACCACTCAGACTTCCGACTAAGGTTTGAAATTACTAGTAGTAAATTGTTGATATTTGAGGAAGCTTCAGGTTCAAATTTTGTGACACCCCCCCACCTGGAATATATACGTTTTTTGGAGCAAAAATTCAAATTAGTTTATTTTGGCCAAATTTCAACCACATTAGTTGAAATTTGGTGAAAAAGCAGGTCGTGGCAGTCACAATAAGTGGTTCAAATATGGGCTGAAAAAAAAGGTAATGGACTGAAATATACACGTAAGCGTACATCTGGTGAAGGTTATTAAATAAATACAAACGTGTTATTTAAATTTTAAAAAACAATTCAATATTCTTGACTTTTTGAACATATAATATGTAATTATTTATTTTTAGTGAGTGATTTTTAAAAAATATCTTTCAAAAATAAAATTGTGTATATGATGTTTGTATATTTACTATAATATATACATATAGTAACATTAAAGTAATAACGTATTTCATAGTACAAAAAATGTAACGTAAAAAATAAAAGTATCACATAAATGGTTTATGAAATATATACTGTAAATGGACAAAAAATTGATGAATCGTTAAAAAAGGTTCATACGGACATATACCAAATTAGAGTACATGAAATATCCTTTATATTGAGCCTAAGACAAGCTCCGACTTTTTTGACAAAAGGGGCCATTTTAAAATTTGTGCCTAATTAGCCAAATTTGGATTTGAAGCAATATTTTTAGCCCATATCGGACTACTTCTTGTGACCGCCACGACCTATTTTTTCACCAAATTTCATCCAATTTGGTTGCAATTTGGGCACAATAGCCCAATTTGAATTTTTGCTCCAAAAATCGTAGTTAACGGAATGTTACGAAATTTGTACTGAAGCTTCCTCAAATACTAAAAATAAAAGGGTACCAATTTCAAACCTTAGCCGGAAGTCTAAAGGATTCAAAAAAATAAAACTTCAAAGCTGACTCAAAAAAAGGCCAAAAATCCAGTTTTTTTAAAGTAAGACACGGTTCCACCCAATATTGGTAATAGAAATTTCAGGATCTTATTATTTCCGTCATAAGACACCACTCTTTCCAGGTCGAACCTCGTCCTATTTTTCCGTAGATTGACTCCACTATCATACTACCTGCAGAGAGGAAAGTAAAACCTTAAAGTGGAGCATGCCAAAAGTGAGGTTGACATCGTCCGAAATGAGCATTTTGATCCTGATTCACTATCTAGGATGAATAGATTAATTAAATGCAAACTTCTTGTATTCACCGATACTGAAGAATTTTTCAAACATGTAGGCTGAAAACTTACCGGATTTCAGTAAAACTTTAACATTACTCACGACATTAAATTAATAGAGGAAATATGCAAATTTCGTACTATCTTCAAATACTCACTCAGAACTAGATGTACGATGGCTTTCGGGAGGTAATATCTAACAGGTTACTTGATATCTTATTTTACTTGTGGTTTACCTATCGTGGAATCATGAAATGAAAAATCAAAATGTTATGATTTGTAATTAAAAAGTATTGTAATTT
Source organism: Endomychus coccineus (assembly GCA_958510875.1). Classification (NCBI taxonomy): domain Eukaryota; kingdom Metazoa; phylum Arthropoda; class Insecta; order Coleoptera; family Endomychidae; genus Endomychus; species Endomychus coccineus. The sequence goes on from OY294067.1 coordinate 218,093,141, forward strand.
TTTCATAACAAGTAAGTGAAATTTAATTCATAAAATCTCAGTAACGTAATATTTAATAATCTTTTTCAATACAGCAGTGTCAACTTTTAGTTAATATTAAAAAGCTATGTTGCTGTACCTTCAAATTTGCTGCATGAAACTAACGTCAAAATAGTCCTAATGCACAGTTTATCAATTTATCCTCTCTTTCTATATTCATGATTTCAGCTATCTTTCACTATTTTTTCAAAGTATGTTTACATATTATTACGCACCTAGAAACAAGCGTACTTGATCAATCTTCAAACCAAAAAGTTTTTCATTCAAAATAAATAAAATTGTATTTTTGTATTCTCTCTAATTTCACTTATATCGGTGATAACTTTCGTTGAAAAACTGTAATTTGTACTCAAAAATGGAATTTGATCAACATTTTCACTCTAGAGTCGAGTGCTTCTTTCTTATAAAATTCACTCTGAAGAAGAAAATACGCTTTCACAACACATTGCTCTATATGCTCTTTCTGGTATATCTGCAATTCCAGCTTCACCATACGCTCTACGTAAGCCATCATGTACATACACCTGAGTTTATATGACAGTATGGCCATAAATGTTTATTATTTGTTGCGATGAACCTGGGTACGCGAACTTACAATTTTTCTAAATAACTTTTCGTATTGTTTGGGATTTTTGAATTGAAGGTACCCCCGAAGTATTAATTATTTCACATTGCTGTATTTTTTAAATTTATTTCTCTTTTGCTTGGAATCCAGTGAGGTTTGACTTTGTGGCTGTGGTCTACAGGAACCATTAGTATTATCCTTTTGAACATTATGAAAACAACAAAACTGCAATGAATAAAATTACCATAAAACAATGTGAGGCATACATTATTTTAATTTGGTGTATTGGGTATTCTATTCTACTCTCAGAACTGCTCTGCTACTGTTTGACTGACTGACGCTGTCGATGACTAGATGACTAGACGACTAGACTGTGCCGTGGACCATTGATTTGCTGCATGCTTGTATGTTTATGACATGTCGAGCGCATCTAGAGAATGACAAGAGGTATATTGACTTGCTGCCAAGCGAGAACAAGAGTAACGAGTACAAGAGCAAGAACTTCTCGATCTTGTTCTCGTTAACGAGAACGAGTGCAAGAGGGAGAGTTGCTTACCGGCACCGAGAGCGAGTACGAGGGGGAGTCAAATGTCACTTTTGTCAGAGTCAGAGAAGGCGAAACTGTCATCTGGTGCTATTTAGATGTCACTGATCGATCTAGAGAGATCTACTACCTTTGTGGATCAGATTAAGTTTTAACAAGGAGTTGTTCAATTATTGACTTTTAAGATAGTTTATATTGGTCCACATAAGAAACCGTGGCTTGGTCTGGATATCACAGTGTAGTGTGGCACTTGAACCATTCTTTTTTAAAGACAATAGACGAAAAACTCAAACATCATTACTTGCATATACACGATCATGGCGACAGCGTTTTTGGAGCTAGATAACAAATTCGATTTCCACGATTACCCGATTGAAGCAAGATGTGGCTTCAAGTCGTACTGCTCGTGAACTCATGGATTCCATATAAGTTTTTTCGAAACATATCGTTTCCAAAAATGGAGAAATTGCTTGCGTCAGCTAGATTTCCCGATTTCAACTCATGTTGGTGTTCTGTTTGGAATTTTATCAATAGCGAGTTTGTAAGTATACGAGTATGTTGAACCCAAAACTAACACTTCATGGAAGAATTACACTGCCAATGTTACGGCAAGACTTTTTCTATTGAGAGAATACAAGAGTGTGCATAGTAAAGCTGCCTTTTATTTCAAATAAATACAATGGCAACAGATTTGAGATAAAACAGAAGAAACATCAGTAATACTAGTATTTACTCAATTAACAGATGACTCTAGATCAGTGTTTCTCAACCTTTTTTGATATCGTGTGGAACGCTTTTTAATGTACAATTTTATGGTGGAACCCCTTGGTGTTCCAGTAGAATCGTATTAATTCAACTTTCTGTAAATGGATTACTTGCAACAAAAATGACAATTATTTCAAATAATATCTATTTGCTTCAAAAAGTTATATCAAAATTTCTTATGTTCTTATGTACAAACGTAGGTAATGATTATCTCTCTCGAACACTTTCGATCTAGTCAAATAATAAACAAAATGATGGAATGAAATTAAATGAAATAAACACCGGAATAACATAAAGATCATGCCTGGGGTCAGTGGGATAATTGGTTACTGAGAGATAAAGTAAGTTAACTTGTAAGTATTAATGGAATTATGAAGATTTATTAATCAATAATCCAATGGCTAATGGAACTGTTTCATTAATAATATCGAATTATACAAATTGCAGGTTCTAACCATCAGTCAGATAATAAAGTAATGGACATTGGTCATAATTATATATTATTGAGTCGAATAAGTCGCAACTCATGATCATGACGCAGTGATTCATACATTATCGAATGCGTGTATATATCACTGCATTGTGATATGTCATATTCTTTGTCCAATAGAGATTGTGCTATTCTATAATTAGTGATTTTTCATTCCATCATGATGAACTATTTGGAAAATGAAATCAAAGACACAATGCTACGTAAGAACCCATACGTGAAACGTGTTATCAAAATATGTACTCCCATATACAAGCTGCTGTTTTATTAGTTTCCATAGTGGACATTGAAGGGTTTTGTGAGTATTGTTGACCAAGAAACACGCTTATTCAAGTCGTTTGATCTATGATCTAGTTGATCTATGATCTAGTTGATCTAGTTCATATACGTAAGGTTCGGCCACCCCACGGTCGTATGTACGACCTTGGGCCACCCTTAAGATACTTATTAAATAATATCAATGATTAAAAAAAATCACAAAATTTACAAAATACTATAGATATCTGTTTAACTAAAACACCAACAACAACTAAAATGAAATGTCTTTTTTCAGAAAACTTCATTTTCTTTTGTCGTTTGATTCAATTGAAAATGTGCAGTTTTTTTAAGAATTATAACTAAAACATAATTTTTAATTGACGGGTTTCTGCGTGCGCCTTCATAAAAAATTTAAACGTTATTCTAAAATATCCAATTTGAATTTAAAGTTGCTATGAGTGTATTCCATAAAATTGTCAATCATAATATGGAAAAAATAAATAGTGTCATTTTGTTGAGCTATACATTCATACAAAACCAACACAAGTTCAGTTAAAAAAATTTTTTTTCTTGATATCTTTTTAGAAATTAATCGAAGTACCTTTTGGTCACTTTCATGTATCATCAACAAGTATAAGTGCAATTCAAGATAGATAAATTATTATTCATTCCTAATACATTATCAAGTAGTACGAACCATTCTTATGTATCACATTATTTTATTGGAGGCAGTTGTTAGTACTTTCACCATGATAATCGACACCTGTGTTCTTGAAGAACATATTAGTTCTGCACCAGTAATAAAACCTGCTGTACAACCAGCATATTCCTCACCAGAAGCTTTTCTTTCAGTGTGTTGCTCACTGTTTCTGCACATATAAAGAATAATATCCCGAATTGAATTCTGTTGACTTTTTGTTGTGACAATACAGCTAATCTGTCCCTAACAGTATTTATAGGAATATATGGTCTTCCATTTTCAACTCATTCTTCAAAGTAATGTATTTTTGAGGATACCGTTTTCGCAGTTTATATATCCGGTAATCCTGGAACTGCTAAAACTTTTGGGTTGACGAAGATAGTTCGGCACTTTTTCAGGGAAATTGTCCAAATGAATTGGTTGCACGAAACTACTTACTATGACTTTTAATGTTAATTATCTGTATTAAAAATTCATTAACATTGTCAAATTACTTAATGCTAATGATACTTGGTTATTCCTTTCGATGTAAGTAATATTAAAATTACTATCACGAGATACTGAGAGTGGCTTACAGCAAACTAATAAATAAACAAGCAAATGAGTATGAATGAAGTAAATGGATTTCGAGATTGTAATAATTATCTCTTATATTATATTAATCATTGAAGATAGGTTATTGTATGTGGCTACAGATGGTAGATTTATAAATTTGGTACTTTGGTAAGGGCATAAAGGAAAACCTATTAAACTTTACGGCGTAGCATTAATTCGAATTTCTTTGTTTCAGAGGCTGAGCATTTCGGAATCCTTCCGCTTAATGAAAGCTTGGAGAAATTATTCCTTAGGTAAGCAAGCAGGCACTGCATCGTATCAGATTTCAATCGAGGCGTAGGGTGCATTCAGACCAGCCAAGATGGTGTATCTCACTTTACACAAACATCCTTAAAACTTTCAACCGTATAAATAAGCATGACATCTTTACGAGAGGTCTTTGCTTTTAAAAGGAAATAATATTTCAATACGTACTTTAGGTTCTCGTAAATAAACTCAACAAGAACTGATTTATACCATTCCAGTAGTTATAACTTACAAGTTTATATTGCTTATATATAAATGTTATTAGTGCAGCGAAGTATAGACGTTAATTTGCGCCAGATGTGTTTATTTAAAACGTTATAAATAAACAGATATGCCATGCTTGCAACTTTATGGGTCACCGGTTAATGAATCAGATGCAACCAGCTTCCAATGATTCGACTTCCAGGCTGAATATTTCAAACGGAAGCTAATCTCAATATTATTTATGCACTTATAATTTCACCCATTAAAATAACATTATAATTATGGTGAATAATCTGTTCTTGCATAACCCCAATATTCTGTTAGGTTTCTCGATTGCATGTCTCACCTTGCCCCGTGGATATTCTTCATAACAATGTTAAGGCATATGCTTCAGTTCTAAATTCCATCTGGTTTAGCGAATGTTGTATAGACACCAGACAGTTATTTCTCATATTATGCGGGAACATTCAAGTTCTGAAAGGTTTCCATGAAGAGCGTGAGTCGATAAGCATTATAGTCCATTCATTAGGCATGTCAAAACGCGTTGTTACTTCTTCTTGCTGTGGAGCGTAAGATGATAATTTGCAACTCTAGGGAAATATTTCATTTGATCGGGAGAAGATGAGTTTTCATTCACCTTAGTGAGCTATCACCATGACAATCTGACTAAGTTTTTTATAACAATTCAATTGAAAAACTCATCAATTGAACTTAAAAAAGTGCAAAACTACCTACTGTCGTTCTTACATAAATATACCTTGTTTAGATTTGAAGCATGAACAGGCCTTTAGCTTCGCTCAATTTTAATTGTTTAATTGACGTTTGAAAAATTTATTTACATACTCTAAATATTAATTAAGCAAGTAAAAGAACGACTCCGAGAGCCTTCAAATCTGAACATTCTTGGAATATTGCATTTGGTACTTATACTAAATGCAATATTTCAAGAAGACATCTTATTTTCAAACAAAAAATTTATACCAGTGGCGGCTCGTGAACTTTTTAAGAGAGGAGGCTGGACATAAAACGTTTTTGTAAAAATATACTCTATTCAGCCAATTAATTTAACCTTTGCACAGCTACTGTACCAGCTACTTCAATGACAAAATTAATTGTTGCCAAACAAGAACCAACGTGGAGTTTCTCTTGGCAAAAAATTTTTTGTTCTTTTTTTTTGTTTCTTTGGATTTTTGATATTTTTTCTTTTTTTTAAATTTTTCATATTTTGTTTTTTTTAATTATTTTTATTAACTTTTTTTATATATTAACGGAATTCTACGGTCTTTAGTTTGCGAAAAATGATCAATAATATTATCATAAAATGTATCATTTTGTTTTAAGTGTTTTACTAAATCTTTTTCAATAGATATCAAACTAACATTGTATAAACGATTTTGGCCCACTGTATTTCGCATGTAAGTTTTAATTCGTTTGAGAGTAGAAAATGATCTCTCCACCGATGCCGACGTGACAGGAATGGTGACTGTCAAACAAAGTAGTTTATAAAACTGAGGTAAAACTTGTTGCAAATCATTGTCTATCATATATTTTATCATATCGGCTTGGATGTCGTACTGGCCTAAAATATCTTTATCCGAGTATACAACGCATAATTCATTGTGCAGTGCTATTTTATCAAAAAATTTATATTTTAGAACTAAGTTATCTAGTAGTGTATTGGGAAACTCTTTTGAAAAAGATTCGAAAAATCTTCTATTCGTCAAATCGAAAAACTTCAATTCATGTAAATCGGAAAATCGAATCTCAATTTGACCTTTAATAGTATCTAAAATTTCATAAAAAAAGTTGTTTATAATGTAGTTTCTTGTCTACCAAATTATATGTTTCCCTCCTTTAACAATATTCTGTTTACCGGTTAATTTAAACTTAATACTCGATGTAATATCTTCCTGCGATTTTTCATGTCTGTCTATACCACGAGCTAAATTTTTCAAAGCATCATAACCCGAGTGCCCCCAACATGAAGTTGTAAAGAAGATGTAAATAGCAAGCAATACCAGCAATATAATTTATTGTGTACCTCAGATCCCGTTAACCATAAATATTTTTTATAATTATCAGTATCGGATGATCGATTTTGAAACATACCTGTCATCACTAATCCTTAAAATCCGGTAAAGGCCGTTTATTTCTTAAAACACGTTTCTGTCATATGTTAATCCACTAAATGGATTTTCTAAGATCTCAGCAACTAAATCACTATTCATTTCAACGTTTAATAACCAAAGAACTCTTTGTTAATAACTCACCGAACAGATAAATTATAACTTAACCTTACATCGCGTGGCGAAACAAAAACAATAACTGACAGAGCACGTGTCGCTGTCGTAGCAAGTATCGTATTTCATACCACCGACCGAGTTCGTACGAGAAGCTAGCCTTCATAGAGTGTTGCCATATTCGCTGTTTTACCCTATTTGGCCATTGAACTGGTTGGAAAAACGGCAACTGTGTTGACCACACGTATTTAGCATTTGAAATATATAGAGAATCTAGCCTCTGGCCACTGTTGCCAGATTAAAAATAACTACTGAGAACGGGGAATTAATTATAAAATTTAAAGAATTATCAGAGAAACAGGAAATAAAACAGAGATTGATCATTAAGATAAATTGGTGAGGAGGCTGATCCTCCTTAGCCTCCTTCGAGGAGCCGCCACTGATGTATACCTGTACCGATTCCATCATTATCGACCTAGAAAACCCATTTAAGACATATAAAGTCTTTACGTTATTTCACCATAAGACAACTTATAGACATTTTCCATAATTTTTCTATGAAAATGATGGGGACGAGGGGATAAATTCGTATAGGACGATAAAGACAGGAATTATACTGAACCAGCATCGATCTGATAATCTATGCAGGAGTCTGATTCTTGATGTACTTGGAATGCCATTTGAAACCCACCTATAAATACCCAGATTAAGTGAGCATGTGTCAAAGTTACACAGAGATTGATTCTCAAGTGAGCTTTACATAAAACTTACACCGTTACCTACATCCTTATGAAGGTTTATATTGGTAATTTTTTTCCGGTCCTGAGAAACTTCGAGTTGCAATCAGCTGTAATTACCTTCACATTTCCTTCGAGCACCTATTTTATTTATATTTCTTGTAATTGATTGATTCAACCCTCAATAGGATATATAGAAAAATTTAAATTCTCAAATTTGAGTTAATCTTCACACTGTGATTTCTTATCAAACTTTCATAAAATTTCAGGTTTTCAGTATATTCCAACATTTTTTCATTTTTCAGGACTCTCCGATATAGACAGAATGAAGCAAATATAGTATTTGCAGCTTTTAAAATTGATCTGGATTCATGAAAGAATTCGCTACTCATTTATTAATTTCTATAAAATGTCAGTGCAATTTTTACAGTGTTTTCTTTAGTGAATTCGTAACAATGTTTTTATAATATAGGTTACAAACTCGCTTTTAATTGATTTGTGGAGATGCAGTTGAAATATTAATTTCATCCGAAACGTAGTGTACCTACTAATGGCCTGATGTGATGTAGGTTGCACTTTTAGTATCTGGGTAGCTATTTGGAGCCGAAATAATTCAATACACTTTTCATTCGCTCACGTTTATTTACATATTATCGAATGACAAATGAAATTAGAAATAAGTGACAATCATCGCAATAGAATGTAACTGTCCATGAATCAAGTTATTCTAAACCTACGCAAATAAAGGCTTGCTAGTTTATTACGTATGTAAATGATTTGAAATCAATTAATTGATTTCGATAATACATAATTCATGGTAATGCATTAGACAAACAATGATCCACCGCTACACATTTACTTTTCATTCGTTGGAATCATTTTAAATATTTCGCGGGTATTTTTTTATTTGAGTATTGTTTGTTTGACGAGATTTGTAAACTCCACAAGGTAGAATCGTTGTTCTCAACTGAAGCGCAGCAGTGATAACAAAATTTTCATTGAATAAAAGTATAAACAAAGTATTATTTTATTGTACTTGCCGAAGATAATGCAGTTCTTCGAATACTCAATGACCGCTGGTAATTGAAACTTAGCAGTATCATTTGAACATTAATTTCCCGCACTCGTGGGAAATCAATGTAGTAAGTACTTATTTTTTCACTAAAAAGAGTTAAAAACTGTGAATACATTATAGCTCTAATAAGTAAGGTATAATGTCAATTATTCTTCAAAAATACTATCAAAGTACTAAAGACCTTTCAACCACCAAGTTTACTATGATGATGGCTACTTTTTAGCTGAAACGTCCTAAGTACTTTGATTATTATTTTTAGTGGATAAGCGTAATTGTTTTTTTACTCATTGATAGAGATAAATCACTGTCGCCGATATCTATAATACTGCTTTGTCTAATGTAATCCCTTGACAAGAATGGATACTATATTCTAAGGCAAGGGAAACTGTACCAGATTCTTAAAAGTTGCTATGATAGGAATTGGTTGCTGATAGAGCGTTGGCTCAGAATACTTCTCAAATAAAGTGATTGTAAGCGCAAATTTTACTTCATTTTAATTTCGCGCTAGTATTTCCTGATTCTGCCATATAATATACTGGAAGGGGAGCCACGCGCAGGCCTTAAAGGAACCAGACATTCGACAGAGGAGGAACGGATTGATACGCGAAGGCGTGAGACAAAACAAGCAATTAAAAACGAAAGGGACTGTGCGTGTCTCAAAACAATCGAATAAAACAATTGAATCTCCAGAAATAACCACGTTACCTGTAGCATCAAGAAGCCAAGATAAGCTCCCCGAATTATTCCATGCATATATATAGCGGATCACGCTCATGGATTAGGAATTTGCCTTTTCACCAATAATTATTGATGGGGCAGTACTTTAAAAAAAGTCCATTTATCAACATACAAAATTGCACTGACAGTGATTGTTAGTAGGTTGTAAAGAAAATGCTTAGATGGCTGTACTTCCTCGCAACATTCATCTGAATCGAGGCGAAGTTCATAAAATACTCATCGATTAATCCAGATATCTGTAAAGACAGGCAAAACGAATTATAAAAATGTAAAATAATTTTTCTCGTAACGCAATATTTACTATCCTGATTTGAGAGAGGAATAGAACTGTTACTCTTGTCAAAATGTATTACTCACCTTAAAAATAACTTCCCCTTTTTCGTTATACATGCTCGCACACATAAAATACCTTGTTAAAACGATTTCTATCCGGAATCGTAAGCATCCACTTTTTTCGCATTGCCGCATCTTTCGGCACTTTAAAAACAGAAGTTTCTTGCTTCACACTTTTGTACCACGTTTTGCATTTCGGCACAATGCACAGTTTCGTAATTTGTTTCTAAAAACGCAGGTATTCCTTGTGTTTACAACTTAATAATGACAGTTGTCAGAGAATACTCTCACGTGACGTCTTTTGGTACTACGCGACAGTCGACGCTTAGCGGGCCCACTTCTCACATACAGACCTGTATGTACGACCGTGCATGAAACCATCTCATAACTTATGCCATGGTATATGAACCCGCCTCATTAGGACGCTGCAGGAAGTCTTCCACTACTATGTTCCATAGCAGGGGTGATATCCTCTAATGCTTTACCTTACTACATCAAGTTCACATTGTACTAGTATTGCAAGCTACAGTTCTACATATATTTGTCATATTGACTTCTAATACGAGACGTGTTTGTACTCACTATGCATCCCAATATGCATTAGAATTCAATAGACAAAGCAAAATTTTGGTTCTAGATATCTGTTTCGCTCTTCTCAAGAGCTCGTCAATGGAACGCAGACGATGAAATCACTGATCAACCGTCTCCGGCAGTGACATAACTAATACCTCCGAAAACGTTCGGCGATAATAGATGTTACAGCATCATCTGCCGGGAAGCAGATGTCTCACTGGGAAATTCACAATGACAAGCATTGATAATTCAGCTCTCGCGATTCATAAATGGGGATACAGTTGGAAATACTACCGTAAGGTGACGGCCCCGAAACAATGCATAGTGAATTACGAACACATCTCGTGTTAGAAGTCAACAGACAAAGTATTGGTTCTCCAGGTTGAACAGTGACGACACGTTTATTCGACAGCTGTCTCATGAACACGTCAGTGGAACGATACAGACCACGAAGTCACGGAACAACCGTCTCCCGCACTTATGTAACTAACATCTTCGAAAATTTATGGAGAACCTAGATGTTCCAACACCATCTGCCAGAAAGCAGATGTCCCACTCCGTATTATGAGTCAATAGACAAAGTTTTGGTTCTCCAGGATAACCAGTGACACACGTATATTAGTCCCAGACAGCTGTTCCGCTCATCTCAAGAGCTCGTCATTAAAACAAGACGGACGATGAAGTCACTAATCAACCATTTTTGACAATGTTATAACTACCACCTTCGAAAATGTTTGGCAATCCTGAATGTTCCAACATCATCTGTCGGAAAGCAGATGTTCCACTGAAAATTTAATTTACAATGCCGAGCATTGATAATACAGTTCTCGCGATTCACAGAGCCAACAGGGAAACAGTTGGAAATACTACTCTCTGGGACATCTGATTTTTGGCAGTTGTTGTTGGAATATCTAGGTTCGACAAACATCATCACTGCCAGAGGTGATTGATCAGTGACTTCATCGTCTGCCTCGTTCCACTGACGAGCACATGAGTAGAGCGAAACAACTGTCTGGGACTATCAGACGTGTTGTCACTTACCTAGATAACCAAAACTTTGTATATACATATTGCGGAATCTAAAAATATATTCAATTTTCAAATTTATTCTCAAAAATTCAAGTAATAGTTATGACACAGACACTTATAGCTGATGCCTAGTAATTAATATCTTCCTTGGAATGACGAGGTAGTAATAATGAAAATATAGCTCAATATTTTAAGCCGATTAAATGGTTACATCATTCAAGTGTAAGTCGAAATCAGACATTCTTAGCAGCGCTCAATTCATATCATAAAATATCTTAATTTGATGTTACTTTTTCATATCTGTTCATTCACCAATTCCCTTGGCATTTGTGTTATTCCACGATCAAGATAATGCATGTATTTAGGTCCCGTTGGAGATTTACGAGCTCAGTATGTCGTAAGTGTTGAAATCAAAATTAATTATAATCATTCCTGAGATTGTTGGTATTCGTTCTGATATAATCTCGAAGGAAATCTCGTGATGGTAATGTCACAGTGATACTGACGAGACGAAAAACGCTTCTGGTTATCACGAATTCTTATCAAATCGTTATTTACCAGCACAATATAACAATAAAAGATTCGAAATGAAAGAAACTACCTTTATACTGCCGCCAGGGGCAGGCCTATGCTTGGATTTATGTGAGTCGGTCTGTCGACTATCGATACCAATCGATAAGGCTTGTTATAAATCTACGAAGGCGGGTACGGGCACTCTCGAATTACTGACACTGTGTGTGACAGTAGAGTAGTCAGTAGTAAAGTTTCGTTCCTTCAACAGAAAAGGTCGTTGTACACGTTTTATTCTTTTCTGTATTCAGGTCTCATTCTTTTTGTAGCTTGTTCGGTTGGGTTTTAGCTTGTATAAGGACATATTCATTCCTAATAACATTCCATTTACTTCTAATATTGTACATCCCGAGAAATGAGAAACGTTATCTCCTTTGACAGCGTCTGGTACATGTTTCACTTTTGACAAACATTTTACATTGTTCAGGTTACGTTAGAATGGCCGTTTCAACATTCCACGGTGTTCTATTAATCACTCTTGATTTATCTAGAATAAAACGATTGACGATAGCAAGGAAATTATTAGACTCCCACGAAATAAATAAAGGTCTTTTTTTTGTATAGAGCTTGATACAGAGTTGTTACTCGAGAGAACATGTTGTGTGATGTGCAAAAATAGACGTAAAGTAGGAACAATCACAATTCATTTTGCGATTAGGATACATCAGAAAACTAAGTGTTTGAGGTTCGTATTGATGAAAATGTATTTAGATTTATTCTATGCGCTAACTGCAATAATGAAAGATTTCAAACTGGTCCCTAGTTTCGTTTGATGTTTAACTATATTTACAAACACCCCAATAAACCCTGAGCTGATGAACATTCGAGAGAAATGGCTTTCAAATATTAATATCCCTGATACAAAATGCACAAAATACATGATCCTCACATCTTCATGTTTGGAGAACAAAGACTCTTATAAACAAACAAGCGAATGTGCAATGGGCAATACACTCTCTTCATTTTGACCTATATTTTCTTAGAAGAACGTCTAACCCCCTCAAAATCCAATTTAAAACAGCTTCCAATAGTTTGTCATAGATATGTCGATAAAATATTTGACATTCTAAGTGAGGTAATGGGGAAAAATCAGCATTAGCCGAACATATGTCAAATACAGGTCACACCACTTCTCGACAAAGCTTATCAATCTTGAAAAACAGTCATGTTAATTTAGGAGGGTTTAAAATTTATAAATGAGACACTAATGAATTCAAATTCATCTCCAGCTGAGGGTAATCCCTCATTTACACTCCTCCTCATAAATAATATTTGAACAGACATATTTTCATTTCAATTTTGTTTACTCTGATGATGGCTACTTGACGGTAATGGATACTTTTCAGACTATTGCTAGTTCCTCCAAGGAGACTATTTAATCCTTTAGCAATGCTCATTCTACTAGGGTGACACCTTCAATTGCATTGGTGGAGTTTGGAGATTATTCATCTGCATCAATCAACTCCTGCTTGTCAAGTAGAAGAAACTTTATCAAATATCAATTATGATGATGAAAGGAACATTGATTGTATTTTTGTTCAGATTTTGAAACAGCAAAACATTATGGGACATCCTTTAGTATTAAAATATAGATTTTCGTTCTAAAATTACTTTTATTCGTGTCTTACAATAATAAAGGCGGAATAAATCGAGATTCTGCTATATTCTTCGCCATCTCATCACCTATTTCATTCTCTTGTGAGCATCCAGACGATTCGAGGCGAGTTTGAGATTATGTGTGAAGGAAAATCTTTAGAATCTGTCTGACGGAATATGTATTTCATTTTCTGAAATACTTGAACCATTCGTCTTTTGTAGGGGATTGTAGGACGAGAATGTACTTGAGGCTCATATGACAGTATTTCCATCTACACATATATCCATCCGTGTATAATTATTGTTTATTCTTCCATTTTTTCTCGCGCCACTTATGTAGTAGTATATCTGCCTAGATTCAAATATTCAGTCGAATCTTGACCTCCTTTTGAAGGTAAGGCATATTTTATCAATTCGGGATGTTATCAATCTGTGGAAGAACAAGAGGGTAACATCTGCTAACATAGACTTGCAACAAGAAAAACATGTTCACTCTGTCCTCATAAACAGTAAAGGAACACTCAGTACAATGTCTCTCATTTAAGGATTCAATGTTCGCGGAACTTCTTTAGGAGGACTAGCTTTTTGATAATTTTCGGTTGAGGACATTCTACCTACTTAAAAATGATATGTTTGTAGAACATGTGACTTTACTTTATATTTTGATTATTTCTATATTCCTTAGATGCTTAATTATATTATCTATGCTTTATGCAATGTTTGAATTAAATATATAGGATTTTCATTCTGGTGCATGTGAACTCAAATTTTATGAAATTAATCTAACTATATCATCCAAATCTTGAAATATGGAAAAACAAAAACAAACTCTTAAAATGGGCTAAATGAAACAGCGGTATGGTAGACTGGTGGACGGTGGCACATATTTCGAACGGGTACAGGTCAATTGCGCCCCTCAAAGGTACCTGATAGTTTTATGGTAGCAATGTGCCCGATTAAGCAATAGGTCGATTGGGCTCCGAATTCAGTTTAGGTACCTGCTTAGGAATTCCCAACACCCACCCCTGTTTTGCCACCCTTTCATGATATTCAATAATCATTCATTTGTCGGCTGTTTGTGCTTACGAACGTTTTAAATTTATAGTTTTACTTACATTAAAATGGAGTCAATGATCAGTGAACGTGGAAAAAAATTACTTATCGTTGATAAGTATACTTTTCGAAAAAATAAGGAAACGGCGTTAGGAGTTACCTATAGGTGTACGAAAAACGGCTGTCCGTCTTCGATTTCTGTCGATAAGACAGAAGAAGTGCTTTTAAAGAGAAACGGGGAACATAATCATCCCATCAATGAAAAATTATAAGTAAAGGTGAGTCAAGTTTTTTAATACATCTAGCTCTCTGGAAAACATCGATATCGATTTGTGGGCTCGCGCTGATAGAGATTTCTTTTGGGTTTGCAGAAGCTTCAAAACTTACTTAAAAGAAAGGCAGTCGAAGATATTTCTCAACGCCCCTCAAAAATTATCAATAGTGGTATACGGTGTACAGGAGATATAAATGTGACGGTGGCTGATATAAGCAATGTACGAAAAAGTATATACAGATCAAGAAGAAACATTTTGCCTTGTCTGCCTCGATCTGTAGAAGATGTTCACACCTCACTTATATCATACAACTGTAAAACCAACTAAGGCGAGAACTTCTTACTGGTAAATTCTCTTAGCCAAAATATTATTATATTTTCTTGTGTATCAAACTTAAGTTACTTATGCTCGAGGCCGAAATTCTTTGTAGATGGGACGTTCGAGTATTGTCCAAAGTTTTTTAAGCAATTGTTCACCATTCATACCATAGAAAATGGACACTACATACCACTAGTATTTATTTTACTTCTTAATAAACATACGGAAACTTATAATAAAGCTTTTCAGTTATTAATTAATTATTCAAAATCTGTAAATTTAGAGTTGAATCCCAAAGAAATAGTGTGCGATTTTGAAAAAGCGATACACAGTAGTATCAGGCAAAATTGGCCTAATGTTACTATCATAGGCTGTAGGTTCCACTTAACTCAATCCTGGTTTAGGAAGATACAAAATCTAGGACTAGTTTCTGAACATTTGGGCTATTGTTTTTGGACCCCGCCGATGTAGGGAACGTGTTTGCCGAAGATTTGTATTCTATTATCTGGCTAGTACTTCAAGATCATTCTTCAATAAATCCGCTTCATGATTAATTCGTTGCAACAATTCCTCTCGTGTGTTTACTGTAGCTGCATAAACTTTCGACTTCAAAGCGCCCCATAGAAAGAAGTCGCAGGGCGTCAAATCAGGGGAGCGGGCCGGCCAGTTCACTGGTGCATCGTGTCCTCTACCTATCCAGCGATCTGGATATTCCGCATATAAATGTCGCCTCACAGCTAATGTGAAATGAGGAGGTGCACCATCATGGATAAACCAGGCCACGACGAATGTGTAAGGGCAAGTCTTCCAACAGTTCAAGTAGCCTTTGTTCCAAAAAGTTCAAGTAGTTCTCCTCGTTCAATCGATCGGGTATAACGGTAGGGCCAATGATAAAGTTATCCACAATTCCAACTCAAACATTGATTTTAGTTTGATTCTGAAAATATGTAACTTCCGTTTCATGAGGATTTTCATCAGCATAGAAATGTTAATTATGGAGGTTAAAAAGACCACATCTCGTGAAAGTATCTTCGTCCGTGAACAGAATTCTTCTACAAAAATTGGGGTTTGCGTTTTGTCTTTGGACAATAAGCCGACAGAAATCTAGCCGATGACCTGGATCCATGGGCAATAAGTCTTGAACTGTTTTAATATGATAGGGATACAACTGTTCTTCTTTCAGTACATTATGAACTAATGATTTTGAGGCTCCAATACGAAGTCCCAAACGTAGTGTGCTTATCCCAGGTTCAGTTTCAACCGCTTCCAGTATCGCTTCTTCGAGCTCTAACGTCCTTCTTGTCCGTCTGCGTCCAATTTCTCTGTGATTTGCTTCAAATTTGCCAGTTTCGCGAAGGTTTGCCGATTTGGAATTCTGCGATGCGGATATCTTTCCCTTCTCCGGCCATTGCAACGACAAAGTCCATAAATCAATAACATATCAACCATTTCAGTGTTACTGAAATTTTGAACCATAATTTTATAAAATTTTTACGGAAAGCAAAGTAAAAACTGACAGACAGTTTTGAGAATAAATTCTTCAAATGCCAAAATGACATTATAAAAGCAAAGGCAACTAAGGTATTTTAATCAAGTAAAATTAGTAAGCCAAAATTGCAGAGATTCGAAAATTATTTTTTTCAAGCTAATCCGTTGATTTTATCGAAATTTTCTAGGAGTAAGAAAACTTTTCGAATTAGATAAGCTATCTACATAAAAAATATCGAGTGAATCACATCGACCACAAAAAAGTTCTGGACACTTTTCCCGTTACATCCTAAGTTTGAGCCATTTCTATGGTCTCTAAGGCTCTGTGCTCCACTCTCAAAAATGGCCATTATTGACAGTAACTCACCTGCTAAATATTGTAAAAGTTCTTCATCACGTTCTCAAGTTATACCGAAAAAACAAAATTATTTTTGCAATTTTGAAGCCCTCTACCGGGTAAACAAGACACTTGAGGCAAAAGTAAAAAGGCTCATCAACTTTTTTTCGAATCAAAGAATCTTCGGTTTCATTTTGGCCACGCAGTTCGAGGACACCCTGTATATTTGACCCGCAGAAGTATCCGAAAGCGAAAAACTTTTCTAAACTATTCACAAAAGTGCAGTCGTTGGTCGAAGATGTCAGTATCTTATCCAAGTGTATATTTGTGTTTCATAATGAATTTATTATTTGTTAGTCTTTATTATCTCCTATTTTGCTATCTTTGTGAATTGGTAATATTTTTTTGTAATATTTATTATTCGTATGTTCCAAATGTTGGTGAAGTAGTTGTGGCTAAATGTAATATTTCCTAAGATGTTATTCTTAGAATCAAAGTTATTTAAATAAATGGTGTCATGAAAAATATTTATGATTTGATGATGAATGAAAATATTTAACTTTAAAATACTCCATCGAACACAAGATTCATTATTCTAACTCTAAGAGGAAAATGTTAAGTACATATTCTAATGGAATAATGCAAGTGCCATGAATGACATCTCGAGTTATCGAATATGCCGATTATCTTGTTGATAACTATATATCCGATGATTGTTCTCTTCAACCAGATATATGGGCATCTTGTGATAACTCCACTGAACGAACCACTAACGCTTGTGAGTCTTTCCATAGTCACTTAAATTCGAGCTTTTATTTTTCACATCCCGACATATTTAGGTTCATAGCTGTTTTATCCGATATTCAGTTAAACTCCTATATCAAAATAGATAGCGTACATTTACCAGCGCCTTCTGGAAACAGTAAATATAAGAAGCGACAAGAATATGTTACTAATTTAATTAGTTTATATAAAAATAATGACAATTACAAATTTGTATGAAATACTTTCTACAAACTCAAATGGAGTTACATTTGAGTTTGTAAAAAGTATTTCATACAAATTTGTAAAATAGTAGTTAGGTACCTATAAGTAAAAATAACCTATTTTAGCTTAAGTTCGTTTTAGCAATTTGATAAATATTTTGTTAAACACGGTTTTAAATTTTTTACTAATTTAATAAATATATGTATAACATTTATCATTATGTTTCATTCCCAATTTTAAGCAAGATTTTTAAGTTATACTATTTTAATGAAGTGCCGTAAAACAGGTGGTTGGGGCTCAATCGTCCTTTATTATAGGAAGGACCTGGGGCGCAATTGTCCCATATTACTTTATTACATGCACAATTTTTTCTGACCGCGGGGCTCAATCGTCCATTGCCCTTTCGAACAATGATAGTTGAGGGTTTTTTGCATTTACGGAATTCTGGTAGTCGGCTTCAGATTGCCACGAAACTCGAGGATAATGACTTCAGATATTGTATCAATGACATCATGATACAGGTAGCTATGAAGAAGGTGACTAAAACTATATAATCATATAAAAGTCCAGAAATGAAGAAAACAAATTAAGGACTTGATCATTCCTTCGTAAAAAATATTAAAAGCGGTTAGTTTATACTATCATGTCTTACTATATTGTAGGGAAAATATAGCATGATATTTAAGTTATTATATTCATGCTGAATATGTATATATTATTTAGAACAATTATTATTGATACACTAAGCAGTACGTCACCCGTGACAAGAGGGGCGAACGTTACCTTTCAGGTAAGACTTACATTGATAGATATAGATGTCTCGATATTCTACCGAGAACGACATGGTACAATCCTGTCACGGGTACTATTGACTTAGTGATGTTTCTTATTGTGTATCAGTGAATAAACCACCTTACCACAACGTCATCTTTTATTCTGCGGTGTCCAAGCAGATATCCCAACCTCATATAATCAAAAACCACCAAATGGCGATCCTGCAAACTGCTTCGTGATGCGGAATTAGGCCGGAAACTGGAGGCAAGTTCTGTGAAGCTAGGAGAATCTTCGAGTAAGGAAATGTACTAATATACTTAACAAAATGGGTGGTTCTCAATCCAAAACGACGGAAGTTGTTATCAATTCAGCGGACTATCCCGGAATTATAGCCTTTGTTGGAGTAATTCTCATACTTGCAATATTGGGATATGAAAGGTGCAAGAAAAGGATACAGGCTAAACACTCAAGAAAGATTCATAGAAGTATGGCACTTCTTGATGCAACAGGCACATCGGAACGTGTTTAAGAATCAGTGACGGTCCAGCTGAGATTGGGAAGGACGAAAGGAGCATTCTCGGACGAGGTCTAGGACGTCAGCAGTTCGCCGACCCGACCCAAGATTGAGCGCGATGGTTCAACGCCACGAAAGTCCCGAATCAGCAGAAATTATCAACCGGTATGTTCACCATTTAATGAATAATGTTTAATTGTTTCATAATTTTGATGTCATTGATATTCGTAATTAGAATTGTAATTGTTGCAATGTTTCGCAAATTTGTGCTATGAAAAACAATTTAAGTTCAATGAATTAACAAAATGTTGTATTTAATAGGTCACTTTATATAATAATTTATATATATTTATTATCTAACCTTTGCTCATAGGCACTAGGAAAAATTATTCATGTAATTACCTAATATTTTATTTCATTGGGACCTATATTTCATTAGCTATCGGTTTATGTATTAATTTTCTGGGTTTGGTATTTGGTTTATTTATTCACATATGTTTATCAAATTGAGGTAAATGCCGCTATTGCCGAAGGTTGCTCAAATAAGGGTACAACTAGGCGAGATCAGAGCCGTAATTGTTAAATGTAACAAAGAAAAGCGAGTAGATCATAATAAGGCAGTTGAAGCTAAATTATATTATCAAACTATAAAGGAATTTGAGGATAAGGTACGAAAAGGTGAGATTATTGTTAAAAAGGAAGATATTCCGATTTTCCAAGAGTCTTTGGAGGCAATTAATAAATTGTATTTGGAAATTGTTAATTTAACGAAGAAAGGGGAAGTGGAAACTGATACCGAAATTACAGATCAGTTTTTAATTAAGATGTCGCGGTTCGATTATAGAACAGCAGTAGAGTTATTACCAAAATTTGATGGTAAAGATGAGACGACAGAGCAACTCATCAACGCAATTGAGTTTTACGAACAAGATTTGACTCAAGCTGTGGACAAACAACGGCTGATCGATTTTGTCTTAAAAACAAGATTGACCACCAGCGCGTTGGCACAGATTAACAGACAATATAATGTTGTGGCGGTTTTGGTGCGTGATATGCGTATGCATTTAATACCTAAAACATCACACGCGGCTTTGGAAGAGAAGTTGTCAAGAACAAAACAAGGATCCAGGACAGTTGAAGAATTTGGAAAAGACGTACAGGAACTCTTCCGCAACTTGACAATCTCCCAGGCCAATGACGACGACAATGCATATGCGATCTTGCAGCCACTCAATGAGAAAACTGCAATAAGGAAATTTACTTCGGGCTTGAATAACCAGTCCTTAAGTATAATTCTAGCTGCAAGAAATCCAACATCCCTAAAAGAAGCGATAAAAGTAGCGCAAGATAATGAAAGTCTAACGAAAACGCCTGAAATAAATGCCATGGGAAAAAGCCGTAACGACAATGATGGAGGATATCATAAATATAGAGGCGAAATTTCGAATAGGAGAGAATTCAGAAATAATTATAGAGGCCGTTCTAACAGAGGAATATATCAAAATCAAAATTACCGAAATAACTACAACCACAACTACGGGAATAATTATACAAAACAAGCTAATAATTACAACCAAGAGAGTAAGAACTGTAGTAATTATAAACGTGGACAGTATAGGGGTTACAATAACCACGGTCGAGGACAGTTTAAGAATTTAGCTCGAAATACGCAAAATAGACGGTATCAAGGCAATGTGTATTGTGCGCAAGGAGATGAAAGTAAGAATGTTGAGGATGAAAGTTCACTGCAGCAGTTTTTTCGAGAGAACTGAGCGTGATTGTATATATGAATGTATTGGTATGAATCGAGTGTATTTCAATGTAAATGGAAAGAATGTAACATTTTTAGTGGATACAGGTGCATCCTTGTGTGCTTTAAAGTATGAAAGATTACCAAAAGACGTGTGTATGACAGAGAATAAATTGAAAATTAAAGGAATAGGAGGTATGTTAGTAGCAGAAGGATGTGTTGATTTAAATTTGGAAGCGAATGCACAAATGTTTAATGAACGATTTTATGTGTTTAAAAATGTAGCATGCGATGCTGACGGAATAATCGGTCAGAATTTTTTAATTAAGTATTGTGGATTAATAAATTTTGAACTTAGTACACTCAGTTTGAAAAATGAAGTTGGATCAACAAAATTAAGTTTATATACATCTGGTAACAGCCAGTTGATGATTATTCCGCCTAGGTGTGAAAGAATTCAATATGTAGAGACAAAGTTAAGGGATGACTGTGTAATAATAGCGAGAGAGTTATGTGAGGGAGTTTTTATGGCAGGATTGATTGAGAAGCCAAAAAACGGAATGATTCCAGTGAGAATTTTAAATACAAGAGATGAGTCAGTAAGTTTAGAAAGTTGTATTCCAGAAATTCACAGTACAAATGAATATGATTGTTTCGAATTTGAGAAAGTGGACAAAAATGTAGAACGAGTGAAAAGAATGTTTGCGGAAATTGATTGGAAGGATATGATATTAGAAGAGAAGATCCCTATTGAGAACATCTGCGCCAAATACGCAGATATCTTTCACATACCAGTAGATAAGCTGACAACTACAAATCTAGGTCAACAAGAGATTAAAATTAAACCTGAAGCCAAGCCAGTTTATAAAAAACCATATCGTATACCGCACGCTCAAAAGGCAGAGATAGAGAAACAAATAGGAGAAATGCTGGAAAATGACATCATTGAGGAAGCCGAAAGTGCTTGGTCATCACCGTTGTTGATTGTTCCCAAGAAAATAGGTCAAGACGGAAAGAAACGATGGCGTGTCGTAATTGATTATCGTCACCTGAACCTTAATATTGTCGATGATAAATTCCCATTACCAAATATAACTGAAATTCTAGAATCAGTGTCAGGCTCAATGTATTTCACACATTTGGACCTTGCTCAAGGGTACTATCAGGTCGAACTAGAACCAGGAAGTAGGCCGTGTACCGCTTTTACATCAGGTCGCGGAATGTTTCAAATGAAGAGGCTACCAATGGGCCTAAAGATTAGCCCTCCAAGTTTTTCTCGAATAATGACAATAGCCATGGCAGGTCTCAATTATGAAAGATGTTTTGTATATTTAGACGATCTGATTGTGTTTGGAAGAAATCTGAGAGATCACAATGCTAATCTGATCAAAGTGTTTGAGAGGTTAAGGAAAGTCAACTTGAAACTGAATCCTTCGCAGTGCGAATTTAAAAAAAAGGATATCTTATATTTGGGGCATGTTATAACATCAGAGGGCATCCTACCTGATTCGAGCAAAATAGCAGCCTTGCATAATTATCCGGAGCCAAAGTCGGCGGATGAGGTTAAGAGGTTTGTTGCGTTCGCTAACTATTATAGAAAATTTATCCCAAATTTCGCGAAGCGAACTTGGTGTTTAACTCAACTGACCCGGAAAAACGCAGCATTTATTTGGACGAATAATTGCCAAATATCATTTGAAACAATAAAAAAGGCTTTGATGTCCCCACCAGTACTAGATTTTCCAGATTTCTCTGCTGAGAACCAGTTCATCGTACACACTGATGCGTCAGGAAAAGCTTTGGGTGCAGTACTATCTAATGGAAATGGAAAACCGATTGCCTATGCCAGTAGAACACTTAACAAGGCAGAAAGTAACTATGCCACAATAGAAAAAGAGTTACTAGCGATAGTATGGGCAACACGACATTTTCGGCCGTATTTATTTGGTAAGCGATTCAAGATCATGACAGATCACAGGCCGTTGATTTTTCTTTTCACACACAACAATCCCTCAAGCCGTCTGACAAAGTTTAGGTTATGCTTAGAGGAATACGATTTCGACATTGAATACATTAAAGGTTCTGACAACGTAATAGCTGATGCCTTGTCTCGAATTTCGATTGAAGAGCTTAAGAGCATAAATCAACACAGCATAGCAGTTGTTACAAGGGCACAAACAATAACTAAAGAGAAAGAGGAAATAGAAACTAAAGTGAGGGATAATAATCAGGTTATCGAACGAAATTCGGGTGCGCAACCGAAAATCGTTGAGATCCTTAAAAAACCCAAACAATGTACGCAACTAACAATAATGAATAAGAAATTGAAGAATAAACTAATGAAAAACGATGATAGAGTAGCTACTGAAGATGAAAAGTTAATATACATGCCCTCTATGAAAACGATCTTTATCGATCCAGATGATCTGGCAGCAAAACCGCTACGCCGTTTGTTGGGACATTTGGAAACATTGTGTGATGAAATCGACATAGAAGAGGTAGTAATAATGAAAGAAGATAGCAATATTGCATTTTTGAAATCGTTGGCCAACGAACTTAATAAAAATGAATATAAAAATTATGATGTACCTAGGATATGCATCGTTAATAAAAGAAAATGTATTGAGGATAAAGAAATGCGTACAGTTATTCTAAATGATTTCCATCTATTGCCGTCGAGTGGACATGCAGGTATTAGGAGAATGACAAAAAAAATACAGAAATATTATTTTTGGCCAGGCATGACTAACGACATTTACAAATATGTAGCGAGGTGTGACCAATGTCAGCGGAATAAACACGATAGACATACAAGACAACCTCTAGTAGTCACAACAACTGCGGATCGAGCATTTAGAAAAGTATTTCTAGACATTGTTGGACCACTAGACAAAGACAATGATGATTTTACATACATACTGACGTTGCAGTGTGATTTAACTAAATTCATAGAGGTTTATCCACTTAAATCAAAGGAGGCCAATGTTGTAGCTAGAACATTTGTGGAGGATTTCATCCTAAGATATGGGACGCCTACGGAAATTTGTACTGATCGTGGGACAGAGTTCATGTCAACAGTTATGTGTGATGCAGCGAGGCTCCTGAATATCAACAAATTAAACAGTACAGCATATCACCATGAAACAATTGGGGCGCTGGAAAACACCCATAAACATTTGAAAGCTTTCTTACGTATAATGACGGGGAATCAACCTGAAAATTGGAGCTCGTGGCTTCGATATTGGTGTTTCGTGTTTAATACTACAGTTCATACTGAGACTGGTTACACCCCGTTTGAACTAGTTTTTGGTTTTCTGGCAACATTGCCATCTAATTTGATAAACATTGAAAAAACTGATCCCATTTATAATCATGATAATTATCTAAGCGAATTGAAATATAGGTTGCAACGAGCATGGTTGGATGCTCATCAGAATTTGGTGTCGAGCAAGGTAAAACGTAAGGAACACTACGATAAGAATTGTTATCCTAGGTCTTACAACAAAGATGATTTGATATTAGTTAAGAGTGAAACGGGAAATAAACTTACCGAAGTGTACGAAGGTCCTTATGTTGTGATCGCGGAACGCGAACCGAATGTTCTGTTTCTAAAAGGAGGAAAAACTATTGAAGTGCACAAAAATAGAACAAAGACCTATCGGATTTAAGTGCGCGACGATTTAATTCAAAAATGCTGAACTATGCACAAAACGGGATGTGTTCGAGAATGCATCGCAACAACTTTGAATTACATAATTTTAGTAGAGCATTGATGTTTTTATAAGTAGCTGTGAACTTGACACTTATTTTATGTTTACTATATTATAGAGCTTACCTTGAAAAAAAAAACAATCGACATCAAATATTTCATTTTATTATAAGAATTTGTAAATTATTATATTTATTGGTATTATGTATCGTATTACACTTACTCATATTAGCACCGATGCTGGAGAGAAAAGAAAGATTTTAGAATCCAAATTTATGATAGGAGTGTTATTGTTGTTTTGACGAATTTATTCACTTTAGACATAGCAAATAAATTCTTTTCTCTGCAGGGAAGGTGTAGGGAAAATATAGCATGATATTTAAGTTATTATATTCATGCTGAATATGTATATATTATTTAGAACAATTATTATTGATACACTAAGCAGTACGTCACCCGTGACAAGAGGGGCGAACGTTACCTTTCAGGTAAGACTTACATTGATAGATATAGATGTCTCGATATTCTACCGAGAACGACATGGTACAATCCTGTCACGGGTACTATTGACTTAGTGATGTTTCTTATTGTGTATCAGTGAATAAACCACCTTACCACAACGTCATCTTTTATTCTGCGGTGTCCAAGCAGATATCCCAACCTCATATAATCAAAAACCACCAAAATATCATCAGCTTATAATCGTAATTAAAACCAATGCGCTGCTATGAAAATGATACATTTGATGAATCAGTAGACAATGATACTCGAATCGATTTGAAAGTTAGAAGCATTCATTCATTTTATTTAATCTTTACGGTTACCGATGTTCGTAAAGTGAAAATATATGAAAGTATATCAAATGATTTCGAAAAGCAGGAGATCACAAAATTCTCGAACAACCGTCACAATGCTATTGAAGCTTAGGTGGTTTCAAATCCTCAACTTTGAAGCCGATAAACGCGTATTAAATCTTTCAATAATGTTTGTATGGCGTCCGAATTGGCGGATATTCGCTTCAGTATTCATACGATCTGAACGCAATTAATCGGTTATTGTATCATCAACTTCAATATTCCCTAAAATTGTTTAATTCCCAATAATAACGTCTGAAAATTTTAAATTGATTCAAAGCAACGATTATGTGTTCATGGCGGCAATGGTCCGGAATAATTCCAACCACCGGATTGTAAGCTGCGATCATAAAGAGGCAGGCGTTCACCACTAATTGCCCCTAAGCGGATTTTAACTGACTAGCTTTGGCCAATATATGCGCCTTCCAATGTCATACCTCTAATTGTTTACGATAATATCTTTCAAACATTCATAAAATACAGGCTTATGTTTGTGTACTCAACAATTTAATCTCTGATAAATTCGGTACGCTGCAATGAGCTCTACAAGGCTGTTGCATGGTTACATATAAAACTCTTCTTGTGAGATTGAACAGGTTTAGTTTATGACCGGCTCTGAGAGGATAGAAGCACTTAGCCTCGGTGTTTTGTTGAAATGCATTCATAATATAATTAATACTTTCCTTTGACGTTAAACCCCTTATAAATGTTGATCGTTCTGTTAGTTATGGGCGATTCGTTGCTCATAGGATACTCCTATAATTATATTGAAAACATACCACCTAGGTGCAAACAAATTCAATCCCCACAATCACCATATGGTGCACAAGCTCTTCAAAGCAGAAGCATGATATCAAGATGAGCAGGTTTTGATATATTCTTCTGAATTTACTTCTTTTTTCATATATTGAACTTGATGGTTGACAAGACATTTTCATGTTACGTTCCCGCATTGTAGGAATTATAATTGATAAATTTTTAAATATTCTCGTCTGTTGTCAAATTGGCTGCGACTAGCTGATATGCATTTGATGTCACGATTCTACTCGTTGAAAACGTTGCGTGATGAGTAGAAATATCGGATTTGGACTCAAGTCTCTGCGTCAAATAAACTTATTCGAACTACTTTTTCTCGTGGATAACTTTTCTCGACACATGAATAAACGTTTTGTAGGGAAATTTTTTCATGTTTTTTTGCATAGGGGTACGGAACAGTTTCCGTAACTAGTTGTTTTCTAATTCACTTCTTAAACACGTAAATGACGATCATATTTTAGTTTATGCCTATTGAGTATAATAGAAGTAGAATCGTGACGTCAAAACGTGTTCGGAATACTTCGAACTTTCCAGCCGCGTTCTCGGCAAAATTAATTTATCTCTTCATTCTATTGTATTCAATGACTGTTTTTGAGGACAAGTAAGAAAAAAATGTTATAATTCATGAAGTAATTATTATCAAAAATATGTGAGAACCTCATAACGCATTGAATCGAAATGATCAACTTTTATTATCACCGTGAAAATTCATTCCACATAACTATTCCAAAAAAATATATATCAGCAAGCAGTTCTTTATCAATGTAGCAACATATGCTGAATGAAAACTGTGATCTTGGGATCCCGAAAAATTTCATACCGGTGATATATTGTAGTCATAGAAGATGACATTGATGTCGTTGAATATTCTTAGGAGGAATGTTGTGTTTTGATAATAACAGCCCCTCATAATATTGAGAATAAAGATAAGCTCATGAATAATCATAGATTGAGGGTATAAAAAGACATACTTTTTGAAAGAACGCAAATAAAATTGATATAATAGAGTAAAGTTAATCCTACAATCCTATTTAAATTTTTCAAATCCGGCAAAGTATTTCACCATATTCAAATCAAGACAGTTGTACCCTGTATCTTATTTTGACTATAAAAATATGTTTATTCATACATTAGTGCCTATCGTTTGGAAGATAATGCTAGCTGTCGAAATTACAGTGACGTTAGTGTTTCTATGATATAAGTCATGAAATTAAAGTAATTTTGGTTTTATCATTATTAATAAATCAATATGATAAATTATCACCAAGTAACGTGTTTTGAATTATTTCATGTGTCTCAACAAAAAACTTTAATTAAATTACTAATTTACACAGACAGTTAGTGGCGTTGATAGAACTTTTTCCATTTTGTACATTAATACAAAATAAATATCTGAAGAATTGTGGGTTTAATTTATCCTATGTGCGTCGTAATTGTTGTCTGCTATGTTATTCCTATTAATATGGAGTGAAACATTCTTTAGTTTAACTCAGGTTTTCGCTTATTTTTTTATCATAACTTTTTTATAGTGAAAATAAAGTTTAGATGCTATGGTGTGCAACTTTCTCTAATAGCAGACCCAGACTTCGTTATAGAAATGAATACGAGCTTGACGACGAGATATACTATGTCCAAATCGTAAAATGATCGATTGTGGCAGGCAGTTGTGAACAGAATAATCCCAGCTATCAAAATCTATGAGAAAATATGTCAGACAAACGTTGATGATGTGGCTAAGGATACGATGCAATTTTTACCTTTTTCACAATATCTTAAGCATCGTCACACTTTATAAATCGTTGACGTTAGGATCTCATGATTCCGCAAAATTCTATTGATGCAACCTTCCTCCTAAATCTTATAGTTACCGAGATCCCAATATGTTAAAAAATTGGTAACACTACAAAAATCTTCCGATTTAAATATAAAAAGACATCAAAAACGGCTAGAAATAACAAAAATCACTTCGATTTGGAACGAATGTTAGAAAAAAACATGTCATAACAATTATGATGTACATGAACAAACAGTAATGCTTATAAAATAACTACATCATAGTGTCCTCGAATATTTGATTATTTAAGGTTCTTGATCAAAAGAGCTGGATTTGATTCATTGTCTCAAATCAAGTAATATCATGCCGTTCGTTAATGAGAGGCAAAAGAAGCACAATATGACAAGTAAATTCGATTATTATTGCATTCAAAAGTCAAATTTGTTTTATACAAGAATTAGAATAACTGTAATTGAATGAGTACAGTTTTGTTCGAAAATTATGTTCACATAATTATGTTTAACTTGAAATTGAAAGTGAATATTATGGCTGTGCTAAATTGTTTTTCGTCCCTTGTGGAAATACTAGCTGGTATTATTTCCCTCATAGGTGGATGGTTTTTCTTTTATGCCCGTACCCATTTTAAATTACATTTCAAGTGTGGCTCTAATGGTCTCATTCTTTACAGGCATCTCTAGAGACATTAAGTATTGCCAACTTGAACATAAGGCAACTCTACTGCACTTGTCGCTATGGGAACCTTTCTATCGGCGCGGTAATAAAACTTTACCCCGAACTGAGTATCAAACCTACATTCCCCAAATATTGGTTCTTATTTTCAGGTCATTCATTTAAGTTTACGTGATAAGAGCCCTATAGTATTTCACGTAGTTCCAAGTATCTACATTATGTCTACGTCAATAATATTTCATTCCAGAAAAATAAACGAAACTGACGGATAAGTAAAGAATCGTGTATTTCTTCGGTACACATGATTTACTTATATATTTCTCCTAATAGTTGAAACTCTTTGGGTGAACGTATATTATGGCCATTTATTTCACTAGTAGATGGAGTTGCATCACGAAGTTCAAACAATGACTGTGACATCTTCAACAAAGATTAATAAACAATACGACGTGTGTGCCACGAACCTTTTTATTTGTCACCTAGTTGATCATTTACATCCGCTATTCGCTGCATCGTTTTTCTAATTATATTAAAGATAAGATAATAAGTAAAGATAACAAGATCAAACTGATGAGATGTGATTTTAATACAATAATGAAATCGTGTTTCCTCAATAATTGAGGTACAAGAAATGATTTGCTGCTTTAAATAGATAATATAAAGGGAGTGAAACTGAAATATGTAGAATAATACCTATTGCATTGATAGAGCCGTTACTTGATAAACATTAATTTCAATAATTTACAAAGTGAAGCAACTGTGAATAAATTTGAACTAAATCATAAAACAATGTTATGTTATGCTGTTCGTCAACGATGTAACTTTACCAAACACTACTACTATTAGTCTAGGAGCCAGAGCGATATTGATGGTCTGAACATTAACCCGATGGCACTATGGTTTATCGTTAGAGAACGGTTCAATGAACAATTCATCTCGAAGACCGAATTTTCTCCGACTGCTAGATCTCGAGATACAGCATCCGCATTTTTTTCTGTTTCGACTGGAGGTTAACCCTTCCCAAGTTGCGGCGGCTACTTGAAAAGCATGGCATTCTTATGCACTTCCACCATGTGCCATCATTTTTTATCGTGCCCGTTTATCAGGCATACCAGTTAAAATTGGACCGAAAATGGACTGCTAGTTAACCCTCCCAAACCTGGTGGAAAATGTTCATTGGTGTTGGCAATTGTTAACATACCCTATGCCATCAAAAGTTCCGGTCCATTTTTTTTTCATTTTGTGGCTAAAACTTGCAGATTACAAGATAACATGATGGCACCATGTTAAATAACTTTATTGGAGGTCAAATGAAAAATCAAAGTTATTGCCATCACTCCTTGCCTATTTAAACACCCCAAAATCCCCTAAAACCACCCCCAAAAAAATATGAATAATATGGATAATATGACCAAATTTATTATAAATTAGTAAATTTTTGAGATTCTGGCTGGGTTTAGAATCGAAACGGCAGTTTTTTTGTTTTTGTTTTGTTTTGGGGGGTGGTTTTAGGGGGTTTTGGGGGGTTTGAATAGGCAAGGAGTGATGGCAATAATTTCAAATCTTTATTTGACCTCCAATGAAGTTATTCAACATGGTGCCATCATGTTATCTTGTAACCCGCAAGTTTTAGCCACAAAATGAAAAAAAGAAGCATTTTTGGTCCAAATAATGGCCAATTACTTGGAAATGGACCGATAACTTTTGATGGCATAGGGTATGTTAACAATTGCCAACACCAATGAACATTTTCCACCAGGTTTGGGAGGGTTAACTAGCAGTCCATTTTCGGTTCAATTTTAACTGGTCGGCCTGATAAACGGGCACGATAAAAATGATGGCACATGGTGGAAGTGCATAAGAATGGCATGCTTTTGAAGTAACCGCAACTTGGAAAGGGTTAACCTCCAGTCAAAACAAAAAAAAATGCGAATATTTTCTCCCTGAAATATTCAAATGTTGAGTACTACATTCTACAAGCATAATTTCAAGTTGATATATTTCAGGAATTGGATCCCACGTAATATGTCGGGCAAAACTTCTTCTCCATCTCGACCCCCTCGTGCTCAATATAATATAAAAAAAATTCATTTGATCGCTCTTATTAAACTAACAATATTTTTCTTTCTATATTTGGATAATAATAGAAGAGCTTACCAGGTGGCAAATAATTATATCGGTAAGAAAATTCACAGGTTCCTCAACTCTTGTAACCATCGACAACTTTTGTACCATTAAAGGGAGACTTTTGAATGAAATCATCAAACTGTTCTCCACCCAATCCCAAATGACATTTAGTCCAATGGGCATGGCCCTATCATTGTTCAAATTTTGTTTCCATCGCTGTCTATATAAACGACATTTTCCTGTTTTCCGGATTCACCAGATCCTGTCCACATCGTTGAATGTATTCTATTCTAACTATTTTAGCATGTATAGAGCGCAGTGTATCCTCAACAGGACCGATTCGCATATTTGATGAGAAGCGTCTCACAATCACGTGGTTCCTGACGTCACGTAGTACTCGACGAGCACTGCTCCCAGTCTCTATTCCAACTGCTGCCTTGAGCTATAGTTGTCTTGGTAAGCTCCACTTCTCGTCACGAGACTGTTTGCGGTGTCTCTGGAACCTGTCGTGATCTTGGTGAAATAGCATCCTTTAAATGTTTTCAGCACTAAAATTTATTGGCTGGGCTTAGCGAAATTGAACAGCCAACGTTAGAGTGTTGTGGTCTTGTGTTGAATACGTATAGTCAGTTCGAATTTAACCAGCTAAGTTATTTAATTACAACTTGGGAATATGGCGTAGTGTAAATATAATATGATTTACGACACTTTAATAGCACCATCCAGCGAAGTTCCCTAAATCATATTTAACGATTATTTGTGGTCATTATTTACAAAATAATGCGGGCCTATCCACATGGACATTATTGAAGATACAATAGCATAGACGCCTCTGAAAAACAGACGAATGTTTAAGACCAGACATTACAAACGATGACTTGGCAGTAGGTTTAATACCTTGAAACATTCTCTGGGAATCAACTGCCAACTACAGCTTTATAAATTTAATTTGGGTAATCAGTTCTGGTTGGTTCTTACAATTAAGAATAGACACGAGCAGACCCGACAAATGTAACCACATGCGTATTAGTTCTAAATCTGTGGATGTGTATGTGTAACATAAATCTATCCATTATCAGAACACAGGACAGTAGTAAATTAATAAGTTAGATAGTGTCACTTACAAGTTACACCAGACACGACGTGTTGAAGATTTACTTTATTTTTAACTTGTTATGTTAACAACACTGATTCGAGATAATTTTTTAATTGGCGTGGGATTTTTTCTATATATTCCCTTACTTCATGCAGAAGCCACTCTACACGTTTGCTTTTCGTCGTCGTCAAGTGTTTGAGAAATATGCACCTGAGTAATTCATGATATAAGTCTACGCCTACTACACGTCAGTCTGTCACAAGAAGCCGGATGACAGTAACAAGGTGCTTTTGTTTATTGTTTGAATTAGCTCTCATTATCCTATTCTCGGAACCGGTTCAACACTTTACATTATGATTTTAATTCTTGTTTAGACTTTTCCTTGTGCCTCTATATTTATTTGATGATTCACACACCCTTAAGTAATATTTTGATAATTTTTAGACTAATGTACTGCAATAGTTTGACAAACTAAACAGCAGTTGTATACATAATAAAACGATTGATTTTCTATGCCACTCACATAATATTACAGCAGTTTTAAAATCAACTCAATATTCATTACATTATGAGCTAGAAGTTCATAACATTTAAATTTGAACGACGTACGGAGGTAGGTAGAATCCTACTAAAAAAGGCTATGTTCCAATTTTCAAAAGGGCTGATCGCTTTACATGGAGTTAGTTATTTATTATTCAGAATTGAAAAGATACCTGAATCCCAAAATAAATTTTTTAGACGTAGCGTAATAATCTATATTCACCAGAAAATTATGAGGTTGATACGGGGCTCTTTAAAATTCAAAAAGTTGTGCTACCGTTCTCCACCCTTATATTTTTTGCGTTAATTGGAAGTTGAACAAATATTATTTCTATTACCAATTTACTGGGTCAAACGCTTTTTTAGAGTCGAACTCTGATTCACGCTGTATCCTTCTCCAACTATAGTTTAATGGCTTGCTCTGAAGTTCTTCTTAGCCTGAATCTATATTGATGTTCAAAGGATAGATTATTAAATTCAAAGCTTTTCATGATTTGTAGTAGTAGTTGCTTCCAAATATTATAGAAAAAAGCTTCCTCAACCGTAGGCATCGAATATTATATGGAACAGATAAAGATGCGGAAAGACGTTACATTGCACTGTTATTACTTTGAAAGTTTATTCGAATTGGCAATATCTATGTATTACAAGGAAGCGTCAATATTATTTTTATTGTATTACTAGCTGAAATACCCGGGGTTGGTCGGGACGGGAAATACGTATTTTTCTCATCATCGGTACGGTTCTTTCGATCTTGATACGAATCGCTCTATAGTTCTACAATCCTTCCTCGCTCTTCACAATGCTCCACATTACGTCGATTATTGCTATTAATTAGACTCTTGAAGGCCACAAATTTACCGTTATAACTATCAATTAAAACATTCAAATATCCATTTATACAAATATCCATATTGTATTTATCTTCAGCATATGAAACACGGTTTAAAACTTCTAAAAACAAAATGTATTTCTTTGATCAATTCACTAGATGAGTTACTGCTAGATTCATTGTAGCTGAGGATTCACAAGATAGGAATAGATTTTCTTGAGTAAATCTTTTGTCGTCGTTCTCAATTAGAAAGAAATTTTCGATTCAGCAAATTCACAAGTATGATTCACCGATTACTTAGTGTTGCGATTAGATATTTTTTGGCTGAATTGTGTGAGTGTGATTGCTACCTCATAAGTTTTAATTAACAGCACCCTCAAAACAGTATTATTGACGAAGTCTCAGCCATTGAATTGAAAAAAGCATGATAAAGGATGGATTGTTTCCAGTTACATACTCACCGACAAATTCAATCTAGGGATATATTTTGACATTTCAACTGGTCGGAGGTTTCCCCCTATTCTCAGGTTTCCATAAAATATATAAAATGCCCCTATTTGTTCGAAATACTCGAAGAAAATAACAATAACCTTGCCAAATAATTTGAAAGTTGAAACATTCCTGCGGTGAAATAATGATTTCAAAATGCTAATATATCGTACAGATGTTCCTTCTACCACATATTTAGTTAACTAGAATTCACTTCAGCATTAATCATTATGACATAAACTAATCGAAAATAGTTAGAATAGATTAGGGGTGTTGTTCCTATCGCGTCCTAAGAGAATAATTGTATGCCCCTCTCGGTACTGTTTTATATTAGTACGCCAGCGCCGGAGATGTTGAGATCCTCTGAATAGTCTAGGATTGTTCCTGGCTTCAATATTGTAATTCACTGTATGATGTTGTATGTGTCGAAGTATTTGATTCCCTTTTCAAGTTGTACTAACGGCATATCTCTTCTCCGACCGCGACACCGTTATGACCAGTATGTTCTGGACTAGGTAGCGCTGCACCGGGCCTTTTGTGGGTAAATGCCATGTGGTGTAGTATTTACCCAGTTTTCGGAGTCAGAAGGCTCAGTCTGCTCATGTTTACCTTTAAGACTCCGTTTGATGAGTAACTATCGACATTGTTCAAGTTTTGGACTATCTCATATCTCTGCTACGACCGCGAATTCATTTCCCAGATAGCTGGTACGTGAAGGATTCAGCGCTAAACGCTATGTGATGCAACGTTTACTCACAACTCACAAAAGCATTTGTTAGTTCGCACCATTATGTAATAGAACTACTGGTGTCAAGACCCAAGGAGAAGATGTTACTTGGCTCGACTTATTTCCCCGAAGAGAGACATAGTCAGTTACTAAACAATCCGCAATCGGAGAGCAAATGTATCGGTGTTTCTTCCGCTGCCCTGCTTAATCTGCACGCCACCATGCCAATATTCGTCATATGGCCATTTAGTTTGCAGTGTCCCGTAATGAATCCTGTTACCGTTATTAGTTTATTTCTGCTTCCCTATTCGCTTCCTTAGAATGCCTTCGTATAGGAAGAGGAGAGTACTCCGGTGTTTAGTAATGAGTTATTTCTGTTCGGCTCTGAGAATGTCGTTTATAGTGTCATATACCACAGAAGAGTTCCGGTCCTATCAGAAACGTTTCAGCTCCCTTTGCTGTAATGGCGCCTGCTAATCGAAAATAGTCGTTATAGAATGATTTATTCCAAACGAAATACCTGAAGAGACATGTACGCTTGAATTGCAGTGCAAGTTCGTGTTTTTTTTGTTTACACTTTGCTGTTCAATGTGATAAAATGCCAAAATTTGAGAATTATGTACAAAATTCAAACATACCTATGGTAGAAACCGTTACTTTATGGTAATTCACCATAATGATTAAATAAAATAACAATTACTAGTAAGGGATCATCGGAAATTTCCAAACATGTAGATCGTAGATTCCGAGAAACAGAGAGAATAATTTATTATCCTAAGAATTATTTTAAGAGCGCTTTGAAAGACAAAGGAAAATATCACTTTGGTATAGGTTTAATTGATGATATTGTTATAGGAGATTTTGATAGCTTTATGAATCTCTATTGATTCTAATGTATTTAATTTGGAACCTTTTGTTTGATTATGTAAATGCTTAGGCTATCTAAATTAGGAAAGGTATGACCTGTTTTAAAAAGATGGTTAACAAATGTTGAGTTGTAATTATGTTTAATTTCAGAAACTGCACTGAAATCGAAAGGCAGTAAATATTTCACCGAACTATTGTTGAATTTTGATTGAAAAATCAGAATTGAAACAGTACTTCAATTGAATCCGATAGTATGACGTCACAACCTTCCACTGTCCTAAATTCAAAATCGCATTTTGAACATTTATCAGATTGGTCTTTATTTCTATGCACATAACGATCGTAATGTAATACCGAAAAATATAGGTACGTTGATCTGTACGTAACTCTCAGTAGATATTTACTTAAGAATTTTCATTACTGTAATCTTAAAGCTGAATAACTTGTTCTTATTTTGACTCGAAAATTGTCAATTTCTACCTTATAACTTATATTCAATTTAAATTTTCGATCACACTCCCAAATGTTCGAAGTATTATATACCACCATTAGATACAAAATTATTATTATTTTGAACAGATTGAGCGTTAGAATAAGATTATTTCCCAAGTGCGATAAAGGTCAACATTGGAGCTCTCTAATTTTCTAAAATTCTTATGACAGTGAGTAGTGTGAGTATGAAGACATCACTATTGGTGTCAAATAGGTTTGATTTCAGATATAATACTAAAATCGAAAGGTACAAAATATTTTACTTGATTATGGTTAAATTTTGATTGAAAAATCGTTTAAAGAACAGGAATTACTTGTTGCGTCATTTTTATATATGTAAATATTACATTTAATTGAACCAATCAAAAAATATCATCACCGGCGCAATTAATCTTATGCCCTGACAAAGACCATTCAGTCGAATGAGAAACAAATTCAAGTTACATTGAAAACGGGTGTGCTTTGTTTATTCTGGGATTATCCAAGCTCATTTTGACTAATCTGCTTCTATTATTTCGCTTTCTAATTCATCTCAAACATCACTACAGACTACAGTCACTTCAAAATCGCGGTACCCACATAGTTCTAAAAGTGAATTGATTCACTGTAATACGTGTCGTATTACAAACATTGCAGTGGCTATAAGTTCCTCCACGGTTGTATTACTTAACAATGATCTTTATATATAATATAAATTACAAATCACAGCTTACAGAGTTGACAGCTCTGTGGACCAAGTAGTTTATGACAGATTGCTTTTGGGCAGAGTGGTGGTGGGAAAGACCATTGAGGTATCTATCGGTATGAGTGGGTTTTCGATACACAGAATGTCCTGAAGTACCCTTAGTCTGTCGACTAACCAATACATCTAGGAACGGCAGTTAACCTTGCGATTCGCTGTCAACTTATCTCAACCTGAATCCTTAAAATCAGAATTAAAACATCTTTCATCTGCCTTATTATCGAACAATTTCCCCAATACAAATTCAAAAAGCCATAAAGAAATACACTTCGCCTAAAATTTCAAATCGACCTGAGCCAATAACACCACCGCCTGCTTTATCTACTGCCTATCTTCTATATATTGAAAATATAACATATCGAATTTCCAAAATCCTTAAAAAACGTAATAATTCTACCCGGTTTTCCACACTTCCAAAATTATCTCAGTTTTACAAACCTATCAAAGATCCCCTCCCTCCTATTCACTTAGAAGGTGTTATAGCATTCCCTGTTTTTGCGGTAAAGTCTACATTGGTGAAACAGGACGTACAGTAGCTACTCGTATGAAAGAACATGAGCGCTGTACAAAGCTTCGTGATACCAGTAGATCTGCACTTGCGGAACACAAGTTTGACACTAATCATCAAATCCATTTCGAGGGTGGGACCCATTTTTTCCACTCCATTTTTTCCACTCTGCTTTTTCCACTCCGCTTTTACCACTAATATATTTTTCCACTAATACATTTTTCCACCAGTTTATTTTTTCCTCCAGTTCATCTTTTAATACATTTAATAGTTTTATAAATGGATATCAAACAGGATATCAAAATTGTATATGGTGACCGACAGCTTTTAAATATTCCAAAACTTCGCCTCCACTTTTCCTATCTTCATATTGGCGAACTAAATTGTTTATTCGCTTTTCACTCTGGACTGCTGTGTAGTTTTTTTTAATTTTGTGGCCTAAATCCAGCTCGCGGATCATGGCCTCGGTGTCTCATCGTTCTTTTTGTAGCTCGAGGAGGAAGGCGTAAAGACTAGGATGGTTTTTTCCCACAACCACCTGGAATCTGTTGTGCCAACCTTCCGACACATTGTTGGTCCTCGACAGATTTTGTAACACGGGCTCGTACATGTTCTACAGGGAGGGGGGATAACTGTCACACCAATGTGTTAGGTCAAACTGTCAGTTCAACGTATCAAACTGTCGATGCTATGATACTTGTTCAAATCATTTCAATTATACTATTTTCGAATTGGTGGAAAATCATTACTAGAGGAAAAAGGTTATTGGAAAAAAAAACTAGTGGAAAAATATACCAGTGAAAAAAATGGAGTGGAAAAAGTGTCACCCAATCCCATTTCGAAGATACTAGAATCTTAGCCCGAGCCCCAAACTTCTATCAGCAAAAAATCCTTGAAACTATAGAAATCCTAAAACATCCAAATAATCTGAACCGTGACTAGGGATATTACCTTCCCAACATTTGGAAACCCATCCTCGAAAATTCCACTTCGCACATGATCACACAACGGCAGGGTCACGTGCCGGAATGGAGGTAACCACCGGAATAAAGGCAGTGAACTGTGTGGCGTGAAGGATTTTTCCTACAATAAATACGGCTACAGAAACCAGTAGAACCAGTTCCAGTTCAAGCCTGTCCTGAAGATGCCACCTGTAATGGTTGGCGAAACGTCGGCATCA
Source organism: Endomychus coccineus (assembly GCA_958510875.1). Lineage (NCBI taxonomy): Eukaryota > Metazoa > Arthropoda > Insecta > Coleoptera > Endomychidae > Endomychus > Endomychus coccineus. The sequence continues at coordinate 218,131,397 of OY294067.1, forward strand.
AGTGGAGCTATTGTGGTGCGGAATCCATCCGGAAGCCAAGATTTTTCAAGATTGGCTATCTGCGGAAGTCTACTATTCAAGATATTGAATTCAGATGTATTTTCATAAATATGCCACAAGAAATAACGCCAATTTGTATATGCATGCAGAACGAATAGTAGTAGTGTCATGAATTCTTTGTTTTTTTAAAGGTTTTGCTACATATAACAAACTACCAAATATAGTTGTATCTAGTCCATAATTAAGCATTTTTTTGAAAACAGTTATTTGGATGAATCCAAATCGTTAGCAAGACTATACCTTCCATATTGATTTATATTGTAATGTTGTGATTTTGAAATAAGAAATTGAAATTGAGTTGTACCTAAATGTTTTGTTCATAAATAATTTTTTTTTCCATAATCAATTAATTATATTTTACGTTTACTTATAATACCTATACTATACACATCTTGATGGGCTTGCGCATCATTATTGTATACTAGGGTTACTTATTTTCAACTAATTCTTGTATTCTTGGCTAGTCGGTTCCCTATATGATTAGAAACGTAATCGAGCGACGAGTGTGTTGCCTTATTTGTCAGTAGTACACTTATCGGGATGTGTCCGTTATGCAACTATGCCAATTTTGTACAACTGTAGTATAAAACTTAGAATTCTTCAAACAGACCATAAAGGTACCTATATAACCTAGTATAAAATAGTATGAGGTAAATATTCAAAGCAGAATGATCATCAACACGCTCCTAAAAAGAAAACCACAACTAATTATTATACTTGAGAATTTCTGGTTATAACTTACCTACTCTTGTAGAATTCAAATGAAAACCATGTTTTATCAATAAATTGGTTTGAAACGACCACCGACGAGATGTTATTAGTTTGAATATCCGAATGTTCAAGTAAAGATAAACCACAAAGACTGACAAGTAATAAAACATTTAAAATTGGCATTAAGTGCCTAGTTAAACATTACAGAAGTATTTAGAACTTTGAACGTGTGGTGTAGCTCCTATTAATTTTACGACGATTATTTCCAGATGTGAGGTATACGTCGAAAGTTTCTGCGGAACACGTTTCAGGAGTTGAATTCCGGGAGAACGCATTAGTCACAATGAGGCGTACCTAACGCCAAAATGGCATTTTCAGATCAAAGTTCTCCACCTCTTTATTTTCATATGGCAAACACGTGCTATATACCAGTACGGTGCGTTTCAAAGGACGTTAACATCATAAACGCTCCTTATTTCAGTCATATTTCCTTCAGCTTTGTAATTATATCACGTAGAGCGGTACACGACCCACCGCAGTTCCACTAACTTACTTTTTACCACGGTTCCCGTGATATATTTATTTTCCAATAAAATACTTTCGTACTCACTCAATCTCAGATAAATCAGTTTTATGGCATTAACTAGTAATGTAAATGGAATTAATTGAACATAATATGTAGTTTGTTCCCAATTCGAGTATGTGTTATTACCTCCTTTGATATCTAAGAAGGAGAGTCGATTGGATTGCAGTTATTCATATTTCGATTATCTTCTTCGAAAAATTGTTGACACGAACAATATCTCAAAGGTAACTAATTTACAATAGCTTCAATTTCGCTTGATGAATCTTCATCCGGAACAAAAGGCTTTTCCTGGTCGTATATGTTTAGCGCGCCTAGGCCATATAGTTCACAGAAATTAAGATTTTTCCAGAAATCGAGGAAACATCTTTCATTCATAGATAAAAATGTAGTATGGGACATCCAAAATCGAGTACCCCTAACGCGTCCCCCAGATAGGTGGGGGAACATTGTTCGGTTTTTTCGCAATATCTCGTTTCCTTTGTGTTTTTGGAAAAAATCGTAAGAATGAAAAAGTGTTTAGAACGTCAATTTACATAAGACCCTATTGTGAAGAAATGAAAAATCGCTTAAAATATTTTCCGAAAATGCCACTTTACATGAGACCCAACTCCAGAAGCGTACAATTTTTTTCCAAAAATTTTCCAGAAATCGCAAAAATCATCTCGTACTACCCATGTATGATATACATTTTTTAGAAAAACAAATTTCTAAGAAAATCAGAACGCCAGATATTTCGATGTTTCCAAAAAAAGTATAATATACATGGATATTACGAGATGTTTTTGAATATCTCTGGAAAATTCGGGAAAAAATTGCATGCTTTAGAGTTTGGTCTCTTGTAAAATGGCATTCTGAGCATTCTTTTATTCTTGTATTTTTTCAAAAAATCGAATGCAGGCGATATATTCAACATTTTAGAAAAAAGAAGTACTTCTTAGATGCATATTTTGACGGTTCAGTTTCGGTTCTCGTGAAATCTTTGGGAAATTATATACTGCCACTCTTAACATTTCTTCATTCTTTTTATTTCCGCCAAAAACACAAACGAGATATTCCGTTATCAGTGAGAAAAAGTATTCAAATATATGTATATCTGGGATTTTTCGCGATTTTCGGAAAACTTCATGCTTTTTCACTATAGAGTCTTATGTAAATCGACGTTCTAAGCACTTTTTCATTCGTGTGATTTTTTTCAAAAACGCAAAGAAAACGAGATATTGCAAAAAAAAAACATTCATATACATACCTGGGGGACTTGTTGATTTCGTATGTCCCATACTACATTTTTATCTATAGATGCAAAATCTTTCCTGGTTTTGTGGAAATTTTCTTTTTCTGTCTAAGTTATAGGGATTAATAGACCATAATCCCTATTTCGAACGTCTAGCACGAGGATCCGATACGTGTAGCGCACGACGAGCACCTATTGTTCAGGCCGACTTTCAAATCCTGGGTAGCTCCTAGATCTCCGAGTCAAATTATGAATTCAACAAATTATGTTATACAAATTTGTTTGGGAAAACTGAACTTTGTCTGCCATTAATAAGATGAAAGAATCGACGCCCTCGAACTCTACTCGTATAATCAGCGCCTGTTGGTAAAAGGATATCGGAGTATCCAGCAAATCATGTAAATCGACGAAAAACTCCAGTGTGATATCTTTTATAGTTTATTAGCTTTTTCTAATAATACAAATGTGTAGCAGAAGTACAAGTATACTGGACTTGATTGGGAGTGCACATGCAGCATGCACTTTGATAATATATGTATACAAGGGCAAGAAAGAAAATCAATCAATTAGAAAACAAATTAATATTCTAATAACCTTAGTATTCCCAGAAATATATCAACATTTAAGGACCTAACCTGCGATAACGTTGCCGCTTAGAGTTTCTTGCATTCCTACAAGGGCAACAAAATCAATAAATCACAAAAACCACTACCTCAGAATTCTCAACAATATTTTAAACTTTAATAACTTAATCTGCTGTAATTCCCGCTTGGAAATTACTGTATATCAACAAAGGCAAGGAAAATTAATCAATTACAAACACAATCTTTCAAATAACGTACTAACTAAGTATTCCCAAAAATAAATAAAATTTTAAGAAACAAACCTGCGATAACGTAGCCGTCTATTTCAGGAAAGGAATGTTTATTATTGAAAAAATGTTCTGCAAATGTGGAACTTGTTTTTGATAGTCTGAAGCATCTTTATATTTATTGAACGTATTAGGTTCAGAGTGTGATAACTTCAAATTGAGAAATCAAGTCGTAATAAATATAAGAAATATTTTAGATACTTCAAATTTCATAAAACATATTTATGTTTTTCTAAACATATTCTAGAAACAGGACATGCTTTCCAAAATCTAGGGTTAATATTTTACATTGCTATAGTGAAGGTCTAAAATTCAACACAATTTCAATACATCATGTACATCCATTGGAAACTCAAAATAAATCTCCACAATTTCAAGACTTTCTTTCTACCTTTTTAACCCCCCGTGCGCTAGACGTATAGCATTGATTGAAGTATTATATTACCTTAATCAATGCGTTTATCGACCCGGGTAATAAAATTGGGCTTTGCGCCGCCCGTCGAACGCCGTGTTCCTAACGTTGGTCAGTAGAATAACCAACCTCTCGACCAACCGTATCCAATTCCCACAATGAAAGAATATGTTTTTGCCAACCAAAGAGTTCTATATCTAGAGAAGACAAGTTGTATCGTTTTTATATAAAGAGAACGTATTTTGGGAGTCTAGCGCGGTTACCCTCTCTCCGCGTCCCAAGCGATCGTGGTGGCTTGTTTTTTTCCCTTTCTCAAACCAAACGAAATACAAAAGGCGCGCCGCTTTAAAAAAAAAGGAAAAAAGGGAATACATTTTCAATAATAACAGATTTTTTAAAAATATATTATAATTTATTTTGAAAAAGTTTTCTATCTTCCATAAAAACAAGTTAATCTTGTATTATGTTGTCGTACATTGGTATTCCTAAAATTTTTTTTTACACATAGTTTGCGATTTATATTTCAATCTCGCATTAAAATAAATTTCTAAAACAGACTCAATTAATTTAAATTTATGATTAGAATCATGTGAAATGGTACAATTTTTATCAAATATATTATTTGGTATTTTTTTTAATGCTTCGATAACCAAAAAATTGAAAATATCATATTTAAATATATTTTTTTCATGTGCTAAAAATACTTCTTCCGCAATGTAGCATATATATTTAACTTCATCGGTAGGATTACAAAATCCTCCCAAATTTTTTTTTACTTAATACAGCCTTGATCATGCGTAAAGAACGAAAAAATGGAGACTCCCAAAATACGGAATAAATCCGACTTGTCTTCTCTAGACATAGAACTCTTTGGTGCCAACAGACAATAGTTATATCGTACTGAAACAGTTTTTTGGACGGGTCGTACCAGGCTTCTGCGCAATAGATAACTTTTAACCGTCCTGTGTTGACAAACAAACTACACACGTTGGAACGGTTTTCTGACAATTTCAGATGCATTAATTGTTTATTTGGTATTGTAGCTAAAGCGTTTCGATTTTCATATATTTAATAGAACCAAATAATTACATATAATATATAAATTTAAGACTCTATCAAGGGGCAACAGAAAAAAATAATTTGAATTACAGAGAAATGATGCACTGCACATATAATAACCAAGTTGAAAAACAAACTAATGGCTAATGCATAACTTCCGGCTAATATAACAGTTCACAATTGTTCATCAATCCATCTATTTAACATTTCAAGAAATCATAGGAATTATTCCAAATTCAAAGAAATTAAAAAAAAATATCAATTCATTCTTGAGTTATATATATATTCTCGGGAAATAGGTCACACTAACACATATGCTTATTATTTTCCTCTTTACGTACATTTCGGTCTCACGACCATCATTAGAAGACGTATCTATGTCTAAAATGGGATTTCTTAAAACTAATTGTATCAGCACAAATCGTCCTTATCGCACCAATTTGAATTAAAAATGCACACGTCACCGGAACAAACAGAAACAAGGGTTATCGAAATTGTAACATATCTATTCTTAGGATTATTTGTTATCTATTCATCATTATATCACCAATAAATCGACTTTCATATTCCAGCTTCTTCGGCAAAATTTCCATTTTCTTCAATTTGTTCATTTTATGATGAACTTGTCAACTATCATCTAGGGCTACGTTATGAAGTTTCACATGCTGCTCTGATGAAATTGATAATTGAACCAATTTGTCTTAGTTTAAAAAGGTACATCTGTATAAATGTTGGCTTCAGTATGCCAAAACAATATTCAATTATACAAAGAATCTTTAAAAAATTGACATTTGGTTATCTTTTGGATAAATTGAGAGTAAATATCTCCCTCATAACCTCATTTTAGCATAATACCATGATCCCTTGAATAATGCTGCACTTGTGTACTTACTGACTTACTGTTTGCACTTGGAGAAATACTTAACGGACAGGTCAGTCAAACAGTTTTTCTACTTTGTATCGTGTACGGAGGTTACCGTACAAAACCCGTTCCACTAAAGATCCCAAGTTGGGTTGGAACAACATGGGAATCGTCTGATGAACGGGTCACTTCTCAGTTGGTAGTGTTGGCTGTTGGAACGCATTTGATCTATTGCGCATGAACAGAACCGTCCTACGAACAGTATTTATGCTATTTCTTGTTGTTGGAATAAACCTAATGTTAGAACAGTATAAGTTATAGAGACACAAGCATGAAATACAAATTGCTCATAATGCTGTGAATAGGTATATAGAAATTCTTTACCTCAATCGTCATTACCACTTTCGCTCATAACATTTTAAATAAGTAGGCTCAACCTTCGTTTAGCTGAAATTAGTTATGTAAGAAATTCATTCATTTAGTATTTGGAAACCTTCCCAAACAGAAAGTCACGAACAGTTTTCAGCGGACATGCATCATTTTCATTTTTCCGACTTTAGAACGGCTGAAACCAGTTATATGAAAATACGTTTCTGTTTTACATTCTAGACTTTTTTCTAAATAAGAACACGCAAAATACTTTTTGCGGCAATATATCGTTTTTATTTATTGATGAAATAGTGTAGAATTTAGAATGATTTGAACTATATTCGGAAATTGGATCTCTTAAACAGTTGACAGGTTTTTACATGTCGTTAAGATAGAAGCTCTCTTATTGTCAGTATAGGCTTAGTAAAACAGATAGTGCGGAGTAGTGGTAATTGGTTGGTTATCTCTAGCTCTTATACACATGCGCAGGAAAGTCCAAGCGTCAAGGTTATCGCAGGTTAGTTTGCAAAATTTTTATACATTTTCGGGAAACAGTAGGTTAGGTTAGTACTGGTAGGTTATTTGAAGGTAGATTTTTGTTGCCCTTATACACATGCGCAGGAAAGTTATCGCAGGTTAGTTTGTAAAATTTTTTATATATTTTTGGTGAACACTGAGTTAGATCCAATGGTGGAACTATTAAATTTCATTAGAATGGAGTACGGTGATTTTAGAGTTCAACTCAAAAGAGATATCTTCGCTAGGCAAAATAAGTATTGTAGAAATTTAGTTTATTTATTTAATACAGGTAGGTGTTTTCAACGTTTACGTTTTCTTGATTGTTTACAGTTCTTAATTAAGAAATTTGGATTAGTTTGAGTTAGTTTGGGATGTGTTTCCGCTAACTAATTTTTGTATACGTATATTCAGAACAGTATTTAAAATATAAAGAAAATTAAAATTTCTGTAAATTTAATTTCAGTTATTTTAAAGTTTACAATATTTTATCAAAAAATGAAAATGACGTATTTCCGAAAAAAGTTTCCTGCGTGTTTATGCTTAGAAAAGTGTCTAGAATGTAAAGCAAGAACAAGTTTTCAATTAACTTCAGGTATTCTGAAGTTGGGAAAATGAATATTATGGATTTCCGCAGATTTTTGTCTGCAATTTTGTGTTTCGGGAGGTTCTTGTATACTGAAAAAAAAACATTTCATATATAAGTGCTTTCAGCTACAAAAAATTTCACCCAATAAGTGTTCTAAATAAAACATCTAGGACAGTCAAAATTAGAATTCAACATCCTTCATTAACAATTTGTACCCTAAACTTCACACTGTATCATTATATTATATGTTATAATGAATTAATCTTACTTAACATTTCCTTTTATTTTGAACCTTACCGAATACATTCCAGGGTTTCCATTCGGAGATGCTGTTCTTATAATATTCCTCCGAATACAGTGAGATCAAAACAAAACCAGAATAAAAATTTTCAGCCACATCCCATTTTATAAGAATCTATAGACATGATTCGAATTCTCCGAAGGAATTCAATATTGCCCTTCTTGTTATCCCAAAATAACAGCTCAAGCTCTATCGAACAGAAGACTTCCTCCAAATTGTAAAGAGGAATCCAAAGAAGAGGCAAATGATTTCTGAAAGAAAATCGAATTATCTGAACTGAATCAGACAAACATTATTCTGAAATAATTCTTCTCTATAGAATCGTTTATATATATCAAATTGAGTGATCCTGAAACGAAAAACAATTGTCCATAAAATTAGTCATCTGAAGTAATTTTCCAAACCGCGATGTGAAGCGAGAAACGATATTTGCTTTTAGTCAAGCGAAAAGTGTTGAAAAGGGAAGAGAAAGAAAGTTATCATAAGGCGTGTAACCTGCTACCGTGGTATATGAAAAAATAAACCGGAATTAGATATAGTGAAAGTGGTATTGAATTATTGAAATGAGTAGGAACAGCATAAAGAGTGTAACAAATTGAATTTATTGTAGAACACGGAGGTAAATAATAGACAAGACTCCACGCACTTCCATAATCGGTAGTGGAATGTACCAAGAAGGCGCGCACCGTAATCCTTGAATAGTCTCGCAAAGGGGACCTCACATAGCTCGTCACTCATGTAGAAGCTTAGTAACAGGCTATAGCTAAGAGCTTATCTCCATCATTATCCATTACGAACACTTTACAGAACTGAACCGCCATTCTTATCAAATAATTACGTCTTTCTGCCTTTAAAGGAAACGGTTCTAAAAATTGAATAATTATATATCTCCCACTGCTACCGTCACCAACAGCTGTAGTTGGCGCGTCTTGAAACAGAGGGTGGCTTGTTCACGAGATGTTATCAGATGCCAGACCGACGGAAGACCTGATGAATGATACGATGCCTGACATAAGTTAAGAAACATTCGTACTGACGTGATTTAGTTCAACTCTGCCTCGCTTGACTTCCACTTTATAAGAATATTATTTGTCTTTCTGCGCGCTGACGAACACATGCCATAAATGCCCTTCGGAATTCCCATTAATGCTCTTGTATTGGGTTTACTCAAGAAGTATGAAGTTCAGTAGTTACGGAAGTTTTCATACATTCTCAAATTTCTCGTTCTGATTGATGAGTCTGCTTGTATTAAAAACGAATAACCTACATTTTGTGTGGGCAGATACTAAATGCTAAAAGTAAAAATTTTAGATAACATTGATACGAATGAAACGAGATTAAGCATATTTAAAGATATCAATATTGGGACGAAATTGAAATTCGATAGTAGGAGACGTAAGGCGTTGAGAGAATGTAATGAAAATTTTCCGTACAAATTTTGAAAGATTATTTTCTAGTTATTGATGAAAATTGTAAAACTCACCGAAGAAATTATTATTATATACAACTATCCCAATATTAACATGAGCAATACTACACTACGACTTGTTAGCCCTACCAAAGGAATTACGTCATGGCTCAATATCAGCCATTGTTACGTGGCCTATCGCTTCGTGTATATTTTAGTCGCGAGAAAATTTCCCTTGGTACGTCGCACGTTAGAAGCGCGTAGCTGAGATCTGAGAATAGCTCAAACTGTTTTAATTAGATTTTCCTATTTAATGGACATTTATCGAAAAAAGAAGGGCCGTCGGGCACGGTCCGATACTAAATCTAACTACGGCACGCGAAAAGTCGTCGTAAAGCCGTATTAGGTACAACCAGTTTGCACTTTTCTAACTCGCGTGCTACGGGCTTCTCAAGTGAACGTCATTCGATTTACGGAAAATTAACTATTTCAAAACAGTTTTTGACCCGCATTGTGGCTATCACGACCTCTGAAAAGGTTCAAAGTTGACATAATTATTTCATAATTTGTAGTTCATTAATGTTTTACAACTGAAATGAATAGGTATGAAATTTGTAGGTTATTGATGATGTCAGTGTGACAGTGACATAATCATTTCAAACGTAAAGTAAGACACACGTTTTAGATTCCACAACCACCCTTGACCAAGATAATTTTCGATATCCCGGTGAAAAATGAACGTTTTTTTTGCACTAGAAGTGAAGACTGGACAATGAGGGTAGTGACTGTTCTAACACATTGTGTGCAAAAAACACATGCCGCGTTGCATCGTGTTTCATTCAATTTGTAATTCTGTTGTAACGAAAAAAAATAAAATTTTCATTACGTTTCATTTTCATTCAGTTAGTATGAAAGCCATTTTTGTTTGTTTTTATTAAGATAACAATGCAAAAATCGTGATATAAGAGTTACCATGCCAATGTGAAGACATATCATAGTTTCTGAATATTATAATTACTTGTAACTGTGTTACAACGAATGTAGGAGTTGTTTTCATTTTACAACAAACAATACAAATTATTTGTGATTTTGAATTTGATTCACAAACTGATGTAGTGCTTACAAAATATGTGAGCAAAAATAATGTCCATGCTTCTGTTGTGGTCTTGCATGGAATCCAAATTCGATAGAAGCAAAAAAAATATGTTTTGGTATTAAATGAAGGAAAGACAGTGAATAGCAAAGGTAGTATTCTTTAGAAGGAACATCAAATGCTTTTTGAGACTTTGCTTGACCGATTATTGAATAAAACGTACACCTGAAAAATTTAGATAAAGTTAAGCAGAATTAACCGTCAGTTATGAGTCAATATCATTAATCCATATTGTGATGTTGAAGTAACCTATTATTGTTTATGGAAATAAACAATCAAAATACCCGATTATCAAAATGTTCAAAGCAATGCAAGATTCCCAAATGTACTTTCGATAATCTCAGTAACACTATGTTAGTAGTGGAAGATTATCTTTCATATTACTAATGGTTGATCATTTGTACGTGTATTTCGTTTTCTGTTGCATAATTCTGAATTAGTAATATTGATATGGAGAAATTTCATTCAACATACTATGAAATGAAGAGCTCATTTACTTTTGTTGCACCAAATGAAAACATGTTACTCCCGCTAATCAAGTCACTCGTTAGTTCAACGAAAATTGAGTGGAAGTGGAGCAAATATTTATGAGGAGATTCATTTCGGTTTCATCTTGCAAATATTTCACAAGAGTTTATAAGCGGTAAAACTATTCTGAAAACTGAAAGTTACAAATTCAGGTATTATAAATTAAATTTTAGAAGAGAAAGCGTATAGATTTAAATCGATATCAATTATCTGTATTAAATTTGTACATGAACAATAATACAGAATTAATCACTTTATCCTCATGTCGAATAGCCTTTGCCCATATTCCTGGTGTTAGTTTTCCTAACCTTCTTCCACATTTCCCGCTGAACTATCATGTGTTTATGGGGTTAAAAATCGAAATGTAACGGTGGTAGGGGAAGCACGTCGTTGACCATATTTTTCAGCTCACATAGCTGCTACGAATTCTGGTTGTGACTTATCAATTATTACGAAAAACAACAACAGTGGGCGTCTCATAATGTAGGTATATTATTCTCAGTTAACGATTCTTGTATATCACATTTGTTGGGGGTACATCCATCAACCACAACGATGGTAATAGTTAGGATACAAACCAATGAAGCTTTTGCTATATTTCACCACGATAATGGGTATACTTGGTTTTGGAATATAATTTTAGTGCACTAGGCAGGAAACCTACGGTTCAACCAGCATGAACCTCTCACGATATACACGTTTCACACAGATTTAATGCTAAAATCTTGCCATGATTGCCAGAGACTGAACCAATTTCGAAAATCCATGTTTCGTCGATATAAACACATAGACGTGCTTATACCTTCATTTTCCAACAAACTGTTATGCCATCATGAACTTCTCAATTCCCCCAGTTATAGTTCATATCTTCGTGGTAGCTGCTCAATAAGATGCTATCGACTTATCTGTTCTCAGCTCATGATATTGGCTTAACAGTATTGATAACAGTTTTGTATATTATTGGCAACATGATTGTAAAAACCCGTTCTCATTCCTCATCCGAATTCTTCGAACCCAAAATTATGATTCATCACAAACGTTGAATAGCAAAGTCTCATTGTATCGTTTATCTGCGGCTCAACGATGGACATCCCATGACTTCTTTCCTCATCATTCTGCTGAAAAACCGTTCGTCACAACCCAGAAAACTTAACACCTGAATTGAATCACTTTCCATCGGGCCTATATGATTTCTTCCATTACAACATTTATATAGTCATGAAGAAATATTCATACCTGAAGAACATGCTATTCTTCGTTTCCGACGCTTTCTCATTCTTTTGGACTATACAAACCGATCGACAGATACTCTCCTTCGTCCTCTTCATTCAGCAAGTGTTCTTGTTACAAATTCCACATTGGTGAGAAGGGTTTCTCGTGTCAAATAGTATGTCCCTAGTATAAGGCTCCGTGATACTGAGGTCTGCATCCGCAGAACGTTTATAGTTGAAAATAATCATATTCTCTTCAAAATATTTTAATCCTGGTCCCCCTTTTTTCATGATCGAATATTTACGGAGAATTTCACACCGACAATTTTCGACCAATGAAATACTTTTATTTTGACTTGCTGCCATGCCAAAGAAAATATTTCAGCGAATATGTTTTCTTTCAGGGTAGAGAAGCGAAATTATAGTGGATATTTTTTGACGTTCAACAAATGAGTTTGTAAGTGATATAATACATAAAAAAACAACCGTTCACAAAAATAAATTAGCTATTTAAATTCATTCGATTTATTATCAAAATCTATATTTTATTTAATTTCATAACAACATTTGAATGCTCTTGATATTCCTCTTGAAAATCATCTCTTCGTAATGGTGAATAGCAAAGGACAGAGGACTCTAAACTTACCAAATGTTTGTGTTTAAGCAAATAAATGTAATATTTTGAAATTGCGTTGTTCAATTTATTCTTGCCAATTCTTTTATCATGTTTGCAAAAGATTTTCTTGAATAAACCTTTACGATTCGCCACATTTAACATTTCTGGTGAACAATATTCAATTAACTCCAGTAAATATGTTAGTTTGGAATGGAACATTTTCACGTGACTTAATTCGTCTAAACATGAACAAGCCTCTTAATTTTTAATACAACTCATTGTTACAATATAATCTGAGACAATTGATTTTGTACAAAATATAGAGAAAGTACAATAATGACATTTGTCATCGTATCTGTCATAGTCATAGCCGCCTATTTCCATTAAGCAATAGTACTATTTTATAATTATTTGATTCGCTTAAAAAACAGAAACTATCGTTTGCCAAAAACAAATATAATTCCTCCAATTTTAGTAAATCAAATTCAGCCCAAAAACATAAAAGAGACTATATATAATCTATTTAAAATAATTTAACACAACTAAAGTAGGTGGATCAAAAGGTATTTGAATTTTATTTTAAATCAGTTGCCAAAAGAAAACCATTAGTTAAAAACATATAATTCCACCAATTTTAGTAAATAAAATGTAATTCAATAACATGTAATAAACCATATTTAATGCACTTTCAACAATGTTGTACAACTAAAGTGGGTGGATCAAAAATTACAAAAGTCCATAAACTGCGATAAACACCACAAGTTTTTTCGACGTTTGGACTCGCATACATCAAACTCTCAAAATCCTATGAATAAATTATGGCATTTCTACGTGGTATTTCATATTTTCATGACAAAATGTAAAATACTATTAAATTGAAATTATTTTAAACTAATTTTTCTTCGGTGTGAAATTCTCTTACCGAATATCCCGAGTGCACAAATTAATTTTCGGCAATAATTTTGCACATGGGATATTATAAGTGAATATTTACACAAATTATCGAATATTCGAATAAACTAAATATTGACATGTGTTACTTTCTCCACAATATTTGGAACCCTTTGCTTTAGAGTTCCATCCATTCATGGTCACTCAACAATAATGATCAGTCTTCAGAACAAAGTAAGCTATCAATATTGCGATACAACAAGCAGTCAATTTCAGAACCAGTTCCAGTCTTCGTTGACAGTACCCATCATGTGACGGTTGGCGTTCCTCAATGTCTTTGTGGCACAAAATCCATCCTGAATCCAAATATGTTTCATTACATATTCGTGGTATTCAGTTGAAAATCCATTTTGACTGAAATTTATTACTCTGGATGTGCAGTGGAAGTAGTGAAAATAGAATACAGTAGTTGCAGTAATAATTTTTTGCCAGCGTTTAGCCGTAAAAAAATGTTAACGATACCCAAGTAGAATTTCATTTCGCCCTTCGTTCGAAGTTGGTATCTAATATCGTTTACCTTACACACTGTACTGCACCGGAAATATCAATGAACCCTGACAAAGTAAGCGTCAGTGTGTCGTGATAGATTATTAACAGTCTTGTGATCAAACAGAGAGTCAGTTTCGTGGTTTTTGCTCCGTATTCTCTATGCACATAATGAACTCTTGGAAGCCCTTACTCGGTTACGACATCGGTATTATAGTTTATACCGCGTGATCCTAACTGTGTCCGCATTACGAGGTAATATTAAACTTTGAATGAAACTTTACCTATATAGTAATTGATATTGGGTTCATATGAAATATCAAATTATTCGATACTCGTAATCTAATCTGTTGTTATCGTATTTCCTACTAATTAAAAGCAAGAAAGCCCTTGAGAGGGCGTTTTCATTACTCAGAGATCACGGTGTTGAACAAACGGATCTTCAATATCAATACGTGAGCCTTAAGGAGGATACAACATTCTACAATTTTGTTTCAAATCCACTGTATAGACTATGAGCAACATATTATGTCCCATCACTCTAAAATAATTGATAATGGTCAATATTTTACACAACATTTAGACCGAAGATATAACTTCTTCTCAATATTGAGTGAAATACAAAGTCGGTACTATTGCTAACTTAGTTATTATTAGAGAAATTAGAAAACTAGTATTTTTCTTGCTGATTATGATGGTAAAAACAGACAAATAATTACAAATCGCGTTTGCGCGGTATTTGAAAAAAACATATTTTTCTCAATGAAAATCTTTTTCTGCACAAGATCATCAGTAAAATTGTCTTCATAATTAATATTAAGCGAGTTATCACGTGAAACCTTTAAATTTCAGGTAGTCATCAAAATAGAAATACTTTCCTAACAAGAAAAGTAAGTCATGGAACAGTTATAGTTGGGAACGAATTTGTGGTGTCAAAAAAATATTATGCTTGTTATACATACTATTAGAAATGCCTTTCAAACATCTTGAAAAATGTGATTTGCTGAAAAATATCTGTATTGCTATGAAAATTACAATGATTTATTTACCGACCCCTCATAACCGAATCGACGTTACATTTTATTATTACATCGAAGACTTAGAAATAATGAAAGTGTTTTTGTTTAATAAAGGAACAAAGAAGATACATATCGTTTCAGAAGAAATATAAACTACTGTTTTAGCATATTTTGAAGCCCATCCAAATAATTCTATAAGAGATTCGTCGAAAGAAGTTGGTATTGCTTGTAATATCATTCAAAGAGTTCTGAATAAACATAAACTCAACCCAACAAATCTCAAAAAATATAGAGTAACGTTCAATATCATCGTTGTAAATTTAATCATTTCTTTGTAACATCGAAGTACCTATAACTTATGTGAAAATTTCAAATATATTGCTTAACTGATTCCAGGTGATTTTATGTAAATCAGTTATACGGCAATTCTAGGAATATCCTTGTTATCTAGAAGCTAAAAGCTGATTCCATATTGACAAAGATTGAAAGGAGAGTAACGATAAGTAGTGTTACCTTTTCCATTCGATGCATGATTATGGATGTACTCATTATGTATGATTTTTCCCGGTGACTTACTCTCATGCAAGAAAAACAGATCAATCATCTTCTAGGTATGAAGTGGTGTTTCAAAACATTTTAAACAGGCGCACAAATTGAAAGAGGAAGCTGACTGGCGCTTTTCCACACAAAGACAGACTTATTTGAATTATAACTTCCTGACCTCAAAGTAATTAACTTTTAATGCACCATTACGATGAGATGATAATCTAACAATTTCATTATTTACAAATGTTAAAGTTGATTCAGAACGTTAATGGACGGTGCTTCCAAACATATGTTTGTCGTTTATGTATAGAACTTACTAAGAGAGGTTTTATTCAATTTTCAGATAAAATGAGTCAAGTAGATCCAAACTGAAAGTGCCGGGGCAATTCTCAACATGAACGAGCTTCTAGTATTGGTGGCATTGGCACTGCTTGGGATTACAATAACCGATAGCATAGAACCTTGTAAGTACTTTATAATTGAAAACTTGATTGAATTAAGCGTTTTATCGGACTCGTAGCTTTCAATAAGACAGCTTATACTTCACAATGCTTCCCCTGTAGTGTAAGATGAATGTATATATTTCACCGCGAGATGATAAAACATAAAAAAAATCAAATTGAAAAACTAGTAAAGCATATGATGATTATTTCTAAATGTGTTTTCGCTTGAAGGCTTTGTTTTTAATTCACAGATATAATTTGCACATTGTTTGATGAGTATTGACAAAACAATTAAAGATCTGGTTAATCATCAGTTCATCACCATACAGAATCATGAATCAGGCATGGAGACTGATCATAAAATAAATACTTCTATTCCATGGACCAAGATCTATATAATATGTTTTGTTTATTGACCATATTTTCAAACATTTTTCATACTTCCACTTTTCTATTTTTATACGAGATTTCATTATTTCCTGGAGAAATTATTTTAGATTTGCTGTTGAGATTTGGTAATCATAATGAAGGTATTATTCATATTTACTACTAAAATACTATTAATATGATTGAGTTAAACTTTACAATCTAGCATCGATTCGTTCAGATTCTACTAATTTTTATAATTCAGCTTACCCTATCGTCCTTTTTCCATTCAAATTTAAACTAATCTAAAGCAATTTCCAATTGGGTTGCAGTCCTCATCATAAATGTATGTAAACTGAATTTTGGATTTGGAAAAATTGATATACGTAGAGAGCTATATTTGGGAAAGGGTAAATTACTCCTGATTTAAACCGGCTGTTATTCTGTTTCTAATGCATGACATTATTATAGTATTTCTTAGCCGAGGATAGACATCAAGTATTCCAGGTAGTCATTAATTCTAATCAGTTAACAAATAATTATTTATATCGTTTCACCATTCACTATGTGATATGAAATTTGATTCATATTGTGAAAGTTATTCCACTAAAGAATAATAATATAAGTTAGTTTATTAGTGAATTTAGGATTATTGGTAAATGACTCAAATTTCTTGGGATCATGTGATGCGGGTGATAAGATAAGATAATTAAATCAGGCGAGGCTTCAACGTTTGATATATATTTCATATCGACAGACTCTGTTCTACCATGGTAGTAGTCCAGTCAAAAGTGTGAAAAAATAGTGGTCATTACCAAAATTTTATAGACCACACGATAACGCAAAATTCTTTTTGCATCGTGTTCAGGATGACTTACACATCGTTAGTCAGGAAAAAAGGGAAAATTCCGAAAAAACATCTTGTCATACTTACACGACAATCTTTAATTGTTATTCTGTTTTTCGAAGAATTTTAGACGATTATTATGATAAAGAATTTCAAGTACCTTTTATTATGATATTTACAGTACCTCTTTCAAAGTAGGTAAAAAAAGAGCAGTAGTTTTTGAGGCATCAATGATGATGCGGCATACGTGTATCATAGAGATCCTATACATAATATCACTATGACGTGGACACGTGAACGCGTACGGAGAATACAGCAGCTGTCTTTGAGTGTGGAGGGGAAGGAACTGGCATGCTGGCAATAATATCCGAGAGGCCACTATAAAATCACGTAATTTTCTCTATTCTAATTTATAAAACACATGGACTATGAAATATCGATTTGCATTAAAAATTAGTGACCGAAAATATTATGTGAATTAAATTAACGTATGTGCATTTGAAAAAAAATTGTTACTTGAGTACCTTAAAAACCTAATTCACAACAAAACGAACAGCTCGCGGGTTTGTGGTAAATTCAAGATCCAAAATTTTGTTCTCAAAAAAAGTTGATTTTGATAGTATGAAAGAAGTGACTATTTTATATATAACCGAGTAACATCATCATTACATAGATTTTTCAATACAATTAAGCTCAGCGAACACATAAATCTATAATTTAACACGTTGGACGAGGCCCCAGATACGAATATGAAGGAAGTCGGCGCAATTTTCCAGAATTTTCCTTCTTTTAGTGAAATTTGTACCGAGAACCATCACGGTAGCTTATTATCCCAATAACACTGACTAAAACTGTTCGAAGAAAAAATAGCTGGAGGTTGTCATGTAGAAATGGTAAATTTTAATTTTTTTGAGTTAGTCAGCTTTGATTTTATGATCATAAAATAATACTCAGCGACCACGAAAACATGTAATTAGACACGTTGAACAAGGACCGAGATAGAAATATCAAGGAAAAACATCACGGCATCTCTTTACTTTATATACCGAGAAAACATTGGTTGTTGCTAAGATTTGGTAATTTTCCGGGCTTCCGAACCATCGGGCCGGTTTGTCCATTTTCCGTCATCAGATTCGGGTTCAGCGGACCAAAATACGCCCTGATACCAAATTTCAGAAAATTTGGATTAAAAGAGCCCGAGATATTCAATTTGTTATGAAATACATTCAATTTGTTAATTGAAAATGGTTTTTCATTGTTTAATAATAGTAATAATCACGAGCCTCCCTTTTTTTCTGACTAACGATGTGTAATCCATGCTGAACACTATGCATTTTCGTGCGGTCTATAAAATGTTTGATATTTTTCACACTTCTGTCTGGACTATAATATAATTTCTTTTTTAACAGTCTTATTATACGTTGGTTATTGAAACTAACCGAACTATAACAAAAATCTCAATAGAATTTAAGTATAGTACATATTGCCAGTGCTCAATATAATAAAGTTTCAATAAAGAAATTATTAAACAAACAAACACGATTCAACTGAATTCACCTCGATTCATTTACCTATAATCCGAGATCCATTGATAGACTAACCAATACAGTGAATGTTAAACTTGTATCTAAATACAAATTTAAATTGAAATAATTACTTGGTTGCAGGTTTAAATCAATTTCAGATCTTCATTCATGACTCGGTTAGTATATCAACCAAAATGAATATTTCACCAGGTTCAAAGAGCTTTTCTATCTAAATCTAAATGACGTCCTTCAAACTAGTAATACAATCACAAAATCGGGACATTTTCTATTTATACAGCTACCAACTTTACTTATTGACTATGGAAGCTATAAACATATAGATTATTCATTGAATTTTATTTTTTTCTGATTATAACCATTATAAGTAAAGTGAGGCAAATATGAAGAAAAAGAAGTAGGAAATATGATCATATATATGAAAGAAATTTAGTTGAAATATGAAAAAAAAATTTAAATATGGAATTATTTGAAAATTATTATTTTAATTTTCTTAATCAATTGCTTTTCAATGGGATAGTTTGAAATAAAACAAAACATAGTTCAATACTTTGTTATTTGAAAATATATCTACCAAAACAATTTTTAAATGATTAATTTAATTATTAAAACAATAAACAATTAAGTATTTCTCGAAATTCTCTTTTGTCCACCATTTACCGGTTCCATTGAAAAAACATTGTTCAGTTTTGTCCCAAAATAGTTATGGGACTACGATCAAAGTTTGCCCCACCCTGTATGCCAGAGGCAAGGAACATTCTTCATACCGAAAAATCCTAATATTTGAAATCTTAAAAAGTTACGTAAAATACACCTTGTGCATATTAAATAAACCCTCTTCATGACACACCTTGTATAGCTTGTTTTTTAGAAACATTTTTTAAGTTGAAAAGTCTGTATAGCTTTGAAAATAATAAATTTGTAGGTACTCACAATTTTGCTGCAGACTGAGCAGAAAACTTTTCCCATGTCCATAGACAACTCTGGAAATGGTTTAATCCACATAGACACTTTGATACCACTTGCCATTTTAAATAGACACACTGGCACACTCCAAAATCTAGATTTAAATTAAAATTGTCGACACAACTTCAAAAAAACTTTTAATGATTATGCCCCTCCTCGTGCCCTTAGTTTGGCAAAAAATAAATGGACCCCAACGGTGTCGGGTAATTAATTCTTAGTACCTACTTCCGGATTAAGTGAATATTTTAAACATCAACAATATTATTGGAATTTACCAGTAATTGTCCTTTTCTTAAAATTATATTACTTACAGCTACATGCAAATCAAGTCAAGCAACACAAATTGAGAGCTTTTAAATTTACTTTACTCGCAGGAATAATAAAATGTTTTGGTTAAATTGTATGGGAGGAATTGTTTGTAAAATTGTTACAGATATGCTAAAAATTAAAAAATAGTTAAAAATATGAAAAATTCGGAAAAATTTCATATAATATGAAAAATATGCCAAATATGAAAATTCCATAAATGCCTCACTTTAATTATAAGTATTCCAATAAACCTTGACGGCAACACTACAAACATGTATTCAAGAGTAATTATTTCTTAATTCATCAGAATTAATGACTACCTGCAATATTCGATTTTTATTTTCGGTCAAGAAGTATGAAGAACCTATCTAGCCGCTTTATTACAGGTTGCAAATTAGCCTTTCTCAAAATATGATATTTGAAGTATACCGTGTTTTTCCGATATTAGCTTCAAATTTAGTTCACATTGATAATGACTGCATCGCAGACGAAAGGTGCTTTAGATTGGTTACAATTTAAGTGCAAAAGCGTTAATCAAGTAAACTAAATTATAGTATATTACATTCCACAGTCGCACCAGTATTCTACAACCTTATCTTAATATAGGAACAATATTAATTGCACAGAAATATATTATAAATAATAACTACCTCACAGTAGGTGCATATAGGTATCAATGACTACTAAGATAACAAGGATTGTCATATAGTTTTCACGAGACTTTAGCCGCTTTGTTCTCACCTTTTCGTATTTGATTCCTAGTTGAACAATATTTATAATATTATTCTCCGTTCATGAGTATATCCTTTTTAAATCATTATATTATTTCAAGGTATTAGCTGAGGGAACAGTTCTCCAAAATTATGCTGTTAACAAATTAATGATGTAGGTTCTTTCGTTTCTCAAATCATTTTATTCATGATTTCTATATTACATCAAATCCAACATAATGTTAAATGGCAATCTCAACCACAAATAAAGGATAGAAATCTCACACTACGGGTCTGACGGAATACTAACTTGTAGATAAAAAGGGAGCGAATTCACAAAAGGATGTA
This sequence comes from Endomychus coccineus, assembly GCA_958510875.1. Taxonomy (NCBI): domain Eukaryota; kingdom Metazoa; phylum Arthropoda; class Insecta; order Coleoptera; family Endomychidae; genus Endomychus; species Endomychus coccineus. The sequence goes on from OY294067.1 coordinate 218,152,415, forward strand.
TATTTGCATGTCACAGCGCTCGCTACAACCTTCCGAACCTTCACTAACTACAAGCCCTTTGGCACTTTTAGCACAAAAGCACTTTTAATAAAACCCTCTATTTGCATTTAAGTATATTAGCCGCGAAAAAAGTAAAAAAGCTTTTCAATAAGCTCGAACACAAGCTAATTCTAAAGCTTTAATTATCTTTGTTGAATGGTGTTTAAGTAATTCCATATTGTTACAGCACAATGTATCGCTCCTTTAGGAATGGAAACCGGAGCGATCAAAGATGATGACATAACAGCTAGTTCTTCCTTTGATCATGGAAATGTTGGACCTCATCACGGAAGGTAAAGTTCATCGATTATTGTCTGTATTTCATGTTATTATGAATCGTAAAATTGACACTTGATCAGGGAAAAATTCGAATTTCTATGGAATGATTTCAAGATTAGAATTGAATAGAACCCGCCAATTAGTGATGACAATCCAAATCCATCATAAACATAAATGAAATCAGGTCCTGTGAATGAAGCCGAAAAAATATCAATTTTTTTCCAATGAATGGATCTTGATGAAATTTGGTGTGTGGGTTCCTGAAGGATCCAGGACATGAGGTGTTGAAGAAGTTGGAGAGTTAATGAGGAAACTGTTCAAACTTATGAAAAAGTTGTCAAATAGAAAGAAAATAGAGCGAAAAGATGTTAAAAAGGGGTTAAAAACTACAGAGAATGGCAAATATACAAAAATCATATTTACTTTTCATCAAAAACCTTGAAATAGTCAAGTCATGTTTGGGGGGGGGGGGGTACGAAAGGAAGTGTGAATCCTGGACCTTTGAAAATAACTGTAGCATCTAGCCTAATATCAAATAAACATGTTTCGTTACAAAATGTACGACGAAATGCATATTTACCGAGTTATTAACACGCGCTGCCTGTGATACGACAAATCTTCCACAACAAAATAATTGGTTTTGATAAAATTCACATCTAAGGGGTTTCTGGGGTGGCTGATTGAGAATTCAACTCATCAAAATTTGAAAATTCCAAACAGTTGATATGATGGCTCGTTAAAATTACAAAATCCCACTATCCCCAAATAATGTCAAAATTCGGAAAAAATCATATACGAATGTTCGCCCTCAAGATGAAGGCTTTTTATTTCCCTAATTCATTCAAAAAAATGCGTGCCCCCTATGAATTACAGCACTTATAAAATACAATTAAAATTAATTTTCCTTCATATTTCTTGTAAAACAATTGATTTCAAACAAAGAGTATAAGCCAAAAGTATTAAATTTTTAACAGCTAAGAACCTCCGAACATTCCAAAATATTTTTACGGCCCTTTTCACTCAAGGCTCCTCTCAACTCTTTATTTTTCAAACAATTGCCATATTGGATCAACTGTTCATGATGATCACAGGCATCGCTTACAAATCATTTAAGTTTTGATGAACATAAATTCCTATAGACTTGAATCAAATTTAGCATCGGAGAACGTCTTATTTGCAGATACGCAGAGGGCATTTCTACATTTTAAATGTGAGAGGAAACGTAATATACAACATTAATAATAATGTTTATTCAAGTGTGAGATACATTGATATACAGTGATAAAGTTGCATATAATACATAATATACCATACAGCTAGACACTAAGTAACTGCGCAGGCCTGAAGAAGAAAATAAAATAAAAGAAAATATAACTGTTAAGTTCATAATATTGTAGTATATATTACATAAATAAGAAATGATTCACCTTTAGAATTTAGTAAAATTTAGGAAAATTACAATTTTGAAAGTAATATTATTCATATTTTACAATTCTTGTTATGTTTTAATGAAAAAACTTATCATCCAACAAACAACAAAACAAAAATCACGAACAAACTTATGTAATAATAATTATTCAAAACAATGGCCATTTTGCTGTATGCACAATCTACTCCGACTGATGATCGTCTGGTTCAAGCTTCGCAGCTATGTTAGATTTCCCCGAGCTGATTTTGCGAAATATCTTTCCTTTTGCAACCTCTTTTGAAGGCATGTAATCGAAGATATATTGGTAAGTGACCCAATTCATCGATAATCATAGGCAGATTTCAATGAAATAGCCAAAGCATTTTGTTAAGTTTGAATACCTTCAAATGACGTTATACAGAATCATCAGTCCTCAGTTAGGGCATTTGGAAGCTATAGAAATGTATGAGCATGAGATCATACAAGGGATTTTTTCTACTCTAAACTTTAACTCATTCATTGGACATTGCCCGCCTGCATTTTAATGATATTCATTAAGATACAAATTTATAACCAATAGAAACCCGACAAACTGCAATATTCTGTAAATATCAATTATTGCCTTGCACATCTGACAGATCTAAAATATATCAATTTTGAAATTACATTCGACCGTGTTCTATTTATCTCAGAAATAAAGTGTTTATTTCTTCTTATTATGACTGGTCTTAGGAAAAATAGTGTTAGTAACTGACATTCAATGGATATCAAGATACTCGCATTTATTATGATATTCGCCTACGGCTCAGGTTATAATAGTAATGCTCGCGCCTTGATAGTCATCATTAAATAGTCGGTGCATAATATACCATTGATTTATCTGTGATTGAGAATAATACATTATTAACTCTACAAAAACGTACTAATAAGTAATTATTTGTTAATTAGAATTGAAGACTACCTGGAATAGGTACCTGATGATTAGTTTCGGTGAACAAGTACATGTGATAATTTCATTCATAACAAATAGCATACCAGCCTCTTGATTCCCTAATTTGCCATTCTAGAACTCGGTTTTGTTTTGTAATCTTAGTTTTAAATTCAGTTTGCATAATCTATTTGATAATTAGGTACGTTATTGTTGTTTGACGTTTTATTATAGTACATGGGCAGTGAAGAGGTCCTTGATCAATAAAAAGACGTTTATGTCAAAAAAATTCTGATATAATTATCAATTTTATATCCGTGCATAAAATTTTAACATTGAACCCAGTATAAAAAGGGGTCCTTGTTTTTTCTTTCTGAAAAGAATCGCATGCTCAAAACTCCAGACTTTAGATGCTTTACTTGAGTTATGAAGGTTCAAAAAGATTTCAATTTTTTCCGTGATTCTCCCAAAATTCGTAAGACTAACAAATTTCTTATCTTCTTGAATTAAAACGTTTGAAGTAACAGTTATTTTATAGTTTTAGTTGGATTAGGTTTGTTATTATTTGATCTGACTAAACGTTATTTACCGCAATTTATTTGATTGTATTCGTTTCCTGTTGGAAATTAGATTTTGATAATGATTGTATTGAGAAAAGCCTATATATGATTTTATTTTGAAATTCGGATAAAATCTTCTATCACGTAGTGAATATTAAAGCGATAGAGTATTATTTGAGATATGTAAGTGTATCAATCTGAATTCAACTTTAGAAAGTATCACAATAATGTTGGATGCATACTCAATAATGCTTTTGTATTGGTTGCAGGGTAAGAAACGAACTGAATGGTGGTGCATGGTGTCCCCAAACACCAGCAACTCCAGATTTGAAGGAATGGATTGAAGTTGATCTTCGTAACGTCCACATGATCACAGCAACTAGCAGTCAAGGTCGTTTCGGTAACGGTCAAGGTGTGGAATACGCCGAAGCTTACATGATCGAATACTGGAGACCCAGATTGAACAAATGGATACGTTACCATAATCGAGCAGGTACAGAAGTCATCAAAGGAAATATAAACACATACCTAGAATCTAAAACGCTGTTAGATCCTCCGATATGGTCTAGTAAAATGAGATTTTTACCATTCAGCTATCATAAACGTACGGTATGTATGAGGGTCGAGATATATGGATGTCGGTGGACAGAGGGAATTGTCAGCTATTCGATGCCTCAAGGAGACAAACGCGGAAGCAGTTACGAATTCTACGATACGTCTTACGACGGTCATTGGGACGGGGAGAAGTTACGTTTTGGACTGGGGCAACTGACAGACGGTCAAGTGGCACCGGACGATTTCAAAGTGGCGTTTAACCCCGGGAACGCGCAAGGCTGGGTTGGATGGAAGAACGACACTCGCGAAAATAAACCAATCGAGATAACTTTCGAATTCGACAGAGTGCGTGAATTCACGGCTGTGCATATTTTTTGCAACAATCAGTTCACGAAGGACGTACAAGTGTTTACCGAGGCTAAAGTGTTATTCAGTGTAGGTGGTAAACGTTACAAAGGGGAGCCTATTACTTACGACTATATCGAAGATCACATTTTCGAATCGGCCCGAAACGTTTCCATCAAATTGCATCATCGCGTTGGTAGGTTCGTGAAGCTGCAATTACATTTCGCGTCTAAATGGATCCTCGTCAGTGAAATTACTTTCGATTCCGCTGTAGTTAACGGTAATTTTAGCGAAGAAGAGGAATTAGAGGAACAATCGTTACTTAAAGACCACATAGCCACTCCGGGAATTGAGAATAAGAATGTTGTAAGTGCTGTGAACACGCCTTCAGGATTAGGTGATTATCTGGGAGTTATCGTTGGCGTATTGTCGGTGTTAGTGTTGGTGATGGTTGCCGTTGTAGTTTTCGTCGTAATTCAACAAAGACGCTATAAGTCATCGCCGCGACCGTCGCAAGTGCCCGGAGGCTGCGATAAGGCGGCTCTGTATCGGGAACCGAGCCTAGGCCGACTTCCGTGTAGTTCTGATTACGTCGATGTGAGAGATCCGGAGTATGCCGTGCCGCTACAACCGCCTCAAACTCCTCGAGCTCCCCCACCGTTACACAACTTTCTACCGAAGCCGCCACCCGTCCCTCCACCCCCAGAGCGATATTATGCGGCAACAGAAATATGCAATACTGGCTTTATACCGCCGCCGCCTCCTTTGTCCACACCGCCACCGGTTAGACTAAGCCGCCAGCCGAGATATGTCTCCAGTACAAGGACTTATGTTGGACCATAATCTGTGATAATAATTTTTAGAAAGCCTGATAGTTTTTCTTTTGGGTGAGTTACTTACTACTTTAATGTTGCATTATGTCGGACACAGAACCATTGTAGAAGGCGAGGTAGAATGTGTGGGAATAATTATTGCATGTATAGATACCTAGAATGAAATGACCATACAACATATAAACATACAGGTTAAGTAACAACGTAAATGCAAGAGATATTTATAAATTAACATCTTGTAGATGGAACTATTTTCTAATAAAACTACGGGCTGTGATTAAACAGCGTGGTTGGATTAAATTTTATTTCGTTACATAATTATGTTAATGAATTCGATGGGAATTGAAATGATCATGTATCTTCAATAATCCTTCTCCAAGTTTTAGATTTATCACCGTTCTCCTCTTATAATTACAACTTTTCTAAAGTATTCGAGATTTTTCCTACAGCTCCAGATAGACGATTATCAGGTTCACTACCTGAAGTGACTTTTATTACCGGAACGTATTTATCCAAATCTTCAACTAGAATTCACGTACAGGGTGTCCTCGAACTGCGTGGCTAAAATAAAACCAAAGATTCTTTGATTCGAAAAAAATTTGATGAGCCTTTTTACTTTTGCCTCAAGTGTCTTGTTTAGCCGGTAGAGGGCTTCAAAGTTGCAAAAATAATTTTATTTTTTCGGTATAACTTGAGAACGTGATGGAGGACTTTCACAATATTTGGCAGGTGAGTTACTGTCAATAATAGCCGTTTTTGAGAGCGGAGCATAGAGCCTTAGAGACCATAGAAATGGCTCAAACTTGAGGATGTAACGGGAAAAGTGTCCAGAACTTTTTTGTGGTCAATGTAATTCACTCTATATTTTTTATGTAGATAGCTTATCTAATTTGAAAACTTTTCTTACTCTTAGAAAATTTTGATAAAATCAACGGATTAGCTTGAAAAAAATAATTTTCGAGTCTCTGCAATTTTGGCTTACTAATTTTACTTGATTAAAATACCTTAGTTGCCTTTGCTTTTCTAATGTCATTTTGGCATTTGGAGAATTTATTCTCAAAACTGTCAGTTTTTACTTTGCTTTCCGTAAAAATTTTATAAAATTATGGCTCAAAATTTCACTAACACTGAAATGGTTAATATCTCGGTAAAACACGAATAATAAAAACAATAGAAATGGGGAAACGATGTGATTATTTAGGAAAAACAAATGCTAAATTAAAAGAAACAACAAAACTTTTTTGGAAATCGCTAAGGCATCAATTGTTCGAAATGTTGCCCATTTTCCTGAATACACAAATTAATTCGTTTCAAGAAATTGGATTGACCTCTGGCTAGTACTTCAGGATCATTCTTCAATAAAAACGCTTCATGATTAATTCGTTGCAACAATTCCTCTCGTGTGTTTACTGTAGCTGCATAAACTTTCGACTTCAAAGCGCCCCATAGAAAGAAGTCGCAGGGCGTCAAATCAGGGGAGCGGGCCGGCCAGTTCACTGGTGCATCGTGTCCTCTACCTATCCAGCGATCTGGATATTCCGCATTCAAATGTTGCCTCACAGCTAATGTGAAATGAGGAGGTGCACCATCATGGATAAACCAGGCCACGACGAATGTGTAAGGGCAAGTCTTCCAACAGTTCAAGTACCCTTTGTTCCAAAAAGTTCAAGTAGTTCTCCCCGTTCAATCGATCGGGTATAACGGTAGGGCCAATAATAAAGTTATCCACAATTCCAACCCAAACATTGATTTTAGTTTGATTCTGAAAATATGTAACTTCCGTTTCATGAGGATTTTCATCAGCATAGAAATGTTCATTATGGAGGTTAAAAAGACCACATCTCGTGAAAGTATCTTCGTCCGTGAACAGAATTCTTCTACAAAAATTGGGGTTTGCGTTTTGTCTTTGGACAATAAGCCGACAGAAATCTAGCCGATGACCTGGATCCATGGGCAATAAGTCTTGAACTGTTTCAATATGATAGGGATACAACAGTTCTTCTTTCAGTACATTATGAACTAATGATTTTGAGGCTCCAATACGAAGTCCCAAACGTAGTGTGCTTATCCCAGGTTCAGTTTCAACCGCTTCCAGTATCGCTTCTTCGAGCTCTAACGTCCTTCTTGTCCGTCTACGTCCAGTTTCTCTGCGATTTGCTTCAAATTTGCCAGTTTCGCGAAGGTTTGCCGATTTGGAATTCTGCGATGCGGATATCTTTCCCTTCTCCGGCCATTGCAACGGCAAAGTCCATAAATCAATAACATATCAACCATTTCAGTGTTAGTGAAATTTTGAGCCATAATTTTATAAAATTTTTACGGAAAGCAAAGTAGAAACTGACATTTTTGAGAATAAATTCTTCAAATGCCAAAATGACATCAGGAATGCAAAGGCAACTAAGGTATTTTAATCAATCAAAATTAGTAAGCCAAAATTGCAGAGACTCGAAAATTAATTTTTTCAAGCTAATCCGTTGATTTTATCAAATTTTTTTAAGAGTAAGAAAAGTTTTCAAATTAGATAAGCTATCTACATAAAAAATATCGAGTGAATTACATTGACCACAAAAAAGTTCTGGACACTTTTCCCGTTACATCCTCAAGTTGAGCCATTTCTATGGTCTCTAAGGCTCTGTGCTCCACTCTTAAAACGGCCATTATTGACAGTAACTCACATGCTGAATATTGTAAATGTTCTCCATCACGTTCTCAAGTTATACCGAAAAAACAAAATTATTTTTGCAATTTTGAAGCCCTCTACCGGGTAAACAAGACACTTGAGGCAAAAGTAAAAAGGCTCATCAACTTTTTTTCGAATCAAAGAATCTTCGGTTTTATTTTGGCCACGCAGTTCGAGGACACCCTGTATATACTATTCTATATATATCCGTATAGTTAGCATCGCCACTTCGTCAAAATCGAAACAAAATTAAGTCATTATTTAGTGCTAAATATATCCTCATTTTGTACTGACATTAAAAATTTTGTGCTACATCGGAATCAGCGAAAACGGAAATCGTTCTATTAGGGGTATTAGCTGGACGTATGTATAGTCGGCACTCGTCTTACCCTGAATCGTGACAAAGTGTCAAAATTATCACCCTATATTTTTTTTCTAATTTACCTAATTACATGCTGATTTTGTACTAACTAACACATTTTGTGTCAAATCAGATACCGAGAAACCGGAAATCTGACCTACTAGAAATTTTGGCAACGTAGAAAAATTATCAACTTATGATTTTGTACTTATTTTGTACTAACATTACAAATTTCTTGCTTCACCGGAAAAGAAAATTGATTTATTGGCATTGTTAGCTGAACGTGTGTTGTCTTGCACTAAATTGTAACAACGTGAAAAAATTGTCACCGTATGATTTTGTGTTTATCATGTGCATATTTTATATTAATATTACAATTTTCGTGCTACATCCTACATCGAGAACCGGTGTAATACAAACTCGGGTATACGAAATAAACACAGTCAAGCTGAGCACAGAGATTAAAAGATTTTTAGCCCTTACGTTTTAGCAGACATACTAACCGCCGCTGAATTTTTCGAATTTTTGGAAACTAATCACGAAGACACTACACAATGAGGGAACAAATCAATGGATAGAATTGGATGGTTGTCAAGTACGAGAATGTCTAAATAGGAAGTACGGTGAAAGGTAGATTGGTAGGGGTGGTCCAGTTGTATGGCCTCCTCGATCACCTGACCTCTATCCTCTGGACTTTTTTGCTTGGGATTATTTGAAAGATAAAATTATGCCACGCCGGTTCATAATAGAGAAGATCTACTCAATCGTATTCGAAGAGCTTGTGGTGAAATTAATAATAAAATGATAATTTGAACAAGAGGGTCGTTGAGGAATCTATGTAGGCGTTGCGTTGAAGTGAATGGATCATTTTGAGCATTAATCATGAATTATTTTTCATCGTTACCAATAAATAGGTATTTAAATATTTTCTTACGTTTTAAATAGCCTTTCAAAAGAAATTCCATAAGATAACTCTGATTAGAAAAATCAAAATAGCTCGAACAGGAAGCCTCTAAGTGAAATTTATCAAGAACACTTTTTTTAGAAAGATTTTACTTTTAAAATGTTCAAACTCGGCACATGAATAATACCTCCCTCTGCTTGCAAGAAATAGACTGATGTAATATTAAAAATTTAAAATATACGTATTACATGTAGGTACATAGGAAGAACATATTCAAAATTATATTTACTCTGTACTATTTTAATCAATTTAAAATATACATTATACATATAGGTACATAGGAAGAACATATTCAAAATTATATTTACACTGTACTATCTTAATTAATTTGAAATATACATAATACATATACGTACATAGGAAGAACATATTCAAAATTATATTCACACTGTACTATTTCAATTAATTGCATAATAATGCGATATTATTTTAACATGTTGCAGTTTAGACAACTTCCTATTTTTATATCCTATAATTTAAAGCGTTTCTTAGTGGCTATATTTTTAAATTTATGAATTTCGTTAACACTGTTGCATTTAATATAGATTTCAGTTTGTACTTTAAGGAGTGCGTCTACAAAAATAAATGAAGAAGGATGCGTTCGATACATGGATGCAATAAAATGGGAATGAAATGATTCGCAAGCATTGGTTGTTTTATTTAATGCAGCAGAGGCATCAGCCACCACATATAGGTGAAAATTTCGAATTATGTCAAATAATTTTCGGAAGGTAATCTGAAAATTTTTCAAGTCTCATCCACTGGCTTAACTTCGTAGAGCTCAAAAAATTAAAAATCGTCAACGCCCTTTGGTTCCAAAATAAAAGACCAAAACAATAATGGAGCCACTTTCCAAACACAGAATTGTTGTCTTGGTATTCTTTTGATAAACCTAAATTTTCTGTACCATGCTTGAGTTAAGTGGAATCAACACCCAGTAATTTTAGCATTTGGATACATCGCTAACACTGCATTATGAATAGATATCTCAAAATCTACTACTATTTCTTCTGGTACAAATTTGATTTTTATATAATCACAATACTCTCTAATTTTTGATATGTTTTTTCACTTTTGTCCTTTAATAAACAATAAACTAATGGTATATATAATGGCCGTTAATAAAACCATGTATCGTAAACATTTGTGTGAAATATTTTGAACAGTAAGAAAATGTACCGTCCATATAAATAATTTTTGATTCACATAAAAACTTTAAATTACTTTTACAGCTAAATATCACTAAATTTTCGGATTTAAATCATGAACAATTAGGGAGTCTTCATTTCTGTTAGTTTTTGGTTGAAGTTCATTCAAAGCTTCATGAACCTCCAATAGTGATTTTGGCAAAGCTGGCAACTATTTTCGACGTGCAGTGTAAATGTTTCTTCTATCACATTGTAGATCACGCGTTGTCAAATTGTTTAAAGACACATCATTTTTAGCTAGCTCCATTCTTATCATTTTGGAAGGTTTTTCTGTTATATCACTTTCGGCTTTCCTCTTCAAACAATGACTTAAAACTTGTCTTTGCAACACATTCGCTGGTTCTGGTTCATGATTATGATTTACACTCAGGTTTGTTATAACTCGACTTTTTGACTCACCTAAAGTATGAAAATTTGCTTTACACTTATCTTCGATGCACCTCGACTTACTTTCTCCGGAAGCTAATTTTTTGTTGTGTTCTTTAAAACTTATAGTTCTCGTAAGCTAAGAGAAGTTTTCCTCTTTGAGTGAGCATTTCACTTAAATCTGAAAAATTACTATGATTTATTTTCGCCATTCTTACACTTTTCACAATTATGAGTACAACTAGTGTAGAAATGACCACTGATATACCTATAAAACAAAATATTGAAGGCCCTTATATTATTACCTGTTACAGGGGTGAGGTACCTGTTACAGGGGTTAGGTACCTGCAACAAGTTTATGCTGAGTTTGTAGTTGTAAAAATATAATTTAAAATGCATTAGGATTAAAAGATTAGGATGAGCCGAGTTTGATGCCTCGCCGAGAACCACGAAAACGGAAATCGCATCAGTGGAGCTGGCAGAATCATCAGCACTTGTTTTACAATAATTAGTCACAATGGAGAAAAATTATCAGCCTATAATTTTCTCTAATCTTGTGATCTTTAAATACATTGCAAAAAAACAGAATTGAGATGATTCTTCATTAAAATTTAAAGAATAATTTGTCATATTTCACAAGTTTGATATTCGGAATCTGATGATCTCTTAAAAACTATAATATAATCTACTGACTTGTAAAAAACAATAATAGATTCTATTATTTTGGGCTTATTTCAAAATATTGCCATTCGGTAACAAAGGTATTTTTTTAAATCTCGTGCAGTTTCAAATTTTTATTATTGAAGCATTTGATTATGTATTGTTTTAGCTTTTCTGTGTGAACCTGTCCCTGAGCCACCCTTCCTTTTTCTTCATCATAAGTACCTTCTTTCACTTCATGGCACATTCGTTTTTGACCACAACCTTCTTCTTCGTCCGCCAATGAAACGTTCATTCTTTTTCTTCACCATCTTGTCATACTGGAATCGATGCATGCATTCTAAACGACAGCCTATGAAACATTCTTTAAAATCGAAAATTAACATACATTTCTACATCAATTAATGCAGAATATCAACGCATCACACCAACGTAAGTAGCTAAATCAGTTAATAAGTGCAAAATTGTAGTCTGTTTTTTTTTCACTTTACCACAATTTTACTTCCCTTTCTATAGAATTTTGAAATCAGCCATTATCCATTACAAATCATACAAAGCGTTTATATGAAATATTTTCACATTTCTTCGTACTTGGCTGTTCAGAGTAGACGTAATTTTTATACGATAATACTTTACTGATTGCTGACTGACTCATATACAATTCCCATAAACTCTAACGACGTGCTATAAAAACTTATCAAATGGGTTTGAAATTAGTTGTTGTTGAAAATGCTCAACTCTTTAAACTGGAATCTGGTTTTAAGATAACATATCCTTTTTTTCGGAATATTCCTTTAATAGGTAGGTACCTAGATTCTTCTTACATCTCCTCATATAGCCAATCAGCTCACCTGTAAGCTTTTAGCAGTTCTGTTCCAGTCAGTGAAGTAGTTTTTCAAGAATCATTCGCAGTTCCTATATTAGGATATATTTTCTTAGAAGAATAAGCAAAATTCAACGAAATAACGATTGAAATGGGGTTCTCAGGGATTGTTACTAGATCAATTTCACACAGAGATCTGTTGTATTTCGTATGAATTAATATATACCAACATATGAATCATCAAAATATCAAAATTTTTGTTCACAACCTTCTCTGATGAATATGCAATGTGTTGCACCACCGTGATTGATTATGGACTCTTTTACTCGTGGAGGAACACTGTGAATCGTATTATTAATGCCGCCTTGGGGTAGATCATTCTAAACATCTACTTTGTGGAGTCAAAGATCCGGTGAACTGGGTACAACATACATTTCACCTCTAAAACTACGACCCCGCGCCTTCTTATCCCAGGGATGCTGCTCGGAACGAATTCACGGACGTGGTAGACACATGCGGAAGGCCAAACTTGTACGAGGCCGGCGATGGTTCGTAAACGTATCTTAGGCTAACACGGGCAGGCGAAAGGGGCTATTCCTCAGTTGTGAGGGGAATAGTAAGCAAGTACGGTACCTACTGCGCCATATGTATGTAGGTTGTCGCTTAAAGTAGCCTTTGAGGATCGAGCGGGTTGAAATAAAGGTACCTCTGCGAAATGTCAGGTAAACAGTGCATCACGTGTCATTTACCCACAAAAACCACGGCACAGTACCTTCCTATCCTAGACGACTGGTCGAAATGGATTCACGGCCGTGGTGACATATGTGGTAAGCTATTTGAACGAAGCCGAACGATTACTCGTAACGCTCCTGGTAAAACAGGTAAATACGAGGAAGTGGAGTTGGCTATAGCCTAGAAGGGGCAATAATATAGTATAGCAAGCAGAGCCCGTAGTGCGTCCGCCTAAAGTAGTCCCGCCGGTGTCGAAAAAACAACTGTCTCTGCGTGGGTAATTGCTGCACCACATGGCTTTACTCCTAGAGTCCGGTGTCGGTGCTTCTTATCCCAGGTCGCTGGGTAATTGATTCGCGGCCTGGGCAATGATATGTGATGGGCCGATGATAAGAAGCCGGCGGCTACTCGTCAAATGAAGTAGTTGTAAAATGACACGAACACGAGTAGGCAGGGGTGAGAGGGGCCCAGATGGTTCAAAAGACCGTCTCCTCTCCAATTAAGGCGTTGGTCTCTGCCGGCCAGTGACGTGCTGTCGATTTGTGGGGGGGGGGGGCAAGTTCGAGCGCTTTAAGTCCGCTGGATAGGTAAGCAGGGGGCTTGACCCCCGGAATTCTAATCGTGTATATGTACACGGGCTAGGAAATTCAAGCATTACAAAAACGAACTTTCCAATACTTGCAACTTACCTAGTACTCCCAAAAAATACAATAGTTTCAAAACCTAACCTGCGGTAACGTTGCTGTTTGGAGGTTCAACCTACGCTATAGGAAGAAGTGAAATATGTAGGCGATGTCCATAGTATACTCTGATGATACTTATTAAATTAAAGGTCACTGTACTCAGTGGATAAAAGTGGTTGTTTCGTATGTACTGAACTGTCTATTTCAGGGAATGAATGGTTATTATTGGGAAAATGCAACTGTGGAACTTCTTTTTATAGTCTGAAGCATCTTCACGTTCATCAAACATATTAGGTTCAGAGTGTGGTAACTTTAAATTGGGAAATCAAGTCGTAATATAGGAAACAAATATAAAAAAATATTTCAGATTCTAAAGACTCCATGAAACAGATTCATCTTTATCTAAACATATTTTAGGAACAGGACATACTTTTCCAAAATCTAGAGTTAAAATTTTGCATTATTAGAATACATGTCTAAAATTAAACACCCTGAAATTTCAATATAACTATATAATTCAACTCTAAATATTCCTGTTTAACCCCTTAACAATAGTATAAAATCCGCTAGCTAGACATATAGTGCAATTCGTCTTTTTGCGCTGGCTGTCGAACGCCTCTATTTGCTGTATTCTCGATTTACATTTACCCAATTCATGCATCACTATTTTAGGTATCCTATGGTTTGCTTATTACTGAAATATGTTTTCTTTGTTACAGCTGGACATATTGTGTAAGGCTGAAGATTACCAAATGTATCGCTTAATAAATATTTATTTAGAAAGTATCGCAATAGAATCTTTCAAATCTCTATGAATAAGACAATCTTGTTACAAACATTAACGAATAGATGTCTGTACATAATCCCCTATTTTAAATTGAAATTGTTTATACCTTTGTACATATCCAAGTATGTAAATAAATGATATAATGAATACAAGTGATTTTTCTCACCTTTCTAGCATTGTTTTCTATTTCCCTACAAACTTATTAACAGGAGCAAATGATGTATATAGTCACTTCCTGGTTGCTATGTTAATAGTCGTATGTAAATTCTATCAATGATTCCAATGATCTTCGTGATTCTTACCATAGATATAATGGAAAAAGATAATTTCATGATGGGAAAAAGCAGGAACAAGGCTGCTAATGAAATAGTATATGCATCGAGAGGACCTTGGCAGAGCATGGTAGACCCCAAAAAGCCGTCTCCTCAGGTGATGATGCACCTAATCTTCATGTAAAAATAAAGAGCTTACCTTCTTACATTCACAATGTACACATATGTAAATAAATTGAATAATATTTATTGGTTGTGATTTTTCTTCCTTTTTCGTAGATATGTTTCCATGTTCTTTCAACTACCTTATCATTGACAAATTGTTGTATTTGCAATAACAATTATCACTGTAGTTATTTGTTAATTTTATTGTTTTATTGAGTACAAAAATACACAATTAAATGACAGATTTCCAATGATCAGGATCACTCGGTCAATCCCTTCTTATTGTTAAACAGGAACTCGAATTCAGCTAAACAGTCAACATCTTCTAAAGAAAGCTAAAAACTACTTGTAAACTTTGTATTTCTGATAACGATAACAAAGTTGGGTAACAACAATCCACCTGCAGAAGGGAGAGCTTCATCGTTTTTGGTAAGAATTGCATTACGTTTTTCTTTTTATAGTTTCACAACCTAATAACTCTGACAAGTAGACTGTCCTAAAAACTTCAGTTAGAAATTTTCGTTCCGATGCATGTTTTCAGAAATAATAAGAATGACAGACAGGAATATGAAGAAAATGACGCAATTTTTCACCAATTTTTCTTCTTGTAGTGAAATTTGTATCGAGAATCATCAAGGTATCCTAATATTCCAATAACACTGACTAAAATTGATCGAAAAACAAATTAATTAAAGTTTGTCTTGTAGAAATGGTAAAATTTCATTTTCCAAATTTTCCGGAAAACTATCATCAGTTTTGATTTTATGCTCATAAAATAATACTCAGCGACCACGAAAACATATAATTAGACACGTTGGACGAGCACCAAGATCGGAATATGAAGGGAAAACGACACAATTTTCCACCAATATTCCTTCTTTTAGTGAAAATTGTACCGAGGCACATCAGGGCATCTTATTATTTCAATACCACAGTCCGAGAAAACATTTCATGTGCTGCTAAGATTTGGTAAAATTGTCCGGGTTTTCCATCTAACGGGATTTCCCATTTTTCGACTTCAGATTCAGATGACCAAAAGACCTCTTGACACCAAATAGCAGAAACTTTGGATTAAAAGAGCCCGAGATATTCCATTTGTTAATTGAAAATAGTTTTTCATTGTTTATTAATAGTAATATACCGAGCTTCTTTTTTTTTCTGACTAACGATGTGTAAGCCATCTGAACACGATGTGTGATAACATGAGCAGCTAGGAATAGTCAGAGATTATACAGCGTCTCGGGGTTATGGATTAGTGGTTTATCGGGAGAGGTGGAATCATACAATTGAATTACATGTAGTAGAATCTCACATCGATAACTAACTACTCATGAAGGATGACTACTAACTATTTCCTATAATTAACACTAGCTTAATATTACAATCTGGATGTCCATGAATACTTTTCCATCAAGCCTCAAGCGAAAGCCTTGTTATCATACTATGTTCCAACATCGAGTTAGTCGAGTCGGAGGTTGACCCGGTGGCTCGAAATTGACTTCGATGTCACCGTGTGGCATCTTTGTCGAATGAGCATGATATTATATTACATAGCATATTTATATTTGAGAAGACTTTGATGTGTAATACAAAAATATAATAACTACGAGTTCACCTGCTTTATGATTTATGGAAGATAAATCCTAGTATATTACAGAAGATGATTTTGAAGGTGATTATGAAATATTGATTATTTGTTGTTTTTGATCCAACACAGCATTACTTACATATTACAACGGTACATCGCACCAACTCAAAATTTCGTGGATTACCCGAGCATTCAATATACATGAGGGAGAAAACGGTTGTTCACACCACAATGATGAAACTTAGTTTATCAATGCGGTATTTGGAAGTGAACGTCTTAGGAGCATTGATGACCTCAGGTAAAAAATTCCAAATAGCGAAGACACGATTGGAAAAGGAGTTCTAGCTAATGTTGGACGACTTCTTTTTCAATTTTAGCCAATAACCTACCAATCTTTCATCATCATTCAGTACAAGTAGGCAAGTCGCTCAGCGTTTTAAAAATGTTTTTTCAGACAATTTAAAGTCAAGGGTCGATTTTATTGGGAAAAGTTTTAGATGTTATGAAAATGAAGAACTTGACACATACTGCGCATGCGCATTGAGTTTCTTTTGGGTCAAATTAGGAGTAAAACTTCGACAATTTTTTTATCGGTTCCAAATTATGATAGAATGATGAAACCTAACGCAAAAGTTACATGTTGTTAATCCATGGTAATTTTTCTGTAGAAAAATTTCTTAGAGTTTTAGAGGAAAGTGAGGTTAGGTAACGAAAAAGAAAACTCAAAAATAAGGCAATCACGGGGCTTGAAATATTCGTACTGAAAATACCTATCGAATGTTATATTTAAAACCCACTCTAACCTGTTTCTGTTCATTTTTTGGAGAGTTGAAATTTTTTGACTATCCTAAAACTTGATTTTCAGAGACCTCATATAAGCTATAGCTGCCAACTTTATTCATAAGAATACATTTTCAAATACCTTTATTTTAAGCCTAAGTTTATTAACATCAGTCTAGCGAAACTTGAGATACGCAATCTTAATGTTTTCGACCATAACAGCAAAATTATTCAACTTTTTTTTTCAAATCTTGAATCATTTGAAAAAAGACCTTTTCCCAAATTCGAGGTTCAAATTGAGACTTCCTAGGTATTATATTACCTACTTTATCGTTTTATTGCGTTTTTATGATGAAATACTTAAAAGTGGATGACTGATTTAAATTTAATATATTTTCTTGATTTTGAAGCCGTTTTTTCATAAGAAAATATTTATAACATCATATTTAATCCCCTTCCCCACAAAAAAAAGCCATTTCACTATTATTTTTTTAATGATTATATTTTACATTAAAAAAATTATCAGAATAATAAAATATTCCAATTAAGGAGGTTTGGATAGGTTGTAAAATGATAATTGTCATTAATTCTTATATTTTAATTTATTCATTCTTCTAAAGAAAAAATATTGAAAGAAAAAATAGATAAAAAGATAATAATTAATGACAATTATCATTTTTACAATCTATCCAAACCTCCTTAATTGAAATATTTAATTATTCTGATAATTTTTTTATTTTAAAATATTATGATTAAAAAAATAATAGTAAATAGCTCCTTTTTTTCTGTGGGGGTTAAATATGATGTTGATAATATTCTTTTTATGAAAAAATTTCCTTAAAATCAAGAAACTGTATTAAATAGAGTCATCATTCATCCACTTGTAAGTATTTCATTATAAAAACGATAAGCGCGCGAACGAAATTTCATATTCGCGCAAGTTATGTACTATCCAGGGGTGGCCAAGCTCCTTGATAGTCAGAGCCATCTATCAAAATTTGAAATTTTTCGCTAGCCGCAATTAAATACTTATTTAAAAGGTATGCAAAAGAAGTACTAGAAAATTTATTTTACAGAAACTATGTTTTTCGAAAACATAAATACAAGTACAAAATATGTGTATGGAATTCAAATATGAAAAAATTTCCTTAAAATCAAGAAACTGTATTAAATAGAGTCATCATTCATCCACTTGTAAGTATTTCATTATAAAAACGATAAGCGCGCGAACGAAATTTCATATTCGCGCAAGTTATGTACTATCCAGGGGTGGCCAAGCTCCTTGATAGTCAGAGCCATCTATCAAAATTTGAAATTTTTCGCTAGCCGCAATTAAATACTTATTTAAAAGGTATGCAAAAGAAGTACTAGAAAATTTATTTTACAGAAACTATGTTTTTCGAAAACATAAATACAAGTACAAAATATGTGTATGGAATTCAAATATTAAAAATTAAACACATTTATTTTACTTCTCTTGATAATTCTTTAAAATTTGGTGAATAATTGGTGACAGCACTTCTCAGTAATTCTTTGAGATGCTGGTTAGTTAACACTAATCGGTGTTTGGATTTCACGAATTTTGAAGTGGAATAGAATGATTCACATAAGTACGCTGTTCCGAATATTGAAATAATTCGACAAGCAGCCTTTTTTAATTCAGGATACTTCGATTCTGGTACAAATTTCCAAAATTCAGTAATCGACGTCGACTTATATTTCAATTGTAGAGCTTGATCCTCTTGCATCTCTATTAATTCTAATTCTCCAGATGCTTCCTGGGTCATATTTATGTTGGAAATGGAAAACTCACCTTGAATTAGGTATGTTAATTTCAAATGGATTAAAAAAAAATCAAGTGACGATTTAAAATATTTCAAGTCTTGAAATCTATTTTGAAATTTCGTCAATATTCCTTCTAGCTTTTTTATATACTCGATGAGTTTTTCTTGTTTAATATTGGAACAAATTTTTTAATTCGAGGAAAATGACAAAATGTTTCATTTTTAATGTCCTTTTGAAAAAGTTGTTCAAAATCGGTCTGGAGTCGGTCGATTACGGACGATTACGCCACTGTTTATGTTCGTTCGCGCAGTTTTCGATGAGTCATATCATTCTTAACTTGGACAGGAATGAAATTTGTTACAACGTTGCACTTAGTCTTTCATATTTGTTGTCAGTAATTTAAAAGACATTTTGAAACACCACAGAACTATAATAATTTTTTGAAATATAATAGCACAAAAATGAAAAGGGATCTCGGGTAATGATCCTTCAAAGCCGCATGTGGCTCGCTAGCCGCAGGTTGGCCCCTCCAACTATACATTACCTTTTGCGCGAACTTTTCGTTAGCTCACCTCACTTTTCTCTGAAACTCGAGAAAATTTCTCTTCGAAAAAATTACCATGGATTAACCACATGTATGGTCAACTTTAGCGCTAGGTTTCAATACTCTATCATAACTTGGAACCGATACAAAAATTCCTAAAAGAACCTAAACACGCATGCGCAGTAGGTGTCAAGCTGTTCATTTTGATAACATCTAAAACTTTCATTCTAAACTTTTTTTGATTACAGTGGTTCTTTTCAAAATATTTGAAAAACTCAATTTCAGAACAGTTTTTCGCAACTGGGGGGAGAAAAGCAGGGGAGAGTTTGCCACAAAAATGTCAGGGTCTTTTTCGGTGCCTCAATATCTATATAAATCGACCCCTAACCTTCAAATGGTGGAAAAAAAGTTTTTAAACGACGAGCGACTGGTCTAAAGCTAGCTACGTCTAGAGAATAACGGTTCGAGAAGATTTCAGGTGTTGTGATAGGAGACCTTATACGATCTACATGTGTTGTCAAATGTTCATTGTAGGAGATGTTATATAAGCCCTTTCCTGTTTTGGTAGCACGGCATTTATCAATCTCCGATTAAAGTTGGATGCCATAAAATACGGTAGTTAATATTGGTTTGATAATCGGATGAATATAGGTACTATTTTCTCATTCAATCGGAATAATCGTAGATTTGCTTATTCGTCCGAAAGTGAGTTCATATATTGTTGATATACCGAGTTCAATGTTGTACCTGCATCTGAGGTTGTAGCCTAGGTAGTTAACGCGCTGCCAATACATTTTGTTTCCAGATTTCTAAGCTGGCATGGTTATAGCAGTTTAGTTCATCCAACTTGCAACGAGTTAGTTTTTTAAATTTTTATATAGTTTTGGTAATACTAGGCTGGTATTGATTCCCTTTGCCCTTTTGTACACATGTGATATTTAAGTGTACATTGATCGATGTTCCTTCTTCATATATTATTAAATTGCACGTTTGATGGGTTATATGTTCTATGCTCTAAGTTCATAGCCATTTTCAATTACACAAATTCTGTATAATAACATTCGGACGAATATCCAGGCCCATAAAATACTGCAATGTTGCGGATAAAGGATTTGAATAGCGTTAGAAAAAGCTGCAGACCTTTCGTAAACCCTGGCTCTATTCGGCTTTTGAAAACTCATGCAATTAGTTACTTCCAAATATTCGAAAGATACTCGAATAGCTCAATCGTGAGATATCGGACCATGCCGACTACTACTCTAATATTAGGCATCCTCCATAATAAAAACGATGAATCATTCCTTATATGATCGTAATGTTATTGAACGAAACATTAGAACTCATGAATCTTGTCATAGATTGGACTTACCTCAGTCTTCTTATGATCATCCTGCTTCAAGCAGAAGTAATTTTATTCACGTAAGTGCAGCTGTGAGTGTGTACGCGTTGTTTGTTGGTGAGTTTGTGAATTGTGAATTTTGAAAATGGTAGATCCAATATGGTTGTATTTTTGGTTCGAAAATGTACAAAGATTAAGAAAAAATGTGATTCACTGACGAAATATGAATTTTTCAGAAGAATGCTAAATAAAAATTTGCATAGAATAATGTTCCCCATGAGAAAATATAATTCTTAACAGCTATTTTTGGAAATTTCAATACCTATAAGCATAAAGAACCGTGAGTCAAAAACGTATTGTTCTAAAACTGTATTAATTTAAATTTATTACATAATCAAGATATCAAAAGAATGGAATAGAACAAATGAAGCATTAAAATTTCAATTCAGAAAATTGCTTTGCGCGTTGAATAGTTGGCGTTTGGAAAATAGACACGCCAAATTGAAAATTCAAACGGTCAGTAGCTTAGATTTGAAGCTCACATTTGCATGTTATTTTGTAAGTATATACTTGTAGAATTTTACGGGCACCGGGAACAGACATCTTTTCCAAAATGTTGACGTGCTTCGCATGCTATAAAATGTTTGCCGCTTGAAAACTTAACATGTCAAATTAACAGTTCAAACCGGGGTCAATGGCTGATGCATGAAACTATCTTATGGATTTTCAAGTGAGCGGTAGCGAACGAAGTCGTTTCTTGACTCAGTATGGTTATTGGCAAATGTACGTACTCATGTAGCAATCCACTCGAAATTTTGACACAGACAATGATCGGAATTTATTGGCATACCAATTCAATGTCCTTCCTTAAGCCGTTTTGGAATTATTGAGGAGCGCTTATCCAATGGAGCCAGAGGAGCCAGACAGAGACAGGTTGACGCAATAATTGGAGATCTGGCAAATGTTTTGAAATGAAGATCTGATAACTTAGTACAGTTTAATGGAACCAGAACTCAAGCTTGTGTCTTCCCCAGGAAGGTGGATCCCACAATCCCTAATATGATGATGTCACGTACGACGATTCCTATAAAGTCTTCCATATCCATGCTTGGAATCACCAACAACAGCACGCTCTCATGGGATGATCATGTGAGGTCCATTGCGAAAATGACGTCACAAGACCATTGTTTTCTATTCCGTACCAAGAGCTACTGTACATTCCAGCAGCTCCTCGTAATCTAGAAAGCACATTTGCGACTTGTCTCTTGTACTCAAAGTATAAATTCAAAAAAATATGTCTAAGAGTGCTAATGCATTGCGCAGGAGTATAGGGATTTGGGAAGTATGGAAGATGTGATACATGCAATGCGCACGTTACTTTTATCGTGTTCGATTGATGAAATTTATGTTTTTATAATTGATTGTGTGGAAGAAGAACTTCATAGTCTGATTCATAAGAGTACATTTTTGAAATATCCAAGGCGTAACAGTTGACCAAGTGTTTATTATTTCAGGTAGCGTGAAACATCCACGTGTTATATGCATTGTTAGTTTTTGTTGGAACCTGCTAAAGTATCAAAGATCTTAGTTGATCTGCATACCCTTAAGGTTCTTTTCGTTGTCACCACAAGGTGCATACAGTTAGTTCACCTGGAAGCTGTTTCTGACTTAATTGCCTTGTTCCCTTCCCAGGATACTGCCTCGGATTACGAATAATTATAGAATTATATCTATTCATTTTGAAGTTCCTTCTGAAGGACTTATTCTCTGACAGGAATTACCAGTGAAACTCGGTAATCAAATTCAATGATGAATATATGTTGGATAAAAGTTAACAAAATTTCTTATGTAACAACACAACAACACTATTATAAAGTTCGTCCAAAATCTGGTTATGAGAATAATAGCATATGAATGTGAAGACTTTTCTAATTCAGGTGTACCCCAAGTGGGAACCTGGGAGAAGGTTATCAAGGTCACAAATTCTACCCCTTTCGCCAGCGAGCCAGTACCTGCTTAGGTGCTCTCAAGAGAGTTCAATCAATTAGCACACTCTTCGAATAGTGATTCATTTCGCGCTCAACTACGCCGATAGTTGATAGATAATATTTAGAATGAAACAAGGATCCCTCTCTTTCCGGTAACATACGGTGAGCCTAATGCCTGAAGCTCTATCTTTTCCCGTAAGTGATCTCCGATAAGCGGAATTACAATTGAAGACTCAAACTAGCCTGATGGACTGGAAAGAACAAATATTAACAGAATAAACTTGGAGTGCAGAGCGTGAACTGAAAGTTAAATAACCCACTATATATCATATCGCCATCTCAGAGGTTGAACTTCCTGGCAATCAAAATGCGCTCACCCTGTTGGTCTAATACCACAATTTTATTGTGGTATTATTTATTTTTATTGAAGTAAGGCACAGAGAATTTTACACACTCGAGTTCTACATTTGATTAAATTATGGGTGTTACGAACTGTCACAAGATGATTTCAAGGGAGCTTACACTTTTCGCGAAAGATGCACACAAATCCAGCGCTGTTTGACCCTTAGGAACAAATATCTTCTGTTGTACAAGTACTACATTTAATATTGCTCTACAACAAGATTCTAACTATGAGCCAACTCAATACATCAAACTACCTACAGCTCCGGATTTCTTTCTTTTGCAATATTACAAACAACGTTTCCTCTCTTCTGGAACCAAATCAATTTGAACAATTTCTTCGTTGACTTATATGAACATAACTTTATAAATTAATTTAATCTCAACCTGCATACTCGAATTTAATCTGCTACAATACTAAAAAACTGAATATTAATTGATTTCGAAAAAATATGATCTTGGGAACAAAAATTAACCTGGTATATCTACTTGACTTGACAGAAACATTACTTAATAGCTCATACATATCATCTCAACATCAATAAAAAAAATAATTTAATTACTTTGAATGTGGAATATAGGAACCGAAAAATTATATTTGCTTATAATTATCGAAATATAATTTATTAAATCATAATTTTTTCTATTAAATTGACTCATTGGAACAAAAAACTTACCTTGGATATTTCAAAAATTTACACTAATGAATAAGACTTCTGTAATGGTTTTCTTTCACAGTCAATATTAAAAAATAGCTCTAATAGAACAAATTCGAGGTTTTGATATAATCAGTGAATTAAAACGTGGACGACTTTTATGATCGGCAACTGCTTGGTTAGAATTGGGAGAAAACTATAGCTAAGTGGAAAAAACCCTCATATGGCTATATAATATCAACCGAAGACGAATACTTCTACCTGAAATTAAAAAAAATACGATAAAAGGAGAGTACGTATTGCGTATATCACATCTTTTATACTCCCCTTATCCTTATACTAGCTCGCTAAGCCTCAGCAGTATGAAAAGTATATAGTTGTCGCTGCTAGTACGGCTTAACTCTACATTTAACCAAACTGTGTTGAAAAAAATTCAAAATGGCGGTTCATGGCTACAAACACATCCGGTACGATGTCTCAGCTTCTGCTTATTGGATCACGATGAATCACGTACCGACATATTCCAAATGCTGTAAGCCTTATTTTCGCTACCTAGAAATACGCGGCTTTATAAGCTACCTAAAGCAAGGACGAAGAAATTCGCACAGTCAGCAGTATCCAATGATGAATATCAAATATAGACGTAAACATTGAATTGAGTTATCCGTTACTTTGTGATATTTAATTATGATATTGTAACTAAGGTAATAAGCAACTAAGGTAATAGGTACCAAGTAACCATCATCAGAGTAAACTAAATTATAAAACAAAATGTACCTGTTCAAACACTATTTAGGGTTAATAATGTAAACAAGGGGTTACTCTCAAATGAGCAGAAAGTTCTTCATGACGAGTGTTCCTTCTAGTTTGACCCACATAACCCTAACTCACAATCGATTTTGTAAATTCTAGATTGGTCGAAATGGGAAAATCTATCGAAGGTATTGCCTGAACGGGTATTCAACTTTCTCTGCCATCTATGAACAAGGAGTTGTCGTAAAAATTGCTTGTCACTATTTGCTGAAGTTTCTTAACTTCGTTAAGTCAAAGTAACGTTCAATTATCTATGAACAAGACTATTGAATGGAGCTATTTTATAATTAATTGGTGTACATAAATCCGCTGGAATATATCTACTCGTTTGAGTAGGTTTTCTGTAGACCTATGTCGAAATCCAAATGGTGACTGTCCTTTATAATATTAATGTCAAGAAAAGGAAACTGACTATTGCTTCGTAATTCTACAGGGAATTCAATTGAAATAAATTGGTTATGGAGCGTTTTTGAAAAACCGTGTAGATTATGCGAAAATATTATCGACGTATCTGTGCCAAACTTTGGGAAACTGTTTTTGGTTACAAAGAGTCTTCAAATCCCCTCAGAAACAAATTGGCCAGAAAAAGGGAAAGTAGATTGCCCATTGTCATGTTTCTGCAATGTTTATTCGCTCAGATATTGGGATGCTTGTGAATAGTGAAACAACATGGAATCAAACTAGGATATCATCAGGTTCAAGTTTGAGATGTTTCGATTTTGCAGCTAGTTCCAAAGAATATTTTACAGACAAATTTGTGGTGATCACTAACCATTTTGCTATGTTATATGTGAACAATTTATGTTTGAAATTGGTCTCATGAAATTACCCCCGGCTTATGAATTTTAGGTAATTTCAGTTTAGAAAGATCAGGACGCTTGAGTTTAATTCTGTATTTTAAATTATGGGAGATTACTGCAGTACATCATTTTAGTGTTTGATTTACCGACGTAAGGCATTCAGATGAAGAATTTCCGGAAATCTGTCCACGTGGACCGTTATTGAGCATGGTATTTACCGAATAATTATCTTCTTTGTGCATAATTATAATGGAATTTCCGATACCTGCATGCTTTCAAGTAATGGCAGTTTTCCTTCTTCTTCCAAATGATTGCTTCATCTTTAAAGTTAAAAACATCGTATTATCAATATTATTAATTAAATCCTTCCTAGGTAATTTCTTAGAATCAATTGCAACATTCAGATCTTCATGTAACAAACTCATTTCCTCTTTATCGAATTCGTAATTGGTTTTATTGTGAATAAAGTTGATGTAATTAGTTTCTTTGCTATGGGTTACGATTAATCTTTGATAAATAAGTTACTTTCTTATCTAAAGCGGAAAATGAAATGCAATCAACTAACCAAATTAAAGCCATTACTTCCAAATAATTTAAGGAAATTCAGAAGTTCCACTTACCATCCTTCAGTAATCTATAAATCATATAATCTGTTTTCTGAATTTGAAATAAATCACGTTCATAGATGCAATAACATGTTAAAAAACCATTTAGGCGCAGAACCTTTGATAAAATTCCCGATTACGACGAATCTCGAATTTACAAAATTGTCGTATTCAAAATGCTATATGGGTCAAACTAGAAGAAACGTTTCAACTCGTTACATAGCACATTCTGCATACTCGTATATAAACAAGAACAATGGCGAAAATCAGCATCCGCAGAACATAATAAGTCAAACCATTTCTCATGAAAGTTTATCATTTTTAAAATATAGTGTGGACAAATATGTAGGTAATTCAGAAGGCAATGAAAGATGTACGAGAAAAATCAATTCAATTCAATTAAATTCAGATTCTTGTTTTCATTATTAATCCCAAATAGTATCTAAACAGGTAGAAATAGAAACATGAATGAATTTATAGGTATTAAACCGGTAGTATAGATAAATAGTGATAGATTAGTGTCGAATTAATACGAGATTACAAATGACAGGGGATACGTCCTCGTGTTCAAGGTAAAACATATTGGGGAAATTGAATTTGACCGGCATGGTGTGCAAGGCGCTAGGTCTACGGGGTTATTTAAAAGATAGATTCAATGTTAGTATTCGAAATGTTTAGGAAAAGACTAGTTCAGAATTCTTAAGTAAGATAGGTAATAAAATAAAAGTTCAATTCAAAAGCAAGAATAGACTGTAGATTCTTAGCTCTAGCTGATGCTTGAGGATTTGTTATGTTTAAATATATCTATTGATTCCAAGAAATTGAGTTTTATACCTTTGCTTATTGAACTCAATTTTCTATGAGTGGGAAAAAGAATTGAATCGCCGAAGTCGGGCTTTATTCTTATTAAAATGGTATATTACGGAGCAGAGAACAATTCGATTGTCTTAATGTCTACGAGTACGGAAGATCCATTCATTCAATGATCTCCCTAAGAAATACCAGCGCTATAGGTTTTTCTTAGGGACATCTATTCGCGGTTAGACGACATAAGTTGTTAATTACCCCTCTAGCACTTTTTGTTGTTGGTGATATATCCCTCAGCAGAGATATGGATGAGTGGCACTGGCCACAGAGTAACCTTCTATCAGGAGGGATAATCGTCGTGTCACATTTGATGTTCGATATCCTAAAATGGGTGACCTTCGCCATCATGTTTTTGATGATACTTTTGTGACAAATTTTTTACCATGCACTGAACGAAGGTATACCACCAACCATTCCTGAGGATATACAGTGCGTTCATTAAATCCAGAATAAATTCATTTCTAGCCGAACGCTTTATGGATCCTCAGGCACGTCGATTATTAATTTCAATTCAACATTCTGAAAATATTCTTATTATACATGGCGATCTACATCGGTGTAATGAAGTAAGTGATAATTTTTTCGAATGATAGGTAGGTATAACCTTTTATTATTGATTGTTTTAATCTTCATGGAATAGAGATTTCAGGCACGTATCACACATACTCCTTGAATTCATACAGGATGATAAGAATCACCAAAAACAAACCAATATATTTATTCATACTTCAGAAAATTATTATTAGAGCATACATGACATTGAAACCGTCAAATAAACAGAAAATTAAAGCATATGCTATCCCCATCAACGACTTTGCAGTAGCCTCATGGGTTCATATTTTCTCCCTAACATTTTGGAACTTATCGGGTGTGATTTGTCTTGTCTAATTCTATCTATCTATGATAAAACTGACCTTATGCTTCTCTCTATTTGGGAATGTTGTATTTAAAAAATTACGTTAGCCTATATCGTAATGTGACGGTGCACCATCCTGGTCGACCGATCCAGAGTATTCGGAAACTGATGGTCCGAAAAGAGGTTCAGGGATCAGTGTATTTTGCAAATAATCCAAGTAGGTATGACGCCCCGGTAAATTTGCTTCTAAAGATAGTAGCTAATAATTTTTATCTCTTATAATACCCGCCCAAACAATTATTTCCTTTGTTCGTTGGGTATGAAAGAACTGCTTGAAATGTGGGCTTGTGTTTCACAGAATTCAATTCTTTTATCAAAATCATCATCTACTCAATTTTTTATACATTAGAGTGTGACATAGGTTTACGTCCTGAGTGCATGTCATTGTCCATTCTACGCGCTCTTCACGCACTCTGTGTCACCAAAACCATCATCATGAGAATTTGTATTCTTTCACTTCCAGTTACTGCAGTACTACAGTGGTGTAGTTAACGCCTCCGCAATACCTCTGTTATAATCAGCGAAACATTTCTGAAGCAGTCGCACAGGTTTTCGGTCCCTAACCATAAGGCTTATAGGAAGGATCGAACATTAACCCAAGGCGCAGGAGTAGCGATCCTAGTGGAAAAGAGCATATCACACAATGCACTCCCGAATTAGGAAGAACTGAAAACGATAAAGGAATAGGAACTTTAATGAAATGGGACCAGTTATCAATCTACTCCTAGTACAGTTCTTCCAAGAAGAAACTACATGAAACCGAAATAGACAGCTTACTAGAGAGAAACCTACCCACAATAATAGCGGGTGATCTGAACTCCAAACATACGGAGTGGAACTGCAGGACGACAAACCCAAAATGGATACAGCTGCACAGATATGTCGAGAATCGGTCGCTGGAAGTAATTGTCTGAACGGAACAAACGCACTTCTCAAATAATGGGCGCAACGAGAACATCTTGGATAAAGCAATAATGAAAGACATTGTAAAGCCTTATCAGATTATAAGAGAGGAGGACACAGTGTACCTTACGGTAGGAGATGAAGCCTAAGAAAAGACATACAACCCTAAATATATGGACTACAAGAGGATAAAACAGCTTATAAATCTACACGCCCAAAGCCTGAAATTATGAAATATGGACGCAATAGGTCATTTCGAAAGGATAGTAGAAATGGCCTTTAACGAATCAACAACTATCACCAGGAAAGGAATTAAGTCGGCACACAACCCTCATAGCATATAGTTCATCAAACAGAAAAACATGGCAAGAAAGGTATTCCATCGGACGGAATCACCTCAAGATAAAGCGGTACTGAATAGGCTGAACACTGAAATTTAGTATACCCTATTATACTACAGGAACGAAAAATTGTACGCAAAAGTGGAAACATCAACGAAAAAAATTTAACGGCTTAGGTTTTTGCGGAGAAGCTAAGGGGAAATGACGAATAGAAGTGAACGCCTCAAAAAGCCAAGCGATAATGTCCTAACGAGATACATTAAACACAATACGATGAAAGATATTGAAATAAACAGGGAAAAGATACCTTGAGTGAAAGAAGTGAAGTACTAGGGAAAAACGTTTGACAGGAAGCTAACTTTCATTTCCCCCCTAAGTAACTTAAGGAAAAAGGCAAATGAAATAAAGGGGCACCTTTATCCGCTACTAAACAGGAGAAGCAAACTAATTATCAAAAGTGAATGAAGGATCTATACTTTTGTGATAAGACCGACAATAACATGCGTTCTGCAACTTCATATCATAACAATGGCCGCGGGTACGGCATACCGGTTGGCTGGTCTGGGCCAGTGAGTCGGTGCGTCTATGCCTCGCGGTCATGGCAAAATCTGAGATTGGGCAGTCGAGAACTGCCCGATCCTCCGACTGACGCAGGATGCGATAGCGCCTGCTGTCAGGTTTCAAACACCAGACATTCTCATAACACAGAGGACGGACTGGGAGAACAAGGACTCTGAGCCGCTTCCGCCAGAGGGACTCGTGTGGTTCACGGACGGGTCTGAGACTAGCGAGTCTAGCGGAGGCGGAGTCTACTCGTGTACACCCAGACGGAAGGTTTCAGTTTCCCTAGGTGGCCACGCAACCGTTCTCCAGGGTGAGGTCTGTGCAATACGGACATGTGCCCTGGACAACCTTGGATTAAACTGCCGAGGTAGGTGGATTTACATCTGCATTGACCGCCGAGCGGCCCTGGGCGCACTTCGCGCCCACAGAATGACTTCTAGGCTTGTCTCGGAGTGCAGGGAAATTCTGGTTAAATCAGCCAGAAGGAACAAACTCCAGCTAGTGTGGGTACCTGCCCATTCTGGCGTGAAGGGAAACGAAGTGGCCGATGAATTGGCCAAACGGGGCTCCTTGAACGCCTCTGGCCCCGATTCCACGATCGGAATTCCATTGACCACCGGGATCCACACCCTCAAGGAGCTACATGATAGACAGTGCTTCTCGGTCTGGCGTGGTTCTCCAGGCATGAAGCAGGGGAAGCTACACATCAGGAAATTCTCGCCTGAATTCTCTAAAAGCCTACTCTCTATGAGCATGAGGGGCTAAAAACTGGTGACAGTACTCCTCACAGGACACTGTCATCTGAATAAACATCTACACACAATGGGCATTGTCGAAGAACCAGCTTGCAATAGATGTGGAGAGGCGGATGAAACTGCTTCTCACATCCTAGCAGAATGTCCAGCACTGTCTTCTCTCAGGCTACAACACCTTGGTAATACACGTATGCCGCTTGAAGCAATAAGAGATATCAGTCCATGCAAAATCTCAGCCTTTGGCACTGTCTTAGGTCTGCTGGGCTGATTCTATCAAGGGGCGCACAATGGACTCAATCAAGCGGTCTGAGTGCTCCGGACTTGTCCGCCCCCGTTTTGATTGATTGATTGATTGAAAATAACATACGCCAATGAAGTATGGTTACAAGCATCGCCTGCGCAACTAAATAATTCGCAAATAATACAGAATTAGGTAATCGGATCCTGTCTAGATGCGTCATATTACGTAACAAACGACCTTCTCTATAGGGATACAATAATACCTAAGCATGAGAAAGTAATACGGAAACAGGCGACAAACACATACCAAAAGATTGAAACGCATAGAAACCACACAATCAGACGCGCATCGGCATATGACCCGCCGTTGGTGACAAAATACAAGAAGCCAAGGACAGCCCTTGTACTTAACGCCCGAAACGGGCAATAAAGAAGAAACAAATCAAAACAATAGGCATAAGAGCTTTCAATAAAAACGTAGCGAAAAACAAACACGGCTCGAATTCGCAAAAAAAAATGTAAGATCTTGAGAAACCTGCATAAGCATCATGGTCGCTAGGTATGATACATATATCAACTACAGCTGAATATCTTTATTGTGCCTGAATATATCAAACTACAAATAAGAAGTATTACAAGTAGTAGTTACTAGGGTACCTAGAAAATTTTTTAAAATGCTGGCTACCCCCTAAAATTGAAGTCTTAGTGAAAACAGAATTTTCTGTGGTATTTAAAAATTTTTTGGACAAGATATAGAGGGCGCGCCGGTCGTTTGAAATTGCCGTTTTTTCGTGTTATTTTGCATCCGACGCTGGTACAACCTATTAGAACGTATCAAAAATTCTCTTATTCGAATAAGTGGTGCCCAGATAGATACTCTTTCAAGAACTTTAATCGTTGACCACTTATTTAAAAACCTTCGTTAAAAAAAACGCGGTTGAAATAGTTATTTTTGCATTTTTTCACTCAATTAAGGTATAAAAGGTAATTTCTTGTTCACAAAAAAATTTGTCTATCATTTTTTTTGCTAAAAAATGACATTTTCAAACGACCGGCGGCGCGCCCTCTATATCTTGTCCATCAAATTTTTAAATACCACAGAAAATTTTGTTTCCACTAAAGCTTCAATTTTAGGGGGTAGCCAGAATATTTTAAATTTTTCGGAGTACCCTAGTACTTACCAAGAAGATCACATGTAGAAATATATTGACTGAAATCAGAAAATATAGGGAAAACACAACAGATATGTATCTCGACATCATGAATTTAAACATATGAAGATATAATTAATTTATTTGAAATTGAATTGTGACACCACGTTATTCAGATGGTGTGGGAATGAATATTTACCAGGGTTGTTAGATTGTAAGACTATTTGAATTGAACAGTTATAATTGTTGGTAAAAGTGGAAAATAAACTTTGGAACTGCTTTTCGTTTATTCAATAGAACAACTTTTATAAGATGAAATACACAACAAAGTCAGAAGTAAACTGTATATTAATCAGTTATCGAAGTAACTTCATGCAACAACAGTTTGATTCGATTTTCGTTGCTTTTTCAGAGAATCAGCTCATTATTTGGATGACCTACATTGATTATAAATAAGAAGTAATATATTTAATGGCTGTAAAAGCATCCGCATCAGAGCATTGACTTCCAATATTGAACGAACTGTTATTTCCTCAACGGGTATATTCAAATATTTCTAGTGGTCGGTACTACCTCTTTCCTGATCCATAGCAGAATCAATCCAAGTATATTCCAAAAATATTTTTAAATATTTTATATCGGTAAAAACTATCTAACCAGTATTTAAATTTTTTGAGGAATATTCTTTTCCAGGATTTTATCTCAAATGGTCAGTATGATAGTATATGATCGGTGGAAATAATACACGGTCAGTGAGATTAAGCAGAGTCAGTTGAATTCATAAATGGTCGGTGAAAACGATAGACCAGTAAGATTAAATATTAGTCTAAATATGAAATGGTGGATAGAATTAATAATCGGGTACAATTAATAAACCGTTCGTAATATAATAGTGTCAATAAGATTAATAATCGGTCAGTACTGATTAATAAATAAATGTTGTTACTGCATCAGCGAGTCTATTCGAATTTGTTTGTAGTCTTATCATTCAGTTTAATAATCGAGACGGCATAGTACGAAACTTCCGTGTTTCACTTTCATTTTTGAGATCTAAAATGAACAGTTCCGAAGAAAATATTTGCAATTGCAAGTACATTTGAAGATGAAGAACAAAGGGAGAACAAAAGAAAACGAGTTTGGGTTCATAATATAAGTGTCGAGAAAATTCTATGGAGAATTTCATATTTTATCTGAAGATTTGATAAGGGATAAAGCAAAATATTTCCAATACTTTCGGATGACTCATGAAAATTTTTCTGATCTTTTAAATATGTTACGTCCAACCATAGAAAAGCAACTACTACTTTTCGGGAATTTATCGGTTCTGCCGAAGGACTAGCATTTTGTTTAAGGTAAGACATATTGGTATAATGTTTTAATTTGAAAATCAGCACAATATAGACGATAAAGATGTTGTCTAATTTGAACTAAGATAATTATTCTAAACAAATAGACCAAAAGTATTGCTAATTTCGAAATCTCTGAATTTAACATTGAGCACTAAAGGTAGTAATATAAAAGTTTTGTTGAATATCTTCCTGTTGCCGAGAGAGCGACATAATTACAGAAGCTACATCGTTATAAATGTTATATGTTATGTTCGAGGTGCTGTATAAGTTGGATTATTAGCTGATGGAATTCTCATTTCCACCTCGCTTATACTTTTGCAAGTTTCGTTTTGATTTCTATCTGATCTGTAAAAGGAAATGTTTTAACAGTTTGAGCCATTGATACAAAAAAACTAGTTAGTGGATCTTCCGAAGCTGAACTAGTTTTTTGTTTTTTATTTAAATAGTATTGAAACAACGGAGTTATGGATTTAGTTGAAGTAAATTCCCTAGATGGGGCACTGTTTTCAAACTTTCTGTTTGACATGGCCGGGGGTGTTGCCTTCGTTATTTCAAAGTCATTGATATTGGGGCTTCGAAGAATGAATCATGTGAAGTTTCTTCAGTGGTCTCAGTTATTTCGTGTAGCAGGTTTGAGTGTTTTCCAGTGCTGGGATATTTGTAATGCGGTCTTCATCTTCAAATAAATATGGAACCAAAAATATCAGCTCTTTGCAAAACTTTGGAGGCTTCATATTTGTGGCAGCTTGTCCGCTTTAGCTTTTCCGAATTTCAAGGCTAATCGATGATTATCACGGATTCCATCCCATCTTTCTCTGTAGGCATTACCTAAAATTATTTTTCTGGCTACTGGCAACTCCTTCAAGTCAGTACAGTTTAGTTAACGATTAGGGTGAGACAATAGTACGTGAAATAGTTTACTCAACTTGTCAAGCAATTTGGAAACTACTACAACCAACAGTTATGTCAATTCCAAATGAGAATATGTGGAAGGATATAGCGATAGGCTTTTCTAATAAATGAAACTTTCCAAATCTTGTAGGTTCAATTGACGAAAAACTAGGTCTACCCAAAAGTGACTGACATTATTTCTGTTATAGGAAAACATTTAGTGTAAATTTTTTTATCTCTAGTAGAGGTCAATTACAGATTTATTCAGGTTGATGTAGGACCTTAAGGAAGAAATTCAGATGGCGGGATATTCACGTCTTCTCCATTGGGGAACGCTAGGAAAAAAAATGAGCTGCACATACTACCTGATGGACAATCACAATGAAGTCAAGATATATTACCTTACGTTATGATAGGCGACGAAGCTTTTCCACCTATCAAAAATTTAATGAGGCCATACTCTGTTGATCAAACTAGAGCAGATGAGACAGAGAAAATATTTGATTATAGCTTGAACAGAGCACGAAATGTTTCTGAAAATAGTTTCAGAATGTTAGTGAGAAAATTAGGAATTTTTGAAAGAAAATTGATTAGGTATGTCACCGGAACACTCAAATATTGTTATTTCTGCCTGTTGTTGTTTACACAATTATATCAGAAACGACGTGTGTTACTGGAATGAAGCTGGTCTAGCAAACACTATTGATAATGTGGAGGGCTTGAGAAATATATACCCACAGATGCATTACAGGTCACAGAGACGTTTTTAAAAATTATCTTACCTCTCCTGTAAAGTAGTGTTGATAAGCAAATCAAAAAAGTACGACAAGTAAAAATATACTGAATCATAATTATCGTAAAAATAAATGTTTCATCAAATACAAATACCTAAAAGCGATTATAACTTTAATAATACGAAATACATTACCAAGTCTCTTTTTTTAGTGCCTACAAATGAGAATGAAGTAAGAAAGTACATCTCAACACTCAAACCAAACAAATCTCCTGGAATTGATATGATAAAGTCTGAAACAATGAAAGAAATAAGTTCTTATATTACAAGACCATTAGTATATATAATAAATAAATCATTTGAAAGTGGAGTTTGTCCCACAGCTTTCAAAATAGCTAAGATAAAACCACTTTACAAAAATGGCAAAAAGAAGGAAATAAGCAACTACAGACCCATATCGCTCATATCCAATATAGCAAAAATTTATGAAAAAATTATTAACCAACGCATAAGTAGTTTCTTAAACAAATACAATTCTCTCTCAAAAAGACAATTTGGATTCAGAGAAGGCAAATCTACGCAGGATGCTATAGCTTATCTAACCAATAACATAAATGCAGCCTTGAACAAAGCACAGCCAGCACTTTCGTATTTATTGACTCAAAAAAGGCGTTTGATACTGTGAACCACTCAAAACGTTTACAGATATTAGATAACAATGGTATTAGAGGAATACTCCATGCACTGATGGCAAGTTATCTTTATGATAGAGAACAGTGTGTAGAGATTGATGGAATAATGGGTAGTAGCAGGAAAGTGCATTGTGGAATTCCCCAAGGCACGGTCTTGGGACCTTTATTATTCAACATATATATAAATGATTTGTTTGATATAGAAATAGTTGGAAATGCAATTGGTTTCGCGGATGACACGGTTATATTTTATAAACACACTTGTTGGAAGGTTTTGAAACAAAAAGTCGAAAAAGACCTTGAAAGAATACTTGAGTGGTTCAACAGTAAGTTGCTTACTGTTAACATTAACAGAACATATTTTGTACCTTTCACATCATACACTAATAAATTACCAGAATTTCAAACACTTAACATTAAAACTTCAAAAATTGATACTACAATCACATCATTAACACATATTACATACTTAGGCGTTACAATAGATAGTCACCTTAGATGGAATTTTCATATAAATAATCTGATCAAAAGACTAAGGTGTTTAATATATAAATTCAAAGTTTTTAATCAAGTACTAAATATTAAGGAGTTAATTATTTTGTATCATGCTTTAATAGAACCTCACCTTAACTATGGCATTGTGGCATGGGAAGGTACTACTAAAAATTATCAAAACCGGCTTCAAATAATGCAAAAATTGATTATGAAAATTAAATATGGTAAGCAGTACACATACCCTACAGAACTCTTATTTGCGCAATCAAGATTAAAAGACCTAAGGTAACTTTTCTTTACTGCTGTAATGATATGGCAATACAAAAATAAACATTTGCTACAAACTTTTGATCATCCATATAGTACACGTGCTAAGCTTACGGAGGCTAAAATTCCAAAAATAGATAAGACCATAGCACAACGATGTCATACATATCTAGGACCCAAATTTTATGATAAACTACCTCCTGAAATTAAAGCGGTTAATTCATTAAGCTTGTTTAAATGTAAGTTGAATGTATGGATGAAAAAGATTCCAAGATTAAGCATACATAAAATGATAAACAACTAAAAATTCTAGAATCAACTTTATTTTACATTCATCGTTTTTAACGTATTGTGAACACACAGAAGAAAACTCGTATCTAATAAAGTATATGACACATCTTATTTTGTAATTTCTTGGTAACAGTCCAGAGCTATAACCAATATTTTTGAACATTTTATATTATTTCTTATTAAGTTCATCATCATTACTAAATGAATTACCAAATAGTAATTACCGCACATACAAGTATCAATCTGATACTTAAAGTGACATATGTTCTGTTTATTTACAGGGAAATAACTGTTATAAACATGTATCAATTATATATGTGTAAATAAACATTATTATTATTATTATTATTAATTGTTAATCTCAATCCATTTGTATCTATATTATAAAACTTAAATTTGATTCACATACAAGAACTCGTTTGAGATCTTCGTGAATAAACATTTAATTTATTTGCTCCTTAAGGATCATAATTTATCTATAAAATATTAATAATGTATTGGCAACTATTGTAAACATATGTATTCATGAGAGCGAATAAATTTATTTATTTATTATTTATTTATTTATTTTATCTACATTACCTGGTTGTTTTATTATTTCTCCAATTTTCTCCCAAAAATATTCTGCCGTCTCTGTAGGTCTTGAATTATAAATTTCATCATATTGCTGTACTAAAGTTATTAATGATTCGTCATCCATTGCAATTTGTAGCTCATTAAACACGTGCTGACAAATTTAGAAAAAATTTACGACTTCACCGAGCCGATTCCTGTTGATGCTTGTCACCCATATGCACGCATCGTATACACCGATTTCATTCTTTTTGAATAATTTCGGGCGGATTTCCGTTCCTACGATGCGTCCGATGCGTATGTATGTGCGTTATCTCATATGTCCGATGTGTCCGTCCGATGCGAACAAATGCGCTCTCACATTTAATGTTTGTTCTGTAATTTTTATCATTTCCTTCTCAAGTCAGAACTGCTTGCGATGCGTTTCGTTTGCGTTCGTGTAAATCGAAGCTAGGTACTTGTATATTTATACCAAATTGAAATTAATAATAGATGCTCCAATGTGAATCACTCTGTATGATGAGAATATTTGCTAAAATACCTGAGCTTGGAATTAAAATAGAGCTGTCTGGGGATTTACCATGGAAATGATGCGTTTGACTGAAAATTAATCTATGCGAGACTTCATGGACGTATTGTAGAAGAAGTTACTATTGTATCGGGGTTGATATGATAGTTTCATTATTGAAGTGTATACTATGTATCATGTGGTATTTAATTTAGTATATGATTTCTATCAAATATTCTTCAAAAACCAGTTCCATATGAGGATGTAAGTAGGAAGTAGGTGAGAATGATATGGATAAATCACGAAATTATGTTATCGACTTATTGCACGTATTTTTTGACATGTCCATGAAGATAATGAAAAATGAAAGCTGTATAGGTAGGGAACTAGTTTCATGAAGTCTAGAATTACTTACATAAATTACCTACTGAAAAACTACTTTCATGAACAAACTGTAGATTTCATACAAAGAGCAGCTTATCCAATAGGAGTGAAGGAAGAAGAATGCGGTCGAAAAATATCAATAAAATATAACAACAACACTCTACACTCAGAGCTGAAGAGTGATTTTGAATTGAATTTCATTCCGAATGATAGTATAAACGTACTATTGGGAGTCAACAAAAAGAAATTGACAGCTGGTGAACTACATGTATCTAAGCGGTCTATAAACTTAATCAACGTTCAAACTACTAGAGTGGAGTGTAGCTTAACCAAAGGAGCTTATTATAACAATAAGTTAGCTCATACGATATACAAATTTTCGCCTCCTATATCATCTGGTTTTCCATAGATATAGAGCGTGAAGGCGTTATTTACCTACCGTCTTATTTATACAAGACTTCGTTCGATAACATCACACTGAATATCTTAGATCAGGATTAGAATTGGTGGAGAAGGAATCATTGTATGGTTGGAGTTAAAAAATACCGCTACAGATCATGAGATTAACTTTCAACGATAAATGATAGTTCAATACTCACCTTCACTCATTACCTGCAACGAAATCATTGGAGAAGGTTGCTGCTACAGCACTGTCAATCATCACGCTTGAGACAGGCCCAGCTCTTCATCAGAGAGCCTGTGCCTAGGCTATCAAAAGAACTCCTTTCTCTGAACAGAAAGGACATCAAAGAGATGACTGGAATCCTAACTGGTCACTGTCGTCTTAACAAACACCTACATAATACGGGCATCACAGATGATCCAATATGTAGGAAATGTAGAGAGGCGGTGGAAACTGAATATCTTAGATCAGGATTAGAATTGGTGGAGAAGGAATCATTGTATGGTTGGAGTTGAAAAATACCGCTACAGATCATGAGATTAACTTTCAACAATAAATGATAGTCCAATACTCACCTTCACTCATTACCTACAACGAAATCATTGGAGAAGGTTGCTGCTACAGCACTGTTAATCATCACGCTTGAGACAGACCAAGCTCTTCATCAGAGAGCCTATGCCTAGGCTATCAAAAGAACTCCTTTCTCTGAACAGAAAGGACATCAAACAGATGACTGGAATCCTAACCGGTCACTGTCGTCTTAACAAACACCTACATAATACGGGCATCACAGATGATCCAATATGTAGGAAATGTAGAGAGGCGGTAGAAACTGCCTTTCACATCTTGCATCTCAGGCACCGACACTTCGGAGAATCAAAACTGATCCCAGAAGAACTCATGCAAGCCAGCACTGACAATATTATGAGTTTCTGGTGGGCCACAAACCTGCTAGGATATAATAGGTTTCTGACCATGGGGCGCACAATGGGCTCAACTAAGTGGCCTAAGTGCATTTGGGGCCTAAGCACCCTCCTTTCGAGTGATTATGATGACTATTATTGATGATTAGAAAATTTTGAAGTTTCTTCATTACCATGTCGGAAAAACTAAATATTCAACGAGCCAAACAACAATGAAGAAATCATCCGAGAAGAAATCAACACCTACTGTCTACACACATATTTGGCAACAGCGATGAAATTACGATAATAATCAACCAACAAGTTGTATTGGTAGATTTAGCCTCGTCTGCTCCATTCATCGATGCAGTAATTCGAACAAGAAGTAGGTGATGACGAGATGATTTGGGAGCTTTTCTCTTCGAATATATCAGTTTTGAATTGAATGGAAGAGAAATAGACAAAGTACGTGCTCCTGGTATTGTTAGCACCATTAGAGCTTATCTTTCATTTTTTATATACTTTGATTACACGAGAGGGAAACTTAAAATGTAAGAAAAGTTCCATAACTTTGCTGTTTGATGATAAAATGATGTCTGGTAGGAAGAAGTTCGGCAGGTGTCGAGTTTGACAGTGAAGTGGTGACTAGTTTTAGCTCACCTAGTCCGCTTATGTGAAATCTAATCTCTCATGGTTGAACAGCAAACGAGATTTCTGATAAACACCGACCATGGAAATATCTATAGAAAAGGGGGAGATCTCCTACCTTTCTACGATATTCTAGAGAGATCAATGAACCCGTAAGTGTGTATCTTCTGGATACATGAGTTGAGTATGTTCGGGAGACGAACTCCAAACACAAGATTGTAGGATCCGCTTTCCTGGAGAAGACGCAAGCTTGAGTTTTTGTTGCATCAAACTCTACTCGATAATGAGATCCCCGTTTCAAAATCTTTGCCAGATCTCCATTAATTGCGTCAACCTGCCCCTACCTTCCCCCTCTGCCTTCAATGGATGATATAGGGGCTCTTAATGAGAAAGCGGTATGAAGTGTACCATCATCTGCAAAGCTGTGGACAGGACAGGTAGTTACTTCA
This sequence comes from Endomychus coccineus, assembly GCA_958510875.1. NCBI lineage: Eukaryota > Metazoa > Arthropoda > Insecta > Coleoptera > Endomychidae > Endomychus > Endomychus coccineus. The sequence continues at coordinate 218,192,685 of OY294067.1, forward strand.
AACAGACCGTTGATATGGAGCAGAAGCAAAGTTGATGCCATGACAGATCCCTGTGGAAAACCAGCGTTGATAGCCATTGTATCGCAGGGTACGCCGTCAAAAACCACATGTAGTAATCTGTCTGAGGTAGAATCGATATTAAGCGACAAAGTTGAGGCGACAAACCATATGACGGAAGTTTCCCAAGAACATGAATTTATACCTCTAGCTGTTCCCGGATGGTCGCAATTCTTACAATAGCCTGAGAGCTCGTGACTTGTTTTATTGCTGGTACCTTTAGAATAGGTGAATGAGGAATTAGAAGTTTGCCTGACTTTTTGTTCTACAGCAGTATTGCGCATAGAGCAATATTTTTTTATGTCTGCCAATTATTAAACAATTCTTAAACATATGTGATTAGAACGCTATTAGATTTTCAAAGTGAATTAAACACGCATCTAAGGGATAGAAATTAATTAAAAATACCAAAGTACCCCAAAGTTGTATTTTAAATAATTCCTATACCTAAGATGCGTGTTAAATTCACGCTGAAAATTTAATAGTGTTTCAACTACGTATATTTGACAAATCTGGCGAAAAGGCAGACATTTCTGTCAATGTTTGATAATTGGCCAACGTTAAAATGATTTGCCATATGCGCAGTACCTCCTGTACGACAAAAAGTCAAGCAAACTCTCAATTCCTTATTCACCTATCCTAAAGGTACCGTCATGCATAATTCTTTCGAAAAGGCAGACACTTTGGTCAATGTTTGATAATTGGCGGACGAATTTTGCTCTATGTGCAGTATCTCCTGTAGGTACAAAAAAAAACAGACAAACTTTCAGTTCCTTATTCGCACATCCTAAAGGTACCACTGTGCATATTTCCTAAGTGAAACAAACATGTAATGAAAAAGGCGTTACGAGCTCTTGAGCTATAAATGATATGCGAGAATCATTAGGTTTCAATGTCTTATAATCATTACACCATATCGATATTATTTTTTTGCTCTCCTATTTAGGCTGATTTGGAACTTTTCCTGTTGATGCATAGAATAATTGAATAAAAATCAATAACTGACGTATGGGCTATTTTATATGGAAATAACTTAACAAACATCTACTTAACACTAAATGACAATCTGCAAATCTAACATAAAGAATTTCAACTATACACCCTTCCTTCAAAATGAACCGCATATGTCTTATACTTGATAAAACTGTAACAGGACTACTATCTTGCAAATCCCCACGATTACAAGCCATTAGCGAAACGTTTACTATGAAAAATCGATTTATTAAGATTTAAACAATTACTATGATTTCCATATATCTGTTTCCAGATCATATTGAGATTAACAAATAGCATTAAATAGATTTCAGCATTTTCGATGTTTCTGAACAAGGAAATATACTTGTTGATAGTTCTGTTAAAGCTTTCATCAACCACACATACAGCCCCCCCCCCTTGTTTGTTCATATTCACTACTCAACAACAACAGAACAATATTATTCTGTGCTACATTCCCTACTCGTTCCGCTGATGGACCCGAGAAGTAGAAACAGCTGTCCGGAACTATTCAGCTGTGGTTTCACTGATTAATGTACACAGATTCTTAGAACCTTCGTTTACATTTATCATATTTGACTATGTTTTTTTAATTTCACGTGAACTATCAGTTTCAATAAGTATAAAATTATTGAGCAACCGAGATGATTTTCATGAGTCTTATATTCGATAACGCTGGCTCTATCAGTCAATGAAATGTCGCTTAACATTTCGGTACAAATAATTTTTAATCATGAATATTCAACGTTTGGATATTGCCATGTTAATATTAGAAGATAATCATTCATTTCCGTAGAAATATTTTCTTATAAATGTACTTTGAAATTCCTAACTTTCTACTTACGTCAAGCAGTGAATGTGGAAATACTGAATAGATCTTATTATCAATTGAGTTCAATTCCTTTGATTCATGTACAAGTGCAATAAATTGTTAATCAATCTGTGTGGTAGCTTCAGCCTACATGCTGCTCTCGTTGTATTTGTACAGATTTGTATCATTTACTACAGAACGTTATTAATTAGATAATTTATTGCCGGTATGTCGACATTCACACTACACTATAAATCAAGTCATTAATTGGAACATGTAAGCGAAAGCGATAAGTTTAATATAATTGATACATTAATAATAGGACATTTCAACCAATTAAAACAAGAAATCAACAACTGAACTTACATAATTGAAACGTCTGGAATTCATTCAAAAGTTGAACATTCTCAACACATCAATTAAGACTTCTTTAATGACAAAAGTGATATTCATCAGTGTTAATCATGGTTTTGTAACCATACTGATGAACACATCTTGTATTCCATAGCAATATTGATAACGGAACAATTTCAGATGAACACTGACGTAGTCTTCGTGAACACAACTGCCATACAAGATGTCCTTGATTGACATTCTCATTTATTCCAGTAGTAATGAAACCACAAATCATAGATCTTGCTAAAAATAAGGGTTGTGTCGAAATAATAAATAAAATACTTCAAAATAAACTCAATAAATGCATTAATTTTAATTTACCCGCAAAATAATGATACCAAATGAAATTTCTCATGTTCAATATATTGAGGTAAGCACTCACAAAAAATATCTCAACTTCTTAAGAACCAGAATAAAAACGTCGCCTTTGAAACAATACATAAACTATGCTCATATATCAATAATTTCAAACCTAAAAATGAGAAGTTGAGGAAATCTGGAGTATACAAGCTGAGATGTGATGACTATAATGCCACTGGACGCAGTTTCAGTGTGAGGTTTAACGAACATTTGAGAAGTGACAGGCTCAAAAAAAGAGTACTTCACATATTTAACATATTCAGGAAACAGGGCATAAAGTTAATAAACTAGAACCAAAGAAATTTCAATAATATCAAAAAACAATAATAATTTAATATTGAATGACCAAATCGGTACATATAATTCACCACTTGTCAACAATTTTGTAAATAAGATCCTACTCAAGCCATTGTCTAACCCCTTCCCTCAATTTGTACCACATTCAAACTAATTCCTAATATTTAAGGACATAATGTTAGATTTAGCTTTAGTTGATAACTCCTAGCTTTGAGAATGCCACAGTGTGGTGAAACAATTTGTAAGAATTGTGTTTTAAATTAAAAGTTACAAGTTTTTGTGTAAAATTTGAGCCAAATTCTCCAACTACCGAAAGCAATCCTACTGACTTAGTCAATTCTATATAATTAAGGATAAAAATCATAAATCTTATAACTCATATTGTACTGCAATAAAAAATAGTGATGAGAATCCAGTAAGAAAATATTATATAGATATGGTGGAAAAATAATAAAATTATATAACCATATTAATGGTATCGTTTATATATTCCATGGAAGATTAATAAATCAAAAAAGTCTCTTTGCAAAATATCTTCTAAAAGAATTCTGTATATTCCATCTCTAAAGATTGCGAGGATATGTGAATCGGCCAATCTTCCTAATACATCGATAAAATATTCAATATACATAATTTCACAAGGAAGTCCATCCACTGTACTGAACAAACATAAGGATAGAAACCATTGATTAACTACGACAGTACAACGATTTTGAACATTGAAAAGAATAATGACGAACGTTTGATATCTAGTACAGTCGCTAGAGGAACGAAATCCAGGGCATATCGCTTGAAAAATGAAGGTGGAAATTTTGTATGTTTTTACATGTATTTTGAAGCGCTAAAACGAGAAAAATGAAGAAAAAATTCCTACGAGTTAGCTTCAAAAGTAAAGGCCATTTTTTGGCGCGAAAAAAGACGATTTTCATGTTTTTTGCGTTTAAAAAGAAAACGGTGGCCCAAATGGAAAAACATGTCGAGAGACAAATTGTACAAAAATGAGAACGCATCGTTTGAGCCAGAATATAAGTCATTTTGAGGTTATGGTCTTGAGATATGAGCATAATAGTGTTTTTTTGGGGGAAAACAAGTGTTTTTTTTTCTCATTCGAATATTGACCAAAAAAATATTCTATACTTTCTACAATGTTTTGTTTTTTTTCTTATCTTTCATTTTGGCTTCACAATCGGCCATTTCCAAAAATCCCTAAAACTGAGATTGCCAGCAAAAATGGACTTATCGACAAAAAAAAAACCTGCAAGTAGATTTCAACCAATGTGATACAAATTATCCTTCAATATTGTTGTTGGGCTTAAAAAACAATGTAGGACAACTTTGAAAATTTCGGATCTCGGAAAATGAACAAATTTTTTAGGTTAGAAATTTATTAGAATGATCAAATTTCAGGTGCTATTATAGTATTTTACGACGAGTATTCTACGCTAAAAAAAACCTCCCTAGGTTGAGTAGAAGCCGAGATATTGATATAAATGTGTCTTAGCCTCCCCAGAACCCTATTTTGGGCCTAATGAAAAAATTCTGAAATCGTTTGAAAGTAGACAAATTTTCTGATCTAAATCCAGAAATAAGACCTCGTAGCTATCACCATCTCGAATTTAAAGGGCGTTGACATACAAAAAATCACGTGTAAAATAATGCAGCGGCTTAAATTTCTATACCGTTTATCTGCCTTAATAGTCCAGTCATTTAAGGAATTTTTCTGTCCGAATTTCCGCGAGGTCTGATTTTGGTCCATTCTTATGTATTTTGACACGCTGAACAGGATGGTGTAGATTAAATTTGGATTAACCCTGTGCTCGAAAAACTATGCCCATTTTTTGGACCCGAAAATGGCCATTTTTCGATTTTTTGCGTTTTGAGACAAAAAAACTATGGATTTTATGGAAAAGTAATTCGGATAAAAGTTGTTGAGAAAATTAATACGCAACTTTTGGTTTTAGTCTTGAGTGGATCCGAGGTTGTGAGCCCAAGATAAGGCCCATTTAGTGTGTTTTTGGCACATTGAAAAATTGAGTATATGTCGAAGAGTTTTTGTTGTCTCATATTCTGTCTCAGGGGAAAGATATTATTTTTATTCCTCTTTTATTTGATTTTTGGTATTTTGACCTATCTCAATTTCTGGCGTCATCATCGGCCATTTTGGAAAATTCGTATTTATCAATCAAAAACCAAAATTATTCGGAAGACTTCATCATTCTGCATATAATATCCAAAATTCAAGCATTTTGCTTCAAAGACATAACTTCAGCGCCATTTTGAAAATTTTGGAATAACGAAAAACCCAAACTTTTTGAGGTTAGAAATTTTTTCACAAAACCCAAATTCTAGGATCTATTAGAAGTTTCGATAGCGAGTATTTTAAGTCCAAGCAGATCAATTTCAGTCGAGTGGAAATGAAGTTACCCTAATAAACGTGTTTGGGCTTTTAAAGGGCCCAATTTCGGGCCTATGTACATAAATCTTGAAGAAAACTACAAAAAAATACATCGGCTATTCAAGTGCGGAACAGAGTACGGAAATTCGTTCACAATTCCAGGTTATAACGAATTTCATCATAAAAAACTAGCGCTGAATTTCATTTAGCGGCAATAAGCGAGGGTCGGTACAATAAATTTCGCGCGCGAAATCATACTTTTTTAAATGTTTTAAAATGCACCTGAATACTTATAATCGTTTTATGTGAATGTGTGAGTGTATGTAGACGTTAGAACGTGTATATGTGACCGTGACATGATGTCATTATAGGGTGTTAATATTTTCATTACCGATCCAAACCTGAACTTGGTAATACACCCTAAAAATATGTTGTTTTGCAGTATATATGTCACATATACACGTTCTCACTTCTACATACACTCACACATTTACATATAGCGATTATAAGCATTCAGGTGCATTTTAAAACATATAAAAAAGTATGATTTCGCGCGCGGAATTTATTGTACCGACCCTCGCTTATTGCCGCTAAATGAAATTCCGCGCTAGTTTTTTATGATGAAATTCGTTATAGCTTGAAATTGTGAACGAATTTCCGTAAGTTGTTTCAAACTTAAATAGCCAATGTATTTTTTTGTAGTTTTCTCCAAGATTTTTGTATATAGGCCCAAAATTGGGCCCTTTAGAGGCCCAAACACGTTTATTAGGATAGCTTCATTTCTACTCAACTCAAATCGATCTGCTTGGACTTCAAGTACACGTTATAAAAACCTCTAATAGAACCTTGAGTTTGGGTTCCGTGAAAAATTTCTAACCTCAAAAATTTTGGATATTTCATTAATCCAAAATTTTCAAAATGGCGCTAAAGAGCAAAATTGGGTTCTGAGGAGGCTAAAACCCATTTATATCAATATCCCGGCTTCTACTCAACCTAGGAAGATTTTTTTCAGCCTAGAAAATACTCGTCGTGAAATACTATAATAGAACCTGAAATTTGATCATCCTAAGAAATTTCTAACCTTAAAAATTTACACATTTTCCGAGATCCGAAATTTTCAAAGTTGTCCTTAATTTTCTTTTAAGCTCCAAAAACAGTATTGAAGGATGTATTGTATCACATTTGTTGAAATCTACGTGCAGATTTTCTTTTTTGTCGATAAGTCCATTTTTTGGCTGGCAATCTCAGTTTTATGGATTTTTGGAAATGGCCGATTGTGAAGCCAAAATGAAAGATAAGAAAAAAACAAAACATTGTAGAAAGTATATAAAAAATACCATCACTCAATTTGAATAGAATATTTTTTTGGTCAATATTCGAATGAGAAAAAAAACATTAGTTTTCCCCCCAAAAAACACTATTATGCTCATATCTCAAGTCCATAACCTCAAAATGACTTATATTCCGGCTCAAACGATGCGTTTTTACTTTTTGTACAATTTGTCTCTCAACATGTTTTTCCATTTGGGCCACCGTTTTCTTTTTAAACGCAAAAAATATGAAAATCGTCTTTTTTCGCGCCAAAAAATGGCCGTGACTTTTGAAGCTAACTTGTAGGAATTTTTTCTTTATTCTTTCGAAACTTCATAATAATCTGATTCAAACAACTCAATTGAGATATCTTGAAATATCACAGTCTCTGGTCTATTCAATCTTACCTCAAATAATAATTAACTAACACAAATTTCATTGGATTATCGTAACTATTCGGACATGTACAAGCAATAGTATGGTAGGTAATCCATAGAAGACTTTGAAATGTAAGACTTAGAATGGCATAGAATAATATCTTTCTTGAGAAGTATTTGGTTGAGGAATTTCAATCTATTTCTTGTACATCTATTTGATAATTGGCTGTATGCTTCATTAACATTTTTTCATGATACTCTTTCATACACTACGGATCCAACGTTGTCCGAAGTTTTGATTGGTTTATAATGAATGTCTGCAGACCAATTCCATTAATTTTAGTCATCTATTATTCTCTAAATTTCATGGAAACACCAATCAACAGAACGGTTTTTGTTAAAGATAGAAATGAACTGTGGTAACGTCAAAAGTGAGTTTTATCCAATTCATACTAATAATATAGCACTTTAGAGCCAAGGAAACAAATACACCATACATGTATAAATGGTTCAAGAATATGAATCATCATTATATATTATAGCATTGGAAATCGCACTGAATGAAAATCAGAAGAACAAGCAAATAAACCGTCAGAATTTCCTTGGCGCCAATTAAGAATATAAACTGTTTACTTTACTAATTGAAAAATATTAGCCCTGTTCTATTAGCTCATTTGGCGCTGCGTAAATTTCAATATGCTCCAATATAATCACCCTTTATCAAATAAGCGTCTGCAATATTCGGGGAACGACTATTTAAGAAGCACAATTTGATCTTGGAAATCATTCCGCTGGAGCGTAACGACTCTTGTTAGCTTGAATATATCGTGATTACTGCCGAAGTTTCGAAAACAATCGTAACTTGGAGACATGTTTACTTTCCAAGAGACGTCTTAGATGAGGAGATAATCGGGGGACATTGAGTTATTAGTCTGCTTTCTAACTTTTAATGAAAATACAACCTCGTAGCTTGAATAAAATAATATGTATGCAGGTGTTCCTTGAATTACTCTCGCCGATTTAGATTTCCGCTAAAGGACGGATAATTATTATGAAATTCATGTTCATCTGAGATTTACTGGGATACAACCAGTTTTTTTGCTCAACCCCCTTGATGGAAATATTATATTATATTATACATTTCGTGAATTCAATTCGATACAGTGCCGAAAATCAAAGCATACCATGAAGAAAAATACAATCTCAGTTATATTGAGGACTTTATATAGATAATAATCATTCGTCAAATTTGAATGCTGACTTCGTCAAACAGTTAAGACATTCCTAAGATATTCGAAAGAAAAATGAACATACTAATTCATCAATATAACAAAATTAGAGAAACATTCAGTCAATATGAAAAAGTATGAAAGATGGACATTAAGAAGCTTTTTAGAGATGGAATGTATCAGATTGACTCATTCACTGAAAGATAATTCCAAATGTCAAATGTCTTGCAAGACGTGGAAAAATTATCAATCTTTTATAAGTATCTACAATTACGGGATATTCTCCCTCAGTTTCTGAGAAAAGTGGTAAGACCGAATGTATCTATTATCGACGAATATCTCTGTTATCGACTTTTGAGAGAGGTTAAATACCATTATTAATGTAGGAATTGTATCATTTCTATACAAATATAAAATCTTATCTGACCTACACTTTCTGAGGGGTAAGTTCACTCTAGTTTTACTCGCCATGCTCACAAAATAAATTGAAAAGGTACTGATTAGACGGTTGTATTGAAAATTAATCGACAGCGGATTACATTGGTATGATAGACAGTGACTTTCATGGAATTGAAATTGGAGTCCCTCAGGGAAAATTCTTGGGCCACTTTCATTTAACATACTTCATCAACATTTTATCTTCTGCGTCTTCATGCTGCAAGATGATTCGCTTGAAGATAGTAAACTTTTACTCGAAATAGGCCATGAGATGTAGTAAAAGGAACCGAAAATGATTTATTATGAACATTTTCGGGAAATAGTTTACATTAACACATATGCTTATTATTTTTGTCTTTACGTACGTTTCGGCACTACGACCATCATCAGAAGACTTATCAATGTCCAAAACGGGATTTTTTACAAATAATTGTATCAGCACAAAGCGTCTTTATCGCACCAATTTCAATTAAAAATGCCCACGTCGTCGAAACGAACAGAAACACGAATAATCGAAATTCTAACACATTACAAATGATTTCAAATCAATAAAGAATTGGTTTGATGCTCAATATATTGTTGACAATAAATTTTTATAAGACTAAGAAGTGTCGTATATCGTATATAAACGTAAAAGTTACTCCTTCATTCGAAACACTATATAATTATGGTTTTTTAATACAAGTACCCATTTGATGAAGTAAAATGAGTTACATACAAATTGAGTTCTTTACTCATTATATCAAACAGTACAAATTATTTATAATTTTAAATGTAATTAGTAGATGAACACCACGAGTTCGGCACCAGGATATCCGGTCTCCACTTCCGGTCTAGCTGTCGATGTGCATCCGGTGCATGAGCTCGTCCTTATCAGTTTTGAAAGGATGTAGGTGATAAGGATTTTATTTTATTTGTAAAGAGTATACAGGGTGTGTTCAAAAAGTGTGTCACATGTACAGAGTCACGTGACTAACACATGGCAGCATGGCGGCCCTAAGGTCCAACTGTCATGACGACCATAAGGACCAGCTGTCATGGCGACCATAAGGACCAGCTGTCATGGCGTTCATAAGGACCAGCTGTCATGGCGTCCATAAGAACCAGCTGTCATGGCGTCTATAAGGACCAGCTGTCATGGCGACCATAAGGACCAGCTGTCATGGCGGCCATAAGGACCAGCTGTCATGGCGACCATGAGGACCAGCTGTCATGGCGTTCATAAGGACCAGCTGTCATGGCGACCATAAGGACCAGCTGTCATGGTGGGTATAAGGACCAGCTGTCATGGCGACCATAAGGACCAGCTGTCATGGCGGCCATAAGGACCAGCTGTCATGGCGGCCATAAGGACCAGCTGTCATGGCGGACCTAAGGTATAGATTGCTTCGTAGAGATGTCGCCATCAAGTGACAGCTGTCATGGCGGACCTAAGGTACAGACTGCTTCGTGGAGGGGGCTCCGCCACCTCTAGGAAGCAATAAGGACCAGCTGTCATGGCGACCATAAGGACCAGCTGTCATGGCAATCATAAGGTACAGGTTGCTTCGTGTAGGTGTCACCACCAAGTGACAGCTGTCATGGTGAGCATAAGGTCCAGCTGTCATGGCGACCATAAGGTCCAGCTGTCATGGCGAGCATGAGGTACAGCTGTCATGGCTACCATAAGGTCCAGCTGTCATGGCGACCATAAGGTACAGCTGTCATGGCGAACCCAAGGTACAGACTGCTTCGTGGAGGGGGCTCCGCCACCTCTAGGAAGCAATCTGTACCTTTGGTCCAAAGGTACAGGCTGCTTCATGGAGATGTCACCACCACGTGACAGCTGTCATCGAAGGTACAGAATGCTTCGTGGAGATGTCGCCACCACGTGACAGCTGTCATGGCGACCCTTGGGTACAGGCTGCTTCATGGAGATGTCACCACCACATGACAGCTGTCATGGCGGACCAACGGTACAGGTTGCTTCGTGTAGGTGTCACCACCACGTGACAGCTGTCATGGTGAGCTAAAGGTACAGGCTGATTCATGGAGATGTCGCCACCACATGACAGCTGTCATGGTGAACCAAAGGTACAGGTTGCTTCGTGTAGGTGTCACCAACACGTGACAGCTGTCATGGTGAGCTAAAGGTACAGGCTGCTTCATGGAGATGTCGCCACCACATGACAGCTGTCATGGTGAACCAAAGGTACAGGTTGCTTCGTGTAGGTGTCACCAACACGTGACAGCTGTCATGGTGAGCTAAAGGTACAGGCTGCTTCGTGTAGGTGTCACGTGACAGATGTCATGGCGGACCGAAGGTACAGGCTGCTTCGTGTAGGTGTCACCACCACGTGACAAAGACTGCTTTGTCATTGTTTCAATCCGGCGACCATAGTTTACGAACGATGATGACGTCACTGCTTCGAACCGATGACAGTAACTGATTCAATCCGGCGACCATAGTTCACGAACGATGATGACGTCATCATCGTTCACGAACTATGATGGTCAGATGAGGAATGAAATGCCAGTAATAATAATGATACTCTATGTGTAAATGTGAATAGTTGGAGGTTATGATAAAGATATCCAGTAAGTTTGTAAATGTGTCATTATGCATATATCTTTTGAAGAATACACACGTATACTTAGAAAATTTGTGGAGAAAGTTCATGAACTAAGAAGAGACTTGAATTTTTACGAAGATAAAATAAAAGTTATAAGACTGTTGAATACATTTACAAGTGCAAAAAGTGAAGATAATGATGGGAGTGGGGATGTTAAAAACAAATTTTGTGATTCTAACCACAATTCTGAATGGTATTCTATACGCGAACGTTCCCAAACACGTTGAGCGCATTTATATTTGTCTGAAGGATGTTGCAACCGATGGTGGTGGGGGGTGTAACCGTACCGAATGGATTCCGATGAATTTTAGAAAAATCAACGATAATCAATTAGAGGTATTCGCATTCAACATTCCTCAAGATAATCGTACCACCATACATTATAAACTTAAACTTTTATTCTTTGATCGGAGTGAGGGAGATATGGCTGAATGGCAATTGCTCCAACAATCATCATGTTCACCACATGTCATACAAAAGACAATATCAACACCATCCACACGTACATCATCCTCACTAGACGAAGAAATTTCTAAAATTTTCGCAATTTTGAATGCAATTTTATCTTCTTTATCAGTACTAATGTTGAAAATGTTTGTTAAATATGTAAAGAAGGCTATTTACCATGTAAATAAATGATTGTATGAAGATATAAGTGTTTTAATACAACAAAAGGAATGATAATTATAATAATATATTGACATTATCATTTGCTAGTTCATAAGCTTTATTTTTGTGATTGATAACACATTCTATCAATGACTCGATGTTGATATCACTAATCAATTGTTCACCCCCCTCTTCTTCTGCGGCATGAATAATATTTCCTCTTGCATACCATTTCAAATCGCGGCGGAAATTCTGTTTCACTTCGTTACCAATATCGATAGCATGAGATATGTTAGACCATTTACGTATTAATCGCATTCCCCGATTTTGTAATTTTCTGTCGGCATCACGCCAACCATCCTCCTGTCGACGCATTAGGTACCATTCTGGTCTCATATCATTCGATGTTCGATATAATCCTAAATAATATATATTATATAAATTTTATTATAAAAAACAAAGTAATTACCTAAATTTCGTCTCTTTCCAAAATTTATAGGAGGTGGAACAATATTTGGTGCAATGTTATTCCGTAAGGTGATAACATTCATTTGAATTTGTTGAGATAAGCGTTGAGATCGTTCATTCGCAAGACATTCACGTTCCTCAGCTCTTTCACGTTCTTGTTGTTCATAGAATTTCTCGTACTCACAATATTTCATCATAATAAATTTCATTAACGAAAACAGTTCACGTAACTCGATGACTTTAGGAGTTCGCATTTGCATCAATAATGATTCGAAATCAGTAGCATCTAGAACATAATATTTCTTTCGTGCATCAGTCTTATCACAAATTTCTAAATGGTGTATATGCGGGTTTTTCCTCAACAATCTTGTTATAACACCCTTTTTAGCATGATATTTTTTGCCGCGATAACCTAACCAATCCAATAGATCTTCATTCATCAGAACGCGTTGGTTTAGTTGAATATTCCAAAATAAATAGTTTCTTTTATCGTTTCTTATATCGATCCCAAATTTTAGACACACTTCATTAACTGTTAACTTAATAAAATTGTTGGTGGACCATGTAGCCACATTTGAATCACGAACGCACGCTGCTAAGTTCATTTTTATAACTGAACATTTTCTGAAATGATTCTCTCTTACATACGTGAGAACGTGAACGTGAATAGTGAGGGTGGGGGGTAACTCTCCGTTTCGATATCATTGCAAACGTTGATAACTGACTGATAACGTCACTAGTTGTTTCAATTTGTTTCATTTCCAGCAACCGACTACCATAGTTTACAAACTATGATCGTCGGATGTTTACATCACCACCTACCGTTTGAGAAATAAAATATCAAATATGATAATAATAACGTTTATTGGGAAAGAAACATTTTGATAGTACATCATTTAGAACATAAATTATAACATTATGATTCATCACCTGGTTCTTCACACCAAATTCCGAACTGATCCTGTAATCGGAGAATACTCCATTATACGATCGTTAATGATGATGCAATAAGCCCTGGTGTTTTTGGGGAAATTCAGGAAACTTTCCATCTCTAGTTTGACGTCAACTGTTGATGACTTTATAGCATCGTTTTGTTTTGAACAGTCAATCACAAAAATTGCTCTATTCTTGAATGCTATATAATCCAACATGGGTTCGCTTATTATTTTATTTGAAAATGATTTCTGGAAATCATAGTACATCTGGTATGCTTCCACGTATTGCTGGTCGGTGAAATTCAATTTCATTGCTTCATATGGATAACACTCTGAATTCAAGTATAATTTAACATTTAGCAAGTTTATATTATCGAAATATGCACTGTGCTTAACAGGATTATTTTTTCGATCAGTTTGGAAAGCTAGAATCACATATCTGGGTCGTTCCAAATTCATTGAAGTTTTAACAGCCCAAATGTCGCGAGTGCTCTCCTTCATCAACGGATTTTCATGCAGATCCCAACTACGGAATGGAATCAAAATAGGCTTCTCAGCACTCAAATTCCCCAACATTTGAAATTTAACTTGATCACTTGGAAACACATGTCGCACTTTTAATGCTATCGTCTTCACATTTATTTTAGCCGTTTTCGTGCCTGTGCTATTAGTATAGCAATCGTTATCGGTTCGAGACCTTATCAAGCGCAGCTTATGTTTTCCACTCAAAACTTTGTTATAGTCAATGAATAGGCCTAGTAGAAAATTCAACGGTATCCATAAATTGATTTTATTATTGTAGACTGAACTCAATACATCCTTAAATGACCATCCAGAAATAGCTAGAGGTATAGATTCATGTTTGGCATATGTTAGATAAGCTCTGATGGTGCTGACAATACCAGGATCACGTACTTTGTCTATCTCTTTTCCATTCAATTCATAACTGATATATTCGAAGAGAAACGCTCCGAAATTATTCGTTAGTTTACATTCACCATCACCACTTGCTTCTGGCTGGAATTCTGCCTCGATGAATAAAGCAGACGAGGCCAAATCTACCAACACATCTTGTTGATTGATTAATATCTCAATTTCATCGCTGTTGCCAAAAGATGTTGTGTGGGGATAGTAGGTATGAGTTTCTTCTCGGATGATGTCTTCATTGAAGTTTGGCTCGTTGAATATTTGAAGTTTTTCCGACATTGTAACCAAGGGACTTCAAAAAATTGATATTTTCCAATGATAGTGATGCAGAAGCAACCTTCTCCCTCGAGCTCGTTGTAGATAATGACTGATGACCACTATGGAGATGTCTTTTATTGCTGAAATTCAAACCCATGTTCTCAAGTGATGGCTACTGCAACCTTCTCAGTTGAATTCCTTTCATATAATGAGTGGTGGTGAGTATTGGATTATTATTTATTGTTGTGAGGTATAATCCCTAACGATCTTTTTCAATTCCAATCGTATAATAATTTCTTCTCCTCGAAAATTTACCGGTTTCCAATTCTGATCTAAAATATTCAGCGTGATGTTATCGAAGGACGTCTTGCTGATGACCGGTAGATAAATAAGATTCTTCGGCTCTATATCAATGGAAAACCCAGGTGGTACAAGAGGTGAGAACTCATATATCGTATGAGCTATCTTATTGTTATAATATGCTCCTGCGGTTAAGTTACACTCAACACGTATTGTTTGAACTTTGATTATGTTTATAGGTCGATCAGATACGTGTAGTTCGCGAGATGTCAATTTCTTTTTGCTGAATCCCAACAGTTCGCTTATACTATCTTTAGGAATAAAATTCACTTCAAAATCACTCTTCAGCTCTGTGTGTAGAGTGTTGTTGTTAGATTTTATTGATAATTTCCGGTCACGTTCTTCTTGCTTCACTCCTATCCCACAAACTGCACTTTGTATGAAATCCTCGATGTCTGTCAACTCGTAGGACCCCGTAGGTATAGTTACTACTTCTTCCTCACCCTTCACATTTTTATAATAAAATTTATTAAAACCTTCTTCAATGTTCGGAATGCTATTGTACGTATGCAAGCCAACAAGTGCGATAGAATAATATGAATGAGGATCTAGTTCTATAGGTGGGTGGAAATCTACAGATAAGCGGGCGCTCTTACCCGTGATAGTGAACGTCTGAGACATGATTGATGCAAACTTTACCAACAATCTATTTATATACTAATAAATGCAGGGTTAGTCGAGCACAACTGAAGAGTTAGAGAGGAAATCTAAACATAACTGACCACAATTATAAGTGTTATATTGTTGAAAATTATCGTGATTGAATAATATCTTACACTTTTTGAAATAATCCACTAGTTCGCGAGGGGGGCGTAAATTGCCAAAACTATCATAATATAAAACTGTATCACCGACTTTATTAAACCCAACCCAGTGAGTGCCTCCATTGTCCGAGCTATCTAAATTAACTATTCCACGCTCGTTTTTCCATGGTCCGTTGGATGGTAGTTCATCACGCATAATTACTCCTCTAAAATGGGGAATTTTCAGAGCTTTTGCTAGTTTTCGTAGATCGAGATCGGTCAGAGGTCTTCTGGGTAGGTTTACTGACAGTTTTTTGGATGTTTATTTAAATATAGACCAAGACCTTTGCGATACTTTTTCAAATATAGACCAGATCCTTGTTTCCCCAAAGCTATAGCTTCCATTGTTTTATTATGTCTTTCCGTTTCCTCCAAGGTTTTCCGAGCTGCTTTGCTGTCGTTGACGGCCTTAGCGATGCCTGCACCACCCCCCGCCAATGCTCCAGCAGCTGATAAGCCGGCAAACAGAGGTATTAAAAATGGTAGAAATCCTCCAGTCTTTGGAATAGGAATTACTCTTGGTAACCGAACATTTTTCCGACCACCCGCTTTTTTGAATTGTTTTCGTGCAACTTTCAACGCTGTTTGGGATGTTTTCTTCAGATTGGATGAGTCAAACTTATTCTTCATAACTTTTCTCACCCCATCGACAATTGCACTTCCGAACCCAACCTTCTTTCTTATACCCATTCCCAATTTCCTCTTTGCCTTCATAATTTTATTTACACCGAAAGCGGCAATCCTTTCTCCAAATTTTGTGTCTTTAGATTTGACACGTTGCCAAGCAGCGTTCTCTAATATTTTATCCGCCTCGTGACGTCCTTCCAAACTAGCGTTTCGCAGATATGAAATATCGTGTTGGCGGCAAGCTTTATCGAGTGGATTGATACCTGAATCTCCTCTTCTCAACCGTTCTTCTAATTTTGTACCGGGACCACAGAATTGATAACCAGGAATATGAAGTTCAAACGGGAGCTTGTTTATAAGCGTATTGAGAACACCTTCTCCTACGTACGCTTCCATACAGACTGATGAAAATTCAAGATTGCACCGTTATTTAACGAGAAGAGGGAGAAAGACCAAAGATCTCAAAATAATATTTTTTATTAATTTCAAAATTTTCTCAATACAAAAGACTTAAGTATAATCTGAACAATATATGTTTCAAATATTATAATCTTCACTCTTGATTCACCCTCATATTCACGGAATTTTTGTTCTATTATAATAACCATACCCTCGAGTCAATAATATTCCAGCTATTTGTTTGTTCCTAATAATCTCCGAATGGTCAATGATGGATTCATTGAACGAGATCCGAATTATTGATCCAACTGTTGTGATTATTATCTAGACCCAACCATTTCACATACTGTTGACCCCTCCTCTTTCGTAATATTTTTTCGACTAAATACACATCGGGTTGTTTTGTTTTCTGTAATTCTTCCTCGTAGAAACAGCCGCTGATTGGTGCGTTGGTCATATCTTCTGGTAGATATGTGACCGGGTTGGTAATTTTTACTTTGATGATTTTAAATAATTCCGTACTCCAATTGGGCGTAAATCCCTTCTCAAAAATATGTTTAGCCTTACTTATTCGTACCACATCTCCAACGTTGTATTTGTGAGGCAGAGCTAACTTGATGTGTGAGTAGGATCGCTTCAATATCTCGCTCTCAATCTGTTTCGTCACTTTTATTGGAGCCATATTTATAGTACTATGTTTACGTTTATTATATTTTTCTGTGGTTTCTTCAAGTATATCAAGCCATTTGTATTTCCCGCTGAGACTGAAATGTTTGTAGAGCGATTCCTTTAACGTTCGAATGACACGTTCAGCAATGGCTGCTTTTTTCACACTATACGTATTATAATGATTGATATTATGTTTCTTCATTAGATCGTTAAAGTGTTTATTGAAGAATTCTTTTCCCTGATCGCTTTGCAGATTCCTAGGCTTACGATGTCCTTCTAGCAATATAGAACTGACCGCTTTCCGAACTTCTTCGGCTGATTTCGTTTTCAGCGGGCGTGTCCATAGAAATTTCGAGAAACAATCGATCATAATCAAAATGTATTTGAATCCTCTATTTTCACGAGCGTAATTACCCATTTCTGCCAGATCCATTTGCCACAAATCATCCAAACCTTTTATGATCGTTCTGCGTCGTTTGAAATTCTTCCTACTCGGCTTATGAAGCTCATGCACAACTTGTTCTCTACTCATCTTATCAATGTGGAAATCTAGTGTAGAATTAATTTTTTGGGTATATTCACAGGATTTGGAGATATACGTTTCACAGAGCCCTGCTTTGTTGTTGTGGATGATGAGGGTCTCTTCTTAGAAGGTTCCACAGATGTCATCCGTCGTTCTAACGCCTCCACTTTACTAGTAATGTCATTTAGATGCATATTCACACTGTTAAATGTGTTATTGATCTCTTTCAATTCATTTCTATTTTCCCTCACACTATCACTGATTGTTTTATACTCTGATTTTATATAGATCCCCATTCCATTATATTTATTCTGAATGTCCATCAGATGTTTATCAATGTTGAGAATAACCTTGTCATTCGTTAAGTTATGTTCATCCAGATCCTTGTTGATATCTTTGATCAAATTATCAATCCTAACATTGAAGGTATCTTTAAGACTGGTTTCCGTTTTCAGATTCAGTTTGTGTGTTAATTTATCAACATATACTTTATTTGAAACATCTCCATCATCATTCGGTGATTTTACGTTGCACAATCTACGATTTTCCATATCATAACTTCCATCGCTCGTTAGGAATAATCCTTGTCCGTGAACTTGTTTGAAATTATTATTAAATACATTTGTATCATATATCCACATGGAAGAGGAGGCTCTGCCAAACTTATCCATTGAAACCATCTTTATAACTGAGATGAATTTGTCTTACACCTGGTTTTTGTTCAATTACCCCTGCCTCTATCAATTCTTCTATTATAGAGATTATCTCATTGTGATGATTATGGTTACCTGCATGCGAGGATGCAACAAGAAGTCTCAGTCTATCCACAATTTCGTTAACGTCATCCCAATAAACATATTCGATAGGTTTCTCGTTATATTCAAGCATACCATTTTTGATATATGCACTTCCAGTGTATGTTTTGGCTCTGGGTCTTTTCATGGAATTAATCAAAGGTTTCAGTACATTTTTGTATTTTACAATGTTTCTTATTCGATCAGCTGGATCGTTATTACGTCTATGGGCACTAGTCATTTCCATCATTTGACTGTAATTTTTCCCATCTTCCACAGTGTAAGTATCAGGTAGAACATCTCTGTAAAATATCAAATTATACAGTCCTGTGGTACCCTTGAACGGAGTACCCTTGATAATTATATTACTCTCACTATCAATTTCTATAGGTTGATTACCCATGAACCATTTGTCTAAAGTTGAATTATATTGCAATCACATTCTATCATCGTATTTCTTGACATCATCATCCAATAGGAATCCTTCCAAGTAATAACGTGCTAATGTGGGGTATTGTTGCAGAAACTCCTCTGTAGCCTCTGCATTATCTTTCTTATGTTTTCTGAATTCTTCACGAATCTGATCGATAGTAGGTTCGAGGGTAAACACATCCTCCTCAGTATTTTGGGGGTTATATACGAACTCTTCCCCTTCAGTTACAATATTTGGGATTGGTATGTTCTCCATTTGTGTTGCTGTAGAAACAATACTTTTAGGTTTAACCAACGAATTTTGTTTGATTATTTCAGCATTTTTCGCAATTTCCTCCAGAGGTTTAGATACATTCCTGAACATATTATCTAGAATCTCATCATTTTCAGCTTTACCCAATTTCACAGCCATATATTTTTTCCTCACAACGTTTGCTAACTCCCAAATTTTTTTCTTCAATTGTTGTTTTTCTTTAAGCGTGTTACTCACACCCACGTCCATGCTGAGCGGGTTGTCTATTTCAAATGAAAGTATATATACATGTTAGATGTATATATAACTATCAAAACCTTTGCGATAACGTCCTTTGTTCATATCACAGTCTTTGTTTATCATAAGGAATCCATATTTATCTTTCCAACATACGCTACATATCTCTTTGAATTTTTCGAGTGACATGTCGGTACTTACATGATCGGTGAATATATGTTTCAAATTGAGCTCATCCTGTTTGAAAATAATCAAGCAATTGGCATTGTCGCGCAATCCATATTTTGGACATTTAGCAAAAGACTGGCAAAGATAGAAACTATCAATTGAGTTGTGTCTCCCTCTTGAAAAATAAGCACGAATTTTCTCCTGTTTCTCAAACATCACGTCATCGAATATTATGATTGAATTAGGCCTCGCTTCTGTGGGGTCTATGACCTCATCCGTTCGGTACAAGGAAAATATCCAAGCCCCTCAATTTTCTTCAATGTCTCCTTTAGTAACTGGTATTTTGGTTGGTGTAAAGACTTTGAATATATGTACACGTTTTCAAATTTCAGACCGTTTGCATCTAACAATAGAGATAACATCACATTTGTTTTCCCACAATTACTTGGACCACAGATTATTGTTCGTAGAGTATTAGGCAGCAAAGAGCTGTGACGTTGTGGTTGTTCAACATTCTCATTGCTTGACCCTGAGTTCATAATACTCAACGAGTCTTTTTGCTTAACAATCTTCATCATGCCTGAAGGCGAATCGAAATCATACTGGAACATATGTTAATAAGCATTTGTTTATATACTAGATGATGATGTTATATTGTGTATGTCTGATCACGCGGTTAGGTGCTTCTACGGTTCTGTCAAAATCAGGTATCAAATACATGTTAAATAGGTATGAATGCTGGAACACGTGTCTGAATGTTGAAACAGGTGTCTGAATGTTGAAACACGTGTCTGAAACACGTGTCTGAATGCTGAAACACGTGTCTGAATGTTGAAACACGTGTCTGAAACACGTGTCTGAATGTTGAAACACGTGTCTGAAACACGTGTCTGAATGTTGAAACACGTGTCTGAAACACGTGTCTGAATGTTGAAACACGTGTCTGAATGTTGAAACACGTGTCTGAATGTTGAAACACGTGTCTGAATGTTGAAACACGTGTCTGAATGTTGAAACACTTGTCTGAATGTTAAAGCATGTGTTGAATCATGCGAAAAAACATGTGTATGAATGTAATACAATCATTATGATTATTCACATTTTATTCCTCATCTGACCATCATAGTTCATGAACGATGATGACGTCATCATCGTTCGTGAACTATGGTCGCCGGATTGAATCAGTTACTGCCATCGGTTCGAAGCAGTGACGTCATCATCGTTCGTAAACTATGGTCGCCGGATTGAAACAATGACAAAGCAGTCTTTGTCACGTGGTGGTGACACCTACACGAAGCAGCCTGTACCTTCGGTCCGCCATGACATCTGTCACGTGACACCTACACGAAGCAGCCTGTACCTTTAGCTCACCATGACAGCTGTCACGTGTTGGTGACACCTACACGAAGCAACCTGTACCTTTGGTTCACCATGACAGCTGTCATGTGGTGGCGACATCTCCATGAAGCAGCCTGTACCTTTAGCTCACCATGACAGCTGTCACGTGGTGGTGACACCTACACGAAGCAACCTGTACTGTTGGTCCGCCATGACAGCTGTCATGTGGTGGTGACATCTCCATGAAGCAGCCTGTACCCAAGGGTCGCCATGACAGCTGTCACGTGGTGGCGACATCTCCACGAAGCATTCTGTACCTTCGATGACAGCTGTCACGTGGTGGTGACATCTCCATGAAGCAGCCTGTACCTTTGGACCAAAGGTACAGATTGCTTCCTAGAGGTGGCGGAGCCCCCTCCACGAAGCAGTCTGTACCTTGGGTTCGCCATGACAGCTGTACCTTATGGTCGCCATGACAGCTCTACCTTATGGTAGCCATGACAGCTGTACCTCATGCTCGCCATGACAGCTGGACTTTATGGTCGCCATGACAGCTGGACCTTATGCTCACCATGACAGCTGTCACTTGGTGGTGACACCTACACGAAGCAACCTGTACCTTATGATTGCCATGACAGCTGGTCCTTATGGTCGCCATGACAGCTGGTCCTTATGCCCACCATGACAGCTGGTCCTTATTGCTTCCTAGAGGTGGCGGAGCCCCCTCCACGAAGCAGTCTGTACCTTAGGTCCGCCATGACAGCTGTCACTTGATGGCGACATCTCTACGAAGCAATCTATACCTTAGGTCCGCCATGACAGCTGGTCCTTATGGCCGCCATGACAGCTGGTCCTTATGGCCGCCATGACAGCTGGTCCTTATGGTCGCCATGACAGCTGGTCCTTATACCCACCATGACAGCTGGTCCTTATGGTCGCCATGACAGCTGGTCCTTATGAACGCCATGACAGCTGGTCCTCATGGTCGCCATGACAGCTGGTCCTTATGGCCGCCATGACAGCTGGTCCTTATGGTCGCCATGACAGCTGGTCCTTATAGACGCCATGACAGCTGGTTCTTATGGACGCCATGACAGCTGGTCCTTATGAACGCCATGACAGCTGGTCCTTATGGTCGCCATGACAGCTGGTCCTTATGGTCGCCATGACAGTTGGACCTTAGGGCCGCCATGCTGCCATGTGTTAGTCACGTGACTCTGTACATGTGACACACTTTTTGAACACACCCTGTATACTCTTTACAAATAAAATAAAATCCTTATCACCTACATCCTTTCAAAACTGATAAGGACGAGCTCATGCACCGGATGCACATCGACAGCTAGACCGGAAGTGGAGACCGGATATCCTGGTGCCGAACTCGTGGTGTTCATCTACTGTAATTCGCAAACAAAATA
Organism: Endomychus coccineus; assembly: GCA_958510875.1. NCBI lineage: Eukaryota > Metazoa > Arthropoda > Insecta > Coleoptera > Endomychidae > Endomychus > Endomychus coccineus. The sequence goes on from OY294067.1 coordinate 218,215,179, forward strand.
AAGTACCTACTTACTGGCTCTACTTGTGGTAAATACAAATTCAGTAATACCGAAATAAATATGTATGTTCTGGTATTAAATGGCATGAAGACAGTGAATCGCAGTACGAAGTATTTTTCAGGAGTTTACAAAATACTTTTTGAAGGTATGCGTGATCGATTATAGGGAGTACAATTATCCTACACTTCGAGTAGATATTATTAAACCATATTCTGATGTTGAAGTAACACATTACCATTTATGGAAACAAACCCTCAAAATAACCGATTAGTAAAATCTTCAAATCAATGTATGATTTCCAAATCTGATTACCACTATTTCAGTAGGATGAATACAGTATCTCAACAAATATAAGCCATACCAGTTGGAACATTTTCTTCCATATTAATCATCTTTGATCAAGCGAACGTGTATTTTCTGTTGCATACTTATAATAATAAAGATTCTTGAACCAGTATGAATTATATATAAAAATTCTCGGGAAATAGGTCACATTAACACTCTGTTTTAAATATTAAACGGGTTATTGAAGTAATAAGTCTTCTGATGATGGCCGTGTGACCGAAACGTACGTAAAGATAGAGTGTTATTGTGTCCTATTTCCCGGGAATTTTTATATATAGTTGCATACTTATGTATTAATGATACTGATATGGGTAAGTTTTGTACAACATACTATGGAATAAGGAGCTTATTTACTTCTGTAGCACCAAGTAAAAACACATTATTTATGGTACTGAATTCACTCTTTAGTTGAACGAAAACTAAGCGTTAGAAGAATTCATTCTAGTTATATGTTGCTTTATATATAAATTCTCGGGAAATAGGTCACACTAGCATGTATGCTCATTATTTCCATCTTTATGTACGTTTCGGTCTCACGATCATCATCAGAAGACGTATCAATATCTAAAACGTGATTTGTCGAAACTAATTATATTACAAGGTGCACTAATTTAAGTAAAAATGCCCACGTCGCCGAAACGAACAGAAACACGAGTTATCGAAATTGCAACACATAATGTTTAAAAACATTAACTTTTCGATTCCGTACAATATAACAATATATTCACTAGCTTTCTTAATAGCTAGTATGACCAATGAGTTCTATATATAGAGTAGACAAGTAGTGTATTAACCATAGGAAAGCGCGCTGGTAACTTGTCGGACATTCTGTGCTCCTCGCGCATGTTAGTGCGCTCTCATTCTATCACAAAGAGTATAAGAATATAAGAATACAAGAATAAGTATAACGCGCGCACATCGTGCGAGTGAGAGCGCAGTACACGTGCGAGAAGGACAGAATGTCCATTAAAATACCAGTGAAAAGCTTAGCTATCCACTCTATATATAGAACTCTTTGAGAATAACAAGCTAAAGCAAAAAAATCATACTATATGTCGTGTTATTTTCATGTGAATAAATATTATTTGTGATTCACAACTTATGTTTCACATTCTATTTACTATTAACATTTTCGCCTTCGGGTGGACTGTCAAAATCCTATAATGTCAATCTTACTTTCATGATATCACAGAGTAATTAATTTAATGTAAGCTTATTGTGAAGTGAATATTGTTCATAACATAATGATTTTAGGATTATTTCTTTGACGAATAATACAAAGATGTGATGTTTCTATTTCCATGACGTCATTTGAATTTTCTTCTGAATATCAATCACGAACTCATCTGCATGTATGATTAAGATATACATTTATATCGAGAAGATGACTGATGTTATAATAAATACAAGAAGTAGTATAGATACCATATAAAGAAGTGATGATGAATACCAAAAGTAGGGTAGAGGGTAAGGGGGGCTGGTGGGGGTGAAACTAGCCACCTAATATTAAAGTTGTCGATTTGGCTAAAGCAGCATGTAGCAAAATCTGTTAGTGAGTACCCGAGTGATACAAACAAAAAATGGCATCATCTCCGTGTGTGAGAATTGTGTTCACAATCAAGCAGGTAGTTCCGTTATAAAATTTGGAATTTTTCTAAGGTTGGTGAAGTCTTCTTATTTACATAATCTTAACTTGGACTCTATACAAGTTATTGTAGGTCAGTTATCGGTTGATGAGTCAATGATAATCATTTTGACTGAAATAAACAGAATAAAATAAAATTGAGGGTAAGTCTTAAGAGCTGAATAGGGTAATCATATCCACACCATCGTGAATGATGATGGAATGGCCATCATTACCCGTTAGCTATTTGAAGGTTACCCACTGGATTGAATTAAGAGGAATGGAGATATTGTTTCAGATGCTGAGAACATTTTATAAGATGAACCTATAAAGCTGGTTGAACATCAGAACGACAATACGGGAATACTGGGCATTAAAAGCGGCTGTCGCCTTCAAACTCAGTCACAAACATCTTCAATGCCACTAGGCACGTTACATTTAGGACAGAACAAAATTACAAGAGAACCTCTCTGATCCTAGATCAGGCAGGAATTGAGTTTTTAAGGAGGAAAACTGAGGAAGTAGTGAGGAGTTAGACTAAAAATGTGGGAAAATTGTATTATGGAATCACACCCAAAGAAATGAAAGCCTATAATTACAGTTTCACAGAAAAAAACCAAAGTATCCATTCACCAATGATAGTGGTGAAAAGGACTGGTTGGGCGGTTATTAGAAAAGAAACCCAACGATATCGTTGAAAGAGCAATTTTTTTTCCTATAAAGTGGTCACCAATTCCTCTCTGGTGTTGGATAATGATGAACACTTTTCATTTTTTCCAAATCAGAGAAGAAAGTTGATTCCATTCTTTGATTGTTCTTTGCCTTATACACATTCACTAGTGAAGTTCCTGTTTTCAAAACTTCAAAGTGATTTGCAAATTTGAAAATACGTACCACCAATAGGTATGCGTAGTAATCAACACACGCACACCTGCATTTGAGCACAAACATATCGCCGCTCACACAGGTATCATCTCAAAAATAGTCTAGATGGACAAAAAATGCTCAAAACGAATACTAGCAAGGAAATCAGGAAGAAAGTTTCAGCCCGATTTCAATAATTTCCTCATACGCTCAGTGAGGGATGTATTGTAGTTTCGAGTTGCTTACCTTGTGTTGATTCTTCACTCATAACTAATATTATACTGTGTGTTTCAGGTTTTAGTAGCAGAACTTCAACAGTTTATAGAAAATCTGATTTTGAATGAAAAAGTTCTGAATAACATATATGCACAGACGCTTAATTTTTGAGATTCAGGGTTGTTGAATTTTATAAAAAATGTCCTAATGTTGTTTGTATCTCCGAAGATGATCAAGATGTCTTAATGAAATTTGAAATCGTGGATGCATAGATAAGCTACCACATCTGCACATAATTTGAGACCTGTATCACTTCCAGTGGCATAGATATAGGTATTTAATAACAGTAAGTTGACCCGAAAAGTGTTATCACCCTGTAAAGGTTACTTTTTGGGAACAATCTCCGATGCAGAATTTGAATCGAAACAAATAAGGTCTCGTGATATTTATTTGTACCTGGCGCCTTTTCACGGCAAATGTGATTTTTTTGATTTATTATCATCGGATGAAAATTGAAAAAAGGTTTTCGTTGAAGTTAGAAGATCTATTGTACGACGTTGTGAACTATGTATACGCGAAAATTGGAATCATTTCGAACAATTTCTTTGAAATTAATACACAAAATTTAGAAAATTTGTCTTGTTAACTCTCGTTTGATGAACTCACTAGTACATTGTAGTTATCGGGTTTGAATTTTATTTTTGGAAATACAAATTTTTTATTCGGCCTTTCTTTGTAATATATCTCTGTAAAGATTAGAAAAGACAGCTTATTTTATTTTTGTCACTTAACGACGCTTTTTGATTTGAGGTTCCTCTTTTCCTATTTTCACCCGATTTTTATGTAGGTGGTAATTAATCACAAAAATTAAATTTGCCGTGAAACAGTGGCAGATACAAGGAAATATCAGGAGACTTTATTTGTTTCGATTTGAATCTGCATCGAAGTTTTTTTCCCAAGAAGTAGCCTTTAAAGGGTTATAGTTATTAAATACTTATATCTACGCCACTGGAAGTGATACCGATCTCAAACTATGTGCAAATGTGGTACGCTAACTACGCATCCACGAAACCAAATTCCATTGGGACATCTTATTATCTTCGGAGATTCAAACAACGTTAAGGAATTCCTTATAAAATTCAACACCCTGTATCTCAAAAATAAAGCGTCTTTGCATACAGTATCGGAAATAATTCTTCTGGGGTATAAACATAAATCTACACATGCAACAAAGAACGCAATGATATGATAATACCACATAAACAAGAGAGACGCACTGCTATGCGCCCCTCCCCTTACCCCACCCGAGGCGTTAACTGCTACTCGCACATTCGCCCGACTGGTGCTGGTATGATACTAACGTCCTACGTTCTGAGCTGACCGACCTGAAATTGTAATGCTCTCTCTATCATATAGCAAGCTATTCTTTACGCTCTCATGAAGCCCCCATACCCAAGATAAATAATTTCCGAACCTGTATATGTTAATAGGAACTTTTTTTCTCAAAATTTAATTTTCTATCGACTGTTGAAGTTCTGCTAGTGAAACTTGAGACACCCTTATAATCCATCACATTTATACAATTTTCTGTTTCATATTCAATCACCAATGACCTTCGTGAGACATATTAAATTCTGATTGTATGAAATCTCAAATCACACCACATCACAATATCTTCATCTTGTTATTATTTGCTTCTAAATCTTACTTAATGTTCATTTATGTAATCATAGTCATGCACTTTTTCAATAAATTTATTTATTATCATTGATACTATTTACAACTCTAACTACAGAAGATACATCCCTATCAGATAACAAAGCTACAGTTTGTTGATCATTGCTGTGATCCATGAAAATTTTCATGAATCATTTAACTCCTTCCTGATAGCAGTCAATCATAATGAAATGTCTTTCTTGATTCACAATAGAGTGTATCTGTCAGTCCAAGAAATACTGTAGTTAATTCTTGAAATAAATTATAACTCTGTATCAATGATTTTACAACACCAGTTATAATGAAGTCACATAGGTAGTAAAAGTGTAGTTCAGTTGGGATCAGCATTATAGTGTTTAGAGATGATCCCGAATGGCAACATTTAATGAGAATTAAATGTTTATTTTCAATGGTAACATGTGATCCACTCGAGTACATCTAGGAGACTTTGTCAAACATCTCAAGGAGTATCCACCTGGAGCAAAAGTCAATGGAACTATTAAAGTTGAGCAATCAGCTATAATTGATCAGGCTACATCAAGAAATGGAGGTTGTTTATATCTGGGAAATATTGCGCACTGAATATAATTAAGTTCTTGATCAAAATGAAACGAAACCAACATTGAGCTGCATATGCCTTAAAAACTGATTTTCTTATGAATGTAAATCTCTCAACATCATTATTTCACAAATTACATCAAACGCGCGTTTAGTGAAGCCAATATTATAATATCTAGAGGTAGTAATTTATCGAATGTGGAATTTCCTGTAAATTATAATTACCGAACGACAATTGGAAAATGCATCTGCTTCATCATTATTTTGGAGTTTAAGGTTTCGACAATTGTACATGAATCAACAATAGTAGATGATGGTTATATGAGCGTTTAGTCACCGTTAGCCCCTCTCATATTAGCATAGTCGAGTCGCATAAGAATGAAGCTAAGCTACAATGGATGTCAACTAGGCGTGTAAACTGAACCTTAATTGTTATTTTGGGGAATTTATGGGTAACTGAAAGCGACTTGACTAGCTGCCAGTCGTTAAATTTATAGAATTAAGCACGCTTTTCTCGTTCAAATGTTGAATATCAATGTCCTTTCCATGGACCGAGCTGCTACTTTGAATTATACTTTGGGATATAATAGAAATCTTTTGTGGTTTCGGACAACCGTAAAATATTCGACCATTTTTAATTTTGATTTATGCATTGTAACATTCAGCACGTGACTATGCCACATTTATTGAAGTCTTGAATAATTCAGTCACTGAGAGAACGTCAGCCGGAGTTCATTCGTATATGAATGTTAGATGAAGAGTTGTGACATGATGCTATTCAAATTTCAATGTTCACCTTAAACGAATTATTTGTTAGACTACTGAAACGTTATCAATGTAATGGAATATTAACATTCAATCTAGACATAGACGATCTCTAGGCATTCTATTTATTCCTCTACCGGGTGTCAACACGATTTCCATTTCAGTTATTACCGGTTTGAACAATAAGAAGGACGACTATGCCTTGTTTGCAGAATCAATGATATGACGTCATACTTGATTTTAACAAAAAATTCAATTCTACAATTTCCCTAAATAACTGCCGGCGCTCTCTTCGCCAAACCAGGTATATTACGTTTTAGCAGTTGGCAACACGTTACACAGTTGCTGATATAAACTGTTGATATATCAAATTGACTTGACAGTTCATATATTCGTTGCGAATCTGAATTTTAATGGAATCAAAATACAGGAAAGTACTGAAACAGCTTTTCTTAGGACTGCAGTTGTACCTATATTTACGTTTTGTGCTGCGTGAAGTCACTGCCATTTACTGATCAATGCTGTGTTCAGCAATAAATCTTTGAAGAAGAACGTGAAAATGAGGAAATCATATCTCCCTATCACTACTGGCGGAAACTTATCTCTTGCAGCATTACAACTATTAATAAAATCGTGCTTAAACGGTAATGTATTAAAGTGGTTGTGAATGTAGATGACTTTGATCAGAATACAATTCGGTATTGTATTTATGATATCTACAGAAATAAGGAACATATAGCTTTGAACACACTAATAGAAAAACTGTAACATGAAATATTTCAAGCTAGAAAAACATCACTTCAGATAGTTTTGAAAAATATGGGTTTCAAATACGGTGAGGAAAAATGAGCAGCCAGTATTATCTAGCAGATATGTTAGCTGAAAAATATGAGAACCTAACTTTCAGCATCCTATGAAACATCGTTCAAGATCTAAATAGTAACAAGTATATCTTTTCTGTTGAAATCAAAATTAGGGTTAGACCTCAGAGTCCCTTCAATTACACTATTAATAATACAGGTTAAGAATGTTGCCTAGCCATATTTTAAAGTCATCAGCCGCCATTGCTGACAATAAGCTTCGTGGAGCTAGAACCACTTTGGACTGTTGTTTCTACTATCATGAATTTTGTCGTCTATTCCATAAGCTGAACTATGCATTAGACATTAATTGAATACTCAACCTATTTTCGATGATTTCTGAATAATTTATCACTTGAGTATTATGCATTATTGATATGGTATCATTTTTGCAGAAACTGATAAAGATGATTTGATAGATTTCCTTCAAATGACTGGGGTACTTATGCACTTATCACGCTAAGCCGTTTTCGTGCCTTTTTTGGTTTTATTGTTGTTGACTAAATTTCCCCAAATGATTAGCATTGTTACACCATTCCTTCTTCAATTGTTGTTCCACGCAGTAATTCCAGAGCAGCAGACATAGGAATATTGGCATTTAACTCAAGTAATTTGATAGATTTATTGTTTGTAATTTTTTTAACAGAGATTGACAGTGAATAATTATTGTTGGTTTTCAAATTAAATTGCGCATATGAAACAATGGCGCGAACATCAAAAGATTACTGTTACAGCCACTGTTATATTTAGCTTTATAAGTAGAGATAAAAAAGAGATTTCAGAAGAAGATGCTGAGATCTTGTATATACCACAAGTTAGGCGATCTGAGCAGTACCAGTGCATTTACTGCTGCGAATTATTTTAAACGATTTACAATTTTTTCAACAATGACCGAGGAAACATTCAATGAGTTATTGCATAACGTAGAAACTCAGTATAATTCCAGAGTCATAAGCAGGGTTATCAGGTTTCACTCCTTTGGTGTGTCAAGCCATTTATAATGGACTAATAGCAGGATACTCACATTTGAGTATGTGAGTTAATATACAGAAATGGAAATCTATTTTATTGGTTCCATAAAATGTTTACGATTTTTATTAAAGGTCCTGAAAAGGTGAAAATCATAACATGTTGCGCTTCGCACACTTTTCTATGTCATGAAATGGAAGCTCAATATACTGGAGCAAACCATGTAGAAAAAAACTGATAATCGATACATATTTGAATACGGTTAGGGTTTCCAGGCAGGTAAGATCCCAAAGATAGAAGCAATAGAAACCAGGGAACAGAGGCGGTGTTGAATAACCTAATGCCAAATGTTGGGGTCCGTCCAGCAGCAAGAGAAAGCTGATAAATTCAGTGGCTATATCCACGGTCTTATATGCTGCGCTAATATGGTGTCCTATTCTACGCTTTGAGTATACCAAGAACATATTAAACTCGCTAGGGAGAAAATTAAACTTAAGAGCTTGCAGTGCATATCGAACAAAATCTAGTGAAGGGCTAGAGGTATTGGCAGACTCCCCTCCATTACACTTGAAGGCGTTGAAAAGTGAAGAAACACACGAAGGAACATCACAACTAGAGGCCAACAAGACAATGATGAGCAGATGGCAGGAAAGATGGAAAACCACTCCAAAAGCCGCTCATACACGAGACCTTATACTCAACATAAAAAAGTGGTGTAAAAGGAAATATGGTCAAGGGGATTATTACCAAACACAGATACTGACGGGCCATGGATGCTTCAGGAAGTATCTATACCGCTTTAAAATATCAGAACGATAAATGTGTATATTGTGGAGCTATAGACACGCCACATCGTACCATCATAGAATGTCCTAGAAGGACAGCAGAGCGAAGCGAAATAAACGACATTCAGAATGATTTAAAAACCATAGCGAACAACATGATCATGGATAAAGAGACATGGATCAAGTACGCAAACCTGTCATAAAGATCAAAGAAGAGGAAGAACACGAATTGTCCTAGGATAAAAAGTCAGAAACAAAAAAAAAAAAGTTGCACTATAGAAGTTGACCAAAATTTCGAATTGTAAGCATCATCAGGAAGGAATTATATCGGAGAACTGACAGGAGGATATCATCGTTTAGCAGATATGGCCTCCCACGTTTTACATGGGAAAGCATAGGGATTAAAATTCAATTGGCATTAGATCGACAACGGATCAATTTAGAAAAATTGCACCTCGTACTTAAATCTTATATTTTTACGTTCCCAGCTAATATCGGCGTTACATCTGACAAAAAATGTAAAAAAAAATTAAGGTTAGGTTATACACTATAGAAGTTGACCAAAATTTCTTCAATAAATATCGATTCGAATTCTAAGCATCATCAGAAACGAATTATATCGAAGAACTGACAGGAGGATATCTTCGTTCAGCAGATATGGCCTCCCTCGTTTTACATGGGAAAGCATAGGGATGGCAGGAAGCAGGGCATTTTTTAAGTAATACGAACGTGGCCAAATGGCCACGTAGTAGTCCGCCGTGGCCACGTAGTAATCATAATCTGGCCACAACCAATTTTCGAAAATGCATGAACGACACCTAACTGAAATAATGTCAGAAATTTTCTGAACATACATGATTTCCCCAAAATGTCAAAAAATATATATAACTTACTAATTCTAATGAATTTTTTTGGTGCTAATCGCAAAAATTTATCAACGAATGAATGGCAGTTCATCAAATATACTGTCAATGAGGATTTATATGGAAAAAAACATTCTCACGACTTCCGTTAGATCTATAAATTTTATAAATTCTGCACGTGCTCAAGGATTTTTGTCAGCATATGATTAAGAATTTGTGGGCAAGTATATAATAAGTTGGATATGAAAAATAACTATTTCTGAGATTCCTTTTTTTATTACAAATGTTTTGGTATGAGTGAGTCACAACCCGTCGATACACAATTCGTCTATTAAGACGACTCGGAAGACTTTCTCTTTTCGTCCTTCTTCCTTTCAACTGGTTCCCGTTCTACGCGTTTCTCTTACACTACAGTAGGTTCCGAGTCGTCTTACCATATAATGTTTTCAGACTCGCGCATGTATGTAGGTAGAGAAGCGGTGTTTGAGGAGATATTTTTCTTTTGGCCACCTAGTGAAAATTCCTAAAAAAAAGCCCTGGCAGGAAGATATGATGATTAATTTATAATTTGCATAATTTGTAAATAGACCCAGTGGCTAAGAATATCGAATTCTTATTATAATATAATTATAATTCTTAACAATTGAAACATTTTGTTGTTAACGTTTTTTTCTTGAGAAACAACCACAGGTTTCTAGATTTCAAAAAAGCCCAATTTATTTTCATTGTTTTAGTGGCTATTCTTCTTTCAATGTTGATTAACTTCTAAATAGCTTACTTAATAATTTTTTATATACTTACCTATAAATTGTTGAAAAACATTGTTGATCACTGAAATGTCAGATAAAAAATATTAGAATACATATGTATTAAATAAATTAATAATAGTTGAATAATAATTATTGTAAAATAAAATTTAAGTTTTATTTACAAATATATTCTAATAACCCGCATAGAATCTTATCAAAACATAAGTTCAACTTGAGGAATAGAAACTCAAAGTTGCTCCTCAAATTAAAAAAATCACATCAAATGTGGGAACACGTATTTTTATACTGCCGAACCTAGTTGATTCGATGACATTGTTATCCACTTTCAAACAAACATTAGTTCAACTGTTGCCGAAACACCTTTTTTTGATGTATTTAATTCCTTCATGACATTTTCTTCAACACAATCACTGTCACGTATATCGTCGTAGAATCTTCCATTATGCCACCCATAAGAGCGGCTCTGAGAACACTGGTATTTGATCTGACGTCCCAGCGTACCCACGTTTTCGGTGGATATGTTCTGATCTTCTGGTGACAAGGATGGACAGAATCTTATTTCGCTCACTGTACGTATTATATAATGTAAGGGAAGTATTGCAATCGACTCAAAAAATGTATCCGGATTTTCGCTGATATATCAGTTTTGAGTTTTTCTGAATCGATCTGGACTATTTTTAACATGATGTGTGCGTATGCGTATGTGCGTAAGCCCACTGTGGAGACGATTACGCTATTCCTATTGATCGTATGGATTTGAAATTTTTTAGATCGTTTTAAATTGCTGAAAATAAGAACTATTGTTCTTGTGCGCGGATCCCCATTTTGAACGGTATTTCTGACATCCAACTTCATTTTTTCAAATCGAATTATGGTATTTTATTGAACCTTAAAGTCAGCCGTGTTTTTCTGATTACAAATATTTATCACACGCATATATCTAACGTGCAAAAGTTCATTTTAAAACTGAAGTAACGTCATCAATGTGTTCTAAAACACACAAGTGGACAATTATTGACGTAACATTTGAAAAAATCAGCGACTCCTAGCATATAATCAACAACAAATATGAAACAACTGCATAGAGGACACCGGCGTCCTCCCTGGCAGTCATCTGAAATATCATCATCTTTGATTTTGTTCATTTTTGATGTTTTCAAAAAACAGATTATATCGTTTTCGTTATTCCGCCTTCTTCTTAGCAAATTCATCACAGTGCTGCAGCTTTTCAATATCCCTGTATATTCTTAGCTGACTTTGGCTTGATGCTATACCTTTTTTGTAGCTTCCCTGTTTGTAGAAGCAGCTGAAACAGGTTGGCTTGTAGATGTTGAGGATGAACAGTAATCATCCAGGAAAAATGAGGCAGATAGTTTGTCTAGTACGGCATCCAATAAACAGCACGCCCCGCATCTAAATCTGGTGTAAGCTCCCTCTTGCTCAAGGTTGGAGTCTCCTCCATTCACTATTTCTAAGGTAGCTTCCATAGGAAGGGAGACTGTGGTAACACCAAGTACAGGTTAATGAATGTTTTCAGGTAAAGCTCTCGAGTCTTCCATTCTGCCAATTTCATTCAGTCATTCAGCTCGGCCATGACTTGACAATGTACGAATTTCAACTTCATAAGGGCTTCTGTAGACGGTTTGTCCAGAAGTAGTTCTTTCTAACTTTCACATGTTTAACTATACGCCTTGGATGTCAGATTTCTATTATGGTAGTTTTTTGATCTAACATCTTAAAGATAAGGATGGTTGTCTGGAATAGTAAAACACAAGATCAGTTTTAATTTTATAATCAAAGATATCTGGAATATTTGTTTCAACTTTTTCCTCACCTGGTACTACACCATTTTTCTTTTCATACCTTTTTCAAGTAAACGATGAGAAAACACTAAACTACACAAAAATTGTGTTTATTTATTTTGCTAGTTTATACTTCAATTTATGTTGTATATGTTAAGTAAAACAGATAATTATTGTTTTTCACAAACGCTTCTGAAATATCCTCGATTCAGGAGGAAAAATAGAGCCAGACCTATTTATTTCCATGCCTAAAACAGTCAACATAATAGTCTCGCACGCATGGGTATCTGTTTTGAATTTCAACCACCACCACTCAGGCAGACATATGGGCAAGAGAAGGCATAGTGTAATACTGTCTTCACAGCTTGGTCAAACTAGCTATGCCTCTGAGAAACGCGCGAGATAAATAGGACGGTTCACTGAATGACAAAAAAATCACTACCGGCTTTTATTGGAAAGTACAATCGGGAGAAAAGCTCTAGCGTAGAAAGTGATTGATAGATAATAAATTATGAATTTCAAAATGGGCCACGACCTAATGACACGTGCTCCCTTCATAATCTTTTTTGGACGCTAACATCAGCCTGAATTTGTAAGAAATCCTCAGAAATGCCATTATATTTAACTTCTCATTAGGCACTTGATCACTTTTTTTTTGTTGTCTTTCATCAGGGAGTTCTTTCTCCATCATCTTCTGGAACTTCAAATTCATTTTCAGTATTGTCATTCTCGCTGTATGAATGAATAATCAATAATAAGTCATTTGACATGAATGCGTACTCAAATTTCTTGGCTCGTTCGCGGCGGACAAAAACCCCACTGTTCGCAGAGAAACATAACAATCTTTAAGATTGAAACTTAAATTCCTACTTGCCAAACGATTTTCAGTTTAGGCCACACCAACTAAATTCTATTTGAATCCTGGTGATTTGACGGTAATCGTACAATTCATGATTTGCTGCTCCTAAAAGCTATAGCAAAACAAAAAAAAAATGGATTTTACTCTGTTGAATGCTACTCGGCAGCTGAATGATCCTCAATACTTAAACAGTATCTCGATATATAAGGTTGATTGTTCCTTATTTATAGCTCTTGTATTTTGGCTTGTAGTTGTTTTTTAAGACATATGAATGTTCTGGTGTCAACATCTTAGAGGGTATTTTTCTCTGTCCTAACCATGATCGCATTTCGACTTTTTTCGTCGTGAACGTTGCCATTCTGTCCATTTGTTCTTTATGATAGGATGCATTAATAATTACGCTTTTTCGCGGCGAATTCGGAATTAATAGCTCTGAAATTATCACGAATCAAACGTCTCCATACGGAGACTCATGTAATATAAGCACGATAATACCTGGGGAATGAGTACCTATTCTTCTGAATGATAGATAAAGCCGTCACCAAATCCTGAATCCTTACTGAGCATATGACACCTCACTGACATTGACAAGAAAAATTACAATTTGCGCATATATATTCACAAGTCTTATCCAAGGATTATTCTTCTCCTTTTATCGAACTATTCGGTAGAACATACTGTATAGTATTGAAAACAAAAGGCGGCAATGTAATCGTATTCACAGTTAAGTATTCGAAGTACCAATAGTGTATTTAACTGGAAGCATTGTTGACTATAGGCTTTAATAAACGGAAGTAGTTAAATCTGTGCAAGCTGGGAACAACCCGCCGTGAAGAAATAAGTTTAACTTATTGAGCTCATTTAAAAGACGTGGTATTCCTGCATCACTGAATTCTACCTTATTGCTTGTATATCAACGTCAGAATTTCATAATATGAAATTTACTTCCCTTTATGTTGCAACGAATATTAAACTGCTCTTTGGTGCGTATTTGATGTTAAATTATTGAAGTCTCAAAATGAATGTTAACTGCGAATCTAATAAAGTCTCTTATCCACATATTGCAACAGGATATTAATTTAGCTTCAATCATAATTCTCGTCATTCAAAAATGTTGAAATAATTTTGATGAAATTCTACATCAACTGGATCCAGTGTTGCCGCTTGGAGAATAGATGAAAAGTGTGCAAGTTACTCTTCGTAAATCATTTGATTTGGTTACTGATAGATGAAAATAAATTATCGAAAAGTCAAAAAGAGTCTTATCTTATTCATAGTCATAATGAGTAACCAGAATATCGAAAAACCAAAGAAAACTAAAAAATGTAATAGAAAGCAACAAGGATTTTATTCTGAAGTAGTGTGTTCGCACCAGAACAGCAGCCCGCATCCGACTAGAAGCCGCACCCTACAAAAGCCACTCCCAAAAAACCACTACCAGCATTCCATATCACTACAGCCAAGCATCCGAGAAAAGCCACCACCGGAAAGAAGCCCGCACCCAAAAGCATCAGCAGCAGCGTACCTGACCTGTATCACAGAACTTACTTTCCATTTCATGTGAGTATTCCACCATATTTCTCTTCAGATACACAATTATATTTTGAAAAAGTTGACTATCCTTAATAATGAGTGATCGAGTGGAACTGCCAGCAATATCTTTGAAATTACCTTCGTTTTGATGAACAACAATGGATTTTTAGTTAATTCAGGGAGAAATTCAATTTTCCTTCAAGAAAATCATTGATGAACATACAAAATATCAGTACGTCATCATATCACTTTCGCGGGAAACAATCATATCTGTCTTAGATATTTTGAAAAATTTTCCGGCCAATAATGCATACTCCATTCTAAATTGAACGTCATTCGCAAAGCGAAGGGAATAACTCATCTCAAATTCAGAGCAAGGAGATAAAAAAAGATCTGCATTTTTTAGAAGGATAGATATATCAACTGGGACTTCTCCAGCAATTGAAAATGATTTATTTAAACAGATTTGACGAAGAAAATTTTCAGCAAACATGGGAGTTGCTCCAGTATTTTCCGATAGAACTGATATTAGGGAATTGATTCCTATCGTTGACAAAATTTGGGATGTTTCTCAAATATTCAATCCTAGTATCACAGTCGCTTCTACTTCTACTTTTAACGGAAATGAATGAAGTCTCCATATTGAAACGTCAAGCACATTTCAATAAACCAGGGAATCATCGGAATTTCCAAAATATTACATATTGTTGGTATCATTCCAAATTCAGACATAACGCGAAAAAAATTATCAAACCCTGTTCTTAAAACAATCAATCTTTAATTAATAACGCTTAGTATTTCAACCACTGGCGCCGTTTATTCATCTCGGATACATATCAGAAAATTAGATTCTCAGTTGACACTGGATCTGACGTTTCTTGTATTCCACATACTTTGATTAAGCCAGTCAACATCAAATCGGATAATTTATCCGCAGTCAGTAGTTCTTCAATCTCAATTTATGGTTCTGAATAATTAAAATTAAATTTCAATTTAAGAAGGGATTTTACTTTTCCAAGTATCATCGTTTTTGTTGATGAACCAATAATCGGTGCAGATTTCTTGTTAAAATAAAAAAAAAATAAAAAAATTATGAATCAATTGTATTATTAGTTCAACTGAAACACCAATTCCCAAAATTGTTTCAATAGAAAAGGAATATACCTATCTATTGAAACATTTTCCTTCTTCAACTGCTAATTCAAATTTAAATATTCCTGTAGTAGTTCATCATCATTCACATTACTAGTACAGGTCTACCTTTCTTCAAACACAGAAGTTTCAAAAACGTAAAAGAGAAATTCGAATTGATGGTATCTCAAGGAATATGTCAATCAGCTATTTCTCCAGACTCATCACCATTACACATTGTTCCAAAACGAGATTCGAACAATTGGCGTCCATCGAAAAATCATTTTTTTGTATACGCTCCCAAAAATAGCTATTTAACGGACTTTTTCAGTACGTAAAATGCTTAATTTTCGGTCTAGTCCCGAAAAGTGTTCATAGCAACCTTTGCAGACTATTCCAAATAAATCAGTAGATGATATTTCACAAATTTATCAAGTTAAAATACATATTATAACTCTAACACAATAGCACTAATAACATCAAAAACTAAAAGGTTATCTAAATAAATGATCTTGCCAGCAATACTTTCCAGATTTTGGAGCATTTGAGGAAATGTGTTCTAAATTGAATGACAGAATTGATAAATAAACAAAACAAACTTGTTGCTATGGTACAAGATTCTAGGTATTCTCCTTCAAAACAACTTTTGTTCCAATATTTACAAAAGTTCCAAATAATTTAAGTATTCTGGAAAATTTTGAAGAGGTCTTACAAAAATGTAATGTTTGCAACACCACGTACCCAAATAAAGTTTTTACGACTCATTTGCTATTCCAACAAATAATTGTACCAAAAATCGTTATTTTAGGTACTTGTTAGGAAAAATTATGAAAAATTACATTGCCGTTCACGCCCTGGAATTCGCGCCACACGCAAACTTATTGCACAAGGGTATTTTTGGCCTCATATGAATTCAGACATCAATGTTGTATCAATAATTGTCAGAAATCAAAAATCCATAAGCATGTAAAATCACCTTTTGGTCACTCTAATATTCCAACCTCCCGATTTTGCCACATCCAAATATATTGAGATATTGTTATGCTTATCTTATGATTAACTGTATAATGTAATTCATACAATGTTTATCATTTATTTAAATTAAAATTATTTCAATATGTAACCTTTTTCACTTTTTTACTTCATACTTTTTTGCTTATTTGTATATTAGGATATCCTATTTCAATAAAGATATTATTTTTTATAGATTTAGTCGAACCTCTTCCTCCATCTGAGGGTTATACTTGTATATTAGTGTTACCTGATCGTGGTTCACTAGATGGTCGGAATCATATCCACTTCCAAAAAGTTCTGAATCATCAATCATTGGAAAATTCATCACACATTACATCGCATGGTTCGGTGTACCATCTCAAAAAACCACAGATGCAGGTGGACAATTTGAATCAAAAGTATTTTCTAAATTTTAAAATTCAAAGGAACACAGTCAATTCGTACTACCAGTTATGATCCGAAAGGCAATGACTTAACTCAACTCTACTTAAGTAAGCCCTCATACCCAGCGAAAACACAATACGATGGGTAGCACAACTACCAATCTTGATCATTAGCTTTTCTTACTGCTATAAATGAAGATCTTTGTTATTCTGCGAAATTTGTGTACATACAATCATCAAGAATTCCTGTAGATTTCATTCTCAATGAGTTAGATGCTTGCAAAGTCGTTTTCGTTAAAGTTGACAAAATTTAAGATACTCCACCATATGTGGAGCCATTTGAAGTTTTCTGTAGAATCGGCAACATTTTCAAACTTTTTATTAAAAATAGTTGCGAATATGTTTCGAAACATAGACTGAACCCTCCTCCTCTTGTCCTATTTTGAACAACTTCGGAATAAAGAAAGTAACTTTTATTTAAAATTTTATGTTTTCTCTAGAGGAAACTATTGTGAGGTACTACAACTTTATTCCTTCTTCATTCTATGTTTCCTATTCACCTACCCATACAATATATAACGGGTATAGCGTGCGTAGTTCGAACAGGACATCTTGATACCTAGTCCATTTTTCCTCCTCTTTCAAGATGTTCTTCTTTGCCGGAACAGAGAATTTGATGATATACATAGTCTTGATTTGTACATCGGAAGCAACGTCAGGCCTATTTGCTTGTATGGACCTGATGTTCGGAAACACGTTATTCTAGTAGAATTGCCTACGATTTCCCACGAATGCCGTAGATGGTAATACAGGACCCGTAGGGCAGCAGCATTATGACAATGAGTGTACGCCGAGGTCAGCTTTACCGGACATGCCGACAGTAGGTGGAAAAGCGTAGGCCCTGCACTTGACATCAGGAACTTGCACACCCATCACGTTGCGGCGATGGACCAGTTTGTTGATTACGCCATCTTGGCAAGCTGCGGTGAATCCCGCGGTCTCGGATGTAAACCCTGCTGCTGACCTTAGGTAGCTGAAGGTTAGCCTGTTCGACAAGCCGAGCGTTTCGATACTTCTGTAGAAAACACCGTGTCTGTCAACTTGCCGCCTCAGTATAAGATTTCGCTTAGCGGCACTTACCTGGAGGTTCAGGCGAGAATGTTGAATCTCGAGGGCGTCCTCTAGTTGGCCTTCTTGACTTTTGTTCGCTGCCTTAACGATAAAAGCTCCCACTTCAGTCAATTCGTGTTTTTTGACAAGCCACTGGAGGGTGTCCGATATCCTGAGAACTTTACATTCTATACTCAGATCCACACTTTGATGCAGACCCTCCCGACCGAGGAGTTCCCTACTATCTCAGTGACGTAGGAGATGAATACGGATAACGGACGACCTAGGATACATTATTTTCCGAGTGTCTTTGTCGAGTCTATGTAGCTGATCGACCGTCCATTTCACCATTCCGAAAGAGTGAAGCAGGACGGAAACGGCAATCATATTTGTTGCAGGTACATTGTTCTCACTCAAAAGTTCGGACCACCAAATCTTTCGAACTGGGTTTCTGTACAGAAGATCTGTACGCAGATCCTCCACCTGGGGATCAAGCTGCATAGTCTCGTGGACTTCCGGAGATTATCCTCTCCTCAAATTAAACTGTTCGCACTTGTCATATGCCAACTCAATGCCTACGGCTCGTGTATATTCCCGAACCACATTGAGTGCCTGATGGAGATTGCTACTGAGAGGCATACAGTTTCAGATCATCCATGTAAAATAAATACGTAATATTATGCCTCCAGTCGTTCGATGGTCTAGAATAATACTCACGAGTTCGTCCTAATGCAATGGAGAGCGACAGCAGAGAGATGTTGAACAAGAGGGGACTCAAGAAGTCTCCTCGAAAAACACCCCTCTTGAATGTTACCAATTTTGTCGAAACTGATGTGATGGCAAAACGAGTCTTCCAGAGTGGCAACATTATGTCCTATGCATCTCACTAGTGGGGTTGGTACTACAAAGCTTTGGAGCAAGTATAATGATAGTTCATGTGATGTTGAATCAAATGCCTTGCGGTAGACTATCCAAGCCACGGAAAGGTTGCATTTGTAGAATATGGAGTCCTGAGCGATAGGTTCATCTATCACCAGTTGCCCTACGCTAGTCTTATGAATTACAAAACCGACCAATCTCAACAACCTAGCATATGAGATACGTGCTAATAAGCTGTAGCATGTGTGTGCAAGCAATTGATCGGCAGTAGTTCTTGAGATCAGACAAGTTTCCGTCATGGAAGCAGCACAGTGTACCCCTCCACAGCCCAGCTTGGAATTTTCCGATGCTTTCAAGTCAAAAATGAAAGGCTCTGGTCAGACGGCGGTAAGTGGAAGGAAATTTCTTCCTTCACCAAATGTGTATGCCGTCAGGGCCGGGAGCATCAACGTTTTTGGTACCGACAAGAGCTTGTCGGCTTCATCCTTGCAGACTGCCTCGCATACTTCTGCTTGCGGAAGTTTTTGTTCACTCCAAAACGCTTCGAGCTGTGGAGATTCAAAAAGCCGAGACGGGCTATCGCGAAGCAAGAAATTTTCTCTGATGCATTCCATACAGTGCTGCTTGAAGATCTGCAACACTGTACGTTTGAGTGTGTAGTACTTACATGGAATAATTGGCAATGAGGCAAAGAAACGTTATTATTCCAATGATTGTTTAATGTGTGATAAGCTCAATTTCTCCCTTGTATGAAACATTATTCTACAATCCCGTCCAGTGTATAAATGAAGCTTCATTCTTTATTTGTAGTGTGATTGTGTGGTAAATGTGTGAAATTGAAACAAACTTTCTACCTTTGCGCTACGGCATTATATGGACATGTTCGAAAGTTCGAATTCAACATCTGTCAGAGGAGGTACATCGTTTGGGCGCCTTCATTAGACGCAGGGAAGTACACATGTTCTATACAAATATCGAATATCACCATAAATAATAAAAATAGTCCGCTGGGGTAATTGACGTAACTTCTGTAGGCGTGAAAAAATTGCTAAAATGGTCTAGAATATGAAACCAGTCCCAGTAATATGACTCTCCAAATTAAATTAATGCTCACCGCAAATTTCATGAATACTTTTTTACTACGATCTTTAGTAAGCGAATATCACAGAGAGAATGGAAACTGAAATATAAAATATTAGAATGTCGTAGTCGCACACTAGAACTTCTATCATAAAATGTCAGCCTCTTTTCTTTCTAGTCACCTTAAAACAAGGAAGGATTGATTTTATCAATTCTCTAAAGCAAAACTTTGAGTCAACCCAACATATATGGATATAAACTTCGAAGCATCCTATAAATAACATACTCCAACACAGAATAACTTCTAGTATTTGTTGCTCTATATGGAGCTGAGAAGTGAAGATGGAATAATATCATCATTCTACGGTAATCGCCTATACGATGATACGTATATCAATGAACTGTGATCAATCGATCACTGGTTTCCCTCACCTTTGCGAGTCAGATTGGTGATTTTAGCAACAGAAAGTATATTGGAAATGATTCAGAAGCCGTTGCTAATGAAAGACATTGAGATATAAGCTCATCTTGCATCGAGATATTATTCAAATAACCTACAGAATATATTTTACTACTCTATGTTTTATACTGGCCTGGTTGGGTTTTTAATTATTAATAATGAATACAGCCTCGTTTTATACTGACACCTGCTGTCACATGAAATATCAAAATTTTTGAAGCGTAAACGCATGAAATACACTGTAACTTCACATTGATGACGTCACTTTTGGGCCGATTACAATACTTTCTTATCATAGTGTATAACGAATTAACAAAGAATAGAACTTAGTATGTTACAGAGAATGTCGAACAATACAAATGAATCAAAGAATCAAACACATATATGTCATATTGATAAGTAGGAATCTAAATACGTATTTCTGGAACTACGTTGGCATCTTCATTAGGAAAATTATAATCTAGTTACCGAAATGAGTATTTTGTATCTCAAATTAACTTCATGCATAGATATATCATTTGATGCGTTCAACAGAATAATAACAGTTCACAATTTTAACAACCTTGTGATATAAGAGATACAATCAAAAGTTTCACAATATTTTCGGTGAATGTATGACTGACTGCATATGTAAAAATTGTTAGTATGGAAGAAGAAAATGGAGGAATGAGGTAAAGTCGCATAAGAGGACGCACAATCCAAAGTCGCGTCCACATTTGTAAAAAAATACCTTGGATGTAGAATTCGGCATAAATAATTGGGCCGTTAATTCGGCATTCTAATTGAATAACTATTTACGTTGTGTGCTGTTCGCTGGGGCTCCAAATGTTTGTTGATTCATACGGCTATGTTTTGTTGCTATTCTTGATTTGGTTGGCTTGTAAAATTTATTTTAAATGAATTTGAAATAAAATAACGTTCTTCTTTAATTCTGAAGTATCAGGAACATAGAATTTTATGAGATTCAAAGGATAAGATGCATTTCAATAAAATTTAAAAAAATAATGCCTGGGACAAAATTACGGAATGTTAAAATACAGATATTGAAGGTTATATGAATCCATAGATGAAAACTGATGTGACATCTTTTCTTCATAGGTATGGCTTCCCCTTTGCTTCCATTTTGGCAATTTTTATTTCAATTTCATTGATCAAATTCTCAAAATGATTTACAGGCATAAACAAAAACATCGCTGGTACTTTAATTCAAATATAGTATCCAATCAAAAGCCGATTTTCTAATGTTTGTATTTTGACTACTTTTACTTGAACATTTTATGTATTCGAGTCATAAGTTAAGCTTAAAAGAATGAATATGTTTACATTGGTAATAATAAGTGAAGCAATGCTCTTTATACAGGATAAGGTATTACTGGTCGAAGTTCAATATCTCCGTAATTATTATAGAAGATGTCAAATGAAGTTAATTACTAAAAGTTAAAATCACGTCCATGAGCTTCACTTTTTAAAATTGTTTTCTTATGTATTCCATATCACCAAGGTGAACCAAATATATATTTTATCAAATGAGACATCCTATATTATTAATTTGAATTCATATTAGTCTCATCTTCCTCTTTTTTGCGATATTGAATTTCGAATAAGTATGAATATGGGGTATTTGGTAATATACAATTATTATATTTGAAAATCATTGCTAATTCCATACTGCAAAAGACATAACCTGAGATTAAAATTTTGCAACCATTACTTTTTGACCTTAGTCCAGTTTTATGATGAACTCCCGTTTTTATTGCCTCATCGTATATAGTGTAAGTGAAGTATTATACTTGGGCCAAGAAAATTCTTAAGGAACTAGGCAGATAAATCCGTTTTGAGCACTTCTGAATAGATATGGATCATTTTTGACATGAGCTCTGTGTGTGCGTGTGTATTTGTGAGTGAAAACTGGAGATGATTGATCTGTTCCTAATGGTGGTATGTATATGAAATTATGCAGATCGCTTCAAAGAGCTGAAAATGAGAACAGTATTGCTTATGGACGCGATGGCCTCGCTTCAAAAGGTACTTATGATATCCATCTTCAGTTTTTGGAATAGCAACATAGTTTTTCACACGCTAAAGTATCCGAAATTCTCATCTTCAAATTCAATGGCGTCATCAAAGTTTGTAGATACATAGTTATTCATTGTATCCACTCTGTGGTGTAGATAACAAACAACTGCATCAATAAAAGTTAAAAACTGTCAATACCAATGACAGTCGATGGTCAATACAGTTCGAATAAACTGATTTCTAGAGTTTTTCAAAAAACCTGCATCAACGAAAGAATAGATAGGAATAGTGGGACGTAAAAACTTCATTCCAACTACCTACTGCTGGCCGTTTTTGTAGTTATAACTTTACAAATGATAATTATTTGTATCGTGGTTTAAATAATTTTGTAAATTAAACCTGACGCTGTGCTCCCGGTGATGAACAAAAAGCACAATTCTTCAAAGCTAGCTGGTATTATGAACTTCACATTCACCTAATGATTATATCTCAGCAGTTTATCAGATAGCAATGCCTCAAACCTGCAATAGCGTATGATATCCCGCTGATTATTCTACAAGTAGAAGATCATAAAACTCTAAGTCATCAACGACAATTTACATATCCACTGCCTAACATGATATCAGAGAACTAAATGCAGTTGGAGTAAAAGTAGAATGCAACTTCCTCTGAAATCAATCAGATATTTAATATATCTCATGTAGTCAGATGAGTGATTATACCAAACCTGTTTCTTGGTAATTTGATTGCCGGGTATTTCCACAAAAAATGCAACGATATCCATTTTCATATTATTCCTTCCTTATATGTTTTAGTTCGTTCAACATATTTGATACATCATTATAATCTCAGGAATCGGGAAAACTAAAGTAAATAACAAATTGTCCGATAAACATGAGTTGAGAAGCTTTGAAAATAGAAACTACTTTAATTTCATTATGAAATTGGTTGAGTAATAAAAGTATTCGCCAATATACTAATTTGTACCAACATCAACGAGTGGGCGAAGTCACGTGACCAAATGATTACAGCTTTTTTCAATATTGCAACAACTGAAAAGAGGACGAGCCAAAGGCAATACACCAAATTTGTCAACTTTTTAAAATGATTCACCATGTTTTTTCACGTGAAAATATACTTTATGTGCTTTCTCTTTTGTCAAGCCCTCCCTTCACCTAAGATCATCAATTTCTCAGATATTAATATCTCATTATTAGCTAGCTAGCCCTGAAAAAATGTAAGTAATACAAGTAGTTATAAATGAAAAATGGAAAATAAAACAATTATTGCTTGATGATTTTTAGCTTGCCTTGTTTCACTAATCAATTTCAAAATAGTTCATAAATACACTATAAATAAGAAATAATCAGTAGAAAAATCACAAGTGCATAAGAAAATTCCGAAAATTTGTGAAAATCTTTTCCAAAACCAATTTTTTATTATAGCACAATGGAAGCAAGCATGCATACAAATCACGAGCCTGATTGGACTAGAGATTTTTTCTGGTGATATGCAGAAATGCTTCTATTTTAAAAATTGGTAGTAAAAAAAATTTTCAACAAAATAAACAAATTGAGAATACATTGATTTGATACTTTTTATCAGAAACGCAATTAATATAAAATTTACAGTTTTGATATTGATAGAGATTATATTCATTACTTATTTCGTTAGATACATATGACGTCAAGTTAAGGGGAACATGATTTGGTGAGATCCTGTTATGGGGGGACGTTTCTTGCACCAAACATGATTTGGCTTTTGAGGAGACGCTATCCTTCGGGGTTATTTGGAACGTTTCTTGCAACAAACATGATTTGGTCTTTGGCGAGATGCTGTCCTCTAGGGCGATCTGAGACGTTTCTTTCAAGCAACAGGATTTGGCTTTTTTTGCATTTTTTTGCTCCCGTCTTCTTCGATACCCTTTTTTCGAAGATTTGTGAGTGGTATTGATTACCCAATTTTTTTTTTACGTTTCTATGGAATCTGGGTTGGAATATTCTGTATTTTGATTAATGGTTGTACAATAACTCCTGGTTAAGCACGTCACTGCTGTTGACCGGCTTGAATGCTTTGTGATTTTGTTTGCGTCCAAACCCAATTTCAGAGCAGAATCTTTTGTGGAAATGGAAACCACATTTCCTCTTACGGTGAGGGGACTACCATATACGATTGCTGAGATTTCATGAGAAATGGATTTGGAGTTAAAAATAACGTTTCTGTTTGGATGCTGATCGGTCGTTTACTAACAAGGTTTTCAAAAAGGTGAACTGGCATTTCTCAGCTCCTACTTGTGTGGTTTTGAAAACACAGGATTATTTCCGAATCTTCCTGTAACAATGAAACAAAAACTATAATGCTACCTGCGAATGATTCGTCGTTGTATTTTTCCTTTTTGTAATGGGATATAAGTAAATCTGATGCTTCACCGCCACGCCAGGCTAATTCACTATCAGCAATAAGATAACATTTTCGTTGAATGCCTTCTGGGTTATTTTCTTTCTAGAAATTGGGTATTTTCATGTAGTCATCATGTGAGAAGGGCGCTGAACTTTCTCTTCTTTTAACATAATTTCCTCGTAGAGTACGGCGTTTAGAATCCCGAGCTTTTCGGAATGACTCAAATCTTATCTCTTTGAAAGGATCAAATATTATATTCCATTTCTTAAAGTAATATTCCTGAACCTGTTTTACAGTATTGTTCCACATGGTCTTGATTACCGACTCTTCGTAATAATCTCCGTTCGTTTTTCTCATATTAAAGGTTGCGAGGATTTCGTTTAGAGCTCTTAAATATTGTTTTTGTTCTGGCACTTTCAGTGGATAAGGGTGATTATTTCTTATTTGAAGTTCTACTCAATTATTGCAATAATAAAACCATGGTAGTTTGTTTCGTTAAATGCATATAGGACATTATGCGCGCCATGTTTTCATATACAGTTGAACATAACTTCTGAAATATCTGATATACATTCATATAAGAAAACCCTATATTGCACATATGGAGAGCTCTAAAATCTAAATTCGAAATAATATGTTTGTTTCTCCATTTGAGAGTATATTACGTTCAGCATAAATAAGGAACAACCAGTATACATGAAATGATAATTTTTTTTGATTTGAAGTTTACAGATGTCTGCAATTTTGGGGACAAGTTTATCCGATAGCTTCTATAATATCGGAGATATTGACTTTTGACACACTAAGGTAGCACCCTGTATGTCTAGTTTGTCGTCATGCTAATTATATAGTCCAACCGATTTGTTTGGTTCGAAAACATTACTTTTTTAGTGAAGCAGGATCATAATCCAAGAGTTCCCAAAGATGATTGCTCCGAGAGTACGCGTTTATGTTCTAGATGAGCGGGAAAGTAATTGGCATTTGAAATTCGCGGAATATGTTCTGGAATGAACCACAATTAGGACCAGGTAAACATGAAGTTGAGTTAACCTTCTGAAATAGGAGATTGGAAGATTCATTCGCCAATTGCATCAGATTTCACTTGTCTTTATGTTAATATGGTATTTTAACCCAGTTGTATTCACTACCAAAAGCAGTTGAAGACAACAAAATAAAATAGTGTAAGCAAAGTCAGAAATTCAAACAATTACTCTTGCAACGAATGGCCCGTTTAAGCTTAAGACTTGAGCATGAAGTTGAAGACTGTGAAGAAGCTATAAAAAATAAAAATACGAAAATACGTCTTCAAGAGATATAGGTGGCATTTGCCCCACTTGAGACGAAGCTTATTGTCACCCCCAGCACCCATGTGATAGAAAGCAACATAGTTTCACGAAATCTGCACTTCACATGTCATGAATATTTCAGCGATGTATGCCCGAAAGAGGCAAAATCGATTACTCTTGCGACAAACTGGTATCTAAGACTGCGCATTCTGAAAATAACGTTTTTTTTTGTCACGTTACCATTGATAGATAATTTCAAGGTTTGATTTTAGTACTTCCGTAATATTTTCATATCTAAATAGATTACATAGAGAGTGCTTAACACGAGCAGTAGCGTTGAATTGAAATTGATCCATAAAGGTGGTAAAAAGTGCAATCCTAAATGTGAAACTTATATCAATCTCTTCAGAAAATGAAGGACAATCGTGTGAGTACAAATTCATCAGTTAATAATGATAAGTTAATTTTACTAGAAATTGGTAATTTTGAATCAATGCACAAAGCGATCGAACGACATATTCTTGAAGAACCGAGACTGTTTTCGCTACAAAAACTTGGTGCTGATAGAAGGTGTCGACAAAAATAAGACTAATCTATATCTAAAGGATACACAAGATGCATTACCATTTCATACACAAGTAATGGAATCCGAAACACTTAAAGCCACTTCTCAAAGGTTACAGGAGGAAATTGTTAAAAACAGAACAGAAATAAAATCTGCCATAGAATCTGGTGAGACTTTTTTTAAAAATAGAAGAGCTGAAACAGAAAACTTACAATCTTGAAATTGAAAAATAAATATTGAAAAATGAAGTGGAATTCCTAGAAAGAAACTCTAAGAAAAATTATAGTTTGATATTTGGCCTGAAAATCTCGGGAGAAACTTCTGCTACTTCTGTTGCAAAAAAACTTACAAGAACTATAAGATATTGATGTTAGAGAAACACACTTGAATATTTTATACTGCCTAAATAAATCGAAAACAGAAATAGTTAAGATTGGATTCATATCTCACCTGAAAAAGGAAGAAATTTCAAAACAGCGCAAAAAATTGAAAGGTACTGGTATTGCAATTGCACACAACCTAACTTTTGAACAAAGACGTGAGCAAAAAGCTCTGAGAGAATTTTTGAACAAAGCCAGATGAAATCCATCAGACTCATCATTCATAAAAGAAAACAAAAAAGCCTACACTATAGAAGAACTGCAGGTAAACTATAATTCAGAAGAAAGCAACACGAAAAGTGGATCAACAACAACAACACCAAATATTAGGAACCCAGAGACGGAATTAGAACTTCAAGGAGAAATAGAGGATACCGAACTTCAAAAATCCTCCGAAGAACCACGAGAAAGAAAAATTAATGGCGATACTCCCAAAACAAACGACCCGAAACCAAGCATACAATCGATAGCCACAGGCTTTTTAGTGAAAGATAGAACAAGAAGTCATCACTCTAACAAGTAATTCTTTGAACCACTATAATTATAACTCATTCTCAGTCACTTTTAACATGGCAGGTGATCATTCAATATCATTCTAATCGAAAACTAATTTTGAGTCTATCCATCTTAATTTTAAGCTGAATATAATTCTATTTTGAACTAAGCTGAAACCAACCAATTTTAACTCTACGTTTATATTGAATAATTCACTCACCCTAATTGCATATAACTATGGAAGAACTCATGATACATTGTGATTACAATCCGGTAAACACAGTTGAGTTTTACAATTTGATGGACCTAAACAACACCATGGTTGATAGAACGAAAAGCAAATACCTTATGAAATTTTTTCTCCAGAACATAAGAAGTATAATATAAACATTGTCAAAAGAATTTTCAAAAGGTATTTGCCAGACCTGGATAGGAATGTTGTTCATGATATAATCACAAACAATAGCGAATAATTGAAGCACTATACTATATTGTCTACTCATTTTCTACCATCATACTTTATATCATTAGGTTAGATTAGTTAATAAGCTAGTTTCTAAGCGCCATAGGCACTGACTGAATATGTTTATTACGTACATAACGTACTAGCATACAAATAGCGAAAAAACAGCCAAAAATATATTTATGTGAATATTATGTCTTAGCAGGAAGAGAACCCACGCACAACTTCGGTTTTAGTGGGATTCCCCATGTTTGTCTGTAAGAAACGTCTTATCTTCATTATAAAGATGGCGTTATATATTGATGCATATCGATATTTACAGAATAAACATTATTATTATCATTATATTATCAATAAAACCCATCATTGAAGAAAGAATAAACAAAATCTATAATGAAACGTCATATATAAATAACATAAACGGTGATACAGATAATTTTATAACATTACCATACATTCCGGAGACCTCAGAGAACATTGAGGAATGTTTAAAAAAGTATGATATAAACGTTGCGCATAAACCTAGTAACTGTGTTGGGAAATATTTTTCAAATCTAAAACCTTTAATAATTAAAGATGAACAAACCCACACAGCATACAAATTATATTGTTTAGATTGCGAAGGGACTTATACAGGAATCTCTGAAGAATATTTACAAAAAAGAATGTATAGTACAAGAAACAAAAATTTTGAGAATTCTTCCACCCTTGCTAAGCACTGCTTTGAATATAATCATCAATTCGATCACAAAAATGTTAATATTTTAACTAAGGAAACCAATTATTATAAAAGATCTATTCTGGAGATGATTCACATAAAACGTGAATCCAACTCTGTAAATCATAGATCATATATTCAGTCATTAAGTCAGATTCATACTAATTGAACTTATTGAAAGCCTTGCAAATTCCTACATGCGTCTTTATAACCTTTTTCTATGACCTCATAAATCTTCAACATCTGGTTCGGAAGTGGATCTTTGAACGTTATATTTTTAGTTCAGCTTTTTGATCGTATTACAGATCATGATTCGATATGTTCATAGAGCTTATAAGAATGTTGCTTAGTAGCGGATTCTTAACTTATATATACTTAAAACATGAATGTGTTATAATTTCGATTGTTCGTGTTTCTGTTCATTTCGGCAACGTGAGCATTTTTAATTGAAATTAGTGCGATAAGGACGCCTTATGGTGATACAATTAGTGCTAAGAATTCACGTTTATAGTTATACGTCTCCTGATGATTGTCGTGAGACCGAAACGTACGTAAAGATGAAAATAATAAGCATATGTGTTAGTATGAACTTTTTTTTTCCGAGAATTTTATATAATAACATATATAAATATTTGTCCTTGACAAAAAAATTTAAAAAACAATTAATGTGTTAAAATTATTAGTAAGGGGGGAAATGAGGAAATGAAAGGATAATATTCATTACGTTTTCAGCAAATAGATCTTTTTCGAAATATGATCCCCACAAATCAAATATTGAATTTATCATAACCAAATAAGAAATTAAGAAGTGGTACTCTGTATGTGCCCGAAGAACAGGAGATGACAACCAGGAATGTAGAAGGTAAATGTGTTTATACTGATTGAAAGATATTTGCCTATAATTCTCATAATTTACTGACACAAGGTGCAATAACAGCAAAATATCTGCAAATGGCAAATTGAAATGCAATAAATGATTATAATTTGAAAGTGATATATGTGACATTGGGTAATTTATTAGGCATCACGGTCAAATAAGCGACAAGAGGAGATGGTATCTCATGAAATGTCTGAAACATTCTAGTAATGCTCTCTCTGGAGGATGTAAAAACAAGAATCATTAATGTCATCTGTTGCTATAACATTAGCATAATTATGCATTTTGATATCAATCTCGTCCTTAATTCAGCTTGAACAGACAAAGCGGGGAAAGTTCGGAAAAATAATTAAGATTTGTCACTGATACGAACCTACAAAATGGAATTCTAATTAAGCCGCTTTCGATGGAAGAATGTCTTTGAACAGAACTGATAAGGCCCTTCATCTACTTGTCATTTCAGTCTGATTTGCAATTTAATATTCCAAACTTTTAGGCAGATCAAAGACTTTTCCCCTAATGGAGAAATATTGATATAAATTATTACCTAAATCAGCTCTTACATTTTAATTCTCTGAAATATTTAAATATCACAGCCCTTCTAACATACGGTTGCTGATTCCGAACAATCAATTCTCACAAAATCTGAAGTAGCTATTTGTTGAAGACATAAATCGACTAATAGATATTTAATATTAAAATTTAGTTAGATGTGAGGGTAATAAATGAATTACCAAGAATTCATATTTTTAGAATAGATGTTTACGGTATTCGCCTAATACCTAATATGCACAGTGTTGTTGATCTGGGTCATAATGGTTATGATAGGATTCTTTTGATTTATTACTTCGTTTGTTGGTACATTTCTTTCCCTAACATGTATAATAAAATAAATCCCAGACGAAGTACTTTACAACATCTGAAATGAAATAATTACAATGAACTAATTATATCACCAATGATTGGGGTGCATGTTTCAATTATAACATTTTGAAATCATTGGAACCAACTGTCAAGGATACGCTGTATGGGATTCTATGCCAATAACCATTGGGTTCCCCTTTGTCTGCGACATACCGCTTTCGGAAGGAATATATAGTTGTGCTGCACATTCATTGTAATGACGTCGAATCGAAAAAGGGAAAATTTGTTGATCTACTTTTCGATGTTGTATCGATTATGCGTTCAGAAAATGGTGTAGAAACAAACAAGTAAAACAATATATGCTATGTAGCTATTGTAGACCGGGGACCGCATGTGACATTCTTAGTATTAATCAAATCCCTCATCCTTTTTGAACGGTAGTATTTTCGAAACCGCTCAACATATTTGTATGCCATTCAATGTTTGGCGAATAGACAATTTGCGAAATTTGTCCATCAATGGCGTAGTCATGAGGTACATTTGACCCTTCTTGAGAACAAAATTAGTACGTCACTGCCAAATTCTTGATTTAATTTTTTGTCGTTATTCTTGTTTACTTTAGTAAAAAAAAGTGTTTCTGATATTTTTCTTTTAGTACATCGTTTGTCAGTTGAATGATTTGTATATCAGCTTGATCTGCCCATATGTAAAAAGCGTTAAATTAGGGTGAACTGTATGACATCCAATTATGAGACACCCTATATAAATATTAGCCCCTAGAACAACCTTGGGTCCCCGTTGAACTTCGTGTTACCTGAACGGGACGTTTCGTAAACCATAACAGGTGAAATTCTCAGGGCAAATTGGTATTATTTATGAGGCTGACGACTGCTTGTTCTACCACAATATCCTAGCTGGATGATTTCACATTGTGCCGGACATTGTCTTTGCATGACCACGAAGATAGGGTAATTCTGAAGATGTTTCCAAATATTGAGAAAGTAGTAACCTGAGTAAGAGTGAGGTTTTGCCATGCCCACGTCACCTCTATGTACCTACGCCACAGTATTTGAGGAATTATATCTTAGTAGTATGCAACCAAGCTGGTGGTATATCGTCTACCATAGTATAGTTCTGTTGTTAATTGTTATGGTCTCAAGACCAATTAGACGTTCGATTCTATTTTACGTGAAAATTGAGTCAGATGTTAGATAGATGATGAGGATCGAATTAATACATTCATATTATATATATAAAAGTCAGTTTATCACAATGTTACAAATATGGAATGGATATAGAAAGTATTTAATGCGCATGAGGGTAATGAGGCCCACGTCAACCCACAGTGATACGGACGCCCTAGTGGTTTAGTGCCTAATCGGCAACTACTAATTATAAGAGTGACAGTGATAACTATTTGAAAATTAAAAAATTGAGCAAAAGATTCACCAAATGAACAAGAACAAGGTCTAGAAAATCGAATAATCAACCTAGCAATAGTGGATATGACGTTAACTCCAAGAGCATTCCGACGCAATGTTTCTCAGTTTATAGAATCGAATAGAGTTCATAATAAATTCAACCATTATGAAAAATTTGCTCTTTCAAATAAACGAAAACCACAAGTCCACGAACCTGAATCGATCTCAAAAACTAAATCGGTTTCAAAATTAAGAACCTCATTTGGAAGTGACAATTCATTCAGCCGCTTATAACAAATCTACAATATGGATGAGAAAGGTTGTCGCTTTACTCGGCAGTGGCCAAAATGGTACATTTGGTCACCATCGTGGCTTGTATTAATGCTTTAGGCAATACAATACAGCACATAATTCTTTTTAAAGCATTTACGTCTTATGGCAATCTACAAACTAAATTCCATGTACGACGAACGAAAAGAATATTTTTCCTTTTCAAGTCAACTGGAAGGTGTTGTGCTGATTTTTGATGGAGATACATCGCATTTGGATATAGGCGTTGCACAAAAAGCCGAACAACACAATAGTGAACTTCTTTGTCCACGAAGTACCTCTACTAGATAAAGCTGTATTTCTCTTGTTTTGGGATGATAAATCCTTAAGTTATTAGGGCCAACATCCAGACCGCCTTCTGACGAAGGACATATTTCTTCAAACCTGGCTGGGAAAGGTGCATAACCATAACGAGTGGATATCAATCTACTGGTTATCTAGCCAAATATTGTTCCAGAAATGGCATTTGCACCTTGAGCACTGACTAGAAAACCACTGGCTCAAGCATCCGATTTTTAGACACAGGAAGCAATTTGTCTCAAATATATTCTGTGCAAGTACATGGAGACCATGACCATCAAGATTACTTTATCCAGAACCTGACTCTTTGTACGATGATGCAAATGAATGTGAGAACATTATGACATCCCCTATAAGTCAATTTCAACCAGACTCCGATGAACATCCCTTACAAACAAAAATCAAATCTACGAAGATTAATATAAGAGTGTGAGAACTTCAACGTCTCTTATGAAACATTCAAGAATGCTAAAGTTTTGGACTGAACTCAGTTGAACCATCTAGTGAGTCCATATGATTCTCAAAACATCAGAATTCCAGACGAAAAAAATTTGCCAGGGGAAGAACGGTGCAACATCAGACAACATTTTTTTTTTCAGGAACATGATCAGACGAAACAAACCAATGCAAAGATAATGGGTACCAAACGGAAATAAAAGTCCAAAGACAAAACAAATGAGGTGACAAAAAATTCTCGGCAATACTATATTTGTGATGATGATGGCTGAAATTGTCTAGAAAATAGAAGGAATCTAATCAAAATCGACAGAAGTTACGAAAACAACAATATTGTAAAATTGTTCTTGGAAATAATAGTAGATTTCTATATGTATATTCACAGTAATTTTTTCAGAATTCTCTGACTTTTTTTGCTGCATATATCAAGAGGAAAATTGGACTGGATGGATGGTTCTCTTTTACTCATGCCCCAAAATGTGCACTACAAATGACAACTGGCGGACATGGTTACAAAAAAGTTGCATCTGGTTACAAATATTTCATTTATATATAGAACGTTCAATTTTGAACACTTCCGACATTTATTCTATGTGTATCGTAGAAATATACTCACTTTTCTCGTCTTACTGCCTGGATACACAATTTCTTTTAACTTTTGTGAGCGGCTCTACGAGAAGGATGAAATTTTGTTTCCAATTTCCAACTCTATTTATGCCTCCAACAACACAAAAAAATCTCTTCAAAATTAAGGATTTATTATTCTCAAAGCATTATGTAAGAATGAATCAAGTTCTAATTACATGATAATAAAAGATAATCTATCCTCTTTGGAAATCCAAGATAATACATGAATTGATTCGTTCTTGAGAAGAAATTAACATATCCGGAGAGAAAATATGTAAATTTTTATTTCATAGACTTACGAACGTGACAGACTTGTTTGTTCATTCAAATGTGCAATCGAAAAAAAAAGTAGATAACATCATTACTCTCTGATACAATATGTGAAACACTGTTTATTTTCTAAAAGTTATTAACCTTCCAAGTTCCATATTACCATCTTTACCATACATCTATTTTTAGAACGTGTTAAAATATACATAATTCTCTATGGACTATCTGTAATCGAGTGAATTCCAATGAAGCCTGGTAGGTTTAACTTTCAATTTATGCTCACATATCGTAGGAATAGTCCACAGAAATGAATAAAGAAACGTCGTTAACATTTACTTCCTTAATTCTGACTGACTACCTAGACTATATTGGACATTCAATTACAAAGATTTCTATTCATGTAAAATGATGTAAACAAACTCACCAAGAGTTTTATGTTTTTCTTCATAAATCATGAATAATTATTGGGAAGTTAATATCCCCCGAGGCTAAAGCCAGAGAGTAGTTAATTAGGATACATTCAATTTGCTTGTCAACTAGATATTTTTGCAGTTTAGGCCTGATTTCGTGCATATTTTTCCACAAATTTTAATAGAAAAAAAATTGTGATTCGAGCCATGATAACAAAGAGATTAGTTTTGAGCTTCTCCTGACATTTTCATAAAATGGACAACCAGCGATATGAAAGTCTACTCCTCAAATAGTGTGCGTGACATATCATCCGATTTGGTTACTGAATTTTATATAATTGTTTCACATTCTATAAGATACTCATCACATTTGTTTAAAGGTAATGAAATAAATCATTTCTTCCATTATCTCTACACAACTAAATAATATTCAAATTAATAATGTTCTTATGGAAATGTACAAACATTTTCTGTTTCTGGGAATCGAACCCGAGTCTCCTGAGCATGAGCAAGGTATCCTAGCCCTTAGATCACACCGTCATTGAATAGAACAGTTGAAGAACAGTGTGATTGTATATCTACTTCAATAATTGTTATTGTTGTTATTGTTGTTGAATTATTCTGTTGGAATTTGAGTGAGAGCAGATATATATTAACCTAAATTCACTCTAGAAGTTTTGAATCGATTCATTGTGTATACTTTGAGAGTTACTGATTTTTGAAATTTTCAACCCTTCAGAAAGTTGTATGTTTATACACGATTCATCTGAAAGACAATAGTTTTCGTCAGCAAATAACAACCGATTTTTTGTCAAGATTTGAATTTGATAGGATCTTTTGTTTTTGAGTTATCGTGTATACAAGCTTTTCATGACATACACGGATTTGGTTGTTCAATATTAGATGAAAAATACTATGATGTAGGAATTTTTGCTCTGGGACTTTTTGTAATGATTTTAGAAATAGCTTGAGTATATGCAATATACCCTCCCGACTTTGTCTCGGAGACTATAACAATACATAATATACTTGAAACTGATATGTACATTCATCCAATAAACATGGAACTACAATGATTTCACAACTAGGAATAAAACATTTACAATAAATAATGAGAATAAGAAAACAAAAAATAAATAAACAATTAATATTATACTAACACACAAGTACTTCCGTATTTCAGTGCGGTGCCCTCTGTTTGTTTACAATTTCATACAATTCAAATTCATTATTTTAATATTATTATTATTTTCATTTAAAGACTCAAATGAAGTAATTTCGACCGGTTGTGTAATATTGACGATCGTGGTTGATAAAAGCTGAGAATATTGTGAAAATAATTTTCATTCTGCCCTTCTAATAAGTTTATACAGATGATGGAGACCAAACTTTTAAGATTTTCGCTTCCAATAATATACCACTCACTCCAGTGTGCATCCAGGTGTTCTTCAATAATGATCTCATATACCGAACACTGTCAGAGAAATCTGCATTTGCCATTGATAAGTGTTACGTGTGTCTCAAATGATAATTCGTGTTTCACCACGAAATCAGTAAATACCCACTTTTTATTACACGTTAGTAAGATTATACAGTAAACTAAGTGCATTGTTCATATCACAATACAATTTTGTTTCATAATTATCCCTCATCAATTCAACTAGGGGATAATAATCTGCAAATACCTATCAATTCTTATTGAAAACGTGCATATTTATTTTGTTTTTTCATCCAATACTTACAGAATCAATCAATAGCGATTGGACGATCAGTAGCTGTATGTACCTACTCTCTTCAAAATACCCCATCTGAACAAATACTGAGAGGCTTATCTGGAAGCTTATGTTTGTTTAGGACGTCCAATTTTTCAGATGATTCAATAAACACAATAATGCTCACTATTTATGGGACGGATAAGGTACTTGTGAATGCATTGGAGCGATGGAAGCTGGATTATTCTTAGCCGTGTTCTGTGAATCATAGTATTGTGCTTGTACCCCTCTCTTCAAATCCAATTCAAGTTTTCGGGAAGCTCACCCTTGTCTAACTCAAACGTAAAAATAAACCAAGCACCTGCTACCTGCACCACTCTTCCTATTCAATAATTCCATCCAAGCATTTGGGATTCAAATACAAA
The DNA here is from genome assembly GCA_958510875.1 of Endomychus coccineus. Lineage (NCBI taxonomy): Eukaryota > Metazoa > Arthropoda > Insecta > Coleoptera > Endomychidae > Endomychus > Endomychus coccineus. The sequence goes on from OY294067.1 coordinate 218,251,780, forward strand.
CAAAAGCAATTTCAATAATTTATTCATTATAGAATTTTGGTCCGTTATTGAAACGGGGAACTTATTCAAATTGCTTTATAGAAGTAATAATCTTTTATTTTAATATGAATCATTCTATAATTTGTCTTAAGTAAGACAGGTAGTATGCCACTTTCTTACTATATCCACTACGTCGTCTCGGTAATGCCTTCAACTCCTCGGTGAATTTTTAATTTCAATTCCGTTAAAGGTTATTATCGCGCGTACCAAATACGGGAGAAAGACTTTCAGATCTTTTGTTTTGGTTGAGATAACTTATTTCGCACGATGTTCAGATCATAAGTTTTATTTCAACCAAAAAGGTTTTTTCACATAACTGAAAAATAATCTAAATAACAATTGTGTATGCCCACGAAGATATTGCCATAAATTTCATAGATCAGCTCAATATAGTGACAGCAGATTAAGTTTCCACCAATATACAAAAAATTCACCAACTCCCCTTTATCACCACATTTAAGGCACAAACAATAGGCTCGAGTACAATATTAGTGAAATTATGAATATAGAAAAAAGTAATGATGAACGTTTGATATTAGAAAGTATCGAATTGATTGAAAGATAGTTGAATATACAATGATTTTATCCAATAAATAAATTAATATAATGAAATTCAGTATCATTGCTTCTTTCCTCCAAACGAATTTAACCTAAAAAGATTTTTGAGGTTAATTTCACTGTACGAAATACTGAGCTGGAATCATAGAATACTGTATTCAAACTATGAATATGTATGCTTAATACACAGAATCGTATATATATATAGCTATATTGATGACTCAAATTTATACTGATAGAGCTTAGCGGTGCATAGGAGAGTTTTGTAAGTCAGAGTCAGTGAGGCTTATTGTATTGTTTCATAACAGACACAAGTCAAGCCCAATCTGAGAATATACGATTTGCGTACGGTTATGCCTATTGATTTGAGTGATTTTTGAATCTCGATAATCTATTTTATGAATAATAAAAAAAAATTACAGCACCTACTTCAATTCAAATCTACTTCTAGCACCATTTATGAATACTGAATTATTTGTATGCAACATGCATATAGTTTAGATAGACATCCGACAAGCGGGTTATGAATAGAACGCCCATTTATCTTCATCTTTGGCGAATCTCTCTCATTTGTATTGAAACACTATAGCCGGCTGATCAAAGTATAGTAGCACATATTCAAGCAACCACATAATTTACATCATGGTACACGTTGTGAAATCATGGTTTAGCACAGGCACAGACCTTCTCTGAGTGAGAAGAAAGATACATAATGTTGGCCAAGTCTTCTCTCTCACGCTAACAATATAGAAATGTTACATATAATGACATCACTTCTCTTACTCTACATTTGTTAGCAAAATTTTTCGCTTTCGAACACTCAGTCAATGAAGCCGAAAAGATGGTCCAGAAATCTTTGTGATAGATTCCATTTTTAATGAAACTTGTCGAGTATGTTCATTTGGTACTATGTGGAACCTACGAAACCACATTCTCTGTTTCACGCCGAGTTATTGGTTAAAAAATGTTTGATGCCAGGAAACCGTGAAACATGGCAGAATGAAACAAATTGTATTTTTGAAAAAAACTGTGTCGAAATATGAAAGATGTAATTTTAACTTTCAAATCGTTCTTAACATATTATTTATGTTTATCGGAGAATTTGTTATCTATATAAACGTCATTAAAATCTTCAGAATCAAGAGCAATCATCAACAAAGAGGTTTGGTATAGTCACTCATCTGACTACATGAGATATATTGAATATTTGATTAATTTCAGAGGATGTTGCATCCCACCTTTACTTCAACTCTGAAATATGCTGAGTAGTGGAAATTCAAGTTGTCTTTGCTGATTTTTTTGGAGTTTTACTATCGTCTACAATAATAACAAAGAAAGAACGTTGGATATTCGGCTTCTTCGAGAGATACTCTCCGAAGCTGGAACTAAAGGGCGGTGTTATGTGAACTCATTCACATTCGATTTTCAATAATTTAATTTATAAATGTAACTATAAATTCACTAATACCGTAGCTTCTTCGAACAAATATTACAAAGTACAGTATTTTGTTATATTTGTTTGAAGTAACTATTTGTAGTTACATTTATTTATAAATTAGAATGGATTTTCATCACTTAGGTAATGGTTGAATATATTCAATATAAATAATCATTATTTGTGAAGTTATAACTTTCAATAATCCTAGCAGTAGTTAGAATAATGTATTTACGTCGCACAATTCTAATCTAACCCCAAAAATCAATACTTTCCCATTCATATTGTATTTACCATTGACGCCATTGATTCTTAAAATGAGAATTTCGAACACTTCAACTGGTCAAATGTACGCGTATAATGTATATTTATAACAAGAAAAAATACGGTTGTCCTATGATTCAAAGAAATATTATAACTTACTGACATGAGATTGTTCTTTTTATGAAGAGGGATTCCCGGTGACAAACTATTGGAATCCGTACTTTCAAGACCTCTGGGGAAAGTACGTGGTGGTTTTTAGTCAACGACGAGTTACGACTCTAAAAGTGACGTTACTTGGGATGAGAAAATAAATATGGAAAGTCAAAATTCAAGAAGTAACAAAGCTTCATCACCTCTTCCAGCGAAGATCAGTTGATACTGAAATCTTTTGAGTTGTGCCGATGCACAACTAGAGTGATCCTCGCGACATCGACATAAGACCTGTGAGCATTGGCTCCTAGCGGCAAGCAAATTAGCTGTTGATATATTGAGTTCAAAATTCTTTTTTCAACGGCGGTTATTTCCGAGGCGGTTGAAATGCATTTTGTCACCCGATTTCGAAACTGCTGTAGCATTCCGCCGAGCGTTGTGTTTTTAGATAATAATAAATCTGAACTTACTCCAGATTGCTCTAGATTTAATATTTCCCAAATAAGTGAATAGGTTTGGAATCCTATCTCACTGCTTGTAACACTTGAACTTGTAACAGCCGGCTGGGTATCATTTCAGGTAGCGTTAATACCTCGTCGACGTGTTGTATGAATCTTTAAAATTGTTTGTTGGAACCTGTTCGGGTATCAGAGATCTTAGTTGATCCGTGTACCCTTAAGGTTCTTTTAAAGCTGCCACCACTAGGCGTATATTTCAGCCCACCTAGAAGCTGTTTTTGACTATGAGGACGCGATCCCTTCCAAGGGACCGGCTCGTACAATTACCTATACTTATATCTTTATATCTATTCAAGCGTAAATTCTGAAGGATGTATTCGCTGAGAGGTGATTAGGGATTTCCAGTTAAACTCGTAAATCAAATTAAATAATAAATGTATATTGAATAAAACAAAATTAACAAAAAAAAATGATACATTAACCAACAACGAACGTTTATAAAATTAATCCAAAATTTGGTCATAGGAATGATAGCATAGATTTAAAAAGATGTCAAGTTCAGGTTGACCCCAAGTGGGAACCTGAGAAATTATCAATGTCGCTCGATCTACCCCCTTCGCCAGCGAGCGAGTTCTTGTCCATGTTCTCTTTAGAGAGTTGAAATAAATGAAGGACTAATTAGCACAACCCCGAACAGTGATCGGTTTCGCGCTCGATCACGCCGATTATTGATAAATAATGTTAAAAAAATTAAAGAATTCCTCCCTTTCTGGTAAGCTGGGGTAAACCTAACGACATTATGCTCTACAACCATTTCCCCTAAGTAATCTCCGATAAGCGGAATTTGTATAGACACTCCAAATAGCCTGAATGGCAGGAAAAATTATATTAACAAATAAAACAGTGGCGGGCGGAACATGATCTGAATGTTAAATAACCACATTATATTATATTACCGATTCCGAGGTTGAAGACAATATAACAGTTGTTCTTTGGCAATCAAAATGCACTTACCCTGTTGGTCTAATAACACCATTTCATCTCGCCCCTTGTAGAAATACGCCCAAAGGATTTAAACACTCGATTTCTACATCGGATTAAATTTAGCATGATAGAAAATTGTCACAAAATGATTTTTTTAAATAAGGGTACCAACACTTTACGCGTGACGCGAAAGACGCGAACAAGTCCAGCACTGCTTTAGCCCCCCAGGAATGTATAACCCTTGTTGCATTGTTAATTTAATATCTATGAATTTCTTGAACTTGATTTGTATATTCTGGACAAACATTATATTAATTGATTTGATTTAATGCAACAATGAGCATCCCTGTGGACATAAAGCAAGCTGGCCTTACCGACAAGTACCTGGTGGAGAACTAACTGAGAAGGTGGTTGAGAACTGCTTTTTTTCCTCAAAGTAATTAGTTTTTATGAAATCATTGAAGCGGGGGGGGACACCCCACGCTCAATCTTAGAAAATATGTTCAATTTCGAATTCCGGGATCAGAATACGCCCATGAAATATAACAACAGCCAATAGGAATCTAACTAGGCAAAAGAATTGCTCTGTTCAACTCCACGTAAACTATTCCTGACTCAGGGAAAAAAAGTACCATTGACCCCGCGCCGTGCTTACGTTTGTAAAACATGGTTCATGGCTGACGGGCCAATGATACAGGAAAGTAGACTCAGGTTACCGTCGCTAGGTCTGTCGGGTATATCGTGTTCAAGATATAATAATTTATAAAATTTTCAATTTTAATTTAAATCAATATTATTCAAGGCCCCGAAACAAAAAGTAATAATCCGTCGGATTATTACACTGCATGAGGCATTTATTTTTTACGTGTAAGTTTTCAAAATTTCTATTTATTTTTGGTAATAGTAGGTTAGTAGGTTATCTTAAAAGTTCTTTTAGTTGATTGATGTTCTTCTTTTATATATTGAAGTGGTGGATGACCGATCTAAACTAATCTCTTTGCCGTTCTCGATTTCGAAACTTGAAGCAGCAATATATTATTTGTTTTTCTTTGCCTTTGTTTTATTATTATCAGTATGCATGAAATTGATCGATGTTCCTTCTTCATATGTTATTGATTCAAACCAACCATATTGCCATGCGCAGCTTTTATGTCGATGTCGCGAGGTTATCTGTAGATCCGTGTTGCTGATGATCCACCCAATGACTTGCTTGTTGCCGCAAAGGCATTAATGCCCTCATGCGTCGATCATTAGCACTAGAAATATGAGGATGAGAAATACATATTCAGTTTGAGGAGACGAGTCTAGCCATGGTAATAACTCTGAAATCAATTTGTTTGTGGTGTGACGCTCTTGTTCGATATTATGTGTTTTAAAACTCTACGTTTTATATTCTATGTATTATTAACTGTAACAGGTAGATTGTCAAATTCATTGACACAAAGAACAGTTGAAAGCCTTACTTACACCATATATTTATTATTTCAATGTTATTTTCAAATTTTAAGATATTATTTTGGGACACTTCTGCAGGCTGAATGTCTATGTGAGATATATATTTAAAAACAGAAAAACAATGTTGTAATTATGATACAGAAGGTACCATAGCTTCCATTAGAAAACCTGCATGCACATATGCCCAAATGCACAAACATCGATTCGAAAAATATTCCAGATGAATTCTGAAAGGCTGAAAACATATATCTCTGCAATAATTGGGGAAATCGTTTTAGACGATTACAATAACAATAAGATATGTCTTGACCAATCTTAGTTGTTTCCTCAATCTTACAATCAGTATGATAATTGCCCAACAAACTAGATGATATCAGAAAAGTTTCTCACAATACACTCTCTACACCACGGCTCTGCGGCTTCCTGCAGTAATTCTTGAATTCACATACATAATTCAACAGTATATGAATTTTATCAACTGGTCATCCATTGTTCCAATTGACATGAAAACTAATTTCGATAAAGGAAGGAATAAACCTCTCTAGAAACAAGAATATTCCTCTTTTCATTTAGCATAGTATATTCTACAAACCAAAGTACCAAAGAAATGGAAACATACCAGAATAAGTGGATTAATGTCTTCCAGAAAGTAGAACACAAGATAATAATAAGGAATGGCCCCGAACACAATATTTTGCGACATCATTGGTGATGTCGCAGACAATACCTATATTTGCTTGAATGATTTATAGATGTTGAGGCATAATAGTAATGAAGAAATCATCTTCTTGTCCCAAGACGATCATAACTTCTGCAAGGCAGACCGAAATAATTATTATGTGAATCCCATTCTAAATAAAACAATATGTCAGGTGATTCACACTTTCTTGATGCTTATTTATGTTTACAGGGAAGGTAACATTAAAGTAATCCACTATTAGGGAGTGATGACGGTATAAATCTCCCTCATCCCAGTAATCTAGGTGGGGATCAATTCGAGCCACACATTTATAGCCGATACAACGAAGCTGAAAACTAATATAGACAGATTTCCCGCGGGACGACACGGTCAGCCGCGAAAAACAACAGCAATACATTGCCACCGTTACAGTTCGTTTTTATCTAAATGTACCTACATTGCAGAACTTCAGATAAAACTGGAGAAATAACATATTTTGTGGAGAGTAATAAAATGTAGGATAGTAAATTGTTGATGTCATTTTGATACTCCGTTGCATTTGAGGTCGATATTTTATAGAGTTCTAAAACACTTTATTTATCTTAAGTATGACTGTAGTATTACTTAACGTAAATAAAACCATCTTGCACATACATTCGCATTTTTATGATGACCTTATCTCATTTCTATAATGAAAATTGAAGTTCGTAGATATTAATTGAACCCAGGCAATAATAAAAACAGAATATATTACGATGAAAAAATCGATGGTGGAAGCCGTTACTTTATGGTAATTTATCATTTTGATTATATGAAAGAATAACTAAGTACTTTGTTTTTATACCTCTTTTATCAATAATAACGTGAAAACGTAACTAAAGTTTCAACACCGAAGTGCCATTATCAAACAATTAGAAAATTATGAAGGAATCAATGAAACAGTTCAAGTATGAATAAAGTAGAGTGAAGTAGGGTTGAGATTAAGGGATCAACGGAAATTCCAAAAACAGGTAGATCCTAGGAAAGTACAGTATTACATAGTAAACATAGTTACAATCTGTGAATTAGTGTGATTATAATTTAATACTCTTAAAATTATTTTAAGAGCGGTTTGAAAGACACATGGAAAGATCACTTTGATATAGGTCTGACTGATCATTGAGGATATTTTTATTAGACTTTTTGAAACCTTTATAAATCTCTATTGATTCTAATGTATTCAATTTAAAACCTCTGGTTTGGTTATGTAAAATGCTTAGGCTATCTATATTAGGGAAATTATGACCAGTTTGTAAAAAATGATTAGCAAAGGTTGAGTCAGTTTTGTTGAGTCTAAACGAGCGAAAATGTTCTCTTCGTATCTTAATTTGAAATTACGACAAGTTCTACCTATATAAAAGTCATCACAGTCTGGGCAAATCATCTTATAAACTCCAGGTTTTCTATAATTATCGTGTAACTCCAGAATGTCGGTGTGCACGGTAGCACGGTAATCTCCTCAGGTGAATTGAATCCTATATTATTCGAAGCCACCAATATGTGAAATTCAATAATAGTTCCTCATGTTATGCATTCCACAAGGGGTCACACTTGAGATTTCCGATTCTCATTTTCATTAATGATATAAGTTCATACTTCCGCCACTACGAGTACTCTTTATATGCCGATGACCTTGAGTTGTTCAAACGTATATCAGATATCAATGATTATGTATAATTATGAAAAGATACTGTTGAGCTTTAAAAATATTGTGAGTTGAACAAGCTTGTCATAAACATAAATTAATATTTATTGTTCTGTTATATTTAAATTCTCTTGAAAAGGTCACATTAATACATACGTTTACTATATTTTTCCGTCTTCACGTACGTTTCGGTCTCACGAACATCATAAGACATAATTGCATCAAGCACAGACCCTATTTACAGATGAAGGCTTCATTACTCGAGAAAGAAACAAATACATCTGGACTTCCTTTGCTTCAAGTAGGTATGAGTTGAGCAGATGTGTTTGAGATGGTTATGACGATAGCAAAAGTCTTAGCTGTACCAAAATTCGTGATTTATTTTATGGGCTTCCTTCCTACATTTCATATTTTATTAATTAAATTCATGCGAATTTGCCTAAATGACTGTACATTGGTTCCGTGATTAGCAAACCTGAAATCACGTTTTATGTGAATCATCTCCAGGAAAGACCTTCTACAGTAATTGATTTCTTTATCTAAACTTGCGACATGTTTAAAATCGAACTGATGATTATAATGAAAACAATGTTTAGCAAGGGCGGTGTTTTTGTTTTTAGTACTATACTTGTGGCCATACATTCTTTTTTGTGAATATTGTTAAGCGATGCCTCCATATGTAACACCGTAGTCAATTCAATATACCGTGTGAGCTCATTTACCTTGAGGTGTTAACTGTTTAAGACTTGAAAAATATTCATCGATACAGTTAGTGAGTTAATGCGCAATATTTTCAAATATTTCTTGATTTTCTCTGACGTCTTCAGAATATATGGTAATATTATAAAATTATCGTTATTACTGTTGTTTTTTAAATCTCTGGGACGGTTTTCTGGGTGATACAATTTTACAGTGCTATCTGTAAGACGGCCTATAACACTTTTTTATATCTATGGGTTTCCGAAACTACATACAATTTTTGTATAAGACCCATTATAAGCAATATTGGTGCGCCTATTTACAATTTGTCAGAAATTATATCCAAATCAATAAATAATATAAAACAAAAAAAGAATTTAATATAAAGAGAATGATGGCACTTTAATGAGCTTATAAATATCCAATTCGTACCCATAGATGAATAATTAATTTCCTTAGATGTTGGTTCTCTATTTACAAATATACCAATCAAATCAGCATTGTATATTGCATTAAAAAGCCTTGAGCAGACATTAAAGACCACATACCCCTAGATCAGCCTAAATTTATAAATGCAGTAAAGTTTTGTTTAAAATGCACTTATTTTCAATACGGTGAACACTATTTTGAACAAAATGGGATCGCCTATTTCAGCTACTATCGCTAACCTAGTTATGGAATGCCTAGAAGAATCTGTAATACATTCACTTGATTTTCAACCCGTATTCTTTACAAGGTATGTAGATGATTACCTAATGTGAAAATCATCCTAAGGATAAAATTTAGAATGTACTTAATACATTAAACAATCTCTATTGACCACTTCAATGCACCTGTGGAATAAAAGTGAGCAAAAACATGAACATCCTGGATATGAACATTATGCATGATTCAGGCGGTGGTTTATAAAAAAAGTTCTGTCTGAATAATATCTTCACTTTAATTCAGTTGCACCTACAATTTATAAAAATCAATTATTATGAACAGCCTAATAGATCCCGCTGTCAAATTGTCATACTCAGGAAACCGTCACAGAAGTTTAAAAAAAGTTCGTAATAGACTGGAAATGAATGACTTCCCATGAAATGTTATATATATATATACTTTTTTTTTTTTTTTTTTTTTTTTTACATACAAACCTGGTCGGGGCTGCTGCGAGCTCAAACGACATCGCAGCAATCGCGCCAGAAAAAACCTACCGGTCGGTAAGTAGCTTCAGGTTCCTAAATCGTGTGCCCTCAGTATTATAATTGAACCCAGAATGACTGCCTTTTGCATCCGGTCTATCAAGATCTGAGCCGAGTTCTTACAGGCCGGAATGATCTTCAAGTTTGAACGCAGCGAAGACCGAATTCCGCCCAAAACACCGATGATCAGAACCACTAATACGACCTTGTGGCCTGGGTATAGCGTGCGGATCTCAAACAGGAGATCTTGATATTTTGTCCTTTTTTCCTCCTCTTTCAAGACTATGTTCTTCTCTGCCGGAGCGGAGAATTCGATGACATACATAGTCTTGATTAGTTTATCGAGGAGGACAACGTCAGGCCTATTTGCTTGTACCTGACGGTCGGAAACGGGACTCAATATCTCCTGGCATGTAAGGCAGCACCGCATTATGGCGATGGGTATACGCCGAGGCCGCTTTAGCCGGACATGCCGACAGAAGGTGGAAAAGCGTCTCAGGCGCCTTTCGAGAGACCCTGCAGCTGACATCAGGTACCTGCACACCCATCACATTGCAACGATAGACCAAGGTGTTAATTACGCCATCTTGGCAAGCTGCGGTAAATCCCTCAGTCTCGGATGTAAGCCCGGCTGACCTTAGGTAGCCGAAGGTCAGCCTAGTTGACAAGCCGAGCGTTTCGATGTTTCGATAGAAAACACCGTGTAACGGCTTGTCAACATGCCGCCTGAGCATAAGATCTTGCTCCGCGGCATTTATCTGGGCTTTCAGGCGAGAAGGTAGGACCTCGAGGTTGCCCTCTAGTCGGCCTTCTCGAGATTTCAATATTAGCCAGTTCAGATCCTGGTCCAGGTTCTTATTCTATTGTAAAATATATAACACAAATCTTCATTCAAACTCACCTATAACTCAAAAACACATATTTCAGCCACATTGATATATTCTATGTCTCTATGAAAACTCAAACGATTAGCATTCTATAACCTTTGCGTGTATTTCATAAATATGTTTCTAGATTGTTCTATTAATGGGAAACCTTGAACTACTTTTTTGTTTTTGTTTTTTTATGCTCAAGCAAATATGATCGGCATCATATATTTGTGCATCCTCTTAATTGGAGAGTTGAAATTCTATATGAGGTAGCCTTTCTGTGAATGAATAAATGAATAAATAAATGAAAATACATAAGCACTTGATGAGTATTATTCAAATTTTTAGAATGAAAAATCTAGAAAACTGATTTTGAAATATAAAACATTGTATAAAAAGTAAAGTTTCACTCTACTTAATGTTCTGGAGGAGCGTTGTAGGCAACATGAAGATTTCTTCATAAAACGATGAATATACTGTTGAGACCTATCACTCCAATTTATTGAGATCTGTCTTTTTTGAGTTGTCCATCTGAAGTCAACCTAGATGGGAGGCAAATTCGGTGAAGCTAGGCAGTGATGCGCATAATGTCTTGATTCTGGGAAATGGAAAAATTTCCAGTGCCAGGTTGTTATCGATGTAATAACGAACAATTACAATTCCAGGCTTGTCCTGATCGGATTCAAATGTATAAAACATTGACATATGGAAAAATTTTTTGCTTCTTAGGACGTATGGCAGGGGTGCACTTTCGAAATGTTGTGAAAACTATTCTTGAAAATCTATTATTTATCGGTTTTCACTTGATGAACTGAGAATTTTCAGGTATCCGATGATTTTCGATTTTTGCTCAGCTATCAACACATATGAACAACATATTAACATAATATTACTTAGGGAAGGTTTTTAAAACAATTTTAAATGAGATTACACTTATTAAACTTTGATGTATTTGATAGTAGACTTCCGCGGGTAGCTAATTTCGAAAAATCTTGGCTTGAGTTTCAGTCCAAGCTTCAAGCCTGCCCTGAAGATGCCACCTAAAATGGTTGGCGAAACGTCAGCATCAAGTCGTGCTACTGTGACGCAGAATTCATCCGGAAGCCGAAATTTTTCAAACGTTGATGTATTCGTTTCCTGGTATCGTCAGAAGTGTTTCTGTGACTGAATAAATCAACTCATATAAATGCTGATTATACTAATTACGAACTATTGAAAAATCTGAAATAGGCTTCAAAACAGTTTCAAGAGAGGGGAGTGGTATAAGTCGGTGATTTCGATGAGGGTATCTGCAAATGTATTTGGATTCCCAGTAATTCTAATAATTTTAGTTTTTTTATCAAATGTGAAGTATTTTACGTTGTTTCGGAAGGTTGTTGAAGCAGGTGGTTGATAAATATGGAATCCGCTTTCTTTAATCTACAGCTACGTTATGTTCTTTGAATCTAGTACAGCCTAATCTGTAGGTACACACCTGACTTTTGATATTTATTGCTTCTAGATTTTTTGTTTCTAATCAATAGAGTATTGGTTGCCAACATATTTGCTGGTGTTTTATTCCACTTTCCAAAATTGTGTTCACTTTATTAGTGCAACAATTTTTTTGTTTTTTATATTGCCTCGGGTAATTTCTTCGGTAGAGCTGAAAGTTTTTAAATGAATATTGGTTTGTGGGCGAAAGACATGGTGTATCCCTAAGGATCCTTCCTTGAGATGAGTTAGATGTAGTTCAACAAAAACGGAAAATAAATATTTATTAAAACAAATTAACAATTAAAATAAAACAACAAATAATTTGAGAAATAGTTCGGTTCAAATTGGTAGTTGTGAATATACCTATCAAAAGTGAGTAGGTTCAGCAATATTGGTAATACTTAAATTGATTAATAAAACGTAATGATAAACGATTCGAGAATTAGTTCATTAAATTAATTAATTCTCCATTAGATTTGGATAAAAAAACATTACTTACATTGTTCAGATCGATGTATACACACGCGAGAAGTAAGTTCGAATTACCCACTTTTTCCTCTGTCGTTCGCTTATATAGACTTTATTGATAAAATCTATCAATTTAGAATTATCATTGTAAATGAATCTGTCCAGCGAAATAATGAATCTAATACTGACATTACATTATTTATTATTTGCAATATGAAAGTATGTGATAATGAATTTTTCACCAACTGATAGGAAATGGTTTAAAGTAAGTTTTGCATCAGATAATACATTGAAATAAAATATCTGAAAGATCGTAATGGGAATAAGAATGATTTTCAATAATGAAGAAAAATTTTGATTGAGTATAATTCTATTTGGTAAAAATGGAATCGTGACAATATGTGTAATGAAATTGAAAATAATAATAAAATTGAGAAAGACCGACCAAAACAAAAAATGTTTCGAAAAATTTTAATTGGATATGTCTTAGCATTCTGTATCCATTCTTCTGAATACTGATTTTTCACAGCTGATGGTTATTATATCTGAGGACCATTATATATATATATATATATATATATATAGGATAGGGTATATATATATATATATATATATATATATATATATATATATATATATATATATATATATATATATATATATATATATATATATATATATATCGATACCCTATCCTATGGCTAGTACTTGAGAAAGGGTTATGGCGGAATATCCTTTGCATCCTTCGAATGCACAGGATTGACATTTCTTTTTGAATTCGATTGTCTAGGTTGATTGAGAGTTTGTGTATTGAAGTGGTCACTCTCGATAGAGAACCACATGGTCCGGATAACTCAGGGAATAGATTCAGCAAGTAACGTCCCCGTTGCGGGTCTCGAGATGAGTAGCCCCTCGGGGCGAAACTAACAGTTGTCACTGCAAAAGATCCGGTGAACTGTGCACCACATACATTTTACCACTGAAACTATTATATCGTGCCTTCTTATCCCAAAACTCCGGCCGAAGTCGATTCAAGGGCTTGGTAGACATATGCGTTAGGCTATTTGAACGAAACCGAACAGCGACTCGTCAAACGTTCCTGGTGGAGTTGACTATAGCCCAGAAAGGGAAAAAATATAGTCTAGCAAGCAAATGCACGTAGTGGGTCTCTGCCTAAAGTAGTCCCTTCGGGAGTGGATAGAAAAGCTGCCTCTGCGTGGGTGAATGCTGCACCACATGGCTTTACTCCTAAAGTCAGGTGTCCGCTTTCTATCCTAGGTCTCTGGGTAATGGATTCGCGGCCAGGGGAATGTTATGTGCTTGGCCGCCGGCTAGTCGTCAAACGAAAGCTATTCAACACTGAATATGAGTAGGCAGAGGGAGAGGGGACCAGATGGTTCAGAAGGCCTTCTCCTCTCCAATTAAGGCGTTGGTCTCTGCCGGGCAGTTGACGTGCTGTTGAAAGAAGGAGATGGCACTACGTAGTATGTCCAAAGTCTGCGGTTGGGAAGGCAGGGGGTTTAAAACCTCTCACCGTTATTATCTTGTAGTGAACACTAAGTACTTTATGAAACCATCAGGCAGAAATGGTGAATGGTTCTGAAAGAAGTGCGGACTACCGGAAACTGCCGAAAACCAATAGCTTAGGGTGAACGATTAAGGCGTAAAATTGTCTGCCATGTCAGGATCAACCCTTGATCATCAGCGGAAAAACATGTTGAGTTATAAACAAGATGTATGAATTTTCCTAACCAATTATAAGCTTTTTCCGACGATTGAGTTCATTATTCCTGGTCATAAAATGTTTCAAGCCTCGAAAGTATTATGTAAATGTATTCAAATAGAAAAAAGTTATCATAATCACCATATTTGGCTTAACCCACTCAAAAATTTCATTTTATTAAATATCCTTGGACAATACATATTTTTAATCTCGAGAATGTACACGTGAGGGTTATCTGTGGCCAGTGGCGAATCTGAGGTTTTGATATTAGCAGAGTCTATTTTTAGATTCATTCTTTATGCTTGGGCAAAATAAACTTGAAACTAACATGATAAGCCGCAGCAACTCGACATACTATTATATAACTATTATAAAATCATAACTCACTATTTGAGAAATTTTTTAGTTTGAAAAGCTTAATTTTAGCTATGTGTTAACTTACATATCACAAATATCTTTTTCCAATACAAAAACCATAATCAAAATATGAAAAATAATTTTCGTAACTTTTTTCCGCAGCATTTGCAATTCACGAAAAATCAAAAAATTTTGCCACTGGATGAAAGTTTCACGTATATTAGAATATTTGATAGCCAAAATACACTTTGAAAATACGTTGGAATTACTTTTAGCGTTTGAGAATACATATACAGGGGTTCAAATATTATTTTATTTCACAAACCCATAATTTTCTACACAAAAAGAACTCCTTACTATGTTCAAGATTTTATAGTGAATATTTCGAAGCGTAACCCACTTTTCATTGCAATAAGAGTATTTTTGCATAGTAATAGCTATACATGATGCTGAATATAATCTCTTCATATTTTAAAACCTCAAATGTTCAACCTAAGTCAAAATTAACCCTTATGATATACTCTCGAGGCTGAAAATATGTTTTGCCCGAGCATAAAGGATTTTGATTCCGGAAACGCCTATTTTTCAGTAGTAAAGTCATATACGAAGCTAAACATAGCCTTTTTTCTATTTTAAAACATCAAATTGATAATGTTTCGGTTACGTAACACCGTCGAGACTTGAAAAATATTTAGTTCAAGCATAATAAGTCTAATTGTAAGAGAACGCGATTATTTTGTAGAAAAAGCCACATGCATATCTTGTTTGTAGCCCACAATGATCTTCTGCCGATGGCCAAGGATTGATTCTGACTCACAGACAGACAAATTAACGCTTCACCTCTTCAACTTAAGCAACCTTTTTGTTCGATCCTTCAGGTGGTCGGCTTTTTTCGCAGAACAATTTAGTATTTCTATATGTGTTTCCGTGAGGTACGTGATGAACATACCAATACATAAGCCCTCATCCATCCTAAGCAATCAAAATTCTGAAAAATGTCAAACCCTTGTGTGCTAAAAGTGCCCAGGTTGTTTCGATAAGTTCGTTCTAATGCCGGTGCTATAAGCATTATCTGCAATGCACTTATTATGGCTAGTTTCTAAATGATGTGTTCAGACTTTAAATCTATCCAGTATTATCAAATTGTAAATTTTATCATGTCACTTTTGAATAACCGCCGGTTATTCACACGACGCAATCTACGGAACAAACCCATTTCTTTGTTATTCTCTTCCTAAAAATATCAGAATGAGTGAGTGACATTTATAGCGACATTAAATCATAAAGTGCTTATTTCACTAGCTGCTGTGAACTATTATTATCTTCTTGAGTCATAACATATAATCACATGGAAAATATTGAAAGAATGTCCTAGTAGGAACCTAAACAAAAGGAATATATTGCTCCAGCATATATGACGATAATCAAATGTGATTTAACATAATGTGAGAATTATTATTAAAGGAATACTGGACCATCCTTTCAAATCGTTTCTCACTTGGAGAGTTCAATTTGTACAATGGTGTATATCAAACACACCTTTCATAATATTGTATAATAAAACACATCCACAAATGGAATGGAATAATTACTTGAAATTCAAAGCGATTCATGAAATTTGAGTAACCTGAGAACAAAATAGGAGGCAATAACTTTTATCGGGAAATGTCCAAATCTTGAAAATTATCACTTGAATAAGGAATACTGAATTCTGAATGGATATCAAATGGAACAATTAATAATGTTATATCAATTGAAAAATGTAATAAATGCTAAGCAAAATGATATCTGCGGTTTTCGATAATCCAATGTCAAGGAATGGGTGAAAATGAGCACATTAAATTATTCCAAATTTTGAGATTGTTACATTCGATTAGGTCTAACTTTGATTCAAGTAAATCCAAAATTAGAAATGAAGCGGCAAGTTGATTTAGTCCAGGAGATTAATTATACGAAAATATAATTGCGAGGCACTGATTGATTATAACAAAACTCTCCGATTTGAGACGTTTTCTAATAACAATATACCATTATGCCAATGGTCAAATAAATTAGTTACTTATTTCGAATTAGTAGCAAAGCTTTGAATTATTTGCGAAACAGTTATTCCTAAACCATTCTGTATTGTGGATTCTGCATTGAGTTAGGAGGGTTATCTACTGATGATCCAGGGTGATTCCAGCTATCCACGTCCCCAAGGTGTTGAACAAACAAGCACACGAGGGGTCATCATGTTGCTGACCAGGCTCCCCCAGAGTTCTCAAACCATTTAGTATTAGGAAAAATTGGGGACATGACATACATCTTAGTGGAAATACTCATAAGAATCCTTCTTCCTATGGTCATACAAAAATCTATAAATTTCATGATGAAGCTTAAAATAATGGTTGTGTTTCTTTCAACGGCCAAAATAAGATCTTTGATGAACGAATTAAAAAATAATTATATTTTCACAAAACTGTCATTGCGCGATATAACCCGATTTATACATGAGTTAATTAATCAGATGCGCTCAGAAGTATTAAGAAACTGTAATGAAACATCATCAAACAAAAATGATGAACATTGGGGAATAATACTTAAGATAAGGTTCAGTATTTTTTTATCCTTCGACACCCGTCGCAAGTATAATTTAGTAGTGAATTCCTCCGCTGAATTCTGAGTGGATCCAATTCGAACAAAATACACAGCGGTGGCATATTTCCTCATCGCCGCCAAATTCTCTACACACCAAGCACTCTTGACTCTCTTTGTTTGGATATATATCATCTTATTTACCATCATCGCAAAGTTGATTCATCACATCTTTCACTTTCAGAATTGTTGGAATGTAGGTTCCTCCCGCCAGGATTTTCATTCTTAGATATTTTCTTCGCTACAAAAGATTTATTCCCTGTTTTTCTTCCTCTTCTTACTCTCAACTTTTATCAACCGTTCGTCTTGTTTTTTTTCAGCTCCTCTTTCCTGTTGAGTTTCTAATTGAATTTTCAGTGGCGTTGCAGGAAAAATTTTAGAGTGTATTTTGGCCGTGATTTGGAAACTTTTTTGAAATCGGAGATGCAAGTTCGATTTGCTGGCTCAATTGCTGCCTAGTAGATGAAGTAATTTGCATGTCAAGTGATTTAGATGATTTGTTCGCAATGAGACCTAAATTCGATGCTTTTTGATATAATAATCTAGCTTTTTGATATAATAATGGAAGTTGAGAGACTTACGTCATTGGTTCGACAATTTTTCAAGTTCCAGGTTGTGGTTCAGCTATTTGGTTCCATTTTTGTTTGCTAAGATTAGACTATTCTCGAATATCTTCTGCATAGTTAACATCGGTTTCATTCAAGGTAGGTAATTGGTATAAGAATAGCTGATTAGTATATGTCCCCTGGTAGACCGAAATCGTCTTCTCTTCTATAAATTCATTCGGAAAGGCAACCGAATACGCTCTATAGAAAATAGATGCAAACTCATATATTGAGATCTTTCCGTGAGGACGAGTTCTAAGGTACCAATCGCAATTATTCAACAAATTTTTGAGGGGACGAAAGAAACTTAAGTCCAGTGGTAGTGATTTGTATGGTGGAGGTGAAACCATACTAATTCCATGCGATCTGCAGTATGTATAAATTCCTAAGGAAATGTGACTCCCTTGATTGTACAGTATGAGGAGCATTGAATCTTCTTCCGTTGCCTCACATGTTGATGAAAATGTTTGATCCAATCGAAAATAGATCTTCATTTATCAAGCCGCTCTTTTAACATCGGTATATGGCTCTAACTGGTCCATCTTCCAATAATTGTTGATTCATATGTGCCTTTGGTTGAATAAATAAAGGAAGAACAAATTGTTGTTGGCTTTTGGACAGTTGAGATAACTGTTTCATCTACATTAAACATTCGACTTCCGAAAAACTTGTATTTTTCAAATAATTTTAGCAAATTTGTGAAAGATAAATCAAATTCAATTTTATATGACGGATATGTCATTTTGATTGGTACCTTCTGGTTTTCTAAAACATATAAGATGATGACTTTTTAAAAATACATATAAACTACTAATATATCAAATTTTATTTAGACATCATAAGATATTAGTGGACAACACTAAATTGGTGACCCGACTACAAGGGAATATTCACCAACCGAAATTGGTGAAACCCACGTATAAACATGGATTTTTAAGGATCTCATCATAATTCAATAATTGGTCTACCTGATCCCATTCGTATATGATTGTCACACCAACTTTGTGTTTCCGCAAGACGATTTGGATACCCCAACAAACAAATTACACGTCCCAACATGTTTGTCGAACACCCCACCCCGGCTTTGTGAAACCAGAATTTTGAAAATTTCTACATGCGAAATTAATTTTCAAATCAATTCTCACATCCAATAATTGAACTACCAACTAGAAACCTCAGAAAACAACATTGGATATCCGACTTAAACTCCAAAACAGATGAACGAACATCAAAAATCAAAATTTTATTCGTACAACAAATTTGAATTTATAACGTTTGTAAGTACCCATCTCCTTTTTTATTTCGATAGTATGTATTCACAAAATAATTCAAAACAACAATCAATCATTTTCCAAATGCATACAAAATTTTAATCATTCTAAATTAGCAAATGTAACATTTTTCTTCTCAGAGGTTTTACGTTTTAAACTATTCACAGATGTGTCAAATTTATTAATAAGTTTCATGTATCATAACTAACACAATAAATTATCGACAGACCTTTTCCATTCTATTTTATCTTTACTAGTGCAGATCACTATAAGAACATTTATTATTACAAAGACTCGAAGATACCTAGATTTTTTCTCGTACTTAAATTGAAGATTACCTTGATACTAAACTATTATAAATAGCTATATGAATAATCTGTGGAGTCACTAATTCGAGATTAGCAGAAAAAAATATCAGTATATTTTTCATTTTAAATATACTTCAAAGGCAGCACTAATAGAGGTATTGTAAATAAGTACACTTCCGTTTTTTTTTAGATTTCTTCAATCTCAATCTAATGTCTATGAATCTTTCAATAGAACTTTCACAAAAACAATCGAAAGCAGCAAATTTATCATAACCACCAACATTATACAATTTCAAGTTGAGAATATTATTTCTCAATGTTACGTACCATTTCATTTGGCTAGATTTATTTTCAATAGGGTTTCGTTATTATAAGAAGTTTTAAAACTCTCCGAAAGAATTTACCTACAAATGAACTCTTGAAATGTCCCGGAACATTCGTTTGAACTTTATCTCATCTTTATGTATCACATATTTCAAAATTATTCATCTAATTTTCATAGCCCAACATTCCCTCGCTGGCTCACACGATGTTCATAGAACATTATGAATCTTCTCTCGCGTAATCGAAGTATTAAAGAAAATGTACCACATACTAAAACTAGATAGTGACGTAACACCGATGACGTCACTTGGATCTTAAAATGAGAATTTTGGGCACTTCTGCAAGCTTCAAATAGATACGACCAATAGGAACGACGCTATTGTCTGCTCAAATCGGATACAATTGAAATTTCGTGCAGAAACCTAAGGAAATGTTTGACACTTTGAATATATTTCAATTTGTTTTTGTGGCTTATTTGAAATTCGAGAGTAACTTGATTTTTTTCAAGGTAAAAATGCTTGAATTAAGCATCGTCAGAAATTTACTTTTTCTCAAACTGAGCAATTAGTTCAGGCTATGAACCATGAAAGGAACAAAAAAAATATATAAGTTCGAATCAAAAAATTTTTTTTGCATTAGCTTCAGGAGGTTCTCAGGATCATTCACACGCCTTGAAACCTCTTGGGAACCCAACCTCACCCATTGGGGGAGAAAATGGCCCGAAATCTCCAAGTCTTGAATTGAATTTTCTACAAAAAAGAGTATTTTGACATTTCGAGTGCACCTAGGGGGTTTTTCCGTAGCCTGATTTACTTGCAATACATCGTAGGGATGGTAAAATCGACGAAATTAGCCAATTTTGCACCCTTATATGTTATTTTGCAATTCACGTGTTTAAGGCATTTCGAATGCATCAAGGAGCTTTTTGATTCGCTGAATACGATTCCGAAGCCAGATTTACTCGAATATCATCGTAGAGGTAGGAAATTTAGAAAAATGGCTAATTTGACACGCTTCAAAATTTTTATTATTTTTGCATTTTGAAATCACTTCGGAGTAAATCTGGCTTTGGAATCGTATTCAGCTACCCGACAAACCCCCTTGGTGCATTCGAGATGCCAAAAACACGTAAATTGCAAAATAACATATAGGGGTGCAAAATTGGCCAATTTCGTCGATTTTATCACCCCTGCGATGGCATGCAAGTAAAAGTGGCAACGGATTCGTGTTCAGCGACCCAGAAAACCCCCTTGGTGCATTAGAAATGCCAAAAACACGTAATAATATATTAGGGGTGCGAAATTGGACAATTTTGTCGATTTGACCACCCCTACGATGAATTGCAAGTAAATCTGCAGAATACCTCTTTTATTGTAGAAAATTCAATACAATACTTGGAGATTTCGGGCCATTTTCGCCCCAATGGGTGGGGTTGGGGTTCCCAAGAGGTTTTAAGGTGTATAAATGATCCTGAGAACCTCCTGAAGCTAATGCATAAAAAAAAAATTATTCAAACCTACACGTTTTTTTTTTTATTAAAGCTAAAATCCGTTCACAGCCTGGACCAGATGTAAATATCGTATGGTCTTCAGCAAAACAGATTAAGAGAAATTGCGAAACAGTGTTTCTTTTCGGATAAAGATATTTTTCATTTTGTAGGCTATGAAACAACAGATGAATTATTTGATTACATCTCATAACTGTAGTGGTCAATTTGTGAGTTTCAAGATTGTTTAATTTTCTCACGGAACTAAGATATATTCAAATAATTCAGAAATAACTGAAATAATAACAAAATATGTTGGGAACGGTGACATAAAACACATTTATCATTAAGCTAGTCGATTATTTAACGAAGTAGATCCGAATGAAAACATCACTAGGGCAATAGTTCCAGAAATAATCTATGATACAGGTAGCTTCAGAAAATGTCTCAAATTAGGAAGACAAAGAACAAAAATTAAAAACGGAAATTCGTTGAATGTTTCTATTGATGTAGTAGACAATGGTAAGGTTTCTGTTCAACAATTAGCTTTAAACCATAACATGTATAGACGCTTATTCAAAAATAAAAAGTTGATAAGGTCTATTCGATCTGGATAGATCAGAACTGTCAAAAACGTATAGTTCCAGACAGCTGTTTCACTTTTCTCAGAAAGTTCATCAGTGGAACGAGCAAGTTTGCAAAGTTACCGAACGATGGTAAAATAACAAAATAACTCACTCCATTTATGAATAGATGTCGCACTAAGAAATTTAAGCAGTGTATTACATTGACTGATAGTTTCCTCGAACTTCACAAGAGATGGTGGATTGTGAGACTACTTGAGGGCGCCAGATGGCGACACCAACCCAAACAAATGTAAGACAATTAGAAACAAATGAATATACTCATTTACCTCATGCTGGCTTCTGCCAGATAAGATCTTTCTAGTCCAGATCGAACAGTACCGTCATGAACTTAAGTTATCAGGCCGCTGTTTCACTCTTCTCGTAGAGCTCTTCGGTGGAACGAGCAAGTTCGCAAAGTTGCCGAATGATCTCTATTGGACGTAGAATAAGAGTGATATATGAATATACTCATTTATCTCATAGTAGCTGTGCCAGATAACGATGATAATTTCTTTCTATTCCAGATCGATCAGTGACGTCACAAATTTACAGTTTCAGGCATCTGTTTGGCTCTTCTCATAGAGCTCATCAGCAATTTTGCAACGTTACCGAACAACCGCTCAACAACATGGTAAAAAGACCAGAATATCTCACGGAATCTATAAATCCCATAAGCAAAAAGTTGAAGTCATATCCGCTCATGATGTCCTGATAGTTTTGACAGTTCTTTTCATCAGATAAATAGATATTATTATCTCCAACAATGAATTGCATCTTTTTGTTGAACTGTGAACTAGAAAGATACACTTGTGAACTGTTATCGAATTCTTCAGGGCATATCGAAGGCGAGCGATATGACAAGATACTTTTTTTGACGTTGAATTTCATACTTACCCTTATAGTCCTATATTTTCGACTGACACAAGCGTCGTTTGTATATCTGTTGTTGCCGTATATTTGCCTTTTATAGTGGCATCGTTTTCATTTATTTGGCCATCACTATAAAATGACTCATAACCATATATATCTCCAAAAAAAATTAATCTTTTATCTCCCAAGTTTCGGTGAAAATTATAATAACAAAAGAATACTGAAAATATTCTATAAATAGAAATATTTCATGAATATTTCGTATATTGACTTAAGAGGCAGAGAAGTTTTTAAGTAATGTTGGTTTACTTATATTAATGAATTTATTTGATTTTTTTTTCAAATGTCTGGGTTTTGAAAATCTCTGACAACTTGGTCCATCTTTATATATAATTATGATCTATCCTAACTATATTTATCTGGAGTTGATCGAGGAATAAAATAGAAATATACAAAAAAATATGTTTTTTCTGTTAATGTATACTCATATTAATGAAAATTACTTTGTGTATAACTAGCGGAAACAAGAAAAAAGAAAACAAATACTTATTGTGAATATATCGCCTTAATTTTAAGAATTAAGATTCGAAAATGAGGAAATGAAAAATGAAGATTATTCTTGTAGTTTTTTTTTCGATTTGGGATCTTTTTCATTTGTAAATTGATTTTTTTGTTTTATTTCTCCCTTACGTTATATCTCTTGCCTTTTTCTGGTGTTGTTACTTGATTTGCCTTGATGAAATCTCCAAATTTTATGTTTTCAAAGTGTAGCTAACACCCTCAATGATGAGCTGATAGTCGCCTTCTTTCCGGATTGTTTCGGTCTATTTAGGAATTGTCTCAAGAATCTATTTATTTTCTGATCTTTCTCGCCTAAACCCTGTGTGACATAAATAACTCACTTTTCTTTCAGTTTCTACATGTTCTTCAGTACTTCAGTTTTCTTGAGATACGATAAGATACTATAGGGGCGATTACTTTTCCAATTTCGAATATATTCTTTAGATCACTAGTATCTAGCTCCTCCCCATCCAAAGTGTTTCTTCAAAATTTTACTTATCCCCCAAGGGGGGAAGGTTTGCTTCAGGTAAGCACAATAGTATTAAGTTATTTCCCCTTTTCTTTGACAAGTTTTCTTAGAGAAGCCTTAAGATTTTCGTTCTAGGTTGTTTGAGGATATCCTCTAAAATTGCTCCTGACATCGTATTACATTCAGTCCATGTAAGAAAACAGCAATACGTCTTCCACTTCAGTTCGTCGCCTACTGATCAATTTTCTCGTAGCCGAATAACAGTTCAAGCTATGATCGATCGCCTGCGCCGTGGTGTATGTATTCTCAGTGAACTAATCCATTTCTCTAAAACTGATTGTTAGTGTTTATCATGCTTTGTGAAATTGTCTCTGTCTCTATGTGGAACACAGCAATTCCAATTTTTCACTGTTTTACGGTGAATGACAGATTCCACGTGTTCATTGTAACAGAAACAGAATATTCATTGTTGAATGATTATTGCTAAAAATTAAGGATCAACTGAAATTTTCAAGTGAAAGTATAAAATTAATTACATAGAGGCAGTAGTTGGTAATCATTATAATACATAGAGTAGTAATTTTCACAATAATGATATATGGTTTCTGTTTTTTCCATTAAAAAAGGAAATGAGGAGCAACTAAGGGGTCAGTATATGTCTGGCAACACCATTCAAACAGGAGTCCTCATATACTCGTATGTCCCAGAAACTAACAGCATTATGCCGTTCGGAGGACTAGCTGCCTCCTGCTTGTGACGTCACGATCGAGCCCGTCGGCCTTGTAGTATAAAGGGTGTTGATCAGCTCCGCTACGCGATTTGATGTTCTGACCAAATGTAGCTGCTTATGATTCAATTTATGATCGTTCAATGAACATATTTCGATGTAGATGTAGAAATCTCTGTCTCAATATTATGACATTGCCCCGCACCAGTTTTTAGTAGAGCTGGATGATTTTAAGTGAATATTAGGTTTGGGCATGGCATATCACTTAGGATCCTTGTTTAAGATTAGAAACACCAACCTAATATTATTAAAACAAATTTACAAATAAAACAAATCATGATATGATAACAAATAATCTGAAAATTAGTTCGATTTTAATTGGTAGTTGTTAATGAAGCTATTGAACGTGAGTACGGCAAATTTAGTAATTCATCGATAAATAACACGATGACAAATGATTTCAAAATTAATTCAGTTAATTAAAAAAAAGATAAATAGTTTTGAATTTATTAATTCTCCATTGAAGTGGATGAAAAACATTACTTGCATCATTTAGATCGATGCGTATACATACGAGAAGAAAGTTTGAATTTCCTCATTTTCCTCTGTCGTTCGATCATATAGACTTTATTGATGGAATCTTGCAATTTAGGATTCACATGTTCAATGAACTTGTCCGGCAAAATGGTAGATCAGATAATACATTGAAATGAAATATCTGAAAGATTATAATGGGAATAAAAATGATTCACAATAATAAAGAAAAATATAGATTGATAATAATTGGTAAAAACGGAAACTTGACAATATGAGTCAATAAATTAAATTGAAATAATAGTACTTACAATTATGATTTCAGCTGATACTGAAATTTTCCGATGATATGGTTGGAACTGAACCATCTAAAGTTGCACGTTATATCGGAGTAGACAATACGTTCACCTGTAAATTTCACTAACAGGAAAACATTCTCTTCGACACTTACATTTTTTGATTAAAGGGTCATCCACATAACTTGTTGCGATCTCGTTGGGTTTCCATTCGCCTTCATAAATCAGTGCAGCATTGACAAATATGATTGATACACTTGTAGAATATCTTTTAGCTCTGATTTTCAAGAATCAATAAAATCATCATGTAATTATAATCAATGACCAACTATTCGGTACTAATCGTTCTTCATGACATATGTAGACCATTAAAATTCGACCTTATTATATTATCAAGTAAAATACAGCCGAGGATGATCCATTATTTACACTTTTAAACTCTAATAGTATTTAAACAGACATATTTAGATTCCTAATTTAGTTGATAGCTACTTGGTGGATGAAAGGTCCTCAGTACTTCGAGAGATGTTCCTTCTTATAACTAAAATGCAGGTTTTATTTATTATATTATATTCGAAAATTGCATATCGTTATGCAGTGTACGAACATGTCAACGCGCATAATCCATGAAGATTTTCCATGAATTCAGTGCTGAATGGGTTGTAAAATATAAATTGTAAGAACCACTGCCTTTCAATTCATCTCATAGTGATTTTCATAAACACTCCAGAATAACGATCCTTTGTGGTGAGCATTTATGCCCAATAATAAAAGATAATTAATTTCAAGAGATGGTTCTCATAGTGGGATTGAATTCAATTAGACCTGATACCGTCAGTACCTAATAAGGAATAGTGAATTTCTGTTTTCACAGCACTCAGCCAGCACCAGGTGTGAGATATGATAAACTTTACACCTACTACATCCAACTCTTTGTAGGAGAGAATATGAAGATAAACGATGATTCATGTTTGACAAATTGAAAGTCCGAGATGCATCTGTCGGCATATTTATGGAGAAGGTAATCAATTCCAGCCGTAAAGAAACAAAACCATAAAGTGTTATAGATTTATTATGACAGAGTGCCAATCCCAAGCAACCGCTGATTAATGTTTCTGATTTTATAGGTTCTTTGTAATAAAACTACAGTATGAACTAGACCGAATAATGCTATGACTATTCAGTTGCATCAATACATAGTCATATTTAGCACAATAAGTATATCAAACAGAGATATTATTGTTGGAAATGAAATAGAAGATGTCAACAGATACCACCTGACGTGAAATCTCGTAAAACCCGTTCACATGGTCAGAAACAAATTCTACATAACGTTCCTCTCCATAATCAGTGATGCTTTACATAATCTTATTCAAAATATGTCAGAGAAGTACGTAAAGAAAATTTAATTGTTGAACCGATGATATTGAATAAAGTGAATAGTAAGTGTCAAGTTGACCTCAATGATTTGCAAAATCGAAGAGGCAGGTACCTACTTTGAATTTATTCTTGAAAAATTTCTTCAGTTAATTTGAAATCAAAAATGTACAAGAAGTTGATAACGTTCTGATGGATTCACTATTTTTGGAGACCCTTGTACTATTCAAAGCATACGGTAGGAAATTCTTCAGAGAAAAAGGGGAGGAGTTATAAAAAAAAAATGTGTGGTTTACAATGCTAAGTGATTTTTAAAATCTTTAATTGAGTATATTTCCAGTGTTTAAAATACCAAATAAATCAATTATCGTTGCAATGAAATTGAATGTAGCTTCAACATTTCCAAACCGGAGTAAATTCAATTGTCAAGTACCTTCATTAGATCCTTGCAAAATATGAGAGCATCTGATGAACTTTTACTAAAAAGTTGTGCTGCATATTTGACCTTCATTTAATTTTTAAATGCCAACTTTTTTGCAGGAAATTCCACTTTGGTGCATCCTGCTTTACGTCGATACTAAAAAAAATGGGGCCAGATTGTTCACCCTTTTAACTTGTGTTGTCTTTCTGCGGGAAGACAGCTAGAGTATGCGCAATTCCAAAATGATGCAAAAATACCGCTCCTAGTAACTATAGACCAATTGCATTTCTATCTGTGATCTCTAAAGTAACGGAGGAATCAATCAATATCGAGCTCATTCATCCAAGGCCTAGAAAGCTCCAAAATAGATAATGATTGGCAATAACGCTCCCGTCAGCAAAGAGCATCAGGAGACTTGCTTGCCTATATAACACAAATATAGGAAGAGAATATGCAGAATCTATAGATGTAGCATTGGATATCACCAAAGAATTCAACCGATTCTGGCACCAATGCCTTCTTCCGTCATATGGTTTGCCGCCTTAACTTTGTCGTTCACCATTGTGCTTTTTCTCATATCACTCCATAAGGTGGTTGACGGAATCCCTTCGTTACAATGGCGATTAACGCTGAAGTTCTGCCTAGGCACCAACCTTGTTTCTGCTCCAAAACCAACTATCTGCTTGAAGTGGCGTGCTGTCAGTTTCATTTAACCTCTCTAGAAAATCGTAGAAAGTTGGGCGATCTCTCCCTTTTCTATATATATTTTTATGGTTGGTGTTCATCAGATATCTTGTTATATATTCCCTCGCGAGAAATTGGAAGCAGACTGACCAGACATCATTGTTCTGTTCTACATGAAAGTTGTGGAACGCTTTGTCTAGGAAGGTCTTTCCTTGTGCCTATAACCTCCAAACTGTCAAGAAAAATTCAAATGCTAATCTCCTCTCCCGACATTCCGCCGCAGGCTCACATAATGTTCTTCAAACATTATAGATTTCCTCCCATGTAGACAAAATATAGAAAATCATCAGAGTCACCAGCGAAAACATTTTTAATCCAGATACGTTATTTTCTTTTTCTTATGAAAAGCCCATCGGAATGATTTGATTTTTCAAGTTCTTTAAAAAATCCACAACCTGTTTTTCAATTACATATATGAGATTCTACCAGGCCTCGAAATCTGGTACGATGGGTGGTGTATATGGAGCGAGATGTTTACTATCACACACATTTATTGATTTAGCTCACTTACAAACGTGGAATATAATGGTTATCTTACATAAGATTATAATCTACCAAACAATAATGTTCTGTATTGCCTGGAGGGGGTCATCAGGTAATGTCCAAGTCGAGCAAATTTTGCGCCGCGATGAACAAATTAATTTTCGTTGAAAATAAATTTAATTGTTAGAAGACAAATTAATTTTTCTAGAATTAAATATTTTTCATCCAAGGAACATTAATTCAGTGAAAATTTTCCAACACAGGAAAATGATTTTCTAAAATAATTTGCTATACATGAACAATTTTGAAGTGAAAAAAAAATTATTGCTCATTCTACATACCAGAATGTTTCACAAATTTAGAAAGAATAGTTTTTGCCTCATGCAAAAAATATTAGTGAATATTCTGCTTCTATTTGCCAATAACAAATCAACGAAGGAAGTTCAGCTACCGAAGTTGGTTCCAACTGTCTGGAAAGACTTTCCGGGCTCAATTACGCATATTGCTCTCAAGAAATTTGCTGGAGAAAGAACTCCAGCCAACGAATTTCAAAAAAAGAAAAAAGACTCTTCCTATGATAATTATAGAATCATTGTTATATTATCTGGACTCACTGAAGAAGCAATTACTTTCCAATCATAATTATAATATCCTGAGTTATTACGGTTCCATCCAGTAATAAAGCTCGGGTATATGAACAACATTTTATTGTTAATAAAGTAACAACTACCTTTACATTAGGTTTATTGCTTAGCATTCGAGTTCACTATATCTATATCCATAGAAGAATGTCTCTTCGATGTTGGCTTTGCAACATAGAACTATTTACCACAGATGTACATAATAACTGGGATATTACATTTTCTCCCTTTTTAAATTAAACATTACATGTTTTTTTGTTTGTGTTTATATAGTCCCTTATATAAACAGCTTCCCCTTCTTTAAACTGTTCCTCCTTTTTCCCTTTGAAGTTTTTGATTTGTTTCAATTGATTTGCTTTTACTTTTTGTCTCGAGTCTGGCTTAACTAAATCAAAAATTGTTCTCAGATTTCTCCCGAACATTAAGAAGGCTGGCGTTTCATTTGTAGTACAATGTTTCGAATTCCTGTATTGTAATAGAAATCTGCTTACTAATGTATTTTCGTCAACGCCTTTATTCTTGGAGTCAGCTAATGCTGCATAAAATGTTTCCTTGAATATCTTTACTGCATTCTCTGCTTGGCCATTAGTTGATGGATGGTATGGAATTGTAAGTATTTGTCTAATACCATTCTTTTTTAGAAAAGTTTGATACAATTCCGAAGTGAATTGTGGTCCATTATCAGATACTATTGTTTCCATTATGCCAAATCTCTAATTCTTTTGATTGTCTCTTCTGCTGTAATCCTTCTCATTCTAATGATTTCTGACCACTTGGTATATGCGTCCAACAGTATTAAATGATAAAAATTATGAATTGGCCACAAAAAATCCACATGGACTCTCTGCCACGGTCGTTCTGGTTGGTACCAAGGTATTGCTATTGCCTTTGTTGGATTTCCTGTCGTTTTTGCACAATATTTGCATGATTTAGCAACATTTTCTATGAAGCTGTCGAGTTCAGGCCACCAAAAATGAGCGTGTGCGATCGACTTCAGTTTCATTATGCCTAGATGGCTCGAATGTAGTTCATCTTACAATTGGTTTTGTGATTATCCTGAAATTATCACTCTATATCCCCATAATAATACTCCCTGTTCGCATGAAATTTAATTTTTCCTTATGTTGTATGCAGAGAAATGATTATCTTTCAACTCGTCTGGCCACCCTGTTGTCACAAATTGATAGATTCTACTAAGAATTTTGTCTCTTCTTGTTTCTGTGCTTATTTTGTTGACATCAATGGGTAATCCTTCACTTATTACGAGATTTATATCCTAATGTTTTGTAATATCCTGTTTATCTTGCTCATCGCATTCTAACGGATGTCTACTTAACATATCTGCTACATTATTTTCAACTCCTTTTACATACTCGATTTTGTATGAAAATCCTGATAAATAAATAACCCATCTTTGTAACCTGCTGGCTGCCATATTTGGAACTCCCTTGTCCTCTCCGAATAAGGTTTTCAATGGTTTGTGATCGCATAAAATCACAAAGTGTTGACCCATTAAGTAATGGCAAAATTTCTTTACGCTCCAATAGATTGCCAATGCTTCTCTATCGATTACAGAATTTTTTTTCTGCTGGTAGTAGTGTTCGTGATACAAAAGCTATTGGCCTTAATTCGCCGCTTTTCATTTTGTGTGATAACACTGCCACCATTCCTTCTTGTGACGCGTCCGTTGACAAGTTATTGGCTATTGGCAAGTTCGAATCGAAATGGACAAGTATTTGATCCGATGCGATAGCTTTCTTCACCTGTAAAAAAGCTTTCTCGCATTCATCATTCCGTATGAATTTTGAATCCTTTTTCAGTAGATCGTAGATTGGTTTCATTTGAATAGACATTTTTGCTACAAACTTCCCATAGTAATTAGCTAATCCCGCAAAACTTTTAACTTGTGTTACATTCTCGGGTGTAGGTGCTTCCAATATTGCTCGGACTTCATCCATGCTTTTCTTGAGACCTTCTTTTGGAATAGTATGCCCAAGTAATTTATTTCTTCTTTGAAAATTTCGCATTTTGATAGCTTGACTTTAAATTCAGCATCTTGCAGTCTCGTGAACAGTTTCCTCAAATTTTCTTCATGTTCGACTCTAGATTTACCTGTGCAAATGATGTCGTCTACAAAATTTGCCACTCCATCTAATTTTTGTAGTACTTGTTCTAAGGTCCTCTGAAATTTTTATCCCAAAAGGTAATCGGTTAACTTGAAATGAACCTTTGTGTGTTGACCAAGTCAACATTTTTGGAGACTTTTCATCTACCATTAATTGATTGTAAGTATCACTGAAATCAATTTTTGTGAATGATTCTCCTCCATTTAGGGATGAAAATATGTCCTCAATTCTAGGCAAAGGGTATTTAACGTCTCTAATTACTTTGCTTATTGTGACCTTGTAGTCACCACATAACCTTATGCTGCCATTTGCTTTTTGTACTAGAACTAGAGGTGTTCCCCATTCGGTGTACTCGATGGGTGATATTACTCTTTCCTTTTGTAATCTGCCCAGTTCCTCTTCAACCTTGGCTCTGACGGTAAAAGGTAGGGTACGGGGTTTATGAAGTACAGGTGTGTAATTTTCAGTAACATCAATTTTAAAGATATGCTTGTAACGACCTAAATTTTTATCAAACAATTTACTGAAATATTTTGAAATGTTATCAAAATTATTATTAATTGTCATACATCAGTTATAAATTTAAACTTAAATGTTGACAAAAAATCTCTACCAAGTAAAGTTTGACTACCATTTTCAACGACATGTAATTTAAAATAGTTAACTACATTCTTATACCCCATTTGTATTAAAATACATCCTAATGATTTTATTTTACTACCAGTATAAGTTGTTAATGATGATTTACTGTTATTCAATGCACAATTTGAAAAATATTTTTTATAACAACTTTCCGTTACCAAGGATGTGCCTGCCCCACTGTCAAGTTGCATATTCAATGTGATACCGTTTACAATAACGTCCACTTTTACTTCCTTGATATCGTCAAAAGTTATATTATTTATTGCAATTTCGTTCTCATTATTTTCTACATTAATGAAATTTTGACTTTTTTCAAAATAACATACACTTTGTAAATGACCAACTTTTTTACATGAATTACATTTGTAATTAATGTACTTACACTTCTGTTGACCAATGTGAGATTTACCACAACTTTTACATTTCTATTTATACTGTCCTTTGTTTTCACTGCTCTCAGACCGCCGTGTCTGATTGTATTGCTTCTTCGAGATGACATTGACCTCACTTTGGCTCCCTGTGATAGACATTTCTTTCGATAGGGCTATCTGCAATGATTTGTCCAGTGTTGTAGTTTCATTCTCCTCACACAGTCTGTCCCTGATGTTGCATCTCTTTAGACCGCAGATAAATTTGTCCTTGAGCACATTTTGAAGATTACTGCCAATTAGTTGACAAGTTATGAATTCTAGCGTACCATTCTTTGATGTTTTCCGTTTCCTCTTGTTTGGTCTCGTAGAACTGGATTCTTTCTCGATAAATGCATGTGGTTGGCAAAAATTGCTTCCTTAACAATGCACACAATTCTTCATACCTTTTGTCCTTTGGTAGGACAGGACAGGACAGGAGTGCATATGTCTCTTAGGATTTTATAGGTGTCCTGCCAGATCAAACTAAGGAATGCTGCTACTCTTTTTGATTCATTTGCGGAGTCCTTGCCTTGTTGCTTATGGTAAAAAACTGTTCCAATTGCTCTTCGTATAGCATCCAATTGTCAACCTTACTGTTGAAATTCTGTATGGATCCAATTAAAGCCATATTTTTTGCTTCCCGCCAAATGATCTCGAGGTTGGATTAAATGACTTTCTCACCCAATTTAATTCACGTTCATCTCGTCGTCACTGTAATATCCTGAGTTATTACGGTTCCATCCAGTAATAAAGCTCGGGTACATGAGCAACACTTCATTGTTAATAAAGTAATAACTACCTTTACATTAGGTTTATTGCTTAGCATTCGAGTTCACTATATCTATATCCATAGAAGAATGTCCCTTCGATGTTGGCTTTGCAACATAGAACTATTCACCACAGATATACATGATAACTGCGATAATACAATAATGACAAACTACCATAATATAACGGCTTGTACGATCGGTTTTTTAAATATCAAGTTCAAATTCGTAAGCGATCGACAATATAACTTCCGTCATCAGAGATCATAAGGATAGTTGTTCGCCTACGTAACCCACTACATGCAATGAATTCTTTGAAGAATATGTGGAATCTGGATGTATCATTCAATATCTCTAAAGCGTCAAACCGTGTCTGGCACCACAGCTTTCTTGAGTAACTTCCGTCACCACTTCATGTGGTGATTGACAAATTTCCTCCGATATAGTGACTAGCACTATCGCTGATGTTCCAGAGGGATCTGTCTTGGCTCCATATCACCGATCTGTTGAGAATGGCACTTTATAACGCTTTCTCCTCTATTATCATACAATAGAGCTAGAGGAGCAAGACAGAGACAAAAATTTGCAATAAATGAAGATCTAGCATTGTATATAACTTGCTACAATATTAAAGGGATATAAATAAGTGATAAATAGGTATATACGTTCCAAACTTAATGAGCATAGTAATTTGTGAAGATACTGTAATTCCCATACAATGTTGCAACTTCATTACAGATTACATAGTTAATACGTCATTTGATAACATTCATTCATATCGATGTTGGCATTGATGATATCAACAATAGAGTAACCTTGCTCAAGTTGCATTATTGCACATAATAGTCCACTTTGTATGTTCATTATATTACCTGTTGATATAACATTAGAACAATTAAACAAATAGAGTAATGTTCGGAATTTACCTAATGTAGGAATTATTGAAGATATACCCTTATTATTCCATTGCAGACACCTAACATCTAATACCACTAACTCGATTATAGCTAAGTTGAATGAATGATTATGGTAATAATTTATATTTCATTAGGTTAAATAGGCTTCCGACCAATATTAATTTGAGAATGCAATGAAAACACTTGTCCGTATACTTGATATATATCTACCACTATGATGTTTATTCGGTGTTTCAAATAAATTAAATTAATTCATGTAGGTTAACAAAGTTCACACATCAACAATAGATGCAGTGATAATTCCTCAAATGATTCAAGTTCATTGGTCTGAATGCAATCTCAATAAAATGATGTAGCTATCTTTAGGGCTTCGGGTTTACTTAATGTGAATTCAATTGTAAAATATGTAGTATAGTGAAATGAACAAAATTTTAATTTAGAATTGCTCCTGTTGCTGAAGGTCATGCTTTACGAAGTGGATGTGTAATGGGCAATTCAATCTCTCCTTTTTTGACAATTATTTTTCTAAGCGCACTTGAAATCTTCCGAAAATCATAAGTTCGGTATAGATACGTCGATGATATTTCGCGATTATAAGTGAAGATTTTGATTTACATGGCCTTATGAACATGCTCAATAGCGAATTTCATTCACTAAAATTCAATGTGGAAATGAAAAAATGGAAAGCAGCTTACTTCCCATGATATTACACATTATAAAATATGGTAATCATTCGGAATTAAACATATACAGAAAACCCATTCGAACAAATTGATATACTTCTGGGTATTCGTTTACACCAATTAATTATTTCATAGCTGAATCTGATATTCTATGATATTATACGTTCCTTTGACTCAGAAGACTATAACAACGAAGTTGAGGAACTTCAGCAAATTGCGTTGGAAAACGGTTACGACAAATCGTTGATAGATATTTAAGTTTCGAAACAAAAAAGGAATATGGAACGCAACCGATTAACCAAATTAGAGCCACTACTTTAGATAGTGCAATAAATTCCAATTCCATGATTCAGTAAGAAATAAATTCCATAATTTGTTCCCTAAACTTACACTACAACTTCGTCATAGATGTAAGAACAAACTGAAAACCCTATGATAAAGCTTCCGACTTTAACAAATCCGGGATTTACAAATTCAAAATGCTATGTGGGTTAAACTAGATGGAACATTCTGACTGGTTATAAAGAACATTTTGCTCATACAAAGAAGCATAATGGTGAAAAATCCGCATTATCCGAACTTATTTCAAATATAGGTCATACAATTCCTCAAGAAAGTTCCCTTTCAAAACACAGTACGGACAAATATCTGGGTAATTCAGAATGGATGGAAATGTATAAACGAAAAAGCAATTTATAAATTTCGATTTATGTCCAGAACCCCTTGTTTGCCTTACCTCCAAATACTATTTAAACAGGCATATTCTGATTTCTAATTCATTTTTCTGGGTAGCACCTTAAAAGTATTTTTAGTGGAAGAGGACGATCGTTTCTTATTTATATTGCTTCATATAGGCACATTACTATACACCACAATTTATGGCCCTATTTGATTCGCTTCATTGGGAGGTATTATCTGAGGAATGGTTTTTCTTTGAATACAATTATACTCTCGTCCACCGCAAACTCCCTACTCTCGCTGTATCAAGTTTTAAATTTTTTAGCTTTCACGAATGTTCCAATCTTATCCTTGTTATGGCACCGTGATTAACATTTAAAGTGAGAGAATTTGTTTGAATTTGCTTCTTACAGTATTACTCATCAAAGGAACGCATAAGTTATCATGAATGGACCAATGATGTAAATGGAAAAATAAATTCCAATGAAAACAAAACGTTGGTTTTTTCTAGACTCGAAATCTTGTACTTCTGAGTATCATAAACGTTACTTCCATATACAATATCAGCGTTGGCTCAGGAAATAATAATTGTAGGACATCGAACAAACTGTTCTTCTGATGCGGACTTGAAACAAATAATATCCTTGGTACAATGTGGTAACATCTTTCTTCTCCCAACTTCTTCCACCGTTTTCTTCGATCTTTTCTCGTTGATTTTTGTGTGATTTTGTCACAGGTACAGTTGCGGTCTCTACTTCAGACTCTTGCTCTCACTTTGATTCGTCGCTACTGTCACATTAAAAAAAATAAAACCTTATTATGAATTCTTCTTTTTTAAATGTAATTTTTTGAGTGTCGTGTTGATTAGCATTTGTGTTCTCGATGTGCATGTTAAATTACAAAAATTGAGAGTAATGTCAAGAGAACAAGGTTTAATTTTCATTTCTTATAAATAAGAAATTATCCTTCAAAGGGGGTGGGAATAGGCTTTACTTATCATTTAAGGGTGAATGGGAGGCCACATCAGCTTAGCTCAGCCCTTAGGAATGATCCACGTCGGCCACAGAACATCATGGAAAAGATTTTTTCTGATACGACGCCCTGTTTTTTTTCAGAAAGTCGACCAAATTCCCCAGCTTATTGACTGGACTAATAAGCAAATATGTTGAGTGTGTGCTATGCCCGTCTAAAAAAATTACTTACGGTAAACTCAATATTTTTTTCTTTTCAAAGCTGAATCAACGACGTATTCATAATAAACTCCATCCAGCATGTTTAGAATTTCTATGTAAAAATTGTTTAACAATACGTTTTATTCCGTTTTTGGGAATCCTATGCTGGTACCGACTCCTATTATCAGGCTGGAGTGATCTCTTCTTCTCTGGTTGAACTGGGATTGTAGCCAAAACATGATTTTTTGTTTTTTTTCACTTTTCAACTGAAGTTTTGCTCTTGGTATTGTAACGAAGCTTAATTTTTGAAATATCATTTAATTTAGATCAGGCAGTAAATACAGATATTACATGTAAACTCCGGTTGAACAGTTCATTATTTCAATAGATATGCGATTGTCACTTTTCTAAATCTCCGTAATTTAGAATAAGTGTAATTATTCAAATAAATGAATCGAATTCATGTCCGTTTAAAAATTGCATTCATTCCGATAAAATATATTGAAAAAACGGGAGTCTGGCAAGTTAACGCATCAAACTTTGGACAACCTTATGTATAAAAAGGGCGAACAACCAAAAAAACTCCGATAACATTTGTTTATTGTGGAGCATCATGTGCGCGATTTTTAGATCTAAAAAGTAGCGTCACTTTTAGCATTGTTTGGGACATAAGTAAAAAACCCTCGGCACAAAATGAGGAATTGATGTGGGGGCTCCTCGGAAAACATATAAAAGCCGTGACAGCCAAAAGATCGTCTTCTTTTGTGCTCTCTTTGATGATTTTGATTTTCAAATAGTACAGTTGCTCTTTTGTGATTTTGATAATCAATCAGTACCGTTGAAGTGAGATTAAGATAAGAATCGAAGTGAATTAATTATTGTCCGAGTTCAAGTCAGATGTAAACTGTGAATTAACAATAGTGTTCCGTTAAGTGAATTGTTTCATAAGGTAAATGATAGCTAAATAGTTTATATTTTTGGGCATTACGATATATTGATTTCCGTAGTTTATGATTATTATTGTGATTGCTAACCGTTGGTATGATATCTGAGTTCCGTAGCTTTCAGTAATTTGAATTGTTATATTTGAGTTTATCCCGTCATAGGTCGAACCGCGCACGATTTGAATTCGCACGTGAATTGAAATATTCAGGTAGTTGTATGGTGTGTACAGAGTGTGTATGTTGAAACGACAGTGGCGTCTTTGGTATATTTGTACACGCTGTGCTGATACCGGAAGTATAAGTATATCGTAGATGACCAAATCGCCAACGGCTTGTGCACGCTGTGCTGATACCGGAAGTATAAGCTGGGGTGGTTGTGTGATTGAGAATCTTAATTACCCCTTATTCGTATGAGAAGTCCTCGGCCGTGGATGAAGGGGTTATTGTAGATACGATAGTTAGGGTTTGTGCACACTGTGACATACCGGAAGTATAAGCCCTAATTGTCTAGATTCTGAATCTGTAAAGTGTATGGAATCTAACACTGTCATACAATTACCGGGCACTCTGTGGATAGCTAGTACAAGGGTGGGTTATGTGACAGAATAAACTCAATCAGAGTAATTATCCGAAAATACCGTAAAATCTGATATCGTACAAGCGGAAAACTAGTGCAAGACAATATTTTCGGAACCGACCGAATTTTAACTGTTTGATATATCGTAGTCTGAAATGAACATTTCAAGTGATTGCTATCTGAAAATTCACCGAATGCCGCTTATTACGCTAGGATCTGTTTGATTTGTATTTTCCGCAAATTGATAATTGTGAATCATTTATCAACCGATTTCGTACCGTTGGAGTGAATTTAGATTCCGAGCGTATCGTAAAATAGATATGTTGTAACAGTTTTCATATACCGTTTGAGCTTCATTACATTTTCCGTCTGGGTGAATTTTTGTGAATTGTGCCGTTCAATTGCATTTATATTAATTGTTCTTAAAGTGAACTTGTTATAATTATTATATATTTTAATATTTGGAATTCCCCGTTTTATTGAATAATTTCTGCTACATCTTTAAATGAGCTAAGTTTTAACCAGGTATCAATTGTAATTAAAGCCTACAATTTTGATACTGTTTTCTGCCCAATGGGCCCTGGTTTTACTTCATTGTAGCTACCCTAGGCTATCTATAGATAGCATACTGACAAGCCTTGTGGTGAGAACCCTAGCAGAAGTCCTCTAAA
This sequence comes from Endomychus coccineus, assembly GCA_958510875.1. Classification (NCBI taxonomy): domain Eukaryota; kingdom Metazoa; phylum Arthropoda; class Insecta; order Coleoptera; family Endomychidae; genus Endomychus; species Endomychus coccineus. The sequence goes on from OY294067.1 coordinate 218,290,226, forward strand.
AGGAGTGAACCTTTAGAAAAATCTGACGCCCGAGGATTCGAGGCTTACCGCAGTAAGCAATCCACCGAAAAGTCGCAAGGTACACGTCATAGTATATTACACTTACACGAATCTCCTCTGAAAGGAAAACATTTCTTGATGTCATTTAATGCCTTTTTGAACTATTCTTAGATAGTTTGCTCCCTCAGCTAAATTTGGCATGTTGAATCTAGAAAGAAAATAGGCCTTAAGTAGTTATTGGCATAGGTAATACGTAGTGATTGGCCACCGGCCAACGACTGCCTACCTTTCAAACTGTATTCTTTCCCTCACATTCAACATGTTCTCATTTATTAATAAAATCATTGGGATATAAGCAAATAAGAATTACGTCTAGTTTCCTGCACAGCTCACTCGATTCATATGTTAAGTGTGTGCTAAACACGTCTAAAAAAACAATTACGGGAAACTCAATATTATCTCTTTTCAGAGCTGAATAAAGGATACTTGAAATGTAGTCATAAAAAAATTCTGCTTGCATCGAAACAAGTTTAGGATTTTTTGTAAAAATTGTATAACAAACAACTGAATATATTCTTCCGTTTTCGGAATCCCTTACGGGTACTTATTCCTATTAGAATAGAGAGGCCTCTTCTTCTCTAGTTGAACTGGGATTGGGGCCAAAACAAGATTTCTTTTATTTTTTACTTTTTCTGAACTGAAGTGTTGCTATTGGTTTATTATTCTTTCATGAAGCTCCTTTGACAGGAAAACCTTTCTTCATGTTTTTTTTTAATTTTGTTCAGGGTATTCTTTCAGATTCTTTGCCCATTCAGCTACGTTTGGAATGTCAAATATAGTGAGAAAATATGCCTAAGTAGTTATTGGCATAGGCAACACGTAGTTATTGACCCCAGGTCAACAATTGCCTACCTTTCAAACTGTATTTTTCCATTACATTCAACATATCATTTTTTATCAACAAAATAAAGACTAAAATTATGGCCAATTATTATACATTCACATGTTTTGTACAACTGTCACATATCCTTATAGTGCAGCCAACGGGACAAAAATTCTCAACCATAGAAAGGAAAAGCTACTGTCTTTAATGGTTATACTTGAATATTTTTAGTATGTAGAGATTTCTTATCATGAACCAGTAACTGTTTTGTGCCCAATCACTGCCCAGAAGCCAACGACTAAATATTCAACTTAATCGCGTTCCAAATAATATCTAAATTATCTCACACTGAGGATAAGAGAAATTAGTCCAAATACTAATACTATTCTAGCAGCACCTAGCAGAACCTTGCAGTACCTAGAAACCCTCAGCAGCAGGTAGCATCCTGCATGTTTAGGCACACTATCAAGGTCCTCATGTTGGTAAGATTACATTATCAATAAACGACCCTCATCATAAGTAGTAGGTCCCGTCAAGTGTCATCCGCATTATAAGTATTATTGAATATTATATGGTTCACCAAACTTGACGGACTCACAAAGGGTTCATCGGTAATCTCTCCAGAAAGTCCCACAGAAGGTACCTGTAATTTCTTTACACGAATGCTGTGGAGCATATCTAAGTCACAGAACGTAGAATCCAACACATAATCGGTATTCTATAGAACTTACCCAACTTTAAATCATATACAGCTTGAGTTAAACCTAATTATATCTTATTATGACGGTCGACGTGTTAAGGAACGAATAATCATCAATGATGTACTCACGCCTCGTATATATTACACATATCATAGGATTTACTACTCATCATGGTTTCCGAACGTTTATCAATCGGCACGATCGAAGCTCAGAAACTCATTCAAGAAGAAAGTCTGCACCTGATTTATGTTGGTGCAACTTCAGGAAGTAAATGTTTTTTTACCGTTTAATTATAAACATCTCAATAACAAACACTAGAAGGATGAGATATAACTTATAAATAGACCGATCAATTACTTCTTCAAAGAGATTAAATTTTCACGTAGAGCTATATAATTAGAAACTTTATGGTTATGAAACGTGAAAAATAAGAACTCATTATAGAATCGATACCTGCAGTGAAATTATCGGTCATAAATGCGAATAAAATAAATTTACGTATTGATAACAATATATTATTAGCAATTGTTTCACAACACAGTGGCATTACTTAAGTTTGTGTTTCTTTCACATGTTACTATTCAATTTGAATGAGTTCACAAATAATAAACGCCGCAATAATTTAAATGATTTGTTATGTATGAATACTGGCATCATTTGATTAGCATTTCCATTCAATTCACTCCCAAAATTGTACTGTTTTGGGTAATGCGGAGCAAGATCCTCCAGAAATATCTGGGACATGCACTATATGGAAAACTCATCCGGAACAACCACGGAAAAGATATAGCCAACAATGTCGCAAAACCCCTAATGGTTTGCTGAAACTTTGCTACCGAAAATCCAAATACTAGCCTGCGTATGCATAACAGGAGAACGTGCACAACAACCGCTCATTCCCCTACATATGCAGGAGAGTACCTATATCTTGTAAAACAGCAGAACTGAGGCAAGTCCTTAGATGAGTTGATACAAAGGAATAGCTTCGCGAAAGCGATTTAGTTCAAAGCTAGGTCGAAAAAATGAATGGGACACCATCACAAGATTCAACAGAAAAGCCATTAAATAGTATACTGATGCCTATAAAACAACAGAAGCAACAGACATAGCTAAGTATGAGGCTGCGGAGAGAGTGGATGGGGCGACAGGCTCTTTTTGCCAGAGAATTCGTTGCAAATGACATTGATTCGGATCAACAAGTATTTGGAATACATTTTTTCAACGTAGGCTGGGTTTAGCATCATTGTCTCCTGAACATTGTACGGTTTCTAATAGATGTACGCGATTTTTCAGGAAATCTGCTAGTTGTTACAGACTGGGCACAAGGCAGTTCATTTCCCGTTTTTCCTTGAGCTCATTCACAAGTAATGACAGGGTCAAGTTGCAAATGATATGAATTAGGAGTGTATCCCATTATCTTTAGGTTGATTTAGCAAATGTTTGGATATACTATGGATTAGCTTTGTTATTTTTTCGGGTGATTCTTTTTCGATTGTTTCCAGCTCAAAAATATCCTTCATGTGGTTGTGTACCAGTAAGCGCGTGTTATTGAATCTATTGCGAGGTGTTCCAAGTGTAATTTGCTGCCGTAAACTCCAATGAAGAAATCATACACTGTCGATATTACTTAAGTTAATAGGAGATTCGAATCTGTCTATGAATTCTAGTCAATCTTCGTAGGCGCCACTGAACTTAGGTAACTGAATGGTTGGTATAATTTTATGCAATTTGTACTTTGAATATTATTCATATCGTTTTGATTTTGTAACGAACTTAAAAGATAATTATTAACGGAATGATCTTCAGACCATTTGCTTGAATTTGTAATTCTTTCAAGTATTTCGTTAGCTTGAGGCATAATCGAGAATTAAGCGTTTTCGAAAGATTCGCGATCGATTGTTTGACCTTCATCGTCATTTTCGCATTCGAATTTGTATGGAATTATATTCATCTAAAATCGAGAGTTCTACTTAACCGGTGCTCCAACTCAATAAGTGTTACTTTACTTGTCCAAGAGGCTCTTGCAATATTTTAGACTTAATGTCACATAGGTACTTTTTAAAGGTAGTTAAACGTGATTTATTTGAACCTCGTTTCCGAGTTAAAATTTTAATGTTTTCTGATTGAGTCAAGTTGTACGTTTTTGGTAGCAATTCAGTCAAATATAACAGTAAATAAAGAAGTTCATGATATGGAAAAGACTCACCGAACTTAGTTTGCCGATATATAAGATGCCTTTTCCTGCGATTCGCTAATCTGCTTGTTGTAACGGGTTGGAATACTGAATGTTGGGTTTCCCTCGCCGAGCTCTCAGTCGGTAGAATTGGAGATGTTTTACTTCTCAAATACACTGAATTATTTAGATATTTACTGATATCCGCTCTATAGAACCATATAATAGGGGTGTTTTAGAGTTGGTCGAAGTTGTAAGCTACAACAATAATTTTGTAGTTTCTTACTCAGAGTTAATACAAATTCAATACATACGATATCGGTATTAAAACAACGACGGCCGGCTCTCTTGCTGCAACTGGTGGCTGACGTCAGCGGACTTGACCGCCGGCACAGAAACATAGACCCTGTTTTCTTAGAAGAAATTCACGGTGCCGGAAAATGTTTCAAGTTCAATATAAAAAGAGGCATCTGTAGGCAATAAATGATCATGTCTGGTATTCAAGCAGCCATCGTCGTGTTGAGCTCCAATGTAATCAGCTCCAAGGTGGTCTGAGAATGCTGAGATGAATTAAACAAATGAATCATGAATTCCGGGACACACCAGCGATGAAAAAGCAAACGAAATCGCAAAAAATGGGTTAAAATACCATTTCTAGGACCGGAACTCTTTTGCGGAATAAGCACCACTATAATACTGGAAAAACTCAAGAGAGAAGTGGAGAAAAAAAAACCCAATACTGAATAGAACTACAAGAATTGAGGAATCCAGAAGAGATCTAACGACTGCAGCAACCTAAGTAAAAATAAACTCAGAGTACTAACGGGCATTATAACATAGACCCGACATCTGAGAGCATATCAAAAGAAGGGGGAGACTTACATAACTTGAAGCAACCAAAATTCTGAACTTCCTGAGAGTCAATGGTTTGGAGGAACTGCTTCAGACGTTGAGACATCCTGAATGGCTTAGCAGCAGAATAAACAAGTGTGCAATATGAAAATAATAATACAATTCTGCAGTCGCCATATTTTGGGAATTGTCTTTGTTAATATTCTTTATGAAGTGAACATTATTATATTCTTTTACGCATCTATCCATATTGCAGATTTGTGAAGAAAACGTTGTGGAACTCTTTACCTAGCCAATAATTTACCTATGCCTATAACCTCCTGACCTTAACGATAAATTCGAATGTCTCCTCTCCCAACGTGCCATAGCTGGCTCACTTGATGTTTTCCGAACGTTATAGGTTTTTCTCTCGTGTAGTCAAAGTATTGGAAAAAAAACTGCTGTGCCTATCACATTTCACAGTTATAGTCACTAGAGTTTTTTCTATTGCCGAATAGCAAAGAATATTCATGAAAATATCTTTATCACATTCCATGAAGGAAACGTATGAGATTTGGTTCAAATCTGAACCCAAAAGGCATTGTGACACACTTTGGAATAGCAATTGGCAATGCTATAAGTGCAGTGATAGGCTGCAAATTTCATTTTGGCACAGACCTGTGTAAAAAAGGGAAATTATATGCCTTCGGTACATTTAGATACTGTGCCGATCACAATTTACAGTTGACTCACTGGAGTTTTGTCTATCGCCGAATAATAATGAATGTTCATGAAGATATCTTTTTCACATTTTATGGAGGAAATGTAACAGTTCTGTTTCAAATCTGAACCAAAATGGCATTGTAGCACACTTTGAAATAGCAATGCTATGTATAAGTGCAGTGATAGGCTGCATGTTCAACGTTGGCACAGGCCTGTGTAAAAAGGGAGAATCATATGTCGTCGGTTCATTTAGCTACTGCGCCGATCAGATTTTTCAGTTGTAGGTACTTACTAGAAACTGGTTATTATATTCTACTATAGTTTTTTTCACTGCCGAATAGAGAAGAATGTTTAAAAGAAGAGTTACGAAATAAATGTTATAATTTTAGTATCCATGTGAACCTAAAAGTCTTTGTGGCACACTTTGAAATAGCAATGCTATGTATAAGTGCAGTGATAGGCTGCATGTTCAACGTTGGCACAGGCCTGTGTAAAAAGGGAGAATCATATGTCGTCGGTTCATTTAGCTACTGCGCCGATCAGATTTTACAGTTGTAGGTACTTACTAGAAACTGGTTATTATATTCTACTATAGTTTCTTTCACTGCCGAATAGAGAAGAATGTTTAAAAGAAGAGTTACGAAATAAATGTTATAATTTTAGTATCCATGTGAACCTAAAAGTCTTTGTGGCAGACTTTGAAATAGCAATTCACAGCGCTCCCAAATTCCCGAGTAATATGCTGTAGGTTCCATTTTGGCACAGGCCTGGTTTCGTAAAATCTTAAATCATGGTATTGTCTCTGATTATAAGTGTGAAAACAGTACAATTAGAAAATGGCGAACCTATATATTATTGGTGTACCATTTTTGAATCCTTCGGCAGTAGGCGATTCTTCTAATTTCGATTTTTCAGAAATACAACCTGAATATGACCAACTATCATTATTTGCAGACTATTTGTTTGAAAGTTACTTCGAAAAGAAGAAGCAGTTTTCCCACCAAGCTTGTGGGCCGAACACAGCGATAGTTTAGAAAGTAGTACAAACTCATGCGAATAATTTCACGCTAAAATCAACGCTGGCTTTTATTCGACACAAAAGACTTTTTGCATAAGTTTAGATATTGAGACAGTTTCAAAAAGATCCATACATAAAAATACATGAGCTTAGGTGACGTTAGCTGTGAATTGAAAGTAAAATATAAAAATTCAATATGGAGTTAGCGTCATGGTTTGATTTCGTTAAATGTATTTTCTTCTTTTATAAGCTTTATAATAACCAATTTTGTATTTTCATATTATTCTTGATACCATTTTTGGTTACCAGTTTAGTTGCTAATTTTTGTCGACCGCTATTACTCAGGGACGAGTTTGAAAATACTATTCCAAGTAGGAAATTGACTAGGTATTTAGATTTGTATTTGGAAAGGAATATAAGTACTTCCAAAATATCAATATTGAACTCTGATTTCATTCCCTCCATCATATTTTCTGTTCGGTTACCTTATAAGCCAGAAGAGCTTCCACTCTAAGCTTCCACATATGTTTCGAATAGAGATATATAGCCAAAACATATCCAAGTAGAAGGAGAGGAATACTTTTAAATTGAATGTACTGTATGGCATAAGTATACCAGAGGCCACGGCCCAAATCCATCCAACTCAAAAAACAGAGAAATTTGAGTGGAATGAAATTAAAATAGAATATAATACAGAATGAGAACAATTGAGATACAAAAAATAAAATAAAAAGAACAAAATAAGACAAAATGATATGAAGTGAAATGGAATGGAATGAAATAACATATAATAGAATGAAAGGAGTTTGAATGAAATACAATACATTAAAGAGCTGCTAACCGCAATAACAAGCTGGTTGTAAGGTGGAGAAAAGAGACCAAAAAATTCCTGATATTACTCGCTGCTCTTTAATTGGCGAAGAAGTTCCTGCTCCAGATTGAGGTTACAACCAAGTGCACGTTCAAGATCAGCTCTGACAATGTCGAAATTGTAACAGGACAAAACACGGTGAGAGAGGTCGTCAAAAACGAAACACTCCGTTTTCCGATTCTGAAGAGCTCACTTCCAAAATTGACATGTCCACTCATGAAGTGGAAAACTCTCAGATTATCTTGGAAAGTCAACAGTGTAGTAGTTGTAAGTCATTCTTAGATACAGGGGATGAACGAGTCAGTCACGCTGCTTCCAAATAATTATTCCAGGGAAGCTGCTAGTGTACAAGAGTGATGTTTCGGAGGTGTCGAACGAAATCTAACCAGAACCGAAACTCATCAAGAGACATTTCCCAAACCTTTCGAGCGAAGGCATGAATTGAATCTCCGAAAGAAAATCGAAGAGGTGACTCTTTGGGGCCAGTTTGTTTAGAGGTTGCATATCATCATTATGAAGATTTGCTCAGGCGCAGTTAAGCATATCCTCATGTTTCACCAGGGGCGGGCTGTGGCCCTACACCAAGTTCTACAGCTGACGGAAGATATGATGGTACGATGATGGCTAATGTGCCATCTCGAAGCCTCGAATATAGATCAAGATATGTTCCACAGATATATGAGAAGTGTAGTTTATGGTTCATAACAATTCCAAGATACCTTATCTCCCTTGCACTGAGAATGCTTACGCCTTCGAATTCGAAAAGTGAGCCTCTGGCGAGCTCGGTCGTGAATAGTTTGTATTTTTTCTTTTTGACAAAGATCCATGCTGAGAGCAATCGCAAGCATTCACTTTCACTAAGACTTTTGAGTACAAGCCGAGAATCATCGAACATCATTCTCAATTCCAATCTCACACTGCAGGTGATTCCTGTGCCAGGAACGTGGCCAGGAAACTGTTCAATAGTGAACTGAATCCTGTGGGTAACCCCATAGAACAACTCAGTGCACATATGATGGAGTAAGCCATATTCCTCCTAGCGATATGACGAGTAGTCCTTGATGAGAGTCACTATTTTATGGGAGACTCCTTCATGGTCGATTAGCCGACCACTAGAGATTATTAAAAGCACCAAAGATATTCATAAAAGTGTACTTGGTAAGATTGCATCAATGATACTAGGCTAGGGAATAGGTTTATAAATTGTCGCAAGGATCAGACGCTTCGAGAGCTCAGCCATCCAAGCGGTAGCGTAATAGCACGCGAAGGATTATGTTAGGTTAGATCTTTGTCACGAGCCTCCATGATCGTTAATAGGACGCCATATTTTGAACTTGTTGGGAATTATCCGAAATTTAGAGAGTCGTTCTATAGGTCGAGTAAAAAATGCTCAATGGCTGGACGAATAAATTTGATTATTGTGCACGGTATGTTATCAGCCCCATGGACATATCCATTTGAAAGGGCTCAGGTGCACCTTCTGTAATCGCCAATATCCAGAAGTCAGAAAATCATTGATCAGGAACTTCTTTGAAAATTTGTGATAAGTCATCATTTTCTTAATACCACCATATACATATAACAGCTAAATAGGCACACCCATCATCGATGCAATAATGATTTTTGGGAGCATCTAGCCTTACCATACACTTCCAAGAGTAAGAAATAATTTTAACAAATTCCACTTTAGAGAAATTCACTGGATTTGATGAACTCAATTGACGCAGAAGAATTACCTTGTAGGTACCTTAAGATGATGTATAGATATGAAAAATGTGATGAAAGTATGAAATATCTTCATCTTCTTTGTTTTGCAATTTCATGCAAATAACAACAATTTTATTTCAATATTGTAATAATCCGACGGATTATTACTTTTTTTTTCGTTTTTGAGGCCTTTGAATAATTTTGATTTAATTCAAATTGAAAGTTTTATGAATTATCATATCTTGAACACGATATACCAGACAGACATAGCGACGGAAATCTGTATCTTTCCTGTATCAATGACTAGTCAGCCATGAACCATGCTTTACAAACGTAAGCACATCACGAGGTCAATGGTACTTTTTTCTCCCTGAGTCAGGAAAAGTTTACGTGGAGTTGAACAGAGCGATTCTTTCGCCTAGTGAGATTCCTATTGGCTGTTGTTATATCTCATGGGTGTGTTTGATCCCGGGATTTCTAAATTGAACATTATTTCTGAGCTTGGCGCGTGGGGTTCCCCCCGCTTCAATGATTTGATGAAAACTAATCACTTCGAGGAAAAAAGACAGTTCTCAACCACCTACTGATATTTCTTAACTACCTACTTGTTCGGTAAGTCAGCTTGCTTTAAGTCCACAGGAATGCTCCATTGTTGCATTAAATCAAATCAATTAATATCGTGTCAAGATTTACACAAACTAAATACAGGAATTTATAGAGATTGAATTAATTCATCAATTTTAGTTCATTGCAACAACGGTTATGCATTCCTGGGGGCTAAAGCAGCGCTGGACTTGTTCGCGTCTTCCGTGTCTCGCGTTAAGTGTTTTTTCCCTTATTTAAAATCATTTTGTGACAATTTCTCATCATATTAAATTTAATCCGATGTAGAAATCGAGTGTTTAAATCCTCTGTGCGTTATTTCTACAAGGGGTTCGAGAGTACGTTGTGCTATTTAGACTAACAGGGTAAGTGCATTTTCATTGCCAAAGAACAACTGTTACATTGACTTCAACCTCTGAATCGGCAATATAATATAATGTGGTTATTTAATCTTCAGATCATGCTCCGCCCGCCAATGTTTAATTTGTTAATATATATTTTTTCTGCCATTCAGGCTAAGTAGTGATCAATTGTAATTCCGCTTATCGGAGATTACATAGGGGAGATGATAGAGTATCATGTCGTTAGGCTTACCCCAGCTTACCAGAAAGGGAGGAATCTTTTAAATTTTGAATATTATTCATCAATTATTGGCGTGATCGAGCGCGAAATCTATCACTGTTCGGAGTTGTGCTAATTAGTCTTTCATTTATTCCAACCCTCTAAAGAGAACATGGACAAGAACTCGCTCGCTGGCAAAGGGGTTGAACTAGCGACATGGATAATTTCCCAGGTTCCCACTTAGGTTCAACCTGAACTTGACATCTTTTGAATTCATGTATCATTCCCATTGCTAAATTTTGGACTAATCTTATGATCGTTTGTTGGATTTTGATGTACGAAATTTTGTTAACTTTTATTCAATATATATTTATTATTTAATTTGATTTACGAGTTTAACTGGTAATTCCTAATCACCTCTCAGCGAATGCGACCTTCAGAATTTACGCTTGAATAGATATGAAGATATAAGTGTAGGTAATTGTACGGGGCGGTCCCTTGAAAGAGATCAAGGCATCGTTGTCAAAAACAGCTTCTAGAGGTGGGCTTAAAGATACACCTAGTGGTGGCAGCTTTAAGGAACCTCAAGGGTACACGGATCAACTAAGATCTCTGATACCCGAACAGGTTGCAACAAACAATTTTCAAATTCATATAGCACGTCGATGAGTTATTAACGCTACCTGAAATAATACCCGGCCGACTGTTACAAGTTCGAGTGTTACAAGCAGTGAGATAGGATTTCGAACCTATTCACTTATCTGGAAATATTAAATCAGGAGTAATTTCAGTCCAGATTTATTTATTATGAAACAATACGCTCGGTTCTCTGTTACAATATCACTATCGAGAACTAATCATACTTTTGGATTGGATGAATCTGAAAGAAATTAAATCACGCGAAAGAAAAAAATATTCACCAAAAGTTTGTTCAATACAAAACTTTCATTGAAAACGATATTGTATCGTGTTCCTACGACAAAATAAATCTAAAAATGCAAGAAGGATATTGTGGGGCTACCAACAGAAGAGACGATTGAGCTTCTCGCAGGTAGATAAGTCAGTCTACTCTGAAACAGTAATCCGGAAACTGCTGTAATTTATTTAGTCCGAAATATATGTCAGTAAGTGTTCAAGGTCGATTCCTAATAGTTTTCTGTTTGATTACCTATGAAAGCTATGAAAAATAAACAAATCTGAATTTGCTCTTTGGGTATATTCTACATATGACCATAACGCAAAAATAAATTGATGAATTACATTTACCAACAATGCAAATCAAGAATATTATGTATGAAGCCATAGAACTGCCGACTAGATTCTGTAAAATTGAATTTTTATTTCTGAATCTGTCTACCTTTCCGTTTAGAGCCTCGATTCAGTTTTAGTTTCGGTTCTGTAAGTTTTTCGAATTAGATCTCGGATCCAGTATGGTTCTCTGGTTCAAACCAGTTTCCGGTCTTGAAAGAATTTTCGTTTCTATATCACCTGCCCACAATCGACCAATCGAATATTATATTATCACGAACAATTGATTCCAAAAATGAATTCCAGCCCTCAGGATTAATTCCCACCTGAAATATTTTAGTTGAAACATATGAAATAATAAAAATCGTAATGCAGGATGAAAGGAAGTTGAAACTACTATAGAACAATATGTGATGCGGAGCGTAACCTATTAGAACAACCTCATTACCTTACTCAATCATCCTATAATAGTATATTGGCACCTTTCGCTGCAACCTTGCAGAGAATATCAGTTCACAATGGATTCCCCTAATTTGTGATCAGTAATCACAATGGCTCATGAAAATAAAATTAACCTGAATACGTTGAAGTTCAAATATTCATGTTTTGATAGTGAGCAACTGTGGGCATAGGATTAATTACTATGATTCAGTAAATTGAATAATTGCACAGATCACGCTACGATATGCATGTCGAAGCTATTCTGGTTAATTGATTGGAATATTTACCAATAAAGGGCAAATTATAATACAGCTCCGCGGAGAGACGGATTGGAATAAAATTATGCATGAAGTAATTTTAGTATGACATCATTGATATCCCATTAATAATGTAGATAGTACTATCAATCTTGAGAACTAATCGAATGGAAAAGAAACGATTCATCAGTGATATTTGAAATGAAACGTTCTAATATTAATTATTTAAATATTGAATTTAGTTGTCCGTTACTTTGCGAGTTTCCATTAAAACCTTCAAACTGAGGTTCACTCCGTTAACTATCAGTGGATTTACTTGATAAACGTTGCCTGCTGATAGTGCTACGAGACGAGACTAGATAAATGGTTGTGTTCCGCAAGAGCGTATCTACTGCTATCACGAAGCCTTGTACATCGCTCATGTTCTTTCACACGGGTAGCTACTGTACGACCTGTTCCACCAATGTAGACTTTAACGCAAGAACAAGCAATGCTATAAGCACCTTTTAGATGAAGAGGAGGAGGAGGATCTTTGATAGGTTTATAATACTGCGATAGTTTTGGACGTGTGAAAAACCGAGTAGAAATATCATATTTTTTAAGGATTGTGGAAAATCGATATGTTATATTTTCAATATATGGAAGATAGCCAGTGGATAAAGCAAGCGGAGGGGTTTGTGGTTCAGGTTGATTTAAAATTTTAGGCGAAGTGTGTTCCTTCATGGCTTTTTGAATGTTATAATGAGTTGAATTATTTGACAATAAGACAGAAAAACCTCTATGGACCAAGGATTTTATGAAAGATTGCATCTGGGCTGGGTGGTGGTGAAAAAGGCCATTGAGGTATCTATCGGTGTGAGTGGGTTTTCGATACACAGAATGTCCTAAAGTACCCCCAGTCTGACAACTAACTAATACATCTAGGAACATGAGTGAACCTTTCGATTCAATTTCCATGTTAAAAATGATATTGGGATGTAATGAATTTAAATGTTCGAGGAACGGAACAAGATTCTCGCGACCATGTTGCCGAATAACAAAAGTGTCGTCGACATAACTAAACTGACATTTTGGCTTCAGAACAAATAAGTCAATAGCATCTTTCTCAAAACTTTCCATGAAGATATTAGCTATGACCGGAGAAAGTGGGGAACCCATGACAGCTCCCGAGGACTGCTCGTAAAACTTGCTATCGTACAGAAAACATGTGGAAGATAGACAAGAATCAATTAACGGTGCCAAACTTCCTTGCTTCGACATATTTCGGCATTTTGTACTATACGACTGTGTATTATGAGGGAATGAGGGAATGCATAGGTCTAAAAAATAAAATCGAAGAAGCGCAAACGTGGCTCATTGCTAATAAAAGCTAAATACGCGCTAATTCGATTCGAGTATACCTACGTTCTCATCAGTATTTCATTTTATTTTCTCAACTTAAAGATGTTGAATCAATTATCGTCTATAAAAATTATACTACCTATACGTTTTGGCTATTTTAGTTACTTTGAGGCGATGTGGGCCTGAAAGAACAAATATCAAGGACCAAAACAATCCTGCATGTACAGATTTTGAGAAAAACACAGTCTTTTTTAGAGAACATTTAACAGTAGTATTGACGGATAATTTTTTTTTCATATTTCCTTATGAAGTGTATAAAATACTCGAAATTAACTAAATTTTCAATACTTCGCATGCAAACCATAAACCCAGTGTCTTATTTTTCCTGTAATTATACTCCAAACATTTTACATATCAATAATCAACAAATATATTAAGAATAAAAGGGATAAATAGTTCTCTTTTGGTTTCAATTATGTGTGGAATGAACGATATGCAGGATGTATTCATTATAAACATTAGAATTACATGTTCAATGCATTATATTGAATAGGCGAATCCTCCCGGAAAGGGGCTTCAACGAAACGGGTATAGACGCACTACTGTAAATATTCCTAGTCTTTAAAAGTGATCGTCCTTCGGCAGAGAGCTTTATTCTGCGTTATTGGGGCAATAGATGAGCTGGCAGCACATTGTATCCACCATTGAAAAATCTCTATCAGAAGGTAATATCGTGTGTCCCACTTCAGGGAAAATATGAATCAGCAATTTTAAATTGCCCGAAGCAAAATGCAATTTTTTTGCATGCGCAGTCTCTCTGACGATCTTCTCGGATCCTCTTTCTTTCCTCTATACGATCTATGTGCATATTGGTAACTTTGTGTGTCCCACTTCAGGGAAAATATGAATCAGCAATTTAAAATTGCCCGAAGCAAAATGCAATTTTTTTGCATGCGCAGTCCCTCTGACGATCTTCTCGGATCCTCTTTCTTTCCTCTATACGATCAATGTGCATATTGGTAACTTTGTGTGTCCCACTTCAGGGAAAATATGAATCAGCAATTTAAAATTGTCCGAAGCAGAATGCAATTTTTTTGCATGCGCAGTCACTCTGACGATCTTCTCGATTCTTCTTTCTTTCCTCTATACGATCTATGTGCATATTGGTAACTTTGTGTGTCCCACTTCAGGGAAAGTATGAATCAGCAATTTAAAATTGTCCGAAGCAGAATGCAATTTTTTTGCATGCGCAGTCACTCTGACGATCTTCTCGATTCCTCGTTCTTTCCTCTTTACGATCTAAGTGCATGTTGGTAACATTGTGTGTCTCACCTCAGGGAAAATATGAATCAGCAAATTAAAATTGCCCTAATCAAAATGCAATTTTTTTGCATCCATACATAGTCACTCTGATGATCTTCTCGATTTCTCTCTCTTTCCTCTATACGATCTATGTGCATGTTCACGATTCCTCAAATTAAGATTATTCACCCGCTTGTTAATTCCTTTCTTCTGCTTCTCCCTCGCATTTTCTCTTTTTCAATTCTTTGCTGTTTCGAAAGTTATTCGTTTAGTGAAAAATACTACGCAGTAACTTAAAGCATAAGAACTGCAAGCGGATACCATTATTCACTTCCCATAGCTAGATTATGGGTTCGAGTAAGCACTTGGTCACAACAACGATTGCATTGCTTTACAAGCAAAAGCTCAATTCAGTAGAAAACCGTGTTACCATGTTTCACGCTGAAGCCCTTCAGGCAATATAGTTTTCACCTGCATTATGTTCGATAATTATTGTATACCCTAGTTTCTGAACAATAATTTGAATATAATTTTGGGTACATTATCACCCTTTTTCGGATTCAATCATAGCTTATCTATAGGACTTTTAAGCTCGATTCAGCCATTATCAGATGGTATATTGTGTAGGTTTACATAACTGTCTTTTATAATGGCTACATCGCTGCCAGAAAGTACTGCAGATAAGTTGTAATTCGAGTGGAAAATGTTTGTTGAACTAAATTATAATAAGTATTTTTACATTTCACATTCGAAACTCATGAGCAAATACCTCAAAAAACTATAAGAAAACAAATGTTAACAATAATTATGTTCTTGCGAATATTTTTGGAAATGAACGGTAACTTTCAAATTCCTTGAGAATCTTAGCTATGTCAAAACAACATTAATGATTGGATGCGGTTAGGAAATTTTTAACATCAATCTAAATGTTGTAATAGAACATAGCAATACATGTAGGAGATGATGCAAAGTATAGAACTATTATGAATTAGGTATTGTTTGATACAGCAGAAAAATTAATATATAGGTTCTTCATAAGCAGTAAATGGAACCTGTAGGCTTCATCTGAATAAATAATACATATAATTCCGAGCTTTGATATCGTATATCATGAAAAAAGATGACTCCTCTGATGGCCAAAGTATCTAAGTATGATAATCAACTTTAATTAAGTAATTTACTATTTTGATCAATCAATACTTAATTAGTAGATTGAATCGATAAGGCGTCATATCAAATGGTATCAGGGAAATCATCTTCAAGTATTAACATTTAAATTAATTTCCCATCAATATTAATGTATGGTAATTTAGATAATTAAAATGGAAATGTAGGAATGAATTTGTGTTCAAAAGAAGAGAATCTTTATATGAGTCAAATTAACGATATCCTTATAAGGATACCGAGTACTCAGTATTCAATCAGAATCGAATAAAACTTACTAATCAACAACAAAAATATATTAGGTAAAAGAATACAGGCATAGTCCATTGATAGCACTTCTTTCCCGATTTAATTTCGGTAATTGCAACAATTTATCCGCCATCAAGATGCAATTAACCAGATGAAATAAAACGACTTCAGTTCCTATGAGTTGATTATAACCAGTCGACCTATAATGAATTTTTAACTTTAAACTATTTTGCTTTCAGCCACATTTGAATCTTACAATCTCATATACGAGGTGTTCCATCTCAGACGAGCCACCCGTATATTTCTTATCCCATAATGAGTGGAAAAATCTCCCAAAATACTTCGAATGAATTTGTTTGGGGGACATCTTTTGACGTATATTTGAGGCTTGAACGAGCAATCCCCTAATAGGGGGCACCACGACCCCTCAAAATTGAATAGGGGAGAGGGGTTGAGTGATACGTCATTTGAAAGGTCTTGGAAGCCTCTTTACAACGGTGTATGAAAAATGTAAATTTGATGAACCTTTTTCGGCAAAAATTAATTTGGTTGCTCGAATGCGCCACCTTGAATATTTTGGTTATTTGTACAATGTACAAGCTCATTTTTATCAAGCCTTCTTTACAAACTTAAACAATCTTCAAAAAATCACATTCGTAAAAAAATTGAATTGTGTTGTCATGCTTACAATGAAAAAAATTAAATCAAGCGTGTTTGAATCGAATGTTCAAATTGTTAGTACTTATTCCATTTGAATTTAGAATGGATTTTCATCACGTAATGGTTGATTCTATTCATTATTTATACTCATTTGAGATGTGAACTTAATTCCATTGAATAACTTGCTTCAGATTTGATGACAAAATTTCCAGTTCTGCCACATGAAGCCAAACATGTTGATATCTATGAACTGTTATTTTATCCATAGAGACATCTTGACACCAAATATTTACTGCCCTCACTATACGTAGTATAAAGGAAGTGGTCCCATAAACATTCCAGATTTTTGCGGAAATATTCATTTCTATCCTTTCTGAATCCATGTAGAATATTAACGAGATGATGTATGTGTGTATGTATGTATGTGCGAGAAGATGCGGTTCCTATTAGTCGTAGGAAGTCGAAAATTCTTAAGTAGCTTCAAAGTTGTTAGGAAGTATACTGTATTTCTTTTGGGCGCGGTTGTAGTAATATTTTAAATTTAAAAAAATGACGACATCGCTATTGTGCTTTTCTATGCACCTCGTCCTAGGGATAATTCCAAAATCTCTTGGTAGTCGAACATAGTCACTTTTTAATAAGGTCACATTGAAACAAGTTAGGTCGCAATAGTCGCTTATGTCAATGATTTTGGCCGTCCACCTTTTTGCAAATTATAGAAATAATACATATTAATTATACGTATAACACATAGAGTTGTAAGACACGTATGTCGCCAATTCGATGAAGTTTCGATGTCATCTCATAGTGTATAATTATTCAACTCAAATTTATCATGTTAGTTACAAAGAAAGCTATTGAATATGACAGTTAGGAGGTGGGTTAAACGGAGCAAGTTTTGCGACATCAGATGATCTTTTGAGGTGAGGGTTGAAAAATTTTCAAGACGTCTTGAAAAAAAAGTTAAAATTGCCAATTTTTTCGCTTCCACCTCCTGCGGTTGTTTGTGGTGATATGAAAATCGAGGGAACTTTTCCTCCTTTACAAAGTGGCATCAGCATTTTTGGAATACGACTCATCGTATTCTCAGGCCCATCATCAAGTTTTGAGTTTTGGATACGTACCTGCATTTTTCCTTATCGATTGTGATAGAGGTGATTATTATATTCACAACTATCTGCCACACTGAATTATTTTACTACGTTTTGGATGTATTATGAATAAACATCAGGTTCTGATAACGGAGTCCGGGTCAGTAATTAGAAAAATTGAGAGGAAATTCCACACCATAACAACTAAAGTTCATCACTTGGCTCACAGTTTAGTGACATTTCATTGAATATTAATATAAGGATTATATTTGAATGATTGATATACTGTAATTCCAATTATGATGGTTCCAGTATAGTTCATTTTCTGCACGTAATAGTCTAGTGATTACTAATTTCTTGTAATTCCTATTTCGTACTTAGTACAAACTGTTCGAAAAGTATACACAATACCAGACGGCTCCTCGAAGGAGGCTAAGGAGGCTCAGCCCCCTCACCGATTTATTTTGTTGAGCATTCTTCATTTTATTTCCTGTTACTCTGATAATTTTTCAAATTTTACAATTAATTCTCCGTTCTCAGTAGTTATTTTCAATCTGGCAACAGTGCCCTGAGGCTAGACTCTAAATATATCTCAAACCCTAAACAGTTAGAACCTGTTGCTCAATACAGTTGCCGTTTTTCCGACCAGTTCAATTGGTAAATACCGTAAAACATAGATGAAATGGCAACACTCTCAGTAGGCTAGCCTGCCGCCGGCCTTTCGGCTCAGTACGCTCGGTGATACGGAATACGACACATGCGTGTTGCGTCGATGTTTGTTTTGTGACGCCACGCGAAGTAAGGTTAGATTAGAATTTGTATGTTCGGTAAATTGAAAAATCTTGTCTTCCGGATGGATTCCGCGTCACAATAGCTCGACTTGATGCCGACGTTTCGCCAACCATTACAGGTGGAATCTTCAGGGCAGGCTTGAGGTTTGAACTGAAACTGGTTCTACTGGTTTCTGTAGCCGTATTTATTGTAGGAAAAATCCTTCACGCTACATTGTTCACTGCCTTTGTTCCGGTGGTTAACTTCGTTCCGGCACCTGACCCTGCCGTTGTGCGATCATGTGCGAAGTGGAATTTTCGAGGATGGGTTTCCAAATGTTGGGAAGGTAATATCCTGAGTCACGGTTCAGATTGTTCGGATGTTTTTGGATTTCTATAGCTTCCAGAATTTTTCGCTGATAGAAGTTTGAGGCTCGGACTAGGATTTTAGTATCTTCAAAAAGGATTTGATGATTTGTGTTAAACTTGTGTTCCGCAAGTGCAGATCTACTAGTGTCACGAAGTCTTGTACATCGCTCATGTTCTTTCACACGAGTAGCTACTGTACGACCTGTTTCACCAATGTAGACCTTACCGCAAGAACAGGGAATACTATAAACACCTTCTGAGTGGAGAGGAGGAAGGGGATCTTCAATAGGTTCATTATCAAATAATTTCTCCCATTACAACATTCAAAAAGCCATAAAGAAATACACTTCACCTAAAATTCCAAATCGACCTGAGCCAGAAACCCTCCCACCTGCTTTATCCACGGCCTATCTTCCATATATTCAAAATATAACAGATCGAATTTCCAAAATCCTCAAAAAACATAATATTTCTCCACACTTCCAGAATTATCTCAGTTTTACAAACCTATTAAAGATCCCCTTCCTCCTCTCCACTCAGAAGGTGTTTATAGTATTCCCTGTTCTTGCGGTAAGGTCTACATTGGTGAAACAGGTCGTACAGTAGCTACTCGTGTGAAAGAACATGAGCGATGTACAAGACTTCGTGACACTAGTAGATCTGCACTTGCGGAACACAAGTTTAACACAAATCATCAAATCCTTTTTGAAGATACTAAAATCCTAGTCCGAGCCCCAAACTTCTATCAGCGAAAAATTCTGGAAGCTATAGAAATCCAAAAACATCCGAACAATCTGAACCGTGACTCAGGATATTACCTTCCCAACATTTGGAAACCCATCCTCGAAAATTCCACTTCGCACATGATCGCACAACGGCAGGGTCAGGTGCCGGAACGAAGTTAACCACCGAAACAAAGGCAGTGAACTATGTAGCGTGAAGGATTTTTCCTACAATAAATACGGCTACAGAAACCAGTAGAACCAGTTTCAGTTCAAACCTCAAGCCTGCCCTGAAGATGCCACCTGTAATGGTTGGCGAAACGTCGGCATCAAGTCGAGCTATTGTGACGCGGAATCCATCCGGAAGACAAGATTTTTCAAGATTAGCTGTCCGCGGAAGTCTACTATCCAAGGTTCGGTAAATTATTAAAATTTAAAATGAGTGCTAGTGATTTAGTTGCAGACTTTTCAGAAAATCCATTTAGTGGATTAGCATATGACAAAAAAATGTTTTTCAAAAATAAACGGCCTTTACCGGATTTGAAAGGATTATCAAAATCGATCATTTAATGCTGACAATTATAACAAATATTTATGGTTAATGGGATCTGCGAATAAATTAATTGCTCAGACTAACGACGGCGCATCTGTAATGGCGGGACATTTGAACGGTCTTCAAACAGAAATAAAATCAGTTTCGCCTCAGGCTATTTTCACCCATTGTTACGCTCACAACATGGATTTGGTTTTAAGTAATGCATATAGTTCCATTAAGGAAGTTAGAATTTTTTTTCCAACTTATCGTCATTTTCAAATTTTTTCACCAAATCCACCTAACAAACTGAAGTTTTAAATAACATAGTAGGAAACAGAATTCTCTGTGATGCTCCAACTCGAAGGAATTTTACATCGCGTGCAATGTTTACCATCCATAAAAATAAATACATATTAATTGAAACATTTGATTTTATATTAAAGTGATGACTTTTCAACAGATCAGGTTTCATTAAATGCTGCTGTTGGTTTAAAATCTTATTCAGAAAATGAAGAATTTTCGTTTTTTCTTGATACTTTTAAATTAATATTTGAAGAAACTGATATTTTTCAAATTTTACAACATAAATTCACTCATATAATTTTTTCAAGACATCGTTTAAAACATCTCATTGATAAAATCTCGAGTTTCCGTAATACAGAATTCCATTTACATATTTTATTTAAAATTTTTCAACTGCTGAGACTCCTCCCGCGAAAAGGAGGAAAGTATAAAATTTGGTAGACAAGGAAATAGAATATAAACAACTTTTTTATGAAAGTTCAGATACTATTAAAGGTCAAATTGAGATTCGATTTTCCGATTCACATGAATTGAAGTTTTTCGACTTGACGAATAGAAGATTTTTCGAATCTTCTTTAAAAGAGTTTCCCAATACACTTTTAGATAACTTAGTTCTAAAATATAAATATTTTGATAAAATAGCACTGCACAATGGATTATGCGTTATATACTCGGATAAAGATATTTTAGGCCAGTAGGACAGTCACGCCGATATGATGAAATATATGATAGACAATGATTTGCAACAAGTTTCACCTCAGTTTTATAAACTACTTTGTTTGACAGTCACCATTCCTGTCAATTCGGCATCGATGGAGAGATCATTTTCTACTCTCAAACGAATTAAAATTTACATGCGGAATGAAATGGGCCAATGTTTATACAATGTTAGTTTAATATCTATTGAAAAATATTTAGTAAAACACTTAAAACAAAATGATACATTTTATGATAATATTATTGATCATTTTTCGCAAACTAAAGACTGTAGAATTCCGTTAGGGTATAAAAAGTTAATAAAATTAGAAGAAAACTAAATATGAAAAATTCCAAAAAAAAGAAAAAATATTGAAGATCCAAAAAAAAAGAAAAAACAAAAACGAACAAAAAAAATTTTTTGGCAAGAGAAATGTATGCAGCTTAATATTGTTTAGATATAACGATGACATCTATACATATACATTAAACATTCACTTCAACACATCTTAAAAATTTTCACTTGGAATACTGATAGAATATCCAATACATGTTAATTATTATCATTCAGAAGTACCATTAATATTGTTTGCATATGAAATGAAGGTGAATTAGATATTATGAACAAATAAAATAACTATATTGAGTTTGATTCTCACTACTAAATTTAAGTAGTTCTGCTAACACTGTATAGCTTCTTCAAACAGATATTTACAAAGTACAAAGTAAATATGTGTTTGAAGTAGCTACCACCGTGTGGACAAAACTAATTAAATTTATTCATTAAAGTATTAAGAATCAAACTCGTAATAGTTATTTTATCTAATGATATATTAGTATCGTTTGAAGATGACACGGTAGTGTCGGAACTTTATTCACGATTTGTTTCTGTAATATATGAGATAAAAAACAAAGTAAAAGTGTTTTATTTTATTACACAAGGAAACCTCCCAATATCTAAGACTATAGAGTAACGGTTTGTTTCTGTAATACATATGATAAAAAACATTTCTTGGCTTAGGATTTATGTAAACTATGTTTTAACTATTTTTGTACCTATGAATAACAATAACAACTGATTAAATTATCAAAATAATTCAGAACTCTTTCCTCGATAACCATCGACTAGTTGCCAACTGTACAATTTAGTTCTAGCTTCCAATTGTGGTAACTAAATCCGACATTTTCTATAATCCACTTTTCCGTTAGGGCTGTTACTGAAGCAATTAGAAATTTCTCGGCAGAGAAACTCTGTGTTTGCCGAAATGTTTTCAGCTGCTGTTCCCCCTGCATTATTCAAAGAATGACAAATACATCTTACTAACATCAAATTTGGATTTTTCTTCTTGGAGACTATATTAGGAGTTGTGCTCTCAGTCCAGTGAACGAGGGACTTGATTAGGGAAATTTTTGCTCATGGACCGATTTTGATTGTAAGGGCTCACTCGATCGTCCTGACACCTAGATCGAAGCTTACCACTTTTGGTTCTTCACAAATGGTTCATTTTGTTAATAAACAGTGTTTATCCAATGCTCATAACAATTTGTTAATAAATGGACAATTAACAAAAAAATTCTTAAATATTCGACATTAGAGTCATTTTCGGAGAATTAGGACCAGCTAAATATGAATTTGATGTCCATTATTCAATTGGTTACTAGAATAATTAGCTTTAAACAATTTCTAAGATAACCAAGAATTCTAAATATTCGACATTAGAGTCATTTTCGGGAAATTAGTAACTGGATAAATGTTCTTCATATCAAGGAAAGGCTATAATCTGAAATCAAAAAAATCATTTCAAACTATATTTAAGCCAGATTTATTGAATTAAGACAAAATTTCGAATGAATATATATACATTACTCATTATTATCATCATCATCATCACTTGATAGAACAAATGTTATACTTACACTAATATTATTAATTACCAAATAACTGAACAAGCAAATAATAGGTGAATGCTTCGGAATTTTTTTCATGATGCCGTTACGATCTGATGCCAGCTGAACACACAGCAGAGCCACGCGGCATTTTCGGTGGAGAGAATGAATTTGTAGAATGAGACCATAACAGGCAGGCGCGTACCCAAAAGCGGAGGAAACGGGTCAGTTAAAATTGTTGTTGACTGTTCAAATAGTCGGGATATCTTTTGAACATTGGGAACCTAGAGAGTACATGCTGCGTGAGGTGTAGAAACAGCTGAAGGCATGGACATACTTCAAATTTTACTCTATGACAGGTGAAAGTTCATTTGAATTGACAGGAATAGGTAGATATTCGGACACTTTGAGCAAACGGAGCACGTGACTAACGATATATATTTATAACAGATATATCACAGAGCTCTACATGTCTATCACTGCTGTGACACAGGCCTGCAACAGGTATATGAGTCCTACAAAGTCTTACATACAGAGTAATGTAATTTCAGTTAGATATTATTTATGTAATTTGTCATGACAATCTATGAAGTGTCTTCGCTTTCTACGAGCTCAGGAGTGAGGTTGAATAGACGTCTCGCAGCTGCACTTGAATGTGAAAAAATTTCATCAGACGATTCCACTACATTACCAGGAGACCATAATTCACAAGCTATGATCGCCGGTCTATGATGTCACTTACTGTTTCGTAGTATTCCTTTGCTTGCATTCGGCGTTCACGAACTATGCCGCCGATCAGAATCTTCTTAATGTTCTGAACAATAATATAGTGATCGGCCAGACTTATCTTCCATGATGAGGGTTTCGAATATTAATTTTCCAAGAAGTATAGCTTTATGGATACCAGATGACACGTAGAATATGGATTTTCAATTTTTCCAAGAAAAAATCGATATGGCGAATGCAAATGAGCTAAAAGCCTGACATCCAGGCAAGGGTTTAACAAGTGATTGACAACCTGCTGGAATAGAATAGGCATTGTGCGACCACGGGGCGCACAATGGGCTCAACTAAGTGACCTGAGTTTATCAGGGGGCTATGCTCCGTACCATCTAATGATGATGATGATGAAGTGATTGGCAAGTGTCTGACATTCAGACATGTGTTCGACAATTTTCAGACAAGTGACTAACATTCAGACAAGTGTTTATCATTTAAACATTTGCTCAAACATACACTGTAACGTTATCACCTAGTACATAGACGAACATTCATTAACATATTTTTCAGATCATTAGCTTGTCTCTAAATGTGTAAGACGTTCTTCGCTATATTCTCCCACATACTGTACTACCACAACCCTGTATATAAGCAAGTTCCAATTTTGTATCGATTTACCTTCAGTCACAATGAAAATTGTTAAGCGAAAGCTTGCTGCTGAATGCTTTACGAACTATAATCTGGGGTAAGAGTAATAGTGGGAGAACAAGCGTAATGTTATCTCTATTGTTAGCTGAAAATGGTCTGAATTTTGAAAACGTACACATTTATTCAAAATATTTACACACACCAAAATGCTAGTTACTACAGGAAACATTTAAGAAAATTGAAGTGCTTTGTTATAATTCAAATACTGCGAGTGATGATGTTATAGACCCAACATTAGAAATGCCCAAATCGGTAATAATATTCGATGATGTAATGGGTGAGAACAAAAGAAAATTCGGGCTTATTTCTGAAAAGGGAGACACAACTCGATTGACAGTTTGAATCTTCGTCAGTTTTGTACTGTATGTTGCGAGGTTATGCCAATTGAATAATCGTTTACAACCAAGACCAGAGGAATTTGAGCCATATTCACGATGATCATGTCAATAGTGATATGCCATTTGAAAAATTCAAAGAGATATGTACCGTATGTTGGAAAGATGAACAAAGATAGAAATGTAGCCGGAGGACGTTATCGTGAGTGCTTTGACATTTATATGTACATGTGGTTTATTTAATGTTTAATTTTATATACCCAAGTTTCTCATCATGAAAGTGTCTAGCCAACTGAGAGCACAAGAATATAAGAAAAAAGTCCTGCAGTCAGCAAATGTAGCGTGGAAAAATATATCACAACAAAATTTGGTAAGGCTGAAAATCATGAGATACTAGATCATATATTTAAAAGCATATCCAAACCTCTAGAGGAAGTACTGAACATTACTGATATTTTCAGATGAAGTTCCTTGAGTACACATAACAGTGTTGTTTCTGCAGCAAAACAAATGAAGAACAATTCAATACCAACTATTGTTACGGAAGGAGAAGATATCGTGTATAATCCTACAGTTACTAGAGAGGATGTATTTGCCCGCGAACCTACTATCGACCAAATTAGTGAAAAATTCAGACAATTCAAGATAATGCAGCGGCTACTGAAGAATTTTGGCCTCAATATCCCCCAATAGCACGTTATTAATTGGAAAAGTTCCTATTGGATGATGATGTAAAGAGATTCGTTGATAACATGGGTCCAAAAATATAATTATGCTCTAGATAAATGATTCGTCGGCTAACAACCTATAGAATTATATAATTAGAGTGATATAATTATGAAGGCTATCCCGTTGAAAGGAACGACAGTGTTGTATAATTTGATATTCCATAGAGATGTTATACTGTCAACTTATACCCCGGAATCAAACAAAACTATAGTAACTAACACCCACAATCTACTAGTGATGACTTCATAGCTCAAATGATCAATGATAACATTATGACCACAATCGTAATGAAGATCCTGTAGATAGAATAATATTCATCATGGAATATAAACATTTGAAACAACCACTCATTAATTGCATGAGGAAACCCAGGTCTGAGACATACACTGGAAATGCATATATCCAGAATAATGAATGGTTATATTGAACAAGATACCGATTGAATAGATTTATTGGGATGACGCAAATGAAATTGTAGATCCTCTTGTTGAATCCTCGAACGTAGCTAACAATAACCATTGAGATAATTTCTATAAAATAGAAGAACTGAGAGAGGCCAATGTAATTCAACAAAACCGTATGTTAAGGCAAATTTATCTCATTAATAAGAATGACATGGCTAGATAAGTTTGGCAGAACCTCATCTTCTTTGTGGATGTATGATATAAATATATTCAATGATTATTACAAGCAAGTTTATGAATAAAAATCATTCCTAACGTGCTATGGAGGTTATGATATGGAAAGTCATATATTGTGCAACTTAAGATTACCGAATGATGATGGAGATGCGAATAAAGTTTATGTTGATAAATTAACCCTGAATCTGAAAACAGAAGCCAGTCTTGAAGATATCTTCAATGGTAGGGTTGATAAGTCCAAGGATATCTACAACGATATGGATGCATATGAATTGCGAAATGAGGAGGTCATTCTCACCATAGATAAATCATCTGCTAAGCAACTAATCGACATGCAGAATAAATAATAAGGAATGAAATGATGAATTCAGAGATACCACCATCAGTGAGGGAGGATAGAAATGATCTGAAAAAGATTGAAAAGATATTAAACTAGAACGGCGGATGACATCTGTGGAACTTTCCGAGATAAAACCCACAATACAACAGAGCAGATCTCAGTGAATCGTTAAGCTCCACATCTTGTAAATATACCTACAAAATTGATTTTTAACTAAATTCTCCTATTAGGAGGGGAGAAATTAATTGTCAGTGAAGATAGTAATATGAATAGAACATATGCTGTTGGGATTATACTAGTGTCATTTGTATTGATAAATGTTTGAAGTAACAAGTAATATTTTTGAGATTTGTTATCCTTTTTCCTACTCCCACCCCCTATTTTTTGAAAACGGTCAAATTTTGAATTTTCATCGATCTGTGTGGAAACATACGTTTGAGAAGGTGTGTGAACTTCGTATTTCTGGTTATCAATACTGTGGTTGAGAATTCTCGATAAAGTTTCAACCAATCATGCCAGAAATTCATCATCACGGGAAACAGCTCCCGCTTATGTATGTATTTTCATCCACCAATAGAACAAGATCATCATTCATATTATTCTTACTGTACTTGTTGGTTTGCATATCTACAATAATATCCCGAGCATTGACGAAGGCTCCAATGAATTTCATCACAAAAATGGGATGAGGAGGAGGTGGTAACTATACCAACAGGGTTCTACGAGTTCACAGACAGGGTACATGCAGTTTGTGAGTGAAGTGAGGAGAACGCCCCCGAAAATTATCAATACATTCTAACAACAACATTCTACACACCGACCTGAAAAGTTATTTTGAAGTTAGTTTCATTCTGAATGATAGTACTATTAGGATCCAGCAAAAAACTTGGTAAACTATATGTATCCGACCGGACTATAAACATGATCAAACTTCAAACTGTTAAAGTGGAGTGTAACTCAATCGCACGAACTTATTATAACAATAAGTTAGCTCATACGATATACAAGTTTTCACCTTTTGTACCACCTAGTTTTCACGTTGATATAGAGCCTAAAAACCTTATTCACCTACCGGTCATCAACAAGACGTCCTTCGATAATATAACACTGAAAATTTTTGATCAGGATTAGAAAAGTGGAAAAGACTGATGACACTAGAGAATATGAGATTGAATTTCAACAATAATAGATATCCCTCACTATCAGGCATTACAACGAGTTCAAAGGAGAAGGTTGCTGTAGCGGAAATATCTTCTGAGAATATCAATTTTTTAAAGTCTCTTGATTAGCAATATTCAACGAAGACATCATACGAGAAGCAACTCACAATGGTTACTCGGGAACCATGACCGAACTATACCAAACAGTAACATTCAAATCGCGTGAGCTTTTCAAACGGATCGGAAGAATAGTCCTGTTAAGTAAAGTATATCGATAATATCCAATTGCTAAATGTGTAATTATACTTGAATTGATAGTGCTATTCATATGAAGCAATGTGATTAAATTTCAATGATCAACAATGTGTGGAAGCCTACCAGGTGTACTAAGAACTTCAGAAATCATTCTCGAATAAAATGATGCTAGATTATATACCGTTCAAGAAAAAAGCTATTTTCGTGATCGATTTTCCGAAAAAAAATAATGCTATGAAGTTGTCCACAGCTGACGTTAAGCTGGAGAAGAAAAGTTTCCTGAATCTTCCTAAAAACACCTGGGCTGATTGTATCATGAACGTACGAATCATGGAGTATTCCTCGATTTCCGTATCAATTCGGAACCAAGTTATGTGCAGCGTGACGTACTTTTTTATCCAATAAATGTTATCATTTTCGCCCTAAATGTTATTCTACCAGAATAAATATGTAATGTGTGTTTATCATTCTAAAATTGATGTGTTGGAGCATGGTATGAAGCGATTTTATACTCCACGGGTCGAATCCTTTCACTCGATGCCTATAAAGTTGTAGTTGGAGGTTTTTCTCATTTGCCGTAGCTCTATCATTCAAAGCAAATTTTATAGGTTATATTTGTAAATAATGAATTGATTATCAACTACTATTACCTGGGGCCTCACTCTTTTTTCCTTGAAATGTTTGAGTAAACGATGCAGGCTTAATATTTTAATTGTCGAATTAAAGCAAATTTTATAGGTTATATTTGTAAATAATTAATTTATTATCAACTACTATTACCTGGGGCCTCACTCTTTTTTCCTTGAAGTGTTTGAGTAAGCGATGCAGGCTTAATATTTTAATTGTCGAATCTACCTGCAGTTGCTCGAATATTATTATGTAACATTTTCTATCATAGCCGTCAGTTTAATAATTATTCTGAATCTCCATACCAGCAGCCATCAGATTTCGAAATATATGTGTTGTTATCATCCATATGAATGAAATTGTTTGATTCAAACAATGTATCGGGAAATTTTCAAATGCTTATGAGCATATCATTACGCGAATGTTATTCCTTATCAATCAAGCGAGCTTGTCTGTCCACCGCAAATGATACAGTCTTATAAACTTATTATACCGAATATTATTTCCTCCAGTAGAAAATGAACTCATTTAACAATTCAACTCGATTTGTATGTCGTTTAATCAGCTTCAGAAGATATAATCCCTCTCTGTGATTGGGTTCCGAATATCTGTTCTTAGCGGGTGTCTACCAAATTTCAAGTCGGTCTGTTTCAATTAACGTCTGTTGTTCAAATGCTGAATTAAAATTATGATGTTTAGAAAATTGAATCAAATTTATCTAATGATATTTCTATTGATTTACAGATTAGAAATGAGCACATCACGATTGTGCCCTAATACAATGTTGGAAAAGTTGTGGTATAGTAGCTTATAAACATTTCCAATGAGAAATGGATCGGAAGACGCGGTCCAGTTCAGTGGCTTGTTAAGTTTCATGACCTTAATTTGCTTGATTTCTATCTGTCACTTGAAAGAGTTTGCTTATGGTAAATAAATTGGTACCATTGAACTACTGAAAGGAAGAATGTTCAGTTCTGTACAACAAATTCAGGACGAAATCGTTTTTGCACAAGTTTTACAATTCAATTGATAATTTTTCGTTTCAAGGTTTTGGATAGAAAATGGAATTGTTTTTGTTTGAAGTTGAAATATCTTGATAATGAAGCACGATCTGAAAAAAAGTATCGTTATAATAAAAATTTGATTTTACTTGATTATGACGTTCCATTTTTGACTTCCAGTTACCGAACACCTTGATATCCTAGATATTAATCCTAACTGGTAGAACTGTAATAACGATTTCATTTAAGCGATGATTACATCTAATTTACAAGATTCATAGGCAGGAATGAATGATTACAATTGCAAGTTTGGCACAAGGTCTATAAGGTCTACCAAAAATACATAAACCTGATTATACTTAGATATCCAACTTCCTACTTCCAGCTTAAATTACCCAACTTACAATACCTGTAAACAAATATTTTATGGACTTGATACACGTACATTATCACCTACATAGACTTTGTCAGTCAATAATGGTCTCGAACAACGATATGTTCAGATACAGACATTATCGAACACTAAATTTGAATTCTAATAGGTACGAGACACACTTATTTTATTTTTAAAAACTTTGGGATTATAGGCAGGAACAATTTGTATTTGGGAGACACCGACAGAAGGTAGTTCATTATCCCCTAGGTGAACAGCTTGCACACAAGTAGATCTGGAAGCTCTTCGGCTAATCATTATCGCATCTCTATCAAATTCACGTAAGATTATTCTTTTCGAGATCCTATAATTATTATTTTGGTTTGCACGTCTGGTAATTTTTCTCAGTTCTTTCTCCAAAATGGAGAAATTTATACAAAAACTGTTTGTTATGACTACCTTCGGTTCAGAAATCGTCTGATATCCTTTCATCTGCACATTCCTGATTACTAAATGTAAATAGCATTTCCATACTTGGCAACAATTACTATTATTTCATAGTAAGCTTGAATTCACAATCTGGAAAATGATTATACTATTACATCAACATCAAAATAATCCCTACTGATTTAGACAACGATTGAATTTCAATCTATCTCTGAAATTACTGGAACGTGAGCATGTCGAAATGTGAGAAAATGTTCCTTTGGATTCAAGACGAAATGCTTGGTTACTATCAGACGATTGTCCAGTTCAAAGAAATACAAGTATATCATTTACACCGTGTAATAAATTCCATTGCACGCCGCTGTTAGTTATGTATGGTACAAAATGTATGTAGGTCTGTTTTACTCACGATTCTATGTCAATGAGACGTGTCAACTTTGATGGCGTTTCTCTCGAAAACAAGGGATCGTGCAGAAAAACGAAACAGCAGTTTTTCAAAGGGATAGGAGTGATTCAACATGAACATGCTCTTTCTGTATAATCTGAGAGCGTACAAGTTTGATGCAGAAAAGATCATTTACACCCCAATTTTCATGCCAATGGACATTGAGCACAGGCGGACAGAAAGATAATAGCAAAAACCATTTAACGAATATGGAAACAACAGCTAGAGTGGTTTTGAAAAAACACCGAAATGTTTATTTCTTTGTAAACTACAACATTTCGATACAGGCCATATCTAATTTTTAATTCAAATTGAAGTATTCTATCGCCTATTAAAGTCCCTATTATGAAGTGGGACATTCTTTATGAAACCTAATTAGACAGCCATCTTTCATTATTGTTAGCTATTTTACTTATGAAGAACGTTAATGTCTTGACCTCCGATATGCATACAAGACCTGCACATGCAAAAAAAAATTTTTGAAATATACGTCTTTTTCCTACATATGATTTTTTTTATTGAATTGGGGATCGTAAATAGAGATATATTATATATGAAAATGTATCAATATCCAATCAAATGAAATAAAATTGAAGTGATTTCAACTAATTTAATATCTGCATGTTTCAAAATAATTAATATAAGAAGTCCGATATCCTATTGAACGATCAACTAATACTTAATAATTCCTTGTTAAATTTGGATAATTAGGTTTTTCCGTTTGACACCAGTTTAACGTTTAATCCCTCAATATAGGTAAAACCCCTATAACCGCCTATCCTAAGATTATCATCAAAGTTATATGTTAGGTGGCTATTGTAGTAAGTAAGTACTTTGTAATATTTGTTTAAAGAAGCTATAGTTACATTTATTTATTAAACTAGCGAAAATCGGAACTTCTAAAAATTGTTATCTCATATAAGTTAAGAATGGATTTTCATCACGTAATTGCAGATTCTATTCAATTCTAGTCAATTATTGCTCAATACAAATTGTATCATGGAATTCTGCTTCAGTCCAAGTTTGTCATTCATCGCAAATAAATTATGGTAAGATCACCAGAAACAATTTTATAAATTTCAATCATCATTTTGTATTCCAAGTAGCAAGCAGATAGACAGTTATCTCTATCTTTGAACTTCAAACGTTGATCTTGCACGAAACTCATTTATTCAATCCGCACAATGCATATTAGTAAAAATAACTCACAAATGAACTGCATTCCAAGAAACATCTCACATAAAGATAAGCATAGACAATTACTTTATAAAGGATCGTCTTTGTTAAAATTATAATCAAGATCGTTTGTAATGGGTAATCTGCGACTGTAAATATAAAATACTGGGAACGTTACTCGTGTCACATTAAGAGAAGAGATCCTCCGATAATCCTACCACACATCGTTAGTTTATTCAAGAAGTTGTAGTTGAAGTTTGTCTTCCAGACATTTGATGAAAACATCTGCCCTGCAAAGTTTCAAATGTATTATATTTACGTAGTCGGTACACTTCAAGGCCTTTGAAACCTTAGGTGTAATTACTATTTTTCGAGGGGTGTATTGAGATATATAAGTACTAGTTTCCTAATATTTAATATAAATTGTTGGTATTCATAACTGCATCATCTTCTTCTTTCTTTCTTAGCCTCTTTCCACTTTTTATCATTTTGTAATAAGTACATTTTTCAATTTTTTTGATTATTACGACTAAAAAGTCTAAAAATAATACCAAAATTTTTAAAAATCAATGATAATCACATTATTTTCAATAATGAGTACTTAGATAATACTTATCCATATCTTCAATTCAAAGAAACGTTTCAATTAAAAGTATTAAACTTCTTAATATCTGACGCTTGTAAAAATGTAAAACAAACTGAAAATAACTTAGCCAAAACCAAAACCAAAATAAAAAATATCCTACCTACCCAAATCTACAATACATATTTAGAATTAGAAACTGAAAAATTTGAAAGAAACTTGAATAAAATTAAGCACAGAAATATGGAGAAAACAAATAAATTAAATAACAATAACAAAAGAAATCTCATAGTTGATGATAATTGGCTGATGGATTTATCTCAAACTAATATTCTAAAAAATGTAATAGAAACTTTAGCTCTCGGTGAGAAATTTAGTAATACTCTATTAAACGAAATGCAAATACCTATTAATAACATAATTTCTTCACTTGAAACTAGAATTGCTAAAAAACCTACTCAAATAGCAAATGAAATAAGATCAAAATGTATCAACACAATAACTAATTTCAAACAAACAGTTGAAAATAATGAATTTAACAATAAGGATAACAAATCATTCAGAAATTTCAAAGAAACCAAACAATTCATCAAATCTAACCCACAAATCAGATAAAGGTAATAAAACTGATGTCATGGATACAAATGAATATAAGGATAAAATGTCTAAAATGTTGAATGATCCTGACGTATTTAAGAAACTAAATAATAATTTAACTGATATTCACCAAACTAAGAATAATAACTTAATAAAAAGATGGTTTGAAAAGGAATGTATTTCAAAATACATTTATAGACAATTAACTATACATAATGCTCATCAACATACTAAAAAACGTAGCTTACAGCAATGACTTTTACATCAAAAACTCTTGGGTTTTCAAAGAATTGAATGACAGAATTACGATACCAAAAAACTATATCTTAGTATCACTAGATTTCACATCTTTATATACTATAGAATTAGCTACACAAGTAATTCAAAATAAATGGGATGAAATAAAACTATTCACAAATTTACCTATGAATGAATTCTTAAGAGCTATAGAATATACATTCACAGCTAATTTTTTTAAATATAAAGATGATTGTTATATACAATTAGATTGTTGTGCAATGGGATCTCTCTCTTTCCAGTATCATAGTCCAAATAGTAATGGAATAAGAAGTATTATTTCGACTAAATTATAATATAGCCTTCCTCAAAAGATAAGTTGATGATTGTATTGCTGCCATCTCAAAAGACAACTGTGATAAATTATTGAGTTATTTCAATTCCTTTCACCATGAATTACAATTCATAAACGAAACTGAAAATAATAATGAGATACATTTTTTAGATTTAACTTTACTAAGAATCAAATGATAACAAAAATCTAAGAAATGGTGCACCAAACCTACTTGGTCAGGAAGGTATACTAATTTCAATTCTAATATACCTAAAAAATATAAGAAAAATGTTGTTATAAATCTGATAGATAGAGCTATTCAACTGAGTTCTCCTGAACTAAGAACTATATCTATTACAAAAATGAAAGAAACTGTAATAAAAAATGGTCATCCCATTGATTTAGTCAATTCCATTACTAAGGACAAAATTTATAAATCTCATAACTTATCTGGTAAAATCAATACCAATAATGAGAAACCAAAAGATAAACATTACATATTACTACCATATATTGAAGATCTTTCTGAAAAATTATGTGATATAGTAAAACCTTATGACCTACATATATGCCATAAAAGTTATTTAAACCCGAAAAGTCTCCTCACTAAACTAAAAAGCAGCGTACCTTTCAAAAAGGTAATTCATACTGTTTATTTCATCCCTTGTGAAGATTGTGAAAAGGTATACATCGGCCAAACTTCCCAATACCTCGAAAAAAAAATTGAATGACCACAAATATATCATAAATTCATCCACTGCGCACGATGAACATGTGAGAGACACCAACCATTCATTCGACTACAACAATACAAAAATTTTGAATATTGAAACGAATGACAACAAATTCCTGATATTAGAATGTATTGAAATTAAGAGAAACAATTGTGTAAATGACAAAATAGATTCCAGTCTTTCGGAACTTTACAATAATCTAATTCAAGCTTAACAAAATTCTATTATTTTGAAGTACCACTTTCCACTTGTCTATTTAAAATTTCGTGTCCGACAACGGACTCAATATCTCCTGGCATGTAAGGCAGCACCGGATCTTGGTCTATTCCGTACGAGTGCCTTAGATGATAATACAGCACCCGTAGGGCCGCATTATGGCGATGAGTGTACGCCGAGGCCGCTTTTGCCGGACATGCCGACAGAAGGTGGAAAAGCGTCTCACGCGCCTTTCGGCAGGCCCTGCAGCTGACATCAGAGACCTGCACACTCATCACATTGCGGGGATAGACCAAGGTGTTAATAACGCCATCTTGACAAGCTGCGGTAAATCTCTCAGTATGTATATAAAATAGGAATTTTTATTTTATTTTCAGTCTATATGCGAACCAAAATACCAAGAAAATGAATCTGACTCAATAATATAATTATAGTGAATGCATTATTAGTAATCGTAAAAATTAGTCAAGAAAAATAAACGTATATTTGCTATAGTTGATAGTCAGCACCTTATTCAGAGAAGAACTGATTATAACCAGTAATTCATTATGATGTAGTAGAAAACATCATCTTCGATTCCATTCTACTAATGTTGAAATTATTCACATCGAGACGGCATGCAATTCCGAGAACAACTCCGCTATTAACTTATCTGTGTTTCTGCATCATAAATTGTGCTTATATTTCAAATCGAGTTATACATGATCTTTTGGGTCGTAGGCGTACCAGTTTATCGTATTACGAAGATTGTCCTGAAACTCACCATCCATTTCATAATGTTAAATTGGTGAATACTCCATGTTGCTAGTAGAGCGTTATTCAATATATAGGTAAGTAAGATTCCGTTACAATAAGAAAGATTTTATTTGATTTGTTATCCATATCATATAAACATGGTGATTCTATAGCTGAATATTCTTTATTTTTCTTATAGATCACACAGCATTCAAAAGAAGTATTTGAAATATCCGGGTT
Source organism: Endomychus coccineus (assembly GCA_958510875.1). NCBI lineage: Eukaryota > Metazoa > Arthropoda > Insecta > Coleoptera > Endomychidae > Endomychus > Endomychus coccineus. Next base: position 218,325,965 of record OY294067.1, read on the forward strand.
GAAGTTCAACAAATCTTCCACTTGTACTTCGATTTGATGACATTTTGTTGAAAACAATTCAATTTGTAAGATTAATCTAAGGTTATGTTAAATATTGATTCATGAGATTACGTTTGTTCTCAATGAGAAAATATCATCTGATTGATAAATCTGTTCGAATATGTATTGCGGATTGGAGTTTTGGTTAGTTTTCAATGATTGAATTTGGGAGGGCTATTTTTATTGAATAATATGTAAGGCAACACTTAGCTTTTTAAATTCATTATTTCAATTGTGAGTGAAGTATTCTCTGAATTAATATCAATATCACGTTACATTTGCTAATTTTTTTGTTACTATCACAACTATGATTTCAAAATAGCATTCCCTCTAAAACACGGAGATAATATTATTCAGTTCTACCGCAACTTCAGCAATAAATTTAACAAAATTAATTAGTGATTTAATTCCTGAATTATCGACCACATTATAACCGTCTTAAGTCTTTATATCTGATAATATATTGAAGCATACGTTGGTAAGGAATAGTCTATGAACTGAAAACTCATTGAGGTCCACTGTATTTGAGTATTTCAAACTACCATTCACTTTCACATTCATTCGCACATGCTCAGAATTCGTGACACTACAAATTCAATCTTCAACCAAGCACTTAATTTGACTATGCTGAATTTTTATTGACATGGGGTACCCAGTTTGATGGCATACAATATCATTAGAGAAAAAGGCCAACATTTTTAATGAAATGTTAGCAGCAAATCCCATTTTGGATCCACGGTGAAGGACCCTCCTAATATTGCTGCCATCGATAGCCATATGCCTGAAAAATGTTCTCGTCAGGACATAATTAGGCGTATTTTGCTTGACCTCAATACCAAAAGGGGTATGAGGCAAGCCGAAACTCTGCCTGTTCTCAAGAAATATGCCTCAGTATTGACCCAATTTTTTTCAACTTGTTTAACCTTCGATACAAACTTGGTGTGTTCCCTCCACCTTGCAGACAGCTATGGTCCAACTAATTCCAGGAAAATGAAAGAAGACCCTTACAAATGATTAAAGACCCATTGCACTACTGATGGAGAAATCAATCAACAAAAAACCAGTTTTCCTATTTAACAGATGTCTGCTATTTTATAGCAGACATCTATTGAAAGATATGAAGAATCTCTAGCTGTATCTAGGCATCTCCGAAGCAATTGATCGAGTCTGGCACGAAGGCCTTTTTTGCCTACTTTGTCGTAGTAACTAGTTTTCTCTAAAATAAATCACTCTGTGATTATTGACGCAGTCTCCTTCGATACAATGTCTAATAACGTTGGTATTTCATGAGAAACTGTATTGGCACCAACTTTGTTTTCGCTCATTATCATCCTCATTATTGGAAGTTACCTCCTGTTCCGTCCATAGCATTGCAGTTTACCGTTTTCTCATCTAGAGCATCTATATTATTCAATGTAGCCAAAAGAGCGTTACAGAAACAGATCGCATTTGATGGAGATCTGGCAACAATTTTGGAATGAAAATCTGATAATCTAGTATAGTTCAATGCAAGAATGGTGAAGCTTGTATTTTTATAACAGAAAGCAGATTCCACGGTTCCTAATATAATGATATCAGGTATGGAGTTCTCCAGATCCATACGGTATCACCACCAACAGCCCTCTCTCATTGAACAGCACAGATTCGACCTGTTCTGGAGTACTGTTCACATACGGTGAAGATCTTAGATCCTATTCAGAAAAGAGATATCCGCCTGATTGGTGATGTCGCAATTTCATTGTCCTCTGTAGTACATGGTAGAAAAGTGGGTGATATATGCCTTCTCTACAGATATTTTCAGCGTTGGTGTTCATCGGAGATCTTGTCTGTTATTCTACTTCGAGAGATTTCAAGTAGACGGACTGACCGGGACCATGCTAGTTACCTCTTATTGTCAAGCTCTAGACCTACCAAACTTCTTCCTACTAGATTTAATTTTTCTATCAGAAATGTGAAACTCTGCCCAGTGAGCACTTTCCCGATGCCTATAATACAAACTTCCAAGAAAACTTCCAGAGCCTGTCTTCTCTCCCAATATTTCATCGTTGACCACATGAAGTTCCTCGGACATTATAAGTTTCCCTTTCATGTAGTCAATATATATAAAAAACATAGAGGGTCACTGTATTTCGAACTGTCATATAGTCGTGAAGCACGTGCTCAGCATTCGTGACACGACAACTTCAATCTTCAACTGAACACTGAATTTGAACTACAATCCGGAATCCACGTAGATTCTGAATGATTTTTTCATTTGGCACGAGGAACCCAGTTTGATGGCATACAATATGATTAGAGGTTATCAAGTAATACAAAAGAATAAAATAAAAGTAACAGAATAATTATGGTAATTGTTGAGATACTGTAACCATTACAAGATGTTAGTTAAACACCACAGTATATCAAACTTATTCGTTTCAAGAATACGTAATCTCGAATGTATGGCCTTGATACAAATCACCCTATGAAATCTCAATCTAGACCTTAGTAGATTTGTAACGAAAAAGTTGCAAGTCAACGGCTACGATTCCACAACTCGAAATAATAAAATCTCATGAAAAAGTATCCCGAACCTTCATATAATTCTTTATTCTATTATAAAATTATTGACCTCCTGGGATACCTACTGACAATTCCTTCACGTTGCTTTTGTTTTCGATATGAGAATGACTGTTCATCCAATTTGTATATCTTGAAGAATGCTCTGAGCACAGTAAAAATTTGTCATCTTTCTGAGAAATGCCAAGTTTAAAATTTTCAACTTTCGAACCTTCTCGGGTTTTTAGAAAATATATACTCCTTCTTGACAAGCAATCTTCGGAAATCTAAAATATGTCGAGAGATTTAATGCATAGCAGTTTCGAGTTATTTTCGAGCTGTTTCCCGCAGAATTGAGAAGAAATGTTTCCGACACGCAAGTTCTTGAGGTCAACTCCACAATTTTTAGTTATTTATTCAAAAATCAAAATGTATATAATTTTCAGTCTACCAGACCGTATTATCGGGCTGTTTCACACATTCTTGGTGCTCCAGAAAATCCTTAAAATTGCTTATGATAAACTATATTTTGAAAGTAAATCGAAAATTCCTGTTATTGGAAAGAAGAACACTTTCCAAAGGTACCTCCAAGCAATCTCATACAGAAAAAAGGGTTTCATTTGAAGATTCTAATTTTTTTTTGCAATATAACCATCAAAATTTAAAATTCCTAGAAGCAGAATATCTTCCTTTTTCCAATAAATTCCAATATTCCATTGTTGGGTAAGTATATAGCAAAACATGGTCTCAAGAGATGTAATCAATGTTCTCATTATAATTTCGATGATAATAATCGTAAACAATGGAATGGACGTTTAAGCACGTCGGTTGCGGTTATTATATTAACTTTCTGCATTGGATTGTTCGCGATATACATTGTAGGTGGAGTTTTACTATTGATTTTTACTTTTTCAGCTTCCCAGTGCTTCCCTGACGATGATTAATTAATTTTTCTCTATCATCTCTTTACCTGATATTTTCCGTTTGTAGCCATTGAAGTTGTCAACGCCACAACTATCGTCCTTCCTTTTATCCACAATTTGTGTTGTTTATCAAAGCTGTATCGGCCCTAACATTACGGATAGAACCGCAGTTACATTTAGAGGAAACTTTTCTCCTGAAGTTATGATATTGTGGATGATTTCTGAATTTAAAACTACAAATTGATTGCAAATCATATTTTAGTCATTATGTAGCCCACCCGCAGATGCAAATGGAAACGATAAATTAAAAATTTTCTTCGATTTCCTCAATCTTCATGATAGTGAACAGTATATCATTCTTGTCACTAAGTTTTTCAATTCTGATTGAAGGTTTGACATAGCTTCATGTGCTTTTCGAAGGAAGTCTTATATAAAGAGTCATTATTATGAATCAACTGTCGAATCCTTTTCATTAGGTCGAAGATGTGCAACAGAATGTTTCCGCAATTCAGAAGAGTACAGTTATGAGCCACTCAAAATATCTACGTTTCAGGTAGTCTATCCAAATATCTTCCGAATTTGTTACTGCGACCGCTTTTCCATTGTCGATTATGTCAAATATTTCATTCTCGTGTTTTTGAAGATTGGAGGCTAAAGCATCGTCATCTTATATGAGCTGCCAACTTATTTTGTCCGATGCTATAGTTAACCTCGAAAATAATATAGGGATTTTCTTATAGGCTCTTGAGATTTTTCCTAGTGCTAAGTCTCAAGCCTTGATGAATTACATGATTTGAAAAACGTACTATTCTGTGAAGGCATTAGACACCCACAGTGTAATTTGTTTATAAAAACAACTCAAATTTCCGAAGTTGAGGTGAAAACTTGGCTCAGCAAAACCAATTTTCGTGATTTTTTGGAAAACCGAGAGAGTTTGAAGCAGCTCGAAAATCGCTCGGAAAAAGCTGGAGATTTCTATACATTTTCCTGTTTGAAATAACTGGAATTTTCGAAGTTGGGGTCAATAATCAGCTTGTTAAAAGCAATTCTCCCGATTTTGTGGGAAACCCATTGGTTTCATAGATTTGAGAATACCGTTGGTTAGGTAGAGAATAGCACAAAACTGCGAATTTGTATTTTAAAATAACTTGAATTTTCGAAGATAAAACTTAACTGGTCAGAACGAATTTAGTTTAGAAATATATTGATTTGAATAAAAAACGCAAGACCTAGTGTTTGTTGAGCAATATGCCTGAAATTTTCACAAAAGGAATACTTTAATATAATCAAGAAATGATTAAAATTTTAATAAAAACTCCAATGTTATCTCAGTTTTCGTTATGTTTTTTATGTAAAGAAGAGGCATTTTTTCAAGCCCTAATCATAAAAATAAACTTTTTTCGAAGTTCTATTTTCACAATTCTGACGTAAACATTATCCACAATGCATAGAGTTCGACAACGTCAAAATTATCGCCAGTTTAGTGAGTTTGAACGTGGCCGGATTATTGGTATGAGGGATTTTCATTCCGGGAAATTGCAAAACGTGTGGCTCGTAACGTTAGTGTTGAGATGTTGGTCAAGATGGTCTGAAGGAGGCCTTCATGACGTCGCCGCGGATCCGGACTTCTTAGGACGACTACAGATCGTGAAGAACGCCACCTAAGAACATTGGCCCTGAGAGACACCTACACGAGCCGTAGGGAATGACTGGATGGAAGCTTAGGACAAAGAGTCCCCGTGGTGCCCGTCTATCGACGTTCAAACTCTTTTGAGCTCCCTTCTTACCGATCAGTTTTATGTCTTCTCCTTAGTCCAACGTCATCATGCCCGTAGGCTCGAGTGGTGTAATAAGCGAGTGAGGTGAGTGCAGGAATTGCATCATGTGGTGATTTTGTTTGTGGGCCCATGATGAGCGAATGAGGGTGAGGCGTTTACGTGGGGAAAAAGAAATCTGCAATTTGCTATTGAACGTCATATTGCCCTCACATTAAGAGTAATGGTTTGTGGTGCAATATGTTATGGCAGTAGGTCTCTAGTTTTCGTTCAGGTAAATTTAAATGCAGCCAATTACATAGCCAACGTGTTGGAACCTGCTGCATTGCCATATTTTCGGGGGTAAATTAATCCAATCTTGCAACAGGACAATGCCCGCCCTTATACGCCAAGGATTACAATGCAGTATTTGAATGATGCCAATGTGGTGGTGCTTCCATGGCCTGCACGTTCACCGGATCTCTCGCCGATTGAACACGTCTGGGATATAATCAGCACAAAACTGAGTAGCTTACGCCACACCCCTCATGATTTAGATGATCTTCGACTTCGTATCCAAGAAGCTTGGAATGGGATACCTCAAGGCAACGTTGATCATCTTGTTCAAACTGTACCTCATCGAGTGAATGAGTTCATAAACAATCGCGGTGTGTCACTCATTATTGAATAAATCTCTGATTTATGTTTTTTTTGCTTCAACATTGAATCATTTACTAGTTACATTGAAATTTCAATCAAATTGCCTAATACTCCAGTCCCTCTGTTTTTTTGATTGACGTTTTGGGTTTCAATCCTTACGTTTCTAATTTTGATCAATTCCTATGTTTTCGGGTGCGTTGATCACGAATATGGACATTGAAAATGTCTGGGATCTATGCTACTCTGGTTATTGGCCATTTTTTGGGTCCAAATGGCACCGACTTTGGTGGTCTTTCAAATTTTAGAAAAACTCTGAGTTCCACTCTTTCATTCCATGACAGAAAAAGTTGTAGAAGATCGGAGAGAGTGAAATGACGCCAATTGGAAGTTAATAGAATGTAAGAAGCCTAATATAGGACCAAAAAGTGCGATTTTTGAGCAAAATCAAACGTTTGTTCAATTGTCAATTATAAAATGACTGTTTGTCGTATCAACTAATACTTGACATGCATAGATAGTATTTTGTGTGAACTTTAATATAAGTTTTCCATTTGTTCGATATTTGCAAAGAGGGCACTCCAATCGCTCTTTTCGTAAAAAACATATTTTTGCGATTGCGAGCCACAAGGTCAACTTTTTGACTCAAAATAAAATCCAAATGGAAGATATTGATGACTTCTACCTATAAACCAAAATTCCACCACTTTGTATGTAATCGCAAAAAATTAGAAAAATTTTCAGGAAATAAATTCACAGGTAAATAGCTGAAACATGTACGCAAATTTTGATACCAAGCACGATCTTCAAGGTTGAGTCAATCCCGAGAAAACTAATGCTAAGCCTTTTGGGTACTTCGTTATAAACCTCGCAGTTGAAGAGTAGCTCAGATAAGTTAAAATTTCAAGTGAAATAAATGTAGAAATATTTCTGGTAGTAAGGTAGAAATTACAGATGATAACGGTGACTCCATGGGTATAAGATTTATTTTCAATGCCCATGGGAGTCACTGTTATTACCTCTACTATCTGAAGTATTTATGAATTAACAAGGAAAGAAAATTCTTAGTTCAAACTTATTGATGCTACTCTGCTAATGGTATTACAATTTGCCAGATTATAGCTAATAATACACATTCATTTCAGAAAATAAATCACAATATATAACTTGTCAGTACACTCTAATTATTCATATATTTTAACTCATTACATATATGTATATGATTCATAGGATGGTCAATATTCATCCCAATAGGAGATGATGATATTTAGAATTGTTATCAATCGAGTATATCGTAATTAATAATGTATAATATACCAAGGGCATATTTTGCAACAGATACTGCATTTTATTCAAGGGTGCTTACGAGTTCAGTTTTGGGATAATTCATTCGAGGACTTTTTTTGACTTGGATTATGTTCCTTCTCACCAACCAAACCTCAGCTATATAAGCTTTTTGTGCATTCCAGTTGACTGGTTCACAGTACACATTCTGCAAATCTAGCGCATACTCTGATCTACGCGTTGGGTACTTACCCCAGGTTGATTACACTCGAATATTGTTGGATTGGATACATCTTCATTCGGAATTCAAAATAGTGTGACATACTCCTAGTGAGAGTCTCTTCCAATACATTCCATGACACAAGGCCTAGGTGCTCGATCAGGGCGTCACAAGCCAGAGGCTATGTTGCAGCTGATCACTACAATACCGACGGTACAACAAAAGTTTCATTCATTCTCTCATTGTCTTAACGGCAATGGCTCCCTGAAGAGATGGAGTGCAGACAAAGCCCGTCTATTCAGGGGGCAGCCTGGAACGCTGCGACTAAAACCGCAGGACAGAATCAAAGCCCTGTGGTTCGCGTAGCAGCATTTCAGGGTCGTCATCCTGGGCGAGGAAGTAATGAGAGAATGTCCGCACGCCGAATTGGTAGACGGATGGGTCTAGAACAAACACAAGAGTCGGATCATGCTTCTGTGGTCCTAGATATATTGATGTGTACTCCGTGCGGATGAGGGATCTCCATCACACAGTCTTCCAAGCCAAGATGTTTGCCATCTACAGATGTGCGGAGAAACTACTCGGCTATGATAATATAAATGAGACCATCCGCATCTGTTCGAACAGTCAAGCGGCACTCAAAGCACTGAAAATCCTGACTGGGTCCTCAAGGCTTGTCAGGGATGTCAAGGAGATCCTCAACAGGCTAGCCGATTCAAACAGGCTTAACCTGACCTGGATTCCGGGTCACTCAGGTTGGAAAGGGTATGAGAGAGCGGAAATGTTCTTTATCAAGGACGATAGTGATATTCAGCTATATTGGGTATTATGTAATTCATAGTGAACTACAAACTCAAATCGTGTTAGAAGTCACTAAGCAAAGTTTTCGGTTCACTAGATTGAACAGTGACAACACATATTCCAGTCCCAGACAACTATTCCGCTCCTCTCATGCAGTAGTAAAGTCACTGATCAACCATCCCCGAATGTAATATGATGAAACACCCTCGAAAATGTTCGGCGAACCTAAATGTTCCAACACGATCTGATGGGAAGTAGATGTCCCATTAGGTATGCAATTCATAATGCTACGCATTGACAATCTAGTTCTTGTCATTCAACGAATCGACGGGAAAACACTTGGAAAAACAAACGTCAAGTGCGGGACCTTTCAAGGGTGTCTTATTACATCACTTTCAAAAATGGTTGCTCAGAGACTTCACGTCTGCCTCGTCCTAGTGATGAAATCATGTAAAGAGCGAAACAGCTATCTGAGGCTATAAGTCGTGTTGTTACTGTTCAATCTGGTGAAACAAAACAATGGATATTACACAAATATTTGTCATTGATTTTATTCAGCCACTTGAATTGTTAAACGAGATATCGAGCAGATGTCTTTACCCGACTATGTTTCTGGAGTCAAGCAATTATCAACTTCAACCGATAGAAGGAATTCGATAATAGAATAATACTAAATTCCTGTTTGTTTTTCAATAGTTATTGTAGTCAAATCAAATATCACGAGTAAAACTCGATAAGAAACATTGTGAATGAGGCCTTAGTCGTCTCAAAATAGCCAAAATGTTTAATATGACTTCAATGGACGATAATCGATTCAATATCTCTACATTGCGATAAGAACTAGACATAACACACTGTATAGTACGGTAGTCGAGATAAGTCGAGACGAGACGTGACAAGGTCTTTACCTCGGAACGAGACATTCCCTATTATCTAGTCCCGCGGCAACAGCAATGAGATTTTGCCATTGAACGTTTTAGTAAAAAATGTATCACATTGGTTCACGTCAAAGCTTCATGTCCCTTTCAATATAAACCTCTGGAACGATCTTGTTACCTACTTTCCACTCATAACCTCATTATGACATAAGTAACCAAAGGCGGTACTGCACGCAACTAGACTAGGCAGTGGAGATGGGGTGGTTCTATAAAATTTAGAAGCGCCAGGTAATTTGTTATATTAACCTCTCTCAAAGAAACGAACCTGTATGAATTACCAAACAAGGTTGACGCTATTACAAGCCGAAAATTAAGAAATAAAATCTGAAACCCTTGTAACAAAATATCATGTTCATTTATAGTAAACAACAAAAAATAAACATATAATAATCTATAGTTATAAAATAATTATTAATAGTGAATGACAAAACCCAACATGTATGGTACCACAAATATAGCTCTATTCCAGGCGTACAATGAACATACAAATATTAGATTATTCCAATATGCTACAAACTAAATAATGATAACTTCTCAATTCAGTTGAATTAATATTCTACATTCAAATGTGAAACAAATAAATTTCTAGATAACTAGTCCAGCTATAGCATTATAAGCTTTTACTAAGATTATGGCCCTAACTAAAACTTTCCGCTGCACAAATGTGTTAAGAAGTGTAGTATTGAGGTGCCTCAAGAACATACAGGAATGTCACCCCAGCACGAAGGAACTCTCGGTTACCCTCCAAGCTGACTTTCTGGAAAACCCCAGGAAGAAGAAAAACCCTTTTTTCACTTCAAGGGCACAAACGTTATAGAGCGAGACAACGTTCATCTTCAAAAATAAAATCAAATCAGGAATATCTTCCAATGCTGATACAAAGAGTAGGTCGGTCGCAAGATGATAATGACGTCAACAAACGTATTCCTCTAAGGGCTACTAAAGGACTCCGCAAATTTTTTTTCGAGAATTGCGTCTCGATGGATATTTCTGAATTTTTGATATGATGTAGTCCATGTAATTCTGAACAAATGTTATAACCGCACCAACCCCCAAAAATTAATAGATTCCCTGTTAGGAGGGGTTATATTTACATTTTACTCATAATAGACTATTTATTTCTGAAGACGGGAACAATATTTTAACATGCTTTATTGTAGTTTATGCTGCATAATATTATTATTTTCCTATAAGAAAACGTTGGAGCCCCCAATCCCCCAAACCCCCTTGAATGAAAAAATATACCTTTTTCTGGATCACATCAAAAATCATTGGAAAATGTTTTATCAAGCTTAAATACGGAATCCGCACTTGCATATCAAAAATCAACTCCTCCCAAATAGGGGATGCACGAAAAATTCGGGTGAATTCTCCTGAATTTTTGATATGATGTAGCCCATGTAATTCTGAACAAATTTCATCCATGCGCAAACCTTGAGAAATAAGCAGTTTTTCCGCTAGGGGGGTTATATTTACATTTTACCCATAACAGACTATTCATTTCTGAAGGCGAGTAGGTACAATATTCTTACATGCTTTACTCTAGCTTATGTTGCATAATATTGTTCTTCTTCCATGGACAAATGTTGGAGCCCCCTCCCCATCTACCTAACCCCTCATGTAGAAATGAAAAATACTAATTCCTGGGTCACTTCGAAAACCATTGAAAGATGTTTAAATAAGCTCAGATACGGAAACCGCACTGCGTCTGTTATCCAAATTGAGAGGCGGTCTGTTAGCCACATTTCGCCGAATAACTGCTATTTCACGTTTATTTGCGTTTACTACTCCATCAATTTTTGATAGTTGCGCTGGGCGATTTTTGTTGATTTTTGATTCCTAGGCCAGTCGCCAGAGGAAAAATTGAGAAAAAAAAATTGAAGGTGTGAATTTGCAGTGTTTTAATATGTATTTTGGTGTGCTGAAAACGGGAAAAATTATCACAAAATTTAGTTTTTTCATATTTTTTGGTGAAAATATAATATTTTCATCCTTCTTTTATTTGATTTCCAGTATTTTGACCTATCTCATTTTTTGAAGTCACAATCGGCCATTTTGAAAAATCCGTATTTTGCGAATTTTTAATCTTATTTTTTTGTTTAAATGTTGAAATTTGTCATGTAACACCCTATAAAAACATCATGTCACGGTCACATATACATGTTCACACGTCTACATACACTCACACATTCACACAAAACGATTATAACCATTCAGGTGCATGTTAAAATATTTATAAACTATAATTTCGCGCGCGGAATCTATTGTACCGACCCTCGCTTATTGCCGCTACATGGAATTTTGCGCAAAATTTTTATGATGAAATTTGTTATAACTTGGAATTGTGAACGTATCTCCGTACGCTGTTCCAAACTCAAATAGCCGAAGTATTTCTATGTAATTTGATCTGAGGTTTTTGTCTATAGGCCCAAAATTGGGCCCTTCAGAAGCCCAAACACATTTATTAGGATAGCTTCATTCCTGTTCGACCCGAATCAATCTGCTTACACTTAGAATACTGGCTATCAAAACCTCTAATAGAACCTAGATTTTGGGTTTCGTAAAAAAATTCTAACCTCTAAAAGTTTGAATTTTTCGTTGGTCCTAAATTTTCAAAATGGCGCTAAAGCTATATCTCCGGAGCAAAATGCTTGAATTTTGGATATCATATGCAAAATGATGAAGTAAGTCTTTCGAATAAATTCGGTTTTATATTGATAGCATTAGTATTCCGTCTGAAATTCGCAAAATACGGATTTCTCAAAAAGGCCGATTGTGACTCCAAAAAATGAGATAGGTCAAAACACTAGAAATCAAATAAAAGGAGAATGAAAATATTATATTTTCACCAAAACAAAATATGAAAAAACGAAAACTCTTCGACATATACTCAATTTTTCAATGTGTCAAAAAACACATTAAATGGGCCATATCTTAGGCCCACAACCTTGAATTCACTTGAAACTAGATCCAAAAGTTGCGCATTAGTTTTTCCAACAACTTTTGTTCGAACAATTTTTCCATAAAACTCATAATTTTGTCTCAAAACGCAAAAAATCGAAATATGGCCATTTTCAGGTCCAAAAAATGGCCATTTTCAGGTCCAAAAAATGGACATAGTTTTTCGAGCACAAGCTTGATCCAAATTCAATCTACACCATCGTGTTCTGCGTGTCAAAATACATGAGGATAGACCAAATTTAGACCTCGCGGAAATTCGGACAAAAACCGTCGATTTTCATCTTTAAATGCCTGGACTAATCAGCGGCTTAGAAATTTAAGCCGCTGCATAATTTTAAACGTGATTTTTTTTGTCAAAGCGCTCTAAATTTGAAATGAAGACAGCTTCGAGGTCTTATTTTTGAATTTAGATTAGAAAATTGGTCTACTTTCCAACGATTCCCGAATTTTTCCGATAGGCCCGAAATTGGGTTCTGGGGAGGCCCAAACACATTTGTATCAATATCTCAACTTCTACTTAACCTAGAAAGTTTTCTTTAGCGTAGAATACTCATCGCGAAATACTATATCAGAAGCTGAAATTTTATCATCCTAAAAAATTTCTAACCTGAAAGATTTGCACATTTTCCGAGGTCCGAAATTTTCAAAGTTGTCTAACATTTTTTTTTGAGCCCCAATAACAGTATTGTAGGATGTTTTGTATCACATTTGTTGAAATCTACGTGCGAATTTTTTTTTGTCGATAAGTCCATTTTTTGGCTGGCAATCTCAGTTTTAGGGATTTTTGGGAATGGCCGATTGTGAAGCCAAAATGAAAGATAAAAAAAAACAAAACTGTAGAAAGTATATAAAAATTCCATTTCTCAATTTGAATAGAATATTTTTTTGGTCAATATTCGAATGAGAAAAAAAACATTTGTTTTCCCCAAAAACACTATTATGCTCATATCTCAAGATCATAATCTCAAAATGACTTATATTCCGGCTCAAACGATGCGTTTTCACTTTTTGTACAATTTGTCTTCCGAAATGTTTTACCATTTGGGCCACCGTTTTCTTTTTAAACGCAAAAAACATGAAAATCGTCTCTTTTGCGCGAAAAAATGGCCGTAACTTTCGAAGCTAACTTGTAGTAATTTTTTGATTATTTTTCCCGTTTTCAGCGCATCATAATACATATAGAAACATACAAAATTTCCAACTTCATTTTTCAAGCGATATGCGCTGGATTTCGTTCCTCTAGCGACTGTACTATCCGTATTTAAGGTTATTGAAGTTTTTGGAGTGATCCAGAAAATGGTACATTTTTTTATTTAAGGGGGGTTGGGAGGGGGGCTCCAAATTTTTTCCAAGGAAGAATAACAATATTATACAGCATAAACTAGAATGAAGCATGTTAAAATATTGTTCCCCGTCTTCAGAAATAAATAGTCTATTATGAGTAAAAGGTAAATATAACCCCTCCTAGCAGGGAATCTGTTCATTTTTGGGGGTTGGCACAATGATAAAATTTGTTCAGAATTGCGTGTACTACATCATATCAAAAATTCAGAAATATTCACCGAAACCCAATTTTCGTAAGGAATTTGCGGGGTCCTTTCTGGTTAAATATTCCAAAACTCCAAAATTCAATTATAACAACAAGAAATCAAATTGTCTGCCTTTGGCAAATAGATTCCACACAACGATTAAAGTACTAACAACACTGCCTTTGCGAAATACAATTGTCACAACAAAATTAATTTCAGACAGGAAGCAGCGTTCTAGCTACTCACACCAATTCAATATCACAATCCTTTTTCGTTACCGGCAATCAGAAAAAAAAAGTCAGATACGCGACTAACATCGGTGACTCGTCGCTACAGGTAACGTAAAATTCCTGTCGCAAAAGGTACAGAATTCCATGGAAACTCCTGTCAAACAAATAATACAATGCCGAATTATTTCAAATACAACAAAGCAATCCCCAATATTTAACTGCATATAAACAGATAAAATAAGATGCAGACAGGAACTTATTCAATTTGGACCCTGTAACAACGATGTGCCGCCTATGGTTCACCGAATCACAATAATGTTGGTCGAAATTTCAACTGGCATAGGTCAGGGTTTCACATTTAACCGATCACAGGTTATGCTGAACATTTCTCAACCAACAATTATAATTATTATTGCAATATTCAATATTTGTAGCATAATACCTCCACAAGATACCAACTACTGAATTTGACTTGTAACAATCTTCGAAAGAAATATACGATTCGATGATCCATCATAGATTATAAATAAATTATTAAGCTGAATCTTTTTGAATGCGGAGCTTAGGTATGAATATCACTATAGTTGGCAATTACTCTGACAGCTGTTTCATTATGTTGGGTCACAGCATAGGAAACAATCGGCAGTGTCAGTCTCCTTGGCGGGAAAAGTTCGCGCATATCCTCGCGTTGACAGGTCCACCATTTTGAGAGGTGCCAGGCTTTCTCATTGTGCTTTTGTCTTTGTTGGCAATAAGACGTATCTCTGTGTGTGTTCGTATTTGAGGTCGTATCGTTTCGTGGATTTCGAAATAGTGGAAAAACTGATAGGTGGTGGACACGATTGTGCTGTGGATAACTGTAAAAGTAATACTTGGAAAACCAAAGTTAGTTTTCTTTTGTTTCCAAAGGACCAAGAGAGGTAAATTTATATTCTACTGTTATTTTGTTCAAAAATCTTGCCTATTCTTTCTATAAATAGCAACATTCACTGCAAAATTTACCTGTTCCTTTAATTAATTTTTGGACAATATGATCTCTCAATGCTCTTCATTGGAGAGCTCTGTAAGAGGAATATATTCTTGGTAATCATATTGCTATATTTACATACGGTTAGACCTGATGTATATGAAATAAGTGACCAATTTTCATTTCTAACATGCACGAATACTATATTTTTCTGCCAATAAAGAATATTAGATTTCGTGATGAAATGTATGAAGTTGTAGATAGATTTGACAATCTGTTTGATCTAATGAATTCTTCCACCACAAAGAATTAAAAAAAATATAACCGGGCATATAAAGGTTTGACGTACCAAGAGGAATACTTGATAGAATGTGCTACACTCCTCAATAATTTGAATATTTTCTACAAAAATAATGTTGATATAACCAACAAGGTTGAATTTATACAAGGCTGGAGAATCACAATTGCTGGCTTCAGAGAATTATTGATCACTCTGAAAACCAATGGATTCGAATACCTGCTGTCACGAAGAATCAACCAAGATACCGGAGATTTTTTTTTTGAGAAAATCAGACAGCAAAATGGAAACTGTATTAACCCGACTCCAATTCAATTTCAGAGAAGTTTCAAAAAATTATAATGTTTGAATTTGTTGAATTCAGGAAGTGAAAATTGTGAGGGAGACACAGATAACATATTGTTAAGAATTTCAGATTTCCCCAAATACAATGAAGTGCCTGAACCCAAAGAAGTTGAAAATCCCAAATTTGCTGTGGTGGACACTGATTATCAAACTAGTGATTTGCTCCAGCAAAATATTATGAAATATGTTTGCGGATATTTGATCAATAAATCATTGAAAATTCATAGTTGTAAGATTTGTGTAAGTTATTCAAAAACATATTATGATTCAGATGATGAATCTCTGTATTGTTACTTCAGAGCATTTCAAAATAGAACTCTTGATACCTTTGGGAACTTACGGATGCCCAAAAATTACTTTGTATATTTCATTTCCTATTTGGAAGTAAGCTTTCAAAGCAATTTTGAAAATCTTATCATAGGAACAAATGTCATTGCAGGATTTGTATCTTTATTTGAACAATTCATTTATACCCACCCATGTGAAATTTTCCCAATATCGCCCCTTTTAAAGTTATATGGTAGGGTAAGATTATTTTATACATTAAAATATATAAATAGGAATTTCAAATCTCAAAAAAATATTGAGAAAAAACAAAATTATAATTTGGAGACACGAATAAATGTTTATTGAAAATATATGAGTTTTTTTTACACCCACAAAATCCTTTTTTAGGTAACTGATATGAAAGAACAGTAGTGCATAATTTGAATAGTATATATTCCATATAATGTATGGATATTGAAGACTCCTAATCAGCAAAGAGAATGCTGGTATCGAAGAACTGTTTTACTTAGTATGGGTTTATGGTAGGTATATAGTATTAATTAAATTATCGTATGCCTAGACAAATTTGTAAATATTTTCCTTCTTGTGTATCCTGGCTGTTTTGAATGTATCTTGATTTATTTTTGTTAGTTTATGATTGAAGGATAAATTACAGTAGCATAATTATTTCGGCATGATTTGCCATAACATCCACACGTGATTGCCATTCTCAATATGATATAGAAAATTCTGAGTACGAAGCTGTCCAAAACCATTTCGCGAGTCCTGCCCTCGTATCGGCACTTCCCAAAATGGCGTCTAGGTGCTTTTCCACATCAAAGGCGGCATGGCCGAGTGACCATGCTGTGTTTCCTATGCTGTGGTTGGGTCCCCTAGCTTTATGTCGTTTCCAATATAACCTTTGGAACGATCTTCGATAAAGATGTACGATTCGATGATTCGTCATAGATCATCGATAAATTATTAGGTTTAATCTTTTTGATTGAGGAGTTTAGGTCTGAATATCACGATGGTTTGGAATTACTCTGACAGCTGTTTCATCTTGTATGGTCTCCTAGCTTCATGTCCTTTTCAATATAAACCTCTGTAACGATTTTCGATAAACATATAGGATTCCATGATCTGACATAGATCATTAATAAATTATTAATCCCAATCTCTTTGAATGAGGAGGTTAGGTATGAAGATCACTATGGTTGGCAATTAGTCTGACAACTGTTTCATCCTTTATGTCCTTTTCAATATACATTTTTGAAACGATCTTCGATGAAAATATACGATTCGATGATCTGTCATAGATCATTGATGAATTATTGAGTTCAATCTTCTTGTATGAGAAGTTTTAGTTTATAGTTTATCACCATGGTTGGCAATTACTCTGACAGCTGTCTAATCCTGTTTGGTCTCCTAGAAGTGTTAAGGCAACTTTGCACCCGTGCATCATCATTAAACCTAGCAATATGATCACTCAGTTCAGTAACAAGTTTGTATCTTCTATTCTAACGGCATACATATATGCAAGATGTAATAGATGTTTCAAAAAATTGAATGGAAATAAAATTGTTACCTCTACTATACTAGATTTTTGCATAAGGTTCAATTATTTGGCACTTATATAAGAGATTATCAAAATGCGGCTGAGATACCATAATCCTATGTGATTTAGGAACTAAGGAACAAAAATTAGTTATTTAGTTGGAGAGTCTCAGAACAATCTCCTTATCTACATATCTAAACTAGCATATGTAATTTATATCTGTCGCTATTTTGTCGTTACATTCATGAAAGTCACTAATAAGTAATGGATTTGTTGGATGCATGTATCATATTTGTTACGTATGTTGAGTTACTGTTTCCTGCAAGATGCTCAATGTGTGGGCATGACAGGTATGTAGATTTGTTGCGTTTTAACCAACGGTTTTGTTATTGAAATTGGATTGAATTTATGATATCGTCATTAGCGATTCCATTTAGCATTCATATGTGTCATTTAATTTTAAATACCGTCATAAAATACGGCCCTTCATTATCAACATTAATCTTCTACATATTTCCCGGAAATTTACTCAGAAATACCTTTCATTTAATGATGTTACACAACTTCCCATATAATCTGAGGAATAAATAATCGAAATATCAACAGTTTCCATTGAATAATGATCTATTAGTATCAACTATTCGTCAGGGAGAGAGAGAGTTTGCGAAGTGGAAGATCTATTTTCTACCAAAATTTACCCACGCACGGCGACTGTTGTATCGTCGACTTTGATGCAGTTGACGTTATTTTCTATTCGAAAAGACGAATACAATAATTGCGAATTCTGAGGTAGTAACGATATTGATTCGCAAGAATAGCCCAGAATGTCATAAGAGAGGATAACTCTAACTGCTTTTCTCATAATGCAAGAGAGATTATTTCTATATGGCTTCGGGGTAAGGGCGCCTTTGTCATCCGGAGAAGAAATAGATCAGTAAAGCTCATGCGCATGCTGTCGGATATTGTTATATACCTTTTGGTGCAGATGATCGTTGAGTCGTTGAAGAGGTAAATTGACGACTAATAATCGGAAAGTTTGGTTGTCGTTCGGTCATGAGTTTGATCCCCCAGGTTCGCCTTTTCAAGTGAATAATAACGACCCTCCAAACATGAACTTACCAGACCTTATTGTTACCTGAAAACAATTCAAGAGCTTGATGAAGCAACGTCTACCAATGAAGCTTCAGAGCATATTTCAGATATACCTGGTAATTTTTATGATCTTCCAAACTTAAGCTAGAATATGAAACTGAAGTGCATATTAATGGCCAGGTTGAAAAGTCTTCATGAACCATCTGAAGAAATTTACCTCCAGAAAATTGATGAAAAATTATATGTTGGTTGAAACGGAATGTTAATTCAAGAGAAGCCTAGTGATAGTAAATCTGCAAACCAGATAATTACTGCCATCCAGTTAGTTAGCAAATAAGTGCTGGTTTTCCCTATTCCTACATTATGTGATGCTTTGTCGTTATCATCGTGTACTTGTTTGCCAACATGCTTCAGATAATTGTCATTGGCTGCTGGTTTGTCAATGTCCTCTTAATCGTGATCTTCGTCTTTCTCTTCAAGGAATAATCGCTGTGTTATCTCTTCTCATGCACCTTTACTTGGTGATGGACGTTATTTTTACGTTCAATATATGTTTATATTTTCATTGAGAGTAGGCGAATTTTTAAATGCTACAGTAATTAGGAAACAAAATAATTAACAGCCCTCCTGTATTCAACTTATTTTCAATATAATTACAACATCGGAAAATTCTATTCACATCTTCGATTAGAGTATAATACTAAATTGGTGGATGTAGTGTTAATCAGATTAGGTTATATTACGAGATTCATGAGGATGCCGTCATAGGAGTAGTTGGGACAAGTGTTGTCTCATTAAAGCTGTCTTTTTTCGAGTTTAAGGCATGGTTCATAGAAAAAGATGCCTAACTTTCGTTTAAACGAATCACAGATGGAAATACTACAAAATTCAATATGTGATTAAGGCTTTACCGCAGGAATCAATCACATGAGTCTTAGATATTTAATAAATTCCACCTTCAGTCAGTCCCTATTCAATTGTGAACACAAATTCGGAGAACTTTCATAACCTATCGAATGAGTAGATAGAAAACCTGCTATTTCTTAAAGAAAGATGAAATTATTAGCCGGAACTTATTTCACAAGGGCAAGGAGCTTCTTAGAAAACTTTGGCTGAGAAAAGTGTATCTCATGTGAAGAATGATATAAGTGTATTATCATCAATTGCCGGAAATAATTGGGATATTCCGCAAACAAAAATTCAATAAATTCAATTTTTTCCACCAGATTTCCAATAAATCGTCATCCACTGACAAGATATCATTACAATAATTTGAATTTTTATTAAGCAAAAGTATTGAAGAACATATGCGGCACCTGCAAAATTTTTTTCATAGCCTAGTTGATCATGACATAAACATTAATCCATCTAAATTTCAAGTATAGAAAATTTACTAAAATCAACAAATTTGAAAAGTTCACAATGGTTTCTTGATTTATCTAATTTTAACCTTAGATTCATCGTAAAAGTTACTTGGCTCTGTTTCAAGAGTTAATTATAAAATATCAAGATTTATCCAGAAATTCGATCATTCCTGAATGAGACAAAAAATGTGATTCTAATTCTAACATCATTGAAGAAATGTTATCAAAAGTCACACTATCGTTCCATTCAATTCGTAACGCTCAATTAAATCTAACCTTAGAAGCTTCTAATATGTCTATTGGTACAATGTCCAAATAATTTAGCAAGGATAGTTCGATGAATATTCTGCATTTCTAAGATAAGAAATAATTCTCAATGCTTTTTCTTTGGAAAATAAATATTCTGTTGGCAAATGATTACTCGGTCTAGAAAATTATACCATGTCTTACTTTAGATTGAAAAGCCATGATAAGCTGTTAATGCATTTTCTCTATTGGCTTGTACCACTCTCAATATTACAATATTTTGAGAGTTTATCAGTCACGTGATTTACTTGATTCTTTCAATAGAGCCTACAGTCGATTTGTAGCCCAAGAAATGACAATGCTTGAGTTGGAATTTAAGATCAATTATTCAGTTGTGAGTGTGCATAGTTATCATTATTCTGCGTATTGAATACATCATTGTTTGAATAGTTAATTTCAATATGTGTGTATTTTGTTTATTCAATTTTAGTTTATTGGATGTAATCAATTTTCGAAATCTATTAGTGTACTGATAACATTCGAGTGAAGTTCAGATTCTGAATCTTCTGGAATTACAGATGATATATCATCAGTACATAATATGACAATAAATTCTTCGATACATTCAGGTAGGTCAATTTTGTAGAGAAGACACATTATTATAGTTTCCTTATTACTGTATAATGGTTCCAGAATTTTTGTCAATGTCTATTAGATCACTCCAATTGTACATCTATACTTTCTGAACCCATTTTGAAGGAAATTACCTTAGAAGCTTCTACAGAATTTGAAATTCTGTTATTATATAACTTCCCCGAATATCTTGCTGATATTGAATCTTTTCTCCTTTTTTGTGTATCGCTTTGATCAGAGCAATCTTTACTTTATCCGGAAAGATACTATTTCAGATAGTTGATTATGTCCTGATTACAAACAAGTTCGTTGAAAGAATTGTCTAAATCATTTCTTACAAGAACAGGGCCTATATTTGAAACATGATGGAAAATGTGAGTTATCATATTTATGTTCAAAGTTAGATATTATATTGTTATTGAATGTAGAACATTCACCGGTGTGAGTTTTAACTACGTTCCAGAATATATTTTGCTTTTATTTTGAAATTTAGAAATGTATGAAATATTAGCTCGACGTTTTCTCTTGCATATTGGTTCTTAAATTATGTAGAAACTCTTTATATATGATAATAGGTAAGTAACCATGACATTATGTTCATACATTAACCGTTTGATTCTACTTGCTTCTTTTATTTCATTGGTTATCCATATTTTACTATTCCTTATTTTGATAAGGTTTGGTTCAAATATCAGCTTAGGAATAGAATTAAATTTAGCAATGAAATTGCCGTATTCTATATTTGAATCGTTTGATTCATAAGTTTCAGAACAGTGTTGGTGAAGAAGTTCTTGTCTGAACCTTTCTTTCTTAGATTGATGTATGATAGTCTCAAATGTTCCTATTGTTATGTTGTTTTTCAGGTAAATGATCAAGATTGTTTGTCCAAATTGATCAGAAAAACAGAATATAGCACCGCGCTAGTGAATACAGTGATTACAGTATAACAAAAATATTGCAAAGTGAGCTAGAACTTTTCGTTACCTTTTGTAGCCATCGTAGGATTAAAAACAGTTGGGGCCATTTCGAATGTTGACAACAAATCTATAAGTTTCATCAACTTATACGTCAATGTTGAAGATCCCACGAAGAAAATATTGAAATTCATAAAGACATTTTCTTATGATATTATCTAAGTTACTTAGAAATAAATCAATACATACTATCTCTAACAGATTCTCTCAACAAAAATAAATCTCAATATGGCCCTCAATATTCTATTATGCTAAATATACTACGTCATCACACTTAAAGTTATCTCGGACAAAGATACAGGTACCACCATGTCCAATGTTCTATCAAGTATATACTGATTTAAGGTGTTCACAGATATGCATGTCATGAGATCTTGTGAGCACCATTATTTAGTAAAATAAAAGACATTGGTGACACTTGCAAAGAATCTAGGAACAGTTATAAATCAAGCTGTTCATTTAAAATTTGAAATATAAATGTTTTTGTTTCCATCAACTTTAGGCTGGATTTGGTTTCTTCTTAGTGATATTGTTGAAGTTTGGGAAGTAAAAGTTTCGTAAAAAAATTATTTCTTGATGAGTTGTATCAGGATGGAGGTAACTTACATGCATGCTAGTAAGCTCATTCTTAGGCGCACTTATAACATTTTTGTTTGTAGAGTTACCTATTATTGGTTTACTTCTTGTAAAAGCCAAATTGTCATTTCCATTATCAACTATCAACATTTATACGTTGTTGGTGAATTTTATTTTTTGTTTTTTTCTTTCCACAGTGTGCCTAGTCTTATTTGAGTTATGTTGTGAATCATCATTTGCTTGTTTATTTGTGGGCTCTTTAGACCGTGAGACCGGCACTAGAACAATCATTTTTTCCATTAATTGAGAATACTGTTTCTTAGTTCTCTGGACGTCTCTAACAATTGCAAGGAACGTTTTTGTCACTTTTGTTGTTATTTTCCGTCAACGTATATTTGATTCAATTTTAGGTCCCATGTCTTCATATAACGTTCCTTCTAAATTTACTTTTTTACCTGCATTTTTTACTCGACTTTTTGATTCTTACTATGCTAGCAGCTCTTCGGTTTGTTTCGATTGTTGATTAACTACCGTTTTAAGTTCTTCTATACTTATACCTGATTCATTTTGAAATTCTGTTAATACCTCAGATTGATATCTATAATGATAAATTTCAATTCATTCATCTCTTTCAATATAATGCATTTCGTTCATTAATATGATTATCGCTGTATTGATTACCTTAGTTTGTTTAATTCGTACATTTCGTGCAGTTATAAGGACAGCCTCAATTTAAAAAATCCCCCATTGCCTTACACTTTTATCGTTTCGAATTTTGAAATATTCTTTCACTGTCATATTAATACATTTTGAATATAAGCCTTTTCAACCTCTAACACAAGTTAATGTGTCTTCATTACGTGTTATTTTACTTTCGCAAGCGAAGAATGCGCAGCCACGTATAATCTCACTAGACGGCATGTTTGAATCCATATCTTTCTATTCCAGAGAGCTATCAAAAACGCAGAAAGACCATAGTACTTTCAATAAAGAGTCACTTGACACATTCTTGTCTAATAAACATTCCAAATATTTATTAGCACGAATAACTTCTTATGTCCTTCGAGATAATTTACTTTTGACAACTGCTTTGATTTCAAACTATGACAAACCTACAAGACAAACTAGGTATTTGGATTTTATATTACAATCCACAACTGACATCCATTATATTATATTAAAGGCGCAGATAATGTAGTTGCAAATGCATTGTCACGCATAGAATGTGCAGTATACCGTCACACATAGAAATTGTACAGATTGCTCAAAGCCTCATCAATAGAATATCAGAAATGGTAAGACATAAAAAGAAGATTAAATTATGGCAAAGTCACCCAAATTGAAAGAGGAGGACTGTAAGAGAAAAGCGTTACTTGATAATTGTCGAGACAAACATGTCAATAATGATGTACACTGGTACATGTATGCACTGTGTGTCTTTTGAAATGTTCATACAAATCATTACGAATTCCTCCTTTCCCCAAAGCGGCATCTCAGACTCCCTCTAGAGACGACTGGGATTTGGCAGATCACCTCACAGGCTCGAATAAACTAGGCCATTTGATACTTCTCTCCTGACAAAGCACGAAGACTGGACTATATCTTTCAAGCCCTCCTACAATGGGGTCTTCAAATCTGATTAGTTCAACTACTGGGAATATTCAGGGGACGCATTATATTCAAGTATATTCCTGGAGGATTGAGATATTAAATTAATATCCATATCGAAACCAGAGCCACACGAACTAACATGCTCACGCCTAAAGAAGATCAACATAATGTTAATCTACATGGATGCTGATCGAATTGAAAAAATGGTGGGCAATAAAATGAACATTGTGGATGCATTTATTGATATTGGTGGTGCGTTCGATTGAGCATCCTTCAGCAAAATGGTAAATGTTCTCTACAACCAATTGGGACGATGAAGAAGACTGGCCCATGAGCGTACTATCAGCCCTGATATTGAACATAGTAATGGAGGACCTTCTAGGAAGTGTTAACGGGGCGGGATTCTATAACATATGATACTCGGATGAATTAATCATCCAGGCTAATGGCAAAATTTGAGACGGTTTTATTTCCATGTCTCTGAGCTTTAATTCTCCAAAAACGTAGCTAGTTCTTCTCCCAAGATAAAGGCAATAAACCTTCTTAGAATACCTGAGCTATTCAATAGCTTCCGTTTACGACCAAAGAACATATTGGGCTTGTAAGTGATCCTGAGATATTCTAACACATTCTGTGTTTCCAGAATGATGCTACTGTAACTAAAAAAATTCAAATAATTGAAAATATCGTTTAATAATTATATGTCAATGATATCAATCGTATTACCTTGTGCTTGTGTTGTTGATAGAAAGAAAATAAGCAGACAAGAGGAACATGCAAGTAGATTTTATTCATACAACAAACAACAGTTCCTTGATTACAGATGTTAGCTATGTGTTGCTGAGTTTTCAGTATACTTCATACTGATATAAACAATCAACTATTCCTACTGTAACTCTATTGACGTACTAACTGCCCGGAATATTTCGAATGTAACTCGACTAAGTATTCAAATCAACCTCACTCTTTTCTTCATGTCTCAGAATGAAAGATTGGTGTGATAAAGTCGTTTCACCATAAGAACTAAGTGACGTATTTCAGAGTTGAAAGATTGACCAGACTTCCATTATTTAGATTCAAAATATAAACAACAAAAACGAATGGACATGACACATGATGCCATTCAAAAGTATAAAAGTATTGGTGTTTTCAAGCCTTATGACTATTGCAGAAGGACATTGGAAACTGTCTGAAGAAGGAAACACAGTTCCCTGGACAGTTGCATTTCAACTGCACTCGGCGGTAACGAAAAGTGTTTTTTATTTTATGGGTGCCTAATACCGAGTAATCTGCCTTGTTGGAACCCATAGTACACAAACACCCTGCACACAAAAGCTCTTGACTCAATAAGATGCTAGAAGCAAATCAATCAAATTACATCGGTTATCACTTCCCACCGAACAACACATAAAAGAACTCGTTGATAATGCAAAGAAAACTGGTTGAGCTTTAAGATTCAAGTTAAACATCGTTCTAATCTTACAACTACTAGTTGCATCGATTTTTATTCATATCGTGCTCTGGAAACATATCGCAAATCGCTGAAGCTTAATGTTGTATTGGTGATCGAAAAGCACAATTTTCCAAAGCAAGCTGCTTTACCATGAGCTTAACATTCAACTAATGAGTATATCTAAGATTCAAAAGACCATTTCATTGTCTGTAATCTCTAGATGATATGTAAGAAAGTGAAACATTTACAATTTTGTTTTCTGAAAATATCTTTACTGAAAATCAAAATAAAAATCAGGAGCTACTTGAATTATCAAACAAGAAGTATGAATGCATCTTTTACATGTTAAATTTGAATGACTTCATATAATTCCAGTTCCAGCTTTGGAGTGTATATCTCGAGGGAGCTAGACATTCAATGTTCTTTGTTCCTTATTTTAAATAATTGGAAGCAGTTACTTTTTTCTCTAGATCAATTTAATGAACAATGATATTCTCATTTGTAAACTACATTCAAGATTACAAATAGCTTGTATTATTTGATATAATAAGTAGAACATCCAATTCTTGATCTTGAATAAAACGTTTGATTTTCACTGATTCAATAAATAAATGTGACTAGTTTCACTAGCACGGTAGCATCTTCAAATAGATATTTGGAAGTAGTTCCAATTTTTTTGTAACACTTTATCATATAGCAATGCCTCAAAGCTGCAATAGCGTATGGTACCTTGTTGATTATTCTGCAAGTAGAGGACAATTTACATTTCCACTACCTAGCACCATATTTGAGAGTTAAAAACAGTTGAAGTGAAGGTGGAATCCACCCTCCTCTGAAATCAAGCAGATAGTCAATACATCTCATATTATAGTCAGATAAGTGATTATACTGTAACTGTTTGTTTATAAATTGATTGCCTGCTATTTCCAAAAAATGCAACTGCATAGATTGTCATACTCTTCCTTTTCTTATACGTTTCAGTGCTTCACATACAGTACCGGGATATCAAAAATTATCTTGGTCAAGGGTGGTTGTGGAATCTAAAACGTGGGTCTTACTTCACGTTTGAAATGATTATGTCACTGTCACAGTGACATCATCAATAACCTACAAATTTCATACCTATTTATTTCAGTTGTAAAACAATAATGAACTACAAATTATGAAATAATTATGTGAACTTTGAACCTTTTCAGAGGTCGTGATGGACACAATCCGGGTCAAAAACTGTTTTGAAATAGTTAATTTTCCGTAAATCGAATGACGTTCACGTGAGAAGCCCGTACCACGCGAGTTAGAAAACTGCAAACTGGTTGTACCTAATACGGCTTTACGATGACTTTTCGCGTGCCGTTTTCGTTCCATGTAGTTAGATTTAGTATCGGACCGTGCCCGACGACCCTTCTTTTCCCGATAAATGTTAAATAGAAAAATTTAATTTAAGCAGTTTGAGCTATTCTCAGATCTCAGCTACGCGCGTCTTACGTGCGACGTACCAAAGGGAATTTTCTCGCGACTAAAATATACACGAAGCGGGTAAAAGCTAGCGGCCCCTAGCCAAAAACACTTTATTACAACTGGCGACCGCACGGGGCAAGAAACGGCCCCAAATTAACAAGACGAGATAGAATGTATAAACTCTAACTTACGCGCAGCCAGCTCCTCGAGGCATATGTCAAAATGATTTCGTTCGTTGCTAATTACATAGGATGTCTGGCGTTCATGCAATTACGTTCTTAGATAATTCGAACCTTCTTATTTCGATAAGCCACGTGAAAATCCCGGAGTCCAAAGCGCTAAAGACTTCTGAGTGTTACAATATCCGTATAAAATTGCGAAATTTCGCACTATTAGAAACTTCAAATTAATTATGACATAATTATTCCAAACTTAAGCGAAGACACACGTTCTAGATTCCACAACCACCCTTGACCAAGGTAATTTTTGATATCCCGGTATAATCTTCAGGATAGGAAGAAATTGGAATAACAAATTCTCAGATGAAAAACATGATATGTTACTACAAGTTAAGAACGCTTCGAATAATTGAAACTATCCAGAATTCAGTGTGAAATTGGTTGAGTTATCAACCAAATCTGACTCAACTAACATTAACGAGTGAGAAAGTCACTTGAACAATAGAACACAATTCTTTTACACATGTGTTTCTTGTATATGATAAGACATAAAGAAGTTTTAAGAATAAATATATCTCTTCAATATATGCCTGAGATTGTAAGTAGGTATCCGCAACTACAAATTAAACGTGCAAACCTAAATTTAGAAAGTAATGAAATTCAAAAATAAGTTGTTGATGTGTTATATTTTTCATTAACTTATGAGCTGAAAATGGGAACTGCTTGACTTCTGCTTGAAATTCATGCTCTCGACATAAAAACTCTTGGACTCGTTCTCGCTAACACTGGTGTACTTGTGAAAATCTCACAGAGTATGTGATTTTATTTATACGCATCAATAAAACCCCTTCTACTATTTAGCCTGTGATTGTTTTATCTATGATACTGATTTTGTGATGTTTTAAAATATTAATTTTATTCAGCCATGTGCATTGTTTATACCATATCATAATAAAATCATAATAATAACTATAATTATATACATGAACATATGTTATATAAATCTTAAAGTAAACCCCATATTAAAAATGAAATTTTAATTTTATTAAATTCTATATTGGTGACACCTAAACGAAATTCGCAAACAGGCGTTTCTTCCAGATTGCGTACAAATATAAAAGTAAAAGTACATCAGTAAATTAGGGGAGAGGGGTTGTCCGAATTGCGACCAAATATCTTAAAGATGATCCGGATTGCAGACAACTTTTTTTCTACCTGGCTTATAATACCTAGTTTATTTTACGTCGCCCGCAAGTTTTAGGCAACTACTGGTTTTTTATTTGGCCTATCGTCATTTTCCCGAACTGACACGCTTACTTATCTGTATACAGGGCAACCCAATGCGGTCTTGTCTAGATACCTGGCCTATTGTTTATTAAAGGACTACTCGGTCATCAGTTGTCATTATATCTTAAGCTCATTACGAACCTAATCGGCTTTACTAAATTTCTTCAATCGGAACCAGACAAAGTGCTTTCGTGGTTGTGGAAAACAGCTCAGTTAATTATTTTATAATTAATTTTTTTGAAATAAAAACCTTAAATTGAATAATTAAATGTACATCATGAGAAATTTCATTGAGTTCATTGAAATCGAAGCAATACATGATAGTTTCATGTATTGCAAACATCGGTACACAGTTTCGAGAAACTAAACAAAAAGTTCAACGGTGCAATTGTGACCATATACTTGCAAATTATTAATGACTCATCATGTGTCAGTGCCGAACCCTGATGAACTGGACTCGAATGAGGCTTACAACAACGGGTTTAATCCTACTTCCCAAGATTTTAATTTCGTCACATAACTACCATTATTTAAAATATTAGCTCTGCCCTTTACGATAATCGTACTAAGACGTAAGGATTACAACAAGAACCAACAACTGGAGAGGACGTAGAACTTCATGAAGATTTGTTGAGAATGGTAGATGGCTCTTGTTTTCTTCTGGCTGAAAAGGGCGATCGAGATAGAATAACTATTTTTGCTAGTGATAAAGGAAAACATTCCTTTAGTGAACGAAAAACTTTTTCATGGATGGAACATTCCGAAATGCTTCCATTCAGTTCGAACAGTTATACATTATATTTGCGGATATCGAGATTACTCATGCTGAAGCTAATGTGATTTCAATCGCGTTCGCCTTTTACCCAATGAAAAAATGTCACTTATACTCGTATGTTCCGATTGATTGAAGAAAAAAAAACAGATTGGGATACAGAAAACGTAATCATTGACTTTGGAAGATGTGTAATTCTTGTTCTCCGAGACTATTTTGGGGTAGAAATAATGGGCCGGTATTGCCATTTTTGGCAATGGGTATGGAGAAAGTGCCATGACATTGGGTTGGCAACTGATTACAGAAATAACTAAGAAGACCCTGGCATTTCTGAAACCGAAAGATGTTGAAGAGGGTTGGTTGCATATTGTGTGTCAGCTTCTATTAAATCGCAATTTGACCTCTTTCTTGAATTATTTTGTGGAATCTGGGTTGGACAAGTTACCGAGTTGAATTATGGAATTGCCGTTATGGTAGACGACATCGCACTAATAATACAGCCAAAGGGAAAAATCACGACATTAATAATCAGCTAGAAAGACATAACCCTAGAATAGAAAATCTGGTTAAGTGTTTGGAAAGCGAAGCAGCAAGAGCAGACATCAAAATGGCAAGGTCAGAATTAACTCTAGAAGCAACGTGAAAAAAAATTCACTATTCGATGAAAGAATTAAACGAAACGTCCTAAGATATGAATAAAATAACAACATTGCACAATTCTCAAAAGAATTCCATATATTCTAAAATTGGATTAGACCTAAAACTAAAATAAGAAGAAACATTTTCAAACAAACTTATTTTGCTGAAAAGATTTTTTCAGTAAAATAAGGAGTTCAAAGTCTCCAAGTAACTATGATGAATTTTATCATCAAATAAAAAACTACATAATCGCTAAAAAAATTTTGCCTGACGTCCAACATTAGGAGGCCAGACCATATTTTATTTTTACAATTTCAATCTTGGTGAATGCTCTATACGATGTTTCTTCTCTCTAATTGATGTAATGGAGTCACAGGGTGATATAGACGAATATCACTTGAATAATTTTGGTATGATAATTTAAATATTTTCTTAACGCCAAATATCACTCTCTACCCCCTTGAATTCAACTATCAATCCAATTTTTACCTGAATAGTAAAATAAAGATATTATCATGACCAAGTCTATTTTTATATTTCACTATATGTATATAGTGATATAGGATAGATCTTGGTGAAAGGGCATACTCAAAATTTACAGAATAAATCACTTTTCTCTTTTGATACGTGAAATTTAGAATCTAATGTTCAATAACTTCAATAATTTTCAAAATAACATTCTTTTTTAAAAATATTCGAGATTAATAGAAGGACTCACTCTTCCAGTTTTGAATACTACACTTAACTGAGAATACAATATCCACCAATGACGAATATTCTTCAGATGGTGAAAATGAAGAAGTAACTTCCCATGAGAAGCGCCTTAAAAGAAAAGCTTGTCCGAGCTAGAGGGAGGCAAGCAAAGCAAAGCAAAGCAAAGTCACGTATCAACCTTGGGGAGGCTTATGAATGCAAAAGCTCGAGCAAAAATTTTCAGTTTCGAAAAAAGAAGTCAGACCCTCTTGTCAAAATTGTTCTCATAAATGTTCGGCAAGGATCACAGAAAGAAAACGTTTATTGTTCTTCCATAAGTTTTGGAATCTCGGGGACATAAATAGCAACGTGAAAATATATCATACTTGACATCAACACACAATATCGCTACCCAAAAGAAGGCACCACTAGGAAACCTAATATTACCTATTATTTCACAATTATTGATTCGAAAACTCGGGTGCCAACAATTATTTGATGGCTACGCTTGATATCAATGAGAGGACAATTTGTACTGCCAGAAATAAAATGGTCAGCGGATTTTTGGAAAAAGATAAAAGAGGTAAGCATTCCAACCACGCTAAAAAAATAATTTCTGATACTTATTATGATTACGTGAAAATCTGTCACGACATACTATGTTCTGCGAAATGTTCACAAATAAGTTGAATTTAGGATTTTTGTATGCCGAAAAAACATCAGTGTGAACTCTGTATAGCATATGAGAATTCTGGCAAGCAAGACCGAGCAGTTGAGTACGAAAAGCACTTAAAAGAAAACGATCTAGACAGAGGTGAAGAAAAGGGAGTTGAAGAGAACATTGATGGTTCAATTATTGTGGTCGCTTATGATCTTCAAGCAACACTTCATACCCCTAAGAGGGATTTGTCAGTTTTTCATTATACCTTTAAGTTGTCAACATATAATCGACCATCTGCAATTTAGAAGACCACTCAGCGATGTGCAAAGTGTGGCATGATGGTGAAGGGAACAGAGGTGAAATAGAAATCGCTATGTCCGTCTTTCAGTTTGTACAAACTGAAGCTGAAGCGACTGAGAAAGATACAATTCATTGACTCCAGTGATAATTGCTCTCTATACGTTTATCTCTGTATACTCTCTGTATGTTTCGGAACACTAGAAGCATGAATCACAAATTCCTAATAAACGGCCACACTCTAAACGGAGGGGGCTATCGTAATGAAGATTATGAAAAGGAAATTGAAAAAACTCTAAGATCTGGTGCCATCTATTTTCTCGACCAATACTACCAGCTCATCGGAACAACTAAAAAGAGACTCCGTTGTATGAAGTTAATGAACTCAATCAAAGCGATTTCATTGGATTTCAGGCTCTGGCTACCGGAATATTTGGCGATAACTTCAATTAAAACTAAAAAAATTCCATTTTAGACATATTAAGTAAATAAAAATCTTACAAGATAATCCGTCCCTCTTCAAATATGAGACTGCTTTCTGAGCTGATGATTTCGAAACAGTAAATATTTTCGATTGAGAAAAAAAGAGGCATTCCATTTCAGAGATATCAAATAAATAAAAATCTAACGTGATAATCCGTCCATCTTCAAACATGAAACTTTTTCTCGAGCTGAGGATTTTGAAACAGTAAATATTTTCATGGAGAAAAAGAAGACAAGGACTGTCTAGCAAAATTCGGATTCGATGAACAAATCGGATGTATCAAAATGTGGGAAGCTAAAGTAGCTTACACATCGCCGATTGCAATTGCAGCTAACGAGAAAAACGATTTATTGTCCTTTGTTAAACGAAATTACATTAAGCCTGCCTACTTCAACTTTTATGACTCAGGAGTTAAAATCTTATTAATCCCGGTTATGAATTTTTCATACAATGATTTAAATTAGAAAGGCTGAAATGTTCTGATGATGAGTACCTACTATTATTAGTTATAAGGTAGAAGAGACAGAAGGTAAAGAAATTTTTTTTTGTCAGTAATGACTAAGCAATACCACTTTACACTTATGACGAATGTACCTTCTTCATTTGAGATAATGTGGACATGATTTACTATTCCCTCTTCTGCAATTTTTTTCAAGCTGAGCGAAAATTTTTTCTAAGGCCGCAGATAATGACTTCAAGAAAATTGTTAGTTAGCACCCTGTATGGAATTCAACGGAGTATAAGAAGTTTCAAGGAATAAGGTGAAACTCAAATTTTCATTCTAAAACTACGTTTAAATTGTCGGAATATTCTAACTTTTTAATAGTCAACATGGGAAATGTTTAAATTATTAAAAATACGTTATACTTGACTGTTTCGAGAATCAAGGGAATGTGAAACATCAAAAGCGTTTTCTCACAATTTAACTTTTTTGAGTTTTCTCACTATTCTAGGAAGGATGCGCGCACTATTGTATACTTGTTCCAAAATAATCTACATTGAATTATTCTTCAGAAGAGGAAGCGTATAGCATCAAATCGATTTGCTGTTGTATCAAATTTGGTGTGGTTACTTGAGGTTCTCACACAACCACAATAATATAATAAATATTACGTTGCTGCTCCGAACACTATAGATTCTTTAGATATTGCATATTAACGATAACGCAAAAGCATTTATTTTATCAGTATTACGATGAGCTTCTGCACATATTACTGGTGTGTCTTTCCGTAACCCTCTTCCCACTGATTTTTCCGCCAAACAACCATGTCATCTCAGGGACCAACGTGGTCCTCGAGGAAGCTTTTGGTTATACCTCAGATTTATTCGGTAGGATTCAAATGCAATGGTAAGGAAGTAGACGAAATACTCGATGTCCATATCTTCCAGCTGCGTATACTGGTTTAGTTGTGGCTCATCATTTTTACCAAGCCCACCAATTGTGGTTTGAAGAATGTATTATCCTAATGTGTTTTATTCCTATTTAACCATTCTTGTATATCACAAACTTGCAAGTGGTTATTGGGATTTTATTTATTACAATACTGTGATAACAAACATCATCAATAAAGATGATTCTTCTAAGCTGCCAAGTCAATTGCATTAAATGCGGCAACCTTGTTCAAGGAAATCGTTCCGAATAATCCGTTTCACTAGATAACTATTACGTAATTATTTCTTATCGCGAATAAGCCACACAACGTCTCAACTCAAAATATTCCTTCCAAATCAGATATACAAACCTTGCTTAATTCATGATACGGCCCTTGTTCTGAATTTCAGGAATTGTGAGATTGAACGAACAAAGCGTGCACATGTGCTTTTGTTTCATTTATAAAACCATAAATCCTTCAAAGATGCCTGCAGGAGCCGAATACGCTCGCGGGTGCGCCATCCAAGGTTACCGGGATTTGCATGAGTATCAAGGTGCGTGTGCCGGCGCATTTATTCCTTTAAAAGCCAGTATTTATAGCAGCTCCCCTTCTCTGTCTACCTTGCTGTCAGAACAGACTCGATACCTACAATAATACACCGCATTATAGGGATTTATTCGCCGACGCAGCATTGGAATTTATTCAAAGTAATTCCGAGAAAAAAAACAACCCTCCAAGATATGTAAATTACAATTCGAACCAATACCTCTCGTCTCAAAAACACCTTCCGCAGTAAATACCTGTTATTATGTAATTACTATAATTTATAACACGAAGCGTTTAATACTGCAGTGCGACTATATTATGTATATTATGGTAAATATTTTTTTTACCATACCTATCAGCTTAAATTATACATTTAGAAATAACAGCTTTGATTGAAGCTACCCCAGAGCCATAGACATTGATTGGTTCAAACAATAATATTTGATATGCCTGATTGACGAAACAATAGTTTCATTAATCTAAGTGTCCTTTGAAATTCATCAAAATAGTCAACATTCTCTTCACATAATACAACGAAGGTTCATCTTATCCATTACTCACGCAATGACATGTCAAAATTTAACATAAATTGAACAACTCGAAGACCTCTCAAGCTGGGCTTCTTGACTGATGTGAAATTCAAGACAAAGTTCTTTCGTAGCTTTTTGTGCTGCGTGGAGGGGGTCAGAACTCCTAAGAAATGTACACTCCAGACTGAGGAGTCAAAACCTCCTTTGTAACGTGAGAGATAAATGCGGGATTCTTCTTTGACTAATTGGTCACAATCCCATGTGAGTAGTACATTAAGAGAGTGACTAAACGTAAGACATTGAATCATAGGTAGGATTCCAACCTACGTTCCTGTATGTCTAGTTCAGCGTATTAACCAATTGCACCATTTTGGTCCCGTCAGAGTCTTATATTTTGGTTAATATGAACCTCTGAAAATATAGTAGATCATTGATGAACACAATGCAATTCGATGCCCTGCTATAGATTCACGCACATTCATCTGAAGTTCAATCGTTTTTGATTTGAGGAGTCTGAGTGTTACTATGGTTGGCAATCACTCTGACAGTTCTCATTCAATGACAGCATCTTTATTCTTATATAATATATATTGGGATATTATACCAATAGAACTGGCTGATGAATGTTCTGGGTGTGTATAAACAAGATTAAGGTTTCTTTACCTAATTGGCCACAATTTCGTACATTAAGAGATATAGAATTAAATTTTATTAATTATGAAGATACATTGACCCCTCCGTTCGGTACGTTGCTTCATATTTCCAAATTGTGTGCACTATGTAGTTTTGTTGAACCCAGGAATAACTGCTTACTGCATCCGGCTTATCTCGATCTGTGTCGAATTCTTGCAGGCCGGATTTATTGTACGCAGAGAAGGCCGATTTCCGCACATAACACCGATAATCAGAACCATTAATACGACCTTGCGACCTGGATATAGCGTGCAGAGCTCGAACAGGAGATCTTGACGCTTTGTCAATTTTTCCTCCTCTTTCAGACTATGTTCTTCTCTGCCGGAGCAGGGAATTATATGACATACATGGTGTTGGTTTGTTTATTGAAGAGGATGACGTCAGGCCTATTTGTTTGTATGAACCTGATGGTCAGAAGCAGTTGATTCTAGTAGATTTGGCATTTTTCTATTCCGACAACGAACACAATATCTTCTGGCATGTAAGGTAGCATCGGCTCTTGGTCCTTCCCGTACGAGTGCCTTGGATGGTACTACAGTACACATAGGGCCATATTATGGCGATGAGTGTACACCGTAGCCGCATTTGCCGAACATGTCAACAGCAGGTGGAAAAGTATCACAAGCGCCTTTCGACATCCTCCGTAGCTGACATCTGGAACCCGCACAATCATCACGTTGAGGCGTTAGATCGAGCTGTTGATCACGCCATCTTGTCAAGCTGTGTTAAATCCCTCTGTCTGAGATTTAAGCCAGGTCGACCTTAAGTAGCCGAAGGTCTACCTTGTTGACAAGCATAGCGTTTCTTTGTTTCTGTAGAAAACACCATGTATTGGCTTGTCAACATGTAGCCTGAGCATAAGATTTTGCTCCGCGGCATTCATCTAGGTATTCACGAGAGAAGATTTCAACTCAAGGTCTAGGTATTCACGCGAGAAGATTTCAACTCAAGGTTGCCCTCTTGTTGGTTTTCTCGAATAATGTGAAATTCGTGACCAATTTCTGTCTCACACTTCCTTAAAGCTTTTCTCTGCGCTCCAATTTCACCTCCCTCTCCTGCCTTACGATAGTACCCGTCGAATCGGAGGAACGAATATAATGAAATATTCTGATGATGGCGATGGAAGAATATATACGTATGAGCTCGTGCGTGTTGAAGCTATATCATTGAACCCTTCCTCCAGCATTGTCTCGCGTGCTCACGTTTGTGATGAAGCCCCTCACCCATACCCGCTGGAGTATTGGAAGTAGTGAATATGTGCTCCTAGCGAAGAGCGAATTACCTGTTGACATACCGAATTCACTTTCTAACTTGCATCGGCAGTTCTGGCCAAGGTGGTAAGTCCCCGATAAAGTATTTTGCTTCCTGATAGCGACGTAGGTTTGAAACAACAAGCGCCAAGGTTAGCGTTGGTAAAACTTTTAACGGATTATTTATTATTTGTTATATATTTTTGATAACATGTAATAGTAGTGCTCAATAGGGTCTCGTGTATTGAATGGATGAGCCCTTAGAAATTTTTTTCAGTTAGCCGTCTCAAGAAAATTTATCAAATTGCTTCTGAAATGAAAGCAATTAATTGTCTGCTTAAGCTAGGAACCTGTATACCTTTCTTCCAATGTCTTGTATATGTCAGTTCCGTGCGAAACACCGGAACATGACTGATAATACGAAGTCCGTCTATATTCTAAATATTGTATCAGTGAACAGGAAATTGTTTTTCATGCCAGAATCATTTCAATAAACAGATATTATACTGCTATATAACAGGGTGTAGTATTGTGAATGTGTCATATATCATGGCTTATCAACCCTTTCATTATGGAACGTCAAATTCGAAATGCAACTGCGTTTTGATTATTATTCGTACAATTTAGATTGCATTGATTGTATGGACATTTCGAATAGTATATTACATTCAGAGGTCCATCATTATCAATTATTTCAGGATCGAGTTCTTGACACGAGAATTTGTTCTTGACACGAGAATTTGAGACAACAGCATTGCCTAAGGAATAATGTATATCAATAAAATATTCACATAAAATCATTGAAGTTATTGCCAAAATGCAGAACCATTAATAGAACACTACTTTCGAATCTAAACTTTCCGGAGAAGTTTTACATCAACGAAAACCGACCAGGAACAAATGTTCATACAGATTCTTCGGATAAACAGACTATTGTAATTTGTAATAGATACTCCCGTTACATGCTTGATGCATCTTCATCTGTTGAAAGGAATGCGAAGTTGTTTCTGCAATTATTTTAGAGGAAAATTGAAAAACGGGATGACGGCTGGAGAGAAATTTGTTTGTAATGG
The DNA here is from genome assembly GCA_958510875.1 of Endomychus coccineus. NCBI lineage: Eukaryota > Metazoa > Arthropoda > Insecta > Coleoptera > Endomychidae > Endomychus > Endomychus coccineus. The sequence goes on from OY294067.1 coordinate 218,363,158, forward strand.
AAACAATTCGACAAAACATAATTATTAAATACAAAACTAATGGTTAAAAAGTTATGAAGATTATGAAATAAATGTGAGATAATTCTGATGATTGAATGCTGATTAAAAAACTCTATTTTTATCCAATGGTTTCTGAACTTTAGTTAATTATTAATGCAATTTACCCCATTTTTTCGTTCTTGGCGACGACATTTTCTGTAAGATAGCAATTGAGATATTCAAACATAATAATTCTCACAATGATCTACTTTCTTATTAATGTCTAAAACAGATCCAATGTCCCTAATAAATTTCAACCGGAATACCACTCATCGCCTTGTAATTCATTATATCAGCAGTTGGGAGGAATAAAGACTTCTGAAATCGAAGAAAAAATTGTTACGATACATTGCCATATGTCTTCGATCAGGGAACAAACGAAACAGATTTGACGATATTCCTGTCAATAGTTTCCATAACAAGAAAATATTTGATTGCTATCCGACTTAGATTCAGTAGACTGGAAGTTACATATTATTTCTATGCGGTTCTGAAATGTTGTACCTTATTATGATGAAAAATATGTTTGACTGTTTTTTCATTTAGTAAAATTACGAGGGCAAGATAAATGTCATTGAAAAATGAAATAAGAAATGATTTATTTGGTCAAAACTTATTTCATTTCTCAACATAATCTCCTTGAAGCCCGATACACTCCGTTCAACATTTTTCTAATTTTGCGATCCTTTCCAAATAATACGATTTCGGCAATCCTCAATAATAGACGTTTGTTTCAAAGATGACCTAATCGTTGGAGCCAAATCTTTTTCCGCCCAGCCATTTCTTCAAGTGTGGAAAAGAAAAAATCGCGAGTGGTCAAATCTGGAGAATATCGTGGATGACGAATCAATTCGTAGGTTAGTTCATGCAATTTTCCCATTGCGACTGCGGACTTGTGCACCAGTGCGTTGTCCTGGTGGAAAAGCATTTATTTCCTTGCTGACAGCTCTGTATAATATACGCCGGTGATCGTATTGCTTTCTTCAAGGTGATAGACATGGACGGTACCGTACGCATCCCGAAAAACAGTCGCCATAACTTTGTTGGCCGGTAAACACACTTTGACTCTTTTCGGCTTCGATTCGCCAGTACAAGTCCTTTCTTTCGACTGTCCCTGGTGTATTGTGATGGATCCACTTATCGTCCAAGGTTACGAAACGTCGCAAAAAGTCCTTCTTATCGCGCATGAACATCGCCAAACACTCCTTTGAAGTTGTCAGACGGTCGCGCTTGTTGTCAAAACAGCAAATGAGGCACTCATGTGGCAGATAGCTTTCTCATGTTCAACAATTTATGCAAAATGTTCCGTACTCATTCGGTTGTGATGCCCATAGCCTCAGCAATATCGTGCACTTAACTCGCTGATCGTCCAATATCATACCATGGATTTTATCGACGATTTCTGGCGTTGTCACCTAAATTGGACGACCAGAACGTTCGACGTCCGTTGTGGTCATACTACCACAACGAGTATCAGTATGCAACTCGTGAATCGTCCCAATCAACGGTGACGAATCCCCATAATGTTTAACAAGCATTGCTTTGGCTTGCGTATTGTTTTTCCCACGCAAGAAATAATGTTCAATCAACACGCGATATTCACTTTTTTCCATGTTTACAAAAATCTTCAAATCTGCTCGCTTCCGATAGGTCTCAATACAGAACTGAATGACATATCTGTCTGAAAATCTTAATGCATTCTAGTTAAAGAGGGTACATCACAAACGTCACATGGGATTTTCAATGTGTTTCATTTTTCAGAATATTTTCACCTTGTTCTCGTATATTCAATTCAATATACATGTTATGAAAATCCACTTTCCTTCGTAGAATCGAATTTCAATTACTTACATAATTTGATTTCAATTATTCAACATATTTCAAACCAATAATCCCCAAAATTCTGCAAATGTTTGCTTCACATTTCTAGATGTTGCATTTAGTAATCTGAATAATATCACATCTATTTCATAATTATTCATCAATTTTCAAACCAAATACCTGCTAACATTTTTTGAAGCTAGTCATGTGATTTCTTAAGAAGAAGAAGAGTATTAAATTTATAAGTGCATTTAATTATTTGAATAATCTCACACTTATTTTCATTATCATCCAATTATTTCCTAACCATTGTGCTGCCCCACTTTTTTTAAAGTCAGCATTCATTTAGCACATAATTATGAGATAATGAAATCATGTTCCGCTGACTTTGCTTCGCCAGCTTCAGAAGAGTCATCCATTTCAGAATTATTTTCAGGGTTTTACAATCAGGAATGTAAGAATAAAACTTGGAGAATCTATATACCCCCTTAGGGTAGTTGCCATTGGGTTGAATTATATTCCAAGAATGACAAAAGACGAAATAGAAATCTTGCAAAAGTTGTATAATGTATAATTTCAATTTGAAACGCAATCTCGCTTAGTGCCATGGAATACAAAGAATAAAATATACGCTTCATTATAACGATGTTATTAAAAATGGAATTTACCCTGTGAGAAAGTAGCACGTGCTCTGTACAGTATGAATTGACACCCTCCGTAGTTGGAATGAAACAAGACCCCTCGTGAACTTATTTGTGTCTTTTAATAAATCATATCTTTTCAGCTTCAATATAATGAGTAATTCCTTTAAACCCACCTGGTAATAAGCTTAGTGCTTGTTCAACGTGAAATAATATACAACATGCTGTCGATATTTTATTTTCTATTCAAATTTTTCTTGCTTATCAAAATTACAAGATCCGGTCGTCTAAATGAATGACATGATTGGCACGTAGAGAATAAACAGTAAAATATGGATACAGAAGAATAATTTACACTCAAGTAACAATGTTATTATTATTTCACCATACAGTGACCTCTTTTGAATGAATTTTGGACTCTTTATAACTTAGTAACTCATTCTTATGATGCTAGTGTATGATCACCGTTTGTGCCATACTGTTTATTACTAAATTATATTTCAAACAACTATAATATACATTAAATTTCAAAATATATATTGAGTAACTTTCTATAAATATTGGTCATGTTTTATACATATGGATTGTAGAATGTAAATTAAATATATCACATGTTGTGAGAAATATATATAAAACTTCAGCTTCGTATTTGCGCCATTGGATGCGCTCAGGCTAATATATTAGTATGAGGAATTATCAATCAGGTTCGGCAACACCGATGATTTAACGTCATGTACACAACGGTGATTGCTTTTCACATAAAATTTTTCATATTTCACTTCCATTCAGAAAAGTTTAAGTTGTAAACAACTGGAATATTCAAGGAAAGAAGAAATTACCATATACAGCTTTGAGGAGAGAGGATTGTATATATTGAACGGCCAAATCCAAACAGCAATCAGAACCGAATTATATCGAATGCTCAACTGAAGACAAGTATTTAATGACAATGTGGAGGTAGAAAATGACCCTCAAGTATATGGATAATTTGAAGTAGTCAATAAATGCCTTAACATCTTAACATAATATACTATAAATTTGAAGTAGGTATGTGAGCAATAATGTAGGATACTATACTCTATACTGCAGAGTATGCAAATTTTGTATTGATCATTACCAGTGTATCAGTGTCCTGAACATGTAGTAAAGAATACCTTGTGTGGGCATGTGCATTTGATAGGAATGTATGAAGAGCGAATAGGAACTAACTCTGTTTTAGATGAAGTTTTGATGTACTAAAAAACAGCATGATGAGGAAAGAATGAGTTCCAGACACAAAAGTAAACGAAGTTTATCTTAAGTAGTGTATTGACAACATTGCCCAGGGGAATTTTGAGCCGTACGATTAGTAAATTGAGTAGAAGGTTCAGTCTTTGAAACAATGTCTATTTTCCATTATCATTAAATTCGAAATATGTACTTTTTGTAAAAGGTAGTTATTTATTTGTATATACATATCATAATTAATAAATTGATTCATAATTAAACCAGACTGAACTTACCGAAACAGAGTTTAGTAAAACCGAAATACATTAAAGCATGTTCATCATTCAAAACACCTTTCTGCACTTTTGAGCTTTGAAATCTTTTTACAAAGTCATCCAAAACTGTTTGTCGCATGATATCTGACTGTATACAAAGTAGAGATAACGAATAGAGAATATTTTAATATTCTTGACCACAGGTAGATTTACATTCAACAGAACAGAATAAGATGAAATTACCTGACTTTTGAGTGCCGCTGTCTTTGGGACGGTTGTGTACATGACGTTAAATCATCAGTGTTGCCGAACCTGATTGATAATTCGTCATACTAATATATTGCCTGAGCACCTCCAGTGGAGAATATACGAAGCTAAAGTTTTATATATATTTCTTACAACTTCTATATATTTACATTCTACAAACCATATATGTTGAACATGATCAATATTAATAGAAAGCTATTCAATATATTTATAAGTATCCCTACTTTGGGTAATTGCCTCACGTTGTTGTGACAATTGTTAAGAATTTTCCTAGCTATTTTGTTTAGTATCCTATTAATTATGATATGGGATAAGAAAAAACCTTGTTTAAATTCAAATCTTTGTTGCTGTATTTATTGATGCAACCACTTACCACAAATTTATCTATGCCTTATTTTCTATTCTTCTAAGACTCCTACTTAGTTCTATAACATGAATCTTAACATCACAATTACTCATTCACTTAATCTAGTTATTCTCGTAACATTTACCATGAACGTATATTTTCAATATCTTTAAAGTTTAATAATTTACAAAATTCACAGATTATATGAGACTCACGTTTGTTATATCCTTTTCATTTGTGGAAACAAGGCTGGTACTTTGTTACTTTGTTGATGATTGTCGATATTTACTTCTTTATTTATTTGTAAAACACAATTACACAATACTCTGCTTTGAAAACACTGTTGGTGCACATAAACACAGGTGACACTTGGGTTTCAATCCCTTATTAATGTATAATGCTGATGATAATTTTCTTCGTTAGGTTATTCTTCTATATTTACTATTTTGATTTCAGTTTTTACTTGGAGGATTCATTCTTCATTCGATGATACCAAAAACTTCAATTGTTTGAAATGGATCAGCTATCGGGAACTCAGCTTCTTCTCCGGAGCTACTATAAACTTGGGTTACGTTGAACTTTTACTAATTGAGTTGCCCGAGGGACACAGCTTTTGCTTAGATATTGCTACAAAACTTTGGTTATGTTAACTTTGAGAAGCTGCAGAAACACATTCAGTGCTCAGAATTAATTGCAAACTTTCGTTATGTTGATGAGTTGCAGAGACATATTCAGTGCTCAGATGTACTTGCGAACTTTGGTTATGTTAATGAGTTTCAGAGACACATTAAGTGCTCAGTTGTAATGGCAAACTTTGGTTATGTTAATGAGTTGCAGAGACACTTTCAGTGCTCAGATGTAATGGCAAACTGAGGTTTCCTTCCTTGAGTTTCCTATTTATTGGTCCCTCAAAGAAGTCTTCCTCTCAAAAGAATTACCCAATCAGGTAATTGATCTGGAAAATTTGGTCAATTATTTTACCTTCCCTCTTATGACTTTTTAATTGATGACATATTTGTACCCATTGTTGTGAATCCACCAATAGGATTTTACCATTTTGAAATATTCATTATGTTGCAGATTTTCTAATTAATTCAAATTATTGTTCCTTCTAATATCTGAATTAATATTTCCAGCATTTTTTCCCACAAATTGGTATATCATTACCTACGATTAGGTTCCAAATAACCTATTCATTCTTATAATTAGATATTATTAGACAGTTGCAATATTATTAGCTTCGATAAATGATTTAAATATAAATAAAACCTATACATTCTTGTATAATCTGAAATATCTTAATTTATAACTAAGTTATATCTATAACAAATTCTCAATCTATTCTAGTTGATTTCTATTCGAAGATAGTCTTAAATCATTCAAGTTATGATTCTTTCACTTCGTAGCACTGTCCGTTCTTTCACTATACACTCCTGCTTCTAAATCTTATAAACTACATTACAACTTGGTTTTAATCATCTTACATTCTTTAATTCATTATTTTCATCATATAATTTAACTTTTAAATAACGTTTTCATTTCATATCATTTCCAAATTTAATTTTTATATTTTTAATCTTTCGGTAAACTATATTTTCACCATTCTGTTTTATATTTGGAATGAAATCATAACAATATAGTGTGAAATTTGATATATATAAAATATGATCAATATATATAGAAACTTATTCAATATATATTGTGAGATTAAATATATATTCCAAGATGCTTGAAATATAAATACATAATAATTATGGCACAAACAGCGCCTCATACTAGTGTGTGGAATTAATTTATATTGATATTGAAGTCTGATTCGTATTTTCTGCTCATTTTACTATTACATTCGAATTGAATTAATTTCCATGAAGTGTAAGCTGAAACGTGGAATAATTACACGGAAAATATTTGATTTTCATCTTTCACTTTTCCATTCATTCGTTATTGTTAATTGAAACGTCGTCAATGGTTGTTTTTCCTGGAATGATCAATAAAGGAAATGGGACGACAACACTTATTGTGCTACTCATAGCAGTTCGCTTTTATGAGTATCAATTTTGGAAATTTTTTCCTCGAAGATATCACAAGTAATTTTGAAACCAGATAAAACAAAGTATAAAAATTGTGTGATTGATTCGCAAATGAATTTCGCTACTTCATCGCAAAATACGTTAATAAAACTAACAAGAAAATTTAACTTTTTCCATCTCTATTGATGCGCAAACCATATACGGTTATATCGGTTTTATCTGATATGCTACTACTACCACATATTACTTGCACAGAATTGGAGCACATGTGATCAAACTATATGAATGTATAAATAAGATTACAACAAACCTTCTTATAGTAACTACCGAGAAAGTTAACTTGATGGTCAGAAATTTAATGGAAGTATTTGTTAACGACATTAGAATTTTAGACGAAATTAATTCAAATTCACCAGTACAAAAAATGTTGCTTGTACTTCCTTTGAAAATTCCGTGTTTTGAAGACACATTCGAAAGAATTCGCCTGGACCTACTATTATTTGCGATTAGAAAACCAATTTCAAACACCTAATACAAACATTATTGGTATACTAACCATTGCGTTTTCTGAAAATTAGTTTATATTTCAATGGGATGTCGGATAATATATACGTTTTAAATCTTGAACGAATTCAACCGAATTTCAAGAATGGATAAGATCCCGCTGAGACTATAAGAAACAGTATTCTGAACTGACTATTCATCAGAAAAATATTCAATGACAACATTTCTTTGTTGTCAAGAGTGAATAAACCTTAACTATTCCTGTCCACGCTAACAATTTCTCAAGACCAATTATTGGAAAGATGAAATGATAAGAACCGCTGGTGAGACCGCAATATTTCATATATGCTTGATTCCTAGTTGATAGTTGAGGATAGCGCAGAATCTGACTTTCATAAGTTATTGCTTCATTAGGTTTTTCAGAATGGATGAAATGTAATTGTAGGTAGGATAATAACAATTTCAAAGGCTCAACTTATTTTGGATAGAGTTTTCTGCAACCATTCCGTAGGGACATTGAACATTTTAGTGTCCACAATATGGGGCAATACGAAGGCAAGTTAAAAAGTCCCTGGAAAATGAAACCAAAAATGATTTATTAGGTCAAAACTTATGTTATTTCTCAACATAATTTCCTTGGAGCACGATACACTTTGTCACAAGTTTTAAAATTTTTTTATTCCTTCCAAATAATACGATTTCAGCAATCCTCAAAATGGGCTGTTGTTTCAGCAATGACCTCATCGTTGAAGCCAAATCTCTTTCCGTCGAGCAGATAAGAATTGAAGGGAGCCAAATCTGGAGAATACCGTGAATGTCGAATCAATTCGTAGCGCAATTCATTCAATTTTGCCATTGCGACTGCGGACCTGTGCGCCGATGCGTAGTCCTGGGGGAAGAGCACTTTTTTCTTTGCCAAATGCGGCCGCTTTCGCTTCAAATCGACGTCGAATCGATTCAACAGCACTGCATAATATACGCCGGTGATCGTTTTGCCATGTTCAAGATAATGGGTATCACAAAAAACTGTCGCCAAGACTTCGTTGGCTAATAAGCCCACTTTGGCCTTTCCCCGATTTCGCCAGGACAAGTTCACAGTTTCGACTGTTCTTTGGCAAAAAGTCCTCCTTATCGCGGTTGAACTTCACCAAACACTACTTTGTCACACGGTCGCGTTGTCAATAGGGAACAAATGTGGCACTCATCAGGCAGCTAGCTTTCTCATATTCAAAAATGTATGCAAAATGTTCAGTACCAGGTCGGTTGAGATGCCCGTAGCCTCAGCAATGTAGTGCACGATCGTCTAATATCATAAAATGGATCTTATCGTTGATTTCTGGCGTTGTAACTGACCAGAACGTTCGGGGTCCCTTGTGGTCATACTACCACAACGAAAATCGATAAACCACTTGTGAATCATTCCAATGGATGGTGAAGAGTTCCTATAATGTTTAACAAGTAATGCTTTGGTTCACGTAGCGTTCCTTCCACGCAAGAAGTAATGTTCAATCAAGACATGGAACTCATTCTTTTCCATGTTTACAAAAATCTTAAGGGCTGCTTGCTTTGATGGATGTCAAAACAGAACTGAATGACATATCAGACTGAGAATATTAATGCGTTCTAGTCAAAGATGGTACATCAGAAATGTCACATTGGATTTTTGATTGTGTTGCCATCTGTTTTATTTTTAGAGACTTTTCACATTGCCCTCGAGGTATATAACAAATTATATTCCCAAACAGTCAACAATCCTCACATAAGCAGTAATGTAGGGAATTTTGGGCAAACAGAAGGATAGTTATTTTTTCTCCAAGGTTGTGGGAGTAAAAACATTTGAAACCATCTATCCCTTTTGTTGTATATGATTCTTAATTTTTTAAATTGAAAGTTTTCATCCTATTTCGTCATTGACTCTGTCAACATTGGTTACAATAATTAGAGAATGAAGAATATTAAAATTATTTACAGACTTAATTTCCAAGTTGGTTAAAGACAGTTTATGTGTCAACTTTGGTGCTACTTTCCTCCTACCACCGATGATAGTCTTTTGCATTACGTGGCCATATAATATACCGTATTTTATAACAAGTGCTTCATTGTCATGTTGTTATTATGAGTTCATATGCCTGGAAGAATGAGTGCACAACCCAGCTTAATTTGATGATACCCAGTTGAAGGAAGAAATAGCACACAAGTGAATGCACTTTCAAAACATCTAACATCACATCGGCATATCATCATACATATATTCTTCCATGACATTGTTTCTTCCCCCTCGCTGTAGTAGCACTTTCAAGATTTCATAATTCCCGATTAAAACGAGTTTTCCAATAGGGGTACTACAAATATTGTTATTATGTTAGTTTCACTCGTCAATTTTCGCAATTTGATAATGACAAGATACACACGTTTCAACAACCTTTGAAAATTATTGGAATCTATTATCAAAATTCTATTCATGCTGCAACAAATTTGGGTGCACTTCAACCAATGTATGGTCGTCCGAATCCACCTTCCAGATCCAGGATTCTATATAGCAATTCCATTGCGTGATGTTCTCATGACACCAGAGAGAGGAAAGCAATGATTTAAGCGAATGTCTCTGTTTTGAGTTAAGTGTTGCCATCGATCCAAATTTATCTCACCCGCTACGTTATCAGCAATTGGGTTCTTTAATCAGCTCTGTGGCGAATTTTGCGAAAGGATATTGGCTTACGTGCTTACAATATCGCAAAATATCATTAGCTCGCTCAAGCTCAATAATCATTTAGTGCGTCGCCGATTCACTGATTGGGCATTCGAACAATTCGTAGCGGATCCAGAATTTCACAAGAAAATCATCTTCAGTGAAGCTTATTTTTGACTGAACGAATTTGTTAGATAGCAAAATTTCAGAATATGGACTGATTTTAGAACTACCATTACATCTTGATAAATCGACTGTTTGGTGTGAATTTCATGTCGGTGGTGAGATTTGTTTTTTTGAACTAGCAAGGCAACCCAACTACGGTAAATGGTGAAAATCATCGTGCCATATTGGCGGGTAAACTTTGCCGTGCATAGTGCATAGACCGTTTCAATAAAGTGTTTTAAAGCCTATGGACGATCGTCTATTTTCTCTAGAATCATGATGAATTCTTGGTTAATGGTTCTTGGGGACCGATCTTCAATTTTTTCCCAAATTACGGCGGGCTCTATAGACCGTTAGTATGCGTAGTTGCTTATGTTCTAATGTACACCAGAGCATGTCAAACTTTCTTGTTAGAAGGCTCACTGTAGCTCCGGAAGTTCGTAAATCAAAGCGTTTTTTTTTTGTTTCACTATAATCTGAAGAATCAGGGTCAAAATACTCATATTATGGAAATACCTTTATTTCAATGCCATACACCCGAATATTGAATGATTTGTGATATATTGGATAAGATATCTCATAATTCAGTTTACTACAGCCTTTTTCCACTTAAATTGTAACTTACCTTTTCAACTGCAACGCGGCTATTATCAAAAACATATTGAGTACCTAAACTAATTCTTAAACTGAGCTTATAAAAGGACGCTTAGTTTTACTTTACATATTTCTTTGTTAATGACTGCAACATAGTTGAAAAGTGCTTTAGATAACACTATATATGAGAAACAATCCCCAATATTCACTAAACATCGAAGTACTATTTTTAATTCTTAGTCAATATGGGTGATTGTTCCTTATGTATAGGGTTATAGTGTATCCACATTGTGAACTCTTTTATAGTGCTTTAGATGAGTTACAATTCAAGTGGAAAAGTGTGTTAATGTAAACTAGATGATATTATATTACATTTCACAGTGGTTCCTCATATTATATCATTAAAATATCTTATTTGTGGTGAACAGTGAAACTATTCTATCATAAGGGTGGTTTATTCACGCAATATTCACAACCTGTAGCTACTTTGGGACTGCTGAGGGACCTATGTGGCGTGGCAGGAGTGTGTTTCTTTACACGCCACGGCTGCCCTAGGGACCGCTTAATTTCTGTTTTAAACAAAATGTATAGAAACCTTATCGAACCTTATTTCATATTGCATGGTAGGTACTATATAACTATTATTCAAGTCAATGGCGATAAAAATGAGGTATTACCTCCAAATTTTGAGAACTATCAACTATATTATTGAAAATTTGAAATTAGTTCCTATATAACATTTTTCATACTGTGCCGAAGTGCGCTTTCAGTTTTCTGGAGTGAAAACATACCGTAATACGGGAATTATAAAAAGACTAGAATATGTGTTATCAGATCATTCGCAAACAAATCATGATGCCTTTCTGCATTCGACCCTTGAAAACCAGAAGGGACCGGAAACCGTACCAGAAGTAAGATAGAAAATATAATAATCGGAATGAATTCAGTTCATCTAAATCTCTGTTTGTGCATAATTATTCTCATTTTCTATGCTATTAACATATCAAACCGATAGTCTGAAGTTGAACTTTTTAACCTATATCATGTAACTTTTGTATTATCGGGTCGTACAAAAACGCCCAAAAATTTGTAGAGATTTCTGAGAACTACAAGTCATGTGGTGAGGTTCAACCTTGTAGGAAGCTATTTTTTCAAGATATTCGAGCTCTATAATCTCGAAAATAGTGATTCTGGCACCAACTTGAAACATTTGTATCTCAGTTGGTTTTCATCATAAAACAAAAAACGAAAACTGAATGTTTTCCGCAATCTAAGCATAATATTTTATCTCTTAATGGTCTGAGATTTATCACCGTTTTGAAATTACTTAAAACACCAATTTTCAGATTTTTTTCCTCTAAATTCATCTTCTTTACCGACCAAACTTCTTGAGCATAATAATAATTGTTACGTCCATCCTTATATCCAATAATATTTTACAATTATTCCTAACATCAAACGATTGCAAATCATTGAACTCCGAATCTCCTGTAATTACTTTAAGCTATATTTCAAAGCCGGAAAGGCCATATAAGTTTATCATGGCAACTCTTACTGATTACCCAATTCACAACATCTGGAAACCAGTCAACAACCTATTGCTTAATAAATTATAGGAATTCCCAACCACCGCAAGAACATCCACCGTATCTAAACAAATAGATACAGAGTCCCCACCTCTTCCATTACTTCTGGAGAAGAACAACTACCAAGAAGGGATGAAGTTCGAAACCAGAATTCAAGATGCAATGTTATTATTATTCATTCAACATTCAAGACAACATCTAAATATATACTCACTCGTTATAGTCTAGTTTGTAATTAATATATTGTTAAGTGTAGGAATTAAATCCATTCAAAAATACTCAACAACTCTCAGTTATTAAAATAGTGCCTTCGTGTACGATCCCAACACATTAAATGGTCCTTCGAGCCGGATGGTAACAGGAAAACTGACTAGCAAGACAGAAGTATTTTAGCGGTTCAGTGATCCATTGGTAATCAACTCCAAGTAGCAGACATTGAAGCCCAAATACGGACAACAACCGACATCAAAAGGTGAGTCTCCAATCTATCCCGTTAGTCTTCCAGAATTTTCCAAACATCCTCATTTAAACATAAAGTTATTTACACAAATTCACACTTAACAATTCAACTAGCAAAATGAATAATGCTCAATTACAATTATTAACCATTGATCAATTAATAAGTAAGAGATCACAATTAAAATCAAAGGCAACAAAACTACGAAGGTTTTTTAATTCCAATTCAGACAGAGTGGTTGAGCTTGCGGAACGATTAGACAAATTCATTGTTTCCCTTGATGCATATGAACAAATCGAATTAGCAATTGAGAATTTAGATCCTACGAAAACTAATTGCGAAGAAGCAGACTTGTTTGAAAACAATTATTATGCTCTTGTAGCTGATATCAAATCAGCAATGCAATCATATTCACATAATCAACAAAGTGGTACATTCATAGATCAACAAACAAAATCTATTCGCTTACCTGAAGTTCGCATACCTAACTTCAATGGCGAATTTGATAAATGGCTTTCATTCTATTCTACATTCAAAAACTTAATTCATGAAAATAATTCAATTAGTCAATTAGACAATTTTCACTACTTGAAATCTGCATTAAGCGGAGAGGCCGCTGCAGTATTAGAATCGTTAGAAATTACTGCTCCAAATTACGAATCAGCTTGGACAATTCTAGTTAACAGGTATGAAGATAGGGCTTATACTGGTTCAAATCATATGCAAAAATTATGTGATCTTCCAATAATAAATCAGGAAAACTATAGTGAGTTACGTCACTTAGTAGATGGATTAATCAAACATACTAGAGCTCTAGAATTGATCAATCAAAATCATTGGGAAACATTAATCATATTCTTAATGGCAAGAAAGCTAGATCCATCAACTTTACGGATTTGGGACGAAAATTCACCCGAAACTTCGCTGCCATCTTCAGAACAATTCATTAGTTTTTTGGATGGAAGATGCAGGTTATTGGACAAACATTTCAAACAAAATGAACCACTCTCTCGAACTATTCAAAACAGTCATCAGAACAATCGATTCAAAGAAGGATTTCTCAAAAAGGTAACACATGTATCAACCAAAAAGAAATTTTCTTGTGCAATTTGTGATAATCCTCATTTAATTTATTACTGCGAGAAGTTGTTAGCATTGTCTATTTCAGAACGTAGACGAGTAATAAAATCCAAAGGCTTATGTTTAAACTGTTTTCGTAGCAATCACACTGCAAGTAATTGCAATTTTGGTAGTTGCAAAAAATGCAATGAGAAACATAATTCTTTACTACACATTGATAAGGTAATGAACCAGGAAGCTAGCACCTCACAAATTACTGCAAATCTGAGTTCGCAATATACAATTCAAAGTCAAACACTTTCATCAACTGCTCTTGTTCAAATTCAAAATAAGCAAGGAAAATTTATAACTTGTAAAGCACTATTGGACAGTGGTTCACAAGCTCATTTTATTACTGAGGCTTGCGCAAAACGGCTGGGCATTACTAAACAGAGGGCAAATATTCCTGTATCTGGTATAAATCAGGGGACTATGAGTGCCAAATTTTCTACAACTATTTGTTTCAAATCTAGAGTAACGGACTACACAGAATATATAAAGTGCCTTGTTTTACCAAAAATAACACAAAACCTGCCATTATTATCAATAGACAAAAGTAAGTTTCATATACCACAACACATTAAACTTGCCGATCCTGAATTTTATATATCTCAAAATATAGATATGTTGATAGGTGTAGAAATATTCTACAATCTCCTATGTATAGGGCAAATACAATCACATAAAAATCAACCATGCTTACAAAAAACAAAGCTAGGCTGGATCGTATCAGGTATTTGCGTTCTTTTAGTTCCTCAGAAAATTGTAATAGCCACCTCATGTGTGCAAAATCTAGGGTGGCACCACCTCAAAGCGATAACACTACCAAGGTTAGAACTTTGTGGAGCTGTCTTATTAGCTCAGCTCATGAAGAAGGTGACTGATACGCTAAATATTTCAATATCAAACATCTACTATTGGACAGATTCAGAAATTTGTCTAGCTTGGCTAAAGGCTAACAATAAGAAATGGAAAACATTTGTTGCCAATCGAGTAGGTGAGATTCAACAACTATCAGATGTCAACAAATGGTACCACGTACGAACCAATGAAAACCCGGCAGATCTGATATCACGGGGTACAAATGTCAGTATACTCACCGATTGTAACTTATGGTGGCACAGCCCAAAGTGGCTTCAATCCAACGAAAGCCCATTATCAATGAAAAATAGTTTTTCTGGGAACCTAGAGATTGTTCCTGAACAAAGGACCGCCTTAATCGCAAATCAGCAGGATCCAAACGTGGAATGGGATATTTTTAAACGTTTTCAAACTTCAACAAACTTATCAGAGTAACTGCTTATTGTATAAGATTTATCAACCACACTAAAGGCAAGTGTAGACCGACAGAACTTAGTGTCGTCCCAACCGAATTCAATAATGCCAGACAGGTACTTATCAAGGTTATTCAAGACACGCATTTCCATAAAGAAATAGAATGCTTACAGCAACGAAAGGAGCTTTCATCAAAAAGTTCAATACTGTCCCTAAATCCATTCTTAGATCCATGCGGAATTCTAAGAGTAGGCGGTAGGCTATGTAATGCGTTAGTTTCATATTCTCAGAAGCATCCATATCTCTTACCGTCCTCGCACCCCTTTACGAAATTACTCATCCAATATGAACACGTTAGGTTGCTTCATGGTGGTATACAAGCTACATTGGCATCTCTCAGATGCACTTATTGGATAATAAATGGAAAAAATACGGTACGACACTTACCTAGAAAGTGTGTAACGTGTTTCAAAATCAGACCTATATTCAAAAATCAGTTGATGGGTGAGTTACCTTCACTTAGGGTGCAGCAAGCTCGGCCATTTATAAACTGTGGTGTCGATTTTGCGGGACCTTTTACCATTGAGGAAGGTTCTAGAAAATCAAAGAGATTTTCAAAAATATACTTAGCCGTGTATGTGTGTTTTGCAACCAAGGCAGTACATTTAGAGTTAGTAGAAGATTGGTCTACTGCAGCATTTCTAGCGAGTATAAAACGATTTACGTCCCGGAGAGGTAAAATTGCACACATTTACTCAGACAATGCTACCAACTTCACCGGTGCAGCAAATGAGCTCACAACACTTTGCAATCAATTTCTTCAACAGTCACGGTCCGCAATAACAACTGCTTTGTCTGAACAAGGAATTAAATGGCATTTTATACCGGCAAGAGTACCACCACATTTTGGTTGTCTCTGGGAGGCCGCAGTAAAATCAGTCAAATATCACATTAACCGAGTAACTAGAGATGCATCTCTTACATTTTGTGAATTAAATACTTTGATTATTCAAATTGAAGGTATTCTGAATTCCCGACCTATGATCCCCGTTTCAACAGATCCTAATGATAATTCTTACCTAACTCCTGCTCATCTCCTTATTGGAGACTCATTGCAAGCAGAAGTAGAACCTGATTTAACGCATCTAAAAGTTAAAACGTTGTCTCGTTGGCAACGCATTGAACAACTTAAGCAACATTTTTGGTACCGCTAGCACAAGGAATATCTTCACCAACTT
The DNA here is from genome assembly GCA_958510875.1 of Endomychus coccineus. Classification (NCBI taxonomy): domain Eukaryota; kingdom Metazoa; phylum Arthropoda; class Insecta; order Coleoptera; family Endomychidae; genus Endomychus; species Endomychus coccineus. Next base: position 218,379,410 of record OY294067.1, read on the forward strand.
CAGCAACGGACCAAATGGAGGTCAGGCAAATCTGAAATCGCTATCGGGGACCTGGTCCTTGTCCGAGAAGACAATGTTCCAGCTATGAATTGGATTGTAGGACGCATTGAACTATTTCATCCTGGAGGAGACGGCATTGTTCGTGCTGCTAGTGTACGCACATCGTCTGGATTGTACAAGAGGCCCGAAACAAAATTAAGCATTTTCCCATTGATCGACAATAGCGATTTTCCTCGTCAGTTACATTGTTTTTGTTTTTCTTTCATTGAAATCTGGTGATTTCAAGGGCCGGCATATGTTACGTCCATCCTTATTTCCCATAATATTTTACAATTATTCCTAACATCAAATCATTGAACTGCGAATCTCCTGTAATTACTTTTACAGGAGATTCGGCAACTCTCACCAATTACCCAATTCACAACATCTGGAAACCAGTCAACAACCTATTGCTTAATAAATTATAGGAATTCCCAACCACCGCAAGAACATCCATCGTATCTAAACAAATAGATACAGAGTCCCCACCTCTTCCATTACTTCTGGAGAAGAACAACTACCAAGAGGGGATGAAGTTCGAAACCAGAATTCAAGATTCAATATTATTATTATTCATTCAACATTCAAGACAACGTCTAAATATATACTCACTCGTTATAGTCCAGTTTGTAATTAATATATTGTTAAGTGTAGGAATTAAATCCATTCAAAAATACTCAACAACTCTCAGTTATTAAAATAGTGCCTTCGTGTACGATCCCAACACATTACAATAATATCGAGAATGAATTGTGGGTAAACTTGAATACTGATGCAAATGCCATTCAACTTAATTTTGGTGTTTTGCTTTAAAAATGCGCGTATTTGATTTTATTGTCGTTATGACACAATTATTTTTCATGCTAGCGCGGTGAACAAACAAATCATATGAAAGGTCCTTCTATGTTGTTTAAGAAGATTTGCTAAGTTTTGATGAATGAGCTTCCGGTCTGCAGTTATTCAACTTTGAATGCTTATATTTTCGCTGAACGGGCAACTTCCACCGCGCTCTAAGTCGGTCAATACTACTTCTATAGAGATAAATATGGAAACAATTTCTTCATTCATTCATTACCTTCAACTTTTGTCATACACTTTTTTCGAGAAAATATAAGGTTGACGATTTGTTTATACGAAATCGTTCAAACACATGCTTTATTCATCGAAAAATGTACGACTCCACCGTAAACAACTCAGTAACGATGGAATATACAAAAAATTGTGATCAATAATTAATTACGTGACTTCTTTCACTCGCTGATGTTGGCTCCGTTGGATGGGTTAAATAGTTCTAATTACTCAACCACTTTCATAACGAACTAAAATTTAAGCAATAGAAATAGTGGCGGCTTCCCAAAGAAATATTAAAACCACCATTTCAAAAGAGATGAGAAAGCTATTGATCACTGTTTCAGAATATCGGAGGAAGCCTCAAGCGTTGTTACACCTCAGTTTTGGAATAATTGTATTCGTCATTAGACAAAGTTTTGGTTCATCAGGTGGAACAGTGACAACAAGCTCTATAGCCGCAGGCAGAAGTTTCGCTCGTCGTTTGAGCTCGTTAGTGGGAAGAGGGAGACATGAAGTCACTGATCAACCATGTAAGGAAAGTGATATAATGAAAAATCATCGAAAACCTTGTTCCGCACCTGGCGGTGATATTTCCAACTGTTTTTCATGCATTGCTTTATGAATCGCATTCTAACTGCACGATCTGCTTGACGGCAGATTTTGCTGGAACAACTTGGTTCGCCAAACATCTCCGAGAGCGTTTTATTGTATCACTTTTGAAGCTGGTTCATCAGTGACTTCACGTCTGCCTCATCCCACTGACGAGCGAAACAGCTGTCTCGGACTATAGGAGGTGGTGTTGTCATTATTCAACCTGATGAACCAAAACTTTGTCTATTGACTGCTAACACGAATAAATTATAAAAGAGTTCACACTGTAGATACACTATAACAATATAAATAAGGAAAACCCTCATCCACTAAAGTACTGTTAAGCTAAGAGGATTTTTCGGCTACCATGTGGCTATCATCAGAGCTTACTCGGTCTATAACATGGTATTTTTAGTGGATAAGGGGGATTACTCCTTATTTGCAATGCTAACACAAAATGTGTTTCAATTTCACTATGCATTGTATTCTTCATGTTGAAGAAAAGATATCGGGGTGATATGAACGAGAAATTAAGTTTGAAATTGCCCTACTGATTATTAGTATAGACTATAGAGTTGAAAAACCAAATGTTGTCAATTCAAATAAACTCTGGATGTAACAACGTAACATTATCCCCAATTTTACGTCTTTCCACTTATTTTTCTTTTTATAATCATTTGCTATATATTATTTTTGGTTCCAACGAATGAGGGAAGTTTGTGTTCCTTGAATCACAGTTAATTTGTTTTTTGTCGAATTCGAATCTAACTTATTCTCGAGAATGATGCTAAATGAACGCGAAATGTCGTTGAGGATCTGAAATTGTTATTCTATCATATTTAACTCTTCAATTTGAAGTTCATCTGATTGACATCCTTAAATAGCTTTCATGGAATTGAAAACATTATGATTGATTACACTTATAAACAGAACTATCTACATATACTTCCAACGGTTTTTCAGATAAGTTTTATTCTCGGAAAATGAAAGTCAATAATTAATTAATATGTAGAAGTAAAATATTCTCGTTTTAGTTAAAATAGTTCATAACTTATTAGAGTAACTTAGAGGAAGGTCTAGATTCGGGTCTTCTGGCAATTTCTGGTGTCAATTCTAATATGCAGTCGATAATAAGTTCCAAAGATTGGGGTGCCAAATCTCAGGTTGTCAACTTCTAAAATACGAGTAAATTTATAAATCAAAATACATAGAATTTTCGAGCTGTTTACGAACTTTCCAGGGGTATTATTGCCTGCTAACTTTTGACTTAAACTTCGGAAATTCCAGTTATTTTGAGAAACAGAATGCGTGGGACTATTGTATGGAACTATTTCATATCCAATTGAGATATTTAGGTATTTAGAATAATTTTTAAACAAAAAAGGAAATTGTAAATTAGCCAACCAACCAAATTAGAGCCATTAACTTCAAATACTTCAATAAAATTCGAAAGTATCACTTATCATCCTTCAGTAATTAATAAATCCCATAATATGTTTTCCAAATTTGCAATACAACCAGTTCATAGACGTAGGAACAATATAAAAACCGTTAGGCAACATCTCTGATAAAATTTTCGACTTGGACAAATGCGAGACTTATGAAATCGACTGAGTCGTGTTCAAAATGCTGTGTTGGTCAAACTAGGAGGTACATTATCCAGATCTGAAGGAAAAGTAATAGTGATAAATTAGCTTATTTCAAATACAGGTCGCACTATTTCTCAAGAAAGTTTATCACTTTTAAAACACCGTTCAGAGAAATCTAGTCAATTTAGAGAGGATGGAAATGTATAAACGAAAAGAAATTCCGATGTATCTCCAGCTGAGGGTGCCTCCCGAATAGCATTAAAACAGGAAAATTTTGATTTATAATTTAGCTCTGATGATGGCTACTCGGTAGCCGAAAGGTCCTCAGTAGGTACTTTAATAGTATTTTCAGTGGATAAGGATGCTTATTTCTCATCTATAGTGCTATAATGTATCCACAGTGTTAACTCATTTACAGTTTATTTTCACAGTTGAATTGAACCGCGAGGAAGTGGGAACAATAATGGAATTCAAAACATTAGTTATGTGAGATGAACTCCCAAAATTGCCACTGAATAATTGAATTCGAGTTATGCTGGAAATTTCTAATACAAAGGATGTACCTGAGGTGCACCCTAAGTAATAACCCCAGAATATGGTGGTATTGCTGATTTATTATTAATGGATTTCCATTAGACTTGAAGTTAGTGCAACGCAGGATAAAGAAACGAGGGGAGCTCTGTTACTACGTCTATTGTGGCCACCCACGAATCAAGTATGCCGCGTTTGCTTCAAGAAATATCTACAAAATTCCCTTTTACCGCGTACATAAATAAATTACGTTAAATACATGTCTCCCTCTCTAGTATGATATATTGAGTAGTTTCGACTACATATTCCGTGTTAACTGGTAGGTGTGCACATCATCTTATTTATGAACTTATAAGACTACTATACTATCTAGACGCGGTGGTGTATTTAATTCTTAACATAAATATTCCTGTAAGATAGAAAGATTGATTAATGACTTGGTATATAGTGTAGATGTGAAGAATGTAACTTGAGCTTATTGCTAATTATTCACGCCTACATCAGTTTCCAGTCTTATTTTTTGTTCTTAACTACCCATCCGTATGGTAATTGCTATAACCTTCAGTGCATACACATATATCAAGATATAAGAACAAAATACAGTGCTTCCACGAAACATTCAAAAATGTTCGTAGTTGGTATCTATAACGTTTTCAGAATGCTGATCAAAGTCCTTGTAGCTGAGGTCTGACAGGTGCAAAGAACCAGCATAAAAAAAATGCTGTTTCATAAAATATACCTATGTAGTGATTTCTCCAAATGATTATTATAGCGAAATCGAAAGTGAGTAAAATGGTGTTGAGAATAACCGATCTTACCAATGTGAGAGAGATGTTGATTCGATCAAAATTATATCAAATCATTCACCTTACAACCAAAGACACCACGGCTCTTTCGATTACGAAATGAGCTTGTACGAGACAATTTTGAGCTTATACGAGACAGTTACCACCACCCACAGTGACCAGAAAAACTGAACGAATATTCAAAACAATAGAGGGAATTGTAATTGTCACATCTTCACCATATAAGAAAAAGAGGATGTCAGAAAAATGCAGTGAATAAATGCAAAGAGGTAATGGAACGAATGAGAAAAATAATGTATGGAAGGAAAGAAGAGTTGAAGCGAAGAAATCGCAAGGGAAACAAGCAGAGGAATGCATCTCGTAATTCGAGATATACCTGTGGAGATGGAAAGAACACTCCGTGTTTGCATAGTAGAGAACTTTCTCTCGAATCCACTCAAACATGTATACCCTGTCCGTCGTTCTGTGGAGAATAAGAACACTGTTTCTGTACAAGAAGATAACGACAAAGGTGAAGCGGTCAATGTCTGTGCACTGTTCCGGAATGACTGAAGTCACCTCATTGGACGAAGTTTGATAAGGAAATAGTATAAGCTTTCATGATACCCCCTATTTTCTCAGCATTATGGGGCAAGACAAGGAAATCCCTTATCCTCAATTCTAATCTTGAGTTACTTCAATAATTATCACTAGAATGATCCTGATATCACATACTCTTGTGAGACAGATCAATGTAGCCTGAGTTAAAGATAAAAATGATTATACGACGTTACACCAAGACACAGAGGTAATACAGAAACTGGAAACAAGAAAGTTGCTGAACCTCCCCACTAATTCCACTAACCACCATTACGGGCATCCAGTCTCCATTGGGTCGTTGGATAAGAGCTGCTTTGTTCCTTTTGTCTCACTAAATGGTAATTGTATGAATTTCATTGGTAGGTACCAGGTAATAGTTTAGTATAAGGGCTTCTATTAAAAATTGATGATTTCCGAAAATTACCTTTGGTAACGTATTTAGTTACCGTTATGTATGAAAACACCGTTTGGGAAGCTCAAAAATTCCATCGGAATATATGAAAAATTCAGGTTTTTAGTGAAAATTTTGGGGTTAACTTTGTAAATTGAATAAATTATCAACTTATGCGAACTTACGGTTACATATATGTTTTTAAATCCGTTTTAATACAAATTCCTTACATTTCATATATTCGTAACGTATTTAGTATGCTGATTAAAGGAATTATGGAAAGGAACGTATCAATTGGTCAACAAATCTTTTTATATCACCCACAGCCATCATAGATCAAATACGAATACGAATACTTGCTTCACAATGGTTTTGATATACATAAAACAATAAAATAAATATAGAAGATTGTATTAGGCAGATCTTATTCACAAACATAATCAGTAGTACATCGTCGTAGCCGCAACCTTATCACTTTCTGATCATGGTTCCATCTACTATTTTTCGACTGAGGAACAACTACTGCTCGAAGAAGAATCAAGTGATCTAAGATGTTCGTCCCCCAAACGGATGAAGCTACGATCATAAACCATGTAAGCCCGCGGATTCATCTTTCTCAAGGAAGGAACAGCTCGAACTTGATCCTTCTTCAAAATTAGGGAGCAGGAAAAGCTGTGTCAACGCTTAGAAGGGCTTTGTCTTTTGTTCATTTTTTTCAAAGGACATGCTGCATCGAGGTAGGGTTCTTTCTTTAAAATGAGTCCCTGATAGCGACGTATTAAATCTACTTTTTCGAAGGACAATTTCCAAGTGATGCTCCTCTTAGAGATTACGTTTTGACCAGTTCCTTTCATACTACGACATTATCTGATTCCTAATCGTGGGGCTGAACTTAAAACAGCACCACCTCGAAAGTAATCCTCCGAAAATACAGTTTTCAACACGTTCGCTGTCATAAAGATATATAGGACCAACGAGGAAGTGTTCTAATCTTTAAAACTTGTTCAAATAGACCAAGATACATCCTGTTTCAGTTGTCTCACGCGACAACTAGGTGCACAAGACCGAAATAGTTATTAAGGTTCCAAGCGCCGTAGGTACTGTTATTGCGTAACAATAAACACGCGAACAGACCGAGTTGGCATTCGGGACAAGTTCGCATCATTTACGGTGTGCAATCGCTAGTTTTTACAGATTTTTGTCTTCGAAAGAGAGAAAAAAATAATGCTGAGTCCTATAAGGGTTATTTCTCGAAATTTACTTTATATACTTCATGCAGTGTATACAATAACCTCTGGAAAAAAATAGCAAAAATACATAGCCTTATAGTCGAAACATGCAAGGAACGTGTTAACGAAAAGCAGATTACGCTCATGCTTAGCGGTCATTACAGTGACTCTATACAAGACAGAGGCGATTTTTGATTGGTTCCGCCATGTTTTGTCAAATACTGCGACAAGAGTCTTCTAGGTTATGGGAGTTAGTTTTGACACACTGTTTGAATACTGTGTCCATGTTTTATATTCAACAATTATATATTTATGTGATTTATATGTTGTTTTCAGACAAGTTATGTAGGGTGATGAACATTTCATTCAATGAATGTATGTTTATTGTAATTATTATGAATCATCATATTGTAAAATCAACTATGTATTGGATTAGGCTAATTACTTCACGATCAACAGATGTTATTTCAATTTTAATACGTTTAGTTACAATAACCAATCATGCCTGGTTATGCCTTTATTAATTGTAAAAATTCTGGCTAAACGAGTTTTTCAATGAGAAATTTGCCCAGAGACCCAATTAGGAGGAAACAATGTCTTCAATTGGAAATGAAGATGTAAGTTCTCCATGTGCACTTTCCAGCTAGAAACATGATTAAAAATATATGAAGTAACATCAATAATGAAATTGTATGATCACAATATATACTTATATTTCTTCAAATGTAAGGTTCAGGTCCATTTGGATAGCAACAATACTATTTTTGAATTTGTAGGTTTATTTTGTACTGGAAATGAGAAAAAATATTTCGGAATATTTGGTACTAGAAAGTTGAGAATGACTACTGTTTCAACTATATTATCTTCTTCTGTACGATATGCCAAATAATTCTGAATGACTATTAGTTATTGTCCAAATTTAGGAAAATGTTTTCATTTTAAATCTGCCAGATCTGGCCACATTCTTTTACAAATACACATAGCTTAGGCAAGTACTTTAATTAAAAAAATAGGTGAGTAAATACTTGGGTTGCATCCAGAAAATTGATTCATGTACAGCATTTCGGATAAATTTCAGAAACAAAAGTAATGTGCTCCAACTTTTTTACTAAGTGAACAAGTTTTATCCTGTATTACTATTTTGTCAGAGAGTATGTGATTTGACAGCATGCCAACTCTTGGACCAGCCTCCTGCAAATATATTTTCAAATCTATGCTCGATACCATTTACACATCCGCTCTTCGCCATTCGATGAATTAATTATTAATGTAGCTATGCCATTTCTGATTTATAAGTATGTGGAGGATAAGGATAATAGATAAGTATTCATATTTTTAGCTGTTTCTTACCGGATATTAAGTAGTTAAATACTTACACAAAATATTATAAAATATTAGAATTTGAGACTAAGATAAAAGTGTAACATAATAGGTAACAATTAAGGTCTTTATTTCATAGTTTATTGAACAAAATTTACAATAAATGGTAATTTTAGGAATACCTGTATCAATAACATTATTACAAGATCATCAATACATAGTATACAACAGAAAAATTGGATACTAGCCTACATACAAAAAGGTATGATTAATATCAAAGATAAACTTGTATCTTGTACAGCAAATTCACTAATAACCTGTACACATATTTCTTGAATCAATTTAAATTTGTAAGATTTCAATTGTGATTGGTAGTTTGTTATACCAGTTATATACATCTATTGTAGTATGAAGTCAATCTCTTGTGTTAGGTATAACACAATTTTGATATTTTATATTATAGCAATAATGGAACACTATAAAGAATAAAGAATCATATTTGTGTATGATTAATATACATTCATACACATTGTAACGATCCGACTTTTGAACAGATCGCCACATATCATTATTCATGATAGAACCCTATAATAATTTGAATATATGTCCTTGAACTTCCTCCCAATTAAAGAACTCTATCCTAAATGATATAGTTACCTGTATTTAAGTAATACGGAGTGGATTGAACGAACACTATATTGTAACCCCCTCACCCGAGTTATTAATTAGGAAGCGAGAATCTGGATAAAACCGGTTGCGGATGAAAACTAAGGATCTTAGAGGTGTGACTGTTAATACAAGGTAGGTCTTAATCAAAGTTACCCATTAGATAGTTTTTAGAGCAGCATTGAATCTTTTCAATTTCTTTCACAATCAGGCTTACTCTGATATATACAGAGCTCCGATTTATTCCCGATCTTGCAACAGGCACCAAGATCTCTTCATTATAGAACATTGTAATTTTATCTATTCAAACCCGATATCATTTATTCAATTGGCGAAATCATTTGATTCCATCATTTTCTGAATGCACGTGGGCTTATTATATCGTATATGTATTTGCATTGAACTCCTCATAAACGAACATCTGGCGTTATTCGAATTGAAAAGGTCTGGATGGGCCAGAACTAACCACCCCATAACCATAATTCCACGAGCCCTGTTTCAATATACCTTCGATTATAGAGATAACGTGGGACATGTTGAACTATCCCGTTAGTCGTACTAAAGAGGCCTAATAATACGAAATCCATCCACGTGGTTCTAGGAATCATTGAACCATAAATCTCATATTTTATTTTCAAATTCGATTCATTATTTTAAGCCTTGTTTAAATTCATTTCATTATAATCGTAATAAATTCTGAATCATTGTCATATATTAATTTAATCTGTGATTCTAATTATAATTCATCTTGGCTTCACCTATCTAATATTTTTCCTGCTTTACTCAGTTATTCTAAGCGTCATTACTAAGTCATTGCACATATCAAATCTTACCTCTCTTGTAGATATCCTACTCGTGTATTTTTTCTTTCTCTATAGGAGGATATTGGATCCGATACACTACTAGAGACCTCGCGGAGTCACCATCAGGACCACAGGAGATACACAGGGGAGTAATCTTGATATCACATTGTTGCAACTTTCATTACCATGATGAATTAGATGCTGGTCGTAATCGCTGAGTGGAAGTAGATTGATTACCTTTATTCATAACCGTTTCAATTTTATATCGGTGGTCCGAAAGGGCATGCGAGTTTGTTAAATGATTTGCTATTGTTGATCAATATTTGAATATATTTGTTATTGTTTTCATATGCTTTGTTCCTTTTCCTCTTTACTTACTACTAATTCAATGATGCTCATTTCTTTATTTATAACAGCCTGAAATTCTTCTTCAATTTCTCGTGGTGGCGAGGGGTTGTTGTTTGAAAAGTAATGGAGCAAGTATTATCATTATTAGCGAAAAGGGCCGAACAACCACAAATTTGAGCTAGCTTGGGGAATATCAGTAACTTTGGTAAATTCATCTTTTTAATTAATTTATAATCAAGGAAAGGTGAAAATTACATAACTCACATTTGGCGCCCAACGTGGGGCGCCAAGCCAAGCCAAGCCAAGCAATGGCAGTCTGGAGGTATATTATTATTATACTTTGAAAACACGTACCTCCACATGATTGTCAATGTTCAGATTTGTTAATGACATCATTACTCAGTTATATAATCAGCAACAAAACAATAAAAATATTAACGCATTTATAAGATGAACTAGAAATGTGTTGTCACTTGGAGTATAGATAAATAGTGTGCTTGGCAAAGTTACTCTTCGCAAATCATTTGATTTGGTTAATGATTTTCATATAATTGTTTCACATTCATGAAAAGATGATTGAATAAATTATTCATTCCATTATCTTTACATATAGGTGCATAATATTCGAAATAATAATGTTATTAAGGAAGGTATCAAAACAAATGTTCCACTTCTGGGAACCGAAACAGAGACTACGTTAAGAGTCAGCTCCGCTTCCACTTGTTTTGCTATATCTAAAACACCAAAAATACCTCACACAGAAAACAGTTGATTCAAGAAGTCCAGCTTACTGAGCCATTGCTTCCTCCTAACTGAATCTCTTGGTAAACTTTTTAACTACAAATCTTTTTCTGTAGAATTTGTACATTTTATACATGTTAAATGATGGTAAGTGTAACTAAAAATACAATAAAGGATTATTGTCAGTAAAATGAGTAGCCTAATCTGATTAATGAATAAAGAGGATTTTGTATGAAAACTCATCTTGATCTAAATAGGCAAAATGTAAATAAATACATACCACTGAACAAAGAAATCAATAATCTTCGACAAGCACACTGAATATATATAATATTAATAATTGAATGTTAATCGTTCTCAGAAATAACATATAAAACGCATTAATTAATACAAAAATATAGCCATAAACAAAGTTCAAGTGTCAAGTCAAACACATATCCCATAGCTGGCAAGACTTTATGTTGTTTTGTATATGTACAAAACAAATGAGCTGCATTATTTGACAAAACATGACGTGTTGTCGTCAATGTAATAATAGTCACTGTAGAAATCATTTCATTATGCTGTCACAACGACAAAAGAATATACGTCTATAATTATTTTCAAATCTGTGTATTCATTGATCTATGGTGAAACGACAAGCATTTCGAAATATCAATTACCTACATCTGACCTGTTGACCTACATTCAGACAATACATCAAGAATACAAAGTAATGTTTCATTATTGAAAGTATTTATTACATTTTGTAATCTAAATAAACAACGATGAACGGATATAAAGTAACGAAGAAAATGACCTCTTGAGTTCCACAGGGCTCTGTTTTGATTTCTGTCTTCTATATAATATATACCTTCTACCTACCAAACTACCTAAAGTGTGAACATCATTTTTTGTCGATTAAAGCACGTTTGTGGTAACCCCATCTACAGAAGACTGGACCTTCAACAGAATTTCCTATCACCGGAAGAATGTAAAAGTGATTGGTAGTTATCTTTGAATTCCGATAAATGCTCAATTCTGCATATTGATAAGAATAACCCCCAAGTATCCTATTCTTTTCCGAGGAGGTAAACATGTGAAATCGGTATCAAGACACATGTTTCTTGGAATCACTTTAAACAACCGACTATCATGTTCAGAACATATGAGTTGGGTAGGTCGAGAATCCTTCGAAATTGTAGATAGTTACGTCTTTCTTGAATTATACAAGACCTACATCGGTCATAAAATGGAATATGGCGTATCTATTTGGTGTGACTTTTTCATCAAACACCTGCAATTACTTGAGAATGTTCAGCGAAGAGCTACCCGATGAGTTTATGAAATGACTCAACATCCTAATGACATTCGGTTACAACGACTTGAAATACCTTGTTTGAACGAAAAGAGCGGAATGCTCAGTTTTCCAGTCCTTGCCAATACGTAATCCACACCATAGAAGCTCCTCATGATCTACAAAGCACAGATTGAACATGTCTTTGTATACTGTCCAAACAATTCCAGTTCAGTACCAAAATATACACTAAAACTCTAAGGCCGATCTAAGACGATACGAGTATTCCGCGAACATTCGGCATTTAGACTCATAGGTTCAGCGTGTGGGAGCTGAACTTTGCCGAACGTGAATCCCCCGTTGATTGTCGGTGAACTAGCCGGAAGCAAAGGTACGCGAACCTTCTACAGCTGCCTTCGGCAAAGCTGCTACACGCTCCACTCACCTTCGAGAGGGTTATCGACATTCTTTTGAAACAGTTGTAACTCTACCAGTGTCGGAATAGGTATACTTTCATTATATATTTTGTATAATTACTACTTCATATACTGTTAAATGAAAGTCATTTAGAGAATAAGATCAACGAATTGACTTAATTTTTACAATAATTATATGAAGACGAACGTCATTTGAAACCAAACAAAATGGCGGAATACGACTGCTCAATATCCTGATACTCGATTTGGTTTTATTCCTCTACAACAAAAATACAGTTTAGAGTTTGAAAAATTTGATTAGATTGAATTGAAATTACAAATTAAGTTTTGACTGAAAGGAGAATTCATTTTGGATCCAACGTTCGAACTAATGAAATTAATTTGATGTTAAAAGCAGGATTTTTTTTTCGAACAGAGATCACTAACAGTTGATCATGGAAATATGTTTATCACAATTAGAAAATTACATCGTCCAGTTCTAAAAGTGCGCTGGCTGGGATCCCTTCTGAAACTTGAAGAGGATAAATTGAATTACAGGAAATGTGATATGCAGAGAAATAACAATTTGTTCTGTTACAATGTTGGAAGCTTGAAGAGAATGATATCAGTTACAGGAATTTTGTTGAGAAGAAAAATTACATCTTATAATATTGAAATCTCGAGGAGAATAATTAGTTATTAGTTTACCGGTTATAGTTAGGATGGAAACTAAGAGTTATGAAACTCGAAATAGAGATATAGTCAATTCTGTGTAATTAACTGATATAAGAACGAAAATATGAAAAATAATCTTGGTATGTGACAAGTTCCATAAACGGAAATCCGGATGTATCAATCGTTTAGTGAATTTCACATTGTTATTATGTAATTAGATTACAGTAGACATCATAATGACATACATTCACCAACAATACAAACTTCCAAGGTAGAGAATTACTACAATATAACAAGATTGATTTATATCGATCGTACCTTTCCAAAGCTTATTCACAAGATGGTGATCTCAACATCCTCATTCAACCGCTCCCCGAACGTCATGTAACGTGTGACTTCTTGCGTTAGTCTCCTGTCTCTCCTGTGATCCGCTACCGCATTGACATATTTAGATTGTGCTAATTAATTACAGAGATCGGAGGTTGCCTCTTTCCAAAATTAAATATCTCAAACCTGTTCCCGGAAAAATTACTGACCATCAATTGGGTAATGAATAATTTAGTAAGTTCCAAACGTTACAGGCAAGCGAGGTGACATCGAGTATCAGGTTATTCTTTTTTCTCATATTATTTTGACTACTCTAGAGGAACAACTACAATTAGTAGAAAATCGTGAACCAACGGTGGAATGTTGGGAGAGAAGATGAAAATATATTTTTTTTTTTGAAAGTTTGGAGGCTCTATGCATCACGAAAGACCTCACCAAGGAAATAGTTTCATAACTCAGTCATTCGATATGGATATAAAGTCTGATAAAAAGTAGGCAGACAGGTCTCGAGCCTAACAACGCAGGTGTGACCAGCCTGGGGTCGTCTAGACTGCCCACACCATTTGATGGTTTGGCAAATGTTAGGTTTCGGTTGATGCGCGCAAAGAGGCGCCTATTTCACAGAGACGGCGATGTTCAATTTTGTTTATTCTCTATTACCTACTGGTTGAATGTATTTGTCTTACTTTGAGTAGTACTTCATTACTCATGAAGAAAGAAGAAGAGTAAACATGAGAAAAGAAGATGGTGGATTATTTCCACGGCAGAATTTTTTGTTAGATAAACCAATTAGGCTTTAACACGTCATTCTTACCAATCTAATAATTGATAGTAGTCTTCACCTTATTGAAATATTGTCACGTTTCTGATTTTACCAAATTCGATTATTACCAATCTTTATTTTTCTTCAATATTGTAAATGATTTTTATTCCTATTATAATCTTTCAGATATTTTATTTCAATTTATTTTATAACAAAACTTACTTCAAACCATTTCCTGTCAGTCGGTGTTAATTTCATTCTCAGATACTTTTATATTGCAAATAATAAGTAAAACTGTAATGTCAGCATTAGGGTTCATTATTCTGCCGGACAAGTTCATTTACCGTGCGAATCCTGAATTGCTGAATTTCATCAATAAAGTTTATATAAGTCACCGACATAGGAAAAGGGGGATATTCGAACTTTCCTCTCGCGTGTGTACGCATCGATGTTAATAATGTAAGTAATGTTTTTTTCATTAACATTAAATGGAGAATTAATGATTTAATTAAACTGTTTCCAAAACTATCCATTATCATGTCTTTTGAATTATCTAAGCTAATTTCCAAACTATTTATCATTGTATTTCATTAATCAATTTATTTAACGTAATCGTTTTACATAGTGTCGTCTTTTATTTTTATTTGTTAATTTGTTTTAATAAATTCTATTGAGTTAGTTTTACCAATGTTGTTTATTTCAAATTACATTCAAAATATCTCAAACAAGAATCCTCAGGGATACGCCATGCCTCTCGCCCCCAAACCAATATTCATTTAAACACATTCAGCTCTACCAAAAAACTGGCGCGTGGCAATATTTTCGAAATATTACTATTAACTAATCCTTCTTCTTTTTTTGATAAAATAGAAATAGAATAGAAAGAAAAAAATGTTCTTAATATAGGGTCTACTAGAAAGTAGACCCTTGTATACTAACCAACTAGATTATGAATACATGTTGAAACGTTGTAATTAGACTATTCAAGACTACCTTGAGCCAATAGTCCAGGCAATAGGCCCGGAAAAAGACCATAATAAAAAAAAATACGGTAAGCTAGAATTTCAAAATTTGTTTGCACTTTGTTCCTAATAGGTACCCCATACATCATCCATGACTATCAAGACCGCGGAGGTCGACCTTCCTATCACCTCAAAACGGGGTTTCAACCCCTCAGAGGAGCATTATTATAAAAACAGTAGTTCAAAATTAATGAATTAAGAGCCGAAAATGACCCCTAGTACGTTTTTCGGGTCGCTGATCACGATTCCGCAATTAGTTTTCTCGGAAAACTCCCTCCAGATGAGAAATTTGGAAAATTTATATATAATATATAACTTATAATTTTGTTGCAAAAATGACCTCTAGAAGATTTTTTGGGTCGCTGATCACGATTCCGCAGGAATTTTTCCCAAAAAAGTCTCTCCACATGGAAAATTTGGGAAATTTGGGATTTTCCTGAGACTGTTATGAATAATAGAATATAATTTTGTCACAAAAATAACCCCTAGTATGTTTTTGGGTAGCTGATCACGATTCCGCTGTTAGTTTTTTCGAAAAACTTCAGGTGAGAAATTTGGGATTTTCTATCTGGAGAGAGTTTTTTGTGAAAAATAATAGCGGAATCGTGATCAACGACCCAAGAAACCTACTAGGGGTCATTTTTGTATTAAAGTTATGCTTTATTATTCATAACCGTCTCAGGAAAATCTCAAATTTCCCGAATTTTCCTTCTGGAAAGAGTTTTGTAGGAAAAATAACAGCGGAATCGTGATCAGCGACTCAAAATACCTACTAGATGTCATTTTTGCAACAAAATTATACTTTGTTATTCATAACCGTCTCAGGAAAATCTCATATTTCCCGAATTTTCCATCTGGAGATAGTTTTTTGGGAAAAATAACAGCGGATTCGTGTTCAACGACCCAAAAAACTTACTAGAGGTCATTTTTGCAACAAAATTATATATTATATATACATTTTCCAAATTTCCCACCTGGAGGAAGTTTCACGAGAAAACTAACTGCAGAATCGTGATCAGCGACCCAAAAAACATACTGGTGGTCATTTTCGGCTCTTTATTCATCAATTTTCTGAACTTTTGGATTGTTTTTATAAGAATGCTCCTCTGAGGGGTTGAAACCCCGTTTTGGGGAGGTAGAAAGGTCGACCGACCCCCGCGGTCTTGATAGTCATGGATGATCTATGGACTGTTAGGAACAAAATGCAAAAAAAAATTTGAAATTTTAGCTTACTATATTTTATTTTTTTATTTTCTGGTTCGTTGCCTGGACTACAAACGGAACCGATAGATATCATATAATTAACAGAATTTAACAAAAACTGTAATTCTCACTCTAGTATTAAGTTTTATAAGAATAATAAAAAATTGGCCTATGAAATGTAAAATATAGTCGTATTATCTTGCAATACAATGCAATAGAAAAATGTTTATGATATTCGAGATTAATTCGGTGGATATAATGAGAGCTAAGAACAAAGTTACTTTCTCATTCAGTAAGGATGTTCTCACCAAAGTTTATTTTAATTCGCTTTGATGGTAAATGCAGCGTGGAAGATGCAGGCGCCATGAATTAATAATTAGATAAATGTGATACATCCGTTTTCGCTTACGTTGTAATAAACGCTTTGGAAACCGGGGCATTTACATCCACACCTCAGAGACCATCAACCTATTTGTAGTTGAGCCAGCACAACCACTTTCAAAATAGAGAATATTACTTTGATCTAGTTCATTTTCGCAAGTATATGCAAGCATTTTATTTTATTGCTATTCAACTGTAATTCGTTTGATATTGAAGTCATGTTACGTAGAATCCCTCAGTACATTCTTTTCAGTATATTAGTAGTACTGTCTTTGTGATAGAGCAGGTCGTAGTTCCTGAGAAAACGTCAGTAAATAAGAATTCACCGAGATCAATTCGGTGGATATAATGAGAGCTAAGAACAAAGTTACTTTCTCATTCAGTAAGGATGTTCTCACCAAAGTTTATTTTAATTCGCTTTGATGGTAAATGCAGCGTGGAAGATGCAGGCGCCATGAATTAATAATTAGATAAATGTGATACATCCGTTTTCGCTTACGTTATAATAAACGCTTTGGAAACCGGGGCATTTACATCCACACCTCAGAGACCATCAACCTATTTGTAGTTGAGCCAGCACAACCAGTTTCAAAATAGAGAATATTACTTTGATCTAGTTCATTTTCGCAAGTATATGCAAGCATTTTATTTTATTGCTATTCAACTGTAATTCGTTTGATATTGAAGTCATGTTACGTAGAATCCCTCAG
Organism: Endomychus coccineus; assembly: GCA_958510875.1. Lineage (NCBI taxonomy): Eukaryota > Metazoa > Arthropoda > Insecta > Coleoptera > Endomychidae > Endomychus > Endomychus coccineus. The sequence continues at coordinate 218,396,887 of OY294067.1, forward strand.
TACATTCTTTTCAGTATATTAGTAGTACTGTCTTTGTGATAGAGCAGGTCGTAGTTCCTGAGAAAACGTCAGTAAATAAGAATTCACCAAGTTACCCATAAATAGTTCTTGAATAAATATGTTACCGAATAATAATAATAATTTGATACGATTGAGTATTTTTTTTTTCCAGGAATACTACAGTTCCCTTTACCTTGCATATTTGAATTATTAGATATGACAGCTTCAGACTATTTCAACTTGGAGAATGTTGTATAATTTGAACAGAAATAATCCAATATTCGCCATGATAACGTTAACATTCAAATTATATCCCAATTCATGTGTTGCAACATCATCACATGTGTTTTAATTCGATATTATTAGGTATTTTCACACATTGCATCATTTTCTTGCATAGAAATCCTCATAGCAAATACGAAAGTGCATAATTTAATATTATTTATCATCAAACTAAGATATACAAATTAATCATCAAAATAGAACTACATTCTCATGTAGAAAGAACCAGTATTATTGGTGAATAATTCGGTTTCAATGTTTGTCAATAGTTTCACAATTAGTCTCTCATACTTTTTTCTCAGGGGAAAAATACAACAACAATAGAACTATAATTCACAATGTACAGTTCCTTCCTGTGGGATGCAGCTTCAGTTTATCACAATATTGAAGTTAACTAGCATTTTACGAATATTTTGTAATATGTCATTGAGCAAATTGATTTTGAATTCCAACGCGCTCGCAATCTGATCCTTAATTTACAATGAACCTAAAAAATTTACAAAAGTAATTGAGGTAGCACGTCCTAGAAAGAAGGCTCATCCGTTGTGATGCGCTACAATACATAAGAACTATAGTAACTTCCTAAATAACAACTGATAAAACAGGTGGCACACGTAAGTTGCAGGTAAGATGGAACTTTCAATAATCCGGTTCCTGTAAATTGCAGCGGATGGTTAAAACGCTCCTATCATAGCATGCACGTTTGCTCGTCCTAAATTGTCGTAGATCTCACAGAGAATTTCAAAATAAGGAAATTAAATAGATAAAACCCACTTAAATTGAGTTATGTACTCAATAATGACACCTGTTCAACGAAAGTTAACATATCGTCAATTGTGTTTGTTCCAAACTCCAATTTGAGTATTAATTCTACAAATTCTACTTCGAGTTGAGTATTCGCAGTTGTCTTTTTCGAAGTGCTTTATTAACTGTTTATTTCTACAAGATTCAGTTTGGAATGTTTCAATAAATATGTACAATGGGATGCTATTGCAAAAACTACTATCAATGTGAGAATAGTAAGATTTGCAAACCTTTGTGGTGATGCACACATTTATGGTGGAAAGAAACAATTATGGAATATAATTATTGTTCATCAAATTTAATCAGTTGAGAATATTTTCATGTTGCCTATCAGGGTGTGTCTATATTGTATCTGTTATTATGTATATAGGGTGTTGAAGAAACATGTCAGAAGCTGTACCAGTTCATCGAAACATATGTTGACATGCATAATTTCATTAATTCCATTTCGTTTCGAGTTTGGTTTGAATAATATTTTTTATCGTAACTTTCTGACCATTGAAGTGATTTCGATGTGGATTATGTTGATACCTGCCGAACTTCTTCCTACAAGACTTCATTTTTCTATCGAACAATGAAGTTGTGGAACTCTTTGCCTAGTAAGGTCTTTCCATATGCATATAACCTCCAAACCTTGAAGAAAAATTCAAATGCTTATTTCCTCTCCCAACATTCCACCGCTGGCTCACAAGATGTTCATCGAACATTAGAGGTTTCTCTCTCGTGTAGTCAAAGGATTAAAATAATCTACTCCTGAATCAGCTACATAATATTCGAATTAAGAAACAGTCGTCATAGTTGATCCAGTAACGTAGCTATAGTGTCCGCTTTTGTTACCCTATTTTCTACACGACTGGATATTTCTCGAAATTGTCCCATTTAGATTCCTCGCTCAATTTTGAAAAAGTTAGTTAGGTACTCCTGAAAATCTCGTTGAACCATACTCTATATATGACACTTCTATACTTCATAATATAATATGATATAAATATACTGTATGTTGTTCATATATTGTACCGGGTGGGGCAATCAAAAGGAGACAAGTTCGATTTAAAAAAAAATCGCTCGGACCCGTCGATTTTCATTTCCCGGGGGAAAAAATTTGCCCATATCATCAACCTTGTTGCTTTCACCCCCTTTCGGGGGTTAGCTTTAAACCCAAAATCCTAAATGAGAATATGGGGGACGAGTGGTATCTATTTCAAAGGTAATTGAATTCCCTGCTCAACGCATCTTAGTTTCAAAAATTTGATACAGCCGTTTTTGAGAAAATAGGGGAACAACATTCAAAATAAAACGATTTCGCAATAATTATTGCTCGATGCAAAAATGTTGAAACCCCGTAATTTTTATTCCGGTCTCTTGTGTATAATCTCCAACTCTGCCACTTGAACCCCCCGCAGGGGTGAGTTTGAACCCGCGAAGGTGAGTTTCAAATTAGAATGGAATTAAAATTCGTGTGATACCATATTTTAATAGTCATTAAACTCTCTTTTCAGCAAATCCAACATAATTTATCAACTTTAATTTCTCTTATCACTTATTTTAATAAGGAAATGTTTTCCACATTACTCGATCCATTTACCAGTGACGAAAAGTGATGTCAATTCTTATTTTATCGTTCGAAGAAAAAAGTACTCCATTTCATCTGCTGTACAATTCTGTTTTGGTAAAGAATTTTCAAATTTTGCAGTTCCTTAGAAGTCTCGAATATTTACATTTAATTCATTTCAATTCAATATCTCGCAGGGTTTTGTCTGTTACTAAACTTTATTTCGATCTAAACTGGTTTATTCTACTGCAGAACGAGTATCGCTGATTGAACTGTATTATGAAAATGGAAGATGTGTTAATATTGCAGCACAGGTATTCAATGAAATGAATCCAGATGAAAATGTTAACCGAAAACACATAATTGAGCTGGTAGTAAAATTTAGGGAGACAGAATCAGGGACAAACCGAAAACCAATTCCTCCAAATCGAAGGATAGTGGGAAACGAAGCAGTGGATGCTGCTGTTTTGGGCCACGTTAATATGGTCCCTACATTAAGCACCAGGCAACTACCTATAGGGTGTAGCATATCTCGTACGAGTATTCGGATAATTTTAAAGACACATAAGTTTCACCCCTACAGAATTCATCTTGTACAACAATTAAATGAAGACGGCTCCAACAGACGTTTGGAATTTTGCGAGATTATGAAGATTATGACTGAACGAATAATAAATAATCCGAATCTAGTGTTCAACATTTGTTTTTCCGATGAGTGTTCGTTTTTTCCAAATGGGACTGTTAATCAATTGTCGATATTGGTCTGACGGAAATCCACGTCTATACCATGAGGTTCACACTCAATATCCCAAGGAATTGAATGTCTGGGTTGGAATGTATGGCGATTGTTTAACTGGTTGTTTTTCCCTCCCAGGGAATCTTTATGGAGAAATGTATCTGCAAGATCACCTGACTTGACCTCCTCAGAATTTTTTATGTGGCCACTCAAAATGTAAGAGTTATAAGACTCAGGGTCATTAGATGAGTTGAATCAGCGGACCATTGATGAGTGTCGGGCCATTACACCAGGAATGCTTCATAACCGTTTTGAACAAAATCTCTATTATTGAATGGAAGCAGGAGGCCAACAGTTTCAGCACATATTACCATGAACAGTGAATGAACTAAATTCACATTTTGTGTCTCATCTTTCTTTGTAAACCTAAACCATACCGTAAAGCTCAGCTCAAAAAGGATAATTTTTTTCACAAACACAATGTTATAACATAAAATTATTGTAAAAATCGATACAAATGGTTTATCAGTGTTGACTTATTAACCAACTTAACTACCTACTTAATTGTTAAACATTGTTAGGCCGTGAAAAGACATGTTGATGACCTTTGAATTGTGGTACCATTTGACTTTTAATTTCATTTTAATTTGAGGATTGAAGCTTACCTCTGCGGGAGGTTGGAGAGGCAGGGTTGAAAATAAGCGGAAAAAAATTTTTTATTCAACATTTTTTCAACATGCAATAATTTTTTTGCATTGTTCTTCCCTCATTTTTCCAAAAACAGCTTCATCGAATTCGTAAAACTAAGATGCGTTGTACAGAGAATTCGAATACCTTTGAAATAAGGTACGACTCGACCACTATTCCTACTTAAAATTTTGGGGTTAAAGCTCACCCTCGCGAGAGGATGAAAGTTACAAGGCTGATGTGTTTCGTTTTGATTGGCGCACTCTGTATATTTATTGAATTTTCTGAATTATGAAGATCAATTACATAATTCAACATAGAATTATAAAGATGAATATACGTGGAATTTTGAACCATAGGCTGGATTCGAACCCACATTACTGGATGTCAACCAATTGTACCACTTTTGTCCCGTCAAATTCTTATATTTTTTGAATATAAACCTCTGAAAGGATATTAGATCATTGATGAACACAGTGCGATTCGATGCTTCTCTGTAGATCAACTATTCTCGCACATTCATCTTAACTTCAAGTTTTGATGTGAGGATTGTAGGTTAGAGTATAACTATGGTTGGCAATTATTCTTGACAGTACTCATCCAATAACAGCATCCTGGTTCTCATATATTTCAATAGAACTGACTGAGGAATGTTCTGGGTAAGTATAAGCAAGCTTAAAGTTTATTTGCCCAATTGACCACAATTTCGTGTAGGTACATTAAGAGATATATAATTGAATTTTATGAATTATGAAGATAACTCAGATAATTTAACATAGGATTATAAAGATGAAGAAACGTAACATATTGAACCATAGGCGGGATTCAAAACGATTTAACTTTAGATGAATGTGCGTGAATAGTTGATCTATCTCTTAATGTACCTACACGAAATTATGGTCTATTAGGCGAACAAACTTCAAACTTGCTTATTTATATATACATATATATATATATATATATATATATATATATATATATATATATATATATATATATATATATATATATATATATTCTTTTGTTGATATTCTTGAACCATTTGTAATATTTGTATGTTTTCTTGGTATATTGGTTCGTATATATACTGATAATGAAATAAAAATTCTGTTTTGACGTTTCGACAACGTTTATTGCCTTTATCAAAATTGTTGATTGAAATTAGTGTTTCCATGTAATTTAGAAAAGAATAGATGATTTCGATTAATGAAATGCGTCTGCAGCCGACTTGTGTTTTAAGATCCAATTAAAACTGCAGAAAACATTGGATCGGTTGTGTGTGAAAGAGTAATGTATGGCTAACTACAATTTGAAATAGATTGAATTTGATTAAATACAAGACATTCCAATATTGTACAATTATAAATATCTATGAATTATTGTATGAATTAGTTACTCTATGATGAGTATTTCTATCATAACTATTCAAGTTTAAGATAATTCTATGGAATTTAACCTCAAAATTGTTATTCTATAGTGTCATAGTTAAATAATACTTTATCTTTTTTAGGTTGAATTTTAAATAGACAATGGAAAGTGGCACTTCAAATTAATAAAATTTTGTTAAGTTTGAATTAGATTATTGTACAGTTTCGAAAGATTGGAATCTATTTTGTCATTTACACAATTGTTCTTTTTAATTTGAATAGATTCTAATATCAAACGTTTGTTGTCGTTTGTTTCAATATTTAAAATTTTTGTATTGTTGTAGTCGAAAAAAGATTAAATGGCCACAAATATACCAAAAATTCATCAACTGCGCTCAATAAACATGTGAAAGACACTAACCATACTTTCGACTACAACAATACAAAAATTTTAAATATTGAAACAAACGACAACAAACGTTTGATATTAGAATCTATTCAAATTAAAAAGAACAATTGTGTAAATGACAAAATAGATTCCAATCTTTCGAAACTGTACAATAATCTAATTCAAACTTAACAAAATTTTATTAATTTGAAGTGCCACTTTCCATTGTCTATTTAAAATTCAACCTAAAAAAGATAAAGTATTATTTAACTATGACACTATAGAATAACAATTTTGAGGTTAAATTCCATAGAATTATCTTAAACTTGAATAGTTATGATAGAAATACTCATCATAGAGTAACTAATTCATACAATAATTCATAGACATTTATAATTGTACAATATTGGAATGTCTTGTATTTAATCAAATTCAATCTATTTCAAATTGTAGTTAGCCATACATTACTCTTTCACACACAACCGATCCAATGTTTTCTGCAGTTTTAATTGGATCTTAAAACACAAGTCGGCTGCAGACGCATTTCATTAATCGAAATCATCTATTCTCTTCTAAATTACATGGAAACACTAATTTCAATCAACAATTTTGATAATTTTGATAAAGGCAATAAACGTTGTCGAAACGTCAAAACAGAATTTTTATTTCATTATCAGTATATATACGAACCAATATACCAAGAAAACATACAAATATATATATATATATATATATATATATATATATAACTTAAGAGATATAGAATTAAATTTTCTGAATTATGAAGATAACTTAGATAATTTAACATAGGATTATAAAGATGAATAAACGTAAAAGATTGAACCATAGGCGGGATTCGAACCCACATTTCTGGATTTCTAGTCCAGGGTGTTTACCAATTACACCACTTCGGTCCTATTAGATTTTTATATTTTTGTAAATATAAACCTCTGAAAGGATAGTAGATCATTGATGAACACAATGCGATTCGATGCCCTACCATAGATCAACTATTCACGCACATTCATCTAAAGTTCAGTCGTTTTTTGAAGTAAGGATTGTAGGTCAGTACTGCTATGGTTGGCTGTTACTTGACAGTTCTTATTCAAATGACAGCATCCTGGTTCTTATATATTCCAATAGAACTGACTGAGAATTGTTCTGGTTAATTATAAACAAGTTTAAAGTTTCTTTGCCTAATTGGCCACTATCGTGTATGTAACTTAAGAGATATAGAATTAAATTTTCTGAATTATGAAGATAACTTAGATAATTTATCTATATATATATATATATATATTTATAATTGATACCATTGGATTGAATGGAAGTGCGTCTGCTTTTTCAAAGATTTGCATATTATTTGGTTTTCTACTGGGAATGGGGAAAACAATTCATGTGCGCATGTTTCATTGAGGAGTTTTTCAGTTATGGAAAGAAACAAAAAATACCCAAGTTCTCGTCCCAATGGAATAACTCAGATGCTCAGCCATCGTTGGAATTGAAAATAATTTGACAAATTAAATTCATCTTGATGAAATTGCAAATATATTTGCAATAAGTCAGACGCAAAATGATTTAAGACATTGCTGAATTCTCGCTTTTGTTTTATTGAGAAAACTGTACAAAAAAAGTTTATAGAATATGTTTGATACATATGCTTCGTATGATGAGGTCTATCTAGTCCAGATCGATCAGTAACACCACAAACTATTAGTTCCAGACAGCAGTTTCGCTCTTCTCATAAGGCTCATCAATGGAACGAGAGAGTTTGTAATGTTACTGAACGATTCTCTTTCGAAGGTGAATCGACTAATAGAATGGTGAGGAGACCAAATTATGTATCGCCACCTATGTAGTACATTTCTCACTAAGAGATCAAACAATGAACCAAATTGAGTAATACATTTTATGACCTTTGGAAATTGGATCTAGTTGAGTGCACCAGATGGCGACAATGGAACAATCGATATGTAATTGAATATTTATTGATGCATTCATTTATTCATTTTCTCGTTCTACTGATGAAGAGCGAAGTAGCTGTCTAGAACTATTAGATTGTAATGACTGACCGGTTCACACTAAAAAGGCCTTACCATTGTTATTTGGCAATGTATAAATGAATATATTCATAATTGTATTCATATCTTGCTGGTTTCAATATACTTTTAAGCTACTGAGATAAGTTTGATATATTATTCAGGTATTTATTGAATATTATGAAAAGTTAATTATATTCACCAGCAAAAAATAGATGCAATAGAGAAAGCAATAATATCCCTAAAAGGGCTGTGGCTTGGCATCGAAAGACGGCCCTGAATGCAAAAAAAAACAGAAAATAGTGCAAAATTGTCCACCCAGGGACAAAAAAAATCATATTAATTATATTTTTAATGTTCAGAACTTTAAGGAAACTTGAATATGAAAATTTATCATGTTTACAGTGAGTTAACGAACCATTTTATTTTGAGGTTAGTATCCGAAATAAGTACATTGTTTGTTGAGTGTAATCAACAGTGTTATAACATTGTTTGTTCACGACTATTGTATGAACTATGCATAATGCATGTGAACCCTCAAGCATGATGATATCCAATAACCACTAGTGAATAATGATTTCATTATTCACTACCGTCAATATGACAAACATGATAGAAACGTATAGACAAATACAATAAAAATAGAGCGTGCTATGAAACGTCAAGTAAGATCGAATTTAATTTCAAACGTCACCAATTTGCTGGTTCGACTTGTTTCAACACCAAAATTTATTAGTATCAAAGTATTATTCATGGGCCGTGGACAAAGTATAGTATTCTACTTGCATATTACGGCTATTATTCACGTGGATGAAGTTTACGGCATGAGCCACAGGCATAATATGCCTGTTGAATAATATACCATTATTTGAAATGCATGCTAAAATAAAAAGGAAGATGTAATTGCTGAAATTGAAGAGGCTCAAAAGCGTGGCTTGGAATCCGGAGAAGATTTTTCAGAAGAACATTCTCAAGATTCTGGGTCTAAGGCCTCAATCCCTAATGGTTTCATTTACATTTGTAGCCTTTTTGTATTTAAGGCTGGTGAAAGCTTCCCCATTCCCCCAAAAAAACTGATCGGGAGGGAGAGGTGTTGTTATGGTTAACAGAGGAAGATCAAAGGGCATAGCCACCTCGTTTGCTTGTGTATTGTGTAAGCTAAAAGGATGACATATATGTTTTTTTAACCGATTTTTATTGGTCAAATATTTGTGGCATGCGGTCTATCGGAAGATTGGTTCATTATAGACAGGAAGGAAGCAGAATTTGAGTTGAAGAAACATTTTTAATGTTGCATTTTTTCATATTCATATAGAATGGTATTATTATTAATTGCCAGGTGGTCTACTTTGGAATTTTCTTATGAAGGTAGCTGTGGGCTAAGTACATCCCATACGAAAGTTCGATAAATTGAACAAAATTCAGATCTCTTTTCAACCATGTTGCAATTTGGCAAAAATATTCCGAACCCCTTAGGATCTCGTATCTGGTAATGAATTTTCGAAATTCTGTCAACTTGGTTTCATTTTATTCACACTATTATTTTTATAACAAGTGAAAATCATAATACTACCCGCCATATAATTCTATAGTTTAAATGATCAAATTTTAGGAACGTCCAAAGAATCTAGTTGTTAGTCATCGAGTATCTATAGCCAAAATAGTGTGTTTTCAATTGAATTATCTTCTTGAAAATTGTCCGAAGATGACGAAGATCATCGAAACTCGAGTAACAATAGTTACAAACGGTTACGAATCAACGTGATAATGACATAATAACTGGTAATCTGCTTGCATTATCATAAGTGCAACTATTTTTCAGGAAATAATACTTGCCATTAAACTGTGCATTCGGAAGTTTGAAGAGAAAGAACGTTATGCGCAATGATGATGATAACATTGCTCGCACAGCCCATCGGCTTTCAACACCCCTGGGTCCGATTGTTCTAAAATAAAAGAGTAATGGGACTTTCGGGAGGCTCTTTCACTTCAAAAGCAACAATTTAGTAACTCTGATGTGGATGGTGAAAACAAACAAAATAAGGTTATTCTTAGATATTTCGATAAACTGTTGGGAAAATTAATAAAGAATCAGGGAAACACAATTTATGTGAATTCCCCGCTGTGCATGGGATGGACAGAAACTTCTCATTCTTAACAAATCATCCACCGGAATAATTGAGCAAACTTCAAATGATTATCAGCTTTATACGAAAGCTAAACTGAATAAATGCTATATAATTAGATATACCACATGATCACGATTGAGGATCTTGCTAAATCACTCAATCATCTTGTATTTTATTTGTTATATTCACCGGTACGGTTAAATTGTGATTCGGACTGGTTATAGATTGGTGTATGTTAGAATGTGTCATCATTCTAAATATTAAATAATATGATCACATGTAAATTTATAAACATGTCACAACAGCAAACGAAACACGAAAAAATTAAATTGTAACACATTAATGTGTAAAATATATAAATAGTATTAGAAAACAACTACACAGTATTGTTTCTATAGTTGAATATGACATATTTCGAGAACTTTCTTACAACAAATATCATTTTGCGCCAAGAAGGTACAATGTTAAACAGATGTGCTTAGAATTTTATGACTATGATAGCAAAGGTCTATGCTATACTGTACTGTATTGATTTATTTTATGAGCTTTCTACCTATACAGAATTTTAAACATTATAAGGAATACCTACAAGTTTGCAAGTGTTTAATTAATTAAATTTATATAAATTTGACTCAATGATTGCACTTCCGTTCTTTGATTCTCATCAGGATAGATCTTTCATAATAATTGGTTTCTTTACATTTTTTTTGGAAAAGTTGGGTAGGGATTTCTGTAAAAGTCTCATCGCAATCTGATAATGGTATTGAATTTGTAAAATATTTACCAACATATTCAGTAGGCTTATGCGCAATATTAATGTGATACTATTTATATGACATAAACCTACTAACTATGTTGATGAATATTTTTCAAGTCTAAAACTTGCAATACCTAAAGATAAGGAAACCGACAAGGTATATAAATTAAATTGCTTAGATTGCGATGGGACAGAAATCTTTAAACTATTTTTACAAAAAAGAATTTATGGTCATAAGTATAGTACTAAGAACAAAGTTTCATCGCCCTTGGTAAACATTGTTTTGATTATAATCATCAGTTCGATTATAAAAATGTTAATGTTTTAGGTAAAAAAACCAAATATTATAAAAGATGTATCTTGGAGATGATAGACTAACCTAAAACGTGATTCTAAGTCTCTGAATCATAGAACCTATGTACAATCTTTGATTCAAATTTATACAAATTTTATTAATAAAACACTAAGTATTTCTTTATAATGTTTAAAATTGTGCTTAGCTGCAGCTTTCTACCTACAATACACTGAATCATATAAATAATTTTGATACAGCATAGACCTTTGTTCTCTTAGTGTTTTTCTAATAATATTCCAATATTGTACACATTAATGTGTTACGATAAAATTTTTTGTGTTTTGTTCATTATTGCGATGTAGACATTTTTTATCGAAATCAATGCGTTAAAGACGCTTAGTGCTTAGTGCATTAGTAAGGAATCCCGCGCTATAGTTAATGAAAATAGTTTTCAAACCTCCTCTGATGAAAAACGTTCGTAAATAGGGAAATATAATTGACATATGTGTTAATGTAACCTATTGCCCAAGAATTTGAATAATAATATTGAATAATTCTTATATTAATAAAGCAACTCTGGCGTCTTGGTATCATGTTGTAAAGGGTGTAAGGTAGAATGACGTTTCCTTCGAGTAAACATAATAGACACATGACGAAATCGCAGTCACTTTCTCGTACGTTCACACCTCGCAGACCATCAACATATTTGCTGGCGGCTGTGTCAGGGTTTCAACGAGTGTGATGGATGGCCCCAGCATCTGTTCTCGCGCTTTTGATTGACAGTCGAACGCGCGGACGCTGTCTTCGGACCATTAGTCAGCGCCAGAGTCAAGACCTGTATTTGTACTGTTCTCGGTTCCCCAGCTGATATGATTTATGACCGGCTCAATCGACTTTCATTTAAAAACATAATTATCTTTTGTTCGTATGGGTGATTGTTTTTTGATTTTATTGCATTTCTTCAGAATCCAGATATTTTACCATAAATTTTCTAAGAATATGAATGAACTAGTGTTGTCGAATTAATATTCTTTCCATGAGGATACTGAACAAATGCAGGAGTTAGTAATGGTGTTTACTATACAAATTGATTTGCAAAAGTTCACGAACAGTTCGAGCCTAAAAATAGATGAAATTCCAGAGGTTGTTATTTTTCCTTCAGAAATAAACTTCAGGCAGCGAATTACGGAAGATCTAATGAAAATTGAACTGTTACATTGCTCATATATACTGATTTGAATAAAAAACGATAATGCTTTAGACCTTATCCATCGATAGACGGACGCCATGGAGACTCTTTGTCCTAAAGCTTCCATCCAGTCATTTCCTACGACTCGTGTAGTGGAAAACCTGTCTCTTAGGGACAATGTTCTTAGGTGACGTTCTTCAAAATCTGTAGTTCTCCCAGGACGTCCGGGACCGCGGCGATGCTGATGAAAGCCTTCTTCATAACATCTTCACCAACCTCTCAAGACTGTTGTAACGTTACATAAATTGCGTTATCTTTAAGTCATTGCTGAATCCATAGAACGCATTCATATAATGGAAGGTCAATCAGATACAATGTGTAGCTGGTTCATAATTTACAGGTTTGCAGGTTTCTGTATTGAAATTGCATGCTACAACATCTCAGAACAGGACCGTAGCCAGGGGGACGCTATGGAGAGGTCAGCCCCCCTGGGGATTTCCGGACCCCCGGAATAATTTTTTTTATGCAATATTTAGAGATTTCAGAGCAATTTTTGCTCAGGTACATAGTACAAAAACAAAATTTTTTACCGTCACTCTGGTCAACAAAATTTTTAGGACAATTTTTTTCATTTTAATAACCATTATGCCAGTATATTTTTTTTTTGCTTATATAATTTATATAAAGTTATATTTTTTTGTAACCTCAATACGACATGCCTTTGCACGCCACTGCATAAAACGTGACTTCAAATCTGTAAATCGTAGGACAGATATTCAGACATTGAGTCAGATTTATACTAGCTTGATTAATTGAAACTCTTGCACATTCCTACATGAGTCTTCATAATGTTAAAAGTATAATTTAGGTAGAATGTCAAAATTAATATTTCCAAAAGGTCTGACAACTTTTTTCTATTACCTCATAAGTCTTAACATCTTGAACGTAATGCTCTTGTGTTTAGTTGATCATAGAATTCGTTGACATGTGTTCGTGTATTATAAGAATATTACTGAACAGTGGATTCTTGATATATCACACTTATAACATTGATGTGTTCGAATTTCGATTATTCGTGTTTCTGTTCGTTTCGGCGACGTGGGCATTTTAAATTGAAATAGGTACGATAAAGACGCTTTGTGCTAATAAATTAGTTTAAGAAATCCCGTTTTAGACATTCTGATGATGGTCGTGAGACAAAAATCAGCAAGTTTATCATAGAATAATGCGGTTAAGTCTCTGATAAAAATAATAACAATGACATGAACAGGAAATTTTTCAATTAATAGACCCTACTCAAATTAACGGCTTCCATCAATTTGTAATGAAAAAAAACCTAACTTGATGCCAATTGAATATTATCACTTCAGAAATCTAAGAAATGCTAATTTCGAAATAAATCATTATCAATAACTTGTCAAGTGACAATAACAGTTATTTCTATATCAAGGCCGCGAAACGACTCTTTAGCAATCGAAAGAAAAATTATCGCCGAAGCCGGTTGTTTGAATCTTATTGCATATATTTGAATTTAACTGCCACTGATGGCGCGCGCCGGATGGGACACTACCTGCTCGCTAGACAGACAGTAGTATGAGACAAAATCTCAATGTAACACCACACTTGTAACTTGTAACTTTATATGAGTATAATATATCTCAAAATTGTGTTTACACATGAAGTTTTAATCAAACACATCAACAACATAAACATGGTCCTTCGTAGCCACATATAATTAGTATCAGTGCAGCTACATGTGTAAAAAAGCAATTCAAAACATTCGCATCATTGACATTGTGCATCGCCATTGCATTTTCAAGTCGCAGCGTGAAAAGAAGTACAGTTAGCCAGTGCAAATCAAAACAACACTTCTCAAGGAAGCGACATCAGCACAACTGGTCGATTGGACTCTGACGACAACAGACATCAAAATCAAACAGTGAGTTTCCTAATTCCTATCACATTCATACTTTACAGCATTATCAATATTCATCTATCCCATTTACCTATATCAATTTGAGTATATAAAGTAACATTGAAATATTCAAAACAACAAAATATCAAGTAAAACTTATTTTACGTCATTCTCATACAATGGATTCGCTAATCAGAAAACGTGCCTCCGCCAAGGCTCGTTTAACAAAATTCAATAACCATTTAGAAACTATTCGACAAATTAGTCAAAACAATCCAATATCAGATGTTCAATCATTAGAACTTGGTCAGAGAATTGAAAGGTTGCAAGCCTTAATTTCAGAATTTGACAGTGTGCAATCGCAAATCGAAAATGAGTGCGACGTTAGCGAATTAGATGAGCAGTTCGAGGAGCGTGAATTATTTGAGAATGAGTACTTTCGTTTGATGTCCGAATCAAAATATATATTGGCGAAATATGAGGAAATACAAGCTCAGATGGCGCCTAATGGTTCAGCCTCAATCTCGACGCGGTCAAATCATATCGACAATAATCACATTCAAAACAATCTATCAACTGTTAAGCTACCCACCATAAATTTACCAAAGTTTGACGGAAACTATGAGAAATGGCTCGAGTTCAGAGACACCTTTGTATCGTTGATTCATGAAAATCACAGTATAACGGACATACAAAAATTTCATTACCTGTGGGCATCAGTGGAAGCGCGCGCTGCTGAAATAATTAAATCTATCCAATTCTCAGAAATTAATTATGCAGTGGCGTGGGACATATTATGTGATAGATACAATAATAAGGGTCTGTTAGTGCACAATCATTTACAATCATTGCTTTCGCTTAGATTATCGCAGGACGAAACGTCATCCAAATTAAGACAGATGGTTGATAATATTGCCAAGCATTTAAGGGCTTTAACTGACTTAGATCAACCTACTGATAAGTGGGATACAATAATAATTCATGTTTTGCATTCAACATTCAATCATGTAACGTCTTGCAAATGGCAAGAGTACAAACATGGCACGGACTTCCCCACCATAGAACAATTCACATGCTTCCTGAAACAACGTGCTAATCTTCTCGAAACATTAGAAATAAATAACAAGGTACAAAGAAATTTTAACAAATTCAGTATTCCGAAAACCGAATCGCGCACATTAGTGAGCTCGAACATTACGTGCGAATTTTGTAAGAAGTCTCACGCAATATACACGTGCGGTGATTTTTTAAGGCTATCCATTCCAGAGCGCCTGTCCAACGTTAAAAGGCTCAAGTTATGTTTAAATTGCCTCAGGCGAGCAGAACATCGCAATGTAGATTGCAAATATGGTTGTTGCAAGAAATGCAAGGCAAAACACAGCAGCTTATTGCACATTGATAAACCATGTCAATCAAGTGATAGGGAAGTCAACCCGCATGTCACAGTTGCTACATGTCGCAAGCATACGAGCAGGCCAACTAATCAAATTCTGCTATCTACCGCATACGTAAACATCATTGATAATCACGGCAAATCTAAACGGTTACGTGCCCTACTAGATAGTGGTTCTCAGTCTAGCTTTATTCGCAAAGATATTCTAAAAGATCTGCAGTTCAAAACATCTCGGGTTAATCTAACGGTTTCAGGTATTAATGACATGTTAGCAAATATAACCAAAAGGTGTGACATTAGCATTCAATCCATTGACAATGAATTTAGCACAAAAGTGTCATGTTTCATTTTACCAAAAATCACAAGTCATATACCACATACCTACGTCGATATTTCCAATTTAAAAATTCCACCTGAGATACAACTAGCCGATCTCGACTTTCATAAGCCCGCCGAAATAGATATTCTGTTGGGAGCAGATCTATTTTGGCAACTCATTTCTGCTGGCCAGATACAAACTGGTGTTGCAGGTCCAATAATACAAAACACCAAATTGGGATGGGTAATCGCAGGTTGTATTGGTGCAGAAGCCCAACATCGCACCTCATGCAATCTAGCAAAAACAAGTCTCGCTGAAATCAATGACAGCCTAACTAAATTTTGGCACCTTGAGGAGTGCAATTCAGAACCGCTGTTATCGGCTTCAGAAAGTGCCTGCGAAAGACACTTTGTAGAGCACACCACAAGGGATTGCAACGGCAGGTTTGTCGTAAAAATCCCCCTAAAGGAAAGTGTAGACAAATTAGGAGACTCCCGGCAGGGAGCGGAAAAACGACTAATTTCACTTGAAAAAAGGCTGCAAAAAGATGAAACTTTCCGCAAACGTTATAGTGAATTTATGAACCAATATGAAGCGCTTGGTCATATGTCGCAAGTTGAAGTGAATTCAACTGACAAATCATTATATTTACCCCATCACGGAGTCACCAAGGAAGACAAGATTACTACCAAGCTTCGAGTAGTTTTCGATGGTTCATTTTCTTCATCAACCGGTTATTCATTGAACGATATACAAATGGTCGGACCTACCATTCAACAAGATTTATTTTCCATTTTACTGCGTTTTCGGCAACATGTTTTCATAATCTCGGCCGATGCAGAAAAAATGTATCGTCAAATTCTCATCCATCGTGACCATCGCTCGTTACAACGAATTTTATGGCGCAACAATCCGTCTGAATCTATTCGAACGTATGAGTTAAACACAGTCACTTACGGGACGGCGTCTGCCTCCTTTTTATCAATCAGATGTTTATTCGAATTAGCTCACCAATGTGAAAATGAACTCCCTCACATTTCTAACATTATCAAGAATGACATGTACGTCGATGACGTATTAACAGGTGCCAATTCACTCTCAGATGCAAAGGCTATAAGCAATCAACTCTCCCAAGTTTTAGAAGGAGGTTGCTTCAGGCTGCGAAAGTGGATCGCTAATAACCCAAATATAATATCAGACATCCCAAAGGAGGACATTCATAGTAATGTTTACCAATTTTGCGAACATGAGCATGCAAAAACGCTAGGGCTAGTCTGTTCTTTTGAAGCAGACCAATTAATGTATGTCATAAGGAACCAAAAAATTCATAATGTTACAAAGCGATCTATACTTTCACAAACATCTCAAATATTTGACCCATTGGGGTTGCTCAGTCCCTGTATCATAATCGCGAAGATACTTTTGCAAAGGCTATGGTTAGAAAAAAGTGGGTGGGATGATCCTGTACCGGTTTCCTTGCATAACGAATGGTATAATTTTCGTTCGGCATTAACGAGTCTTAACGCGCTAAGGATAAGGCGTCATGTCATTTATCAGAACCCCGAAACCATTGACCTTCACGG
The DNA here is from genome assembly GCA_958510875.1 of Endomychus coccineus. Classification (NCBI taxonomy): domain Eukaryota; kingdom Metazoa; phylum Arthropoda; class Insecta; order Coleoptera; family Endomychidae; genus Endomychus; species Endomychus coccineus. The sequence goes on from OY294067.1 coordinate 218,414,322, forward strand.
GTTCTCGGATGCTTCGGAAAAGGCATACGGGGCATGCGTCTATTTAAGATCCGTTGATACTGAGGGCATTGTACACGTGCATCTCTTATGTAGCAAATCAAAGGTTGCACCATTGAAATCAAAAACAATTCCAAAATTAGAGCTTTGCGGCGCATTACTACTAGCGCGATTGGTATCTAAGGTTATACAGTCAATAACTTTATCAATGTCGAGTTACACTCTATGGTCTGATTCATCCATTGTATTAGCCTGGATCAAAACCCCTCCTAATCAATTGAAATCTTTTGTAAGCAATCGAGTTTGCCAGATACAGGAGTTGCTCCCGGATGCTGTGTGGCGTCATGTCAAAACAAAGGATAACCCAGCTGATCTGGTCTCACGTGGATTAATGCCTAATCTTCTCATTAACTCTGATTTATGGTGGAATGGGCCCACCTGGTTGAAGTTGAACCATTCTCATTGGCCCAAATCGGACACAAATATTAAAAATCTTCCAGAATTGCGAAAAATCACTACATTAATGACGGCAACATCGGATGAGAGTTTTCCATTCTCAAATTATTCCAATTTAAGCAGACTAGAACGCATAATAGCTTATTGTCTAAGATTCAAGTCAAACTGTGTCTCGCCCAAGTGCGAAAGGCGACATGGTCCACTGTCAAATAGCGAAATACATCAGGCTCTTTTATGTCTGACAAAAATGTCTCAGCACGAAGCATTTAGCTCAGAGATCAAAAATTTAGCCATAAATAAACCTATTTCAAAAAAGAGTAAATTGCTATCATTTAACCCATTTTTAGATCAACAAGGCGCACTCCGCATAGGGGGTCGCCTAGAAAACTCCAATTTTCATTATAATAAAATGCATCCTCTTATCATTTCATGTAAGCATCCGTTTGCAAAACTGCTATTCAGAAAGGAGCATTTGAGGTTATTGCATGCTGGACCACAACTATTGCTGAGTTCCATAAGAGATCAATTTTGGCTGATATCGGGTCGAAATCTGAGTAAGCAAACTGTGCACCAATGCGTGACATGCTTCAAGCACAAACCTCGCATAACAAACCCTATAATGGGAAACTTACCAAAACCACGAACAACTCCCTCTCTGCCATTTCAAACTACAGGAGTTGATTATGCAGGCCCTCTCATTATAAAGGACAAAAGGGGACGTGGTTGCAAACATGTAAAATGTTACATCTGCCTTTTCATATGCTTCGCAAGCAAGGCAGTTCACATTGAGCTAGTGTCAGACCTCACCACAGATGCTTTCATTCTAGCATTGCGCCGATTCGTGTCACGAAGGGGTTTGCCCCTGGACATTTGGTCTGATAACGGTTCTAATTTTGTAGGCGCGGAATCTGAGCTGAAAGAATTAGGTGATTTCATGATATCCTATCAATCAGAATTAAGTCGATCCATTATCTCTGAAAATATCAATTGGCACTTCATTCCTTCCTACTCTCCTCATTTTGGGGGATTGTGGGAGGCTGGCATAAAGTCTTCCAAGCACCATTTAAAGAGAATTGTCGGAAATTCAGTGCTCACATTCGAAGAAATGTACACTCTATTAACTCAAATTGAATGCATCCTGAATTCCCTTCCCCCAAACTCCACTGTCCACTGATCCGTTTGATTATACGCCTCTCACTCCATCTCACTTCTTGGCTGGACGAAGTCTAATAAGCATTCCGTCACCTGATTTGTCACACATACCCAAAGGACGATTGGACAATTTCCAATTAATCCAGAATTTACAACAACATTTTTGGAAAAGGTGGTGTTCAGAATATATAGCCGAATTGCAATCTCGATCCAAATGGCTTGTGCATCAATCCGACTTGAAGCCAAATTCCATGGTGCTCATCAGAGAGGAAAACACACCACCAACCAAGTGGAGACTGGGACGCATCGTCGAGGTCCATCCAGGGCGGGATGGAATCAACCGCGTTGCATCGATCCGCACATCCAGTGGAATCATCAAACGATCATTCAGCAAGATCTGCCCGTTGCCTACTGAAGATAGTGAAGTGTAGTTCTTAAATCAGAGTAAGGTCGTGTTCAAGTGCTCCGGAGAAGAATCCGTAATTTAATTGTATTTTCGAGGTATTTTTTCTTTAAAGTCCCCTAGGTACTTTCAAGCCGGGGAATATGTTTGAATCTTATTGCATATATTTGAATTTAACTGCCACTGATGGCGCGCGCCGGATGGGACACTACCTGCTCGCTAGACAGACAGTAGTATGAGACAAAATCTCAATGTAACACCACACTTGTAACTTGTAACTTTATATGAGTATAATATATCTCAAAATTGTGTTTACACATGAAGTTTTAATCAAACACATCAACAACATAAACACCGGTTGCGGCCGAGACAAGATAATTTCGAGAATTACTAAAGAATTTCGCGACCATGACACAAACACTATTCTTTGTACAATCATGAAAAATATGAATATTGAGTTACATATTGCGGGAAACATTCATTAAAAATTCAAAATATTCGGATTTACTTTCTTAGTGTTTCTATGGAAATCGAGCTATTTTTTGTATAGCCGTACGCGAAGTGAGTTTTTCGCAGGCGTTATACAGTTCGCAAAATGCAGTTTCGCGGCCGCTGCTCCTGGTAACGGCCGCGAAATTAGAAGTTTTTGAAACCGTTTTAACATTTTTCATACTGTCGTATAGACTTTCCAGGTACTAAACTCCCAATAGCAGAATCGACTACCATCTTTTAACTCCGGAGGAGTGTATGACATTGAACTATCACACTTATCACAAGTTGAAAAAATATTTCTCGTAAACGTCAGTAACAAATTCCATAGAAACCGGATTTCCATTAAAACGCTAAGAAAGTAAATCCGATTATTTTGAATTTTTAATGAATTTTTCTCGCAATATATAACTTGATATTCATATTTTTCATGATTGCACAAAAAATAGTGTTTATATCATGACCGAGAAATTCTATAGCAATCCTCGAGATTGTCTTGCCTCGGCCGAAAGTGGCCTCGGCTATAATTTTTCTCTCGATTGCTAAAGAGTCCTTTCGCGGCCTTGTTATAAAAATAACTATTGATCTTCTCGTCTCATACTGACATCGTTATAGACGTCATTCACAATGTTAAAATGACTTTTTTCGACTGAGTACCTATTCTGATGATTTCATTATAGTCTTGTGTACTATAATGGAATGAAATGATAAAATTAAGGAAAACATCGAATGTTCATTTCACACAAATAAGAAAACTTAAATTATAATTTATATCAAAATTTCACAATTGTGTAGCGTGATATTGTTCATCGGTGTCGAAATGGTTGCATTGGCTTGATTGTTTACTTGGACATTTTTAGTTCCTTGCGGTGAACAAACACGGGATAAGGACATCGCCAAGAATGTCTGCATTTTCATATTTTCTTGGGAGTTCTCAATATATCCTCCAGCAATACTATTGCTTTTCCAGCCACCACGGCTTATAATAGTGAGAAGATCTACACCTGAATATGCTAATAAAGAAGCCGAAAACCTTCTAAAGCATTGACCGGTTTATGTATTGGGATTAGGCAGTTTTAAAATAACATCAATATTCTTGGGCATATACGAACAGAAACTCGCTGCGTACTACATTTGCTATTTCTGGAAGAAAAAAAACCCCAAAAATTTCGTGGGATATTTTGGTTCTACTGTGTGGTATAATCATTCTGAAGACAACCTTCGTCATGAACATCTTCTGTCCTTATGTTTTTCAATTCTCCCCTCCTACAAGCACTTCTAATTTGAATTATCATCGTTACTTTTACTATTAGAAATGATTCATCCTTCGCCTTTTTTTTTAACGTTTTTAGATTTTTCTGGAGCAAGGACAGAAATTGCGTTTCCAGTCAGCTCTTCAATTTCTGGCTGCAAACTATTCCCAGATCGGTCATGTTTTCCAGAAACAATCAAGAAGACTTCAGAAAGAAATATTATCATGGCGTGAATATAAACAATCCATAAAAAGTATCTTAGTAACTAGCAAACAAAATAGCAACGGTCACCACTTGAATATCAGTTGAAAGTGATTACTATCAAAGAGGTTCTAAACGATATCGTAATTTATTCAAAATTCACGCCAGATGATGTAATTTTGTATGTAATTCGGATCATAAGCGGTCATCATGGTACACGCCGCGTTATCAGCATCGGTTGATAGCTACTGGTAAATTCTATTAGAATTAGTTCAGGGATATATTTGATGATCCTTGTACGAACTATGTGGTTATATCAGAGATTGGACAGTTCTCATATCCATTCAATTCTTATGAGTAGGAAAAGATCCAAAATGTGCAGATGCAGGTTACATAACTTGTTATAAGTCGATGTTTTATCGTTTCTTTGGCCTGTATTTGACGTCGACCACATGGGGTAGAAAACAAAGCTGAGTTTTAAATTACAGACTAAAATATGGATTGTGTTAGTGACAGCAAAACAATTTCACTCTATGTCATATGAAAGTTTATGATGTTTGTGATTATGTTTTCTGTTTGCTACAAGTTTTCCAACTTGATTTATATTTGGAATAATTGAAAAATATTACACAATTATCTTGTTCATTGTTTGTATACATAGAAACTCTTTGTAATTATTATAATTAATGTCGAATCCAGGTGGATATATTTCAGTATTATGTTGGTCAGTTGAATATGATTGCATTTCATAGAACGAACGTGAGTATTCACTTACAACATGTGCATCATTGAGAAAATATATATTAATTAATAATAATATAATTTCAAATATACAATGATGATGAACACACTATTCAAACTATTATTCGATGAACCTAGAAATTATTAACACTTCCGGATTTATACTTCACGCACTGATTTTACAATCTAGAAAAACCGAATGATGAAATTGCTTCTTTCCTTTTCCTTTAAAGTATTATTTATTGTTGCGTCAATGTTCGATTCATTATTTTGAGCAAAGCAGAAATTGATGCAGAAGGAAGCTATGATGTATTATGGTATCATCAAATGGTTTGTTATAAAATTTGAGTCTAAAAATTGATCTTTCCATTAATTTATTCATCATTCTCTCAACTGTACATCGAGTAATATCAAAATATTTCTTCTTAATTCTATAAGCAAGAATGTATATTTTTACCAATATTGCGATCGTCTCGAATCCTATATATGTAAAAGGCTGAGGTGAGCGAAACCAGTTATCGGGTAATATCAACATTTTTCCTCTTAAACAGGAATGTATAGATTTTTTTTAATATTGCGATCATCTTGAATCTATATATTTAAAAGGTATATAGTACCTATAGATGAAACACACATAGGTAGATATTAGAGATTTGAGTTTCAATTGTCAAATAAAAATTATAATTAGCAAATGCAATATACATTTATATTACATTTATTCCTGGAAATAAACTGAGGTGATCAAAACCAGATGATTGGATATAGTTATTTCCCTAGGAATAATTTATTTCACGTAATTAGTTCATGTTCCGACATTACAAAAATAGACTTACAAATAACCTACTAACAGAATTGTCTTGAATCCTATATATGTAAAAGGCTGAGGTGAGCAAAACCAGTTATCGGGTAATATCAAAATTTTTCCTCTTAAACAGGAATGTATAGCTTTTTTTCAATATTGCGATCATCTTGAATCTATATATTCAAAAGGTATATAGTATCTATAGATGAAACACACATAGGCAGATATTAGAGATTTGAGTTTCAATTGTCCAATAAAATTTATAATAAGGAAATGCAATATACATTTATATTATATTTATTACTGAAACTAAACTGAGGTGAACAAAACCAGTTGATTTGATATAGTTATTCCTTTAGGAATAATTTATTTCACGTAATTAGTTCATGTTCCGACATTACAAAAGTAGACTTACAAATAACCTACTAACAGAATTTCAGCTATTGATGTTGCATCAAAAAATAAACTTCCTTTTCTTTTGAATTAGTATTTGTTGTTGCATCAATGTTCGATTGATTATTTTATGGAAAGCAGAGATTGATGCAGAAGGAATTAATGGTAAAGGTATTATGGTATCATCAAATTGTTTATCATAAAATTTTCTAAAAATTGATTTATATTTTTCATTAATCTATTCATCATTCTCTCAACTGTACATCGAGTAATATCAACATTTTTGCTCTTGATTCTATGAACACGAATGTATATTTTTCCCAAAATTTCGATCGCCTTGAATTCTATATATGTAAAATGCTGAGATGAGCAAAACGAGGTAATTTAATAACATTATTTTCTTAGGAATAAGATCTTTCACGTGTTGAATTCATGTTATTGTATCCATAAATAGACTTACAAATAACCTACTAACTTAGAATTACCACTTGAAGATGACATTATGTATTCTCTTAAGGTTTCAGTTATTGTTATTGCATCCAAAAATATACTTACAATGATCCACTAACCTAGAATTGCTGATTGGGGTACTATGTTCTTTTATGTGTTCAGTTAATGTTATTGCATCTAAAAATAAACAAATATTTCACTAACTAGAATCGCCACTTCGGGATTATATATCATGTTCTTCTGCTTTCATTGCGTCGTTCAAGATTTCCCAAACTATGATCGAATCCATCATTTCTTCAACTGGACGAAATTGTACGTGTATAACCTTATTTAGGGCAAACGTGGTTACAGACGAAACTGTAATGGCCTGGTATAAGTATTACCATGATTGGCAATTACTCTAACTGCTCATTCAGTGATAACATCCTGGTTCTTCTAAGTAGAGCTGACTGATTAATGTTCTAGGTGAGTATAAGCCTCTTTGCCTGATGGGCACCAATCCATGTAATATTGAGAGGTATAGATTATTATTTCCAAATTATGGAGACAGCTTAGATTATCCAACATGGGATTCTCAAGATGAATAAACCTATATACTGAACTTCAAATTGGATTCGAACATACATTCTTTTTTTGTGTAGTCCAATATGTTGACCAATAATTATACTGCAATTGTTTCGTCAAAGAGCTACATTTTTGACAATATAAACTTCTCAAAGGATAGTAGATCATTGATGAACATATGCGATTAGTTGCCTCTTTATTGAACAATGGTTCACGAACATTCATCTTCCGTTTCATTTTCTTGATTAAGAGTATTCATATAAATATTACAATGGTTGGCAATTACTGTCCTATTAATACGAATCAGGATGCTTTCATTGAATGATCTGCTAGAGTATCTGGACTATCTCTTGGACCAACGCATATTCATCTCTTCTCGAACCGGCGAAGCTATAGCTATGATGTCGAATGAAAGTAGTACCTAATACTACATTACAATTTACAGTACATTTTCTTCTCGGTATTGAGAATAATAATGTTGATAGGATGTAACTGATCATATCACATCCCCAAGTAGTAGAGTTGCAGGAAATAACTGATCAACTCATTCACCAAATGCAAATCAAACTCAACAGAAGGATTATAGAAATTCTAACTACTTAATCAGCAGCGAACCAAAAGTTCAAGGAGATATTTTTTGTAGAAAGTTGTTGATTGGAAATGAATCCATTATTTTAGTTTATATCAGGTGATGAAACTAACTTCCATGAGAAGAACAGAAATATTCAAACAGGATTAACATGATATGATTCCGGTATGATTATCAATTTTCTTCATCATATTACGGTCTATCTTCATAATGGAGATTCTCATTATACATATCAATAGATACTCAGCAGTTGAATGAAGGCTTGGCAATTAATTATATGCCGGTTAATTAAGCGATGGGATTGACATCCAAATAGAACAACATGACTACTCTAGTGTAGGATTGCCGTAGTGGCATTGTGAGGAGACGCCTATGTCGTAAAGATAATATCTACACATTAATGTTATAATGTAACGTTTAATAGTTAATGAGTCGTCAATAAATTTCAACAATAGAATATCATACCGTTAGAATGATTAAATCCACCGTCGAATTTGATATGGCATTAAAAGAAATATCATTTTATGTTTCATAAAGTATAATATTAGCGGCACTCTGATAAAATGTCTCATTATATCAAGCTTATGGAATGATCTAGGACATTTCGATAACTCTTATGTGAGTTCCATATTAAGTTATTTAGTATGTACACTCTAATATGGATCAATTTCAGGTGCAATCAAAAAAAGTGTACCATGATATGAAAAAGCTCTAATCTTACATTAAAGAGCTTTTGTAGTTATTCGTTCGATAATAATCTACATAATTTGAATTCATTAGACTTTAGAGTTAATAAATGAGTACCTAAACCATCAATTACTGAGTCAATGAACGCGGTGGATGGTGACCCGAAGTTACACTCATGATACAGGGAAAGTTTTATTATTATAAGGAAAGTATTATTATTATAAGGAATATTTCGACTAATATAGCATTAGGGAATTGAGAATATGAAAATTATCAATCAACGATGAGGATTTCAAATACCGATAATTAAAACAAGATCTGAAACAATTCATATGGAAACTGTGTCTAAGTTAGTCATTTATGCAGAAGATAAAATATTCACAAGTCGAGCTGGGCATAGATGAATACCAATAAATTGGAGTTAAATACAAAATTTGACATAGCTTTTAGTTTTATTAAATCTGATCGTAGCATAGCTGAGTATGCATGAGTTTGATTAAATGAATTAATTAGCTGTGATGGAAATATATGACCTATTTCATCCAGACTGGAAGAATATCCGGAACTGGTCGGCGATTATTGAATTTCCATCCATTGGAATTTTCGTATTAGCCTAGTTATGCGGTGCCTATACAGGCGTCGAAAGGTCCGAAACGGTCGAGCGAGCATAAGGAGTGCATTTGTAGGTTAGGGGATTACTTTATTTCACTTGTGAGAACCCACCCTTTCAGTTATATAACGACATGACATCACCCTCACCCACAGATTTTATTCCCCTTTTATTACTTTCATTGCGGTCAATCGATTCCATAGTGGACGCAAGACAGTTATTACTTCCTTTGTCCATTTTTCGTAGTCTTTGTTGAAATTGATTGATATTATTTATATTAACAGGTGGACAATGAAACCCATAGTTACACACGACACTATAATGAGGAAATGTACCTACTATAAATACCTGTACCATACGATGAAAAAACAAATGAAGCTCATGAGCCATTGCTATCTTCAATTGGTTGCAGTTAATTCTAAGAGGTTGTCGTTTCTCACTTAATTTGCATTACCTGAATAACAATTAAGTTACATATTTATAGTACCATTTCGTATATGACAAATTGAGAAAAGCGGATGTTAGAAATAGGTATACGCTGTTATATATGGATTTATCGGAACAACTTCAGCAAAACGACCTGCGAGTGGGCGGATAATTTGCCGTTTTTTCTCAATTTTACAGCAGAGTTCGGTAAAATCGAGAAATATCAGAGACTTTGATCGATAATTTTGTGTACTCGAGAGGTTCCATCTCGGGGACAAGATGAGAGGGATAATTCTATGAATGAAAAATAATCACCCTTAACCACTAAATTTTCCGTATATAAAAGTGACTATTTTTCATTTATAGTGTTATAATATATACAGTGTGAACTCTTCGTAGCTTATTAGAGGAAAAACTCTTCGAATCAAGATAATTTCGAAGAACTCAGTTTAATTAATAAACCATTAATTCACGTACTTTTCAGAAAAAGATATTGTTACCAACTTCGTTTTTGCTGGTACATCAGAAACTATGTAGAATGCCTTGATTGATTTTGTTATAGTTTTGTTTTGAGTATGAACATAGACGAAATTTTCCTTCATAAATCGCATTTGCCGGGCGTTATGTTATTTTAAAATATTCGAGGAAATATCACTAATGAATGTACCAATTAAAGCTTGTCGTAATCAAAATTTGTGAAAAAAAATTTGAACTAGTCCACCGTACCCATACCGGATTGTCAATATTTACATTTAAAGCTTAAAGACGATATTCGAGGTCAGACATACATTGACGGAATTGATTTATTTTACGAACTAATGGCTTCAAAGCTACAGTTTCTACAAAATCAATTGCGAAAACCCCACAATACTTAGCAGCTCCTTTTTGAAAATGATTTGATTTCTACTTTTCCAAACACTGAAATCTCATTAATAATTTTACTAACAAAATCGTTATACAGGTACATTTTAGAAAAATTTGTTTGTTTGAAACATCGTATTTTATTTCTTTCAAAAATACTACTAGTTTTGAAGATTTTCATGTGCAGTGTTTCTGATTCAGTATTACTTATAGAATAAAATTTAATTTACAAACGCAATCAGTAATCACGTCACCTTGATGATTTTTGGTGTGGCCTATCCTGAGAGTTACACAAGAACCCCATTTTAACTTTCGTTTTACTAGTTTTCTAAATGGTTCAGGTATATAATTCATTTTATTGTGTATATTCTCATAACTTAACTTGACAAGGAACAAACCACCTGCGTTAAAAAAAATTCGCCTGCTGTCCTACAGGAGGGCTGCCACCTCCCTGACTCCCTGCTGCTAGACCAACGCAATACTTACTTTATATATAGACTTAGGACGCAACATACGGGAGCCCACACCCTATCGGCGGCCCTGCCCGGACCCCATTTGAATTCGCTATTTCAAGTAGGTTAACAATGTTGCCTCACCATATCTTAGAGTCACAAGCCGCCACTGGTACCTTGTTTGTTCAATTTTAAGATTGAACTGGTGTTGTTGGAAATCCATTATTTGTTATTTACATAAATACTTACGTTGAGATATATTATTTCTTGGCATCAAAATGTGTTTAACTTCTAGTCTTAAATGACAACATTAAAAAAATGAGTTCACGTAAAATTAGGTTGGAGTACATTTGTTTGTATCTCACCTGGTATTTGATGTATGTTTCTGACCCGGGCTTAAAGAGGTTAAAAGAAGTGGGGGAATGTTTTGTTAACATGAAGTAATATTGATTTTCGTAGTATAACTTATGAATTTACCTTCTTTTTTTTTTCATATTCTCATGGCCCTTGACCACCCTTCCAGGGATCATATTCCTCATAAAAATAAGGTAAATTGCTTCTTGAAAAATTCTCTATCATACATTTGACACACTTCACAAGAAGCTGCTAACTTTCAAAAATGCAAAATCACTTCTGATTTCTATTGCTTCTCTTTCATATAATGAGAAATGAAAATTCGAAAACCGATACCAACAATAATAAAACCAAGCTATGATCACAGACAAAGATCATACGGGCTCGCATGTCTCAGGTTGGAATGTAAAAAATGTCAATAACAGATATTTGTGAATTTGATTGCGAAGAAGGGGGAAATAACGAAAATAGCAAGACCGTGAATGATTTAAATCATTTTATAGAAATTCAAGATCGGATATTGAAAATAACGACAGTATTTATTGATGAAGTCAAGGATGGGTGAAGCTATAATCAAAGACATTGTAGTATTATAGGTTACAAAAAACTCCATTGTCAGTGGAACAAGAATAAACATTCACAATGGAAAGCGTCTTTCATAAAATTCATCTATTTTTTAACGGTTAATTTCGTGAGTAGTAATGTGAGAGTAGTTATGGGAGTGGTTCCCTTTCATAAAGACTGCAATGATTCTGAAAAGCTGTTCAACGGTGAAGTAGGAATACAATGGTAGAATAATATCGCTAAGTACCCAATTTCCGGAATTTTGTTTACTCATGAAACATAGGAAATCAGCATCGTAAAAAGTAGTTTACTTTGACGGGCACGTTGTCAGTGATAATCTAACGATTTAATTCACAAATTGAAACAGTGTAATCTTAACAAAACAAAGGTGAATTCTATAACTTTTACTTCACAGTAATTGTATTGAATGTATAAGTTACCTGGTATAAATATTAATTATGCAAGATGCTACATGAACACTTAACAATCAGCATCAAAGTTGAAAAGAATGATGAGATATAGGGAAATAAAAATTAACAATTTTCTACCTTCCAGAATACACCTATAAATGTCAGGAATTGTCATATCTTTCTTAATAAGAAGGAGTTATAAAAAGAAATGAGAACTTGGCACAACCAGAAATATGTTATTATACGGAATGCCGAATTTCAAAACAATGATCGTTTCTTCAATCAATACAATTGTGGAAGATTATATTCTAAAATTAATGATCATTGTTGTAAAATTGAATAATGAAAGGTTAATGTAACACAGTTTTTTGTATCTTGACTAGACGAAAGGAAAACTTGATCGTGAAACATCGTATGAGCTAGCGAGGAACTCTTAAGAGAGGAGGTAGGTATTGGAATTTTGGAATAAGTTTGGTCGCTATTCGATAGGTAAAAAAATTCTGATAGAAAGAAGATCGGAAGGTCTCGAGCGTGAAAACGAAAGACTGACCAGCCTCAGTGCAAGTGTGATTTCGTGATTTCCGCTACTGTGTGAATAAAATTTATTTATTAAAATAGTGAAAATCGAACTTTCAACAGTTATTTTATTTCAGTTTAGAATGGATTTTCATAGTGTCATAGTGTCTCTCCCACTAGAGATGAGTGTATAATTCTTTACTTAAATAAAACAGCTATTAAAAATTCGATTTTTACTAGCTTGATAAGTGAATATGAATACAGTTTTGCTAACAAAGTAGATTCTTCAAACTAATATTACAAAGTACTAACTTATTATGGAGAGCTACCTAACATATATAACTTTATTGATATTCTCAGGATATATGGTTATCGGAATTTCGCCTAATTGGGTTACTCATTGAGAGATTGAACGATGAACTGTTGGCATGGGGAAAATAAAAATCTGAGCAAGGGAGAATTACTTATTGATCATTCATTGGGATATCGGACTTCACTTAAATTGGAGAAATATGGAATCAGAGGTAACTCTCTAAATTGGATATCATATTTTCTTGCCAACAGCCAATAATATGTGTCGATAAGCTGTGTAGCAGGGAATATAAGAACATCGGTGAATTTCACTTGTTTAGAAACAGATGTACGAATACCACAGGGCGCAATTATGGGACCTGCACTATTCTTACCGTACATAAACGATCTAGGTAAACCATCACTACCTACAGCATCTCCATCTATGTATGCAGATGACACATTAGTGATAATCACGGGTGAGAAATCAGGAATACAAAATAATTGTAAGAAAGCTGTTCTGGCGCTTTCCAATTGGCTTACCCAAAATTTATTGCACCTAAACGTATCTAAGACACACTACATCGAATTTCATTCTTACCAGAATAAAGATGACTTGAGACTTGATAATAATATCTTACACTGCGCGGATAATATAAAATTTCTAGGGCTAACCATAGATACAAATTTAAACTGGAAATTCAACTGCCAGGACCTGATGACTAGATTGAACTCAATTAATTACCTGTTTAAAAAATTAAACATGTTTTAAATTTGAATCATCTCCCAGTTATATATTTTGGACAAGTTGCGTCCAGATTAGCATATGGAATTTGCCTTTAGGGAATGTCTGCTTCAGCCTCTGATGTATTCCTTCATGAGAAGAAAATAATCAGGTGCATTGCAGGCGTACCATGGAATCATTCATGTAGACCATTATTCAAAACATATCAAATTTTAACCCTTACAGGAATTCTAATTTCGGAAATGTGCTTATACGTATTTTTAAATGAAGAGAACTTGACTACAAACAGAGAAATACATAACTAGGACACAAGACAAAATAAGCAAATTCAGGCCACATATAGGAGGCTTAAAGTAGGACAAAATTTATTGAGCCATATTGGTGTCAAATTATTCAATAACCTACCAGATCATATTAAAATCTGTGATTCTATTTCCTCTTTCAAGATTGGTATGAAATCCTTCCTACTGGAAAATGTTTTTTTTTTCACGTTGAGTGAATATGATGAACATGCTAAATCTTAGTATTACTTTTATATCATGTTGGATTTTTATATTGAATTCTATTATTTTGTATTCTAATGTATGCCCTCTTCTTTTTACCCATTTAATTAAGACATTTTATCATATGTAATGCTCTTTAACTATGATTATTCCTATACATTCCATGTAATGTCAACAGGAGAATAAAGATTATTTATTATTATATATTCAATAATTTCTAGAGATTCCAGCAGATTTGATTCATTACTTCTATTCTGTATGGAATCTTGAAATTATCATTAGAGTTATTGTTTTCTATAATTAAATGTTCCACAAAGATTGAATCCGATTTAATATTAATGAAACTACATGTACTTGGATTCGTTCCTTAGAGGCCCTCCCTCTCCGACTAATGTATATCATAGAGAGAGCAAAACCCACATATCACCTTGTATGTCCCACATTTCCTTCATCGGATAACTAATCTTCATTATTTTTGATAACAGGCCTACATTATTCTGCATTTCACAAGCTACGTGAAAACGAGGACACAGGAAATTTTATAAAAGTCCAATTCTTGGAAGTCCTCTAAGCGTTAGAAAAACTGAGTGAGTGGGATGAAATCATTCTACACGAAATTGAAGACGGCCCGATTACTAGTGCTAGAAAAATGGCTGCAAATCTTAATCTAAATGATAAATTAGTTTAGTACGCGCTGAAGCATCTTCACATTCGAAGAGTTCCAGTCGCACTGCTGCGAGAGTACCCTGCTCACTTAGAATTTGCCACTGGATTTTACAAAAAATTGAGCAGAATGTTTATCGACGAAGCCTTTCCCAGAGATGCTATAATGAATACCCACAATGAGTGGAGTGAATAAAAGGGAGTATTTGCTGAAACTAAGCTGAGTATTAGCTGCGATTCTGTTCAATAAAATGTAAGTAACAACTAATCCTAGTAAATGGGGTTAGTCTTTTCTGGGGTATGCCAGTTTGTCAGTTCAGTTTCAGCTATTATGGCGATCTTCATGCCGTTTCGGCACCCCAAACACAGCACTATGACAAAAATGGTTGACTATGTGATGAATTGCATTATAGTGAGAGTTGACAGTGAAGTATTCATTTTCCAGCAGCACTCGCTCAAATGGACGAAGCTTAAGATTTGTGGACAAGGTGTTTCCAGATACAACTATATTCGGAGCATTGGACTGTACCAATACCGAGATTAACAAAGTTACAATACACAGTGATTAGTATCAATCGTAAAGGATATGCTAGCATTCATGTTCAATACAGCCGAACAATTCGAAAGCATCAAGGATGAGTGGCCTGGTAGTGCCTACGATGCCAGGATCTGAAGGACAAGCCCTATAAGAGGTATAGTGTCTCAGTACGATCGTGCTATATGCTTGCTAGGAGATTTCGGAGATGGTGTATTACCGTGGCCGATAACACCTTCCAAGCATCCGCAAAATGGAGTGGAGTGACACTTCATTTTTATCCATGATATGGAACGGTGTGTAATTGAGCGATTTTTTGAACATCTAAAGAAAAGGCTTCCCAATCTCGTTAATAGTGTGAGAGTTCTGAGGTTCTGCCAAGATCTGTGAGGATCTGTAGTGTTTGAACACTAGGTTTATTTACTCTCAGGGCTCGTAGTGAAACGTGTCCTCAGATTCCTAATTGAATGGATTACCCTGAGCGCCAACTGTTTCAGCACATAAAAGATAAGATAGAATGCACAATCACAAATTTCAGGCACTACGAGTTGGAAAAAGTTAATGGATATTTCAAAAAAAATAAAGACAAGTTCAAACTCAACAATTTGGTTCTATTCCTGGTAAGGAATTTGAATTTTAACAAACTTATTTAAAAACGAATACAATTATTGGTAGAACAAAATGTATTTAATATATGGAAAAAACTGAAGGTAAATTAATTATAATTTTTTTTTAATTGTCTACAAAAATATGTATATGATTAATTTTGAAAAGAATATAAATTATGAACCTACAGGTTCGAATTCAGAATTCAGAGTAAAGATAACAAAAAATAAACAATTCTGGTCAGATAACATGAACCAACGAAAATGAAAATTTGGTTATTCCAACTAAATTAATATTACCGTCCTTTGAACTTGGACGAGCTGGATGTAGGGCTCTGCTGGGGAATCCCCTCTACACACATCACGGGAAAAAGAATACAGACTTCTCGATCGTTCAAACCCTGCATATAACAATACGAGCAATACCTTGGCACAAGTTCGAGGGACAAATAACTAAATCAGCAGGAACAACCAATATAATTCCACGACTGATTATGCTATCTTCATAAATTATATGAACAAAATGTACTGAATATTTTGAAATCTTGAAGAGAACAATAAGTTCAATAATTAAATCTGAAAGAATATTTGGATATCAAATTACTCATTGTAGTTATAACAATTTATAATATCAGGTATAGAAAATAAAGGTAGTCTTAAAAAATTATGATTGAACCAGTTTGAAAATTGGCAAAAAAAATTAGATAATAATTTACAAAAATTGAACAATGGAATAGAGATGGCAAAATTTAAATGAATAATTTAATCAAGAGTAACAGAGGTTTTACTCGCAGTGAATGAGGTCTTCGCCTGTGTTATCGTTTACCTAGATCAACAATCAATCCATTTAATCACCCATCAGTCTACAATGACATAACCATCATAATTTTATATAACCAAGGTTAATAAATGTGATACAAAATACTATGTACAACGTAGGCACGTCGAATATTGCTAGGTTGAACGAGCCTCAGAAAAAACGACAATAACCTATCTGTCTAGAAACTTGACAAATTTATTCCGAAGAAAGATACGAGAAAAATCTAATGATGTAGATGATTATCTAAGATCGAGCAAATTGATTCGGGATGGACGTTTGAGCAAGTTGAATATATTTTCATTGAAATATACTGTCACTATCAGGTCTAAAGCTAACAAATAAAAAATTAAATGATCCCTGACGACAATAAATTTTCAATAGAGCAAATTAATGTGACAAAAAGGAAAACTGTATTAAGATCCAACTTACTCAGTCTATGCTCAGATCATGAGTGTTCGCCTTCCGTTTCCGCATCAACCCATCCTCGCGATTCTCGCGACAGCGTACGTGCCTTCGCTCAGGATAAATTATCGATCGACTATTGAAAGATGGATGACACTCAGTGAATACAAGTTTAAATCTGACATCCCGAGTAGAAATCGCTATTCAAATGATTACAGCCATCTTTAGACAAGTAACGTGGAAAGCGTTACAGAGTCCAATTGGGAAGTGTCCCAAAAATGATAGTGATCATCTAATGTGCAGCAGTGGCGGCTCGTGAACTTTTTAAGAGAGGAGGCTGGACATAAAACGTTTTTTTTTTAAATATACTCTACTCAGCCAATTAATTTAACCTTTGCACAGCGACCGTACCAGCTACTTCAGTGACAAAATTAATTGTTGCCCAGCAAGAACCAACGTGTGAAGTTTCTCTTGGCAAAACATTTTTTTGTTCGTTTTTTGTTTTTTATTTTTTTTGGATTTTTGATATTTTTCCTTTTTTTTGGAATTTTCCATATTTTTTTTTTATTAATGTTATTAGTTTTTTTGTTATATATTAACGGAATTCTACGGTCTTTAGTTTGCGAAAAAGGATCATAATATATTAATATAAATTAACATTATATATTATCATAATATATTATCATAAAATGTATAATTTTGTTTTAAGTGTTTCACTAAATCTTTTTCAATAGATATCAAACTAACATTGTATAAACGATTTTGGCCCATTGTATTTCGCAGGTAAGTTTTAATTCGTTTGAGAGTAGAATATGATCTCTCCACCGATGCCGACTTAGTTTAAAAACTAAGTTATCTAAAAGTGTATTGGGAAACTCTTTTTAAAAAGATTCGGAAAATGTTCTATTGGTAAAGTCGAAAAACTTCAATTCATGTAAATCGGAAAATCGAATCTCAATTTGACCTTTAATAGTATCTAAAATTTCATAAAAAAAGTTGTTTATAATGTAGTTTCATGTCTACCAAATTATATGTTTCCTCCTTTTGGCGGGAGGAGATTCATCAGTTGAAAAATGTTCAAATAAAATATTAAAATGAAATTCTGTATTATGGAAACTTCAAATTTTATCAATGAGATATTTCAAACGATCTCTTGAATGTGTTGAGCACACGTATTTAGCGTTTGAGATATATAAAGAATCTTATAGCCTCTGGGCACTGTTGCCAGATTAAAAATAACTACTGAGAACGGGGAAATTGATTGTAAAATTTAAAGAATTATCAGAGAAACAGGAAATAAAATGGAGAATGATCATTAAGATAAATTGGTGAGGAGGATGAGCCTCCTTAGCCTCCTTCGAGCAGCCGCCACTGATGTGCAGTACTTAATAATGTTGCAAAACATTTAGATGATAATTTCAACTTCAATGGAGGAAATGATGAACAAGAACCAAAGGAAGATGCTATTGAAAATGTGTTATAATACGAAAAATTAGAGAGAGAGAGAGAGAGAGAGAGAGAGAGAGAGAGAGAGAGAGAGAGAGAGAGAGAGAGAGAGAGAGAGAGAGAGAGAGAGAGAGAGAGAGAGAGAGAGAGAGAGAGAGAGAGAGAGAGAGAGAGAGAGAGAGAGAGATAGAGATAGAGATAGAGATAGAGATAGAGATAGAGATAGAGATAGAGATAGAGATAGAGATAGAGATAGAGATAGAGATAGAGATAGAGATAGAGATAGAGATAGAGCGAGAGAGAGAGCGAGAGAGAGAGAGAGAGAGAGAGAGAGAGAGAGAGATAGAGAGAGAGAGAGCGTGAAGCATCAGCATGGTTGAGCACGAAATTCATCACTGTTCAGAGTGCTGATTCCATCTAAGAAGAACCTGAGCAGGTACTCGCTCGCCTCGCTCGCTGGGTGAAGGTGTAGAACTAGCGATATTGATTATCGTCTCCCAGGTTCTCACTAGGGGTGAACCTGAATTAGACCTGTCATTGAATTCATATGCTATCATTCCCATAATCAGATTTTGGGACTAACTTTATAAGCTTGTTGTTGTGTTATATACCAAATTTTCATCCAATAATCTCATATTCATCATTTAATTTGATTAACAGGTAATTCCTAATCACTTGTGAGCGAATACGTCCTTCAGAATGTACGTTTGAATATATATAAAGATATAATTGTACGCAATTCGAGGTGGACCCTGGGGAGGGATCAAGGTATCGTAGTCAGAAACAGCTTCCTGGTGGGCTGAATGATACGTCACGTAGATCAACTAAGATCTTTGATACCCGAGCAGGTTCGAACGAACAATTTTCAATCAATAACACTTCGATGAGGTATAAACGCTGCCTGAAATAATAATGTCCAACCGAATGGATCAGTGCTGTGATAGGCTTTCACACCTCTTCTATTGCCTGGAAAATTAAATCTTGTGTTGTCAGAAACATTACAGCTGCAGAAATCAGAAGTTTGGAATGTGAGGTTATAACTTGCGGTGGATGTGTCACTTCTGTTTGAAAGTGAGGTCCTAGGGCGGCTGATTCCACATTGGAACCAGTGGTAGATGATGTCCTCAGTCAAACAGTTCCTCAGATTTGGTAAATATACCCTCGGAACTATTACAAGCATTCCTTGATGATAGTATGGAATCATAGTTAACATAGAGGGGGACCTTCATGAGTTTATCACCCGTAGCAGTCTTGTTAGTTGTTTCTTCATACTTATTCTCATATTGCTTAGTGTTTATTCATTTCCTCCGCTGCAGCACGTGAAAAATTCTGTGATAATTTCTCCCATGCCTTCTTCTTTGCAGATACCACTGATGGTATTTTTGACTCTTCTGGAACAACAGGATTTTGACAAACGGATTTTACGATCAAGTTCCTGGTTATCAACGCTGGTGTCTCACAGGAATCTGTTTTGGCACCAACTTTGTTTCTGCTCCATATCAACGATCTGCTGGGAGTGACCACCTATCTCGTCCACAGCTTTGCAGGTAATGGTACACTTCATACCGCTTTCTCATCTAGAGCCACTATACCATCCATTGAATCCAGAGAAGCGAGACAGAGAGACAGGTTGACGCAATTAATGGAGATCTGGTAAAGATTTCGAAATGGGGATCTGATAATCTAGTAGATTTCCATGCAGCCAAAACCCGAGTTTGCGCCAGGAAGGGCCGGTTCCCACAATGTCTAATATGATGATGTCAGAAGCAACTTTTCCTATGAAGTCTTTCATAACAATGCTCAAGATCACCATCAACAGCACTCTCTCAAAGGACGATCAAGTGGGGTACATTGCGAGAACCGCTTCACACAAACTTGGTTTTCTATTCCGTGCCAAGAGCTACTCCACATCCCAGCAGCTCCTTATAATCTACAATGTACATATTCGACCTATCCTTGAGAACTGTTTACATGTTTGGAGTTTGGCTCACACACATATGTTGAAGCTTCTGTATCCTATCCAGAAGGGAGCTATTCGTATGATTGTGATGTTGTTACACTTACGACTTCGTTGACCTCTCTAGAATAACGTAGAAAGGTGGGAGATATTCCCCTTCTCTAAAGATATTTCCATGGTTGGTATTTATCATAAATTTCATATGTTGTTCCACTACGAGAGATTCCAGATAAGAGGACTAGACGAGCTCAAACTAGTTACCATTTCACTGTCAAACTCGTGACCTGCCGAACTTTTTCCTACCAGACTTAATTTTTCCATCTAACAGCGAAGTTGTGGAACTCTTTACCTAGTGTGGTCTTTCCTTATGCCTGCATCCTCCAAGCCTTTAAGAAAAATACGAACGCTTATCTCCTCTCCCCACATTCCATTACTGGCCCACACAATGTTCTCTGAACATTATAGGTTTCCCTCTCGTGTAGTCAACGTGTATGAAAAAAATTGAAAAAATTGTTTATATAATAAATCATAATAGTATAATTTCATTGAAAATCAATTATTATATTATTATTTCAAGTATATAGGTAACGTAAGGAAATGAAATTGCACTTGGTCAAAAGAATCAATGTTGTTGCTGATCGGCTTGAAATTCAGGCAAATGTGAAGTAAAAAAGTTAAGATAATACAATAGTGCATATGACAACTTATTTTATTTGTGATAGTATACAGGGTGATATATCGATGAGACCCACATATCCGTTATTGGTGAGGTTTAGAAGTTGGTAATTTTCTGTTTCATATCCAGTGACATATCAAATATGTATTCCATGTTTGGTTGAATTACCTATTTATTTTTATAATTTTTGACACCCTGGTTTTATAACGAAAAACGAATGTTTGGCCATAGAATATGCCCTTGAATTTATCACCTCTACTCTTGAAACATCCTTTATATTGGAAGGTACGTGAATATAGTTCATACCCTGTGTTTTTAATAAAATGAAACCACAATCGTGGAGAAGTTGGAATCAGGCCCTGATTTACCATGCAGGCATTGTAGGCAGTCGCCTAGAGCGGCAAGAATTGAGCGGCGGCAAATT
Organism: Endomychus coccineus; assembly: GCA_958510875.1. Classification (NCBI taxonomy): domain Eukaryota; kingdom Metazoa; phylum Arthropoda; class Insecta; order Coleoptera; family Endomychidae; genus Endomychus; species Endomychus coccineus. Next base: position 218,435,759 of record OY294067.1, read on the forward strand.
TTAGCGAAAACTTCGAAAACTTGTTCAATTCGCGGGAATTGAATTTCCCGCCTGGTTTGTTGGCACGCGTACCAACATCAAAAGTGGAAAATGTCTGAATCGAGAAAAATAGAGTCATCTCGACACTGACTTAATATCGAATATTCGATAAGTTTCTATATAATCGTGTTGATTTCTCCTATACATGTTGTGAAATAAAACATAACCTCCTCTGTGATTATTTACGAACATTGGCGGTCGAGAAATCATTGTGTTAATTCATTGTCAACAATAAGTGTGCTGCGACAAGTTTCAATGGCATAAATTTCAGGTTTGTTATATTTACAAATAAGATTTTTCCTACAAACAGATTCATAAAAATCAACATCGGAAAAAACAGCAATGATTTTTGTATAACAGTTTATCTAACTTTATCTATTGCAGAAAAAACTTGAATGCTCAACAAGCAGTTCATGGATTTTAATAACTGAAAATAGGATCAAACTTTAAAAAGCGTAAAAATAGTGTAGAGTAAGGCTACAAAATTGAATTTAAAAAGGCACGCTGTAATTTATTCATTGTTTATCACTTTAAAAATACAGTTTTGAAATGAAAATATCAAAAACGAATTGCCAAAAAAGTGAGGTTGGGTAACAAGTAATAAGGTTTTCGATTGATCCCCGGTTTGTTAAGGTGCGATTACATGACGAGCGTCGGGCGCGGGCGTCGAGCGTTGGCGTCGAGCGTTGGCGTCGAGCGTTTATGGCCAGCGGCGTGCGTAGATGTTACTACGCATAAACGCTCGACGCCGACGCCCGCGTCCGACGCTCGCCATGTAATGGGGGCTTTACGGCGTTATAACGCTGTTAAAATGACGGCCGAAAATCGAGCGGCAAATTCAAATTCGCTTATACCGGGTGGACTGGACATGCAGTATTATTATGAAGCTTGCAACAGCTGTAAGGTATATCGCGTTCACCGGGTATAAGCGAATTTGAATTTGCCGCTCGATTTTCGGCCGTTATTTCAACCGCGTTATTACGGCGGTATAAACATATAACGCCGTAATAAGACGGGGATCAATCGAAAACCCTATAACCCGGACGTCCCTAGATTCCCTAAATAGCTCCCAGAGAGCTCCTGCTTAACACTCTGGGAGTTCCCAAAAGATTATTTATTTTATTTTGTATTTATTCTGTATTATTAAGAGAGATTTATTATTTTTATTTCTACTTTGTATTATTTATTATTTTTGTATTATTTATATTTGTTTACATCTATTCTGTATTTATTTTGTATTTTTTATTAATTTTATATTTTATTTTCTATTTATTTGAATTTGTATTATTTTAATGTATTATTACTTCATTTTGATTTAAATTTGTAATTCGATTCTTTTTTTTATTCAATTCAGTAAGCATCAAAATTATTTTTTGTAATTTTAATAATAAACGTTTTGTTAATTTTTGTAGAATTTTTAGTTACTTTTTTTTAAATGAAAATTTTCGTAACGTCAACTTTCTCGTGTCCTAATTGAAAGAACGCAGATAGAGCTCCTATGGAGCTTCCTGGGAGCTATTTCGGGAATATAGGCACGTCTGAGAACAACGTTTGGCTTCGGACGTTAACTAGGCTAGTTATTTATCTTGACCTTTTCATTTTTCAAACAATAACATATCAATTTTTACGCAGTGCACTACTTTTAATTTCTAAGCCCACCCTCAACATTTTGTCGTATTTTAAACTACCTATTTTCTTATTTCAAAAAAATTGGCTAAATCGCATATTAGCCGTCATAGTACAATTTACACTTAAAGCCAAAATTAACCTTTTTTTTTCTGTTCCTAGAAGTTTCGATATACGACTTCATTAACGCTGCGTTTTGTTATGAGTGACAACCGTAAAAGGTTCAGTGGGGCTGAGTACCGCAAACGGGAGTCCGAAAAATCGAAGAAAAATGAAGAAGTCTTAGCAAAAACTACGAATTCCGAAGAAGTTGAAGACGAAACTTCGACAGCTTATAATGACCTAGAAGGTATTGTTGTCATTTATTCTTTCAGTTCATTCACCAGCTGACTTAAGGCTTGATATCTTACCAAAATGATCATAAAATTATAATAAAATATATATATATATATATATATATATATATATATATATATATATATATATATATATATATATATATATATATATATATATATATATATATATATATATATATATGTATATATATATATATAACTTAAGAGATATAGAATTAAATTTTCTGAATTATGAAGATAACTCAGATAATTTAACATAGGATTATAAAGGTGAATAAACGTAAAAGATTGAACCATAGGCATTGTGTTCATCAATGATCTACTATCCTTTCAGAGGTTTATATTTACAAAAATATAAAAATCTAATAGGACCGAAGTGGTGTAATTGGTAAATACCCTGGACTAGAAATCCAGAAATGTGGGTTCGAATCCCGCCTATGGTTCAATCTTTTACGTTTATTCATCTTTATAATCCTATGTTAAATTATCTGAGTTATCTTCATAATTCAGAAAATTTAATTCTATATCTCTTAAGTTACATACACGATAGTGGCCAATTAGGCAAAGAAACTTTAAACTTGTTTATATATATATATATATATATATATATATATATATATATATATATATATATATAAACAAGTTTAAAGTTTCTTTGCCTAATTGGCCACTATCGTGTATGTAACTTAAGAGATATAGAATTAAATTTTCTGAATTATGAAGATAACTCAGATAATTTAACATAGGATTATAAAGATGAATGAACGTAAAAGATTGAACCATAGGCGGGATTCGAACCCACATTTCTGGATTTCTAGTCCAGGGTATTTACCAATTACACCACTTCGGTCCTATTAGATTTTTATATTTTTGTAAATATAAACCTCTGAAAGGATAGTAGATCATTGATGAACACAATGCCTATGGTTCAATCTTTTACGTTTATTTATATATATATATATATATTGCATCAAAATATGAATCTGACTTTTACGCAATTCAAGGACAGAGCTAAAATCCAAGGAAGAATCGATGCAAACATCACACTTTTATACGAGCAAGAAATTTCTTACTGGAGAAACGTTTTGAAAAGAGTCGTAGCTGTAATAAAAAGTTTAGCCTCACGGGGACTTCCATTCAGAGGTGACGACGAAAAATTTGGTTCACAACATAATGGCAACTACATGATGCTACTAGAATTGATCGCTTAATTTGATCCATTCATTGCTGAACATATTAACAGATTTGGGAACAAAGGTAGCGGCAGAACAAATTATTTATCAAGAACGATTTGCAATGAGTTCATCGAGCTTCTGGGGAAAAAAGTCCTAGACAAAATCATCCAAGAAATCAAGGTAGCCAAATATTACTCGATGATTGTTGACTCTTCTCCTGATATTTCTCATGTGGATCAGCTGTCATTCATCATAAGATATGTGAGAGAATTTATCGAAAATCCAGGACACAAAGCTCAGAATCTTGAACATGCTATTTTGTCAACGTACGAATCCCTTAGCATCAATATCAGCGATTGTCGAGGACAAGCGTACGATACTGCTGCAAACATGTCTGGGCCGTACACAGGGCTTCAAGCAAGAATCAAAGAAACCAACAAATACGCTGATTATACGCCTTGTGCTGCTCATTCTTTAAATTTAGTTGGAAAACATGCGGCAGAAAGTTGTCCGATGGCCGTAACTTATTTCGCAACGATCCAAAACGTTTACAACTTTTTTTCTGCATCAACTCACAGCTGGGAAATCTTGACGAAACACTGTGAAAATTCTGAGTCTCGTCGAATAATAACTGTGAAGTCACTGTCAAGCACTCGGTGGTCAGCTTAAGATGATGCCGTTCACGCTCTTGAACATCATTCTCCAGAAGTCATCTCAGCTTTGGAAGAAATAGAAAATGATCTCACTGGAAAATGTGTGACGCGAAACGAAGCCTTCGGTATTCGACAACAACTTGAATTATTAGAAACTGCGTTTATGCAACAGTTGTGGAGCTTTCTCTTATCTTCCCTAAATTCTGTGAGTAAAAAATTACAAAATGTTAATACAACGATCGTTGAGGTAATTGAACTTTTTGAAGGTTTGAACAAAATGATTAGTGATACACGTGAAGATTTTGATTTGTATGAAAAAAAAGCGCTCGCTGTTTCCGAAAACCAAGAATACAAAACGGCTACTACGCGAAAAAAGACAAGAAAACTTAGATGCGATGAATCGAGAGATGGGGAAGTTGAACTCGTTGGTCGGAAAAACTTTAGAATAAATACTTTCAACGTCATTTTAGACAAAATTCTATCAGAATTACAAAAAAGAGAAAAAGCGTACAAAGTCCTTTATCAGAAATTCTCAGTCATTACAGACATGCATTGTTTGAATAAAGAAGAAATTTATGAAAAATCTGCTCAGTTGATAAATTTCTACGATCAAGACATCGAAGCATCGTTTGCAAATGAAATGATTTTATTTAAAAGTTATTGTGCTAAAAAGAACATGGAAAAAAATTCTCCTATATATGTGCTAAAATTAATAAGAACCAATGAGCTCCACACAGTTTTTCCGAATGTTGATATAGCGTACCGAATGCTTGTTTGTACACCCGTGTCAAATTGTAGCGCTGAACGTTCATTTTCCGTGCTGCGGCGAGATCAAAACTGGTTGCGGAACGATTAAATGCACTTGCTTTGTTAACTATAGAATCAGATTTGCTCATGTCTCTAGATTGTGATGACATTATCAATAACTTTGCCATTCTAAAAACAAGACGTAAAAATTTGGGCCAATAAGCAATAATTTTTGTACAAAAGGCAATAGCATAAATAATGGTATTTTTGAATGACATTAAGTCATATATCTCATTATTATAAGGCTACTGATTATAATTAAATAAAATATTTGCTTTCAGAAAAATGCATTCTATTGAATAAAACAAACTAATTCCACCATTGAAGAAATTTCAAGGCTGGCGGAAGGGCGGCAATTTTGGCAACTGCCTGGGGGCAGCAAATTTCTAAATGACGGTACTACAAATATGAGTTTTTCATATAATGTGAATAAATGTTTTCACGCAGCTCTCAACACTTGTATCAGTTCACTCTCATATTGGATTCACAGGGGACATCTCGTTGTAGGGATGAAAAATAAACAGTTCCGACTCAAAATATTTTGCCGTTCTTTTTGGATTGCAAAGTATGTTGAATTTTTCACCCAATGCATATCAGGTTCAATGAAATTCCTATCTCTTTCTCTTTCGTCAATATTATATAGTACGATGATAAGATGAGAATGAATGAGCATCAATACAGCTTCAGAAATTAAAGTTTTGATTTTACCCATCAGTTAAATTCGTTTTCGAGGAACTTAATATTTCATATGTTGGAATAACTTATTTAGAAGTTGACAAACAGTAATTCTGAAGTTCTCGGTTTATCTAGTGAAATAAGTAAATATTTGATTGTTCAGTCAAGTCGAACTTGTAAATGAACTTGGAACCCTTCAGAATCCCCGAAATTACTCCGGAGCTATTACATACGATTCTGAGAGAAGTAAAGGAATTCAACTTTAACGGTTTCTGCTTGGTCGAACAGTGGTGAGACGATGACCAATAAATCTTCCTAATTTTCCATAACTGCTATGCGAGGGTAGCTATGATACTTCCATTTCTCGGATTCCAGGAAGTAGTTTACGCAAGATATGTAGCGCTCCGCCTTTTATATCACGGGATATCTTCATTTGAATTTCATTCCACTTTTTGTTCAGTATTTCCACTCAATAATGATGATAGTCTGGACGATGGGAAATCGAATATTCATTATATTGTTGTGCTACATGAATTTATATTTGAATGGCATCTGGAATCAAGTGAACTTTTAATCGAAAGGTATTGTAGAAAGTATACAACCAATATTTTTGAAGCAAATTTTTCCTGCGTATGACAGGAATGGAACATAGTTAATTCAATAATAATTGATTTATATCTCTTTGGCGTATGTTTTGAACAATACCAGTAATTTAGGACTTTTATTGCTTTCGAAATTCTAATATGCTTCGGAAGTTGGAGAATAAAACTCAAATTTTTCACACAAAACTTTTAACATTTAATTTAAAAATGCTGACAAATTGTTTCACCACACTGTGGCATATTCAAATCAAGGAGTTATCATCAACTAAAGCTAAATCTAAAAGTATGTCCTTAAATATTAGGAATCAGAATGTGGTACAAATTGAGGGATGGGGTGGATAATGGTGGGAGTGTATTTACAAAATTGTTAACAAGTGGTGAATTATATGTATTGATTTGATCATTTAATATTATATTATTATTGTTTTTTGAGTGTTTCAATATTTCTATGGATTCTAGTATATTAAGCTTATGTCCTTTTTCCTGAATGTGTAGAATATCTGGATTTTGGATGAAATTGTGCTTATGCTAAAAAAAGAGGACTCTATTGACGCGAATCACCTTTTAGAACATAACCACAATTGCACCCAAAATCCAGATATTCTACACATTCAGGAAAAAGGACATAAGCTTAATATACTAGAATCCATTGAAACACTCAAAAAACAATAATAATGTAATATTAAATGATCAAATCGATACATATAATTCACCACTTGTTAACAATTTTGTAAATACACTCCCACCATTATCCACCCCATCCCTCAATTTGTACCACATTCTGATTCCTAATATTTGAGGACATACTTTTAGATTTAGCTTTAGTTGATAACTCCTTGCTTTGAAAATGCCACAGTGTGGTGAAACAAATTGTCAGCATTTCTAAATTAAATGTTGCAAGTTTTGTGTAAAAATGTTGAGTTCTATTCTCCAACTTCCGAAGCATATTAGAATTTCGAAAGCAATAAAAGTCCAAAATTACTGGTATTGTTCAAAACATACGCCAAAGAGATATAAATCAATTATTATTGAATTAACTATATTCCACTCCTGTCATACGCAGGAACCGAAAATATATGGTAGAAGATTAGAAAATGGTGAAGGCATGGAAACTCTATGTTATCGAAAGTTCAATCGGATTGAAAAATATGTTTCATAAGGGTTAATACTGAAGCCTTTACTATATCAGTAAACTTCTGGACCCTTCTGGAGGTTGAATGTATGATTGTGGTTGTGGTTACTAGCTGTTGTCCCCGACTTTCTTCCACGGAAGCAGATAACATTCGTAGGAACAGAAAATTTCTTGAAAATAACATATTGTTTATTACTAAGAGGCGAGAATTGCGGTCCATTAATACCAAGACCGAAGCCATTGGCAGTCCGTGTCACGTGTCACCTAGTAAAGCGGTTCACACTCACGAGTGTTCACTCAGCTACCACAGGGCAGTTCTCACTTGAGAATGTTCACCACGCACCCCAGGTGACAGACTCATGAAGAGATTAACACCATCTTCGCGATAAACAGGGTGTCCTCGAACTGCGTGGCTGAAATAAAACCGAAGATTCTTTGATTCGAAAAAAGTTTGATGAGCCTTTTTACTTTTGACTCAAGTGTCTTGTTTAGCTGGTAGAGGGCTTCAAAGTTGCAAAAATAATTTTGTTTTTTCGGTATAACTTGAGAACGTGATGTAGGACTTTTACAATATTTGGCAGGTGAGTTACTGTCAATAATAGCCGTTCTTGAGAGCGGTGCATAGAGCCTTAGAGACCATAGAAATGGCTCAAACTTGAGGATGTAACGATTGTAACGGGAAAAGTGTCCAGAACTTTTTTGTGGTCGATGTAATTCACTCTATATTTTTTATGTAGATAGCTTATCTAATTTGAAAACTTTTTTTACTATTAAAAATGTTGATAAAATCAACTGATTAGCTTGAAAAAAATAATTTTCGAGTCTCTGCAATTTTGGCTTACTAATTTTACTTGATTGAAATACCTTAGTTGCCTTTGCTTTTCTAATGTCACTTTGGCATTTGGAGAATTTATTCTCAAAACTGTCAGTTTTTACTTTGCTTTCCGTAAAAATTTTATAAAATTATGGCTCAAAATTTCACTAACACTGAAATGGTTAATATCTCGGTAAAACACGAATAATAAAAACAATAGAAATGGGGAAACGATGTGATTATTTAGGAAAAACAAATGGTAAATTAAGAGAAACAACAAAACTTTTTGGCAAATCGCTAAGGCATCAATTGTTCGGAATGTTGCCCATTTTCCTGAATACACAAATTAATTCGTTTCAAGAAATTGGATTGAACTCTGGCTAGTACTTCAGGATCATTCTTCAATAAATCCGCTTCATGATTAATTCGTTGCAACAATTCCTCTCGTGTTTACTGGAGCTGCATAAACTTTTGACTTCAAAGCGCCCCATAGAAAGAAGTCGCAGGGCGTCAAATCAGGGGAGCGGGCCGGCCAGTTCACTGGTGCATCGTGTCCTCTACCTATCCAGGGATCTGGATATTCCGAAATTCAAATGTCGCCTCACAGCTAATGTGAAATGAGGAGGTGCACCATCATGGATAAACCAGGCCACGACGAATGTGTAAGGGCAAGTCTTCCAACAGTTCAAGTAGCCTATGTTCCAAAAAGTTCAAGTAGTTCTCCCCGTTCAATCGATCGGGTATAACGGTAGGGCCAATAATAAAGTTATCCACAATTCCAACCCAAACATTGATTTTAGTTTGATTCTGAAAATATGTAACTTCCGTTTCATGAGGATTTTCATCAGCATAGAAATGTTCATTATGGAGGTTAAAAAGACCACATCTTGTGAAAGTATCTTCGTCCGTGAACAGAATTCTCCTACAAAAATTGGGGTTTGCGTTTTGTCTTTGGATAATAAGCCGACAGAAATCTAGCCGATGACCTGGATCCATGGGCAATAAGTCTTGAACTGTTTTAATATGATAGGGATACAACAGTTCTTCATTCAGTACATTAAGTACTAATGATTTTGAGGCTCCAATACGAAGTCCCAAACGTAGTGTGCTTATCCCAGGTTCAGTTTCAACCGCTTCCAGTATCGCTTCTTCGAGCTCTAACGTCCTTCTTGTCCGTCTGCGTCCAGTTTCTCTGCGATTTGCTTCAAATTTGCCAGTTTCGCGAAGGTTTGCCGATTTGGAATTCTGCGATGCGGATATCTTTCCCTTCTCCGGCCATTGCAACGACAAAGTCCATAAATCAATAACATATCAACCATTTCAGTGTTAGTGAAATTTTGAGCCATAATTTTATAAAATTTTTACGGAAAGCAAAGTAAAAACTGACAGTTTTGAAAATAAATTCTTCAAATGCCAAAATGACATTAGAAAAGCAAAGGCAACTAAGGTATTTTAATCAAGTAAACTTAGTAAGCCAAAATTGAAGAGACTCGAAAATTAATTTTTTCAAGCTAATCCGTTGATTTCATCAAAATTTTCTAGGAGTAAGAAAAGTTTCACAAATTAGATAAGCTATCTACGTAAAAAATATCGAGTGAATTACATTGAACACAAAAAAGTTCTGGACACTTTTCCCGTTACATCCTCAAGTTTGAGCCATTTCTATGGTCTCTGAGGCTCTATGCTCCACTCTCAAAAATGGCCATTATTGACAGTAGCTCACCTGCTAAATATTGTGAGAGTTCTTCATCACGTTCTCAAGTTATACCGAAAAAACAAAATTATTTTTGCAATTTTGAAGCCCTCTACCGGGTAAACAAGACACTTGAGGCAAAAGTAAAAAGGCTCATCAACTTTTTTTCGAATCAAAGAATCTTCGGTTTTATTTTGGCCACGCAGTTCGAGGACACCCTGTATATTATTTAAGGTCGGCCTAGTGAACTGGTCCCCACTCAAAAGTGTTCACCGAGTTCCAGAGATAGACGGGATCTGTTTCCACTCAAGAGTGTTCACCAGGCTCCTTGAGTAGGCTACCCGCCACCTATTCAACACGCAGTGGGTGGTCAATGCTCTGAAGAGATGTAGCACCATCTTCGTATCTAGATCTCCTGAGCGTCGTATAGCTCTACAGAGATTGCCTAGCGTAATGGGGCGATCAGTGTTACGATTGTGCACAGAAGGTGCATTGATGTTTTGTTTTCTCGCTTGCACCACCTACACAGCGTTGAATCACTAAGATTCTTCTCGTGAAGGGGATAATTGAAAGGTCCGTGTCCTCTTAGTATCTGTGTTATCAGTTTGGCATAGGTTATATCAATATTCCTCACTTCCTGTTCACTGGTTGCCACTCTTCCGAGTGTTGTGATTCGACCCAAAAGTGAATTGTATCTTTCATATCACTCGTAGAGATGCCCACAGTTGGTTCAGGGCCTATCAGGGGTTTTTCGGTCCCGAGTTTTGCAAGGTCATTGGTTATTCCGTTTCTTCTTATTTCAGAGTGACTGGGTACCCAGAATAGAGTGAGTTTACCTTCGTCTCCGCTAAGGTTGTTTAGCGTGTTAATGCTTTCATAGACAAGCTTTGTTGTTATTCTCATGCTACCCAGCGCAGCGAGGGCTACTTTGCTGTCTGTGCAAAAGCATATGCTAATGTGAGTTTGCGTTCTTTCTTTCAACGCTGTTTGGGGACCACGCATTATTGCCAGTATGTTCACTTGGTGGTGGTATTGTTGAAGGGCCCTCTATGTCTAAGTAGGCTCTCATCGTATAACTTCCCTCCTCATTTCTGTTTCAATGAGGAAGACTGCTGAATATAGGGCAGATTCCGTCGACAGACCTCCTTCATCGGCTTGTTGTTAAGCCTATAGTGGATTCGTGTTTTGTCATTCTGCGGGGTAAATGTAACTATGTGTGGGATATATCCATAACCAGAAAGACATGTTTCCATAATGGTTCCATGAAACACAATGGATTCATTTGAAAAACTGACGGATGTCAAAACTGCAACTTGCAAGGGGCCTACCATGCCAAAACAAAACTGTTCCTATTAGCACCAATTTAAAGCGATTTGAATTATTTTGCGCATATACGCATGCACACGTGATCTGAAAAATAGTCTACATGAATTGAGAAAATCGAAACAAAAATATTTTATCCCGATTCTACTCTATTTCTATCTACATACACCACACCACCTACAGTACATGTACTATTTGCACTGGAGACCGGGAAAAAGACAGCCAAAATCGTTCAAAAAATTTCTATTCACATAGAGACGGCCATATTTTTTTCATCTTTTGATGTCAAGAATAATCATTTTGTTGGTTCCGTATGAATCGGTGAAGGATTTTATAGAATCGATCCCCCGCCCGTTCTAGGTTCTAACCTTGGTTACCCTCAATATTATTATGAATTTATTACAATGATCAATGAATTGGACAAGTAGGTATTAGGTATTTACAGGTAATTTCCCGTAGCTATGCCATAAAGGGAGACTCGAAGTACAAAAATAGTGGCTCAATCCTCTGAATATTTGTAGAAGTCAAAGTAGCAACAACAATTTTAGATGTTTGGAAGCTTTGCCTATTTTGTCATAGCAGAAATAGTTGAACCACAAGCAATTATGTTCAAAAGCTTAGGACAAAAGCTCTTTAATTCCTACTCACTATTGCAGGCTGGTATGCTGCCTCTATTCATTTGATAAAGACAGTAACTGAAAACTGGGCATGCGCTCTGTTTCACCGTATGCGTGGAATATTGCAAGTTTTTTGGTGTTTGTACCGCCGGGTTGAGCCCGAATTTCAGTATTTTCATTTCATCTGATATTTCGTATACTATGAATGAGTTCACCCTGAAAAATTCGTCTATAATCTGTTGAGACTTATTATGTAAAAAGTAAGCCGTCGAAAAAATTAAAACGTGGCCTTTGAATTTATTTTTCAATCTTGTGGAAGAAAATATGAATTTTTCCAAATTCTGTAAGGTATATATTTCAAAACTTGCGCCTATAAATGTCCGAGATTAATAGATGGAACATTTCCATTGAAATAAATAATGAAAGGCTATGAAACCAAATATGTAAAAATAAATTTTGATATCAAAAAAATGTGAGCTTCTACTCCTTCGGATGAAAGAAACATCTTTCAATTTCATGGTGAATATAAAGTGTTTATCTTCGTTTGAGCTCTTTGTTACATACAAACTGAAACATAGGGAGATATATGTAAAAATCATGTATTTTAGCATCGTAGCCGAGATCACTCGGACTTTTCTCCGGAAACATGAGATTCATGTAGGTAGTGATGTTGTTCTTTTTTGAATACTATGATTACAAGAAAGGAAAAGCTATACTATTCGTAGAACATCGCCAGCGGTTGAATGGTGAGTATTGAAATTTTTCTCGAAATTTTTGATGTTATCGGCATCAGCAAAAACCTCACTAGGCAGAGAGTTGCATAAATTCCACGTTCGACAGAAAAATTGAACTGGCAGAGAGAAGTTCAGCAGATCGCGAGTCTGATAATGAAGGTATGTTCAGCTTGAGCCCGTCAAGTCTGCCTGCTTGGAGTCGCTCGTGGAAGAATAACATACAAGATTTCTGAAGAGCACAGACCTTGTACATATCTATAGAAGAAGGAGAGACCGACCACTTTTCAACGTTGTCTTAGAGAGGCCGGTGAATTCATAAGAGTGGCATCAACAACAAGAGGAATCTCTTCGTTGAAAAGAATGTAGAAGCTCCATCGTATGTAAGGGAGCTCAACTCCAAAGTGTGAACAGTACTACACGACGGGTCGATTCTGTGGTAATATTGAGTACGGATTTCGGGGACTTCATAGGAATAATACCTGACATCATAATATTAGGATTGTGGCATTAGCTTTTTTGACGAAAATACATGCTTGAGTTAGATTGCATTATCAGCTAGGAAGCGAATAATTTCTTTGGAATATTTGTTCAGTTTTATTAGCGTCTAGTATCAAACCTGTGAATGTAGAATGTACCTTGTCTTCCCTTCAAGATTTTCCAAGCCATTTCCTTTTTTGAATAAAAGAGTAAGTGGTGTTTCTACTTTTCTCAAATTCATCCATCGACCAAAGAGCCTCTATCCTCTTCTTCCTCACAATCAAGCATTTTTCATGTTTCCACTGGTATGGTTCAAGCCACTAGCACATCCATCAGATTGATAATATATAATATATCTAATAATTATTTATTAATACATATAATTATTGAAATTCTTAACTCTCAACACGACTTCCCTGAACATACCCGGTTGTCCCCGACCACCTCAATTCAATCATCTCATTGCTTTCAACCGGTGAATAGATAACAAAAATTCATATTCTATGTAGAAAAATCGAAATTGAATGGACGGGCCATAAAAAATAGAATGCGCGCTGTTTAAGACTACATCCAGTAGGTTTACACATGCGGAAAATTCTCTTCAATCTAATTATCAAGTTCTTTCTGAGAAATATGAAAATTCTTGCACTTGGTGCCTGTCCTAAGCATTGAAAAAAACCAATGTATAAGGAATCTCCAAAAATAAGACATGAGCTGTTACATCTGCTCAATTAGTAATTTTTAAAGGTGACTCCGATGTATATTTTCATTCCTTGAGTGATAACATACATATTTAGCTTCTTTATCTCATACGCTCCTTTAATTTCTGGGCAACGATTGAGTAAAATATAAGGCTTGAAGCATGTCTTGATAATATTGTTGTTAAAACAACAGAAGTATAGTATGAGTCTCATAATCCTCATGTTATCTGATCATGCTGCGTTAATTATTAGACTCCGAATAATTTTCACTTTGAATTTTGAACAATAAAAGGGAACAAGGCCTGTCCCTTGATGAAGTCTTTTTTGGCTAAGTAGTTCTATTCAAAATATAAATTGGTCATTTGTGCATGGCGTTGACCTTACACATGAAGATAAATTCCGAATATTCATTGATATTTTAACCGATGGTGTAGCCTATGCTCTTCCGGGTAAAATCTCAAAACTGAATGAAAAATATGGTCTTAAACGGTTCAACATAGTACAATAAGAGACAATTTGGAAATTTGAGTCTTCGAATACATGAGTGTTCTGTGTTGTTACCAATGCGGACGATTTTGGCATATGGCGAAGGAATTTACTAGTTTAGTAAGATATTTGAAGCGTTGTGATGATAGTCATAACACTGATGAATATAAGTCTGTTAGTCCTAAGTGTAATAATTGCATTGATATCTACAATAAGATGAATCTAAAACTAGATGGATAGATCATTTCATATTCGATTTTAATTGTCCTATGTGAAAAAGCTGAAATCAAGAAACAGAAGATGAAATATACGTCTGACGCTGGCTATTCATTAATGTATAATTACAATTCACAAAACAGCAACTTTCAAAGTTATAATATAATGCATCAAAACAGTCAATGTCTCCGAAATAAAATCGACATGGTCGAGCTAGGATTAGAATCACGTAAAATTGATATAGCATGTTTTACTGAACACTGGATGCAGCCGGCTGAGATAGATACATAAATAATACACGGTTATTCTTTATCAGCAGGTTTTTGTAGACAGTAATATAAGAACTTTGGAGTTTCGATGTATTGTAAAGAGGGAATGTATAATATTATTAGAGAACTAAGTGACATAAGTACTTATCTAAAAAAAAATGTATTGAAGTCGTCGGGATTGAAGTTAGGTACTCAGAAACACAATCCTCAAAAATTGTTAATACGTACAGGTCTCCTTCTGGTGATCTGAGTATATTTTTCAGAGAGGTGGAAGCTATTTTGAACAATATTTGCAGGGGCAGTAAGTCTTTGGTTCTTCTCTGTGGAGATTGGAACATCGACTTTCAATTCAATACAAATGCAAAATACCAACTGTCTGATCTGATAACGTCAATTGAACTACAGTTTCATATCGGTGAACCCACACATTTTTCACGTCAATCCGTGACTGCAATCGATTTTATGTGTAGCACACTGAACAGTGGCAACCATAATGTCGAATGCAACATAATTATGAATGACTTATTAGACCACACCGTTCAGGTGATTAGCTACAATAATTTCAATTCGACTGTACCAAAACATGTTGCGAATCATAACCAAGTGAAACGGAGGAACTGCTCAATAGTAGCGTATGATAATTTCCACTGCCACATCAGTACGGAATCAGGGCAGGATATATATTTAACTCACTGTTGATGACTATTTCAATGCCCTTATAAAGACCTTAGCATAGTATATTGATATTTGATTCCCTTACCAAAATCGTCCTGTTGAGACCGGTTCCGTAAAAAAACTATGGATTACATCAAAAATAAGAAAGGCGTCAGATACTTTGAAAGATTTATATAGATGTAAAGTCACTTCCAATAATATGATAGATGATAATATTAAAACATATAAGAAGTCATATAAAAAAAACTATCGTTGCTTCAAAACGGGATTATTTTGACATTATTTTCAACACCGCTAATAGTAAAAGTAAAGCAGCTTGGGATATTATTAACAGTGATTCGCAGAGTAGTAGGAAAAAATCCAAGTGAACTAAAATGAAAATAGACGGTCTATGAGACACCAATCAACAGAAAATGTTCGATTACTTCAACAGATACTTAGTCAATATACCTCAAACAGCTAAGTATGAATCCAACTTCATTCAGATTACTGAACAGGTTGATGATAGATTGCCCAAAAATTATCTAACAATATTTCTTAGTCCAGTATATGAGCAAAAAATATTCAACACAATTATGAGTCTGAAAAACTCGAAATCAGTAGGTCTCGATAACATAAGCAGTAATATGTTAAAGTGTGTGGTCGAGTTCATAGTTCTGCCCGTTACTTATCTGGTAAACTTATATATACGTGAAGGAATTTTCCCAGATGTTTTAAAAACGGCAGAAGTCATAACATTATTTACAAAGGGAAGCATTATGAAGCCATATGAAATTTTCCGTCCTATCTCCCTGTTATATACTTTGTCCAAGGTATTAGAAAAAATTATAGCTTCTAGAATATTGACCTTTATAAATCGCTATGAAATAATGTCATGTTTTCATCACTGGTTTCGGAAGAATAGATCTACGCAGTCCGCAGTGAAAGTTATATGAGGAACATGATGGTAACAAAAAGCTGTGGAGTGCTCATGGATCTAGCCAAGGCATTTGACCTTGTTGTTCACAATCTACTCCTTGCTGAATTGTCTGGATATGGTTTCAGGCGGAAGTTGTATCAGTGGATTTCATCATATTTGTCTGATCGTTATCAGGTTGTTGATACTGATAGTTTAAAATTCAACTGATTGAGTGTTGTGAATGTTGTACCAAAGGGTCTGTACTTGGACCCCTTCTTTTCTTGTTACTTGTGAATGATTTACCAATTTTACTGAAGTAAGGGATTCTATCGTTGCTTGCGGATGATAATTCGATGTTAAACACCACATCTGTGACACTATGCTGGTGAAAAATACCCAAAATAGTCTGAATGCCTGCGTAGAATGGTTTGCTGCGTCAACTCATTCTGAATACCTCAAAAACAGTGTTCATTTATTTTACACCTCGCCCAATAAACTACAGGGAGAGTTGACTCTTGGAAATTGTGGGACACTCTTTGAGGCAAGTTCAAACTGTAACTTTTCTGGAGCTATGTATAGATAACGCTTCGAACTGGGATGCTCATATTGATATGTTATGCAGCAAATTATCAACCATGTGCTATGCTTTGATGAGATTGCACAGTCTTAGAAGAAGATGTATACTCCTATCCTATAATTATGCACAGTAATGAAGATTCTTGACCCAGGAATGAATTATATATGAATTCTCGTGACCCATTTTCTCGAGAATTTATATATAATTATGCACAGTTCTATTCAAGATGTTCTTATGACATTACATTCTGAGGATCTGCATCTAAATCGGACCGAGTCTTCATGATGCAGAAGCTTGCAGTGAGAAGTATTGTAGGAGCAGATAGAAGAACCCCATGTAGAAACATTTTCCGACATTTGCAACTACTACTCTTTCCATGTATATATAAAGCAACTTTTGATATATGTCAGAATAAATGGTGGTTCTTTTCCTCGCAGTGATTTCAATCATACTTATCCTACTAGAGGCCGAGCAGTCCTGTTGATACTTCAGCATAAGATGTCTCTGTATGAACAAAGTCTACGATATATGGTCATAAAGATGCTCAACAAATTTCCGCAGTCGCTGAAAGATGATGCTAACTTAAAACATTTTAAGAGAGAAGTTCATAACTTTTGCATGAGCATGTATTTTACAGTGTTTCCGAATACTTGGCATCTGTAATAACCGATGAAGTTTTGCTCATTTCCCTTAATTTTAATCCTGATTTTATATTCATAAATAAGTAGATTAGATACTGGGCTATAATTATTATTTGCTACTTTTCGAACAGTTACTTAATGCTTTCCGATGAAAGTATTACCTTTGTATATCTTTACATCATTTTTTTTTTTTTGTTTCCCCCTTCTATCTCATTTGTTGTACCAAAATACGTGTTTATTCATCTATTTAATTATTTTATCACTTACATACTTGTATATTCTTTACTTGTCTTATACCATATTATATCATTGGTCTTATGTACAATAAAATCTATTGTTATTCTTATTATTATATTAAATAGGTTGAATCAAAAAGAACATGAAAATGCACATATGAAAGCTGAAATCAAATCACATGATACTTTTATTTCACAGGCCAAGTACAAGGCCTCATGGTAAATTACTGATAGGCATCGCGAAAACAAATATGTCAATAAAAAAATTCAAATATTCCCAAATGAACAATTCATTCATTACTAATAAAGAATAAAATTTTAACTGGCGAATAACTACAATACAGATGAAATAATGAATGCTGTTAATACACCCTCATTTGAATTTAAAGAAGACGTTATAAAAATTCAAATAATTACACCTGCTACGATATGTAACTTGATCTCAGAAATAATTTTTATTTTATATTACAGTATTTTATAAAGTTGATTCAAAACTAGATAATTCACAAGCAATAAGGTTAGTAGAATTTGTGACTATTGATTGCTAAAACACTTTCCTAAGCAGAGCTTGTGTGAAAGCGCAATAACAAATTTATAAACTTAAAAAAGAAAAAAATTAATTTTTTACTTACAGTTTCTAGTAGTGCTGTAGAAACTCATTTTTAAATTACTACATTAATAGGTAATATTAATTAAATTAAGTAGTTCCATGAGATTAATAAATTATTAGTGTCACCAATCATAATACTCATTATAAGCAAAAGTTAAGAAATGGTATTGTTCAGTCAAATAACTACTCACTTCGAACAAAAAATATCCTGTTTACGGAGTCACAGATTGGTTTCCAACAATGCAGATTTACAAGTGCAGCAGTGAATGTAGACAAAATAATTTCGGATGCATTCGAAAATAAAGAACATGTTGCAACAATATTTTACGATCTGGTTAAAGCATGAAAGATGATACTCTCTTCTAATATGGTTTGTTGCAATTTTACGCATGTGATCTTGTGAAGAAAGTATCATGTACCATAATTATCATGATGGGATTTATTACATATTCCTTGTTCCTTCTATAATAAATACCGAGAGTTCGTTAGAAGTAAACTGATATATTGTCTTTTCGTAATAAACAGGCTCATAAATAAACATATAGAGTTGAGTTCTACATACAAACATTCTCTCCATTCAGTGCTTGAAACTGCTCCAAGTGGCGAGTTATGATGAAGACTAAATCGTGAAGTATACATGCATCCATTGTGTATAATACATGTTATCATATTTTACTGTATATCGGACTTTGATCTTCAGAAACAGAGATCATCTTCCAACGTTCGAAATATATTCGAACTGTCTAAGAGTGTACAGCCCACCACAGTGCATTAAGAGTTCTTTGAAGCGAACTGGGTTGTAATATCGTTACGGGAGTGTCGCATTGAACTTCGAAGTTGCGAACTTGTATCAAACAAGGTGACGTATTAAATCCGACAGTAGGATCAACCACAGACGGGAATTTCCCCAGGGGCACACTACCCTATGTTTTTAGCCGCACTACAATCCTTAATCAGTACTTTCATATCTGAGTTTCACGTTCAAGAGTAAATACACAAATCCTCACAGAAAATATGAAAAATATGGAATATCTACATTATATACTCTCCTTTCATGAACGTGTTGGCAAATGGAATTATATGTTCCAAAAAGTATGAAGTTATTGACGATTTTTTCAAATATAGAATCTGAGAGATGTAATAATACGAGTTACGGAATGGAAGTTTCAATACCTGAGAACTACTATCCACGAATATCTATGTTATCAAGTTTCTCCGTAAAGGCAAGAGGGATATTGTATTCGAGCAAATCGTAGTCGAGCATTCAATAAATTTATGTTTGAAGGAATTGCAAAAAAAGTAACCTTTGAAACTGACTAACACAGAAAAACTATAGACGAAGATTTTCGATAAATGACAATCTGTCATGTTTTCCGAATTCCAAGAGAATAATTTGCTCGAACTCGGAAGTTTTCTGAAAAAAAGTAATTATGTCTGGAAAGTTATTCCCTCATAATATTTTAATACACTTAGATGGTAGAAGAAAAGCCCACATATCTCTGCAGTAGCTCAAATATCTTTCACAAAGGGATGGTTACCACGACATGAGTCGAAAATCGAAATGGTTGAAACCTCCCAGTCCCCTGATTTTCGTTGCCCACTTGGTAAATTTCCAGTTTTTGAGACTAAAATGTAGAGGATTCAATTTTGCCCATTCGTTATCGTCGCGATACCTTATGGTCTATATTTGGGCAATGGATGGCGCATGCACCACCAAAAATAGTTTACTCTCCTTAATCTTGCCGTGGAAGTCATTTTTTCGGATACATCTATCCACAAGTGTTGTAGAACTCAAAAAAATCTACGATAACTTGTTCTAACAAATAATAATTGCTGTCGTTATAAGGAGGGATGAAAATGTATCAATTAAAAGCAATTAATTAAATTCCGATATCTCCAGCTGAGAGTTGCCACTTAGCATTATTAACCTCAAATAGTATGAAAACACATTTTGATTCCTAATTCAGTTTGCTATGATGATGGCTACTTGATAGCTGAAAGGTACTCAATATTTCAACAGTATTTTTGATGGATACTGGTGATTGCTTCTTATTTATAGTGTAATATGATATAGATTATAGAGTATAATTTGACTGTTGATAGTGATATGTGGTTCAGAGATCATCAGTGATAACAACGATGAATTAAAAAAACAATTAAAATGTTCAGTATTTAATATGTTGCTAGATTAATAATGATTCTTGACCCAGGTATGAATTATATATAAATTTTCGAGAAATAGATCACACCAACACATATGTTTATTATTTTCGTCTTCACGTACGTTTCGGTCTCAGAACCACCATCAGAAAATGTATTATGTCTAAAACGGGATTTCTTAAAACTATTTGTACAAAGCGTCCTTATCGCAACAATTTCGATTATTAATAACCACGTAGTCGAAACGAACAGAAACACGAATAATCGAAACTGTAACACATTAATGTTTAAAGTATATGTATATATCAAGAATCCACTGCTTAGCAATTTTCTCAAAACATGCGAACTCATGTCAAACAAAGTCTGTATACGACTGAAATCAAAAAATTAAACGCTCAAGTATCCACTTTCAAACCAGATGTTGAAGATTCATGAGGTAATAGAAAAAGGGTAGTCATACCTTTTTAGAAATATTATCATCACAAAATGAAATGAATAAATTGATAAATAAATAGTACAAAAATAAGATAATCTCTATTGAATTGAAAAAAGAATTAATTTTTCATAATGGGCAAACATCTTATTTCTATGGGCCTCCGAAACTATATACAAGTGGTATACCTTTAAGACTCATTGTAAGTAATATTGGAGTGCCTACCTACAATTTATAAAAATTTTTGTCAAAATCTATCAACAATATAATGGGAAAAACTAATTTTATGTAACTCATGACATTTCAATTAATTTATAAAAATGAATCCGTACCCGTAGATCATCTATTAATTTCCTTGGAGTCGTTTTTTTTTACAAATGTACCTGTAGTTGAGTAGCATCAAAAAACGTTGGGCAGAGATTAAGAACCACACACCTCTAGATCAATCTGAATCTATAATTTTCAGTAAAGTCTTATTCAGAATGCACTTATTTTCAATACGGTGAGCAATATTTTGGCCAAAAATGTGGCACAGCAATGGCATCTTCTACTTCAGCTACTATTGCTAACCCCGTTATGGAATGCCTAGAGGAACCTGTAATAAATTCATTAGATTTTCAACCAGTATACTTCAAACAGTATGTAAATGATTGCCTGATATGTGTTCCCAATGATTGAATTCAGTACGTGATTAATAAATTTAAACATTTTCACTGTAAACTTCGAATTACTTGTGAAATAGAAGTAAACAAAAACGTAAATTTCCTAGATATGAACATTAGGCATGATACAGATGAAAAAATGAAAACTTCTTGGCCTACTTAAGAAGTTTGGTCTCAACATTATCTTCACTTCAATTTCGTTGCACCAACAAGTTATGTTATAATTTCGAGTAGGTACTCAAGTTTCTATTCGTTTCGGCGACGTAGCATTTCTAATTGAAATTACGATGAGGACGCCTTGTGTCTTAAGAAATCACGTTTTACATATTGATATGTCTTCTGATGATGGTCTTGAGACCGAAACGTATGTTAAGACGAAAATAGTGAGCATATGTGTTAGTGTGACCTATTCCCGAGAATCTACTTATAATTCTTGATACATATACATACATACACTTAGAACATTAATGTGTTACAGTTTCGATTATTACTTTTTTGATTTGTTCCGGCGACGTGGGCAATTTTAATTGAAATTAGTGAGACAAGAACGCTTTGATATAATAAGTTTTAAGAAATCTTGTTTCAGACGTAATAGGTCTTCTGAAGGTGGTCGTGAGACCGAAACGTACGTAAAGGCGAAAATAATAAGCATATGTGTTAGTGTGACCTATTTCCCGAGAATTTATATATAATGTGTTCCTAGATGAAGCATATATCTTCAATTTTTAGAAAATATACTGTTAAACATGAACCAACACACCGTTACCATTGATCACCCTTTTCATGAAGCCTGAAAATGATTTATGATAAACTATAATGATTCCGCGAATACAAAATTGATTTCAAAGTAAGTGTTTTCATTAATTTATTTTCGCAATTATTAATAGATCCATTAACATAATTAGTATTCTCAAAGTATTATATCTTGGAGGGAGTGTTCGCCGTATTTCACTAGACTGAATATGACACTTTATGGATGTTAGCTTATCTTTAGTTAAGGTAATACATGTTTACCAGTCTAATTTTACTCAAGTACTCATTCGTGCCTAGCAGGAGTTTGAGAAGCTTCTCCTTCGACCGCCGGGATATAAACTGCCGGTTAAACATGACACACATGTGCATAAATATTTTAACGAACGCGCTCCTAAATTACTTCCAAATTAAATGGTTTCAGTTGAGTTCACATTGATACCGCGTATGTAGAGATGGTATTACATATGATTTATTTCACTCATATATGTATTTTTATAACTAGGTTATTAAACGACATTTTCAGTACATTCATGCATTATTGGATTTCTCAGAATAACACTTGTTCTAATATATTCTAAGTTGAACGTATATAAGACATATTCAGATTCACAATAACAATTTTGGGTCGATAACATAACTTCCCTTATATAGTGAGGGAAGTATGTGTAGTATATGGTTCATAAAAAATGTAATATTATTCAGTACATAGATACACCCACGAATAAAAAAATTTCATATTTTAATTTGAATCGTATTTTTTTTTACGAACACTTTTGTGAAATTCATTGCAAAATCTCTCGTATTGTACGGTACTCATAGTCAAAAAATTAGATATTGAAGGTTTAAAACAGATTTTTGGCGGAATTAGTGGGATAGCCTGATTTCAATACTCAAGTCTCCTTATCACTGTTTTACCAGATACATTGACTGGTCTTGTTCATTGAATTCGTAGATACTGGTCATCTCTTATGTCCTTGAGCGGTCTCAGTATTATCCAGTATTCAGAATATTCAATCCCCGTGTAATATTTTTGTGCATGTGACCCTCATCAACTGAACAAATGATCTCCCCTTAAAGAACCCAACTCAACCCATACCAAATTTCAACCCAAAATATTGGAGCATTTGTGCATGGAATACGGTTGTAATAACGAAACCAATATGAGATTTTGGAGAATTTTATCAACGGAAACCTTGCTTTCAAGCAAATTAATGAGAAGTAGCTGGTTTTGGAATTATCGGGACGATATTTTTCCAACTACGCAATTTATCGATCCTTTCCTAAAAATATTTTTTTTAATGTGTTTGTTCACGAATACTTTTAGAATTTTTTATTCATTCCTCCTGGTAAATAGGGTGTAGGTTGAAACAACGCTATGAAGAGTCCATATTCAGAAAAGGTTTGATAAATTCCGCTTGCAAGGAAAAATGGCGCTATACTTTTAAAAGGATGACTTTTTCCTTAATTGGTATAAAAAACATTGTTCGGAATCAATAAAATTTTCTAAAAACTAAGATTAATATTTGCTCCGGGATTACAAACATACGTAGCCCTTTTCTCGTCATAACGACTACTCTAAATGTGCATTCCACTAACGGAATCGACATATTCAATAGATGAGAGCATTAGAGATTTCATTTTGACAACATCAACATAGACAACAACAAGCTCAAAGGAATACTCACCAATTTCTTGTTGATCGATTTGTTTTGTATTTTCAATCAATAAGGAAAGCTTATATTGGTCGCAGAATCTCCCATATATGAGGGCAGTAATCAATTATTCCGCAAATATCGTTCACGCCCAAGCTTTCCATAGATGGAAACTTACCTTTCTGCACAACACATGTATAAATAATAAATTAAAAATGCAATAATTCATGCGGCTAGAGCTGATTTTAGCTGCATCCTCTATATCTCATTTCGTATCTGGTTCTCTTCTTCTCTCATCTCCAATTCTCCTGAGAAATCTTGCACCATACTTATCCACTCTCCTTTTTTGTTTTGCATCCATAGTCCATGGCTCGCATGCTTGAGTGAGTGTTGGCCTCACTACTTTCATAACTACGTTCAATTTAATTTTTATAATATGGTATAGTATAGCAAAGTTGTTTCCACTGTGTTGTAGAGCTATTCCGTTGTTGCTTTTGCATAATTTCATCTTCTTAGTCTCCCTTGGGCTGTTCATAGAACCTCCTAAATATTTGGATTTGTTAATTTGTTCGATTTTCTGGGTCCTATTACCATGTTATGTATCAAACTTCTTCGTTATAAATAATTGTTCTGTTTTTTCTATTACCTAGATGGTTCATTAGACTAATATTCCGTTGCATTTTTTCCCGAGCTTCCGAGTACTACTATGTCATCTCCTTAGAACTCTCTCTTCCTCCAAAAGTCTATAATATAACTGTTTCATTATTCGTCTATACTCTTTATTTAGTTCATCCGGCTTATACACAATATACACAAGGTTTTGATTCTCCAAGTTGAACAGTGACAACACGTCTATTATCTCCAGACAGCTGGTTCGCTCTTCTCATGTGCTCATCAGTGGAATGAACCAGAGGATGAATCAGGCAGAGGTATAACTACCACCTTTGCGAATGTTATAGAACCTACATGTTTCAACACCATGTGGTGGGAAACAGTTGTCACACTGAGAATGTTATTAGCGATGCTTCGCGTTGATTAAACAATTCTCGCATCTCGAAGAATCGACGGGGAAACAGTTACAAATACAACCGCCAAGTGATGGCCCCCAAAACAATGCAAAGTGTAGAACCAAACAAGTTTGTCTATTGATTCTAATACGGTATGTGTTTGTATTTCACTTTGCATTGTTCTGTGGCCTATTCTATGAATCGCGAGATCTGTTTCATCAATGCGTGGCATTGCGAATAACATGAAGCATCTAGGTTTTCCAAACATTTTCGAAGATGCTAGTTATACCTTCGTAGTAGACTGTTGATCAGTGACTTCATCATCTGGTTCTTTAGGCTGAGGAGTCCATGAGAAGAACGAAGCAGCTGTCTGGAACTGATAGACGTGTTGTCACTGTTCAACCTGGAGAAACAAAACTGTGTCTATGAATTCTAACCAGAAATTTGCTTGTATTTCATTTTGCACAGTCAATAAGAATTCAAAATTCGACAATTTTGCCCCCAAATCATATGTGATTTTCTCAAGAGTGAATTCTTATACTAATCTACATCCTCAGAATGATGGTGTTGTCAATATCACCAACATTACAACTCGTGTCCGAAAAATCAGAATAAGGGATCTAAAATAAACGGTATCAAAGATAGCGATCGGAAATTTCGGGAGGTGGTAGATAATAGGCAACACGAAATCGTACTCAGCTTAGTCTCGCCACCATGCTTATGATGAAAAATTGTTTTCAAATATTTTTTATGAAAGTTATACATACATGGAAATCTACTTCGCAGTATTAGGGAATATTACATTTCGATAATAGAATATATAACCAACTGTTTTATTTCGATATCACCAGTAGGTGGCGCGTAAATCGCATTCTTACGTTTTTTCAGACTCCAGAAGATTCTGTCAGGTTCAATCTACTAGTTAGTGGAAGAACTTTTGAATAATGGAAAATATTTTCTATTCTGTGTTGAGTTTACTAGTTTACGTAGATTTACGTAGATGCCTGTTTGTTGAACCCAAAAAGATAAGTGTCAAGAGATGCCCCCTCCACCCAGACATGAACTCTGTGCCACAATTATAGGCAATAATATACCCTTCAAATTCCATCAGAATGAACAGAGAACAGCAACGAAAAGTTTTTATACTTTTGAAAACGATTCAAATTTCTTTTTCTCAACAATTATTTGTTATAAATTGTAAAAATTTGAGGCAACCATTAAAACTTCACAAAATCCAACATAGAATCTTAAATCAGCATGCCACTTCCGTTTTCGTTATCAACTTCATTGAGACTTTATAGAGAAATTCGACGAATTAGAGTACACGGCGATGAGCTCAACTATAAATAATGTTATGAGTGCCTGCAACATAGAATCGAATTAGAGAGGATGGATTCAAGGAAACTGTTTGCCGGCGAAACAAGATAATATGTTACAAATTCAAAGGAATACAAAATTTTAGGACAAATGTGTTCTACATAATTTGTCATTCTTTTGTAGAAGAACTAGGAAGAGGAATATTTCAAAATTTTGCGCAAGAATACAAATTCTAAAATGTTAACGGAGAAATTTAGAAGTTTCATCTGTTAGATCTACTTTCACAAATATCATGACATTATTAGAAATAGTTCTGACTATACCTCTATCAAATGCATCAGCAAAGAGGTAGTTATTTGTAAGAGGAACTACAAATTATCTACAATCAACTATGAGTCAAGAAAGGTTGAGGGATCTTTCGCTGTTCTACATTAAAAGTCATTACAGAGGAAATCTAAACATGGAAACGATAGACAATAACCAATTTTGCAAAAGAGTAGAACTATCTTAGTTGTTCTTATATTTTCCACCTAATAAATAAAAATAAAATGTTGTAAGCATATCTATTCTTTCCTTAATTGCAAAACCAATAGAAGAAGACTACTTAATCCGGTCCTGTGTTGTAGCTCGTTCTGTTCTCAATGGTATTATTTGTGAATGTTTAACTGTAAATAGCTTGAAAATATTGAATATATTATTAGTGTGAACTGAGTATTAACTCTGACTAATTTTCCTTATCATTATCAACATTGTGCTTCTTCATTACTCCTTCAATGATGAAAAGCGTATTTTGTAGCGAAAGGAAATGTTAATTGCTTCCAAATATGACACACCTTGCCCTGCCTTTATTGCGAATTGTGGAAGTAATGATAATTCACGAAAATGAAGTTTCCAGGCACACACGATAATAATAGGACTGCAAATAAAGAGTTATAGGAACCTACGTTATAAACCGTGCACAATTGCTCACTAAATAATTAAGCAGCGAATGCAAAGCCTGGCAAAGTCAGATTTAATAATATATCACGAGAATTGTACGGCCCCATTATAAAAACTTTGTCTTAATAATACTCAGGCGCGCTGCTGAATATTAAACTTCTAAATTTTGCAATACACAGCTCCAGTACATACAAACAACAGCTAATTATAATATAAAGAACAGAAAGGGGAAATTAATTAGTGAATTTTGTTTTCCTTTTTACCAGCTTCACCCGTACTACGTCTGTTGAATTTTTCCTTGTCTAAACTTTGCTGGTTTTCGCAAATAGGCATATTTATGTATGCAGTTTCCGGTGTGTACTTCCGAATTAATTGTTCTTTTCATTAATTAGCGTAATTAAAACGGGCAGTGATTGCATAAATGAAATGAAAGCGCAGTTTTATTTCGTTTCCGAGGATGATTCAAATCATTGGTGCTGACAGAAATGTGTTCCTAGTGGAAAAGACAAAGTGAATATTGTATAGAAGATTTGTTTTCAGTTTGTGCTAATTACAACATACATTAACAATTAGCTGAGTGTTATTATAACAATTCATTCACAGATGAAGATATTGAATTATTAGGAATCAGATTTTCACAATACACATCGCGAATCCATACCGCATTTTATATTGGAACAATTGAAGTGGGGTAGTGACGATTGCGCTAGTCTAGCATTATTTTGGTCATTTATTAGATCGAAGAATAAAATGTGCGAGTCCAAAATTGTGATAATTAAAGCGCGGAATACATGCAAAAGCAAAAATTTTAATATATGCGTATATTTGTGCTAGCCTTTTTTGGAAATATGCACAAATATTCTTAAAAATGCTCAATATATGCACATATTTTTTTAACATATGGAAGCATAATAGAAAAATGTGAAAATAAATACGCCCCATTTTTCTTGTTGAATTATGCAAAATCGTCTCACCCTAGAAAAATTATTATCGAATGCTTTCTGCATGAAGTGAAAACTAATTCTTCTGAAGAGCAGAAAGTACTGAATTCAAAGAAAACGACATTTCTCATAGCACATTTTTATATTACATCGAATTGTATACAATAAGATATAATCTCCAATTTAACGTATAAAATAGAAGAAATCTAAATTATTCCGTCACACTACGGAAGAAATTTATTGTTATATGCTTTTCTATATTTTCAGTTGAAAAGGAATGTCTATCTTCAGTTGGAATATTTTTCACAGCAAAGAACTGCGTTCTACATCAACAGATGTTTTCGGACAATATTTTAATTTTTGCAATATATTGTACTCCAAATGCTGATCAGAATCGTCTGATATTATTTCACCTAGAAATATTCAAGATATATTTGTTAGATATTTATAGCCTGCATTATTTTGTATCACGTTCTCTAGTTTTCCGACAACTTTGCTTCTCATAGTTCCTTGGACGTTTTCACATTTCTCTGGAAAGTCTTCAATTATTCTTTCATATTCGACAAGTGATCTAGACCTAGTATTGAGTTTGGAATAAAACTAAAATTAAATCTAATAAAAAGTAATTGTTGAGCAGCTGCATTACTTCTAAATAATGCCCGAGATCTTGAAACACATTGGGAACTATCAACATTGACTAAAATAATTCCTTTTGAATTGTTAAAATATTTCGCATGAAAATAACAGAATTCAACAAAATTCCCCACTTGGTGATATTTGGTTGTGGTGGCGAAGGAATACCTAGTAATTTATCTTCATGAAGTTGCACCCTCAAAGGAACCTTGATGAATACTTTTTTAATAATGGAAATTAATACATTAACTGAAAGAAATTCGCTTCTTATGGGTTCCGCTACTCTGTTAAGAACATGTTACATGTATTAAATTTTGATACAAAATTTTCAAATTTTGTTCAACTTTCAACATATAAGGTGCTGCATCTGATACAAGAATTAGGATTTTTTAGGCTGGTATTGCATTCGGCAAAAAAAAATTAGTTAATAAATCTTGGACAAAACATGTAACAGTTGAATTATTTCCTTATCGAGGTGCTTTGAAGCCTTAAAATGATGTTCCTGGAGCTTTCTTCTGAAGTATTTCTTCCATCAAATGTGCCATATATCGGCCATATACGTCGGTGGTTCCGATAATGGAGGGATAAGTATCTGGAAACTACGTTTTTAATTTTTTTAGCAACAATCTTGTAAACTGATTGAACTGCACTTTTCTTGATTCATTGGCTATATTGGAATTGAAATGCAAAAATGATTCATACTGTACGTTATTCAATTGTTCTAGTGGTACATTGGCATAAGTGTTCATTAAACAGACTTTGAACGCTCTTTTCAATGCCCTTCCTAATAGACTTCCCTAGTAACATCTGAACAGGAACTGATGTCATGTTCCGCACTTTCGCGACGTGCGAAGATGTTCTGGCATGTTGCTCAACTTGAAATTTCTTTTTGCATGTTTAAAATCAATTATCGTAATGACAGTGATTCCAAAAAAATCTCCCTTCATGTCAAAAAGTGCATCTTAGTAAGGATATCTGATGTTCTGAATTTCAGGAATATAGTTGGAAAAATAAAGCAGGAAAGGGGAGATGTACCATTTGCTAAACAACTGTATTGTTCACATTCTATGTCTTATACGAATATTTCGCTATCAGATGAACTGTCAAAATTATTGTATCACAACCCCTTTTATGCCCTCAGGGGCTCAATTTCAAAAGTAACCACTTAAGCAAATTATTGCTATCACCAGTCTTCCTTCGAGACCATCTACTAATGTATAATACAAAAAAGAGTTACGGATAAAAGCTGGCTTTAACTATTCAGATAAGTTTTCCAGAAACAAATGTTTCTCCAGTGTTGTACCCCGCTGAGGAAATAACCCGTTTCTGAAGAGACATCTTTTCAAAAGATAGTGATCATTCCAACTTCTGACTAGCCGCCTACGTATATCGAATGAACAGAATAACACAAATACGTGTTATTCCCTCTACCTTCCCAAAATGCTGTTGCAGATCTGCAGACATAGATTGACGCTTG
This sequence comes from Endomychus coccineus, assembly GCA_958510875.1. Lineage (NCBI taxonomy): Eukaryota > Metazoa > Arthropoda > Insecta > Coleoptera > Endomychidae > Endomychus > Endomychus coccineus. The sequence continues at coordinate 218,465,768 of OY294067.1, forward strand.
GGCAGTTAACTTGCCCTAGGTGGCAAGGTGTTTCGATCTCGGAAACAAAGATGACTCACAGTGACATGATAGTATATTCAAGGAACAGTTTCATTAGGCATGCTTTCAGCGTGGGAGTTTGAGTCGAGTGCGCTAAAACGCCCAATGAAACGAGTTTTCACAATATTTTCTCTATTCCACGTTTCCAAAATATGTTTTTGATGAATTTTAAATTATCTTATGAATTTTTACTTTGGATTTTTCATTCTTTTGTGATGTCAAATTTCGTTGCGCTTCTTTTAAAAGTTTTTTATTCGGTCAACAAATTTGATCAAATATGTCACGATGGATACCTACTCTATCCTAATTGAGGGAAATAGTTGTAACTTCTTTCGGTAACTTGTTACCACCAACATCGATTATCGTACCTTTATTATTATAGAGATCAACATACCATAAAGGGAAAATACTTTGGGAGAGGAATACGCATTCTATCATTAATAGCTCCTCTTCATAAGTTAGTTTTGAGGTTCTTTTAGGATATTGTGAAAGCAAACATATTATCGAAGTTTTCGTATCGAAGGGGCGTATAAGATGAAAGTCAAACACTTTACAGGAGAAAGAAAAAAAGCAGTCTGTAAATTCAGTTTTAATGTAATGAGTTTATTGTTTATCTTGGTTGGCTACAAATGTGATTTTTCTGACTAAAAGGATTAACCTTATCCATTTATTTTAGTGCACTTTTGACTCATACGCCATTATGACATGATATGTCCTTCAAAATGTGGGTGTAATGGTTGACGCATACACCTTCATGACGTAATAAAAGCAGAAGTAAGAACACTTCTCTGAAAAAAAGGTGCATAATTTTCCATGGCTTATAAACCGATAAAGATAAGCCGTTAAAGAGCGCCACCCCATCTGTCTAGTTGCGTTTTCTAGGTATATTGCTAACCAGCTTAAGAGCGCGCGCCGAAGTCTGTCTAGTGACGTGAGCTTCATTCCGCTAGGTAGAAACCAATAACGTACCGTATAAACCGATTTGAGGATATTTCTTTTTCATGAGATTTGTAAATGTTCTAAAAGAAATTACATGTTTTTCCGAATTCTGCTGACCAACATTCCAAACCGTGATGAGAATAGAGATGGCAAAGATCAAATGAAGTATTGCAATAATCGATTATTTCATTCGGATTGACAAATTAGTAATATGATATGATTTGCTTTGATTAATCAGTAATTACATGATTATTTACTTAATTTTTTTTTCATACTTTGACTAAACGGGAGAAAAACCTATAATGTTCGAAGAACATCGTGTGAGCTAGCGGTGAATGTTGAGAGAGGAAATAGGTATCCTAATTTCTCTTGAAGAGTATCACAACTTTGCCGTTTGATAGAAAAATGATCTGTGATAAGAGGAAGTTCGACAGGACTCGAGCTTGAGAAATGAAGGGGTGACTAACTTGAGTTAGTCTAGTCCGCCAATCTGAAATATCTCGTGGTGGAACAACGAACGAGATTTCTGATGAACACCGACCATGGAAATATCTATAGCAAAGTGAGATCGCTCATCTTTCTACGATGTTCTAAAGAGGTTAATGAATTAGTAAGTGTAACATGATCAAACAGATGAACAACTCTCTTCTGGATAAAATTCAAGAACTTCAGCGTACTTTTGGCAGCCGAACTCCAAACCTGTGAACAGTACTACAGGATAGGTCGAATCTGTGCTTTGTAGATTATGAGGAGCTGCTGGGATGTAAAGTTGCTCTTGGCACGTAATAGAAAATCACGTTTTCGTGAAGTGGTTTTCGCAATGGACCTAACAAGATCATCCGAGGAGAGGGTACCGTTGGTAGCGATCCTCAGCATGGATATAGAAGACTTCATAGGAATAGTTATACCTGATGATATTATTATATCAGGTATTTTGGGATCCGTCTCCCTGGACAAGATGCAGGCTTAGTTTTGGTTGCATTCAACTATACTAGATCATCCGATCTCTATTTCATACTTATTGCCAGATCTCCATTAATAAGTTTAACCTGTCTCTTCCTCGCTAATTCTGGTTTCATTGGATGATACATGAGCGCTAGATGAGAAAGCAGTATAAACTGTATCATCAACTGAAAAGCGTAGACAGGACAGGTGGTCAATTCCGTACGTTGATAGAGTTGTAATTTTTCCTCTCCTATCGTTGAAAACCTCAGCCTTGTCAGACCTTCGAAATAGAACAGTATTTGTGCTGAGGCTTCCTCATTTTCTTGGCAGAACCTACATATGGTTGTATCTGCCAGTCCGATATTGTTCATGTGTTTGAATAGTCTACAATGTACAATCAGGAGTCACCATGATGCTAGTTGATCTCCTATTCTGGCTTAATAGGTACACCGTGAATTTTGGATATGGTTCTTCAAAAAACTCTTCAGCTTGTCTCATACCCGGCGCCTTGTTTCGCAATTTTTGAGCTTCATGTTTCGTCCGAACAGAGTTCGAAATTTCACATATTGATCACATAAAATAGAACAATATATCAAGTCGAGATAGGGGAAATCATGAAACAATCAAAGGAATAACGAAGGAAAATCAGTTGAACTTGTTCATACTTCCCTCTCGACCATTGCTTAGAACTTGTAAGACAGATTAGATTTGAATATAATAGGAAGTAGAAAGTGACCTTATATTACTACACCTTGCTGAATAATAACTCAACATGATACAGGTAGTAAATCGCAAAATAATTTATATCTAATGGAAGATAATAGATAATATTGCATATGTTGTGTAGTTCATAAATGCCCGTGAATTTATAAACACTCTTAGAAGTATATAGAACAATTAAGGGAAGTAATAAGAATATCGGATTCCTGTAGAACATGCACTTTTTCCTGTGTAAGCGTCAGTGGAAGCTTGAAAGATTGCACTCAACCAGCTAAAAGTAAATCACTCATTCACACTTCACACTGCACGCGTATATCCCAAGATTCCCGTTGTGGCAAGGAATGCCATTTATCAGACAGCAGTTCCCGCCCCCCACCCGTCTATTTATATGCACTCATCATCAACAGCTGCCTTGCCTTGCCTGCATGCTTCGGAAATAAAATGAAACTACCCTTTCATTTTATTTCTCAAAGTACTTTAATTTTATTTCCTCGAGCACCGGCTGCTTTAATCACTTCTACTTAATTAATAAAGTACTTGATTATCCAGTCCTCAATCAACTGAACAGAGTAATTCATAATGACAAACTATTGTCCAAGGGCCACGCTCGAAGAAACAGGTATTACCCGTAAAAGAAAGCGTCGACTGTGCCGCCGCGATATCATTCCTCCTTTGTCAGTACAAAAATTTCTAATTAATAGAAACAGATGATTATGTGGAAAGACGTAAAATCATACTCTATTTCAGGTTTTCATAGTTTATTTGAATTGACAAGGATATCATGATATGGAATGGTCTGCCAAGGACAATATGTGACTGTCAATGTTTCAGCTGTCTGTCCCGTAAACGTTACCTAACCTGTTGATGAGTTATGTGTTGTCTGTCATAGCATAGACAGTCTGAACTGTGATGATGATATATTTATCTATAGATCTGTCTGTCATGTAAATTGTACGTGATATATATCGAGTCCCTTTTACTCCATTTAAGAGTGAGTTTCAAAAAATCCGTTATTATCAGGTTCCTACGTCATATAAGGAACATATCTGCCAAGTTTCAAGCCTCTGTAGCTTCCAAGATTCCATTATGTGTGAGTCCGTCAGTGAGTAAGTGGTGTTTGCCTTTTATTTATATATTATATGTTATCCGCGTACTGAGCGGATAATAACATGGGATGTCATTTAATTTCTCCAAATTATTAGCCTGTTATTAGCACCTTATTCGGTGATTTGGAAACCTACTGTCTTACTGATATACTATTCATACAATAAGCAAGTCGCCGGCAAGTAGAAAGAGTAAATAGTTACCCCATTTTTCTATTAAAACATGCAGCTATATTTTTCCTCCAACTATTTTGGTAAGCTCTGCACATTTGTATAATAAGTTCTCCACATTTGAGAATAAATATATTTTGTATAATAAGTAACGAACTCCTCATTTTGTTTGTAAAAATTGTGTACCACAGTTGATTAATGGTTAGTTGCATCCAAATACATTGTAAACCTGGTCAATCTAACAACACTGTATCTCATTATGCAATAACTCACAAATTTGATACAGAAATGATAGTCATTTATGGGAGCATCCTATATTTATGAATTATTATTATCTCTCAACCTTACTACTTGTAAAGCTGTTCTCAATGATTATTTTTATAAATTGACTAAAATGTCTTATTCATGTAGAACTAACCTATTATTCAATAACAATTACCCATTGGAATTAATATTATAAAGAGTACTTTTATAAGATTGATAACTGGTGTATCAACATATAAATACTATTGTGTCATGCTGTTGCTCGAATTGTGGTAAATTAGTCGAAGAACATCCAAACTCGCTACGTTAATGACGCTCTATGAACCACCGACTGTAATTTGTCCGTTATTTTGTGGTATTCCATATTCTAACAAATGCAATTATCACTTTATTAAGTATCACCATATTGATTGCAATTTCGAACAACATGCAATGGTTCAACTCAAAGTCAGTATATCAACTCAACCAAGGACCAAGTAATCTTATTTTTATTTGTTCATACACTTATTTGATTGAGATAACTGTTGGCGCTCACTAACTAAGAATGGCAAACTTGAACCTTGTCAATTGACATTCACTTCAATCTTCTTTTTCAACTTATCTGATCTTTTGAGTGATGAATAATTAGAATCATCAATCGAATTCTGGACCGATGTTAATCACATTTTCAATGCCATTAATGTGAATAATTTAAACACCTATGCGTTCAGACAGCCATTTAAGTATGAAGAACCCCTGCAGCACATTCGTTTCTTCTTCTGATAAGTTAGTTATCTAAGGGAGTTCGACAAGACGAGATGGAAGTCCTGATATATATTCAAACTTCTTAGCATGAAATTAATTTTCTTTTGACTAAAAACTGATTTAATCAAATATGTAGATCTGATGATATCATGCAGATGCCATATTCTATAGTGAACGATTGTCTCAAAATTATGTAAGTTGAAAACCCATTCTTCTTAATCCGCTCACAATACGTAGTGTAAGGAAAATATAGTAGTCGGCCAAAAAAGATTCCTGATTTCCGCGGAAATATCCATTTTGTGTCATCCAGAATATCTTTGATCTAACTATCTGTGTGAGCTTCCAGATGTGCGAGCGGTCTTTTGTATGTGCTTGCGTGTGTTCGGGAGTCACTGTGTATAAGATTACGTTCCAATTGGGCCGATTTATCTGTCGAGTCTATAAGTTAAATTCTAGATATTGTCTAAGCTTCTATGCAGGTCAAACTGGTAGGTCTTACTCTAGTACAGTGGTTGGACATTTTAGGAGTTATAGGAATAACAAACTTGACTCCCATTAAGCAAAACATTTTTTAGACACGGGTCACCAATTTGATCAAAATTTTGAAACCTTAAATGTTCTTAATCATGGAACACTTCCAGATAACTTAGAATATACAGAAATCAATAAATATAAAAACAGTGATATTTTACTCAATATACAGGTAGATTGTTATACTCTCCGCTTCTTAATTTCTTCCCACATAAATAAAATGTCTTTTACTGATTATTAGATTTTAGTCTCTCAGTGTGAACAACATGCTAACTTGTTATTTAGCTGAATTCACAGTCATTATGACAGCTCCCTTGATCATTTTCTCTTTATTTATTTAGCTTAAACACCGTTGTGAGTACCATTGTTTACATAAAGAAGCCACTGATGTGTGGCGAAACAGATTGTGTTTTCTTTCATTTTTATGATACATAATTTTGTACAATATATCAGTGTAGTGTAGTAATGAGTCGAAGGTGCTAAAATTTGTGAATTATCACCGATTCGGAGAAGATCGAGTTTTATATGCCGATCAACGTTGGCCACTCTACCAATAAGCATTGTAGAGTTGCTATGGCAACTAGTTTGGCCGGACAAAATATCATTCATTGAATCTATTAGGTTCAGAGTATTAAGGTCTAAAACTAAACGCCCTATATTTCCAATACATGTTTCGATGTTTGTATAGGGTAATTCAGTAACTAAAGGAGATACGAAAAAATCTAACTTTTTTTGTGACGAATTCAGTGCCGGAAACAAACAATTGCAATCCTCTTTTGCTTTCGAGTTATGAAAAAGTTCGATTTTTCGTCTTTCAGATACATGTGACTATGGTGATTGTAAAGTTAAGAGAAAAAAACTATCACATTCTAAGGCAATTTTTTATAATCCAATGTCGTCGAGAAAATTGAGAAAGGGTGCAATTTCGAGTTATAGCTTACATTTGAATTTTGTCAAATGTGAATCATAGTTGCGTTAAGTCAAGTGATCGTGGTGGTCGATCGCTTGACCTAACGCTACTAGAGTTTCTTTGAGGCTATATTGAAGATAATACATTACAAGAAAACCAGTGGCGCCATAAATGAACTCGTACAAAGTTTAATAGATTGTTTTAATTCCGTTTCAAATCTTCATATTTATAATGCACTTCAGAGTATTATGAAGACGTGTAATTTATGTATCGAACATAACGAACATCAGTTTGAAGACTTACCTTGATTCATTTTTCTATTTTGTAGTAATATTTGATTTTTTGGTCTTGGCTTGTTGAAGGATTCTTTCTGAATTGCTATTGAAATATATTTAAGATGCAATATCAAAATTATTGTTATCACTTTGAATAAAACTTTCTAACAAAAGAATTCCTTAGAATGAAATATAAATCGCACTCTGAAATTTAAAGATTTCCTTTCTTCATAGATACCTGCTCAGCGCCTCGCGCGCTAGACATATTAGCCGGGTGATGAAATTCGGTTTTGCGCGCTGCCTGTCGCATGCTTCCTATTGGCCGAACGAATGGTGAAATTTGCAAATCGATTTAGTGGTGAAAATAAAAACTGTATTGTTTTTGTGCGCGGTACTTCCCGTGCTAGTGCTACTCTGAAATTCATCTTCAGTTTTTCAAATAATTGAACGTATAATACTTTTTGTATCGTTATGAAAACTATATTGTTATGGTCATAAATATTTATCATCATCATATATCTAACATACAGAAGTGTCCGAAATCAAAGTAGTCATCGAAGTAGTGGTGTTACATTTCTGTGCTTTCCGTCGTAGAGATAATCCTAAAATCTACTTACTTTTTTAATAAGGTTATATTAAATTAATTCTTCTGTGTTATTGACATAACGCTTCGTGTCGATAATTGTGACAGTTCACCTGGCAGCAAAATATCATAATCATACAGTATGAAGCATAGATTTGTAAAACACATATGTTATCAGTTTAAATAAATTTTCAGTTTATGACATTGAGTACAATTTTTTTAGATCCATTTGTGATGATTATTGAGGAAACTCGTTAATGGATGTACAATCATTCATTTAACCTCGTGCAAACAAAGAGAGGGTGGAGAAAATAAGGGATCTACGGATCACTCTAGCCAATCAAAATCAATTACATCAAATTCTTTGTTCTATATTATTTTCAAAGAAATTCATTAGGCAAGTTATTCGGTCTCTACTTGACATGAAGTAGAGAATATTATGATGCATTAAATGAAATATTTTCACTATTGCTCATCATGATTTACGTCTGCTGAGGAAAGGCTTTCCCACTTTCGATAAAATTGATTCCTCGCCTTTTATATTCTTTCAGCAATATTGTTTCTCAGTCTTCTATCAGTTTTTAGTGGTTTTTGATTGTTGAAATTCAGTAACGCCTTCCGTGCTAATTTACTGTAGTTCTTCGCTCTAATGAAAGGAACTAAAGTCTTCGAAATTAAACACATTTCCTAGTTTAGAGAGGTGATAAACGGTAATTCCTTTTCAATCATGTAGGAAAGTAGTTTGAACATTATTCGAAATAAGTCTATGCGTTCTGGAACTCTCCAATTTCATTAGTTTACATTCACCCCAAGCAACACATAATGGTTGAAAAACGTTTGATTTAGTTATACACCGACAGTATATTCATCGTTGAATGTCAACCATTTAGAAACAATGAAATGTCTGCACGATAAACGTGAAAATACGCGTACAATACAATAGTTATGAACAATTTTGAAACACGTTGGTAATTTGTTGAAGAAATACGCTTCTATTCAGAATCAATTATATGTCTTTGTCTTTTAAAAGTACTTCAGTAGGTTGAATAACCATTTGTCATGTATATTATTTCAATACTATTGTGAGTACAAATAAACGGGCTGAAACTATTGGAATATATATTTAGTGCATCATATGGATCAATTGAAAATAAAATGAAAAATATGAAAAATTATGACTACCTATTGACATTATTATTATTATTACAGATTTGTTTGGCCTGCGTCAACCAATCCTAAACTGTAGACCCAATAGTTTTATCGTTGAGCTTATCTTGAATCGCCGTGCTGCGGCCCTGGAAGCATAACTCGCAGCTTCTGGAAGTTGGTACAAATATCAATATTGGGGTACTTCCGCCAATCTGGATGCATCACAAACTTAGAATTCTGTAATGTAGGTTCTCATGGCATAATATACACTATTTGTGGTTGTGTCCATGATCTGTAGTTATTTTGATGTCGAACATGGTCACACAGACCGATAGCGGCACTGGTACAATCATGTGATAAAATCGTAGAAGGCTATTGACTTAGACAACCGTAGGAACTCGATTTATACAGTGGCGGCTCCTCGAAGGAGGCTAAGGAGGCTCAGCCTCCAGCCACCAATTTCATTCATTTTCCATTTTATTTCCTGTTTCTCTGATAATTTTTGAAATTTTACAATTAATTCCCCGTTCTCAGTAGTTATTTTTAATCTGGCAACAGTGCCCTGACGCTAGACTCTCTATATATCTCAAACGCTGAGCATGTGTTGTTCAACGCAGCTGCCGTTTTTCCGACCAGTCCGAACGCCAACTGGGTAAATCAGCGAAAATGGCAACACCCTCTGGAGGCTAGCCTGCGGCAGCCGCTAGCAATCTATGACATACGAGACGTGCGTTCTGCCGACTGCTGAGTAGGTCAGTCTGAGCTTGTTTATGTGTTGTCACGCCACGCGAAGTAGGGTTAGATTGTTGTCTGTTGTAAATTTAAAATGAGTGTTAGTGAAGTTAGTTGCTGCCTTTTTGAAAATCCATTTAGAGAATTAACATATGATAAAAGTGTTTCTTTCAAATCAACGCCCTTTAACGTATTTGAAAGGATTAGTAATGTCAGGTAACTATCAAAATCGATCATTGTTAATACTAATATTAGTATTGACAAGACGAAGTTTAAAAAAAAATCATTGATTTCCCTGTAATGCTCCAACTCGATGGAATTTTACATCACGTGCAGTATTTACCATCCATAAAAATAAAGACAAATTAATTGAAACATTTGATTTTGTATTAAACAGTGATGACTTTTCAACAGATCAGGTTTCATTAAATGCTGCTGTTGGTTTAAAATCTTATTTAGAAAATAAGAATTTTGGTTTTTTCTTAATAATTTTAAACTAATATTTGAACAAACTGATCTTATTTTTTAAATTTTACAACATAATTCAAGAGATCGTTTGAAACATCTCATTGGAAAAATTTCAAGTTTCCGTAATACAGAATTTCATTTTAATATTTTATTTGAAAATTTTTCAACTGATGAGGCTCCTCCCGCGAAAAGGAGGAAAACATATAATTTGGTAGACAAGAAACTACATTATGAACAACTTTTTTATGAAATTTTAGATACTATTAGAGGTCAAATTGAGATTCGATTTTCCGATTTACATGAATTGAAGTTTGTTGACTTGACGAATAGAAGATTTTTCGAATCTTTCTCAAAAGAGTTCCTCAATACACTTTTTGATAATTTTTTGACAAGATAATACTGCACAATGAATTATGCGTTATATAGTCGGATAAAGATATTTTAGGCCAGTAAGACAGTCACGCCGATAAGATAAAATATATGATAGACAATGATTTGTAACAAGTTCTACCTCAGTTTTATAAACTACTTGGTTTGACAGTCACCATTTCTGTCACGTCGGCATCGGTGGAGAGATCATTTTCTACTCTCAAACGAATTAAAACTTACATGCCAAATACAATAGGCCAAAATAGTTTATACGATGTTAGTTTAATATCTATTGAAAAAGATTTAGTAAAACACTTAAAACAAAATGATACATTTTTTGATAATACTATTGATCATTTTTCGCAAACTAAAGACCGTAGAATTCCGATAATATATAAAAAAAGTTAATAAAATTTATAAAAAAAAACAAAATACGAAAGATTCCAAAAAAAAGAAAAAATATTAAAAATCCAAAAAAATAAAGGACAAAAAACGAACAAAACATTTTTTTCGCAAGAGAAACTCTATACCTGCACGTTGGTTCTTGCTGGGTAACAATTAATTTTGTCACTGAAGTAGCTGGTACGGTCGCTGTGCAAAGGTTAAAGGCTGTGAATAGAGTATATTTTTACAAAAACGTTTTATGTCCAGCCTCCTCTCTCAAAAATTCACGAGCCGCCACTGGATTTATAGCGAAAAACGGCATGATTATTCTATGGCGAATATAAGTTCATTCACAGGAAAGAGGTTTTGTGTCATTTGAGTGTACGATATACCACCAATGAAAGATATTAATTTTCTGAGAGCTACTTCAGTGACCATTCGGGTCGACTAACGCAGAATAACTCAGAGAAGAACCTATTGTTATTATTTCTTCTAAGGCTGTAAAATTTACAAAAGTCCGTAACGAAATAGTAAACGAAACAGATACGTGTACCACATGGTGCAAAACATATCCGTTAGTCATATTCGTATATTAAATATACAGTAATGAAGAAATTACGCTTATATTAAACTATAATGATCATTGGCGTGTTGCTTGATGGGTTATTATTTTTCATTTAGTTGAAACTATTGTATTTATGCAAATAAACTACTGGTACTAAGTTTGTATGCTTGGACACAAACTTGCCAGGCTTCTTATCATGGGGCGTACAATGGATCCAATATAGAGTGTATTTAAGGGTTAAGCTCCTGCAATTAATGATGATAAGTTTTACCTAGATTGAGAACTATATAGAATATGAAAGTTTGGTGCAGGAAGGAGTTTTACAACTTCAATCGAGGAAATTGCTAAAGAAAAATGCACTTTAGAAGCTACCATATCTTGTTCTAGTGATACAAGAATGTGAAAAAAGCTTCGTAATAAGGTTTCATACCAATAATGGAATCATTACCGGAGTGTATCAGACATAGACGATATAACTAGCATGAATGCATCTGTTCCGAATCTTTACTGACCTTAGCTAATTTTCTCGAACTTAGAATACACATCGTGATAGGTTTCGTTTTTTCAATAGTCAACTGTTCAGTAGTAGCTATAGTGGCGCAGTTGATGCAGGATGCATTTCAAGATGAAAAGTTTATTTGTGTTCGTTAATCAGAAGGAAGGTCGACAGCGACGCCTGTTCATAATCAGTCTCGTATATGAGACCGCTTATTACACGAAACATCAAAGCATAAATATATTTATATTTCATTCACCGCCTCTTCCGATGTCTGTAGATCATTCTAGCTCCCGTTCAACACCGCACTGATCTTTGCTGAGCCCGAGTCTTACGGTATGATTCCGTAAATTATAGCAAGAAAGCGTTGCTTTGATTAATATAAGCATCAAAGTCTGTGCCATTTAAATCTCATGTCATTAAGAGATAATTTGCCAGGATTCCTCACTACTTTTCAATTTATATGCACAAATTCTAGACACAGATCACAGTCGTTAGTGCTTCAAAGTTCTATTGAGGTGGATACATTGCCTCCATTTCCTACTGCGATATGCAACATTCCGGAAAGGTCAAAGTTTTGAAATAATGCAAACATCCTATGGGCTACATATACAAAATAAGGGACAGCTACAACAATTATTCAGTATCCTATCAAATATTGCGAAATTTCTTGTCCTGTTTAACTTCTCCATATCTCGAAAACTTGCAATATCAGGTAATCACAAATTGATGTCCACGGGTATTGGGACATACGGAGCTCAAAATGAAACATAACTTAATGACGACTATTTATCACAAAGAACCACCACAACGTATGATATCCACTAAACCTTAAATTAGGAATTCACTCCAGTATTGAGTGATGTTTGATACTCCAAGTGATATCTCTGAAGGTAATGACGTGTTTTATTGTATCTCATCAAATTATTCTTCCACGTGAAGCATATATGATGCCACTCCCGCTATAGGCTTGTCTGCTGTGTGGTACATATTTGAGTTCCAAAATTACCAATTATAACAATACAATTCAAAGAATTTTTATTGAAACAGATTCTCAGCACTTCGGAAGTTGGAGAAAAAAACTCAAATTTTACACAAAAGTTTTAACGTTCAATTTAAAAATGCTGACAAATTGTTTCATCACACTGTGGCATTTTCAAAGCTAAATTTAAAAGTATGCCCTTAAATATCAGGAATCAGAATGTGGTACAAATTGAGGGATGGGGGTGGATGATGATGGGAGTGGATTTACAAAATTGTTAACAAGTGGTGAATTATATGTATCGATTTGATCATCTAATATTACATTATTATCGTTTTTTGAGTGTTTCAATATTTCTATGGATTCCAGTATATTAAGCTTATGTCCTTTTTCCTGAATGTGTAGAATATCTGGATTTTGGATTATATTCTAACAGGTGATTCGCGTAATTAGAGTTCTCTTTTCTGAGCCTGTAACTTCTCAAATGTTCGTTGAACCTTACGCTGAAACTGCGTCCAGTTTGTCCTATGTACAAAGCACTACAATCATCACATCTCAGACTTAAACTCCAGATTTCTGTAATTTATCTTTTTTAGATTTTGAATTATCAATATACGAGTATAGGTTATTTGTTGTTTTAAAGGCGGCGTTTTTATTCTGTTTTCTAAGGAATTGGATGAAAACGTCGCCTTTAAAACAACAAATAACCTATACTCGTATATTAATAATTCAAAATCTAAAAAAAAAAATTGAAGAAATCTGAAGTTTACAGACTGAGATGTGATGATTGTAGTGCTTTGTACATAGGACAAACTGGACGCAGTTTCAGCGTAAGGTTCAACGAACATTTGAGAAGATACAGGCTCAAAAAAGAGGACTCTAATTACGTGAATCACCTGTTAGAACATAACCACAATTTCACCCAAAATCCCGTTATTCTACACATTCAGGAAAAAGGACATAAGCCTAATATACTAGAATCCATAGAAATATTGGAAAATTTAAAAAACAATAATTATGAAATATTAAATGATGAAATCGATACATATAATTCACCGCTTGTCAATAATTTTGTAAATACACTCCCACCATTATCCACCCCATCCCTCAATTTGTACCACATTCTGATTCCTGATATTTAAGGGCATACTTTCAGATTTAGCTTCAGTTGATAACTCGTTACTTTGAAAATGGCACAGTGTGGTGAAACAATTTGTCAGCATTTTTAAATTAAAAGTTAAAAGTCTTATATAAAATTTGAGTTTTATTCTCCAACTTCCGAAGTATTATGAATTTACACGACGTAAACGCCGAAACCATAGATATAGATTCTCAGCAGTTGACAAGAAAGTGTTTATCCAGAATTCAACGAAAAGTTGATCAAATTAGCCGCCATATCAACTTGGTCAAGCACAGTATGCAAGAAATCATCTTGTGTAACTTGTTCGTTCAATGTACGGTAGGCTTATGTCGATGATAACTCATTCCCTGGCTAATACTTCGATGGGTATTGAATCGCAAATAATATACTTCTGTTTGTAGAAAAGTAGTACCAATATTAACAAGTACAAGTCAGATCACAAAAGGATGTGAACAAAGCTGATGAGAGTTAACAGCTATTACGATACTGCTGGGGCTCGTCAAATCTCTTCTTGAATCGGTAAAGCGTTAACTGAACCATATATTCCGTGCCAAATCTGGTTATATCGAATTTTCCTCAATCTGCTCACTTCGGGAATTCAAATTAAGTTAATGAAATTTGCACATACTGCTATGTGAGAATTAGGAAAAAGGCCTAGTCAAATGGAGATATATGATTCTAGGAAAAAATAAGAAACAAATGGAGCTTAGAACTCGATTCAAAAAGTGAAGCATTTCTTTACTATAACCTGAATAGCTATTTCATTTGAAATTGAGGAGCCACGTTGAATTTATGAGAATCTCCTAGATACCAAATATCTGGATATTATACACAAGTTAGTTTGGATTAAAACTTGTACCTACAATTGAATATAGTTATTAGTCCATTCCCTCTGTAATTTTTAGGGTTCAAATTTTTACGTTTCTTAATTTTGGTCAATCTCTATGTTCTCGGATGCGCTCATCGGGAATATGGACGTTAAAATGTCTGGCCCCTACGCTACTCGAGGTATTGGCCACTTTTTGGGTCCAAATTGCCCCGACTTTGATGTTTTTTCAATTTTTAGAAGAGACGCAAATTAGAAGGTAATGAAATATGAGGAGCCTAATATAGGGCCCAAAAAGTGCAATTTTTGAGCAAAATCAAATGTTAGTTCAATTGTCAATTATGAGATGACTGTTTGTCGTATCAACTAATGCCTGCCATGCATTGATGGTATTTTGTGTGTACTTTAATATAAGTTTTTCATTTGTTTGATATTTGCAAAGGGGGCGCTGCAATCGCTCATTTCGTAAAAAAAGTAATTTTGCGATTTCAAGACAAAAAATCAACTTTTGAATCAAAACGAAATCCGGGAGAAAGCTATTGATGGCTTTCACCTATGAATTAAAATACAACCACTTTGGTTCATATAGGCCAATTTGTGACCATTCTGAAAAAAAATAACTGCAAACAATGAGAAAAATGTCTAGGTTAGAAAGTTCTGATCAGAAAAATAAATTTACAGTTAAATATCTGAAACATTCACGCAAATTTTGATACCAAGCACGATCTTCTAGGTTGCGTCAATCCAGAGAAAACACATGCTAAGCCTTTTGGGTCCTACTGGGACCAATTTTGAGTATTTTGTTATAAACGTTGGTTCAGGCTATAGATGCCTCTTGTGGCTATCGCGAAATTTTCCCCGCTTCAGCGTTCGATAGAGTAACACGAAAAAAAAATCAAATAGAAATTCCAATTCTTAATTATCAAAGATGATGTAGACATACGTTAACCCGGGTTCGATCTCACCCGGGAGACCTTTTTTTTTACTTTTTCTGATAATTATGATACAAAATCATGATAATTTCAATAAAAATAATCATTTTCATTGTATTATTATTTCTATCATTAAAAAAAATTTGTATTGTTATTCATATATTCATAGATATTATTATTATCATACAGGATATGATATCGGATTAGAATTTTTTGTAGGATAATGAAAAAATAATCTATTAATATAAATAAATGTAATAATTATAGTATTAAATAACTTACCTTAAATGACCAATACAATATTCTAAATGTTCATCATCATCACTGTAATCTAGATTAATTTTTCTTTAATAAAATCTGAAATGAAATGTATGTATGTATTTCGGTGACAAATTCACTCATCAAATGAGGAAAAGCAAGTGAATGGCAAAAGGAGGTATTTTTCATTAGATTCATTCCGGTAACAAACTGCTTAATTTTCTGAGAGTTTACTTGATTATATATATATATATATATAAAAAAACTGATCATACACCTGAAAGATAAATATTTTGAATCGAACTTTCAGCTTCAAGTCAACTTTATTAATGTTATATGAAGTATTTTGCATATTATGATGTTGAAGTAAGCATTAAGTAGGTATTATTATTGAAGCAAACTTAAAATACCTGATCATCACAATTTTCAAATCAATATCTACTTTCGATAATCTTAGTAATTAAAATGACTATAGTGGAATAAGTATATTATTTGAACAAATATTCACGTCGAGTCCTTTTTTTGTAGCACCAAATGAACACCACTTAAGTTACTTAAGTACTGCATTGAATTAAATCGCTAGTTAAACGAAAACCAAGTGGAGGCTGGAAGGAAACTTTTTGGGAAGATTCATTTCGGTTACATCTTGCATGATTTTCCAAAGAGGCTCATTAATCAATATAAAAAATGAATCTCCAGAAGAGGAAGCATAATATATAGCTTTAAATTAATGTCAGTATTGAATCTGCTTGAGGCCATTGCACAACCACATTATAATATTAAATATTATTTCACAGCTTCGAACAGCTTCCTTAAAATATTGCACATCAATAATAACACCAAATTATTCACATTATCAGTTTGTCAAATAGTAATCGACTCTGTACCAATATAATACCTTTAGTAGAGCTTTCAGTTATACTCCACATGTGTTCAATGGAGTTAAAGATGTACCTAATGATAAGAGGGTAGACGCAGCACTCGCTGTCTATATCTTTAACGTATCGGCTACGTATACTGGTAATCGCAATCTCGGCTTATTCATTACTACTTAGTTCAACAAATGTACTTTCTAAAGGGTGTGTATTGCATATTATTATTTATATTTATTATATATGGTAATACAGACAATTATATAACTTTACCATACATTCCGGAGACCTCAGAGAAAATTAAGTTATGTTTGAAAAAGTTTGATATAAATGTTGCGCATAAGCCTACTAACTGTGTTAGTTGGTATGGAATAAAGAAATTCTCCTATTTTTCTCTATCTAGGCAAATTCAACATTAAAAAATTATAAAACGTGCTACCACTTAAACTGTAGCAAACCGTAAAAGATTAATGTGTCGGCTTATAAAGTTCGACGATTAAGTGACCACAAAACACAGGAAAAGTAGTTAATTTAGCGGTCACGAAGTTAGATCGGTCAATTACTGTTTGCCTGCTCGTAAGTTTTATAGGCTCAAATATTTTTCAAATCAGCTACATTACTGGAAGCTTCATTGCTAATGACTTAGCTCCTGACATTCCCAAATGCAAGAACAAGAATTTAATCACGCTGTATAAAAAATATGTACTACAGAGTACATACGGGCTGAAATATTATTCATCTGGCTTTGTTCATTTCATTTTTCACAGTGATTTTAGGTTTCGAGAGTTGTACCTTCACTATAACTGAAACTTTCAATTAGGTTAGAAGTAAAAAATCTAAATCTATTGAATACTAGTACTCGAATAATGATGAGTTTTCATAAAAAATCAATATGAAAATACGCAGTACATTTTCTACATACATTGTCTCTGGAAAATTTATACTTTTCTCTATTTCACAGATAATTTCCCAGAATCGTGTATGAGTTCTTGTCTGCAACAAATATGCTTGCCGTTCCAGTCCTGCTCCACTCTTTTGGAGTGTCGAAAAAGACACCCGGAAAATGATGCATATCCATCACTCCCACGTCACCGGGGAGGTAGGGGACTCCTCAGTCTAGAAGGTCTGCATCGAAGTGTGGTTCTGAGTATAGCTTGTAAAGTTCTTGGGAGTTCGGACTCCCTCCTGTGCCTTGTTAAAAGTCACTAATTGACCGGAATTGGGGCATTCATCATTAGGGCAGCACCAAAAGCTGCGGGAGAACTTGGTCCCGAATTTCAGATCAGTCGAGAAGGCCGACTAGAGGGCAACCTCGAGTTCCAACCTTCTCGCCTGAAAGCCTAGATGAATGCCGCGGAGCAAGATCTTATGCTCATACACGGTGTTTTCTATCGAAACATCGAAACGCTCGGCTTGTCAACTAGGCTGACCTTCGGCTACCTAAGGTCAGCCGGGCTCACATCCGAGACTGAGGGATTCACCGCAGCTTGTCAAGATGGCGTAATTAACACCTTGGTCTATCGCCACACAATGTGATGGGTGTGCAGATCCCTGATGTCAGCTGCAGGGCCTGTCTAAAGGCGCCTGAGACGCTTTTCCCCCTGCTATCAGCATGTCCGGCAAAAGCGGCCTCGGCGTACACCCATCGTCATAATGCGGCCCTACGGGTGCTGTATTACCATCTAAGGCACTCGTACGGAATAGACCAAGAGCAGTTGCTGCCTTACATGCCAGGAGATATTGAGTCCGTTGTCGGAAACGAAAATTGCCAGTCATTCTGGGTTCAATTAGAATACTTAGGGCATAAGATTTGGGAACCTGAAGCTACTTACCGACCGGTGGGGAGGAGTAGCTTTGGTTACACGCCTTTTAGGTTTTCTGGCACGACTGCTGCGATGTCGTCGGAGCTCGCAGCAGCCCCGACCAGGTTTCAATGTAAAAAAAATAATGCATATACTATACTTAACCCCACGTTTTTTAGGTGATAGTCATTATAATTAGCCATACCGTTAGCTATACGTTTGGGTGCCAAATTGTTATGATTATCCCGTTTAGAATTTAATTGTTGTATTTAAGATTATTAGGATTTGAAATCTTACTTGTTTATGATTTAACTAATTTCATTTTCTTATGAACTATTTCACCATTTGGTTTTATCATTATACATCCTTTTATTTCACATGTTAATAATATAATGTATACTTTAAATAACGTTTTCATCCCATATCATCTCGTCCCTTTACTTTTTATATTTAAAATCTCTCGGTAAATTGTATATGTAGTGTATTTGAATTGCCTATTGAATTGAAACAGATGTTATATCAAGTTTTTATATCAAATCTTGGACAGCAAGCAGTTCGCTGTTCACCTTTGTATAGAATACATGTTCATTGATTACTATAAAATATAATATAATATTATACATAGTGGTTCTTCATTTATAATTGAAGTTTACTTTTACCCAATAATTGGTAAGACGTAACATTGGCGACGAGTACTTGAACTTACGTGTAATTCAATTTAAATTAATTGAAATTTGTGAATTTAACATTATTAACACGTGTTCGGTCAAAATGGCAAATTTCGGACATATTCGCGAATTTGATCCACAAGTTAACGACTGGACCATTTTTATTCGACGTTTGGAAAACTATTTTATAGTAAATAGTATCGACGCCGCAAAAAAACGTGCTATCTTATTAAACGCATTCAGTAAAGATGCATACAAATTAATCTATAATTTGTGTATACCGGTTGATCCAGAAGACAAAACTGTTGAAGAACTGATAAATCTATTGAGTGAACATTTTAAACCAAGTGACTCTATATTCGCTTCACGATATAAATTTTACAATGCTGTAAAATTCTCTCAAGAAGGGGCGGCAGATTGGGCAGCTCGTGTCCGCAGCCTTGCAGGTAATTGTGAATTTGAAGCAAGTGTAATCGACATGATTCTTAGAGATCGCTTTATTATTGGATTCGAAAAAGGTGCAGTACAAGACCGGCTATTCGAAGAAAACAAAAACTGTACTTTTGCTGACGTCATACGCATCGCTTCAAGCAAAATGGCTGCCAAGCAGAATACGTTTATACAACCCATAGTTAAACTGGAACCAAGACTACAACATATTTCGAGTCGCAAGGTACGTCAGAATACGTCATCGGCTCAACGTCATCAGAATACTTCATCATCTCTTCAGGTTGGACAGTCTAGCAGTGATATGGGTAGTGCGCAAGTGCAACGAATTATGTGCCGTTATAAATATTATACGTGTAATTTGTGTAAGGTCAAGGGTCATTTATCACCCGTATGCCTAAATCGTAACAAAAATAAGAATAAGGTTTGGAATCAAGGTAGAAATGTACAAAATTTTTTAGAGGTAACGGATGACCAATTATTTTCAATTAAAAACAAAAATGTAAGTAATGAATCATTTTATCTTTCCATTAATATCAATGGTAAACCTTTTTCATTTCAAATTGATTCAGGTGCCAGTATTTCGGCAATGTCTGAGGAATTTTGGTTACAACATTTTAAAAATCACGAATTGCATAAAACAAATCACATTTTACATTTTTATAATGGTCAACGGGTGCATCCTATAGGAGTGTGCAAGTTAGCAATATTATACGGTAACGCATCACATATGTTAAATATATTCGTTATAAAGAAGGGAGGCCCACCTATCTTAGGACGAGATTTCATGCATATCATTAAATTAAATATAGCCCAAATGAATTTTTCCAGTGTTAATTTTGAATTTGATACGTTGATTGAAAAATATAAAAATCTCTTTTTACCTGAATTAGGTTTATTTAATAAAGGCACAGTTTCAATCAAATTAAAAGATGAGACTGTATCTCCGAAATTCTTCCGAGCAAGACTTTAAGGTCACTATTAACCCGGTTATTGAAATCGATCAATTTCCATTGCCTCGAATTGATGAGCTTTTTTCAAGACTACTACGAGGTAGTATTTTTTCTAAGCTAGATTTATCTCAGGCGTATGCTCAACTTCCATTAGATGAAAAATCCAAAGAGCTTGTAACGATCTCGACTCACAAGGGTCTTTTTCAATATCAACGTTTGCCTTACGGTGTCGCATGTGCATGTGCAAAATTTCAAAAGAATATGGAATCTTTGTTACAAGACATAGAAGGCTGTGCCGTTTTCATAGACGACATTTTAGTTTCCGGTGCAAACGAATTAGAGCATAATACGCGTCTAGAGCAAGTTTTAAATCGTTTACAAAACGTAGGGTTGAAATTAAGCATTGATAAATGTAGTTTTAATCAACCTGAAATATCCTTTTTAGGATATAAAATTAATAAAGAAGGATTACATACTACTCCAGACAAAATAGATGCCATACGGAAAGCACCGGTGCCAAAGTGTGTAACGCAGCTAAAATCCGTATTGGGTATGATCAATTATTATGGAAAATTTATTCCTAATTTAGCGACAACCTTAAGTCCACTTTAGAACTTACTGAAAAAGGGTGTTGTATTTAAATGGGATAACACATGTGACTTAGCTTTTAATAATGTAAAAGAATTATTAACTTCTGCTGAAGTATTGATTCATTATAATCCCGATTATGAAATTAAACTCACTACAGATGCTAGTCCTTACGGAATAGGTGCTGTAATAAGTCATGTTTTACCAGATAAGAGCGAAAGGCCTATTGCCTATGCTTCTCGTACTCTCTCAGATACTGAAAAAATTATAGCCAGATAGAAAGAGAGGGGCTTGCAATTATTTATGCGTTGTGCAAATTTAATCAATGTTTATACTGTAAAATGTTTACGTTAGTAACTGATAACAAACCTCTTTTAGCAATATTTAATCCCAAAAAGGGTATTCCGCAATTTTCAGCAAACAGGCTTAGACGCTGGGCAGTGATATTGTCAAACTATCAATATCGTATCGAATACGTTAAATCTGAAAATAACTCAGCAGATTGTTTGAGTCGATTGCCTGCAGAAAAAATTTCTGATATTGAGTGTAAATCAGTTGATGTTGATTACATAAATTACTTTTCCGATAATCAATTTACCAATTTTAATTTAGTAAAAGAACATATAAAATATGATGCATGTTTGGCTAAAATAATAAATTTCGTTAAAACGGTTGGCCCAAAAGTGCTAAAAGAAACGCTATGTTTAAATATTATTACATGTTAAAAAATGAATTGACTGTGGAAAGTGATATTCTGTTGTGGAATAATCGTGTAATTATCCCACAAAACATAAAACAGCGTATTTTGATAGAATTACATAAATCACATTTAGGTGTCGTTAAAATGAAAAATATTGCCCGCAATCATTTTTATTGGCCTGGTATCAATAAAGATATCGAAAATTTAGCGCAAAGTTGCGAAAACTGTTCATTGAATAAAACGACTCCATCTAAATTTAAATTAAACCCATGGAAATGGCCCGATGAACCATTTTCGAGAATTCATATCGATTTTTTTGGCCCATTTTTAGATCAGTATTATTTAATTATTTTGGACGCGCATTCTAAATGGCTAGAAGTATTCTCGATAAAAACTATGACTTCAATTTTTACGATTAAAGCATTATTTAGCGTATTTTCACGCTTTGGCTTACCTAAATGTTTAGTGTCAGATAATTGGCGGAGTTTTACAAGCGCTGAGTTTCAAATGTTTTTGAATAAATACAGTATACAGCATATAACTTCAGCGCCGTTTTTTCCACAATCTAATGGAGCTGCGGAGAATACCGTTAAGACAGTGAAGAGAGCTCTAAAGAACGCGCTAGGTAAAAATGTTGGTATGGATATTTCTTTCGTGATAAATAATTTTCTATTTGATTATAGAAATACACCTCATTCCACGACCGGCGTTTCACCGTCGATGTTAATGATAGGTCGCGATGTTCGACATAAATTTGATTTACTTAAGCCAACAATCGAGTCTGTTAAAATTAACGTAAATAAAAATCAAGAAAAACAACAGAAGTATTTTGGTGGCACTAATAGGCAAAATTTTGAGGTGGGTGAAAAGGTAATAGTGAAAGATTACAGGATTTTAAATAAAGTTAGTTGGATACCAGCAATAATTAAACAGATAATTGGCAAATGTACTTATATTGTGTATATTCCTGATTTGAGAATTTCTTGGAAGCGCCATGTTGACCAAATTTTAAAATCAAAAGTAAAATGTGATTTGCCTATACCCGATAAATACACTGCGAATTCTTCAAATAACAATAATGAGGAGATTATTACCGGTGATATTGAAGGGACTACATTGCCTCCTACTCCAGTAACGAGTAGTATTATACCGAGTGTTATACCAAGTACACCAGGCAGGCCGAAGCGTATTGTTAAGCCTCCTGAACGTTTAATTTATGAATGAGTCCTTACTTACGTGATTGTGTTGGATTGTGAATAGTTTTTTTTTTGTTTTAAACGAATTACCTATTCTTATTTTTGTGGGGGGAGAATGTAGTGTATTTGAATTGCCTATTGAATTGAAACAGATGTTATATTAAGTTTTTATATCAAATCTTGGACAGCAAGCAGTTCGCTGTTCACCTTTGTATAGAATACATGTTCATTGATTACTATAAAATATAATATAATATTATACATAGTGGTTCTTCATTTATAATTGAAGTTTACTTTTACCCAATAATTGGTAAGACGTAACAGTATATTTACAATTTTGTGTTCTATTTGTTCTAATAGAATCATAACAAATCATATATATCTTACATACGGGCTTTCAGGCATACAGTTGTGTCAAATTCACGTTCTATTTTTTCGAAAGTGACCACCGATCCAGTAGAATCGGTGAGATTTTCAAACACACAAAATTATGAGTACCATTATGGATGTCTTGAAAATGTATATCGATTTTTCTATTTTGAACAATGGAATTACAAGAAAATAGGTATTTTAAACAACCTGAAAACATGAATCTAACATTGAAAATAAATTAAAATTAGATGTATTTTAAGAAGGTATTATAAACCTCTATGAACATATGATATAAATATTCACCCAAAGACATATTTTGAATGTATATCTGACAAGCATATTTTTGAAATATAAAATTGTACAGAATAGACGAATTCCGCTCTGACATTAAATTGTCTAATAGACATCTAATAAGATCATCGATAGAGTAACCATCGCAAAGTAATTTTAACGTATACTAGATGTAGTGGTGTTATCTAGATGATTTTTTAGTGACACACGTCAACATTTAGGAAGTCTTGGTTTTATAGAATAATAATTATAATTATTATATTTCTAAAAGAATGTAAGAAAATAGGCACTTATATTGGAAATCTCTTAAAATAACGAAACGGTCATAAAATAGTTTTGTAATGAAAAATCTTGTCTTCCGGATGGATTTCGGGTTCTACTGGTTTCTGTAGCCGTATTTATTGTAGGAAAAATCTTTCACGCTACATAGTTCATTGCCTTTATTCCGGTGGTTTAGTTCGTTCCGGTACCTGACCCTGCCGTTGTGCAATCATGTGCGAAGTGGAATTTTCGAGGATGGGTTTCCAAATGTTGGGAAGGTAATATCCTGAGTCACGGTTCAGATTATTTGGATGTTCCAGGATTTCGATAGCTTCAAGGATTTTTCGCTGATAGAAGTTTGGGGCTCGGACTAGGACTTTAGTATCTTCAAAAAGGATTTGATGATTTGTGCCAAACTTGTGTTCTGCAAGTGCAGATCTACTGGTGTCACGAAGCTTTGTACAGCGCTCATGTTCTTTCACACGAGTAGCTACTGTACGACCTGTTTCACCAATGTAGACTTTACCGCAAGAAGAGGGAATGCTATAAACACCTTCTAAGTGGAGAGGAGGGAGGGGATCTTTGATAGGTTTGTAAAACTGAGATAATTTTGGGAGTGTGGAAAAACGGGTAGAAATATTATGTTTTTTGAGGATTTTGGAAATTCGATCTGTTATATTTTGAATATATGGAAGATAGACCGTGGATAAAGCAGGCGGGGGGGTTGCAGGTTCAGGTCATTTTGAAATTTTAGGTGAAGTGTATTTCGTTATGGCTTTTTGAATGTCGTAATGGGAGAAATTGTTTGATAATAAGGCAGATGATAGATGTTTTATTTCTGATTTTAAGGATTGAGGCTGAGATAGGTTGACAGCTCTGTGGACCAGGGAGTTCATGACAGATTGCTTTTGGGCAGGGTGGTGGTGGGAAAGACCATTGAGGTATCTATCGGTATGGGTGGGTTTCCGATACACAGAATGTCCTAAAGTACCGTCAGTCTGTCGACTAACCAATACATTCAGGAGCGGGAGTGAATCTTGCGATTTGACTTCCATGGTGGAAAGGATATTGGGATGTAAT
The DNA here is from genome assembly GCA_958510875.1 of Endomychus coccineus. Classification (NCBI taxonomy): domain Eukaryota; kingdom Metazoa; phylum Arthropoda; class Insecta; order Coleoptera; family Endomychidae; genus Endomychus; species Endomychus coccineus. The sequence continues at coordinate 218,490,524 of OY294067.1, forward strand.
AAATTTAAATGATTGAGGAAGGGAACAAGCTTTTCGCGACCATGTTGCCAAATAATGAAAGTATCGTCGACATATCTAAACCAACATTTCGACTTGAGAACAGATGATTTAATGGCATCTTGTTCAAAAGCTTCCATGAAGATATTAGCTATGATCGGGGGAAGTGAGGAACCCATGGCAGCTTCCGAGGACTGCTCGTAGAACTTGCCATCGTATAGAAAATATGTGGAGGATAGACAAAAATCAATTAACGGTAGCAAGTACGTTGAAATGTTTTTGGCAGGTAACAGTTGAGAAATTATGTAATGGTTGGCGAAACGTCGGAATCAAGTCGAGCTATTGTGACGCGGAATCTATCTGAAAGACAGAAGATTTCCCAAGATTAGCTGTTCGCGGAAGTCTACTATCCAAGATAGTTTTGTAATGTTCTGCAGAAATATCTAGGTAGCCTTGAAACCAATTCAATTCAGACATGTAGAAATGAGCTCAAGAAAACGTATTCTGACGTTATTTTCATTTTAAAATTTCGTAAGGGAACCTTATTTTTCTTATAATAGAGCATGCAAAATGTTATTAAAATAATATTGCATGCCATAGCAAAGACATGCAATAATATTTTATTGGGGCTTCGCATTCTGATAATATATGTTTAATTTCCTTTGCCGCACTGTCTGCAGGAAAGGACTCCTTTTTGTGCAATGTCTTTTCATTGAGCTATGACCAATGAGGGTTTTGAGTAGTTTTTCAGCTCTGTTTTCCGATGGTTCTCTGATGAATTTTTTCCCGTGGTACATGCGTGGAACTTCTTTTTTTTTCTTGAAATAAGGTCTCATAATATGAAGCCCAGCAACAGAAAATTGACTCATCGTGTATATTTTAAATTTTGTCTAGTGGGATTCCATGACTTCTGATGTTGAAAGAATTCATGGTATGATAATTATATACAAATTTTAACGTTTTGTTCCAGACTGTAATTATTCCAAATCGTTTAATTGATTTATATTAAGAAAAGCGAGTACTTAAATCAGGGAACAAAGTGCCTCTGTAAATAGCTGCTAGAGACATATAAATGGATTCAAATGAAATGTTGTGGATTACATCGAAATACTTGAATACTGGAATGGCCATTACCTTTTTTGACTAATATGTATTAGCTACGTATAGATGTGCGAAGATGTTTATTGACGTATTATTATTTTTTCGGAAGTAATAGCTTAAGGTGGAGATGATCATCAGGATTGTCTCTATGTATAGATTATCTAATCACATTTCTTCACCACAACTAAACATAAAATCAGGGTTCTGAAAATAATTTACAATTGATGCATCTTATTTGGACACTGAAAATACTTTACAGCTATCAGGTTATCACTCAAATTCCTATAAGATTTCCAGATATTCTTGTGAATTTATCCAGGTCTACCTATTTGTCTACTAAGAAATAAACCTATACTTCAAGCAGGTATGATAACTATCGTATGAGAGCAGTTCTTCCAATCGAAAACGGAAATTACAATGAAGAGTATATGGAATGCAAATTTTTGCACTCTACTTCATTCTTATTATTTGTTCAACTTAAAATTTTTTGAATATGTAATGTCCCTATTATATAAAAAAAATTATGTTTGATACCTATTTGATAATTTTGTTCTTTGTAGAATTCAAATCGATTGTTAATCATTAACCAACATGATGCAGTTTTCATTATATACCTCAATGTGTTGAAGGAGACCTCACTTCCCTTTGTGTTATGAAGCTAGTGGATGCGGTGAGCGTAGAACGTGAAAAACTAGAAGAGGTTCGAAACTGAAAGGGCTACGAAATGTGATGGATTAATTCGTTCATAGAAGATTTAGAATTGATTGAAAACATCTGTGCCTCTTTCGCGTGGTAAATTAGGACTTGGTTAATTGTCTCAGAATTGAAAATGTTACAGAACACATGTGACCATAAAGATTCGAATGAAATACATCATTCGGTAATTACATTTCATTTTTGTACCCTAGTGAAGTACAATTGAAGTAAAGTTTTCTATTTCAAAATATGCCTTCTTATAAAAAGTTGATCAGGATTTGAGAAAATTGACTGGATTGAACATATCCGAGAGTTCGAGCTAGAGTAATAAATTATGTTAGGAGGAATCAATATTTCAAATGGTAGAGCCTCAGAACAGTTCAATAAATTGAACAATAATTCAACAAAATCAACATGATATTCAACAAAAATTCCTTCTTATTGAACTCTACACACTAATAAACATAATGCACATCTACAAATCAAACTGTATTCAAGTTCCACTTAGGATTTGCATACTTCGATTATTCAGAACAATATTTCCTCCAATATTTGAAGATCCGTCCCGAATAGGGTCTGAAAAAGATTTGAAGAAAAGTTCTAAAAGACAATAGTGAGTGTATAAACAACAGAATGAAGGCTTCACGAGACCCTGAAGAGCAACAAGTTTCCAAAAAGATGGAGTTCATATTCCGGAAAAACTTCCTCCAGATAATATCTGTAGAACATGGTTGTATTCAACGTTGGTATAGTTCATATCTTGCTTCGGTTAGGTATTGAGTTTAATTTGTTATTTTGATTATTCCTGAGAGATTTTGGAGTTATTGTTAGAGTCACCAATAGTCAATTGTTTGAAACAGATTTTTCATTGTTACATACTAAAATGTATGATGTATGAGCTGCTTCATAACAAAGATTTTTACGATATGAGTTATGATAGGAAAACCATGCTGCTGCTGCTATGGATTTAGTTGAAATAAAATGGAAACATTTTCCAGAAGATACTACTCTAGCTATTATTCATCAGTAGCAGGCTTAAGAATGAGAGTACCTATATCAGAAGACCATGGCTATGTATTAAAAATTACTGGATGGCGCACTAGAATATCAGAGAGGGAAACGCAAAAACAGATCACATACATGTTTTGCATTCTGTCTTATTCATCAATAACAGGTATCTACTCTTGAAGAATGAATGTTCTTGTCTTCGTTGCAGTGAAAATACTTACACATATATTTCTAACTCAGACTTCAACATAAGGGTTGGTCCACCTGGATCTGACACTTGCGTTCTATGCACCAAATTGTATACTCGACTTTTGTTTGCCCAATCTGGAGAGGAAACTCGAATCATATCACCAGAAAGTGAATTCCACCATGCTAAATAGGATGGTGCCTACTAGTTACTCTACTTCAAGTCAGAATACAGCTTTTGCTACAACCAGTCGAAACATTGTCGTTATATGCACAGTTCTCAAGTACGTACTTTTTTGCTCCCAGCTAAAGCATTGGAATAAAATTTAACCACGTCAATATTCATATAATCTAGCAATACGTAACATGAGCTCCATTGAAGCTTTCATTTGTTTCTTCAAAACCTCTTTTTTTTACGAGCAAGATGGATTAAGATGCCGTTTTCGACATCCGATTCTGGAAGACAAGTGGAAAAAATGTTACAATTTTGTTTTTGGGCTCATTCGAAATTGCAAGTGTGTATCCAAACTGTGCATTTGCTGAAGCATCTTTTGAACTGAGCTAAGATGTTCTGTTAATCGATGAATATACTCTAAACTCAGTCCATTCTCGTTTCTCGTAGGTTTTGGGGTCGTTGAATACGAATACGATGTTCAAAGAAGTCTCCAATGTATCTGTTGCACAGAGTACACTGGTGAACTACGAAAACTCAGGAACATTGCTCCAATAATTACATGCAAAATGCATCCAGAACGATTACTCGGAGATTTTCGAGGTCACAGATCACAAATATGACATTTAAAAATTACCTGTGTACCTGGAGATTATGACTCCCCGGAGTCACACCCCAAGAAAATGGTTATTCGGGGGGTTTTAGAGATCGCTGACCACAAACATGTTGTTCAAAAGTGCCCTTCGTGTACCTGGAGGTCAGGGGCCCGGAGGTAATAGTGACCTAATCTGTAACCATATTTGTTCAAACTAGATCTAACTTTTTCTGGCTTTTTCATGGGAGCTAACAATGAATGACAATGGAAAAAAGGACACGCTGCAACTTGTATCAAAATGTATTCTAAAATTTATTCAACTCTTGAAATGCAAATTAAATGTGTAAAATTTGATATCATTTATGATCAATCTACAACAATGAAGTGACAAGTAAATTTTGAATTCACATGAAAAATCAATAATACCTACATAAAAATGAATTATGTTAAATTAAAATATATCGAATTGAAAGTAAGTGAGGATGAAAGAGTATAGTGATACATAAATTAGTCTTTGAATATTTTACAAAAACGTATTGTTGAAATAATAAACAATAAAAAAACACTAACCCATCTGGGAAACTACGTTGCAACATTTTGGCTTATCATACATACATCGCAAAGAAAACAATAAAAATAGAAAACAGTTGCAATATAAGAAATTCGGATAGCTGTTCCACAGATGACAATTGACCAAGATATCTATTATTACTTGGGGAAAAGAATCTTGAATAAACTACCTTACAATATAAAACAGGCTAGTAACATTTAAAAAGTTGTGTGATCTTCTTAAAATAATTACTCCAAAAGATGACATATATTCCAAAATTCCAAGATTCTAATAAATAAAATTCTATCTTTTGAGTCTATTTATACTTAAGGTTTTTGTGGTACTTACAAATAACTGTACTATCTAGTATTATTATAAATAAATGTATAATAATTATGTTATGACATGATATGTAAATTGATAATTTTCATTTGCTAAAATTATTTATAACTTCACACCTTATGCTATTCATTGATTAGTATGTATTATTAATCCATATTATTATATTAATTTATTATTTAAGCACATACAAACGTATCTGATCCAATTATTTGCTCATGTTTTATGAACGTTATTTAACATGTATGTTAAATTACGTTTGTAGATATTCATACTTGCAAATGTATATCATTGATATTATATATTAGATACTATTATAATGATTTATGAAATATCCAAGATTATTATTCCAAATTTGAATCAAGATTGTTTTGCTACAGAATGCGGATCGCTTCCGAAGGAGAGGTTAATTATATTTGAAAAGAGAAACTATAAAATTCATTAGGATTTATTAAAGTAATATCAAATGTCTTGTCAGATATGGAGAGCTAATATCTACGGAATTCTCATTTTAGCCATAATACAGATATGAGGTTTCTTTATATCGACTAGTAACAACACAACCAAAAGTTCTCAGAGCCAGTTTTTGTACCATCTGGTGAAGTGTTCTGTTAGCTGCCAATAAGACGATTTGTTAAAACGGATTAATCGTACCGAACGAAGTCGTTTCTTGAATCATTCCTCTTAAATGGCACCGTGTAGCGGTCAAACGGCAAATGCAATCCACTTGAAACTTTGACACAAAATAGATATGCTCGAAATTTATCATCATAAGAATTTAATGTCGTACCTCAAGCCGATCCCGAGTTTGTGGGCATAGCGGTTCGTCAAAATACTGTACTCAATTCGCGTAGTTTAGCGCCTCATTCGGTGCCCCAACTATCTGGATTATTGTGGAGAGAAACAGTGATAAAGAATCGAGTTCGCGGAACTATACTGACTGAATCTCGCGATTTCAGTCGATTTATGCGAAGTGACCATAGCAAATGAAGTCTTTCCTCCTTTCGGCTCTTACGATACGTTGTTGATTCCTACAAAGCGGTCAGGTGATAACCCTGATTTACTGTTCATCAAGCCTAAACAGACTACGGTTCGCGCACTTGATCAGCTTAAGCGAAAGCATAATCTATCCTTTCAGCACACTCGCTCCGTCTCAACTGTGTAGGCATATTCGCAGAGTACCGACCTCCTAGTATCATGCTGATAAAGCTCTTGTTTTCCAAAAGGATAATCTAATAATAATATATCGAATATTTTCTAATAGGTTGTATAACGTTGTTCAAACGTTCATGATATAATTTACCAGATCCCCGTTTGTACAACATAAGTTAATCAAATGAATGCAAAATTTGAAGCTGCTATGAATGCGCTATGTGCGATTCATTTTTTGAAATAATTGAACTTATTCGCAATTACGGAGGTTTAGAAAATACACTACACATTCCTTACTATGTGATATCACGCATTTGTTTTAAAATAATGAATTGTTTAACCGGAGTTTACGTGTAATACTCGTATTTTCTGCCTGATCCAAAATAAATGATATATCAAATTTTAAGCTTTGTTACAATTAAATGCTTTTAATAGTTACAGCATCTATCATTAGTATATTTTCCCACTGTCTTTTCAAAAGTACACCTCTTCCGACACAGATACAAGGTAGATTTTCTTAAATCATTGTATTGTCATTATCTAGGTATTTAAGAATTAGAATATGGAAAAAAAGTTAAATTTTCGAGACAGAAAATACCTGAGCATATCTGGGTTAAGCTAGGGAATGTTTTTGAATTTTATTATGGATATTATTGGTCATTGTTTGTGTTTCCCGCGTCTTGAAATACAGACTGACTGAACTGAAAGATGATATGCGCCCTATCCTGGGATGAATAAATGTAGAGAAATAATCGGTAACTGGATAAAAAAACTGCTTTTACGCATTCTAACATTGAATTTGTTATATGTTTGAGCCACTTGTTCCATCATTTCAGCTCGCCCACACCTTTATTTCAACCAAGAAATTGTATTGCCAAACGATATTTGATAAAATAAAATCTTCGCTTGTTATTTACAAGAATAACAGATTATTTCTAAGGATCATTGAAATGCCATATATCTTCTATCAATTGTTTCAGTCATCGTCATTTCCAGGCGGCTTATGAACGAATCGGATTGACGAAATCTGACTCGGTTTTTCATTCCATAACATTACTTCGGGAATAAGGTAGTCCATCTTTGAAGTTCAGTTTCCAAGTAATCCCTGAGATATGCAGTGGTTCTCACGATCCCGTGATGAAGTTGCGATGATTTTTCTTATGTGTATTCACCTGCATTGACACTTATTTCATCTTTGAGATTATCGAAACATGGAAATGTCTAGATATATTATACTACAGACTCTAACAAGCAATCTTCTGAGATGAACCCTACTTCCAGTTTGTGGAGTGTTAAAAATTCAAAATAGAAAGTCAAACATGAAAAGAATGACATGATTGTATCGATTATTTGGCTGAGGACAACATTGTAAAAATGCATCATTCACTGATATCAACTTGATAATCTAGCTCAACTGGATAAATCTATCTGCGATAAGCTCCAATGTATAACTGAATTCTATTGAATACGATGCACTTCTAATAAGTTCTAACGTCGCAATACAAACCTCTGCAAAGTGAGCTTGCGTATTCCTAGCCATAACTACAAAGGTACACACTCATCCAGTTTGGATGTTTAGATCTGATGTATTAGTGACAGCGTTGTGTATGTTAAATTTGACATTTTTGATAGTAGGGATTGACAGCTTCTTAGAAGAACAAATTCATAAAAAGTATTTAGTCGAGCATGTAATAAAGGCAGTAATCGTATAATTAGCCATTAATTTCAAAGTAACTCGCAAATAACTAATTATTTCCGCTATGTAACCTACAATTAATGTCGCAAGTGACACCGTTACAAGAGATTACTCACGAACAAAGGGTGCTCTGAGAGAATATTATGCTCAAGTTGATTTATACAATAATCGTTGTTCTCATACTCTCTCTAATCTATTCAATCGGTAGCGGTATTTTAAGTGATCATAAAAGTAGCACTACGACCAAATAAATTGTAAAATGCGGTTTGCAATATTGAATTTATGTAGATGACATGTCTCAAAGAATGGGTATATTATTCTTCCAATAGGTGAGTCTGGCGCCAACTGTCTTAGGATCGATTAGATTGCCATTTTATTAATAGGTACACGTGGGTAATGTATTTAATTAACCCATACTTTTGGAAATCAGTTGCCTATTACTTTTACTATTATCCAGAAAATATATCATTTTCGATTGAAAGTTGAATTTATCTTTCAATTCATGAACTTTGTAAATCAATTCATTAATTTCATCATCGTAATCATTTTTGGAAATGATAATATTTGCGTATATAACTGATGTGATTTTCCCTTGAAGCTGGAGTAAGTATTCATTTGTAATACTGTGAGTATCTGTAAAAGAGGAAAACACAATAAGTTCAGCCTGCTGTAACAACCAAAATATTCTACCCTAATGAGATGTTCTATTCGTATGAAACAAGAAACTATCAAACAGAACATATACCAATTGAATCGAAAACAAAACTTCAATTTCAACTGTTTCATTGTTCCATTGTTTTCAAGTAGATTATGATCGGATATGTTATTCAATCGGAACTGTCAGAATATAATCCTTAACTCGAATTCTAAGCCAAACAGCAATTTTGTATTTACAGATTTTGAAGAAACTACTAACTACGGTTTCAGGACACATCTATATTTCTGGGATATCAGCAACGAAGGTACATCGAGCCCAAAATATAGGTTCTCCGCCAACAACAGAAGAGGCAGCTACGAGGGTAAGGTGAAAAGTCCCCGAAAATAAAACAGATGGCACCACAATTGAAAATCCCATGTGACATTTGCGATGTACCATATTTAACTTTAGCGCATTTAAATTTTCAGACAGATGTGTCATTCAGTTCTGTTTTGACACCCATCGAAAGCAAACAACCTTGAAAATTTCTGTAAACATGGAAAAAAGTGAATTTTGCGTCTCGATTAAACATTATTTCTTGTTTGGGAAAAACATTGAAACCAAAGCATGGCTTCTTGAACATCATGGGGACTCCTCACCGTCAATTGGAATGATTCACAAGTGATTCACTGATTTTCATTTAGGTAGTATGACCACAAAGGAATCCGAACGTTATGGTCGTCCGATTGAGGTTACAACGTCAGAAATCGTCCATAAAATCCATGGTATGATATTGGACTATCGGCGAGTAGGAGTGCACGACATTGCTAAGACTGTAGGTATACCAACCGAATGGATACGAAACATCATACATACATTTTTCAATATGACAAAGCTATCTGCCAGATCTGTGCCGCATTTGCCTATTTTGACAACAAGCGCGACCGTGTAATAACTTCAAAGTAGTGTTTGGAGATGTTCAAGCCATTTTGTAACCGTGGACGAAACATGGATCGATCACAACACACCAACAATCGAAGAACAGTCGAAACAGTGCACTTGTCCTGGCGAATCGAAGCCGAAAAGAGCCAAAGTGTGTTTATCGGCCAACAAAGTCATGGCGACAGTTGTTTGGGACCCACACCGTATCGTCCATATCGATAACCTTGAAAAGGGCAAAACGATCACCGGCGTATATTGTGCAGAGCTGTTGTATCGATTCGATGCTGATTTGAGCAGAAGTGGCCCCACTTAATAAAGAAAAAAGTTCTCTTCCACAAGGAAAACGCACCGGCGCACAGGTCCGCAATCGCAATGGCAAAATTGCATGATTTGCCCTACGGATTGGTTCATCAATCACCATATTCCCCAGATATGATCACGTATAATTTTTATCCATTTCCAAACTTGTAGAAACGGTTCGGCGGAAAGAGATATGGCTTCAACGATAAGGTCATCGCTGAACCAAACGCCTATTTTGAAGAATTGCCGAAATCGTATCATTTGGAAGGGATGGAAGAATTTAAAAGATGTTAGACAATGTGTATCGGGCTACAAGGAGATTATGTTGAGAAATAAAATAAATTTTGACCAAATAAATAATTTTTCAAGGACTTTTCACCTTGCCTTTGTACATGTAAGACCCTTTTGTTCAAATTTCGACGCAAATTCTCTTGCATCTTGAAGCAACTTCAGGAATGTAAGAAATGGTCAAACAAGAAACAGTGAAGAAACCGGGTGTCATGAACAATTTCATGCCTCGATTCATTCTCCGATCACCTGACCTGCAAACTGAAAATATCAATATACCGGTATCTGGTTTCAATCTGGTAGTAACGGAAATAAAACTATACATTATAGTTAAACTCTCTTGAAGACTAGCTGTATTCAATTGGTCGATCCAAAATTCAACGTTCCTGTTCAAATTGATACTTCGATTGAAGCTGAATTATATTTCGATCCGCTCCATACTGGTCAAATTGAAATAAACAATCACGATGCAAATTTTCAAAGCTTAGAATGGGTCATAAGTGGGAAGGATGGAGTCAATTCTAACCGCGGTTTTGAAACTTATTGTTTTGCGTCGATGGTTAGTTAATGAACTCGTGAGAAATAGACAACGTGCCCGAAAGGAAACATTTATAGTACAATACACATTAGTTGAAAATTACTATTGGAATAATATTTTGACGCTGGAGAACGGCCAGTCCATAATCAAACTACCTTTAATAAGAAGGAAAAAACGAAAAATAAATTGAGATAATCCTATGCACTAGTAGAGAGAAAATTAATATTGGGTAACGTTTTATAGTGGAGTAAATCTGGCAAATGGTTGGCGAAAATTTTACGATGCATAAGTTTTTATTTCCCAAAGTGGGTGCACCCCTTTTTTTTGGCCAAAAAAGTTTTTTTTGACATTCTTAAGGGTAGTTTAGCAACAAAAAATTAATATCTCTGGTTGTATTGGAAATTAAGAAACCAAAGTGAAGCCCTTCCATTGTCAATGTCCAAGAAACTTCCAGTCCAAATTTCAAGTTGATCCGACAACCCCCCTCCCCGTAATAGATATATATATATATTGCAAGGAATATTTCAAAATAGCTAACTCAGTCATTTTTCAACCGATTTGGCTGAAATTTCGACTGAAGATAGGTGTTACGATGTCAAAACTACCCTCTGGATTTAAATTGAAAATATTTGGACAGTTTTCCTGAAATTCAATTTTAAGTCAATTTTTTAGTTATTTTTCAAATCAAGATATATCTCATGTCATTTACATCCGATCTGGATCTGCTTTGCGAGAAAATGTAAGTATTTGCATATAGTTTCATGTCATGCAACTCATTTTTTAATTATTTTTTTTTCGGCCTATATTGGCCATTTTGGTTAATTTGAGATAAATAGAATAACGTTCACGTGAGGAGCGCGTAGCTGGCGAGTTAGAGAAGTGCAAACTGGTTGTACCTAATACGGCTTTACGACGATTTTTGGCGTCGATTTTGAAAACACTTGAGTCCTAGCCAGCCTTGAGCACAAAAGAAAACGCATTATAAGAGAAGCTATCGAAATCGAGAAGCGACCTTCAAATCTCAATACAAGAGATGATACACAGAGATTACCAACTGCTTGGAAACCAGCCCTTCAACCACCCAGGGGAACAGTCAACCAGACTAATTCAACGGACCGGCAAACTCGATCGAACGCAACGAACCGACAAAATCGCTCGAACGCAACAGACCATCAAACTCAATCAGACGCATCAAACCGGCAAAATCATCCAGATGTAACAAGGATACATAAAAGACCAACCGAATCAACGGAGATCAGTTTCAAGTTAACTCGAAGCAGAGCAGCAGCCCTGAAGAGAAGACCTGAAGATGGCACATGAGATTGTGCCGAAACGTCGTCATATCAACGGTTTCTATCGAAACCAATGTACGACAACGCGGAGTATATCCCGGCAACCCAATATAGCATATAACGCCCGCGGAAAGATAACCCACGAAACTAAGATCTTCGAGAACCTACGATCCAAACGAAGCAAGCTATTGTGTACCCTCACCTTCTTGGAACGCTGCAGAGACGAGGACATCATTCCGAAAAGCATGCAGATCAAATTTCACAAGAATAATTCCAAGACAAACAAAATTCTGAGAAGAACAAGCCGTGCCCTGATTCGAGAATCCATCCAAGACACAAGAAAGATCCTGGACAAAACCAACAAGGAGCTGTTACATCTACATCTGGAACTAAGCAGCAGACTACATCCATTACTCTGGAACAAAATAGACCAGCTGTCGGATTTCCGTTCCCAAACAGACGCCGAATGGACCACTGCCAAACAGAAGAGGAAATTTGAAGAGCTGAAAAGGACTCAAAGGCCCAACAAGGAGGTACAGCCTTTGGACATCACTAAACTGGTGTACAATTTGTCAAGTTTTGCTCTAGACAACAAACGAACAACGTGTCCTCGCCAAAGGATCCAACTACGCTATAGCACCAACCCAGATTCCTACCGAAGACATCATTTGCAGTGTAGAAGCCTCAATAACAAGTCTTCCATCCACTTCAGCTGACGCCATTTGACAGGACGTAGTCCGAATTCTGAAAAAAGCAAAACCTCCAAAGAAGAACCTGTCACGAGATGAACACCATGCTCTGATGAACCTAAGACCAAACACTGACATCATCATACTACCAGCAGACAAGGGGAACGCAACTGTAGTAATGGACATCGGAGAGTACGATGACAAAATTCAAACACTATTACAAGATGACACTTATCAACCGATAGCCACTGACCCCACCACGTACCTGGAGAAAACCACCAGAACAAAAATCAAGGCAAGCCAAATCGACAAAGAAGAACAACAGAGATTAATACCAAGAGAGAAATCGTCGAAGTGCCCGAAACTGTACGGCCTTCCCAAGATCCATAAAGAAGGAGCTCCACTTAGGCCTATCGTCAGTTCGATAGGTTCACCTCTACAGGAGCTCGCAAAATGCCTAGCAAAGAAGCTACAACCCTATGCCGAAGAAGCCGAATCTTACGTGAAGAACGCAAGCCACTTCATCGAACGCATAAAGAACATAAAGCTGGAACCTGGCCACATGCTCGTGAGCTTCGACATCGTATCACTCTTCACTAATATCCTCATCGATGAGGCCGTCGAAATTATCCGGAAGAAATACCAGATAAGAAAGGACATCATCGAACTCACCAAACACTGCCTCAAAAATACGTACTTCATCTACAAGGAGCAAAGATACAAACAAATTGAAGGGGCACCGATGGGATCACCCTTATCCCCAGTATTAGCCAACCTGTTTATGACAGACTTTGAAGAACGAGCCATCCAAACAGCCAGACAAAAACCAAAACTATGGCTACGATACGTAGACGACACGTTTGTCATCTGGACTCACGGAGAAGCCGCACTGACGAAATTCCTGAGCCACATAAACAGGATTCACGAAAAAATCAAGTTCACAATGGAGATCGAGAAGGACAACCAACTACCCTTCCTAGATGTTCTTGTGAGCAAGACGAACTGCAGAATAGGACACACCATATACAGGAAACCAGCACATACGAATCGTTACTTGAACGCCCAGTCACATCATCATCCAGCACAACTTCAATCCGTAATAAAAACACTCATAACCAGATCAGACCGACTTACCGACAATGACCACAAACAACAAGAAATGCAGACAATACAAACCACGCTACAACAGAACGGGTTCTCAAAAGACAATATCCGACGAGCACTGAGGCCACGACGCCAGACAGATCGAACCACAGAAGAAGAAAAAGGAGAACCTGTCGCCAAAGCCCATCTCCCTTACGTCAAAGGTACTACAGAGAAGATCAGCAGAATTCTCAAAAAACAACATTGAGACAAGTTTCAACACGACAAGAAAGATTGGTCAAGTATTGCCTAACGCTAAATAAAAATTAATCTGGAAACACAAGGGGTCTACGAAATACCATGCAAAGATTGCGGAGGAAGCTACATAGGACAAACTAACAGAAGAATCAACATTCGACGTGAAGAACACCGCAATGCAGTCGCAAAGCAAGAAACAAACATCATCACTTGCCGAACATGTGAGAAAAACTTCACATGGAATCGATTTTGAAAACACCCGAGTCCTAGCCAGCCTTGAGCACAAAAGAAAACGCATTATAAGAGAAGCTATCGAAATCGAGAAGCGACCTTCAAATCTCAATACAAGAGATGATACACAGAGATTACCAACTGCTTGGAAACCAGCCCTTCAACCACCCAGGGGAACAGTCAACCAGACTAATTCAACGGACCGGCAAACTCGCTCGAACGCAACGAACCGACAAAATCGCTCGAACGCAACAGACCATCAAACTCAATCAGACGCATCAAACCGACAAAATCATCCAGATGTAACAAGGATACATAAAAGACCAACAGGATCAACGGAGATCAGTTTCAAGTTAACTCGATGCAGAGCAGCAGCCCTGAAGAGAACACCTGAAGATGGCACATGAGATTGTGCCGAAACGTCGTCATATCAACGGTTTCTATCGAAACCAATCTACGACAACGCGGAGTATATCCCGGCAACCCAATACAGCATATATATATATATATATATATATATATATATAAGTTTAAAGTTTCTTTGCCTAATTGGCCACTATCGTGTATGTAACTTAAGAGATATAGAATTAAATTTTCTGAATTATGAAGATAACTTAGATAATTTAACATAGGATTATAAAGATGAATAAACGTAAAAGATTGAACCATAGGCGGGATTCGAACCCACATTTCTGGATTTCTAGTCCAGGGTGTTTACCAATTACACCACTTCGGTCCTGTTAGATTTTCATATTTTTGTAAATATAAACCTCCGAAAGGATAGTAGATCATTGATGAACACAATGCGATTCGATGCCCTACCATAGATCAACTATTCACGCACATTCATCTGAAGTTCAGTCGTTTTTTGAAGTAAGGATTGTAGGTTAGTACTGCTATGGTTGGCAGTTACTTGACAGTTCTTATTCAAATGACAGCATCCCGGTTCTTATATATTTCAATAGAACTGACTGAGAATTGTTCTGGTTAATTATAAACAAGTTTAAAGTTTCTTTGCCTAATTGACCACTATCGTGTATGTAACTTAAGAGATATAGAATTAAATTTTCTGAATTATGAAGATAACTTAGATAATTTAACATAGGATTATAAAGATGAATAAACGTAAAAGATTGAACCATAGGCGGGATTCGAACCCACTAGAAATCCACAAATATACCAAAAATTCATCAACTGCGCTCAATAAACATGTGAAAGACACTAACCATACTTTCGACTACAACAATACAAAAATTTTAAATATTGAAACAAACGACAACAAACGTTTGATATTAGAATCTATTCAAATTAAAAAGAACAATTGTGTAAATGACAAAATAGATTCCAATCTTTCGAAACTGTACAATAATCTAATTCAAACTTAACAAAATTTTATTAATTTGAAGTACCACTTTCCATTGTCTATTTAAAATTCAACCTAAAAAAGATGAAGTATTATTTAACTATGACACTATAGAGTAACAATTTTGAGGTTAAATTCCATAGAATTATCTTAAACTTGAATAGTTATGATAGAAATACTTATCATAGAGTAACTAATTCATTCAATAATTCATAGATATTTATAATTGTACAATATTGGAATGTCTTGTATTTAATCAAATTCAATCTATTTCAAATTGTAGTTAGCCATACATTACTCTTTCACTCACAACCGATCCAATGTTTTCTGCAGTTTTAATTGGATCTTAAAACACAAGTCGGCTGCAGACGCATTTCATTAATCAAAATCATCTATTCTTTTCTAAATTACATGGAAACACTAATTCAATTAACAATTTTTGATAAAGGCAATAAACGTTGTCGAAACGTCAAAACAGAGTTTTTATTTCATTATCAGTATATATACGAACCAATATACATATATATATATTTGTATGTTTTCTTGGTATATTGGTTCGTATATATACTGATAATGAAATAAAAATTCTGTTTTGACGTTTCGACAACGTTTATTGCCTTTATCAAAAATTGTTAATTGAATTAGTGTTTCCATGTAATTTAGAAAAGAATAGATGATAATATATATATATATATATATATATATAAACAAGTTTAAAGTTTCTTTGCCTAATTGGCCACTATCGTGTATGTAACTTAAGAGATATAGAATTAAATTTTCTGAATTATGAAGATAACTTAGATAATTTAACATAGGATTATAAAGATGAACAAACGTAAAAGATTGAACCATAGGCGGGATTCGAACCCACATTTCTGGATTTCTAGTCCAGGGTGTTTACCAATTACACCACTTCGGTCCTGTTAGATTTTCATATTTTTGTAAATATAAACCTCTGAAAGTATATATATATATATATATATATATATATATATATATATATATATATATATATATAGATATATATGCATAGACCGGATGCAAAAGGCATACCCTTAAAAATGTCAAAAAGAAAGGGTTGCACTCACTTTGGGGAATAAAAATTTCAGGAGGTTGTTGTTGGTACCCTAAAAAAACTTTTCCACCGGGTCGCTATGCATCGTGAAATGTTCGCCAACCTTGCTTATTTTCTCGCCAGATTTACTCCACTATTAAACGCAATCTCAGCTTAAAACGAAATACGTAAAAACGATGAATGGAGGGTCAAAATAGGGGTAGACCATCTTGCCAAAAATTAATTTTACCAAATCCAGAAAACCGACAACGAATATTAAATAGTAATAAACTCTCACGCGTAATTGTCTATATATTGATATTCCTCAACAATACGAGAAAAAATATGAATAAAACAACAGGTAATTCAAAGGTATAAGGGAAGGCTACAATATGGAGCAAGATACAATATTCCTAGCTCATAGTGAGACGTATGAGGAAGGAATCAAAATGTTACAGAAGAACGAAATTGTAATGTAATGCTACGCATTTCACGAGCGCCAATCATGAAATAAAAGAATTTCCACAGTTTTGAAATTTCAAAATTTTGATGAGTTAGCTATTAGTCACTTAATGGAGGGTATCAAATAGCATTTCATCTCATCTAGATCACCCCATATATGTGGGTTGTGGTAAGCCACAATAAGATCATTTAAACGGCACTTGCTTAGATACGTCGATCTAGTAATCTTAACCTATCAGAAATTTACCACTTGGAATACAAAATAGAGGGTAACGTGACTTTATGTGTTGATCCCAATGACCTAAATGCTTTTACTCCCAGTAATGCTTTTATTGGGAGATTTATCAGAAACTTACCTGATCCGGATCTGACACAAGTGAAGAGGAATCGGTTATGCACTTGGCAACATATTCAATATATGAAGCAGACATTTTGGGAATTATGACATCGGGAATATTTGTAAGAGCTCAATGGCAGCATTAGGCTGCCAGAAAAATTTTAATAGATTCAATGGTCACGATACAAGAACAGAACGTTTCCCCAATAAATTAACTTTTTGGCAGGATCGTAAATAAGAGAAGCTGATGAACCTGTTTCTGGACGCGAGTTACTCCCCGAGTCGGAACATATAACACGCTAGTAGATCTGCCTGGCCTGTGTAATGATGACAAGATGTCTTGGATGTATTGTCACCGGTGCCCCAAAATGAAATAAGAGCTTCTAAGCGCAAATCAACTGTTCATCAAGATGTTCTTATAGAAAGTCCTATCCTATTGAGCCTTGGGGAAAATTAGAAAGAAAAAAAGGAACAAGAACTAAGGAAGAGCAAAAGAAATATTGTGGAAAGGAAAGTTGTTCAATCCAGAGACGAGAAAAAGGATCCACTCAAGGACGAAGGAGGAGAAGTTGATTGTCCGTGCCTGTATTGTGAAGATTTGTTCATCCATTCAAAGTTCACGGAGCTGTGGCTCCAATGCAACTTATGCAAGAACCCGTTTTATTTTGAATGTGCCGGGCAAAAAACACAAAACTGTTTGTTTGTGATCCTTGCTTATAAGAATTGTGTTTAATTACGTTTTTTTTGCATTATGTTGTGTAAACCATTTTGCGGTTAAAATGAGTTTTTGTACAATTTTCTTCTTTATGTAACAAAAACGAAAATGTCATCTTGCCCTGCTCTCCCCTACTTATTTTCTTAAGCTGTCACATAGCATACCCAGAATATTCGATTAGATCTAGGAACAAAATTCAATCACTACGGTCTAGGAATTCTAAATCGTGATCAGATTGGTAAATGTGACATTGGACTTTGAGGAGTCATGCCGGCCCATATAAATATTTCACCCCTACAACACCACTTCGTATCAATATCGACTTGCATCGTAACTTTACGACATGATGTAAATATCGTATTCTTTTCTAGTGAAGCAAGTCGTAACTTTATGGGCAAAGATGATTAATAAAACTATTTGACATTAAATATTCCATGAGAACCAGTTAACCTACTAGAATGTTCAAGGGGTTAATGTGACAGTTGATTGAACTGATTCTCAAAAGGCTTACCTCTTTTATCTGGGTCAGATATAATGTTCAACCAATAAATCCCAACATAATAGAATATAATCGACATGACACATAACGTATTATAGTATAAAGTGATTTTCAGACGTGCTCTGAATTGACATCGGTTGCTTTCGTCTTCCATGTTATCGACGATGTTCAAAACTGATGAAATCAAGATTCATTTCCATATTTTTCTCCTGATTAATATAATGTAAAGTTGGCTACTTGTGAGCCGCACCCTTTCAAAGTTGTTAGATTTATTCTATAATATGGAGAATTTTGATATAACTCTCAAATGTTATTCAGTATTTTTTTGAAACTTAGAACAGGAACGATTACGCGTAAATTATTCCCGATTCTATTTAATTTGCACTCATTCGTTCTTATACCAAAATATATCCATTATTGAAGAATTGGAGATATAGATTATCACAGGGTGTTTTTCGCCATAATTGCAATTTAGAGCGGAGTATCATTGTTTAATTTGAGTAATTGAAAATCCAAAATTGAAATCAAAATTGAACGATTCAACATCCTATTGCTAATGACCACTACACAGGATAATTCACCTCCAAGTAAACTTTAGTATTCAGACAGCCTCCGACGAATACACATCATGGTATTGATTGATGTGTGAAACAAAACGTGGTGTAATAAGAACAATATGCCGCAAAAACCTATGAAGCCTTTAACGCTGAATTCTAAACGGGTCATGAACAAATTATCTCAAGTAGCCGTACATAAATGGATGAGATATAATAACTTTCAATTTAAGTTCAAGATCAGGCTATTATACTGCAAGTAAGTTGTATGAAAAACTTTTTAACAACAGTTCAGTACAAAAAATTATCGAGTGAAATACACACATGAGGATGGTATGATACATGAAATTGAAATATTGCAAGAAGTAGATGAGATTGGGATTATTGACTTTCACTACGAACTGGACAATAATATAATCCAGAAATAAGAACAAACCGTACAGTGAGAAGTATAAAAAAGCTGTGAACAATTGATCACTTGACATTCCTCACTTTAGTTCAGATTTTCGGACACTTCCAGGTCCATTGTAAATGTTATGTTACATTGAAATTTTATACGAATGATCTACATATAATGTATTTCACAACTCTATGTTTCATACTGACACCTGCTTACAGTGACAAGACAGTGGCAATAACAGTCATATTTTTGATTGGTTCCACCCATCGACATATGTATATGTCGATGGTTCCACCATGTTTTGTCAAATAATTCAATTCATTTGTTTTGTACAAAGACAATACAGCTATTCTGTGCTGAGAGTCTTCTAGGTTATGAGTGTTTGACAGTTTTGACACTGACAGTTTGAATACTGTGCCCGTTTTATTTTCAGCAATCATATATTTATGTGATTTAGATGTTCTTTTCCGAAATAAGTTATGTTTGGTAGATAAACTTGTAATTAGGAGGAAGCAATGTCTTAAATGGGAAGTTTGTCATTTTGGTGCCATTTTTAATAAGTTTAATTGCATTTTATCCATGTGCACCGCCCAACTAGAAACATGAATAAAAATATGTGAAGTAACAGCAATAATAAATTAGTATGATCACAATATATATACTCATATTTTTTTCAGAAGCTGAACGGACCTGAGCCGTATATAAGGTTCGGGTCTGTTTGGATGGCTACAATCCTATTTTTGAATTCCTGCGTTCATTTTGGACTAGAAATGTGAAAAATATACCAGGGTATTTGGTACTAGGAAATTGGGAATGAATACTACTTTAACTATATTTTCTTTTTCTGTACGATATGTCAAATAATTCTGAATGACGGTTAGTATCGCCTAGATTCAAAAAAATTTCTCTCATTTTATATCTGCCGATATGGTCACGGGTTTATACTAATATATATAGTTGAGGGAAGTACTTTAATTGAATAAGTGAGTAGATAATTAGGTTGATATACATCTAGAAAATTGAGTGATGTATAAGTATTACCACGGGTAGGTAACTCTTATGATAAGGTTCGTTACTTTCCCCTACTATCTTACACCGGTTGGATGACAAAGAACTATAAGCAAAAGAGAGAGAAGGAAACGGAAAACCCTGTCCCGGTAGCCATTATTGTTTTGTTAGTTAATTGACGTGACGCAGTGCTGTGCTAGGTTATATTACGTTCTTGGTGTTGTCCTTTGAGTATTGTGTTTATTTGGGCATTTTATTGCTTCATTGCATTAAATTAGCATGGGATTTTCGTGTTGTATACCCTTGTGCAAGCACAGTTCTAAAAACTCTAAAATGCATCGCTTTCCAAAGGAAGATTAGGTAAAGTCAAGTTAGAAACTAGTTATATTTATTTATTAATTCAGTTAAAATCAAAGCTATGCTCTATATGGGTTGAGAAGATTCAAAATGTTAAATTGGAACAAAAGTCTCTGGAGGATATTCGCAAGTCCTATAGGGTGTGTGATGTACATTTTGAAGCATCCACAAAGATTATTGATGGTCGAGGACGTAGAGGTTCTAATCTTAAATATGGAAGCATACCTTCTCAGAATATGCCCTCTGTCCATGGTAGGTTAAGTGAAATATAATTTCACAAATTTATTCCATTTGAATAAAGGAATTGTAATTTGAACTTGAATAACTATTACTTTTTATAGGAGAAGTTCTAGCTACATCTAATACACGTTTGCAGGAAATGACTGCTGATGATTACAATTTACCTGGACCATCATCAGTTGAGGGTAAGATTTGCAATTCCAAAGATTAATAAAATTTCGATAATGTTCCGTTATTACCAAATACTTCTATAACTTCATGATTAACACATAATAAAACTGATTCTTCGTTCCAGATACCTACAAATATGGAAGTGAGGATTTTTTCGATTTACCAAAAGCCACATCACCCATCGCAACTGTTTGTGAGGTACCTGCATCCATTCATACTCCTAAGAGTAGAAGAGGTAAGGAATATTGATCCATTCGAATCTGTTTTTTGTCTTCCTTGCAAAATCAAGCTTAAATGGTTTGTAGTTTTTAATACCTTGTATCTTTATAGATGTACGATATCGAGTTAACTTGATGAAAACCATTAAAACTAGATTTGTAGCAGAGTTAATACCTAAAGCAAGGAAACTACATAAGATTGCTTCTAGTTTCAAGAGGACTGCAAAACGCCTCGATGTGGAATTATCCTCAGAAAAAAAAGACTGAAATTCGCAATGGCAGTGTGAGAATATATAATATCAATATGTAATAAATAAAATTTATGTACAATTCACTTTCCCAGTTGTCCATTTCATAAAATGAAATTTATTCATCATTGAAAATTTCACAACTGTATATATGAAACTTTATTACGCTAGTCAAGAACTTGAATATGTTCGAATTCAAACAATTTAAAATAGTTAAATGTTGAGATTAAAGTTATTATAGATTATTTTATACCTGTCTAGAATATAAAAATAAACTAATCCATAAATGTGTTTAATTCCACTAACTTTTGCTTGTTCCTATGGAGTATAAGTCGGCTGAATAATCTTTCAGAATTCCTTACGAATAATGACACTTTCAGGTCTTTCTAAGTCGTTTTCTATCTTTATATGTGATTTACTTATTTCACACATTTTACATATTTTTATACGTTGTCACTTTAGTTCATCAATATCTAAGAATTGATGAGATATTAAGTGATATAAATTTATTTCAAGATAAAAATAACGGACTTTAAATGGACAAGTTTTAAAAATATGAAGAATAACTCGAAACAAATTTTAATTCACTATTCTTCATATTTTAAAAGTCAATTTACATAGGAAACACCAAATCCATAAGTATTTCAAATTACCCGCAAATCCAATATATTTCTTACACCACTCACCGTGGCGCTACGATCAGCAACAAAGTTTTATGCAGTGAGTTGCCTATCTATCTCCTATATATAATATCTAATCTGTGAGTATTACTTCTAAATTTTAGAAACAAAAGAGAGGTGCTTATTTACTAAGTTAACAAGTTATGTAGTATTTCTTTCTTCGAACTGCCACATAGGAAACATCCTGTATCACAATTTCTTTTTGGAAATATAATTTGACATCATACCAACCTTCTGCATCGGTTCTGATATCTGAAGATATTAAACATCCAGTTAGTCTTTTCAGATCAACAATTTATTTTCAAATTGGGTATGATTTCATTTACACTTCCAGTATTCGCCATTCCATGAATACATTTTTAGTGTATCTGTGTCATTTCTAATGTATAAGTATGTGATTGCTACGGCTAATAATTACTTACCTATTCGAATTATTATATTCCTTGCTGTGTATTTAGTAGCTTAATACTAACACAAAATGTTATAAAATATCAGAATATAAGACTCAAGTGAAAGTATAACATAATTATTTATTTACAGCACAAATTTCCATACAATACAATAGAGTAAGAATCAAGTAAGTTCTTTATTTCATAGTTGGAAAAAATTTACCTAAATCAGTAACAGGATCACAACATCATTAATACATGGTATACAACAGAAAAATGAAATACTAGTCCACATAAACAAAGATATAAGTTACTGTTTCTATGCTGAATTGATCTTACTGGAGTCAATTTTGTCTACAACTTTTCTACCCCATATTAATAACTCTGTACTGGATCAGTTTATCCAACAATATCAACTCGTCTTAAATTCATTCGGAATCAATGGTACGAAAAAGGAAATAATATAAAGTTCAACTTCCTGCTACCATATACTCTTATTTGTTGTTACCAAAAGAATAGAAAATTGTACTTTCAGAATATAGAAAAACTATCAGCCACACAGACCTGAATGCAAACAGTTCAGGTCTTCAGGACAGATGTCAGGTATTCGTTTATCGTGAAGTGCCTCTCCCGAGGGCTCAACCGCACGGCCCCATGGGTGTGGAATTGGGATCACGCCCAATCATCGCGGTAGGATGACACCTACCTGCCAGTATGTATGGGAAATAAATTCCTTGAACCTCACTGGTGAGAGCGGAACCCGATCCAAGTCCCTACTGGCTCTGCAGTGTCAGTGCCCGAGCTGTGAACGCAGCTCACCCGTCGAAGGTGAAGGATTGTAACAAGTTACTCTCCTACACCCGCTAGCCAGCATGCGGCTTTCAATCACTATCCAGCAGAGACAAACGCCTCAATCGGAGAGGAGACAGTCTTTTGAACCGCCTGGGCCCCTCTCCACCTGCCTACTAGTGTTCATTGTTTAAGTTTTCGTTAGACGAGTAGCCATCGGCCTCTTATCATCGGCCTACCACATATCTTTGTCACGGCCGCGAATCCATCATCTAGACCTATAGGATAGGAAAACACAGACACCGAACTTTAGGGGTAAAGCCATGAGGTGCAACATTACCCACGCAGAGGCAGCATTTTTATTCGCCTTCGGTTGGATTACTTTACGCTTGCTTGCTAGACTTATATTATTGCTCCTTCTGGGCTATAGTCAACTCCACGGACTTTTAGCAAACATAGCACCGGGAATAGAACCTCACGCAGAAAACAGTTGTTAGTAGAAGTTCAGTTTTCCATAACCATCTTTACTAGTCCATTGCTTCCTCCCACGGTCGTGCATACAGGTCTGGCGACGCCGTATGTTTGACATGAGTCTCTTACGCGTAGCCAAACTCGTAGTCCCTCGCTCAGCCACTAGCTAGCGCTTGGATCGGTAAAACGATTTCTTTCCGGAATCGCAAACAGTGTCACTAAGTATTCTGATTTGAGAGAGGAAGAGAACTGTTACTCTTGTCAAAATGTATTACTCACCTTAAAAATAACTTCCCCTTTTTCGCACACATAAAAGACCACGTTCAAACGATTTCTTTCGGAATCGCAAGCATCCACTTTTTCGCATTTCCGCATCTGTCGGCACTTTAAAAACAGAAGTTTCCTGCTTCACACTTTCGTACCCCGTTTTGCATTTCGGCACAATGCACGGTTTCGTAATTTGTTTCTAAAAACGCAGGTATTCCTTGTGCTTACAAGTCAACTGACAGTTGTCATAGAATATTCCTACTTGACGACTTTTGGTACTACGCGACAGTCGACGCTAAGCGGACTCACTTCTCACAGAGGAAACAGCCCCGAGTTTCCAGACCTGTATGTACGACCGTGCTTCCTCCTAACTGGATCTCCTTGTGTACACTTTTCATATGAAAACCCTTTCCGGTAGAATTTTTGCATTTTATACATGCACAACCAGGTATGATGATGGTAAGTGTAACTAAAAATATAATGAAGGAGTATTGTCAGTTAATCGAATTGTAATATAAGTAGCCTAATGTAATTGATAAATTAGGTTGATTTTAGGTATAAAAACTAATTTTAATCTAAATAGGTAAAATGTAAATAAATACGTACCACAGAACAAAGGAATCAATAATCATCGACAATCACACTAAATACAGATAATATTAATAATTAAAAGTGAATCGTTCTCAAAAACAACGCATAAATGAATACAAAAATATAGCAAT
Source organism: Endomychus coccineus (assembly GCA_958510875.1). Classification (NCBI taxonomy): domain Eukaryota; kingdom Metazoa; phylum Arthropoda; class Insecta; order Coleoptera; family Endomychidae; genus Endomychus; species Endomychus coccineus. The sequence goes on from OY294067.1 coordinate 218,515,218, forward strand.
GAAAAGTCAAAGTGTCAAGTCAAACACCGATCCCATAACTGACAAGACTTTGTATTGTCTATGTACAAAACAAATGAGCAGCATTATTTGTCAAAACATGGCGTGTTGTCGCCACTGTATTATTGAGTCACTCACGGTCGTACATACAGGTCTGGGGACTCGAGGCTGTTCCCTATGTGAGAAGTGGGACCGCTAAGCGTCGACTGTCGCGTAGTACCAAAAGACGTCACGGGTGACGCAGTAGCCTGAGAGTATTCTCTGACAACTGCCATTCTTAAGTTGTAAACACAAGGAATACCGGCGTTTTCAGAAAAAATTACGAAACTGTGCATTGTGCCGAAACGCAAAACGGGGTACGAAAGTGTAAAGCAAAAAACTTCTGTTTTGGAAGTGCCGAAAGATGCGGAAATGCGAAAAAAGTGGATGCTTGCGATTCCGGATAGAAATCGTTTTAACGAGGTATTTTATGTGTGCGAGCATCACTCCGAAAAAAAATTCGTAAGAAAACAGTCATTTATAACGGAAAAGGGGAAGTAATTTTTAAGGTGAGTTATACATTTTGACAAGAGTAACAGTTCTAGTCCTCCCTCAAATCAGAAGACTTAGTAATACTGCTTGCGATTCCGGAAAGAAATCGTTCTACCAAGTCGATCTAAGCGCTAGCTAGTGGCTGAGCGAGGGACTACGAGTTTGGCGACGCGTAAGAGACCCATGTCAAACATACGAGTCCCCAGACCTGTATGTACGACCGTGGAGTCACTGTACACCTGCTGTTATGTTGAATTACGCAATTGTTCACACTATAATATAACCTTGTTTGATACTGACACTTGCTGTCACATAATCTATCAAAACATAATACCGCATAAGAACATAAAATAGATTGTGACGTCAAATTGATGACACTTCTGTGTGGTATATAGTGAAGACCAAATAAATATGGTAGTCTTTATGGTTCAATAAAATACCAAAATTCTAATTGACAGATAGAGGATGCATGTCAGAAATACAACTCGAAATAGGACTACCGCGCTCAAAAACAATAGAGTTACTATTTTCACTACTTTAAAGCGATCTGCGAAATATGAAATATATACAACCAATAGGAATTCGGAAACGAAAAATAGCATCACCAAAAAGAAAGCACTGCCGGCTGCCCCCTAGTAATGGCTAGAATCGTGCGGAATCTCAAACTTCAACCCCGAGCCATTTTCAAAACAGAATGATTAACGTACAAAATACGTTCCGGAACATGACGGCGGCGGCGACGTTGGAACATTCACGAACATAATAACCAACGCGGCATACCTATGTTTGTGACAAAGCAAGTGAAACTAAGAGCTTGTAATGATTTAGGAACCGCTAATGTTTCATTAGCGTTATATTATACTCTATGTCACATTGGAGTTATAATCTATTTGACAAATCTATGTTTTATATTAACACCTACCATCAGGCTTGCTAGATAAAATACTAATTTATATTGTCACATGAACTATCAACATTTGCCACAGAGTATAGATATAGCATAGAAAGTGACATCATATCGATAACGTTACTTGAATCTTAGAATAAGAATTTCGGACACTCCTCCGAGTTGAATATATATTTCTACTAGCGGACCCGAGAGACGTTCTCCTGCATGAATTCAATGGTGGCAATACAACTTTTCCAGGCGCGCAGCAGAAACCAGCCGATTCACCTTTGTATTTGAGTGCATGACAGTGTTGGCATTGTTTGTTCATAGCACCGATTACAATTTGTGAATGTGGCGAATAGTCGATGTCCGACTCATATTCAAACGAAAGGCCTAGATACCGACTGCAGCGCCCTCTGCCGGGCTGATTTGTAAATCTTAATCATTCAGGGCGCCACCCAAACAAATACAAAAAAATTCATTCAAATCGGTCCAGCCGTTTAGGAGGAGTTCAGTGACATACACACGTACAGTAGAATTATACACTATCGGAAACAATTCTTCTGGGGTATAGACATAAATCTACACATTCAACAAGAAACGCAATGACATGATAATACCACATATAGAACCCAACCCTCTTACCTCAACCGAGGCGTTAACTGCGACTCGCACATTCTCCCGACTGGTGCTGGTATGATACTGACATCCTACGTTCTGAGCTGACCGACCTGAAATTGTAATGCTCTCTCAACATTAGCAAGCTATTCTTTACGCTCTCATGAAACCACCATACCCAAGATAAATAATTTCCGAACCTGTATATATGAAGATAGTAACTGAAGTAACATGGTTGTTCTCGTGGTTTGTTAGAATACTATAGTTCCATTGAAAAATCGAAGATGGATGTCAAAAATATCATTCAAAACGTGGCTACCGTAACCAAAAACGATACAGTTCCTATTTTCACCACTTTATAGCAATCTGAAAAATGTCGAGCTATCTCGTTTGTGCCATATAGTGTATACCGTATAGTATCAATTCGAAACTTACATTAATCATTGCACGCTGAATTCTTCTTTGGCTATAATGGAGTTGAAACAAAAAATTGAATCTATGATAAGCCTTAACTCTAATTTTTTCTACGTATGCTATCACTATTATGCCCTTTAGTGTATGGTATCAAATTGAAGCTTACTACTTCATTAGTAATCTACATAAGAGGTTGAATTCTTTTTCCGCAATAATGGAATTGAAAAAAAATTTAATCTTTGAGAAGTCTCAGGTTTAATTTTTTCTAAGTATCTTATCTTGTTTGTGCCTTGAAATGTATGAGACTAAACTGAAGCTTACGTCATTAGGAATCTACAGTAAAAGTTTCATCATTGGACAGAGAACCTGAATTCTTCTTAGCCTGTAATGAAATTGAAAAAAAACTAAAATCTATGATGGGTATAGTCCCAAATAGAAACTTATATCATCAGAAATCTACACTAGAAGTATCGTCATTGAACGGGGAGGCTAGGGTTTACTCAGGCTCAATTCACACAAATATTTCAAATTACAGGTTAGGTTATATATTATTGATATGACAATTGTCATGTATTCTTGACTGTAACCTAATTTGTATTACCGACGTTCGACTGACATTTCATACTGATTTGTTCACTTTGCGCCGCGACTTTGATTACTTCCCGCTATTTGCAGGTTATAATTTTGATTTGATTTGATGCGGGTGCTTTGCAAATCTCATTCTATATTCCGACGCGTTCCTTAATGTTTGTTTAAATCTAACATGATTATGTCACTGACGTCACCGCAAATTTTAACCAACAGCAATTTTTTTATACAATTATCTTTAATGCCTTACCATGTACTCACATATTTGTGTTTGATATTTTCCTGTTCATTAGCCAATTACAAGGTCTTTCCAAAGGGTGCTACTTTGCGGTCAATCAAGAATAATTTTGCCGAAATACAATATTTAACTGCTGTATTTTCGTTTTGTGAGATTCTGTGCTTATTTGTTTATCGATTTTGAGAATTATCATTATTCTCCAAACTCTTATCGTTATATGTTCCTTTAAAGCTTTATGGATGATATCAGGATGGCGTTGTCTGTTTACTTTCTTATTAATGTGATATATTAACTTCAATTCAATAGCTTTTTATGTTTAACCTATTGAATTACTTGCGGTTGACATCCCTTTGATTTTCTATACCTTCACTTTCATGTTCTATCTTGTATTTTTCGTTATGGCAATTCCCGAGAACAGCTCGTAAAACTTGCCATCGTATAAAAAATATATGTGGAAGATAGACAAAATTAAACTAAGGGTAGTGAGTCCATCGAATGTTCCCACTCCAAACACCCTTCATTTCTCAACTGCAATCTCCCAAACACATCTCAATGGACTTATTACTTCATTTTGATCTATCTTTCACATATTTTCTGTACGATGGCAAGTCTTACGAGCAATCGTTGGGATCTGCTATGGGTTCCCCACTTTCTCTGGTAGGTAATAGCTAATATCTTCATGGAAACTTTTGAGGAAGATCTCATTGACTCATCTGTTCTCAAGCCGAAATGTAGGTTTACATATGTCGACGACACTTTCGTTATTTTGCAGCATGGTCGCGGAAAACTTGTTCCCTTCCTCAATCATTTAAATTCATTACATCCCAATATCCTTTTCACCATGGAAGTAGGAACGACAGGTCCACTCCCATTTCTAGTGCATTAGTTAGTTGACAGACTGACGGTACTTTCTGTATATCGAAAACCCACTAACACTGATAGATACCTCAATAGTCTTTCCCACCACCACCATGTGCAAGAGCAGTCTGCCATAAACTCCTTGGTTCACAGAGCTGTCAACTTATCCCAACCACAATCCTTGGAATCAGAATTTAAACACTGTAGTACTATCGAATAATTTCTCCCAATATAACATTTGAAGAGTCATAAAGAAATATGCTTCGCCTAAAATTTCAAATCAACTTGAACTTCTCACCTGCTTTATCCACTGCTTATCTCGTATATATTGAAAATATAACAGATCGAATTTCCAAAATCCTTAAGAAGCATACTATTTCTACTCGTTTTTCCACACTTTCAATGCTATCTCAATTTTATACAAACCTATCAAAGATACCATTCCCCCTGTTCATTTAGAAGGTGTTTATGACATTTCCTGTTTTTGGGGTAAGGTCTACATTGATGAAACAGGTCGTACAGTAGCTACACGTAAGAATTAACATGAGCGTTGTACAAGGCTTCGTGACACCATTAGATCTGCACTTGCAGAATACAAGTTTGACACTATCAATCCTAGCCCGAGCTCGAAATTTCTATCAGCGAAAAATTTTTGAAGCGATAGGAATCCTGAAACATCCAAATAATCTGAACCGTGACACAGGATATTGCTTTTCCAACATTCGAAAGCTCATCCTCAAAAATTCCACCCCGCGTATAATCACACAACTGTAGGGTCGAGTTTCAGAACGGAGCTGTGTAGCGTGGAGATCTTTGGTCTTTTTCCACAATAAATAACGAAACGAAAGGTTCACTCCCATTTCTAGTGCATTAGTTAGTTGACAGACTGACGGTACTTTGAGACATTCTGTGTATCGAAAACCCACCGATAGATACCTCAATGGCCTTTCCCTTCACCACCATTTGCTAAAGTAGCCTGTCATGAACTCTTCGGTTCACAGAGTTGTCAACTTATCCCTATCCCAATCCTTGAAATCAGAATTGAAAAACCTTACATCTGTATCATTATCAAATAGTTTCTCTCATTATAACATTCAGAAAGCCATAAAGAAATATGCCGCGCCTAAAATGTCAAATCAATTTGAGCCACAAACCCTCCCAACTCCTTTATCCACCACCTATCTCTCATATATTGAAAATATAACAGATCGAATTTCCAATATCCATAAGAAGCATACTATTTCTAATCGTTTTCCACACTTCCAATACTATCTCAATTTTATACAACCCTATCAAAGATACCAATCCCCCTATCCATTTAGAAGATGCTTATAGCATTCTCAGATTTTGGGGTAAGGTCTACATTGGTGAAACAGGTTGTACAGTAGCTACACGTAAGAATTAACATGAGCACTCTACAAGGCTTCGTGACACCAATAGATCAGCACTTGCAGAATACAAGTTTGACAATATAAATCCTAGCCCGAGCTCGAAACTTCTATCAGCGAAAAATTATTGAAGCGATAGGAATCCTGAAGCAACCAAATAATCTGAACCGTGACATAGGATATTGCTTTTCCAAGCCATCCTCAAAAATTCCACTTCGCACATGATCACACAACGACATGATCGGGTTCCAGAACGAAGCTGTCTTTGGTTCTCTTCCACAATAAATATTGCCCCAGAAACCAGACTTGGAATTGGTTTCAGTTCAAGTCTCAAGACTGCCCTAGAGAAGTTACCTGTAATGGTGGCGAAACGTAGGCATCAAGTCGTGATATTGTGACGCGGAATCCATCCGGAAGCCAACAATTTTCAACATTTACCAAATCTTAGCTTTGTTATATTATTTCATTTACGAATCGCTATTCATTAGTCAATTGGCTAAAGAGTATCGGATCTATCGGATGCAATTATAAGAATATACAATATACATACATCTCCACTTCGATGAATGATATTCAAGGTCTATGAATGCTGCGCCTACATAATCTTCATGGACTACATTTTTTACCCTGAAAATATTGGGGTATCTTAAGCAAAGATTATAATTAACATATGCAAATTAACTGTAAATTATTCAAAGGTTTTGATACGAAATTAAATAATATATAATGTATAAGAATAGACTCCATACTTATACCCGGCCCTTCAACAAAGAACACTCAAGTATGAAAGGCCCCATTTCCCACAGCAATTTACATCCCATTGAAATAAAAAAGCAACCCTAGCCGAAATAAAAATCGTAACATATTTCCAGCCAGCTACTTTATAACACTGAATCACACGTTGCTTGCTATTTTAATTGAACAATTATTATAGAAACGTATCAGTCCCTATACAAAAGGGCTTTTAAAAGCTAAAGTCTGTATAAGAGATACGGTCCAGAGCATACGGCTTAATTTTATGGCGCTCGAAAAGTGAATGTGCGTGTTCGGCCATTTAAAGAGCAGTTAATTTTCTTTTTGATATTCTCCAAATAATAAAGCTTTACAATGTATCAGTGATTTGATTTTTGGAATTTCAGAATTTCATTATAGATCAATACTATATGAGGTACCACTGTGGAATGTAATGTAATAATAATAATATTTCAGGTTACACTAACCCTTTTTTTTCACTCAAATTGTAACTTATCTGGAGTACTTTCCAACAGCGACACCGCCATTATCAAGGACATATGATGTAAACTCAAATTCATAGCTTATGCATTTGGTAATGGCTGCATCGTAGTTGAAAAGTGCTTTAGATAAGTTCTAATGTGATTGGAAAAAGGGTGTTATGTGAACTAGATTATATCGTTACAGTTTGTTCAAGTTGTGCAATTTGCAATTACCTATAATAGAGAAACTTGTGTCAGTTGTATACAGAAGGGTTTGAATTTTATTGCGTAAAATTTAATAGCGGAAGTAATTTTAAGCAAAAATCCTTTATAAACATAGTCTGTGAATACTTCGTTTTCAAGATACAGGGGGTGCTGATGTTTCCAAAAAAATTATATTTTTTCTCAAACTGCAGAAGGTATTCAAGCAATATTTGGTACACATCATAAATGCATAAGGTGACATAAGATGTAGTACGTTGTGTTTAAGCCATTTTCTTCAAAACTTGGGATATTCATTCCGTGGATAGGTAGAGCTTACAGGTTTTCCGCATTCTCCCAAGGAAGGTTTTTGCCAACAATGCTATATGTGTTCGATAAGTGCTCTTCATGCATACATTTTTTAAATGCGTTGCAATGCACTCTTTAATGGGCTCTCTGGATATTTCCTATAGTGGTTTGAATATTTTCCTTCGCAGGCTTTCAAGGTCGCTGATCACGAATCTGGAAATTACTAATAAATATCTAGATTACATTTAAAAGCTCATTCAAAAATTGGTCTTCGGGGGTTTTCGAGGACGCTGATTACGAATCTGACATGAAAATAACCGAAAAATGTCGAGATTGCATTCAGAAGTACATTTTATTATGCATTTTTTCTGATTTACTTCAAATATTTGATGAAATTAGTTAAACATTGGTACTCGCGGGTTTCCAAGATTCCTCATTACGAATCTGGCATGAAAATTACTGAAAAATATCTATTATTTCCTTAATATTTACTAAAATTAGTTGAAAATTTGGTATTCGGAGGTTTTCAAGTTCCCTGATTACGAATCTGACATGAAAATTACCAAAAAAATTTCTAGATTGCATCTAAAAGTACATTTCATCATTAATTTCTGTTTGTTTTTCTCTAATATTCACTGAAATTAATTAAACATTGGTAATCGAGGGTTTTCAAGAACTCTGATTACGAATCTGACATGAAAATTACTAATAATTTCTAGATTGCGTTTAAAATTACATTTTATTCTGCATTTTTTCTTGATTTTCTAACATTTACTGAAATCAGTTGAAAATTGATATAGGAGGTTTTCGAGGTCGATGATTACGATTCCAAAGTCAAAGTTATAATAGGAAAGTGGATAGATAGCATAATAAAAAGCTATTTAAGCTGCATTATTGCCATTTTATTATTGGATAAAATAAGTTAAAAATGATATATGGGGGTTTTGAAATTGCTGAGTGTGGATCTGATGTATTGGTTCAAGAACAAGTCACATCTGAAGAAGTTATAACTGTGACAGCTGCTAGTAAAACCATAATTATGAATGAAGAAGCAGTTTCGAGTTTTCATGATCGCTGATTACGAATTTGACATGAATACTACTAAAAAATGTTTAGATTGAATTTAAAAGTACAATTTATTATGCATTTTGGTCTGATTTTCCTTATTATTTACTAAAATTAGTTTAAAATTGGTATTCGGGAGTTTTCGAGATCGCTGATTACGAACCCGACATGAAAACTAATGAAAAATGTCTAAATTGCATTTGAAAGTACATTTTATCATACAATTTTTTCTGTTTTTTCAAATGTTTACTGAAATCAGTTAAACATTAGTACCCACTCGAGGGTTTTCAAGACACCTAATTACGAAAATGACATTAAAATTACTAAAAATGTCTGGATTGAATTTAAAAGTAAATATTATTATTAATTTTTGTCTGATTTTCACTTACTGAAATGAGTTGAAAATTGATATTCGGGAGTTTCCGAGGTCGCTGATTACGAATCTGACATGAGAATTACTAAAAAAGTTTAGATTGCATTAGAAGTACTTTTCATTATAAATTTTGTTCTGATTTGCTTTAATATTTAGTAAAATTGGTAGTCCAGAGTTTTCGACGTCGCTGATTACGAATCATACATGAAAATTACCAAAAAAGTCTAGATTGCATTTAAAAGTACATTTATCATCAATTTTTTTCTTAATTTCTTTAATATTCACTAAAATCATTTTAGAATTGGTATTAGACAGTTTTCGAAGTCGCTGATTACGAATCTGAAATGAAAGTTACATAAAAATGTCTACATTGCATCTAAAAGTATATTTTATCATTCATTTTTTTCTGACTTTATTTAATATTTACTGAATTTTTCAATGCACTGCTTAATGGGCTCATTTTCTCAAATATTCACTGAAATTACTTACTCGAGGGCTCACAAGATCCCTGATTACGAATATGACATGAAGATTACTAAAAACTTACCAGATTCCATTTGAATGTACATTTTATCATTCATTTCTGTATGATTTCCTTCATTATTCACTAAACTTATTTAGAAAATGATATTCGCGGTCGCTGATTACGAATCTGCCATGAAAATTACTGAAAAAGTTTGCGTTTGAACGTACGTTTCATTATGCATTGTTTTCTGATTTTCTTCAATATTTACTGAAATTAGTGGAACATTGAAACTCGAGAATTTTCAAGATCCCTGATTACAAATCTGACATGAAAATTACCGATAAATTGTAGATTGCATTTACAAGTACATTTTATCATTAATTTTTGTATGATTTCCTTTATTATTCACTAAAATTAGTTGAAAATTAGTATTAGGCGGTTTTCGAGGTCGCTGATTATGAATCTGATATGAAAATTACTAAAAAGTCTAGATTGCATTTAAAGGTAGGTACAGTTTACTATTATTTTTTCCTGATTTTCTTTAATAGTTACTGAAATTAGTTGAAAATTGGTATCCTCTGGTTTTCCAGGCCGCAAGTTACGAATCTGACATGATAATTCCTAAACAAATTCTAGATTGCATTCAAAAGTACATTTCATTATGCATTTCTTCTGATTTTTTTCTAATATTCACTGAAACTAGTTAAGCATTGGTACTCGAGGGGTTTCAAGAATCCTGATTACGAATCTGACATGAAAATTAGGAAAAAATGTCTAGATTGAGTTCAAAATTACATTTTATTATTCATTTTATTCTGATTTTCTTCAATATTCACTGAAATTAGTTGAAAATTGATATCGGATGTTTTCGAGGTCGACAATTACGATTCCAAAAACAAAGTTAAAGGAAAATTAATAGATAGCATAATAAAAAAACTATTTAAGCTGCATTATTGCCATTTCAATATTGAATAAAATAAGTTAAAAATTGGTATATGGGAGTTTCGAAATCGCTGAGTGTGAGTCTGATGTATTAGTTCAAAAATAAGTAACATCTGAAGAAGTTATAACTTGTGACAGCAGCTGGTAAAACCATAATTCTGAATGAAGAAGCAGTTTCAATAGACCCAAATGTTGTTTTCCAAAGTATCTGTGTTTTAAAAAAAATGATGCTAAAATACAATTTGTCTCCATACCCGCAAGCGTTATTCGATGAATCAGGAATGAGAAAAAACACCAAATCAATGCTATATGTCATTCAAAATAGAAACGATTAACGTAGTATCTGAAACAACAGATATATGTCATTGATGGTAACATGTTAATTCATCGAATAAGATGACATCTGCAAGATTCATTCACCGATATTTGTTTGAAATATGTGACATACATAAAAAATAATTTTGGATGTCATGTATGCATAGTCTTCGATGATTATGCAAAAAACTGCATTATATATTCTGAAAGAGAGCGAAGAAGAAAACGCCACATTACATCCATATTTCATCCAATGAGTACATAGGTACCTCTAACTGTTACATAAGATGAATTTATTCCAAATTGTAACAATAGGGCCATAGTAATTACTATGCTGAGACAAAAGTTACACGATAATGACATAGAATCTCGTCGAAGTGCGAGTGACAGTAAATTGTTTTAAGCGATGGAGAATAATCTGAAATGACTGACAAATAAGTGGTGATAGTGTCTAAAGACACTGATGCTCTTGTTCTATTTATTGCACTTACGCCATCAGATCGCAAAATTCATTAAATAGCCCACCCTGGCTTAAAAACCGAAGAAACTTATTCAAGTGATATTTTCAACGAATGTAAGCTATGCAAGATGCATATTTTATTATTACATGCATTTACCGGATGCGACACAACGTCCGCCTTATTCAATAAAGGAAAACGAAGATTTTCCAAAAACTTCCAGATCTTCGAGAACTCGCAGAAAAGTTCATAGAAAAATATCTTGGCATTGAAGATTTATTGGAAGACGGATGTCAGTTGTTATTGTTTCTATCAAGTACCTCTGTTAGACATCTCACACGTTTTGAGATGTAGATCGTTTGCCGTTGTGACATCGAGAACAAAGAGGTACGTCTCTTTACTATCGTGCAACATTTAAAACGTGTCTACCTTCAGGTTCAAAATTGAATGTATGGTGTCAAATATTGTCAAACAGATTAGGATATGAATGCAGACGATGGTACGGATGAGGGAGTTGTTGATGACGTCAACAATCATCTAGCACTTTCTAAGTAGGGCTGGAATGTTAATTAATATTTTGTATTAATTTCTATAACAAAATCAGCAGCACTACAATATAGCCCCAAGGAGGGCGTATTTCTTTCATAAAAACTATACTCCACCAGCTCGGTCTAGTGTCAAGACATATTTCCAGTTAGATTCTTAATCCTGGGCTGGTGCATTGACTGAAAACCAATCGAAAGTCAGGAAACTCACCCTGCTTACGATTGATCCCTGTTTCAAGGACACTAATCGGGGTAAACCTCATGATGGGATGTCATAGAGCCTTGTGGAAATCAGCAGCGGACCATATTTTTTCGCGGTTCTGGGTCCCAGGACGTACCAACATCAGGAGTAACAAAGTAGCAGACAGATCGGATGACTGTTGAGGCCGCGGAGTAAACGGTCATCATTCTAGGATCTGTTACATATATACCTCACTCGTATGAATACATGGGTCTATGAATTAGTTCAGAAGTGAACATCACAAATACTTGTTGATGAGTGAGATATGAAGGCAAGCAAAAGTTCTCTGGGACAAAAGGTCCCCTGAGCAAAAACCTCCGCATCCCTGCATACCATGCAAAATAAGTCACAACGTGGACCAAAAATGTAGGTTCTGTGAGTATATGGGAGAGGGGAGGAAAACCCTGTAGATGTTCTAATGAGCTGCGAAGTTTCAATTCACTTTAGATAAAGTGGTTTTTATGCAGTAGCCTGGACTCAGATACCGTAAAAGGTTGATAGGAAACGGAGATTACAGCGGATTCAGGCCTCTAATGTTGACGCCATTGGGGGATACTCACTCGATAATAATAATGAATCGAAAGATGGAGAAGAATGTTACTAATTTGCAGATATGGGAACTGGAAGTAACAATCTCTTCAGAAGATTCGCCTTTGAAAATGTGAATGTACAAAGGAGATAGTTTAGTCTAACGACAGTAACAAGATTTCAATCGTGTGCAAAACATGTGATTTTGGTTCTTCGGCGATTATGTGGATTTAACTATTCAGAGTTCAATGGTGGAACGACTCCACTAGAATTGTCGATACTATTTTAATTATCATTATTTTTTGTTCACTATCAAATTATCATTAACATTTTGAATCAAATCACAGCGTCAAGAGATTCAACCAGTTTGGGTAGCTGTCAAATGTGCAGCTGTGTATTATTCTTCATCACAAATAGAATACTCATAGGTACGTTACGCACCACAATGACATTTAATGAAAGAAAGTATGTTCATATACACATATCAATCATTCAATAGTATTAATTTTTGAGAATTCAAAACTCAATCAGATGAGTTCCCTCACGGAGTACGCGCCTTATAATATATAAATGTGCAAGGAAATACTCAACGAATAATTCGGCAATATTGTTGTGGAACATGGAGACTTTTAAAGTATCTATTTCACGACATCGCATGTGTTGGTCTATCTTCCGTTAAATTCTACCGTGGCAATCAACAGTGGGAACTGGAAGCTGCATATGACACCTCTACAATAAACGATAGACGCATTGAGTCGCTCTCATGTCTGTAACGTACGCCATAACCCTAATTGGACTGGCGGCCTTTTACTAGAAGGAAAGAGTTATTGGCTCATATAATGTCAGTACCTAAACAAAAAACCTCGGAACTAGATGTGTAAGAAAAGTAATGGAGTTGTAAACTTGTGTGGAATAGGAAAAGGAGAAAGAGCAAATCAATTAACGTCTTATGATTTAAATGCATGGATCGTTTCTTCTTAAACTTTTCTTTCAGAAAAGATCAATCTTGGCAGAAAAAAATACGGAATAACTTTATATTTCTGTGTTGAATTTTGGCAGATAAGTGCTGCATATACTGGAATAATAATACTGATGATAGAGTCATATCGAAATGTAGAAGGTATATTATATAGCTATGAAAGAGAGGAAAGTACAGTAATCCTGAAAAATTTTATGTTTTCGTATTTTACAGTAATAGTTAAAATGTATTCTCATCATAAAGTCTGTAACAAAAGAGCTATCAATGAAACACGTACATTTTGCTCATATTTTCGAATTTTAATAAAAATTTGAATATCTTGTCAACAGTGCATCCAATCATTATTTTGCGATGATAATTTTTTCCCAAATTTCCAATTTTGAAAAATATCCATTTGGGTAGGGTGGTTAAAAGAAGGCAACTTCATTTTGTCAAGAGTAGACTATTGAGAGGTTTGGTTCATCATCGTGAAATGTGGTGTTGACTTGGAAAGAACGGTAGATGATGTGTTGACTGAATGTTATGCATCCTAAAATTATCTCCTATTCCCACATACATTTTTGCCCTTTCGCCGTACCATAATGCTGATCGTGGTTTTGAAAATGGATTGGCTGCATCTGAAAATGATTTTCGTGGAAATAACCACATAACTCCAAAATACATGTTTTTATTTTCAATCAAAGAGCGATATGTTATTTGTTACAATAAGCTAAGAGCATTAACTGTGAGACAAAGTGGGTATAATATGGGAAACATTTACACCATTTCATATTGAAAACATTAGTTCGGGACCGTTGCTGGCTAGATCATCATAAAATATTTCAAATTTCTTCTCCATTCCCAATGACTAATAAAATTATATTTCTCTGTTTTCTGAATTATCAGAATTCAACCGTTAGATAATGATGATAATTCCTTCATATCATCCAATTGTCGTATTATGTGCATTTAACAATTCTTGTAGTTCAAGATTCATACTTTTACCAAATACAAATCAATCCTACGAAAATGTGAAAACTGCATTCCATTTCCATTCATTTTTATTCATATATCAGGAATACCTACACCAATAATAGTGTGGTACTATAGAAGAAAAGCGATTAGATGAGCAGTAGGCGAGAATTTATTTGCTGACTCTTCACAATAGAAATACAATATTACGTTAATATCATTATCTATACTTCAGCTGAATAATTTTCATCAATATGGTTCATTCCATACAATATATCAATATTCACTATTTTGATACTATACTTATTAGCTGGTTGCTATTCTCAATTATTTATAAATAAACTGAATTCATATAGCGTTAGAGGGATAGCAAATATACGGATAGCTTTATATTTATCAAATCGTTTCCTATTACTTAGGCTGAATAGAGATGGTGTGACCACCACTTCAGATCAATTGCAAGTACATACCGGGGTTCCCCAGGGTCATATATATGACCGGATACTATTTGTGTCATTTACAATAATCTTGAATTGAATACCTCATTTAATTTACTTGTCGATGATACGGTCAAAGCTAATTGTACTAAGAACATTAAAGATTATTATTATCTACGCAAAATTCAGCTATCAGTATGCAGCACTGGTGCATTCAAAACTATCTGTCTTTGAATATAGAAAAACTAATTCAATGTTATTTACTACAAAAGGTCACCAAAATAATGAATCTCTAATAATAAAGTTAAATGGTAAATCTATAAAACAGTATAAGTATATAACATTTTTGGTACTATAGAACAGTATGAGCAAATGAAATTTTTGGTGATTGAGCAAAATTATTAGGATATGAAAAATCCGCTAGTCAATATTACTATGTTTACTGCAATTTGTCATTTTTATTATGAATTTTCTTTTATATGATATAGACGACACCAATACATAAGTCTATGGCTAATAAATTTATCGTATCTTATCTTATTCTTTTTTTTTCATAGTTACACTGAAGGGCAAGTGTCACATTATATGATACTTTCCCATTATCAATAATTATAATGATTCTCATGCTATGTATACTTTCATATATTTTCCTTTTTAACACTCGTATCTTTCTCATAATTATGAACTATGTCGAATTAGTGTAGGAAATATCAGGATCATTATATATCTTTTGGGCTTATTGAAGAAGAATATGACAAGATAACTGGAAAGCATTTCAATAAGGTGGACAAGAGTTATAACAACATTATTATTGATTCGCAATGACTATCACTTATAGTTAGGAGCTATCTTTTATAATATAACCAAATACCCCACCTAAATTTGCATTCTTTGACAATGTGATTTTAATATTTATCTTCAATAATATAAAAATTCTTGACCCAGTATGAATTTATATAAAAATTCTCGGGAAATAGGTCACAATAACACTCTGTTTTAAATGTTCGTCTTTACGTACGTTTCGGTCTCACAACTCGCAAGTATATCCAAATTTCATTATATCTAAATAAAAGGAGAATATGTTTAACAAGGTGCAAAATAAGAAGGCGTACGCCAAATTATTAAACTCTCTGCATAAAAATTGTTTGAACTTGTGCATTAAAGAAGCATGTGCAAATGTAGCAGAGGTTGAAAACAAAATTAAACTCGTTAAACAAACCTGTTACCAAAATTATGATAGCAACTTTATATCGCAATTTTTTCAAATTCAACAAAACAATTTCGAAAAAAATTTCTACAAAATGAGAGCCATTCAATCTAAAAAGAAACATAATTTAATGAAAGGGGTAGCTTATGAAAAACAGAATATCAATGAACAATGGTTAAAAAATCTAACTGACACAAAAATTCCGAATGAGGTGCAGCACACGTTAAGCTTAGGTCCGAAGTTTGCTTTGCCTAATAATAATAAAAAACTGCCTATTGACAATATTATTGCAAATTTAGAATGCGGAATCAGGAATAAAAATTCTGAAGAAAAAAATGAAATTAGAAACAAAGTTTGTAACATCTTGACCAACAAAAAGAACAAACAGAAAGCAGAAATAGGTATTGCAAAGAATCGTTTTAACTATCATACAAAAATAACAAAAGAGTTCTTAGATGCTAACCCTCAAATTTTAGTTTTGAATGCGGATAAATGTAATAAAACCGTCATAATGCATAGAAATGACTATGAAAACAAAATGGGAAACCTTTTAAATGATGAAACAACTTATAAGAAATTAAAATCTGACCCTACTTTATCAGTACAAAATAACATGAATAAATTGATAAATAAATGGCATAAAGATAAGATAATCCCTATTGAATTAAAAAATAAATTAATTTGCCATAATCGGCTAGCACCTTATATCTATGGGCTTCCCAAACTACATAAAAATGATATACCCCTGAGACCCATTGTAAGTAATATTGGAGCTCCTACTTACAATTTATCAGAATTTATATCTAAATCTATCAATAATATAATAGGAAAAAATGAATTTTATGTGAAAGACTCATGGCATTTTAATGAATTTATAAAAAATCAATCCGTACCAGTAAACCATCAACTAATTTCCTTGGACGTTGTTTCTTTATTTACAAATATACCTGTCGTTTTGGCATTGAATTGCATCAAAAAACGTTGGGCAGAAATTAAAAACCACACACACACACACACCTCTTGATCAATCGGATTTTATAAATGCGGTAAAGTTTTGTTTAGAATGCACTTATTTTCAGTACGGTGACCAATATTTTGGACAAATTTTCGGCACAGCAGTGGGATCTCCTATTTCAGCTACCATTGCTAACTTCGTTATGGAATGCCTGGAGGAATCCGTTATAAATTCATTAGATTTTCAGCCCGTATTCTTTAAACGATATGTAGATGATTGCCTTATGTGTGTTCCCAACGATAAAGTTCAATATGTGATTAATAAATTCAACAATTTTCACTGTAAACTTCAATTCACTTGTGAAATAGAAATAAACAAAAACATAAATTTCCTAGATATGAACATTAGGCATGATGCAGATGGAAAAATAAAAACTTCTTGGTTTACTAAAGAAGTTTGGTCTCAACGTTATCTTCATTTCCGTTGCACCAGCTTGTTATAAAAAAGTGTCATTAACAGCCTTACAGACCGCGCGGTGAAATTGTCCCACGCAGAAGACCGTCCCAAAAATTTAAAAATTGTTCGTAATACACTAGAAATGAATGGCTACTCGAAAACGTTCTTCAATCCTATCATTGAAGAGAGAATAAACAAAATCTATAATGGTTCTTCATATAAAAATAACATAACAGGTAATACAGACAATTATATAACTTTACCATACATTCCGGAGACCTCAGAAAAAATTAAGAAATGTTTGAAAAAGTACGATATAAATGTTGCGCATAAACCTACTAACTGTGATGGGAAATATTTCTCAAATCTAAAACCTGTAATACCTAAAGATAAACAAACCCACACAGTATATAAAGTGAATTGTTTAGATTGTGATGAGACTTATACTGGAATCTCTAAGCAATATTTACAAAAAAGAATGTACGGCCATAAGTATAGCACAAGAAATAATAACTTAGAAAATTCCACCGCCCTTGCTAAACACTGCTTTGATTATAACCATCAGTTTGATTACAAAAATGTTAATATTTCAACTAAAGAAACCAATTATTATAAAAGATCTATCCTGGAGATGATTCATATAAAACGGGATTCCAATTCTGTGAACCATAGGAATGATATTCAGGGATTGAGTCAGATTTATACTAGCTTGATTAATTAAAACTCTTGCAAATTCCTAAATGCGTCTTTATGATGTTAAAAGTATATTTTGGGAAGAACGCTTGTTTTAAATTCCAATGCAGGTCTAAGACCTTTTCAAGTACGTCATAAATCTACATCTGTTTCGAGTAAATGTCAACAAATAGCTTCGAACTTCAGTTGCTTTCAGACCATAGCAATATGCGTTTGTATATTATGAGAATTTTACTGAACAGTGGATTCTTGTTACAAAAAAATTATACTTTAATATTGACGATACAATTTTCGATTATTCGTGGTTCTGTTCGTTTCGACGGCGTGAGCTTTTTGATTGAAAATTGTGCGATATGGACGCTTGTGCTAATTAGTTTTAATTAACCCCTCTTTACATAATAAGTCTTCTGATGAAGGTCGTGAGACCGAAACGTACGTAAAGACGAAAATTTAAAACAGAGTGTTATTGTGACCTATTTCCCGAGAATTTTTATATAAATTTATCTTCAATAAGTTGTGTATATTCGAAAAAGGAAATAATAGAAATGAGAATTGTCAACTGTCTCTGTCAATATATCAGCTGAATTATTTTCGGTACAAACATAATTTTAAGGAGAAAACCTTTTTTTTCTGACAATACCTTTTAGGTATTATCAATTGATCATATTTTTTTATCGCACTTTCACCGTTCACCATTAGAACTGCACTTATACAACTTCCAGGTTGTTCATGATTTCCTTCAGGTTGATCAAATCATTCGCTGATGCTGCAGCCGCAACGCCTTCTGCTTCTGCTATGGACAGCGCCACGTATAGACCAGGGCTGAAGCCTTTGAGAATGGTAAAAAGTGAAAAAAAATAATAGTAGGATGAAACCCATTAGAAAAGGAAGAGGATATAATAAAAATGAAAGGAAAAATAATTTACGGGCGATCTGTAGTTGTAGGTAATGAAGAGATCTACAACTTTTGTACTCACATTTTTTTCACATGACTTCAAAATTTATGTGTAAAATTCAAATAACCAAGTTTTTGGTTTTTTATTTTTACCTTTTACAAAAAAAAAATTTTCCACGAAATTTGGTGAAAGCTCTCATTTTTATGTCCTCAACACACTGTAATTTTTCTGATTTAAAATATATATTTTTCACCTTATTTTGACTTAATATCGAAAAAGCACCCTAATTTTCAATCGAAAATTCTCACGTTAAAATATCTGCTTTTTCCAAAAAGTCGATAAGCTTTTTATTCGTTGAAATCTCTACTTTCTGATGGTGTAAAAAAAATATTCATTACTATGGTAAATGTTCTCAAAAAATGCAAAGAAACGGAACAAACTCGAATCCGAAAATCATTATGTACAATTTTGAGCTATTTATTAAAATTTATATTTTAATTACTCGAAAAGCTTCAAACTTGGCTGGGTAACGAACTGACTGTAACAGATTGGGACTGGAAGCAACATCAAAGTGACATTATGCCCAAATTTATGCAAACGGAATTAATTCTGGAAATATTGCTCAAAAGTATTTGCTGCAGCTGTGAAACTGGATGTAACAGTTTGAAATGTGGCTAACGAAAACATTGTTTAGAATGCAAAAATTTATGCTCAAAATGTCATGGTTCTGAAAAATGCTCCAATGTGGAAGAAAAACGCTTCGAGGAAGTTGATGATCCAGATGAAATTGTGTGGAAAATGTTCATTGGTGTTGGCAATTGTTAACATACCCTATGCCATCAAAAGTTATTCTTTCATTTCCGAGTAATTGGCCATTATTTGGACCAAAAATGTTTCTTTTTTTCATTTTGTGAATAAAACTTGCGGGTTACAAGGTAACATGATGGCACCTTGTTAAATAACCTTATTGGAGGTCAAATGAAGATTTAAAATTATTGCCATCACTCCCTTGCCTATTTCAACCCCCCAAAACCTCTTAAAATCATCTGGCAGAATGAAAAAAAAAAATAAAAAAGAGCCGTTCATCATAAAATTGGTCATATTATTATATGATTCAAATTTTTTGGGGGTGGTTTTAGAGGGTTTTGGGGAGTTGAAATAGACAAGGAGTGATGGCAATAATTTTGAATCTTTATTTGACATCCAATAAAGTTATTTAACATGGTGCCATCATGTTACCTTGAAACCCGCAAGTTTTATCCACAAAATGAAAAAAAGAATCATTTTTGGTCCAAATAATGGCCAATTACTCGGAAAAGGACCGATAACTTTTGATGGCATAGGATCTGTTAACAATTGTCAATACCTATGAACATTTTCCACCAGGTTTGGGGGGTTAACTAGCAGTCCATTTCCGGTTCAATTTTAACTGGTTGGCCTGATAAACGGACACGATAAAAAATGATGCCACATGGTGGAAGTGTATAAGAATGGCATGTTTTTCAAGTAACCGCAACTTGGAAAGGGTTAACCTCCAGTCAAAAAAAAAATGCCGGTGCTGTATCTCGAGATCTAGCAGCCGAGGAAAATTCGGTCTGTGAGATGAATTGATCATTGAACCGTCCTCTAACGATAAATCACAGTGCCATCGGGTTAATGTTCAGGCCATCAATATCGCTCTGGCTCCTAGACTATTAGCCTCTTCCATTTGAAACAAAGTAGTTATTGAAGTTGCTACGCTGTTATAGTCATCCATATTGGAAATGATAAGCAGCTTCTGTATCATCTTTGGTTGTTCGATATATAATTTTTCGTTCTTTATTTCGATTTCCGTTCCCAAAAATTCCCTAACTCCTAGCGAATCCTTAGCAATAGTTTTTCTGTCTAGGGTCTCCACTGTATTTTCCATAATTTGGGCAATTTTTGGAGACCGTAAATGCAATCTTCTGTCACAAGTGTTGTTTCCGTTCCGTTGGCTTTTGTATGAAACATGGAACACCTATCTAGTATCAATCACGCTTTTTCCGTGTGGTGCTCTAGTTAGAATACCCACCTGTTCTGAGTTTCTCATGAGCTCTAAGTTCAGAGTTGATAACTTCAATCAAAAATGATTCAGAAAAAGGCCCTTCGAGAGTATTTGGATCTGTTTCATTATGATTTAATAAACATACGGCACTGTATATTCTTCGAAGTATTTTGATGTACATACTTGATTTTTTCCCGAAGAGGTGGTCTGCTTCAGTTTATTATTCATGCCTGAATTTCCTTCCCTCTACAATGATACATTTCCTCCATGATGGTAGATCCTTCTTCGAAATATTCGACAGTGCCCTCGTCAAATCTTACATTTCTAGTTACAAAACCTTTATTTCTTCTAGGGTCTCACACCCTGTATCCATTTTCACCTTTTTTATTTATATTTATCTTCTCTCATCAACTTCTTGTTGCTTGTTTGTGGACGAGATCAAGCTGCACAGCTAAAAAGTTGTTTTAAGTTCATACTTCCCAGGAGAATGTTAGCAGGTATACCTCCATTTAGCGATTTGGTAGGAGCTCTATTTAATTGATAATATGCTGCGCATTGTATACACTCCCTCTAAGAAATTTAGGTGAGTCAATGAATATTCCCTTCACTTCTGTTCCGAATCACCATTTCATTGAATAGGGAACCGTGACCTCCTGAACAGTACCTTCACGTGAACGGTAGTTGTTTTCTGGCCACTGTGTAGTATATTCTCTATCATTATCTGGACGAATCCTGCTCCACTCGATGACCACTTGCTTCTAATTGTTCAATGTAGTTCGTTAGGTGTCCTACATTCTAGCACGTATACTACTACTACGAAGTGAGAAAACTCGTATGTTATTGTTACGGAATATTTTTCATAGTTCATACTGAGATCTTCAATTGGACCTCCTATATCAGTTTGTAACAATCCACATCTTCTATAAGGAAGCGATGTTGATTTTGCTTACATATACGAGTCTCATTGCTTATCGCTGAATGGTAGATAAAGCTATTTCAATTCAAATTTGTCTAGGTGTCCCAATCTTGGATGCCGGAGATCTTTCTATTCGTTTTTATTAGCAACAAAGCGGTTTTTTACTGGTGTTGTGATAGTTGGTTCAACTTTCATGGTGAATAGGTTGTTTTCTCTCATACCATGTTAATTTTATTGTCACTCAATGCATCAGAATACAATTTATGCAAAAAGTAGCAGCAAATCCGGCATTGTTTACCCTTTACACTAGTATTAGATTATATGCTGTATGTATATATGTAACGATCAGGGCTTCATATTCAGGATTGAAGCTTGTTCTTCAACTCTTACATTTTCCGTATGGTATTTTTATTCCTACCGCATTTTTATTCTCTATCTTAAGCATTTATCGTTTAATTCCAACTCAGCAAATTGAACGTTGCTCCTCAATCGATTTTAAAGCTTTTACAATTTTGTTGTTCCAATCTACTAGTTTTTGCTAAGCATGCAACAAAACTGATGTCATTAATTTTTATTATATTCACCTTGGAATCTTTTTTTCCATCCTGATGACCGATATCCATATCTTCTCAATTGAATACCTCAAAGTGGTATATGAATACGAATAGTCATGCATAGATTATGAGACAAAGCCGCTAGAGTCAATTATCTGTATTTTCAAAAATTCCTAGGTCATTTCTTTGAAGTTCAAACTGGAGCTGTTGGGTAGATATTAGTTCCAAACTTGACCCCAGATTCGAATTCTTCGGGAAATTTCCAATCAATCGTGCACTTTTCACAAATTTTTTTGAACATTTTAAACGTTTATATATGATTAAGATGGGCATATGATCTGTAATTTGCGCGTTTAAGATGGATGGAGTAAAATTACTTGGGGTTTCGCGTGTATTTATGAAAATATGATCTATACAAGATTTCGAGTAGGTTTTATTATTGATATATGAACTGAATCCGCTTTTGTATAAGATATTCAAATATTCACTAATAGATCTATGTTAATATCTCATATTACTACATGTCTGTTATAATTGTATACTGTACATTGTTGCAAATACTGATGAGCTTCATTGTTGAAATTCTTAATATCAGTTGAGAGTGGTCTATATATGGCTGATTTTTATTTTTACAACTGATGGTTAGTGGGGAAAAATTATGGATTTCTACTAATTCTTTTTTATAATTCTCTACTATATCATTCCTGGCAAAAACTACAACCCCATCATTTTGGTTAATTTCTCCTTTCTTGTAATAAGAAGTGTAAATATTTATATTAAATATAGACATATCATGAATTTGCCTAGTTTCAGTCGGGACTATTATGTCAAGAGAGCACCATTTAAAAAAATATTTAATTTGTCCTTATTTTTAATTAGGCTTCCTATATTTGTGTAAAATATATTATACGTGGAAGTTTCTTGTTGATAGAATATATCATGATCATTTGGTTCTCAATTATTCATGTTTCTATATTTACATTTTGATAATCGCGTATGTATAGGTCTGTAATTATTTATTCAAAATAATTGTTGGTTACGTTAAAAAGTCTGTCAGTTCTTTCAAATTGTTGATTTGATTTATGTAAACATGCCATCCTGAGTAAAATGCATCATGTTTCGTGTCAAAATTTGTTTTAAATTTATTATTATGTACAATTAATGCCTTCAAAATTATCCGTTTTGCAATGTTTCGAACCATGTGGCTCAGTACATTAAGAACAGACAATGTTAGGATGGTGACAATCTTTCGATATGTGATAGTAACCTGTGCATGTCACAACGCTCAATATGTGAATTTTCAAATACAGGGCGAATATTGTAACCTATACAGACTTTATTCAATTCTAGCATCTTCTTATAAGCAGATCCATTACATCCTAAAACAAAATATTTGCTATCACCTTTTTTCGCTGTATTATATATTTTAACTTCCATTAAGTCCTTATCACTAAGATTTTCGTTTTGGTTAATGATAGCGTTTACAATATTTTCATTTTAAAAATTAATGCTTCTATTGCTAGCATTACACTAGGTTTTTTCAGGTTGATTTCTTCCACAACATAACTAAGTCCTAAGTTTTGAGTTAATTCAGTTATCATTTTTTCTGTTCCAGCACGAGTTCTGCATTTTATCAAAATAGCACCGTTTTCACTGTTTCTTACTGTTTCAATATCAACAGCTATTTTGCTAGGATCAATTTTTTCTTCGAAGTCTTGTTTAGTTTGTAAACAGTTTTGCTGGTCTTTGGTTTCATAATAAGACATGCTACATCCACTTTTACACAAGGTTTTGATACGGTTTGTGCATATGTTACTATTTTATAAGTTTCTTCTAATTGCGAACGTATTCCACAATTGTTGAATTCCTCCGGTTGTTTTTGAAGAAGTTCTATAATTTTATTTTTATTTTCAATGAGATTAATTTCGTCATCGATAATATTTTATAGCAGATTAAATATTTGAAATCTTGTACATTGTTCACAGAAACACTTCATCAGCCTGTCTTTGAGCTGTAAAACTTTGATTTCAGATGAAGTGGGGACTGAACAGATTTTGCATATGTATTTCTTCCATCCCTCACATTCCACGAAAAACAAAAACCGATATTTATGTAGAACATCATACACGCTTATTTACAGTATACAGCCAAATTAAATAGTTAAATATTCGTAATCAACTCACTTATATTACAATTTGATTGTATTTTGATCTTCTTTTATTTAACCAGGTACACTTTAATATTTAGTACTTCACAGTTTTCGCAGTAAATGCAGGAAACTGGTACAATTTGATAGGATTTTAACTACTTTTCAGCTGATAATTCGAAACCGCTAGAAGCACAACCGAACATCACGGTTGTACGATGCAATAATAATGAATAAGGTAAAATATATTCAACAAGAAGAACAGAACTTGTAACAACATTATTGATAATTCGCAATGTTACTTCAAAGTTATTTTATTCTTATCTGTCACTGATAGTTAGGCATTATCTTTTATCTTATAATTTTAAACAGAAAATAGACTCTGGTTCCATAGATGAAAGAAAACAAGATAATGCATAATGGAAATGAAAAAGAACGCTGTGCACAATTTGAATCATTCAATGGTATATATCACATATAATCGAGGTCTGGTCGTTATTTGGGTTGAAATTATTGTGTAAAACAAAAACATTTCTAGGATAATTGAAACAAAGAACATTTACATAATTTAGAAAGGTGTGCTACTCATATTTGATAACTTCCTTAATTCCTTCAGACTACTCCACACAATATTAGACTGAAACTATGTTGTAACTACGCGAGCTTATCAAATTTGCAGAAGCGCGGCTACAATGGAATTATTACAAACGCTGTTCTAGCATAGGGGTCGTGCCAGCAGACAAAGGTATAAAGCGTCCGGTAGGTGAATATTGCATATTGCTATCTCTGAAGTGTGGTCAGTTTCCGGGGCGACCGGCAGGTTGTATAAATTATTCAACTCTACTCATTCTCCTCGTAGTCCATGTTAAATGTTTCTGTTGCTGACGTAGTCAATATATCACCTGTTTTAGGGATTCTACCTCCTAATACAGTAATAACACTCCTCAGCATCTGACGAAATTAATTTCAGGATCATGTATGAACAGGTACAAGTATTACATGTCTCTATGGATTCAACGTTTATTTGATCTGAATTCATTTTGAAAAATATGTAGATAATAGAAATAAAATACAAATTTGAATTTGCACGAATTGCGACTCCTAACACATGTATCGTCATACGGTGACATTTTCGAAGCAAGCTATCAACTAAATTACAAATATAAATCTAATCATCCTGAAATAGTAATAGTGATATTGGTGAAGTTCATCCTCGAAAATACAATAGAGTAAGAGATACAAATAATTATTTAACACATGAACCTATAAAAGTCATAAATGACTATAAATAGCGCGGGTCGACAACTAAAACAGTACACAACATTCACAGATTGAGACAGTACGAGCGGTTCATAGGATTTCTAATATTATAGATACATTGCACTATTATTATCTATGATCTCTTGAGTGATGAAGGAAGGAGTCGACATTGAGCTCATGCAATACTTGGAGAGCTCAAAAATCCAGAATTACCAGCAATATGGCTTTCGTCGGCAGTGATGAACAAAAAGTTCTGATTGCCTACGTAATACCTGTAGGTGAGAAAAATATTGGGAATCTTCAATTGTGGTATTGGATATCTATCTCAAAACTATTGGACCGAGTCTAGCGCCAAATTCTTCGGCATTAAGTCTGCCGCCTCAAATCTGTCGCTAACTATCGAGTTTTCTCTCGGATAGGTCACTTCATGTAGTGGTTGACGGAGTCTCCTTTTTACAAATGACCGTTGAAGTGGTGTTCCACAGGAATCTGCCTTAACGCCATATCAACGATTTGTTGGGAGTGATCGATCCCGATATGCTTTGCAGCAAACGGTACACTCCATAACGATTCCTCATCCAAAAACCCTATATTATCCAATGAAACCAAAGGAATGAGACAGAAATATCGACGCAATTAATTAGGATCTAGCAAACGATTTCGAAATGGGGATCTGATAATACAGTTGAGTTTAATGCAACCAAATATCAAGTTTTATTTTCTCCAGGAAGGCGGATCCGACAATTTCCAATATTAAGATGTCATATACAACTCCTAGGAAATCTTCGATATCCATGTACGATATCACCACCAACAGCACCCTCTCATGAGACGATCATGTGAGGTCCATGGCGAAAACTGCTTCACAAAAAGTTGTTTCTCTTGCTCTTGCCAAAATCTACTTCACATCTCAGTAGCTACTCATAATCTACAAAGCCCAGATTCGACCTATTCTGGAGTACTGTTGACATCTTTGGAGTTCAGCTCCAATACATACCCAGAATCTCTTAGATACTATTCAGAACGGATGGTCTGTGAATAAGCTTATACTTTTTGAATCCACTGTCAAATAGAGCTCCACCAATTTGTAAGTTTTGTTTAGTTTTTATTTGAAAAGGGTTATTTGGATCTTAATGCATTTCTCTCGATTGAGCTTGAATAAATACTGACACTTCATCATCGTAATCTTACTTAGGGATGATTATTATTGCATTTGATTTATCTGCCTTTGTAAGAGTTTTTAGACCATGAGAGTGATTCACATATTTCTGATTCAATCAATTTAGAATTATTCAACTCAATACACCTTAGAGCTTATTCTACTTCAGCAATACTAGTTCGACAGTGAATTTTGTTTCCTTCATTTACATCTATTAGCTGATATAGATCGTGCCAATCTAGACATGCGAATTCATTAGCATAGGTACTATTAATGTAGTACCTTAATATTTTACCTCAGAAAAAATCATTTTATAAACCAATTTCGAATAATTGTCATATGTAATTTATAAGGATACTAGGTGTATTATTATTAAAATCAACAACGACTTTATAATTGTGAGACCAGTTCTTGTAACATGTTCAACTATGTTTCTACTTAAAACCGTGTAATAAATCCATAAATGTAATACTTGTTTCAGTTAATTCAGTGAACTCTATACTATGTAACTGGAAAGGCCACGCTAATTCTGGAGTCATCGGAATGTGAGGCAAGTGCGAGAAACAGAGACAGCGGATAGTGTAGTATACCTTTCTTTGTTCGACACAGAAGGTGTAGCGGGTATAAGAACCTGAAGTTCACTTACCAATTGTGTATTGCTGCTTCTTTTGTATTAAGTGTTCTGTAGCATTGTTAGGAGAGAAATTAAGGGGGTATTAATGGTCAAAACTTCGGCCAAGTAGCTCAGTGGTTGAATCATCGATCTTCCAATCACTGTGGCTTCCGGTCGCAGGTTCCAATCTCAGTGACTGCGGAATTTTCACGATGGCCCTAGAAAGTGATGAGGCATGATACAATGGGCCGTTATTGAGACTGCTCTGGTTGCAGAATCGAGCCTACCACACGAGAGGGTGTGTTTAGTGGGTACATCTCAGGTGATTAAATTCGGACTCAGGGACTCGCACACTACTTTATGGGATATTACAGGCCCATAAGGTGTCCATGGAGGGTTCCAAACACCTCCTAACAAAAAAAAATAGTTAAAACTATGTACTGTTTCGAAGTGAAATGTGGGGATGTGGTCTACTGCAAACGTGGGGGTGTGCATGGTGCAGGACAAAATATTTCTTTTCATACGTAAGTTATATTCTTGACTTTATTATTCACAACGTAATAACTGTTAATAAAATAGGTGAGGTACGTGCCTAAAGGAACATTTCATTGCGCCTTAAACGTAAGTTGTAAAATAAATTATACATTTCAGATTCTCTTTCTAAAGACCAGATGTTTTGAAATTGTCGGTAACTGTCATACGAAGGGAAAACCTATATCCATCAAAAACAAAGAAGATTTGTGGGAAAAATTTCCTTGCAACTGACTATCAAAATGAACCAGGGTTTACTACAAGGCTTCTCAAACCTGATGCATTTTCAAGTGTGTCTTCTTTTCCAAAGCTTTTAATAAGAAAGCTCGTAAAAAAGGTTCCTTCACCCCTAGAATTTTTTTTAAGAAAAGTACACTTGTATTACCGTGGCAATTTTGAAAGGATGAATGTTCACATTTGGCATTCAAAAGGATGGCATTACCAATTGCCGAAATGCAAAACGGGGTACAAAAGTGTAAAGCAAGAAACTTCGGTTTTTAAAGTGCCGAAAGATGCGGAAATGCGAAAAAAATGGATGCTTTTATGTGTGCCGAAAAGGGGAAGTTCCTCTCTCAAATCAGAATACTTAGTAACACTGCTTGCGATTCCGGAAAGAAATCGTTCTACCACTCCGATCCAAGCGCTAGCTAGTGACTGAGCGAGGGACTACAAGTTTGGCGTCGCGTAAGAGACCCATGTCAAACATACGAGTTCCCAGACCTGTATGTACGACCGTGGTTTGAACTCAATTATCTCAGCTACCTCCATGTGCCGAAGTATCCCAACAGGAGGAGGATATCAGTTTATATTTGAATTTTCATTTAAGACATCCTATCTTTCCATTACCCCAATTTTTAGGTCATAACTTAGTCGTTTCTCGGGGTGAATGGAAATAAAGTGAACTTAATATCACGACCATCTTGAAATAAATATTTCCTTGTAATTATAGTCTATATTTTGGTCAATCAGATTCCGTCTTCATATGTTTATCATGAAGAATAGGTAAACATGTATATATATCACTAGCTCTGTTTTGATTAGAAAATATTACAGATGACCACAGATTAGCTATGTATCGGAACGTGACAATCTGTGAACGCATTATATCTCGTCATGAAATCTTCGGTGTGTGATATAATAATGATGGGGGTCGGGTGAGTGTTTGTTTTTGATAGATGCAAACGGCACAGTTGTGTGAACAATTTTTTTGTTTATCGGAATTGGAATAATTCTCACATAGTGAAAGTATTTAAGGAGGGAATTTGGATTACCAGACACGTGTATTTTTGGTGTCACTACCTTCTAAAGACAGACTCTGTATGCCGAAAAAGTACCATTTCTCAAGATTATTTGATTCGCTTGTTTCGTCATTTTGAATTGTCAACATTTATGCTTAACTCAATTGAAGCTGACGAGAAACCGACGGCGTAGGAGTTCAACATTTGATTGTGGTCACATCGTCTGGAGGCCTACTTGGCATCAACGTTGTGAATCCTCTCTTCCATCTCAAGATAACCAATTTTTATCACGAAGTGTATTGAGGAAATTTTGTCTTATTACTCAATTACTTTCAAACAGGTATAAATAATGTCAGACTGTTCTCATCTCACGATAGATCTAAGATATACCGTGTATAACTTGGGAAGAAAATTGCTCCTCTTATTCTCTGATGTGGGTATTTAGGCTAATTTAATCACTGGCATAGTTGCTTAAATGAATTAGATTTCTATTATTTGTGGTGAATTCATAGCTGAGCTTATTAACTCAATATATTACTGCGTTTCTGTTTTATTACTATAATCAGATAAATATTTGTTCATAATTCTCAGAATATGGAGTTTTACCTCTCATTGTGTTATAATTACTGATAACATAAAACTCCGGGCTCTTGTTTGGTAGCATTACTGGCTGCTTTTGAGAGATTATCAACTCCACCCACGCCACTCTACCTGCTGGTATAAATTGATGATTGCCATTCTTCAAGTGAATAATATTTCTGAATGAATATTTAACGTAATTTAGAAATTGGGTAAATTTTTCCGCACACTTTTTAGGTAACATATAACGTATATAATCAACGTTCTCCTGTTTGCAACACTTTTCTGTTACGCATAGTACTGCCGGTCGATTGAAGGATGAATACGCTTCAATTTCTGCTTTCTATTATTTGATTCGAAATTAAGCTCCTCCTGTTCATCGCTTTGTAATTCAGTAACGTCAGTACTCGTTCGGTGATTGTTATCGGTAGCGGAAACATCGGAAAATTTTCGGACATTAATATTTATCATATTAGGACATTCAGAGTGAAAATTAGATATAAGGTAGTTAGTTCCCTTTGATGATGGTACTCCAATTTAGGATGAGTTGAATTGAGATTTTCCAAATCTTTCCTTGAAACATAAAAATTGTTCCGCTTCTTTCAGGCATTATTATTATATCTACACACTGTACTGTTTTGTCTATATTTGAGAGAAAATTCTAGCACTTGGGTTTTGATTTTAGCCTAATTTGATGTCACTAAGTTTTATTCTGTTGGTGAACATTTTATCAATAGTATGTTTACCTACAAGCTGTTACTTTTAATGTGTTCCGAGTTTCTATTCGATACTACTATTAAATATAGTTTTTGATCAAGTTAGGAGTCTTAATAGTTTTTGTGAATGTGATGGATTAAAATTAATTATCCCTGAAGGATATACAGATATATATGTTACTGTGAATGTCCGAAGCGGAGTGTATCTTAAGATACACTGGTGTATGTTAACAACCACGAAGCTAGCTGGTGATTGTTTGTTATTTATTCT
Organism: Endomychus coccineus; assembly: GCA_958510875.1. Taxonomy (NCBI): domain Eukaryota; kingdom Metazoa; phylum Arthropoda; class Insecta; order Coleoptera; family Endomychidae; genus Endomychus; species Endomychus coccineus. The sequence continues at coordinate 218,545,979 of OY294067.1, forward strand.
GTTCTTCATGTTTTCGGTCATTCACCAGTGAATGTTATCATATACCACGACGACTTGGTTAATCTTCATTCTCTTCATGATGAGTTAAATTATGATGATTTAGCAAAAATATCTGCAAAACAGAAGTTCGGGTCTGATTTAAAATGAACTCACAAATTGGTACAATAAATAAAATCATAGTACTATAATAAATAAAACAAATAGAACTTGTTCATTAATCAAAATCTTAAATCAGTAATACAAATAGCATTACCTGCCAAGTAAGGTAAACAATAACGTACACTTATTATTAATGCTATTGCCCTATTGGCTATATGAATTTGAAAAATACTCATTCGTCACAAGGTACCTTTCCATAGGTAATTAGGTATTACAGAATTTTTCGCTATAAGAATTGAAAAAAACTTATTTATTAGTACATGGCAAACTGTTATGGCACTTAGAATTACAAATAACTCCACGAGCTTTACATTTCTTGATGTTGCATTTTTGTGCACAATTGCAACGCTTCTATCCTTGTTTTCCAAATCTTGATTCCAAAGCAACAATTTCACCCATTGATATTTTTGCAGAAGAAGTTTCAGATATATTGATAAAATTTTCCTTACAGATGGAAAACTGATTTCTAGTATACATCTGTGATAACATCCCATGTTTTGTAGCCAATTGATAATGTTCACATCCACATTCGTAACACATGTAAGGATATTTCTGGAATCTGTATGACCTATGTCGACATCAGAAACACGCAACCTTACAGTATCTCCACATTGTGCAGGAGGAAAATTTGCCTGCGATACTTTGAGCATTTTTTTCCTTGATCTTGGAATCCAAGTTTCGCTTATTCTATATTTCTTTTAGGTGTCTCTTTTCTGTTGCACAGTAAACATATTTCGGATTCTGATATTCTGCCCTATTAGCGGTGCGGCGACGGGTGGTCGGAGTGAAAAAAAGAGAACAATAGCACTCTAACTTTCTCACTTAATTTCGAACAAACATTGGCGTGTGTTAACATTCACGTAATTAGTAAATTGCAGTATCTAAGACACACAAAATCGCCTTTGAGTATGTTAACATTCACCGGTGTATGTCCAAAACAAAAAAAATATTGAAATAGTTTCGGACTTACACCATTAATATTGGTGATTATCGAGATACACTGGTGCATCTTAACGTTCACTAATATCGGACATTCACAGTAACATATACATTGGATAACTCAATCCACTCAATGTTGAATGTTACTCCAGTTAGGTACAGGCAACTACGTAAGCATTACAACAATCCCATTCTTGGGCGTTTATTAATTGTTAATAGATAAATTGATAATATCAATTACCCAAACTAATTCCAGATAGCTTGAACAACTATTACAGAATAATTTGACGTTTACAAGTATTTTAAACATATTAAAATATGGGAGATTATAATCAACTAGCTGTATTTTATCTTCAGGGTATTCGCTTACAAATAAACTTACTCCTCAAAAGGCATTCAAATGCCATCACTCTAAAGTACATTCTAAATATCATGATATTCTAATGAACAATTACTTCACGTCATCAAGGATGAGTTTCCTGTTGGTACTCATGAAGAAAGGATAGTTTACATTCTTCAGTTTACTTCTGTTTATTCAAGCTTGAGTTCCGGAATGTCCTCAAGGAAGGTATAATCGGAGAATCAAGGTATTTTTGCATGTTCTGGCTGGCATCAAGTATAAAAATGTGAGGCTCGTGGATGATAAAAACTCGAACCTGCTGTTAAACAAACCTCTTACCAGACAAATTAAGCAGCATTATTTAAAGGCCGAATTTTCCAAGTTCATTGAAGAAGTTTAATACATCAAAAGCTGGAGAAGTGTTACAAATCACTTCTGACACATGAAAGGCATTCCAGTTCCAAATAAGATTTGCGCGTGTTATGCACATTCGTATGCACTTATACGTTACTTTCAACTGAGCCGTAGCTAATGAAAATAGATGAGGTCGTAATGAGTTCGCATATTAAAAACCACACAAATATTACTCTTTCGAAGAAGTTGATCGTGCTTATTCACATGATACAACAACGGCCGATTCTTCTGTCCACCTTCTTGCGATTTATATAGTCGAATTGAAATTTCAATACTAATGATTCCACTCTTGATTGAGATATAAAAATGTTTCACAAGAGTTCGAACAAATAAGTACCCCTGAGCTTGCAAAAATGAAATATTTAAGCGTTTCCTCTTCTATTCTTGAAATACCTAGAGAATTCTCTTTAGTGCATTAGTAATGATCATTCGGTAGGAAAACTTTTTTTGTTAAGTCTAAAAATAGGATATTGTTACAAATTTATGGGAAATAATACTCGGAGCATTATATTATCACCCAATGAATTATAGTCCTTGGTTTCAAGCGTTGTACGGAATCAGTCCAAACGTATGGAGCTTATTCATTCCAAAATATTCCGAGTAGAGAAAATAAGACTCAAACTCCTGTTTCTTTCTTCCCATGATCTCGTCAGTGAGACGAGTCACACTTGAAGTCATTGATCAACAATCTCCAAAATTTTTGCCGAACCTATATGTTCCAACACCATCTGCCGGGAATCAGATGTCCCACTGATAATGCGATTTACAATGCAACGCATTGACAATGAAGTTTTCGCGATTCAAAGAACCGATTGGGAAACAGTTGGAAATTTTGCCACCATGTGACGGCTCCCCAATGATACATAGTGAGCTACGTAAACACATTTAATGTTAATATACAAAGTTATGGTTACACAAGGTAATATTGACAACTTGTATTTTACTCCCAGACAGCTGTTGCGCTCTTCTCATGACCCCGTCAGGGCGACGACGCAGAAATGAAGTCACTGATCAACCCTCTCCAGATATAATATAATGCCTTCGAAGACATTTGGTTAACCTAGATCTTCCAACACCATCTGCTGGAAAGCAGAATGTCTTACTGAGAATGCAATTCATAATGGTATGTAACGGAGAGCCGAGCGTTATCTATTTTATAAAAAATCTGAACTTACTCCAGATTCAAATTTGCCAGGCTAGTGAATAGGTTCGAAAGTGTATATCACCGCTGGACCTCGTACTTGTACTTCTAACAGTCGGCTGGGTATCATTTCAGGTAGCGTTAATACCTCATCGACGTGTTATGTGAATTGGAATTGTTTGTTGGAACCTGTTCGTGTATCGAAGATCTTAGTTGATCCGTGTACCCTTAAGGTTCTTTGAAACTGTCACCACTAAGTGTATATTTCAGCACGCCTAGAAGCTGTTTTCAACTACGATGCCTTGATCCCTTCCAATGAATCGCCTCGAACAGTTACATCTTTATATCTATTCAAGCGTAAAATTCTGAAGGTCATATTCCTTGATAGGTGATTAGAAATCATCAATTAAACGCGTTAATCAAATTAAATAATAAATATATATTGAATAGAAGTTAACAAAATTTGATACATTACAATACAACAAACGAATATAAAATTACTATAAAATTTAGAAATGGGAATGATACATAAATTCAACGACGTCAAATTCAGGTTCACCCCAAATGGGAACCTGTGAAACTGTTTTCAATGTCGCTAGTTCTACCCCTTTCGCCTAACGACCTGATACTTGATTATATCCCCCAAGTGATCTCCGATAAGCGGAATTACGATTGATTACTACTCAGCCTGAATGGCGGGAAAAATTAACAAATTGAACAGTGGCGGGCGGAGCATGATCAGAAGGTTAAATAACAACATTATATTATATCGCCGATTCAGAGGTTGAAGTAAATATTACAGTTGTTCTTTGGCAATCAAAATGCACTCACCATGTTGGTCTAATATCTCAATTCGTTCTCGAATTCCTTGTAGAAATAAGGCACAGAAAATTTACAGACTCGATTTCTACGACGGGTTAAATTTGGTATGATAGAGAATTTGTCACAAAATGATTTTTGTAAACTAACAAATACTTTCCACAAAACGCGAAAGACGCGAACAAGTCCAGCGCTACTTCCGCCCTGGGGAACATACCCCTTGTTGCACAAATTCTACGTTTAATTTTGCTACACTACTGAGTTCTAACTATGAGCCAATGCAATGCCCCAAACTACTCCTACGCAAGCTACTTACAGCTCCGGGTTTCTCACTCTTACAATACTACAAGCAAAATTTAACGTAGGTTGAATTTAGATAATTTCTTTGTTTACTTATATGAACACGTTTCGATGAATTAATTCAATCTACATAAATTTCTCGAATTTAATTTTGTTACGATCTCGATAGAGAGGATATTAATGTATCTCAAAAAAAATATGATCTTATAACAAAAATAAATCTGGATTAAGGTTCTACATGACTTGGCCGGAAAATTACTTCAACCTCAATAAAAGAAATTAAAATGTTTTAATTATTTTGAGTATGGAATCTAGATAAAATATATGACTTCAATTAATGCAACAATGGAACATCCCTGTGGACATAAAGCTGGCTGGACTTACCGAACGGGTAGGTGGTGAAGAACTATCTTTTTTCTCAAAGTGATTAGTTGTTCAACTTAGAATACCGGGAGCAGGGCCCACACATAAGTTATAAACAAAGCCAAAAGAAATCTAGCTAGGCGAAAGAATCGTAAATGACAACTCGTCTCAAATCCACGTGGACTCCTCCTGACTAAGGGAAAAACAAGTACCCTTGACCCCATACTTTGCTACGTTTGCTAGGCATGGAGCCAATGCTACAGGAAAGAGGGTTCAGCTTACACACGTCTCTAGATATATCTAGCCTATCGTATGCTCATTTCTAGATATAATAATTCATAAAACTTCCAGTTTAAATTAAATCAGATTATTCAAAGGCCCCAAAAAGTAATAATCCGTAGGATTATTACCGCTATGCATTGACAATACAGCTCTCGCGATTCGAAGAATCGATGGAGAAACAGATGGAAATACTGCTTCCAGGTGACGGCCCCGCAAAAAGTGCATAGTGAACTACAAATATATTTGGTGTTAGAACTCAATAGAGAAAGTTTTGGTTAATCAGGTCAAACAGTGACAACACGTTTGCCTGTGTCCGTGTGTCTCTATCGGTCGTATGGATTCAAAATTTTTGAGATCGCTATAAAGTGGCGAAAATAGGAGCTGTTACTATTATTATAGCAAGAGCATAACGAAAACTGAAACTTCCTCAATCATCTCCAATATCAATCTTCACAGCAGTAAACATCCAGCGATTATGCCTAGATTCAATTCAGAAAAAGGATTTATTCTCTAGTTGATGAATGTTTTTGTTTCACGATACGATGACTCTGTAATTTATATCTCCTGTTCTTCTTTTCTATCACCGTCCCTAGTGGAAATCTCATGCTGAAGATGGTTGGTACTCTAGCGCAATCGCAAATGAATTATATAATTCCGATTTTCTTCTAAAATGTATTATTTCCGGCAATTTCCTTCACACTTCACCAAGAAATGATAATAAAATAGATGATAATGTATACACTTGTACGAGAGGAAATGTCATGGTAGTATATGCCCCTGAGAAAACGTCGTCAGTAAAATGTGAGTAGTGACAGTTGACTGATGTACAATCATCATTCTTCCAGATTTGTACATCGTAACAATTAAAATAATGAACCAACGACATTATATTCTTGCATGATGTATAACCTCTAGAGAGGAAAAATTATCTCTCTAGTTATGTGGGAAGTGAATGAATGCGCTGATAGAAACTGGATACTATCAAGTGAAGCGTTCAGGAGACATAATAATTAATAGCAGTTTTTAAATATGATGTTATTTCCAAATCTGTGATGTGTGTAGGTACTAATGATTCTTAGAATTCATGATAGCTTATGAATGATCTTTAGAACTTATTTCAATATATCATGTAATATATGATAGGTATAATTTGCATTGTAAGATGCTGAAACTTCACATCACAATTCTCATGTAGATAGGGTATTACTGGAACGGAAAATATATTGTACGAAATTCCGGCCTAAAAAAACTAGATTATTCGATGAGCTTCAGGATAACCGCCCTGATAGATTTCTTGCAGGGACTTATCCATTAAAAATACTATCAAAGCCCTAAGGACCTTTCTAGAAGGAATATTTGAACTCGTTATAAAGGATATATCAAAACATTTTTCAAAAACACGTCACACCATGATCATTTCATCACTTTCAAAGCATAGTAGGGACAAATTTCTACGTAATTTAGAAGGGATGGATCCAGTCGGTAAAGTAAAAAATTCACCTTAAAAGGTCGTACATTTTTTTTTTCTGAAATTTCCTTTCAGGAACTGTTAGTGGAAGGTTGAGCATAACAAAATCTCAAAAATCGGATCTGGGGTGTCGCGCACTCCGGCCCCCCCCTCCTCAAAAAGTCTTGTTTCACTGGTAACTCGTTAACCGTTGAAGATATAAAACTTATTCATAAAAAAAAAGAAATCTTGACTGATTTCCTGAAAAAGTCCCATAATTTTTTTGTGTAGGACATAGTTTTCGAGAAAATCGATATTGAAAATACATGAAAAATTGAATTTTTACTTCTTCACCAATTGTCGTCATATCTAAGACAATCAAGAAGCAAATGTAACATGTTTTTATAACCTCCAAATTTTCATAGGAAATCATAAAAGTAACTAGATTTGTTGCAGTTTTGAAATTGTGCAAGTAGAAATGGATTTTCGATTTTTTGGATACATATTTGGCAATTGTTAACATTGAAAACAATAGAATCAGATATACAATACATTCATTTAATAATTTCATTGTGTAACCATAAATAATAAAAAATATGTTTTATAATTTGGAGATTGTGTATTTAGAAAATTGTTTGTTTTTCAGATTTTTCCAAGTAGATCTTTGGCAATTGTTGACATGTTATGCAAAAAGGAAGCTTATGAAAGATTTGATTATTTTATGTTATAAAAACTTATTATAGTCACTACATTTTCAGTAATTTTGAGATTATGTTAAAAATAATAAGATGAAACATTTTAATCGATAAGTTTCGATCTGATTTCATCTACAAATTTTACGAAAAGATATTTTACAATATTAACGTTTTTTTATAATACATCTTCATCTTCTTTGGATATAGATTCTTCGTCGTAATCAACTTCTTCTGGTTAAACAGGAGGTGTATTTGTGCATGTGTCGTATTTTCAAGCACGACAAGTTTCAGCACAAAATAGTCCAGCTTTTTTGCAAGAGCAAGCATTTCCGTAACCCTTATTACAATTGCGAAAAAGTATGCTGGTTTTTTGTCATCATATTTGGAGTTAATATTAGTCCTTTATTTTTCATCCCCATTGTTCTGATGATAAATCATTTGACAGTCATTTCTGAACTTGTGAATATGGTCCAAAACAATGTTCTGCTGCTGCATCATTGATAGGAGGAATATATTCGATATTTACAGCTTTTTCTTCAACGATATTTTTCAAGAAAATTACATGTCTCAACTTATTCAAGCATTAAGTTTTTCTCCCTGAGTAGTAGATTTGTAGAGTGTAAGAAATGTCATTTCCGGAAATTGATTCTGTCCTTTTTTATTTGTAGGGAACAATAAAAAATTAGCCAAAACTTAGCTAATTTTAACATGCTGGTAAATTTGTAAATGTGAATATTCTTATTCCTAACTTTTTCTGCGTCAAAGTACTACCTTGAACCAAAAGATGATACATTTATTACTTACTTCTTTCACGATAAATAATTTTGTATGGGCATGTGAATAGTTAGAAGCGCAAAAAATCAAGAGAGAACTATAATAAATTGATATTCCTATATACTAATAAATATCAATGATCATCAAAATTGACAGCAAAAGAGAGTATTTTACGCCCCTTTTGAAACCGATTTTCATTTTTCTTCCCAGCTTGTTTGGTTTTCAAACAATTCAATTCTTTCTATAGGTTGCGCACAAAAATTCCAAAGAAACGAAAATTCGCGCACATTATAAATGTAATATTTGCAAAAACCATAGCATTTACAATAGATTATTTAGGAAATTATTCAAGCTTTTTATAACGAGCATTTTTTATATCTCCAACGGTTAACGAGTTACAATAAAATAAGGCTTTTTGCGCGGCACCCTTAGAACTGACTTTTGTAGTTTAGTGATGTATAACTGCTCCACTAACAATTACTTAAGAAAAATATCAAATATTATTTTTTGTGATGTAAATTCTCATAATTACTGGATTGATAAGGGAAAGAGCAATTGATTAAATTCAGATACAGCTGGGGGTGAGCTGTTGTCTGCATTATTTACCCCAAACTATATTTAAACAGGTATATTTTGTTTTCTAGTTTAGTTTACTCTGATGATGGCTACTTAGTAGCTGAAAGGTCCTCAGTACATTAGTAGTGTTTTCGGTGGATAAGGGTGATAGTGTATCCACAGTTGTCAAACCTTCTGTGTATTCTAATTTATTCATTGAATCATATGTTTTGTTTTTGCTCCATGTTATTTGAAACTTTGTGGACAATCATTGCATCGTAGTTTAGTAGAGCTTTATTATTTGTATAAAATTCCGATGAATTTCTATTCGTTTATAACAATCCCATACCCTGAATTCGGAGTACTAAACATATTTAACAAAAGCTATTCAATCGTAATTTGCAATTTTTTAAGATGAGAGTATGAGCATGCAAATGTCAAGATATTAGAAGAAACGATTCGACTGTCTTCTATTTGGTTTATGTATCTTGATATTACTCTAAGCGGGACAAACATTTGCCTTCTTTAGATGATCTTATAAGGTGACATTAATGTCATTGATACACACTCCCGAGTTGAAGTTATCTTCACATTTTTTTGAATTTCAATACACAAGTCTTCTAGAGGCGCATTTCATTAATCATAACAATCCATTTATTTCCAGAATTACGTGGAAATGATAATTAACAAAACAGTTCCTTGTGAAGGTAGCAATAAACTATCGAATAGTCAAAGCTAAGATTAACTTAATTCTTAGTAATATTAGAAGAAAGTAGATAATAGAAGACCTGCATAACACATCTATGTCAATGGTTCAATTATACAGGGTATTCCACGAGAGCCGTTCGTTAGAAGTTTTCGTGGTTAGAAAAAAGTTAGAATTCTGAAATTTTGAGTTCCAGGGTTATCCAAAATTGTCTTTCTTTTCAAAATATTTTCAAGATCATACTACTTCCGGTTACACCGGAAGTCGCCATATACTTCCTTATTTTGAATGGAACACCCGGTATATTATTTCATTTTTAGATTCCTGAGAAAATTTCATAGTGGATTCCATCAGATTTTCCTATACCTATTTTCAATCTTTTCTTAGATATCTTGATTTTTTTGAAAATTTTGACAGATGTAGCGCTGTTTTGAGCCTTGCGCCCCTTAACCAATTTCGATTGGTGGAAAGCGCTTCTGGAGTAGACGGAAGCACAGGAATGATTCTTTCGAATGCCATATTGACAACTGATTCATCGCATACAGGGTATCCTGAATTTAATGACCAATTACATCATTTTAAAAGTTGAAAAAGTTCGTTTTTTCAAATGGGACACCCTGTATTTTATTGGATGGTCGAATGCAGAATTTGATTCTGCATCGATTTGCTAAAACATTCTCCATACCTATTTCCAGTGGTTTTCTTGTTAGTCCATATTTTTTATTTTAATGTGGTTTTTTGGCAGAAACCGAAACATCGCTTGCCTTTCGAAGCCAAATAAACATCAATGAAACGGTAAAAAATTCACTTTAATCAGAACATGACATTAGTACATAACATTCAGAACGAAATATAAAATAAAAACAAAAAATTGGAACATAATGACATAAAATATTAAGAGAATGTAAAATTACAATAATTGTTCTATATGACCTCCATTTTGGTTCAAACACTGAATAACTCTGTCATATACTCCTCGCGAAACAGACCACCGAAGTTCGTCTGGACTTATATTAGTAAGCGCATGGTGAACACGGTTCAACAATTCCTCTCTAGTTTGTACCGGCCTAGAGTACACTAGTTCTCTTATGCGACCCCAGAGGTAAAAATCCAAGGGGGTCAAATCGGGTGATCTGGGTGGCCAGTTCCAAGGTCCTCGCGGGCCAATCCACCGATCCTCGAACATCAGTGACAATTGCCGGTGTACAGCTATAGTGGAATGTGCTGGAGCACCATCAAGCTGATACCAACTGTAATAATATACCGGGTGTTCTATTTAAAATAAGGAAGTTAAAGGCCACTTCCGGTGTAACCGGAAGTAGTATGATCTTGAAAATATTTTGAAAATAAAGAAAATTTTGGATAACCCTGGAACCCAAAATTTCAGAATTCTAATTTTTTTCTAACCACGAAAACTTCTAACGAACGGCTCTCGTGGAATACCCTGTATACTCACTATTAATAACCGTCCTATCATTTCTTGATTGCTTAAGTACTTGAATGCAAAATTTGTTACATATGCGATTATAAAAAGTACTTATACGCATCTTGTAAACAACGTATGACAGCAACATGTTGGCATCAAGCTTTTCTGCCGGAATTCTGAATTTGCAGGAATAATTACATTTATCTGACTTCTTTAACGAAGAAGTTCGAACATAAAATATTCACTGAAGTTACGTCAACGTTCTGTTCAGAAAGTAGAAGAGAAATAAAAGGAACTAGATATCCGTTATTCCGCTATTGCATCACAAGACGCTGATTCTGCAACCTGTTATTTGTAGCGTAAAGTTAAGAGAATCCGTGAAATCTGATTTCAACCGTGTCTTGATTCCAAAATTCGAAATAAAACTGTTCTAGCAGAAATACTATGCTATTTTTATCCCTATTGATACATTCGAAGAATATGATTGATTATACGTCAAATTGATGAGGAATGTATTATATGAGCAACGAAAGCTGAGAAATTATGCAATTAGTGAAGGCCATTTAAAGACGCTATCTCAGTTTGAATGCTTTGCATGAAGCTTCATGTATGATTCTAAACGATCGGTGAATGTGGTGAACTTCAACTCGAAACTTCCCTTACGCTTGCTACCTTCAGCTCCGGGTTTCTTTCGTTTACAATACTGTAAGCAAAATTTAACGTAGGTTGAATTCAAATAATTTCTCCGTTAATTTATATGAACACAAATTAGATGGTCAAAGCTTGATAAATTAATTTAAACTGAATCTGGTCAATTCAATTTAATCTGTTAATAAACAAGATAATAATTGTTTTCGAAAAAATATGATCTTAGGAACAAAAATTAACCTGAATTGAAGTTCTACATGGCTTGAGTTGAAAATTACTCCTTAGTTATAGTACCACAACAGCAATGGAAAGAAAATTAAAAATAGTTTAATTACTTTGAGACTAAATATATTGAGTTGCCTTGAATTGATGCTTAATGACTTGAATTAAGGCTTTCCCATATTAGGGGTAAACGCACGCCGGACAAGAAAACTAGCTTACCGAGCTAGTAGGGGCTGAAGAACTCCCTTATTTTATAAAGGTAATTTCTTTTTATGAAACCATTGAGGCGGGCGCCATGTCACGCGCAAAGCTTGGGAAACATGTTTAATATGGAATACCGGTGGGAGACTTCACCAATACGTTATTAAAATGACCTATAGGAATCTGACTAGTCTCAACAACAGTTCGTGGTGGCTCTTTCCAACTCCTCATGAATTTCTCCTCAGGGAAAAAGTACCACTGGCCTCGTACTGTGCTCACGTTTGCTAAGCAAGATTCCTTGCTGGCCTAAAACTTGATGCTCCTGAAAGGAGAGATCGAATTATCAACGTCGCTAGGCCTGCTTGACTATCTTATCTTCCATGAAGATACAATAATTTATAAACTTCATTTCAAATTAAATCGAAACATCCAAAGGACCCAAAAGTGATAATCTCGGATTATCACACCTCGTACTAGCCACATGATATATTACTATAGGTAATGAAAGTTAAAGCAACAATCCGTCGGAAATTGATAGAAAGTTTATCACACCCTGTAAAATAACATGTTCTTGGCATTTCAAAAATCTATTTTTTGTTCCACCAATTATATTGTAGTACATAATCGAGTATTAGAGTTGTTAGTCTAGAAGTGCAAACGTCTTCAAAGTTTCTATCCACAGGTCAGACACATAGAAAGTGTAACCTTCCAGTTGTATCGAAACTAACTAAGATTTTCCTCATGATAAATACAATCTATTGTGATATTCGACTAGAAGCATAACCATAGTAGTGATATTTCCCCTCATCGCCTTCAAAAACAGCCCCACATCGACATAGGTGCTGTGAAATGGACAACGCTTCCATGTTTCGGTGTTTGGTCGATACTACCAGTCTTATTCTCATTCTCATCCCCATTCTCCTGTCTCTCAACCCAAACCAACATTTCATCCGTTTCAGGTTTTTCATGAAAATACTGATGATGAAGCCTCCTGGAGTGAAATACTCTCTATTTAGAATTCCAGACGAGGTGCAACTTGAATTCTTACAACGACTTTTTTATATTTTGACTACACGATGTTCGAGAACATCGTATGTGTCAGCGGTGGAATGTTGGTAAGGGAGATAAGCATTGAAATTTTTTTGAAAGTTTGGAGAATACAGGCATCAGGAAGGACTACACTATGCAAGAAGTACGGTAAAAAAAAATCCCTGATAGAAAAGAATTTTGGCAAGTCTCGAGCTTGACAATGAAGAGGTGGTCAGCTTCAGCTGGTCTAGTCTGCCTACTTCCAATCTCTCGTGGTGGTGAAGCAAACTAGATTTCCAATGAGCGAACATCATGGAAAACATTCACAATATTATACCTAGAGATTCACCATCTTTCGATAGATGTCTGCCATACATGTGTTACATAGCCAGACAAGTCTTCTGTTGATCTCTGCTGACGAAAGTCATACTAACATTTATTCGCGAGTACGGAACATTCTAGGTATTACTTTAGAGATCACATGTAGTAGTGGAATGGGTCAATTATAATTAGGGAGGGTCTTCTTCCTTTTTTTTGGAATTGGTTGGAACTCCATCAGTCTTCATGTTGGAAGGGAACACGCCAAGTTTGTATGAAAGGGTGAACATCCTGAAGAGACCATGTGTTGATTCTGGCGAACATTCTTCCAAAACAACAGACGGAACTCGTCTGACCTTATAGCATTTTTCGTATTGATATCAAGCAGAATGCGCCTAATTGTGCGCTGAGGAAAGACAACTTTAGGCATACAGTTATTGATATCAGGAATATTAGGACGCTCCTCCCCTTGTAGATCCTGAGTGGAATTTGCTGCAAACATTTTGACGAAAATGTTGGCCTTCTCTTCTGGTATTGTTGCCAGTGTTTCATCATATTTGGTTAGGAAGGGAACGAGCAGGAAGTGAAATTTTCAATTGTTTCGGCGGAAGTGTGAAATAAACTAGAACCATTTTTGGATATTAGGTAAGATTATTCTATCTTATCTTGTCATTCTATGTCTCTCACGATGCGTCTATTGTGTGATTGCAAAATAGCATTGGTTTCTAGGCAAGAGTTCCCGCGCCAACGATGGTATTCCGTTCATTCTGGAGTGTGGGTCCTAGAATAGATGGTTTTAAAACCATGGTTCACTACATGATTGTGATTTGTTGATATGTGGTATGTATGTTTTCATTCCCAGCATAATGATCTCTAACATCTTTTTGGCATATGGTGTTGGATCTTTAGATTCAAAACCTATGCTTCTCCAACGAAACTTGTAGAAAAAGAGGTGACTATCCCGGTCGGCTGAGTTGTAACGTCAATTTGCACATGGGGGTGTTGGATTGGTGTGATTTAGGGATAAGTCATGAATATGAGTGAAAAGTCAAAGTTTCCCAATGGTGCACGGACTTATATTCCATACGAATATGGATTGTTAGTGAGCAACAAATCGAGCATAATTATAATTTCAGCTGCTTGATAGTTGTGCTGAATCAGGTCACGTTACAGAGAAACCACGGCTTTCCTTTGCAAGCTGTGGAATTGAAATGAACTCGTGCGAAGAAGTTGGAAAAAAGATTGAACTTTTATGTTATGTTATCCAATGGTGTCAATTGTTTCGACGGCCAGGAAAGATGGCAGGAGAGCTATCATGAAGACGGATAGGTAATTAGGATTATCGTAGCTCGGCTATCAGTTGGAGTAAATCAAAGTTTTAAATTGAATTTCTCCTTCAGATTTTATCATTATCAGTATCAACACCAGCTTTGTGCTTAATTTTGATACAGAAGTAAGCAACAAGAATCGGTAATGTAAACCACATGTACCTACCATCCAACGAATTGAATTTGAGAAAGCCAGAATTTTCAGTTATTATTTTTTCATTAAGACTCAACGGGACCCTCAGCATACATCTTCAAGAAATGTTCACAGAATATTTGTCGTTAAATAACTTGGCAAATATATGTCAAGCTCCAAAATGTATACTTATTGTTTCAATGCACGGAGAAAAGAAGAATAATAAATTTGTAGCAATCTTAGTTTAGAGCTCATCAGAAATGTTGTACAAATAGAAAATCAATGAAAGACTTATGAAACAGAAACCTTTTTCTTCTTGTGGTGAGATATTTTGGTTTTGGTTACTACCAACAGATCTCTGTGTCAATTCTATACTATGTTCTACCTATAGGAAAGGCAACATTCATTTTTGTGTTATCTTAACGTAACCACCGAAATGCTTATTATCACAGATACAACATTATTTTTGAATTTGTTTGATAATGGCGCTTCGGTGATGAAACTATAGTAACGTTTCATTGTTATCATTAATATTGTATAAAAACAAAGTAATGATCATAATGATAAATTACCATAGAATAAATTCATCTACCATCGATTTTGCGACAATGAAGACTGGCAAAATCATCATGCGAAGTAGAAGTAAGTTACTTCATTATTACCAGCTTATAATTATAACTTCAGTGTATATATAATCAAATTCATAATAATATGGGATAGTTTATTATAACGCACGAATTTCAGATTAGTTCTCGTTTAAAGAACAGACAGTAGCATGCGCTTTTCTATTCGCCAAAGTACGAATTTAAGCTATTGGCGTCGCCACCTTACGGTCAGCGTCGGTTGCTGGCGTCTTACGCTAGAGGGAGTAACTATGCTCCGAATAGAGAAATATTCATTTGAACTGAATTTAAAGATAGGGAAAGCGCCAGTGCCGAAATGACTCTGCGGGAGCGTAGCGAGAACAGAGCCCTTTGATTCTAAACGCACATGTGTGTCACGTTTTGCAAACACTATTGTTGGCATCGTGAACGTGTGACCATTTTATAAATGCGGTAATAGTTAATTTTACGAGCTCACATGACAAGCTTTCTAAGTAAACCTGTTGAACACTCATAGATTTGAAGTTTGGTAAGTTCGTGTAAAGTATCTATGTTACATTTTGAAATTCATATTTCGAACAGGTATTTATGATTCAACTCGGTCATTTGTACCTACTAAAAAGTAAAAGTGTATTAGTGATGTAAAAATTCATCAGCTATAATAGAGGTTCTTGAAATTGACGATGTTCAAATTGCAATATGATATTTTTTTCTCTTTGATCGAACTACCATAAGAACCGAAATGATCTACCAAACTAGCTCGATAATAGTTGCGTTTGGAAATGTCTATCTCTATATTAGTCTAGTGGATGATATTAACAACAGTATTATTTCAGTTGAACATTGTTTCAATATAGATGTATCCGAAGACGAAGGAATTTTGCACATACTGCCGAAGTAATAATTGCTAGGCTACTCAATCTGCTTTATTAATCAAACATGAAAAACATGTTATTTTATCACAAAACCGTAATAATAATTTTTCGATTGGTGACAGGAAATTGATAAATTTGAGTTCAGATCAATAATTATTGCAAATTATTCGACCTTAAGCAAATCGTTTGTCATAAATTGATGTTATTATCAAAATTTAGGGTAATGTTTAACCAATGTGAAACAATATACTAAATGCGCTAGATCCTCTTTACTGTATCTATAGTGTTTCACGTGAGGACATCCTTCAAGCATGTCGCGTACACCTCTAAGTTTCGAATCCAAATTATGTCCAGTTTTAGTTGAAACTATAGAATGAGGCAATTGATGTATTCTTAAATTCAGATTGGCAACAAAGTCCAGAGGCCAGTAAGAAAATCCGTAAATGAATCAACAGTTGGTATAATGATAAGGAAGCTGTAGAATCAATGTGTGGAAGTTACTTCCGATGATTGTTGGGAAACTTTTCGATCTCTTTCAACTCTGGCGCTAGGCATACCTTTGTTATCGCCATTTCTTTTTTTTTCAGTTCCAGTTTAGAATCCAATTGAAGTGCGCGTCGTCTGTAAATGAGGTTTGAAATTAGCTACAAGTGACTGGCAACAATTCAAAATAGTCTGGAGACAAAAAACTTATCTCATCCTGTGCCGTAGCTGGCTTAGTGTTTATAGTAATTCAGTCAATAATTCAGCTATTGCCACACTAGAAATTAACTCATAGGGGATGATCCTCTCAATTCCCCATCCACGCCACTGGTCCATGATTGTATTGAATGAACGCATAAGAAAAAATGAATAATTGCTTCTTTTTCTTTTCTTTTTTTTGGTTTTCTTCAAATCATATACGATGTATCCTTAAAATTACAGAGATACTAACACATCGTTGTTGCGCCTAAAACACATGCGCTATGTGCAACTTTTGTTCTAAACCATTTATCTGCAGGTATGGGCACCAGAACATGGTGAAAAACGTCCTGTAGAATGCCCTGAAACTTGAGTGGTTGGTCAACTCTCACGAAATTAATTTTCTTTCCGCTCACCATACGTAGTATGTATGAGGAAAGCATTGTATCGGCCTAAATAGTTTTTTCTACGTTTTTTCCTCTGATATTCATTCTAAACCTTTCTAATTTCATCTAGATTATATTTACGTACCAATTTGAAAATTTGCAAATCGCTCTAGGTGGTGATAATGAGAACTGTAATGTTTTGGGAACTTTTGCCACCCTTCTTCAGTTCAAATGTAATGCATTGATATTCATAGATCATCATGATAATAGTGTTTTTATTGTTGTAAATATCTACCGTCATACATTCAACCTACAGAAATATCACGAATTGATATTTGAAGATTGGAAATTTGACTTCACATTTTGGTAATATTGTCGTCATAAAGATAATTCTGAATTCAATAGGATATTAACATATTCACTATATACTAATAAAGTGAAATAATTAATCTGAGGTACCATGACAGTAAGGTTGACATAGTAAATTATCTGAAAGTTTTTTCACAGTTCACTCGATAGCACTGTATTATAATGATGCATAGAGTATAGAACATAAAGATGTAAAACACATAAGTTGTCGTTTCAAATAAACTTCAAATGTCATGACATAGAGCATTATTCGACAACTCATCACACCTTCCGATTTTTCTCATCATTTACAACATATTAGTTAGAGATATTTCCATGATAATGAATAAGTCTAGAAACATAAAAGTATCCCACTCCCGGGCATATGTCGGCCATATTGGAAAAATTTTGTAATTATATTTTCCAACAAATACGACCAGATTTTCCGTGAATAGTTTGGCACCTACTACTTATTTTCATTTTTCTCAGGATGCAGCGAACCTAATTGTAAGTTAGAATTCAAAATGATAAAACCTTCTGCTTGAACGATAATGAACGGGAATAGAAATAAGTAAAAATAACGATGCACTTCCTTACATACAGACTAAATGATGTTCTACGATCAACGTCTCTGTTATTTTCGAGATGCCGTAGAAACGGTATTTGAAAAATGTCTTTGTTTCAACAAGTTCTGCTGTTACAAGAGAACGCTCTAATTATAAAACATGCTGTATAGAAAATGCATCAATTTTGTTCTAAGATTGGTGATTGCTAAGATATCTAACAATGACAATACATTTATTAGTCCTAGACAGCTGTTTCGCTCTCCTCATATGCTCATCAGAGGAACGAGTAGGACAATGTAGTCCAAAGTTTGAAGTTCTCACGCGTTTCATAGAAACGACTGGAAAAGTTTTGAGCATACAGCCGCCAGGTGGCGGTACCAAAACAGTGCATTAGATGACTAACTGACTCATTTTCGTGTTAGCAGTTACTAGACAAAGTTAAGGTTGCTCTAGGTGTTGTCACTGTTCGAGCCAGGGCAACTTTAGCTCTGTCTATTGAATGCAAATATAAAAATGTGCTTCTTATTCATCCAATATATCAATTTGGTAGCGCCACCTGGCAACTGCACGTTCAACACTATCTCTGTCGTTTATTTGAAACACATGAGAATTTTGATTCAACGCGTTGCATTGTGAATATTTGTTTCAGTATCATGTATCTTCTGCTGAATAGCTTTAGGATCCCATGTTGCTTTAGCATATCCAAATGGGGGGTTTCTATACCTCTGGCGGAGATTATCGGATAGTGATCTCATCGTCCTACTCATTCCACTGATGAGCTCATGGGAAAAGCGATAGACTGATATACGTGTTGTTATCTAGAGCAACCTTAACTCCGTCTATCCACTCCTAGCACAAAAATGCGTTTATTATTCATCCAATGTACCTGTAATGAGGTACGGCTTTATTGCATGAAACCCTTACGAAAATTTCTATTCCATGAAAATTATCGATGTTTAATTTAAATGAAATAACTATTAAATGTTTTATTTTCACTAATATAATAAGTTAATGCCACTAGTTTCTTATTAAATGTTTGATATTCACTAATTTAATAAGTTGATGCCACTAGTTTCGCCAATACCGTAGATTCTTCAAATAGATATCAGAAAAAAGCTACGGTGTTAGGTAAACTAGCAGGGACGGACTCGCAACAGTCAATATGCTCTGGATTCAAGGACGTGAAGGGCTACTTTCAGGATACCATATATTATTCATTATGTAGGTTAATTCGTCATCAGTTATTCAACATGTCTTTTTCTACTACCAATAACAAAAATTCTTTTTGATGATTATTATTTGGTGTACCTCTTAGTCTGATTTTCACAAATTTTAGTGTATAGAAACACCTTTGACAAGCTACTTGTGTTAAGGGTAGCGTCTGTACATATTGGTGAGCTGTGATTTCGAAATTTTTCAGCTCTTCAGACAAATTTTCTTCCCTTCCATCTTTATTGAATGTCATCAATTTTGATCAGATGAAAAGTGGGGGCTGCGTTTATCAATAACTATTTTAAACAATCCATCGAAGACACGTTATATGTACCGGAACCGTGGTAGAGATATAGGCAAAAACATTTTTATGTTTCTTAATTCTGAAAGGTAAGTAGGAATCAAGAAAATACATGGGACAGGGCGCGTACTTACAATTATTTTGTTTAACAAGAACAGTGGATAGATTTATCATAAAATTTTTGTAGCGGGCCACCGGGAATCGCCCAGGTATCCAAGTGGGCCT
Organism: Endomychus coccineus; assembly: GCA_958510875.1. Taxonomy (NCBI): domain Eukaryota; kingdom Metazoa; phylum Arthropoda; class Insecta; order Coleoptera; family Endomychidae; genus Endomychus; species Endomychus coccineus. The sequence continues at coordinate 218,565,414 of OY294067.1, forward strand.
GTCCGCCCCTGAGAACTAGTCACATTTATCCATTAAATCAGTTAAAATCAATCTTCCATTATTACCTTTATTCAAGTTTATAATGGATTTCCATCAAGTGATGGTTGAATTTAGGCAATCGATGTTTAATTTTTTTCTCTATTCACATAAGTTTGCTCAAATAGGTCTATTATACATTGGCTATTCAACATTCCTCCACATAATGATAATTTTAGTTTTGAAATTTCTAGAACCAAAAGTACCAAGACGATAGATCATATTATAAAAAAAATAATTAATAAGGTAAACATATAAGCAGTTGATGACTCATTTCGATGAGGCCACGTGATGAAAACAATGTTAATAATACCTAGTTATTATAGTGTGAATTTGTATTTTATTCAAATTTCACTATCCCTAGTTGAAGCTGTTTTGTTTCAAGGTTCAAAATTATTATACTTTTCGCAGATGATGTTCGAAGTTCCATTTACTAAAGCTATTTCTCGACTAGTTGAAAAAAGTCCTGAAGCAAAAATTCATTAACTATTGTATTTGTCATTGAAATCTAAACAACTTTGAAAAATTCGTTTGTTTGTCTATCTGGATGAATGTCACGAAATATTTGTCTACACGATAACTCAGAAACGAAAAGTTAAATTATTACAAAGAATCGTTTGCTGTATGGTGACGAACCCTATTGTTTTTCACGAAAATCGTTACATGATTATATACATTGAATCGATTCAAAACTTTAACGATGAATTTCAGTTGATTTAAAACTACTTCCACACAAATTTCAACAGAATCGTTCAACAACAATAAAAATAATTATTGGAGTGAAATTAAATATACACCGACCTTTAACAGTTTGTAACAAACGGCGATGAGGTCCCGAGGCTCTCACACTCAGTAGATCAGGATTCGATTCTCAGAAACGGAAAATTCAATTTTATACATTTCTTCGAGAACATTATTTATTTGAATATTACTCAGTTGTGAAGATAATGAAATAAATAGTTTATTTCATAATTTTTACACAAATGCGAAGAGTATCTTATAGAATATGGCACAATCATATAAAAATCAGTAACCAAATCGAATGATTTGCGATGAGTAACTTTGCCACGAACACTATTTATCTATTCTCAAAACGGCAACATATTTCTTGTTACATTCTTCGTTTAATAAACCTATCATTATTCCTACAAGAATATCGATCACCTTGTGAATCAAGACATGGTTTTAAAGATGTAGTACGCATTTCTTTGATTGTTCATTTGTTCGAAGAATGTTTTCTATACTGTATGTTTTTACAATAGATGAACAAACAAGCCATTATTCTTCTCATGATTGGTATTAAATGATTAGACGGCTGATATCTACCAAAGTTATCGTTTTAAATTCTTTTTAATTCATTTAATATGAGAACAATGACAATTCTATAGAAGGAAAGTATGAAATCACCATAACTACTCTCTAAATTAATATAATTAATATCTTTTCTTAACTGTTCGCCTTCTTCGTATTCTCGTAGAAATATATGTAGGTGATGATCAATGTCTATTCCAATCTCATCGACCTAATCGGCTCATCAAATGTATCCGAAGATCGAACAAAGCTCAGTTAATTAATATTAATTTAATAGATTTGAGGAATATTCGCATGAAAAAGTCAAGGTATATAATGTTATCTCATCTCATTTGATGTGTTTGTGGAGCCGACCCTCTTCCACTAGATATAAACCATAACGTGAAGATAAAGTATGCTGAAAAACTCATAATAAATCTCATAATTCATTTCGGTAAGAATATATTCTAGAGTTCGAGTGACGGTACTTGTGAGTTTATTCCCAGACTCAGGTGCATGTGCACCAGCTATAACGACTGAAGTTTTACCGCCCCATATATCACGTTTCCTATCATGAAACTATTCACATTTCAAAATAATACGCCCTACGTACTACAAAAGTACTTGAGATACCAATTCAGGAGTAGCTCCTTATCTACATTTTCTGGGATAACGTGCACTTAACACTGCCTAAAAAAAGTATACGGACTCAACGGATGTTCATATCGTAGATAAACGAAAGAGAATACTGATTTTAATGTACACTTTTTATATTCAATGGAATATTTAACTCAACCAATTGGATGAACTTTCAGATAAACTGTTCGATTAAAACTAAGTATCTCATTTCTAGGCATTTCAATATTGATATATTCATAACATTGATCATTTGGATGTTGAATCACTTTCGGACCCATATGAAGTCTCCATTGCGATGAATGATTACACTAGGTCTTAGTCGAGTATATGCAACTCATTGATCGTCCATTTCACCTTTTCAAAAGAGTGAAGCAGGACTGAAACGGCAAGCATATTTGTTGCAGAGACACCTTGTTCTTACTCGAAAGTTTGGAAGACATAGCGATATGCAAGGAAGTTGATCTACAAGAAAAACTTAGAAAGCCAATTTTGTTGAAAAAAGATGGAAAATCAAGAAAAAATGGTTTTCTCCAAAAAAAGCAATGGCTTCCAGTGGTTTGAAACAAATAATTCAAGCGCGTCGGGGTAGCGACGCCACTGGTTAAGTAGGAAAACAATTGTTAGTAACCTTCAACCTGGATATCACATACCAAACTTGGAGGAAAATATCTAAAGTGGTATCCAACATATTAAGAAAAATTCTTTTTTTTTAATTTTTAACACCCTATAGCGAAACGGACGCACTTTGGAACCCATGTTCATATAAAAAACATAATGTCAGGTTTCAGAATTAGTAGTATTTTCAAAATCATTTATATGTATAACTTGACTCACTTCACATTGTTACCACATCTTATAGGTTCACTAGCAAGATCCGCTTGTTCTCATAGAAATCGGAATCTGTAATATTAGCAAAATAATAATAAAATCAATACATTCCGACCTACCATAGCCAATTATAGAACTACAACGGCTCATCGAAATCATTCACGTGTTATTGCTGGACTTAATCGATATTAAATTTAGAATTTTATCAACTAATACGTCGTACACTAAATGAAGGTTTTCTAATTAAGTCAAATTACTACTAGCAAACGATATTACTTGTAATCATATCTCTTCAACTATAAAATGCAGGACTATAGGTTTATTATCATTGCAATGTTTGGGAGAAGGGAGTTCCTTACAAAAGAAATGATTTTTTATCGCAGAAAGAAGAGAGAAGAAGTATCTATTTTTCTATAGAAGTAAATCTGTATCTGATATGACCGGCTTGTTATAAGTATAAACATACATTAAACCTGTTTGTCATACAGTTGTGCAAACATCTTTCGTGTATTCAAATTTTATATCCTTGACGCTGGTTCGTATCCTGCTGATAGAACGATTTTTAAATACTACGATCCGTCACAATGAAGTAGTGAGTAGAATTGTATTATTTTCAGGACAGATTTCGGAATTCTCGAACATGAACTGAAACAACAAGAATTATACAGGCTGTGAAGTGTAGATATCTAAGATGTCATATGTAAATAGCACACTGATTGACATCAATCCAATGAACTGTCATGGTTGTTATCTGTCAGTGCTTGACTCAGCTATAACGCCATCTATGTGGAAACCAATGACCTGTCATGGCAATCTGACTTTCGTACATTTCTGATATATTATGAATTATGGCAAGTTTGTTAAAGAAAAAAATTATATCAAGTCGTGGAGGGTGGATATTCTAGATGAAGTATGAAAGACCCATGTGACATTCATCAGTGGTATGCCAGCGCTCATATTCTGCCTGCTCTGATAATATGTTACCTAAGAAATTTGGTGACTAGAGATTTAAAATATAGGACATATAAAATTGTGTACGCAATCATTGAAAATTTGTGGTACCACCATCTATCAGTGGTTCTAGTGGTGTCAGTGATCAGACCCTATGTTATATATGAACTGTCATACATTTGTCATTCGTCATGCCTGCTCCAACACTATATGACCATGAAAATTTGGAGTGACATACTCTAAATGATCTATGAACTGCCACTGGTAATACGTGTTTGAATATCTAATGTGAGAAAACCAGCGAACTGTTATGGATATCTTTCCATCATCGCTTATGGTGTTGCCAATTCCGTGTCTATCTCAACGTCATCCTATAGTGCTCGACAATGTATTATCTATCTCTCATGAAAAATGAGTGAGCAACAACGCCTGATTGGAATAAAAATTCTCAGATTGTGGGATTTTCAGAATGGTATTCCTACATTTCATATTCCATTTGTTCCAGGATTATGGAACTCAATAATCTAAGGACAACATTTTTCATTAATAGAACAATTATAAATTCACTGAATTTTTAGTAACAGAATACGTCTTGACAAGCGAAAGCTCTCATCAAAACATTTCTTAGTTAACAGATTATAAATCAATGAACATCAGATTTAACAAGAAATATAATCAAAACTGTTCATTAACATGCTCATCAAAGAAGAAGAACCTTCACACCTGCGTGTACTATCCACTCATGATTTCTTGGACCATGGCCTTTGACTTGCAGGAGTCAAAGTTTGATTAGTGGTTCAATGAATGGAATATGTATATTCGTTACTGATCACTCATTGCAAATAAATATAATGAAGTTCATAGATGGTCTTAGTTCATTGGAGACAGCGGTTATGGAATTGATCATTGGCTTCCAACTACTTTTTAATAATACAGCAAAATACTCTTGAGGAAAGGAGTAACACATTATTAACATGTGCTCGTGATGGCATAGAATGTAAAAATGCAATATGGAAAAGAAGAATATAGCATAGAGTAATACAGGCAAAAAAGTTTTTTCTCCTTATATATGATGTGAATAGTTCTATAGAGGTTCGTTTATTCGTTATTGTTGAATCTTATATTACTAAGAAATTAAATTATTTGCTGAGGAGTGAGAAATTGATTAGTAAATCTGGCACCTCATGAAATAAAAAATCACTATGTTCATATTTATATTTTGTATTTCAAAATATAGCCCTTCCAGAAATTTTTCCCCTCTCTTTATATGCTTCTGGAAAATTTTCACATCGGCATATTATTATTATTATTATTTGTCCTCCAACAAATTCAACTATTTCTAATCATATTCAATATGCATTTTGAAAAAAATGTCATCAACTGTCAGTATAATATGAGATACATTTGCTGGGACATTGAGTGATAGCGATTGAAAACTAATTCAATGAGTAACTTCACAGCATAGCAACTGCATTTAAATATAGGAGCATGAGTACCCGATTAATGTTCGTGAAGATGATAATGGTAAACTATAATTAAAAATATTAGAAAATTCAATGGTGGAAGACATTACTTTGTGATAATTTATCATATTGATATAATAAGATAAACACTTTTACATAGTTTTTGATCACTTATAACAAATCAATACATCGTATTTCCCCAACCGGAGCTTTACTTGTTACCTTGTGTTTTATATTGTGTTATAAATAGCCAAGATTATTCATATTTTCATACAATCGAAGATGACACGCTAGTGTCAAAGCAAAAGTCAAGATTTGTTACTATAATATATGTGATAAAAAGCAAAGTAAAAGTGTTTTATTTTATTATATCAAAAATATTAGAGGAAATTAAACCAAACAAAATGTGCAGCTAATTGAAAAATGTAAAACTTTAAAAAGTGTTTTGACTTCCTTCTCACATATTAAGCCTTATTTGATGCGAGACTAATAGCCCGGGAGGCAGCCTCACTAATTTTTGTAAGAAATGTTAGGCAATAATTTTGTGTGTGTTATATTAAAGCTGTAGCTACATGAAATTGGCTCTTGCCAGCGCATTAGCGCGACAACGACTGGCTGCAAAATTTTGATTATGTTTAAAAAAAGTGAAAATGTTTTAAATGTTTGAAGTTGAAATTTTGTCTATTGTTTTAAGGAAATTCCATTGAGATGTAAAATAATTTCCTGTCATCTCTATCGTAGACCAACGTACTCGTGTCATGAACATAATTATGTTCAAAATAAAATTCAATTAACACAAATGTTCATAGCTGAATTTTTTTTGCGATTACATTAACAATTAATGTAATGAGAAACTTATCCTGTCAGTAATTCAGCGGGACATAGCTTTGGCAGGAGCAAAATTATCGCGCTCGACCGATTTTGACTGTGTCACGTACTGGCAAAGTCCATAACGCAACGTAACTACTTACGCCTGTTTGTGAGATACTCGACAATATATTACTAGATTCGCCATTTCACTTATTTCTAAGGATTCTCATTGAACTAAATGAAATTATGTAGGTAGTTTTTGAGAGTTGAGAATCTCGTGGCCCCTCTTCTCCACTTCTACAGACTACTGGTTATTCACATGACTCATGACAAAAAAAACAAGACCAGATGCGAATCGTTATAAAATGAGTTACAGAATAAAGAATTAATGATGAAGGCATGCCTTTATTATATTATACTATATATTTTAGTAACCTTATACTTTTTCAGAAATAGTATTGTTTATTAAAGAAAGTTGATACATTCGTAAAAAAATAATTCCAATTTGTTAAAAAAAAAGTTTATACTTTATAGACACGAATCGCCCAAAAGCTAATAATCCTTCCACGTCAGAATCTTCATTATCGCTGCAATCACACTCATGTTCCTCATGATTGTTGTCTTCTTCTCATCCGCAATTTGAAGAAGATAACAAGGTTGGATGTTGACAATGAGCGTTGCACCAAACACTAGATATACAGGGTGTTTCAGAAAGACCTCCCGTAAATGCAGATGACGGTAGATTCTACAAAAATAATCAGATTTTTCATATGATCTATGGTCCTATCTTCTTTCGTTTCGGAGATATACAGGGTGTCCTCGAACTGCGTGGAAAAAATAAAACCGAAGATTCTTTGATTCGAAGAAAATTTGATGAGCCTTTTTACTTTTGCCTCAAGTGTCTTGTTTACCCGGTAGAGGGCTTCGGTATAACTTGAGAACGTGATGAAGAACTTTTACAATATTTGGCAGGTGAGTTACTGTCAATAATGGCCATTTTTGAGAGTGAAGCACAGAGCCTTAGAGACCATAGAAATGACTCAAACTTGAGGATGTAACGGGAAAAGTGTCCAGAACTTTTTTGTGGTCAATGCAATTCACTCGATATTTTTTATGTAGATAGCTTATCTAATTTGAAAACTTTTCTTACTCTTACAAAATTTTGATAAAATCAACGGATTAGCTTGAAAAAATTAATTTTCGAGTCTCTGCAATTTTGGCTTACTAATTTTACTTGATTAAAATACCTTAGTTGCCTTTGCTTTTCTAATGTCATTTTGGCATTTGAAGAATTTATTATCAAAACTGTCAGTTTTTACTTTGCTTTCCGTAAAAATTTTATAAAATTATGGCTCAAAATTTCACAAACACTGAAAAGGTTGATATGTTATTGATTTATGGACTTTGTCGTTGCAATGGCCGGAGAAGGGAAAGATATCCGCATCGCAGAATTCCAAATCGGCAAACCTTCGCGAAACTGGCAAATTTGAAGCAAATTGCAGAGAAACTGGACGCAGACGGACAAGAAGGACGTTAGAGCTCGAAGAAGCGATACTGGAAGCGGGTGAAACTGAACCTGGGATAAGCACCTACGTTTGGGACTTCGTATTGGAGCCTCAAAATCATTAGTTCATAATGTACTGAAAGAAGAACTGTTGTATCCCTATCATATTAAAACAGTTCAAGACTTATTGCCCCATGGATCCAGGCCATCGGCTAGATTTCTGTCGGCTTATTGTCCAAAGACAAAACGCAAACCCCAATTTTTGTAGAAGAATTCTGTTCACGGACGAAGATACTTTCACGAGATGTGCTCTTTTTAACCTCCATAATGAGCATTTCTATGCAAATCCTCATGAAACGGAAGTTACATATTTTCAGAATCAAACTAAAATCAATGTTTGGGTTGGAATTTTATTGGCCCTACCGTTATACCTGATCGATTGAACGGGGAGAACTACTTGAACTTTTTGGAACAAAGGCTACTTGAACTGTTGGAAGACTTGCCCTTACACATTCGTCGTGGCCTGGTTTATCCATGATAGTGCACCTCCTCATTTAACATTAGCTGTGAGGCGACATTTGAATGCGGAATATCCAGATCGCTCGATAGGTAGAGGACACGATGCACCAGTGAACTGGCCGGCCCGCTCCCCTGATTTGACGCCCTGCGACTTCTTTCTATGGGGCGCTTTGAAGTCGAAAGTTTATGTAGCTCCAGTAAACACACGAGAGGAATTGTTGCAACGAATTAATCATGCAGCGGATTTATTGAAGAATGATCCTGAAGTACTAGCCAGAGTTCAATCCAATTTCTTGAAACGAATTAATTTGTGTATTCAGGAAAATGGGCAACATTTCGAACAATTGATGCCTTAGCGATTTCCCAAAAAGTTTTGTTGTTTCTTTTAACTTAGCATTTGTTTTTCCTAAATAATCACATCGTTTCCCCATTTCTATTGTTTTTATTATTCGTGTTTTACCGAGATATTAACCATTTCAGTGTTAGTGAAATTTTGAGCCATAATTTTATAAAATTTTTACGGAAGGCAAAGTAAAAACTGACAGTTTTGAGAATAAATTCTCCAAATGCCAAAATGACATTAGAAAAGCAAAGGCAACTAAGATATTTTAATTGAGTAAAATTAGTAAGCCAAAATTCCAGAGACTCGAAAATTATTTTTTTCAAGCTAATCCGTTGATTTTATCAAAATTTTCTAAGAGTAAAAAAAGTTTTCATATTAGATAAGCTATCTACTTAAAAAATATAGAGTGAATTACATCGACAACAAAAAAGTTCTGGACACTTTTCCCGTTACATCCTCAAGTTTGAGCCATTTCTATGGTCTCTAAGGCTCTATGCTCCGCTCTCAAAAACGGCTATTATTGACAGTAACTCACCTGCTGAATATTGTAAAAGTCCTTCATCACGTTCTCAAGTTATACCGAAAAAACATAATTATTTTTGCAACTTTGAAGCCCTCTACCGGCTAAACAAGACACTTGAGGCAAGAGTAAAAAGGCTCATCAAATTTTTTTCGAATCAAAGAATCTTCGGTTTTATTTTTGCCACGCAGTTCGAGGACACCCTGTATATAGATATGTTGAATTCGAAATTTTGCTGTAGTTCCTGTGCAGTTACAGATATTTATTTGAAATCTGGTATTCGGGGTTTCAGAGAACGCCAAATAGGATGGTTTGGTTAGTTTAAAATTATGCGGTAGAGGGCGCTGAGTGCGCGACTTTTCTACGTTTCTTTAAGGCTTAACTTTTTTGAGAATAATTTTTTTGTTTTCTTTGCACTTTTTTGTGGTTTATAATTATTTCAAACAAATAATGTACTCTTGTTGAGATGCTCAAAATCTCACCGTTTTCGAGAAAAATGTCGCAACTTTGAATTACGATGGTTTGAAGGCGATCAATTACCAGCTTCTGTCGATGACGTAATAATTGAAGATGTTGCCAAAATCAGCGATAAAGGTAATACTTATTAACATTTTCTCCACACTCTCATAAGGGTAAGTTATAGGAATAAATATGTTGCTGCTAATTTGTAAATTATTTAGAATTTATTTTCAGATTCTAATTCGAAAAATGATGAAGGAAACGAAAGTGACAACAATCATGAGGAACGTGAGAGTGATTGCAGCGATAATAAAGATTCTGAAGTGTGTGCTTTTGGGCAAACATTTGATGACGATTCGTGTTAATAAAGTTTTTTTTTTAGATAAATTGAAATAATATGTTTTCTTATATATAATTCTCGGGGAATAGGTCACATTAACACTTATGTTTTATATTTTAGTCTAAAAAAAACCAATAGAATTGCCAAAAAATGCATTTAAAATTTTATGGGTGGAGGAAAGGGGAGGGTGGGTAGTAAATGAGATTGAAAATGGCCAATTCCTACAAAAATCTGAATTTGGGAAATTTTTTGTATCTTGAAAATTTTTCTCTAAAATCAAAGGCCTGACTGCATTTTCCATTTCAATTATGATTTCCGATATACCCCGCATAACCGATATGGGGGGTGGCGGTGATTAACGAGTCGGGTGAGGAGTAGTTGTTGAATGATATTGAAAATAGGGTATCCTCATACGAAATGGAATTCTAAACAATTTTGTGACTTTTCATATTTTTCTCTAAAATCAACCGTGACGATAGAAAATGTAAATTTATATTTGACACAACCATTTTGTAGCCGCCATTTTGTATTTTGAAATTTTGGCAATGGATTCAGAATCAGCGACCCCTGAAATTCCTTGCACGCGATATTTAAGCCATTCGGTTGAGAACTCAGCGAGATACAAAATAGAGGTGTTATCAACCCTCTAGAAATTACAGCGGGTGCGACCACCACAATCTAAACTATGACATTTTTTATTAATCAAAAAATGAAGCGAATGCAGAAGGTTTCATGAAAATCCATCAATACAATAAAAATCAAGAGATTTGGGTCATTTTATGCATTCATTTCCTCTACTAAAACTGGCGTAAAAAGTTACGTTGCGCTATGGAGTTACGCCAGTACGTGACATAGTGAAAATCGTTCGCGCTCAACAATTTTGCTCCTACCAAAGCTGTATCCCGCTGACTGACTGACAGGATAAGTTTTTTAATTACCTTAATTGTTACTGTAATCGCAAAAAAAAAATTCAGCTATGAAAATTTGTGTCAATTGAATTTTATTTTGAACATAATTATGTCCATGGCAGGAGTTCATTGGCCTACTATAGGGATGTCAGGAATTCGTTCTACATCGTAATGAAATGTCCTCAACACAATAGACAAAGTTTCAACTTTAAACATTCAAAACATTTTCACTTTCTTTTAAACATAATTAAAATTCAGCCGCCAGTCGTTGTCACGCCAACTAGGTGGCAGGAGTTTATTTTGATGATGAGCTGTACTATGACAATAGGAAAAAAATGAACCATCCTTAAATAAATGTAGCAACGGTAAGTTACGCTGGCTCCCGCGCTATAAGGCTTTAGGATGGTACCTGATAAGCACTGTGTGATGGAAGTTATTCATGTCATACTGGTAAAAAATGAAAATTTCATCTTTATATTTATAACAAAATAGTAGTGCAAGATATGTAACATTTGAGTTGAACATTGAATCAGCGTGAGTGGATCCGAAGATAGAATGCTTAAATACATTGTTCCTGTACCTCGTGGACTGTGTTACGAACAAACTTCTGGATATAGCATATTGGATATATCTAAAACAGTTCGCTACGTTCAACTACCTATGAAATATCGATGGAATTGTTGAAATCTTTAAGTAAGGCAAGGTTTATTGTTCGTAAGCACGTTCCGTGATGATTTGGATGAGGAACTTTGTTCGCAAGTTACGGCAGTTCCAAAAGGGTCTTCATTGAATTCCTCTGCTAGGAATGTGGAGCACCATTGTTGTTAATATTCACTATCTGAAACAATTTCTCATATTTCATATCGCAGTCCCTTGCATTATAACTTAATTCTCGGATAAATATAGCAGCATACCGCCTGACCATAAACTACCAGAAGCCTCTAGCTCCGGTCTCATCATTTATCTCTTCCCAGACGTGTAATTTTCGAAAGATATGGAAATTACTGTCGAATAATTCAAATGATGTACTTACGATGAGCATATCATAAACCTACACCTTGAAAGCACCCGTACTTAATAGATTCATATATTATTTACCGTTTGTAAGATTATCCTTCAGCGCGAAGTCTAAATTGAAAATATTCTCGTCATGTAATATTATTTATAAATTCACCTCGATTTATAAATTATGTATGTCACTGCTAGTCAGCCCCGGGCTGGCTATAATAATCGGCCCTGGTGCCCAATGAGATTACCGGAATAAGGTTCTCTTATCATCAATCATTCATATTTACATTATAGGTACTTATGAAATTCGAACTCCACTATTGAGATACAGAGAAAGTTACACGTCTATTAACATTTTTATCTATGATACAAATGTCAAATAGAATGAATGAATTGCAATTTGCTTTTGTAATGAGTAGACCAAGAAGACTATAAAAAGGAGATGCAACTAGCAATGCCACTGCTATGATTCCTCAAGCCAAAATACGCATTCAGATGGAACGACTATTGCTGGGCAAAGTGCCGTCTGCGCAGAGTGCATTTAGCGCATCTACGTTCATAAGTGTGTGTGACGAGCACGAAGTTAATATTAGGTATATTCAAAACAAAATTAGAACGATCAGTCGATCACTTTTACTACATTATGCAACCACGATCAAAATTGACTCATAAAACCTCAAATCAATTGAATGAATTGCGATTCTAGGGAATCAAACGTTAATTAACAACAACGTTACATTTCCGGAAGCGTTAAAAACGTTATTACCTCTCTTGATATTCCGACTATGTACTATGATCTTCTTTTGCGCTATCAAACAATCGATCGATCAAAACGTGGGCGGATAATTCCGGAGCACTCAGACCGCTCGATTGTATCCATTGTGCACCCTTTGATACAATAATCAGTCCAGCAGGGCTAAGGCAGTGCCGAAGGCTAAAATTTCGTATAGACTTATATCTCTTATGGCTTCAAGCTGCATATGTGTGCTGCGGAGGTGTTGTATCCTAATAGGAGCTAATGCTGGATATTCTGCTACGATGTGAGAGGCAGTTTCATCCGCCTCTTCACATCTACTACATGCTACTCCTGCTCTTAGAAAGTAGGGTCTCAGAAAGTTGAGGTGAGAACTTTCTGATGTGCAGCTTCGCTTCACTATGCCAGACCGAGAGCTACTGTCTAGCCCGGTGGCCGATGAAATTCCGATTGTTGATCGGGGCCAGGAGCACTCAAGGAAACTCGTTTGGCTAGTTCTTCGGCCACTTCGTTTTCCTTCACGCCAGGGTGTGCAGGTACTCATGCTAGTTGGAATTTGTTCCTTCTGGCTGACTCAGTTAGAGTTTCACTACAATTCAAGACAAGCCTAGAAGTCGCTCTGTGGGCGCGAAGTGTGTCCAGTGCCGCTCGACTGTCAGTGCACATGTGAATCCGCCTACCTCAATAGTTTGATCTCAAGTTTTCCAGGACACAGGTCCATATTGCACAAACCTCTGCCTGCGAAACATTGGCGTTCTAGGTGCACCCGAGTAGACTGCGGCTTCGCTAGACTCGCCAATTCTGGACTTGTCCGTCAACCACACGAGTCCTAAGTCTCTGTTCTCCCAGTCCGTCCTCTGTGTTATGAGGACGAAGGTGTTTGAAACCTGAAATCGAGTGCCTTCGCATCCCACGTAAGTCGAAGGATCAGCCAGTTTTAGGCTGCCCAATCCCAGATTTTGCCATGACCGCGAGACTCGGACGCACTGACCCACAGGCCCAGATAAGCCTGTCGATACGCAATACTTGCGGCCACTGTTCCAATATGGAGCTTTAGAGAAACGATCACCATCAGAACCTCCAGAACCCTGATGGAGGCGGTCCTCATAGCCCCCGTTATCCCCACGCAGGTACGTGGTTTAGCCTTGTCCAGCGCGAAATGGGACAGAATCGTTTCTGTCGCCGGCCACCACACAATGGCTGCGTAGGTTATGATTGGGTGGATCATAGCCGTGTAAATCTAGGGCAGAACCTGTGGCCCTAGACTCCATGTATCTACGTCCTTCTTCACCCGGGTTTCCAGGTCCATTTTCCAGCTCAGGTTAGCATCGAGGATAACTCCAAGGCACTTCACTGAGCCTTCCATGTGCAAGGACCTCCCTAATAGACGAATGTCTGATAGGGGTCCCAGCTTCCGTTTCCTCGTGAAAAGAACCACTTCGGTCTTCTCAGGATTTTTCCTGCGTCCCTCGACCTGGCACCAGCCAGCCACGACGGCAAGTGCAGTGTTCTAAAGCTCGCACAAGGTGGCCGCGTGTCTTTCGAGGGTCACAGCTGCAAAGTCGTCAGAGTAAGATTGAGCGTAAAACCCAGCCTCATTCAGCTTGACCAACAAACTGTCCGCCACCAGGCACCACAGGAGCGGAGACGTTAATCCTCCCTAAGAGCTCCCTCCGGCGACGTGTGTACTTGCGAAGCTGCTATCATGGTGCGCGGTTATCCGTCTCTGCGAGAGCATGGTCTTGATCCACCTGCCCAAGGTGTAATCGATTTCGTTGACATGACACATGGACTCGAAGGAGGTATTGTCGAACGCCCCTACGTATCCAGGAAAACGATCTGAGTAATCAGGTGATGGAAGGTTTTCTAGGTTGAGTTGCTCGCCTGATAGGCGCACTATCGACGGTGAAATGTAAATTCTTCAATGTGCCGTCTTTGATATACCTTCCAATCAGCCTCTCCAGCACTTTCAGGACAAAGGATGTGAGGCTGATAGGGCGGGAAGATTTTGCCTGAGTAAAGTCAGTTCTTCCCGCCTTAGGTATGAAAACACCTTCCGAAGCCTTGATATAAAGTCAGAGGCGCTACAAAATCGGAATATCCGATACACTGGGATGGTGAGGAGCTCCAAGACCTCTTGTAAGAGGGGAGAGATCCAATCCTCACCCGGTGATTTGTAGGGCGCAAAGCTCGAGATGGCCCAACGCACTCTTTCATAGCTTACCACATTCGGAGCCATCCTGTAGTCGATCGCTCTCGCGTTGACACGGATGTCTTCGTGTGGTGTGACTATGAGGTTGTCATCAGACCCGGAAAAATGCACCGACATTAGATGCCTTAGTGTCTCGTCCGGCGATGACGTGTACTCTGTTCGACAGAATCACTGAGAATCCTTGGAGGCAGGCTTGCATTGCTTCGCTGCTAACGGCATTTCATTGATGACCTTACAGTGGATACGCCACGAATCTCTCTTGGTGATCCTATGACCTTTCTTATAGTTCCTTTTGAGCGACCTCAAGAGTCTCCCAGTCTGAATTACACGAGGTTCTCTACGGTTTGTTAGAGAGTTTCCTAACCCGTTTCCGATGTTCCTCCACTTGGGAAGTTCACCAGGGGGTGTTATTGCCGTCTCTTCTCCGTTTAAGGCGGCAGCATACTTCAAAGGCTGAGGTAAATGCCGTGCTGATTTCACGCACAGCGGCATCGGTCTCTGCATGACCTCCTTGAAATGCAGAAAGATAGGAAGAGCCTACCGCTCAGTTCCTCTCTGAAGACGTCCTAGTTAGTGGCTCTCGGATTCCTGTAATACTTGCCTGGGTTGGAAACAGATTACAACTCGAACAGAATGTGTCTGTGATTCGAAAGTGAGACTTCCGAAGGAACATTCCATCTTCGGACACACTCCTTGATTGCTTCAGAGCTAAGGGTTAGATCAGTTACTTCCTGCCTGCGTCGGATGAAGTAGATAGGCATTGATCCTCTATTGAGAACCTCCAGCTGAGTGGAGATGAGGAATTCAAGTAGTGCCGTCTCTCTCGAATTGACGTCCGAACTTCCCCACACCGTGTTTTGGGAGTTGGCGTCACATCCCAGAAGGAGTGGCACTCTCTGCCCCTCACAACGTCTAACTAATTCGACAACTTGCCATATCCCAAACGCAACCAGATCTACATGATAGAATCACGGAATCGGAATGCATCGACACCCTTTGTGAAGATGCATGCTCTCGGCACCTCCTCAGAGGTACAGTAGTGTATCGTGCCTCCTATTTGGCATAAGCCTTCTACACGGCCATGATAAACCCACTGCTCTTGTATAAGAATACGTTCATTTTGAGCTCAGAGAGCCTTTTCATCAGCAAAGACTTGCCCTGCTGAAAGTTAGCCTGCAAAAAGTTTATTTTGCCCACCGTTTCTGCGTTAATCTCGGCTGAAAGAAAAAACCTCCAGCCTGAGCACGTAGGTCACGAAGGCCGAGGGGCCAGGCGTTCCCTCGGCCTTTCCCTATTTCTGAGAGGAGGGTTGACCCGCCTGGTAGCTGACACCCCGAAGCCCCAAGTCTTTTACGCTAAGATTAATTCTTAATTCACTAGGAAATTGTTAACGATCCCAAGTTATCTTAACTTGTATTAAGGTGTCTTTTCCGGTTGTTTGTGTCAAATTTCAATATCTGCACACAAGTTCGTCGTTCGGGAGGAAGCGACACAGTTTGTTGTCAGTATGTGGAATCATTATGTTTATTCAGAAGACCTCAATCAGGTAAAATAAATGAAAATTTCGGAAGAGTTTCTCAAAACTGTCCATAATGTTTACCGAGAGTTAAATGTAAATATTGTCGAAACCGTGTTCTGGATCGTTGTTTCGTAACTCCTGACAGAAAATATTTATAAATAAACCGATCGAGTTGTATGTTTAATAAGTTTAATAATAATCCCTGTGTAACGTCCAAAAGTTCACGTGAAATAAATATTACATGTTGTGAATGAAAAAGGGAAGAGGAAATTGAAAATTAGTTTGAAGCGAATTCCGTGTTTCTGCTCAAACTTTCCATAGAGAACAAAGCTCAGTTCTACATGCTGCAACAAAAGATAAATATGTGCAGTGAGACTGAATCTTCCACTTCTCTCTCTTGTATTGAAATTGAATGAAATTCAAAGAGAAACACATAGACTCATATTTGGCGATTTTGAATTTCCTATGATACTTGAATTAGTATCCACAGCAGCTCAAAGGATTGAAAAAGTGTAACTACCAAAAACTCTGTCTGTACAACGCAGGTGTCTCCACGATGAACGTAATGTAAATGAAGTTTGTTAAATATATACTTAACAATTTCTTACATTGAACGAAAATGAAGTAACCTACGGCTTTCGCCACTGATTATCATAATAAAGTAGGTACACCAAAATTAATTTCCAACTAAAGTTAAATAATATGCCTTATGTTTTGTGGGTCTATAAAACGATAATAATTCCAACTCGTTATTCTTAAATTAACTCAATCGTTTAATTGGATGCGTTTCTATTACATCACTAAATTGGTTATATTAACAGAAATAGTTGAATAATCAAGAAATGAACTATTTGTTATCAGCTTCCACCAGATACATAGCGGTAAGGTTTCTCCAGATCGAACAGTAATATTACAACTAATAGTTCCGATTTGTTGTTCCGCTCACTCGTTATCAATACTGAAAGGGTAAGATTCAATGCTACTGACAAAAACTCTGTCAAGGTATAAATAAATATATGTAAGGTTTCCGGTTGAAAAGACATTAACTAGACAGTTTTAACCGTTCAATTGCCGAACTAGCTCATTATGGAAATATCTCAGGGTCTATCGTAATGAAATGTCCACTTCGATTCCTGATTGACAGTTGGCATCAAGATGGTGTAAGATAAATGTTTCTTAAATAGAGAAAATATAAGAAATAGTTGAAATTAACAAAAAATGGTTTTATTCACCAATTGAATAATTAATAACAAAATGAGATAAAATTTAAGGTTGAGATGAAAAATGAATGATAACAAAAGTGAAATTTGACTTATAAACAATGATAATTTAAATACAATAATTTGTGAGGATCATCAAAATAGATAATTCTGAATATTTAATTAATTTCACCCTCCTTTGTATTTGTTGTAGCTTGTGAACTGCATACTACAAAGCTCGGCCCGGTAATTCTGTACTCACGTACGAGAAAAAGGTAAGAAATGTCTAAGCCATTTAGCCCTGAAAATAATACAATACGAAACAGAAATGACCAAAATTCAATGCGGGGGAAACACACACAGCAAAACAAATTGACATCGTCACTGTATGCGTTACCTTCAACAAATTCAATGAGAAATAATCAATCATAACGAATGACAAGAAGTTACTAATTCGAATCAGAAACATCAAGGAATAGAATTCGAGACAAACAATCGAATCCCGACTTGCTGTAAAAAATGAAATATCAATTCGTTGTGGTTAATATAGTTATAGTCAGATAATCAAAAAATTGAATAGGTAAATTGAATGCAGATAAAAATATTGACAATTACGAGATATGTAATTTAAATTCAGATAATAGTACTTCATAATTAGTAAATAGATAGTTTGAAATTTAGATAACAGATTCATGAATTAATTACGATAATAGATATTATAACAGAATCTAATTTTGAAAACAGTTAAACAACTAAATTGATTCATAAAGGCAGAAGACAACATTATAATGAGATATCAATTGAACAGATTAATAAAGGCAAAAGACAACAGCTAATAATCGATAATAGGTATTTGAAAATTAGATGTCATCAAATATCACTGTTTACAAATCAAATATTTTGAAGAAAGAAATGGAATTCGATAAAGAAAGTTGAATGTATGTTAAGATAAATTACACGTTTAATCAAGAATCAGAGCCTCAATCCTGTAAACTGTGAAAAGGATTTTAACGATTTTACAGTTCCAGACTGATAAAAGAACGATACTTATTCTGTAACTCGAAAATCAATCGAGATCGAAGTCAAGATTTACCAGTTCACCTAGATCAACTTGCTTCTTCAACCCGCATCTCTGGCTACAAAGAATATCCTTCCCTGACCACGAGGAGCCCAAATTTCAGGGTGGAAAGGATATTACGAAATTAGGAAACTGGATCGATATCTGATTCAAGTATAATTAGCCCGAAGAGAATGAAACTAAAATATGAATTTAACGGTACAATTTCGATTATTCGTGGTTCTGTTCGTTTCGACGACGTGGGCTTTTTTGATTGAAATTGGTGCGATATGGACGCTTTCTGCTATAATTAATTTAAAAAAACCTCCTTTTTGACATAATAAGTCTTCTGATGATGTTGGTGAGGCCGAAACGTACGTAAAGACGAAAATATAAGACAGTGTTAATGTGACCTATTTCCCGAAAATTTTTATATATAATTCATATTGGGTCAAGAATCCTTATTATATATATATGGAGTTAAGTTAAAAGCAAGATGATAATGAAAATGAGATGGATGATTGTGGTGGTACTATCCGCAGGCATGTCGTGCATTAGGAGATTTTTCAAAAATATCTAGTCAATCGACAACTGGACATCAAACCAAACTGAATTATAAAAATATTTAAACGCCTATAAAGTTGTCGTTGACTACATTTTTGGCCGATACATAAAAATGTCCAAAATGACAGAAAAATATTACATACGACATACCTGCTTCAACGTTCCCACACACAATGACGAATCTATCTCCCTGCCTAAAAATCATCAATCTCGACAGAATGACACCTTGCGTGAATTTATGTAAAATGATAACATACCGCGATGACTGTACAGTGGCTGCTATCATAATAAAGATGCCAGGGCCGAACTTATTCCTTCAAATCAATAACCAATGTAAAGAATAGTGAAATCATACCCTGCAACGGGGTTCACACCGTTACATCTACTGACAAATGTTAGGAAGTACAATGTAACATGAACCAAAATATATTTTTTTCCCACCTTATATAAGTTGGGGGTACGTTACAGTAGTTGAACGCAAGATTGCTGCACCAGATTAATGTAATAATAATCAAGGAATAAACTGATATTTCTCAGCCATCGTTCGGTAGGATTTCAACTTCCTCGTTTCGCTGAACGGAACAACTGCCTGGAACTATTGGTAGTAACAATACTGCAAAATCTTAGAAAACTTAACATTGCTGAATTGTTAAGATCAGATTAGAAAAGTTGTACAATTATAATTATTGATCCAGTACCACTATAATTAATTCATTTTCATAATAAACGTTGGACATAATAAGATTTATAGGTTTTTCACGATGAGATTTGTTAAAAATGACTATAATATTAGTGTTTCTTTCTGTTTCTTCATTATATGTAGTATATGAGAAAGTGTTGCGATGGGCTTTAAAAAATCATTGCTGATTTTCCTGAGAATATCCCGTTTTGAGCTTTTCTGAACCATTTCTAATATTTTCGAAAAGATGTCTGTTTGCGCGTATGTGCATACGCAACTGGGAAGATGATGTTAGTGATTCACGGATCAGTTAATTCAAATTTGAATGAACTGTTACATTCATATAACTGAGTTAATTCTAATATAGTCAGTCATAATCAGAAGTAACTCAGTAATATGAATGTAACAATTAATCTGAAAAATTACAATATCACAATTTTAAATTATTATTGACGAGAATCAGTTGACCATGAATTTAAGAAATTGAAAATTGAATAGAGTCAGCCATTACGTGATGAAAATTCATTCTAAACTTAAATAAAATAACTATCAAGATTGTTCGATTTCCACTAGTTTAATAAATAAATTTAACTATAGTTACGAAAGACCGTAACTTCATCAAACCGATATTACAAAGTACTAACTTCTGACAAAAGAGCTACTTGATATATTACTTCAATGATAATCTTAGGATAGATGGTTATTGGAATTTTACCTAATTGAGCTTAGCCCATTGTGGTATTGAACAATAAACTGAATACAATAGGAAAAACTTATTACACAAATTCAACAAGTGAGAATTATAATAAGTATTTGATGATCGTTCAATAGGATGTCGGATTTCTTATATTTATTGATTTTTAGGGACTCCAGCAAATTTATCATTAAAATTATGGTTTAATTAACTAAATGTTCCGCAAAGGTTGAATCCGATTGATTGAAACTACAACTTTGTTCTTTGATCCGTTTTCTGAAGGTCCTTCCTGTCTGACCAATGTATATCATAGGGCAAGATCAACATGCAAGCTTGTAAACCCCACATTTGTCTTCATCGGATGATTTATCTTCATTATTTTTGATGTGCTTAGCTAAATTATTGTGCATCTTATGCGCTACGTCAATAGATAAATTACTAAGAAAATGAAATTCTAGTAGTGAGGGTGCCTCTCACATGTGATACCAACATAAACGAATTGTTATGGTTCTACACATTAAAATAATGTAATTCTTCTTATTGACAGTGAGTATACCTTATCTTAGACAGTGTTCTTCAACCTTCTTCTATTCGACAAACACGCAAAAATAACGACGCTGAAGAAGCATTGTTGAGATGGTTGACTTCCGTTGCTATTCTATCAACCATGAATAACAGGTTAACAAGAAAATTCTATGGGAGGAACAAAACTCATCGAAAAATTACAAAGGAACATTCTACCAGCAATAGGATCACGCAAAATGCTAGTGCTCCATTTACCCAAATGGGTAAAAGGAAAAAAAATTAGGTTCCTCAAAGTACAATAATTCTCAGATTTGTTCATAATAAGTGAATAAGTATTGAGACATACATATTGTTTTTCTAATTTGATTCCCAAGTACAATTGCGTGAAAACATTACTTCAAAACACAAGTGAGTAAAAGAATGCCAGATCACCAATAAAATGCCCATTGAAAAATCATCATAGAATGACATTTG
Source organism: Endomychus coccineus (assembly GCA_958510875.1). NCBI lineage: Eukaryota > Metazoa > Arthropoda > Insecta > Coleoptera > Endomychidae > Endomychus > Endomychus coccineus. The sequence continues at coordinate 218,586,709 of OY294067.1, forward strand.
AAATATTTTTATGTTGCACAACCTGGTTTTGGGATTTCAATGAGTGAGTTGGTTCACCAAAATTACCAATATCGACGGAAAAACTCAAAATGCAGAAAAGTTGAGATGCTCTATTTAAAATAGCAAAGTTCATATTAATTTCCGGTATAACCGGCAGTGTAAGAAAATTGAAACTAGTTCGGTTTATTTGAGAAAGATTGTACCAAAAATTGAAAACTTTATTCCTTGTAAGTCTAGGGGTACGTTGAAAACGAACATCATGTATACTGTGAGGTTTTGAAGAAATATTTTGAAGAAATCTTTTTGTTATCTAGCTCAGGGTAATAATTAGCGTCAGGGCTCATAATGAAAGGTATCCTTCGGCCCTTGATTAAATAGGGCTGCCTTTTTGAGCACCAACAGCTTTACGAAAAGATAAGAAAGAGTTCTCAATCAAGAATTTCCAGCATTACGAGGTGAATAAATGATGATTATATCAGAGAAAATAAAGGCAAGTTTCAATTCAACAATTTGGTTTTATTCCCCCAGGGGTTTATAATAATTATCTTGGTTTACAAAGAAACTTAATCCAATGAAGTAACGAATAATAATACTTAGAAACATAAAAAGTGAAAAAAATTCGGGTTCTAATAATTTGATTAAATTGAATTGAAATTACAGGTTTAATTTTATTAAAGAAAAATAAATTTCGAATCAAAAGTTCGAGTTAAGGGACTTAATGGTAGTTGAGAACAATAATTTTAGACAGAGATCACAAACACGGGAAAAAGGGAGAAGATTGTTTAAATCCTAATATATAGACAATACAAGCAGTACCTGGCCTCAAGTTCGAGGGACAAATAACCATATCAGCAGGAACAATCAAAATAGTCCCACAACTGATTATGTTATCTACCCAAAATGTATATTCAAAATTATGAATGCGAATTGAAGTCTTGAAGAAAATAAATGAATTACAGGAAATTTGTTAAACAGAGAATAACAATTTATCTAATTACGACATTGAAATATGAAGAAACAATATGTAAAAAGGATAACTAGTTACTAGTTTACTGGAATAAGAGTTATGAAACTCTGAATAGTAATATCACCGTTTCCAAATGTGCAAGTAATATCAGAAAATTCACTCCCATAAAGCCGTAACTCAGAAATTTGGCTTTATTTATGTTCACCCAGATCAAATAGTTACTCTTTTATATCCAATACTTCAGCATAAAATTCCGCTAGTATATTAAATTTATTATGACGAAAGTCATTTCAAGGTGCCACGGAATACTACGAAACCACGTGGTTCATTTGATGGGTCAAACAAGCCGTAATGAAACGACATTAAAAATGTATTACTATTTAGTGACGATAAAAAGGAACATAATTTAATTTCGTTCAACCGTACAAGAAAATGATGATCTTGGTGTGTGGCGAAGTTCGATAAACGAAAATTTTAAAGTTTGAATCGTGAATGTCAAATTTATATTATGTAATTAGAATAATCAAGATATTATAGTAACATCTATTCACAACTATATAAACTTCCAAATTAGAGAAATACTATGAATTAACAAAATTTATTTTTATAGATCTTACCTCGTCAAGAGTTAAGCCCAAGATGCCCGTCTTTACATCCATATTCAATCTGTCCCCGAATCTCGCGAACCGTCTGACTTCTTGTATCAGTCTTCTGTTCCTTCAATGACCCGCTACCACATTGACATACTCAGCTTGGACTATCAAACTACAGAGGTTGTCTCTTCAGAGCTTAAATATTTCACAACAATTATCGGAATAATAATTAACCATTGAATAAAATTATTACCGTCCAAAAAGTTACGATACTAGGACATGATATACAGTACCTACTATCGAATGTGCAGTACCAGTGCGTATTCTCTAAAGATATTATGGTATGAAGGCATAGCTGTGACTCAGCAGAAGCAGCTGTATGATCCTCGATAGCTTCTTTATTAGACATTCGACTGTAGCTTACCCCTTGCTGCTTCTTCTTATACTATACGTATGTTTCTTCATTTGGATGTGAAACTTGTGATCAATCCATCACTACCATCCCTAACTTTTTCTAAGCACTATTTTCTGCTTTCGGGCACTTATATGGGTATAGTGTATGATTGTGAGACCAGAAAATACATTGGAAATGATTCAGAAAAAGGTGATGGAAAACTTTCAATAATCGTAATCATGTCACATTGAAATTTCATTCAAAGGGTACACATAATGTTTTTCATATCTTATGCTGATACCTGTTGCCAGGTTGACTTCCCTATTTAGGAAAGAGGGGGTATACCATAAGCCTGTTACACTCGGTATGCTATGTATAGTGAAGTAGTAAAAATTTATTATTCAGAATTTATCAGGCTATAATCAATATTTATCATCTAAATAATGTATTTATTCGCAAAACTACTTTCACAGATTTTAACTGAGAAACTTATTGACGGTCGAAGTTAAGTGTGTATGTCATCATATCTAGGCTATTTTCCCTCATTCTTCAATTTCTTCCCACCGGTATGTTCATAGAGTGACATATTAAATAAGGAAATATCATAGCACGAGCAGTATTTTCAACATGCATAAATTCCAAGTCGTGGCTCAGTGTTCTGCGAACATCTGCATCAACATCACGCCTCTATATTCTCTAACGCGTTTATTAGGTTTTCCCGACACTCAATGAAACATAATACGTGGACTGACTACGAATTAGCCAGTCCCGACCAACCATTTTAAATTTCTGAAATTATTCGAAATACCTTTTCTACCTACATCTCAGAGGCGAATCGATTAAATCAACATGAAAATACTAAGAATGACTCTCACATCGGTTGAGATACTATTGAAGGTGGGTTAATTCATGAAAAAGTGACTTTTTATAAAACTTTTTTCCGTGCACGTAGCTACTCCTCACAAATATGTTTCATGCATTTTACATTCCCTTCATGACTTGGTTTCGATTTTTCACGCTTGCATTGAAGAATGGAGGTAGTTTTCACCAGCTCTATATGATCTTCTTGGAGCTATATGTAAATTGTTATTTTCTGTCAATGTAAATCAGCGAGATTCGTATCACGATGAATATGGGATAATCCAATAGTCCTATTTTAGCACTGTATTGAATAAAAAAAACAGTAACCTTGTTCGAAAGATTTGGTCTTCGGAACTTTCGAGTGAGGACAAGGCGTCTGCAGCAAATATGCTTGCCGTTCCAGTCCTGCTTCACTCTTTTGGAGTGGTGAAGTGGGCGGTCGATGAGCTGCATAGACTAGACAAAGACACTCGGAAAATGATGCATATCCATCATCACAGTTTGCATCCTAGAGGTCACCAGGGAGGTAGGAAACTCCTCAGTCTGAAGATTCTGCATTGGAGTGAGACTCCCTCCTGTACCTTGTTAAAGATCACGAAGTGACTGGAGTGGAGGCATTTATCGTGAAGGCAGCACAAAATGCTGTGGAAGAACTAGGTCTCGAATTTCAGATCAGTCGAGCAGGCTGACTAGAGGTGTACAGCGAGTTCCAACATTCATGCCTGAAAGCACATATAAATGCCGCGGAGGAAGATCTTATGCTCAGGTGGCATGTTGACGATTCGATACACGATGTTTTCTATCGATACATCGAAACGCTCAGCTTGTCAACCAGGCTGATCTTCGCTACCCAAAGTCAGCCAGGCTTACAACCGAGACTGAGGGATTCACCGCAGCTTGCCAAGATAGCGTAATCAACACCTTGGTCTATCGCCGCAACGTGATGGGTGTACAGGTCCCTGATGTGAGAGCCTGTCGAAAGGCTTCTGAGACGCTTTCTAACCTGCTGTCGGCATGTCTGTCAAAAGTGGCCTCGCTGTACACCCATCGCCATAATTCGGCCCTACGGGTGCTGAATCATCATCTGAGGCACTCGTACGGAATAGACCAAGAGCCGGAGAGCTGCCTTACACGCCAGAGATCCGTTATCGGGAACGAAAAATGCCTGATCTCCATACAAGCAAATAAGACTTGAAAGAACAGGAAAAATGGACAAAATATCAAGATCTCCTGTTCGAGCACCGCATGCTATACCCAGGCCATAAGGTCGTATGAGTGATTCTGATCAGCGGTGTCTTGGGCAAAATTCGGTCTTCGCTGCGTTCGAACTTGGAGATCCGGCCTTCAAGAACTCGGCGCAGATCTTCATAGGCCGGATGCAGAAGGCAGTCATTCTGGGTTGAATGAGAATACTTGGGGCAGACAATTTGAGAACCTGAAGCTACTCATCGACCGGTGGGGAGAAGTAGCTTCGGTTAACCAACTATGGTTTTTCTGGCGCAATTGCTGCGATGTCGTCGGAGCTCGCAGCAGCTTCGCCCATGTCTTAATGTAAAAAAAAATGTATACGTATGAATATAAGTATATTTCCAATAATATATGATTCAAAAATGACAACTCATAAACGTTTCAAAATGTAAACCCGAAAATACAAGTAACACATCTACTTATTCTCTATTAAACCCAATAATTTTGCAGAGTTACAGTAATTAAGCTTAGGGGAAGGTATCGTCAAACAGTCGGCGAGTTAAAGTTTCGATTGCACAAATTGTAGCGCCAGATCACTTTAAAACATAAATTTATGATGAATTGGAACTTCACGTCAATATTTGTGGTCCTTCTATGGTACTCTGGATTACCCACCAATTTTATTGCTTATTGATTATCGACATTTATTTTAATAGCAACCTGATGAATTCTCAATTAAGATAGAAATGACTTAATCCACATAGCTTCTTTTTCTGCCAAACCCAATGCAACATATTCAACCTCTTTAGTTGATTCTGTTTCTGTGTAGACCACGGGTGAAATTCCAAGCAAGAAAATATATCCGCTACTTGATTTTCGTGTATCAATAGAACCAGCATAATCCACGTCTGAATAACCAATCAATAGTCCGGTCAATTTAGACATTCGAAGGTGCATAAAATCCCAACAAGCTGAAAATCAGTAAAAATGTTCAAAACATAATTATAAATAATATTTAAAAGTTCCCCATCATTCCCGTGTATGGAAAAATTTTTATTCAAGGTCAAAGGTCAAGAAAATGAGTTTTTCGCAATTTTCAGCAAAACGGTAAGTTTCATCATAAAAGTACTTCTGACAAAAATTGTAGATCATAAAATTATCTATAAAAAATGTTTCAATACTTTTTTTCCTACGAGCCACCGTTTCTGAGATATCACGATTCAAGAAGTTATAAAAGTTGTTATCGTCATAATATGCACACGTTTCCACGCCACCTATGAAGTAGTGTACTTAGCGCGTTTTTTCAACGTGGTTTCACCAGTAGGCCTACTCCACGGGTCAGTTGTGATCCTCTTCAATGTGAAACTATTGCAAAATAACGGAAATTTTCAAAGATTGGAAAAGATAAAAGCGATGTAAATTTAAAAAAAGTGGTGAAGTTCATTCGCCTGATTCGTAAGTTTCAAATTCTTCTTCTTCTTCTTCTTCTTCTTATTCTTCTCCTGCTTCTTCTTCATATTCATTTTGGATGCAAGTAAATTGCGTCAACAGCGATGTATCGCATGACACTTCGTCGGAATCAAACGAATCCTCCATTGTTTGTGATTCAACATTAGAGCACGACCGGCCTTGACATTTTGTGCATGCCAGAGAACAAAACAGTCCGACTTTTTTGCAACCACATTTAGCACTGCATCCCTTTTTGCAGTTGCAAAAAATTGTGTTGAACTGGCTCTAATATATTGTTGACCAACTTCCAACCCCAGTCTGTAGGGTCTAGCTGATAACCAAGCCACACTTGAACTTGGTAATATACCCGAAAAAGATGTTGATGAGCAGTAACTGAGGTTGGAGGAAGACAAGCTAATTGAACTTGTTTTTCATTTTTAGTATTTTTAACGAAACATGCATATCGATGCTTATCTAAACAGGTAGTTTTTTTAGGAGCTCCGTACATAGAAAGAAGAAAGCGGATGCCGTTGGTGATAACTTCTTGTTGAGTTGAATTACTCTTTTTGAAAATTTCAGCACATTGAACTAAATCTTGTTTTTCAAACATTTTGAAAACTGCTGTTTTACCCCTCCGATAGAAAAATATTTCAACATATAATATATAATATAATATATAATATATATAAAAAATATATGATATATATATTATAATATATAACAACTCTAGAGATGTATATACGCCACGTACTCATGCATATTATGACGATAACAACTTTTATAACTTTTTGAATCGTTATATCTCAGAAACGGTGGCTCGTAGGAAAAAAAGTATTAGTACAATTTTTGTCCGAGGTACTTTTATGATAAAACTTACCGTTTTGCTGAAAATCGCAAAAAAACTCATTTTTTGACCTTTGACCTTGAATAAATTATTTTCCATACACGGGAATGATGGGGAACTTTTAAATATTATTTATAATTACGTTTCGAACAATTTTACTGATTTTCAGCTTGTTGGGATTTTATGTACCTTCACTCTCATTTTTTGGTCTAGATTGACTGGACTACAATTTTATCACGCCAATTTTCTTATATACAATGCGAAAATTCAATGTTGGTTTCAAATATCGCAATATACGTTTGACTCATATTAATGTTCCATACCCCAATTATTTATGAATCGATTAATCTGATTTACGGCATACGCTGTATATGGATGACTCACTGTAGCCAAAAATATGAGTGAATCAACGCTTCACGATATGGTTCATATAGATCAAAATTGTTCATTTTAGATAAGTTTTGTGAACGTTACCTAGGTTCTGCTGGTATCAATTAAGACTTTGCTTCCGTCATTTTAAATTTCATCTTTTCTTATTGTATGGGTGTTGATGAATTGTAATGGTTCCCTGTTCACCTTTGTGCATGATATTCAAAGCAACAAACTGTTCAGCATTGTTGAAATTCAACAATAGCTTACCATTTTGATGATGATAAGACCAATCCATTATCTACATATAATTATATATAAATTCTCGAGAAATAGGTCACACTAACGCATGTGTTTATTATTTTCGTCTTTACGTACGTTTTGGTCTCACGAACATCATCAGAAGACTTATTATGTCTAAAACGCTATTACTTAAAACTAATTGTATTAGCACAAAGCGTCCTTATCCCACCAACACGGATAATTGAAATTGTAGCACATTAATGTTATAAGTATAATATATCAAGAAACCACTGTTTAGTAGTACTCTCATGAAATACGAACTCATGTCAACAAAGTCTATGAACGACTTAAAACAAAAACATTAAGTTCAAGTATCTACTTCCGAACCGGATGTTAAGATTTATGAGGTAATAGAAAAATGTTTGTCAGACCTTATTGGAAATACACTTTTGACATTGTACCTAAAATATACTTTTAATATTGTAGAGACGCATGTAGGAACTTACAAGAGTTTTAATGAATCAAGTTAGTATACATCTGACCAAATGTCCGTATATCTGTCCTATGATTTACAAATTTGGAGTCACGTCTTATGTGAATCATCTCCAGAATAGATCGTTTATAATAATTGATTTCCTCAGTTAAAATATCAACATTCTTGTAATCGAATTGATGGTTATAATCAAAGTACATGTAATACCAAATAAATCACGTTACCATCAAATTTTTCTTTAAAGACACACTGATCAAATTTGAACTGCACTAAGTTATACTGTTCAAGAAAATTCCAAATTTCTAATTCCAACTACGTGCCGCATATTTTTATCCGTACAAACTCTTAATTAGTTAAGACACATAACCCTGGTAGTCTTCATCTTTATATCCTGTTGGTTGTTTCATATAGATGTTTTCTCCAAGAAAACCGCCTATAAAAACGCTATTCGGACATTAAAATGCTTCATTTCTAAATTATTTCCGCAGCCAAACAAAGTAATAAATGAATAGGATCGTAGCGAACTATTGGCGAAAAAGTATCTTGATATTCAATTACTAATATTCGTGTAAAAGCAGGCACAAGTAAATGAGTTCCAAAACGAATTGGATTTTTATCCAAATTTGTCTTAAAGCAATAAACTCATTTATTTTCCAAGATCTTGGCATTTTCCGGTGGAGCAACTGAAAACCATACTTTATTTTCTTTTAACACGTCAATCTCATCTCTCATAGCTTTTTTCCAATCATCTCCACAATCACTTTTAATCTCATCTTCATAATTTTCAGGTGCAATAATTGTGCAGTACGATATTGCCGATCCATAATAATCTGAACGCTGAATCATATCACGACGACGTAACTTATGCAAATATTCTTCTCTATTTTCATTGACGACATCATCATCTTCACTCCCTGATTCATATTCGAAATCATCATTCTCATTCAATCTTCTTGATTCTGTGTTTCGTATTCATTAGTATCATAGATACCGAAATTTATTGATATATATTTTCCGTTCTTTTCATGATTAGCAGCATTTTGTTTTTCTTAAAAATGTACATCACAACTCATTTCAATTCTTTTTTTCTGAGAATCCCATACACGACAATTTTCAGATATTCCATCGTAACCAACAAATTGAATTGGAATCGTTTTGAAAACTTACATCCAAATATTTTCAAATATGATATTTCGAACAATTTCTCAAATGATGTGACTTCTCTATTTTTTATTGGTGAAGCTCTGTTTAAAATATAAACTGCCGTATTTACTGCTTCCGACCATAGTCCTTTAGACATCTTGCAATTGAACATTATCGAACGAGAGCACTCTACAATAGTACCTACGCATTTCTGGTTCTGGTCAACCGTTTTGTTCAGGAGCATGCGGTGCTGAGCAAAAATGCATTATACCGTGGTGCTATAAATATTCTTCAAAATCTCGATTGATATGTTCGCGGCCATTATCACTCTTCAGAATTTTGATCTTATTTTTTGTTAGATTCTCAATCAAAAATACGTATCCTTTGAATTTAATGAATAGTTCAGATTTATTCTTCATGAAATTAACAACCACTCGGTGATTCTACACTCATTTCTCCACATACATTAGTATGTATAATCTCTCACAGATCTTGTTTGTTTTGGTTCCAAATGAAGCAAAATGAGGTTTCTCTGATTGCTTACCATATTGATAAGCTTCACAAAAATATTCAGAATCGCTACTATCTACTTTTAGACCATTTACAATATTATTCTTCTGTGCAATTTCGAGTGATATGAAGTAAATATGACCAAGACGATCATGCCACGTAAGTACCTTTTCTGTAACAACGTTACATTTGGTTGAGGAATTTGATCTGAATAGCCATTATCCAAATATTATTGCTTCTTATGCCAATACATGTCAATTTTCCATACTGATCTCTGAATTCACATTCGTTTTCAAGTGCAGAATGAGTAAAATTCTTATCAGTCATTACTCGCACTGAAAAAACACTTCTCCTCAGTTCAGGAAGGTATAAGAGATTTGTAATTTTTCTATGACGCCATTAATTTTCAAGAAACGCTTGTTTTCTAATTGTATCAATTTCCATAGATGAATTCGATTTATCATCATTCGCAATTTTTATAAAAATAAGCTTATCTAATGATCCTAATTCAGAAGACCACAAACGTTGATCGGTCGATGGCATACTCGCTCCCGAATCACTAATTCAATGAAATTGATCTTCGTCTGAACACGAATTGTACATTAAATCAGAATATTAACCCCAACATTTAGTTTCTTTTACTTTTGTCAAACGTTTGCTACATTCACGAAACCTATGTCCAGGCTCATTGCAATAAATATATGTTGATTTTATCATAACTTCCCCAATATCTTTCTTATTCCTAAAACATGCATCGGTTTTAGTTGAACTTATGCAAGGGAAGCTTCCACTTAGAAAGCTAATCTAGATATTTCATTATCTGTATGAGATGATTCTGAATGAATCATATTTCGAGGGTAAATTATTACTGATTTTAGAAGACAACGCACTTTTTCTAATTATTTTCCCAGCATCTCTTAATTGTTTAACAATTGACTCAATATTCGAAATATGATTAGCAATCTTATCAGATTCTGACATTTCATATTCATAAAATTTTTGTAAAATCAGTTTCATCGAAATTCAGTTCCTTGCTCATGAATTGTGATTAATTTTGCCCACATTTCAACTGAATTTGCGCAATTAACTAGGTATTGAATATTATCCGAAGTAGTAGTTAGCATAATAATACCTTGGCCGTTGTATTCTTCCCATTCCACGCTATTCACGTCAGTATGTTCTTCCTCTGTTCTATTCACGATAGACAGCAGATTTTCCGATTTCAATAAGCACTACATTTCATAGCTGGAAATTTTCACCATCAAACTTTTGATAATCAAATTTTGTGGTTGCTATTTTTCAAAAACGACTTGCAATCTTAAAAACACTAATATTTCTTCATCCTGCACATACTGACTTGAACTATAAAACGATTATTCTCGAAGAAAAACATAACCTTTAGATGTAAGTCATCAAAAACCCTATCACGATGAATATGAAATAATTCAACAGTTCTATTTTATCACAGTACTGAATAAAAAACAAATTCAAGATAATCGCTTTTCAATATATTTTTGATAAGTTGAGAAGTTGACAAATTAGACATATACAGTGTGACCCATTCAGATTGGAAACATCCCTGTAAAAGTATGAGTTATTAACCATTTTAGAACATTTTTTTTTGATTTTCAAGTGACGAAGGGCTACTACGGGGCAAAATCTGAAATGTTTATTCCAATTTTCAGCGCATACTACGATATTTCTTATAGTCGAAAATGGAGAATTTTTCATAGCGATTTCTTATCAGAAAAACTACAACGCCTCCTGTATTCAGAGTGCCTCCAAATAGCTGTGACCTAAATTTCATGAAAATATGTTCATTAATAACAAAGTTTCGATAACTTTAAATTAGAAAACTCACTAAGCTAACAGTCACAAAAGAACATTCTGTATCAACAGATAGACATGGAATTTTTTCTTCATCAATTGTAACAATAAACCGCCACCATATGAACAAAATGTCTAGAATAGCATAATAATATGATTAAAGTAACGGAAATAACATTACACGCAATTAACTAATAATTAGATATAATATTTCAATTTAAATCTTAGTTATCATGAATATGGTGTTACTGTTTGACACTCGTGATATATTTCAGTGTCAGTTCAATGTAATTTATGCATACTATCGGCAAGGATATTTACTCACAGTTTGAATTATTTTGTGTCATGGCTGCAAAATTAAGTGCGAGAGAGATAATTGAAATTATACGTCTTTTGGGAGATGACAATAGAAGTGCCAGAGAGGTTTGTAGAGTATTATATGAAAGACATGCAGATCATTCTAATATTAGCTGCGATAAGGTGAATAAGATGAAGAAAGCATGCAATGAAACTGGCTCAGTATTAAAATTGCTTTTGAAAAGTAATCCTGTACAAAGAAGAAACATGAATGATCCAACTATTTCAGATCATTTCGGAAATAATTCAAATACCCGTTCACGGAATGCCAGTTCAGATTTGAATGTGCCTCGAGGAAATATTCGGCGATTTCTTAAGGAAAAAATATAAAGCCTTCCAAACGAAAATATTCACACACAATGCAAGTAGGCGACGAAGAAAAACATTTGGGATTTTTCGCTATGAACTTGACATCTTTGAATTGCACACCACATAGCAACATCATCAGAAGTATTTCTGACAGAATACAAAACTATATATTAAACGCTGTTTACACTAACTATAGACATCAAAAAATTTCCAAAAGAGGGGAGTGGTACCAGCGGTAGCTGGTCAGTAATTGAGGCTGGTAATGCCAGACATCTGAAAATGTTTTTGAAATGTCAGTAATTTTTATATTGTTATTTTGGAGCTCGTATTTCGAATTGGAGTATTTCGAGATTATGTGAGAATCGGTGGCCGTTTTCAAGTTGGTGGTTAGCGAACGTGAAATCGTTTTTTGTCAATATTTAGCACAGGTGCTGTTCTTTCTATCTGGTCTTGAAGCCGCGTCTCGTATGACCCAAATACACCTAATGGCAATCTAGACAGCTTAATCTGTAATCCTGATTTCTGGAATTTATCAATTGTAGATCTCTGGTATTTTCTAGAGTATTATCAACTATATATACTGGCATTTTATTTGATAACTTTGAATACTGTTAACTCATCAATGATATTTCCAAGAAAAGTTAAAAGTATGAATTCCGACGATTCCGTATTTTCAACGATGGAAAAGATTTTTCTTGACTGCAATTTTTGAACTCCACATTTGCAATGTCTCTTATGCTGGGATCATATTGTCAATTCAATAACCTATAGGTTTGATTCTATTGTATTCCAAATTATAAGCAATTCGTGACAAAGGAACGTTGACTTATCCATGCATCAGGAACTTGGATGCTGCGTGTTTATGAGACACAGTAAGGGGGATGTGATAAATTATAAATAATAATGGTAGTATGTGTGGGTTTTTAGTGAATGGCAAAGTCCGATATATTATAAAAAATCCACAATAATTAAAAAATAAATAATCCGCTATCTATGAACTAAAAAATCAGGTGTACACAGATTAAGCTGTGCAGAATACTCTTCAGTCTATTCAGGTCAAACGAGACGGATTCAAAGGCTATCAACGGAGATATAGATTGTTAAGATATGACTCCATATACGCTATTCCCTGCTTGAACACGACCACAGATTCCCGAGAAACCCAGCAGTACTCTACGTTCAATAAAAGAGCTTTGAATTAACATTACTTGAATCACCGGAAATTAAAAAAAAAAATCACAGACGCTTGACATATACACCCTCAAGGAAATGATTGACTTGTACCACTCCCCCATATTGAGTTTGTTTCGAAGCATTTTTCAAATTAGTATATTGGCCATAGTTAGAGTAAATATCATTTATATTGTATTTGTGTTAATACGTGAAAGCTTAAAGTACAATTTTTTTTCAATTATTTCCTTGATGTGACCTGTTTAAGGCTCGTCACATCCGCCATGAACACGCAAGCGAACCTGGTTAGTATTCCGTCGTTTATTTTCGATATCCGAGTTTAATGTTTCTGCAACTACAGCATTCTCTGTTAGGTAAATATTCAGATGAGATTCTATAAATAAAATTCAGTGATATGCTAATTAGACAAAGAGCTTATAAAATATTGACGTGATCCGTTAATTGACTAAATATAGTAGTTACTTATTGACGCCAAGATTTCATTAATACCCTTCTCGAGGAAGGGGATCATACAAATCCCCAATATGATGATGTCCGGTACAACAGTTCGTACAAAGTATATATACTTGATATCATCAGCATCCTCCCATGGAATGATAAGTTCCATTGCCCAAATTGCTTTATCGAAGCTTGGTTATCTATTCCTTGTCAAGGGCGACTGCATACTCCAACAGCTCCTCATGATCAGAAAGCACAGATTCAGCCTGTCGTGGAGTAATGTCCACATGTTTGTAGTTTGGCTCACAAATATATGCTGCATCTCTCATATTCTAGTCAGGAGAGAGATATTTGTCTGTTTGGTGAAATCACACTTACGCTTCATTGACCTTTCTAGAACGTCTTCAGAAAGTAGGCGTACCTTTCTATTCCACGGATATTTTAATGGTTGGTGGTTATAGGAAATTTCGTCAGCTAGTTTAACACGAGCAATTCAAGGTAGTCAGGCTGGATCACCTTTTCGTTTTCAGGCTCTAGACCTGAAAACTTTTTTTGTTGTGGAATTATTTTCCTAGTGAGGCCTTTCCTGATGCCTATAACCTCTAAACCTTAAGAAAAATGCCAATACCTACTTACTTTTATGACTTCCATAAATTATATGTTTTCTCGTTTAGGTAGTCAAAATTATTATGAAAGAATGCTATCCACCAATTACTCACCTGACTTTTGAAATTTCGTTTCTCATAGTCATGCCAAAGCTAAAAATAGCTCTTCTGACTAACATCTACCAGAAATGCGAATAACACCTTTTATACAAAACCGTTTTGTCATTCTGTCAATTAGTTTTGTTTCATTGAATATTCCAGCAGAACGATGTGGTTCTCCTGTATTGTCAAGTGAGCTACGACATTTCAAAGAAATAAGCTCAAAATAGGATAGCTGCTTCCAATGGTTAATTTTTGAGCTTCCTTACATCCTCGTGGAGGAAAATATCGTTCTACAAATTTGATTTCAATTTTCATACATGAAAGATGCATCTCGTTCAACTTCTACTTTAGGATTTCACAATTGGTATCATTTTTTAGAGAGCCCTGAAAAAAAATCTGTTCAAATCCTAGAACTATTATCCTAAGAAGACGAAACATCTCATTCATAAAACTCTATTTGACTTATCACAATGATTACATGAAGTATGACAAATAAAACCAACGGATCTCTTTGTCGCTGTGTCATAATTACTCCTTATTGGCAACGCTGTAACTATGATTGATAATTTGGTGCCACTTGTAAGGCAACACCGCTTCGAAATAGCTACGAGAAATACGGAAGCTGTCAAATTGCGTAGTACAGAACCAAGTCTCCATTAATAAAAGGTGCGCGGCGTTGTCGCTTTCTGAACAAATGATGCAATGGAATGGAATAGTTCTATATTTAAAAATTTAAATATTCTATAATGCGATTGTATATTCCAGATTACCATAAATTATGGAATATTTTTCATAGACAACGACGTTATAACTGTATTGCTCCTAATATAACCAATGAATAATGCTATGGCCGTTTTAATAATAATTAGAAATCTCAATCCGGCACATAGAACAACTAATCCGGCAACAGCACATTTCAGTCGGCTATACTTGTGATATACAGCGGTCTGAGTTGCCCGAAATTTGGCAATGTCTGATCGTGTTCAAATGTAAATGATTCTGCCTCCTTAGGATAATAGGTTTATGGTTCAAATAAACTCTATCGGAAGTAGCACCTAGAACCAATGTCTTCGTTGCATCTACACGAACGGCCTGATTTCCTCTGATACGTTACAAAATATGAAATTCTAACGAGCCACAAATATTTATTCAATACATTGGTTCTCTTTTATCAATTATAAGGACCCCCAACACCATGGATCTAGTGCTTTCGATTTCATCACCCATTCTTCTGACTCAGACACTATGTCAACGTAAATTGAGGAATTGAATAGATTCAGTCATTACATCATGAAAATCCATCATAAACTAGAATAAAATAACTATTTAAAGTTTGATTCTCACTAAATAAATAAATATAACTAGTTTGGTTAACACACACAGCTACAGTGAAACTTTTAATAGCTATTTTATTTAAGTTCAAATTGGGACAGTTTTAGAAAAAGTCTAATCTTGATCGTACTGCTAAATCTGTATAGTACACTTCACTGCTCCACATGCAGGATCTGCGAGATTTCGAGTTCCAGATTGATTATCTGCTGATGATGAAAATCATGAAGGCATTCTATAGACAATTTTGAAATAAGTTACTGGAGGAACTTCCATCAGTTTCATATAATGGTAATAGTATTCTATGAAGCTGGGGCCAGATAATATGAAATGAAATTATAATTACTGTTTTTAAAAACGTTATTTCGAAACTACTGTAGTTAGAGCGCATTGATACTAACTCAGGAAAACGTTGAATAATAACCTTTCAGACTTCCAATTAAAGTAGAAGTAGAAGTGATTGAATCCTAAAACAGTTGGGACACTAGTTATACCATTATCGGAGTAGGATAGTAGTCATTTTGACGTAAAACCAATTTCTTCATTTTCTCTGCGAACGCGGACACTTCAGATAATCCAATTGGACGATCATTATAAGCATTTATAGATTGAGGCGAGAACATTGATTGTGCTTTTCTCTTCGCTGTATAGTAAAATATGTGAATTCGGATTTATTATGTGAATTAAGTACCTTATTATTGAATCGGTATCGTAAATACTGATGATACTTATGTTATTTAAAATTACTTTTAGTTGATACTAGAATATTCGGAGTGGATACAGAATAAATAAATACAACATAAATATACATATTCTGATAACGATATACAGCTTGACCAAACTATATATGTCTCTGAATATTGGAATGCTCAGTAGATAAGCGACCTCAGCAAGACATGAGCTCTAGATGACATGTAATTTGTACAGTGGGAATCAGTAAGTAAAACCGGTAGAGATTGTACGGGCTGGATAGGCATAGTGACTTCTGTGTTCTGTTCCCAGGGCGATTCAGTCACGACGCGGCGAAAACCTCAACTTCTCCGCCAGTCCACCCTAGTTTTCAACCAACGCAATGTCTCAAAATTATTTCACAGTTAAGATGTCATCCAGAAAGTTCACTTCCTCCCTCCTAGTAGGGTCTATAATTTAGCAAAAACGTGATTCCTCACTGACCAGTCAATATCTTTATGACAGTTTTGCAAAAAGTAGATGGCAAGTTGACTCCCTTCTATATTTGCAGGTTGTATGTAAGTGAGAAGTGAATCTGCAGACCATCAATTCAACGTTGCACTTCTTGTCGGCATATATTTTCTGGTGACGATAGCGAACCTTAACTGTGGGCTCCGCAGATCCAAACAACAACTTGTTCTCATCCCTAGAGACTCATCAAAGCTCAACACCTCATCCGCAGTATACCTAATCACCATGCCCAGTGGGTGTCATATGTTGTAATCATTCAAATTATCATTCCTATCTCAAATCAAACTGTAAATAGATATCAAAACGATTTCAATGTATGAATGCTACTAGACTTAATTTTTCTATCAAACAGCCCAGTGGGGTCTCTCCCTATGCCTATAACCTCAGAACTTTAAAAAAAAATTCAAATGCCTATCTCCTCTCCCAACATTTGACCGCTGGCTCACATGATGTTTTTCGAACATTAGGGGTTTTCCTCTCGTGTAGTCAAAGTATAGAAAAAGAGGAACTATGAAACAAAGTGAAGGTGCAGGAACACTATTGAACGAAATATTTGAAAGAAAATGTTGTGAACGTAGTATACGACGATCCAGATACTACTAGAAAAATTGAGATACTTCGAATCTAAGTAATGATATTGTGTGGACATTTTCGAGAGACTATTCGTCCTAAAACGGGCTTAGGCACTTTTTCGCTAATTTGACAGGTATTTCTAGCTGAAAGACTTAGCTGCGAAGTTTATCGGAACTTTTTGGACCAAACTCCACCAGACTTTCTGGCGGATGAACTATCGGTAACGATAATTGTATGTGGTTTATGCAAGATGGTGGTTGCATAAGAGAATGTTTAACAGCAGCGAGAGCTTTTAACAACAACATATGAAAATCGCTGGATTGGTCGAGGTGAACCTCACTTATTGCCTGCTCGATACACATACTTGAATCCCATACATCATTCCGTATGGGACCATCTGGAGTCATGAGGTCACAATATCCAGTGGAAAATGTGAAATATTCGAGAAATAGGACAATTCTTCTTCCTACCAGACCTTTTCGATCGAAAAGCGAAGAAAATTCAAAAGCCTCTCTCCTCATCCTAAACTCTACCGCTGGCTCACACCATGTCCTTCGAACAATATAGGTTTCTCTCTCGTGTAGTCAAAGTATTGAAAAAAAAATGCAATTCAGTAAGACACGACCCTGGTTATTTTGGAAGTGTTCGGCAGTCAATAAGGAGAAGATAGGATGCATGCACACATTGTCAATAGTATTATGAAGCTTAACAGGTCATAAAGTATTTGTTGACAAAATTCAATGTTCTATTCTCATCAACATCAACTCATTTAATAAAATATTCGCATTGCATAAGTATGCTATCGCCCTGTATCTTCGGAGCAAAGTGGCTTTCCGAAAGTCATCAACGGATAAAATATTCTTAGAATAACTTTGGGAATATCCCCATGAGTTTTGCCGTATTTTTATTAAACACCCTGTATACTAGTTGAAGGATGAGGCAATTATATCGATAGATTGTTGTTGATAGAATAATGTTGAGGCTAGTAGTTTTCTGGGCTTCATTCTTTCATATTAGCTAATATGAAACATCTCTCAACTTGTGTCTACAATTATCCTATGACAAGTATGAGCAACTGTTATTAAAAATTGATTGCAAACTTCATTCAATCAAATGAGCATGCTATATGCTCATTTGAGAGAAGTCTTTCTGATATTATTCAATTGTACCTAATATAATTTTGGTTCCATCTGGAAATAAGTAAAACTTTGTGAGCACATATTCCAGAATATAGATAACAGAGTAGAAAAGGATCTGAATAAGAGTGTATCGGAATCATATTTTTGTGAAATTCACACCATTTGACACACTTTTCCGATATCCGGAATGTCATGTTTGTGCCTTGTGGTGAATGCCGATAAGCTCCTATCTATACAGCCATTTGGGATTCTATAGCTTGTTCGACATCGACTGGACGCAATCTGACCTGAAGTTTGGGCGAGCAATCTTTATGACCTCCATTAGAACAATGACCACATAAACATTGTGGACAGCGTGTCTGATCGCTGACTTCACGTATCCATGCACTGCTCATAAACATAGGCAAATTCATTCCTACTTTTACTCCAATCGAACATATTCAATAATCTCTTCTCAAGTTATGGACGAAAAATACTCGTTATCGGATTTCACTGCCGAATGAATATACATTACATTTTCTACTCAGTTTTTCATACAAATTTATATATTTATTTAATTACAAATCCAACAGAAAATTATCCGATTGAAGGGCAGTGTACACAGATATAATAATGTTACAATTCAAGTGGTACTAATTGATAATGTAAGTCATAACTATAGTTAGAGAGAACTAATTAACATTTTTGTAAATTTGTATATAGAGAAAGAGAAATCTGAGCTTGATTGCACGGAATAAAATATATACAGATTCTATTGATTAAAGAGTTATATAAAATATTTGAATTTGCTCGAACTAAATAAAAGTAATCACTTCTCCTATTTGAAATTATTGGAACCAAGAAATTCAGTTTATTGGAACCAAGAAATTCAGTTTTGCTGTCAAGTAGGGACACTGAACATTATTGTTTATTATGTTATATAAAAAGAGGCAGAATAACATCATTCGCCTCACTTCAAGACTAGGTACCTCAAATCTGATCTGTAAAACTGAATTGTCAATCCCCCTAATTAGATACACATCATCCGCCTTAAATGCCAGATACTTCAAAAATACGCGCTAAGCACGTTCCAAGACAATTTCGTATTTCACGTAGTATGGGTCCCAAATGACACAGTGTGTTCCAGTTGTTTTAATGCGTCTAAATCTTTTATGTTTTTGCAATTCCGTATGATGAACCCTTGAATTTGCATTGATTGGAAGACTACATCTTCAATATGGTTAGAAAATCACCATTTTGAATTCAATGTTATTCCTAAGTCTTTCATTGAATACACTAAAGAGAGTGTATTTTATATTATAGTTGCAAATAGTTGCTGTCGAGTTTCGAGTAATCGACATATTCTTACATTTGGAGATATTTAATGGTAGTTTATTTAATACACACCAGTTGCTTATTCTTGTTAGCTTCTCTTGTAGTAAGTCGCAATCTGTTTTGGAATTTATAGAACGAAAAATTCTTAAATCATCTGCAAAAACTTCCTTTCCAATGTCTATAATACTGACGAGGTCATTTATGAATGTTATAAAAAATAGTGGACCAAGGTTAGTGCCGTACGGCACACCCGATTTAACTAAGAAGTCAGTAGATTCAATGCCATTATAAAGTACATATTTCTAACGCTCTACCAAATACGAGAATATTAGTTTAATGGCCCTATCATCGAAACCGATATTATGCAGTTTTTCAAGTAACAATCTGTGGTTGATTTTATCAAATGCTCTAGAGAAGTCGGTGAACACCACATCAACTTGTCCCCTTTCGTTCAGAATGTTTGATACATACTTAGAAAAACATCCTGAGTTAGTAATTGTCGACCGACCTTTCATAAAGCCATGTTGACGATCTGAAATTAACTTAGATACTTGGAAAAACAAGCTGTCAGAAATAAGCATTTCGAATAACTTAGAAAAAGCACATAACAATGACACTGATCGATAATTGCTAATATCATTATTAATCCCATTTTTAAAGATTAGAGTTATTTTGGAGACCTTCCATTGTAAGGGAAATTGTCCATTATTAAAGCATAAGTTGAAAATTTCACTCAATGGTAAGGCAAGAACTCGGATGCAATCTTCAATTATGTAGCATGGAATACCGTCATCTCCAGATGATTGTTTTGGCTTTAACTTGTTAGCTATCAGAATAACATCTGCTTCTGTAAAACTAGGAATACTTATTGGTGAAGATGATCTACATGTATTAGAATCCAAATATTCAAAATTTAATTTAAGATTGTGGTCTGAGGTATCATGAACATGACCAAAGAACTCTGCAAATGCATTCACTATAGTTTGAGGATTATTATGCTTAGCATTATTCAAAAACATCTCACTTGGAATACTAGATGAGTTGCTTTTGTTATGTATGAATGACCAGAAATTTTGCGGATCAGACTCAATATATTTTATATATGCAAAATATGCTTTGTTTACTTTCAACTTTAATAGTTTGCGTGATTCCATGAACTCATTAAGATAAAGTTGGTCTTCAGTAGAATGGTACTTTTTATGGAGGCGCTTCTTTTCTTCAAGATCTCTCATAATATTATTCGTATACCAAACAGGGTATCTACTAGTATTTTGAATCTTATAGAAAGGAACTGATCTTTCAAAATTAGAATACAAAGTATCATATAGCTTATTAACTCTACTATCTACATTATCATATCAATCTAAGAACCCCCAGTCAACCTCCAATATGTCGTTATGAGGAACAGGAAAATTTGCTTTTTTAAAATTGAAATTTTTGATGCCTGGATTGATTGGAGAATGCACAGTGCGATCTACAGAAATAATAACTTCGCAAAATAAAGAAGGATGGTGTGCATCTTCTTTTACCATTGGGGCAGTATCATGGGTTATGTTACAAATCAGATTTGACATTACTGAATCTAAGATTTTGTTATTATTATTTTGTTATAATGTTATATTGGTGCAGATCAAAAATGTCCATAAAGTCATTCACTACTTTGCTGTAAGTATTATTCAATGTACCATCACTGATATCGTTAAAATTACGAATATTGAAGTCACCTAACATTAACTCATTTTTACCATACAAGTCAAGAATGAATAATAGAAATTGCTGCAGTTCCGGGTATATTTTGTGTGACTGGATAGTAAAATATTAAAAAAATGCTAATTTGAAATTTGATAGCTTAATATTAATTATTAATTCATAATTAAAAAAAATTATTAAGAGCATTGAACTAGGATATGAATATTTCTTCAAATAATATATTATAGTTGTTATCATAGGTCTGGTTAAACTCACGTTCAAAATATGTTGGCGAAGTGATCGATAATGAAATGACGTTCACGATAGAAAATCAAACAAAGACTGAAGCACGACACTAGATCACTAAGACCACACGTGTTCTTACAAAAACTGACAGCTGTTGTATCAAAAACTTGAATCAGCCTTACAAAGTAGTTCTCATCCATAAGATGAGAAGATCTTCTTAGACTATGTTCTCATCCGTTATTTATATGCAAATTTTTTACACATACTTATCATAATAGGTATGTGTAGGTATAAACTATGTATTATACAATGTAGTAAAAACGGGTCTCTCATCTTTACAATACGATGAATCTGTCGTATACCTGAGACAGATATGTACCCCTCATATTTATTATAGTATTCTATAATTATTATACACGTGCATTTACATGTAGGTATGTGTGTTCTGTTATTATTATTATGAGATGGATATTGGGCGTGTTCAAGTATATTTTATAGACCATTCTGTGATTTTTTAACGCACTTGTAATAAGGTACGCGCGCGCACATACATACATACACACACACTTACATACACACACACTCACATACACGTACACTTACTTACATACACACATGCAAACACATAAAACGTATTTACACATGCATATTTGTATTCACAGGCACATTTTGTGATTTTTTTATGTTAAAATAATGTATATACCTTTATCACCTAAAATAGTATCATATTGCTAATGTAATATTCAAAACGATGATTACTACGTAAAAATATATGCAAATGCCTATATCTTGACTTTAAGCAAATGTCAATCGGATGAAAAGGACATGAGATATTTCAATTGGGAAATTAGCTAAAAAATTGACTTAAGCTCGAATTTCTCAGAAACAATTTGATATTTTGACTTGAAAATCGGAAGTCAGTTTTGAGGGCATAAAACCTACCTATAGTTCAAATTTCAGTTGAATCGGTTGAAAACTACCCGAGTTAGCTGTCACGCAAGTTCCCATGCATATATGTATATACATATATATATATATATTGCGAGGAAGGGGGAAGTCGGATCAACTCGAAATTTGAACTGGAAGTTCCTTAAATATTGACAATAAAAGGGTTACAGTTTGGTTTTCTAATTGCCAATACAACTGGAGATATAAATTTTTTTTTGGCAAACTTCCCCTACAAATGTCCAAAATACCACAAAATGGCGGAAAAAAGGGGTTGCGGTCAATTTAGGAGGTAGAAATTTTATACTTTTGTTTTATACACCAAAAAGAACATTTTCCGTGGGGTCGCGTTAAATCATAAGAAATGTTCGATCAAAATGTTTCACATACTCTACTTACTATATTCAACGATCTGTTGTTGTTAACTGTTGTTTCATAAAAGCAACTCCGTGACTGTAGTGAATTTCTTATGATATCAAATAGTGACTGCTATTTTGTACCTCTTATTTTAAATAGTTATTTTGAGATAGAAATAGCTGTAATACCACTTGGTATTATGATTATGGTATTTCTATTTAGAAATAACAATTTTGCCCTTATCTAGTAATAATACTGGTATGTGTTGTTGGATAAGGAGTACTGTCATGCGCCTTGTGAGTAGCACCCATTTTGTACCAGGTTGGGGATATAACTTATTCTTATCTACGTTGATTATTCATCGCACTTATTAACTTCCATTACTCCGGTCATTCTAACTCAAGCTGTATAAGTATCTGTGGAGTACTCAAAGAATTATTATTTTCTATATTGAATTTGATTATCTATATCTATTGCAGGTTCTTTTATTTATTTTATTATTAGTAATCTTTGTGTTACACCCGAATTACCAATTTTTATAAACATAGCTGTTGATTTTCTGAAACTGTACTCCTGATTTTATTAAATTCAATATACTACTTCAATTTAATATCATATTATCCCAACTGTATATAAATTTCGGTTCATTGCTTACCCACTTTTATTTAAGCGAGAGAACACCCTTTTTTGACAGATAGTGAACTTGGATATTCCGGATATGTTAATTGTCTAAATATATGGTCAAGAAACTTAACTATACATGAATCAATTCATCTGCAGCTGGAGATGACGTTTTGATGTTTTCAATTTTATCGTCACTTACACTCAAAAATTTGCTGCAAACTGATGCGATGCACTGTGCCTCGGTAGCCGTATTGAGTTGATTCCAATAAACTCAATTTGCGTCCTTTTTGTCGTACATATGTAGGTATAGGACATTTTGTCTATGAATGAATGTATGATCATGTTTTAGCAGATAATCAAAAACCCTAAAAATTTGATGAATTTATTAATATCATTACTTTTAAAAATTACATATTATATGATTTTAAAATTTCGTCTACAAAACGACAACGATGAAAGACTTTTACTCAAACAAAATTTTGTTCACTTATCAATGTATGAACATATTTTGTTTATTTAAAACTTCAAATCACACTAGTAAATACAAAAGAACCCACAATTATATCCAAAAATTCATATATCGAATAGAACTTTCAATAAAATTATTTATTTATAAAATTTTAATACTAAAAAATGAGAACTTTCAAAATTTCATGTCAAAATGCTGAAAAAACTGCTTTGATTGAACTTTATTTCGATTAGATGAAAAATAAATAATTTGTATTTAATAATAAAAATATGAAACTCAATTCTGCCTAACATATTGTATATTCCAGTTTTCATCTTAACATTTTTTTCCAGCATAGACATTAATGTGTTATAAATCTTATGAGTTTGAAAATTTCCTACAGATATTTGAAGAATAGTTTTATAAAATTAATTCCCTTATTTAAATAACTATTGTAATAATAAACAATTAATTTATTTATATTTTTCATTCATTTGATCATTAAAATAAACATCAATAACAATTCCCTACAAATTATTTTAAGATTTAATTATTGATTATAAATATAAATAAATTTGTTGAATTTGAAAAACGAAAATTTAATAATGAAATTAGTGTAATTTTAATTTCATTTCTACATTGTATAACTTATGGTTTTCTGGGGAGCATAGAAACTGCGTTCCTGTCTGGCATATTTATAGGGCAGGGTGACTAAAAAAATATTCGGATGTCGTAGACTAAGCTGTGATAAATAATCTGTCATGTTTCATGTTTAATAATTTTTATTCAATAAAAAAAATATGAAAATTAGTTATAGCTTATAAATAAATAGAGTTTATATAAACATTTCAAATCGTATCTGCCTAACATTTTTTCATTCCAATTTTCATGTTACATTTTTTTTTCAACATAAAAAATAGTGTTTTATGAAATTAAAATAAGTTTTAAAATTACCTACAAGTTTTTGGAGAAAAGTTTAAAATTAATTTGCTACCAACTGAAATACTTAAATGACTATTTTGATAATAAATAGTTAACTTATTTATACTTTACATAGGTCAGACAGGACATTCATCCCGAGGAGTCATCATGTGATGTTACAATAATGGTTAAGTTCAGGAAGTTTAAAAATTTTTATATCAGTCACATTTCAATATTCAATAAAATGTTTGTGGAATTCGTTGATCAATGACTACTGTAATGACTCTAACTATTCCACTTCAAATTGAACTAATCTACAATTAGATATATTCTCTTCTATTACTGGGATCGTCTAGAATCAAAGTTGCTCATGAATTGACAACAGTGTGAAAGTATAGTAATCACATGTTGACCTCCACTATTGAGAATGTATGATAGCAGAGACTATCACCCGGTAAATAAATCGATAATCCAATTTTTTTCCATTCTATTTTTATACATAAATTGAAAAATTGAAAGAAAGTTATGAACATGATATGGTATGCATAAGGTATTTTGATGTGAAATCTTACTCTATTGTTTTATTATTGAAATAAGAAGGATCGTACTGACGACCCATATCCACATTTTAATAATATCACAAATATTATATATTATGTAGGAACAGTATTGTTCCTATCCCATTTAATAATCAGAATGAAATATTCATTTCTATTTCGGCTCTAATGATTTCAAAATAATAAGACGACATGCGTTACGTATATTGATCTTTGAATTGTTGTTTATCAGAATGACATATCCACATCTTAATAATATCACAAATACTATATTTTATGTAGGAACAATATTGTTCCTATCCCATTTAATAATCACAATGAAATATTCATTTTATTCCGGCTCTAATGATTTCAAAATAATAAGACGACATGCGTTACGTATATTGATCTTTGAATTGTTGTTTATCAGAATGGCAAGAATGAGACAAGTGAGTTGACATAATTCACATAATTCAAATATTCGGTCGAAGAATAGGCCCTGTGTAGACTTGTTCAAGGAACCCGGATTTAAGGAACATAAAAATACAACTGAACATTTTTTAGAAACCGTATCAAATTGTTTCCGGTTTAAGAGCTATTGATGGAAAAAACACTCTTGGTAAAGGTCGATACCTTTCGGGATATTTAGTCGAGGAGGACCAGGAAAATTAATAAGATTTCAAGAAACCCTTGAACGCTAAAATTTGGCACAATAACTTAATTTCCTTAAAAAAATCAACTCACATCATTTTCTCCCTCGGGTCTTACCTCTGTAGTCATTACATTTAAATTTGATGAAGAATATTTAATGGTGGTTGTGTAGAGCTGATTCCATCTTATAAACAGAGAGAGAGAGTCATAGTATACATTTGGGATACTGAAGAAAGCTACTGGATCTCTCGAATATCCAAAATGAGATTTATTCTTCAATATAATGAATGGTTCTAGAATAAGTAGACGATATACGATTAGAATGAAGAATTATTTTGCTAGATACATTAGCAAAACTTGAACCGATAACGGACATACCGGTTTCTCAACTATATTCAACAGGTTGAGGAGCTCGTATGTTGTACCTTGTTATATCATCCCAAAACCCGAGATAAGACAACATGTTTATTGTCTATAAATGAAAAATAATGACCCTTATCCACTAAAAATACTGTCGAAGTACTGTGGACATTCCGGCTACCAACTAGTCATCATCAGAGTCAACTCCTTGAAGGAGGACAGGTACTCAGTACTTTACCAGTATGTTTAGTTTCGTAGGGGTCATTATTCCTTAATCATAGTGTTACTGTATCCACACTGCGAAATGAAGTCTTTCATAGCTTATTATATTTATATTGTCATTGGAGAACGTAAAGCTTATAGTCGAGTATAACATTTTCTCGGAAGTCAGAAAATCCGTTCGATGAGATTTCGATTTTCCAATTATATTCTGATCACTTCAAATTTAACAAGATTTACTTGGTTAAGATGAACTTGAATTTGATAATTAATTTAAATTAGCTCGTGTTGACCGAATGCTTACGATTTTCTTGAATCGCAGTTCTCAGAATAAATTGCTTCTCCAAATTATCCTTGGCAGTAGATTATTCAGTACTGGAGATGATAGGCCAGAAAATTCCGTTCCGGAGTCAAATGCAGGGATCGATACCACGGTAACTGGTAGTTGTCTGTGCCATGCACCAAAAACAATAATATCTCATGGTCTTGTCATATTATCAAAATAATAAGAATGATTTAAGAGTATCCGCGTGACTGCTATTCTATGTTACTCGATATTTTATTATTGATCATTATCTTGTTATATTCCTTCTTTAACAACTCATATCGGGACGGATATAGGTTGCGGATCTAACGATGCGCATTGATGAGTCCCAGATTTTATATACCGTGAAGAAGTCGATTGAATGTGCGTTATTGTTCTAGATTTTATCTATAGTCTAACGTAATTTCATGAACACGCAACTGAGAATGAAGTATTTCTCGAAATCGTATACGTAGTAGATCCTTGTTTGAAAGACGGCTTCTGAAACATCCAAAATGCTTAACTATTCCGTTTAATCATGTTTGTATGTTATGTTCACGTTTACGGAAGAGAAATAGACTACACCTCTAAAAAAAAGTGCCAAACTTAGGCTGGTCAACTTTAAAAATATGAGTAAATCTTGTGGACAAAGTGCATGAGATCTTAGATCTGTTATAAGCTCTCTCGATTTTCTGGAAAATAGTGAACATTACTTTAACAAGCTTAATTTTGATTCTCACTCCGAAAATGTTATATATTTCATTAATTAAAATGCATAGAATTTTTGAGTCATGTTCGAGATTACCAACAGTATTTCCCAGTTGTTTCAAACCCAATCGGTTCCGCAGAAAATCCAGGAAATTTCATTTGAAATGTACACTTTTGACCCCCAACTTCGTTAGTTTTTTTATGCACCTGTCAAACAAAATTGACATTTTTAAATCTCTATCGATACATATACCTATTGCTTTTTTCATAGTGGAAAAGTCTTTTTTCATCGTGGAAACAGTTATTTATGTTATAAGGATAATAATAATAACTGCCATAATTAATCTAGCTAATTAAATACATAAGTTGGATTAAGAAGACAATATAAAGTGATAATTAAACCTCAAAAAATATGTAGTATCTGACATTATTACACTCGTGACAGTGACAGTTTTCTGCAGGTTCAATTGGATTTCAAAAAGTCGGCTGTAGATGCAATATATTGATCAAAGCACCTTCACTGCTCAGATGTATTGTAATGTATGGATAATTGGTATTATTTATGTTCTTTAAATGTATTAGGTCTGGCAAATTTCATTTATTTCTACTTGATTTGTGTTATCATATATATCTTCTATGAATTTGATGCCCCCCTAGCCTACAAACTTTCTTCTTCAATTAACTACGATAGTGAGACGACATAACCCCACCTACACTGATTAGATTCATATTTTTCTATAAAACCTTTATCAAATTGGTATGTACAGTCACTTCCCCTTATTTCGTTAAATTTTGGTATTTTTCAACGAGAAAAAACTATTCTTGAATATTTTTTCCGAATCTGCAATTGAAAAAACAGTTGTGAATCAAACAAAAAAGTTACCGATATAACTGCTAACTAGAACTTTTCTAATTATGAAAATAATATTATCAAATTATATATCGTTGTAAGGGAATCACATTTCTAATGACTTGGAAAAATGAATGAGCATTAATGAACAAAAAGTCTGGTTATATCAGTACCTTCAGGAAGATTGGAATTTGATCGAAGAAAATTAATAATAAACCTTTGTTATAATATACTCATGAACTGGTGAATTTGTACACTGTTACTTTTCACAGAAATCTAAGACTAAGATCAAATTTCCAGAAAGCAAAATTGACCCTGCTCTAGATCGTACTACGATCCAGGAAAGGGAATGATACTTCTCTGTAATCTCATTCACATGTGTAGGTGGATTTGGTTTTGTCTTCGATATGAGTGAGAAATGTTTTAACATGGAATGTAAACATAAATTTTCTAATACATCAAAGAAGGATAGTATGAAAAAGTGCATTTATTCTTTAGTGACAAGAGGAAGACTTATATGGTTTCAGTGAGATTCTTAATTGGTGCTCGAGGAAAGGCTCTCAAGGTCATAAAAATTATAGTAATATATTTTACGGTACATTATGTAGTGAAATCGGGGTAGTCAGTTTAATATTATATCCTATCCAGAGTATAAATGCGTTAACAACATATCTCATTACTCGTATCAAACAGATAGAGAATATAGAGACAGTAAAGTGAATTTGTGAATTATACCTAATATTCCCAATAGTCTTACGTTCAGATTATCCCAATATAGTATGCCTTGAACCAAATTTGAATAAAGTAAGAAATATCAATCCTTTCAATTAGGTTCATCGATTTCAGCAAAGAACAAGCTCATCGTATCTTTATGATTCAAAATGAATTACACGATCAATTCTAGTTCGAATGACTATTGTTAGATATTTCACTCGATGTCACAATATTCAGAGATTAATAGTTTAGTGGCTTCATTCTCAGAAAATTTTACACGGGGTGTTACATTTATCAGTAGGTATATTTTTCTGTAAAAATAATGTTTATTAATCCAGAGAAAATTTTGTGTAAGCCCCTACTCTTTCGAATCTACAACCCACAGCCATACTCAACTTTTCCAAAATTGTATTTCCGTAATTAGTGCTATTTGCGTCAGCAAATAAAACGCCAGTGTATAGAATAACTCTTGGAAATAACAAATTTAAAATGGATAAAGAGTCGGGTGTGCAGGTATAGATTGAGCTGTATAGATTGCCATTCCCTTATTTATGCCAAACGGGACGTATCTTTATGAGTGGATCCAAAGAACATCGCCGTAGCTGCAGATTAAGAAACGAGGAAAGACCCGTTCCCTCTGTTAAAGCATAATTTGTACCCTGAAGCCTAGAATACCATAATATTTATAAGTGATGCGAAAATAAAATCGGAAAGTTGATTTAGTTTTTGTTCTATACATGTTTTTTGGAACAATTTTCCACCAATTTCTAGTTACTTTCCGACTTTAATTTCGCATTACTTTTTGAATCTAACCACATCCTCTGCTACACAAATATGAGTAGAAATAACAATTCAATATCTGAATAATGTAATATCAACATGATGAAAAAGAGAATGAAAAATATGAACATATATACTACAAAATTTAACTTGAAAATATACAAAAGAAATAACATAACATGATAAAGAAAAACAATACAGAATTTACTTAAATACACAAGAAACAATCTCTAAAATAGTTTTCTTCCTATTATATTTTGTTCTTCAATTTATATCCTTAATTCACTTAACTTATCTAATCTAGCAGACTTTGGGTGTGACCTCGTGTGCTGTGCTCTCCCCCTAAAGGGATTAAATAAATATATGTTAGAGACATTTGAAATCCTGATTATTCAAAATAAGTATTTTTAATAGTGAAGAATAAAGTACAATACTCAGACTCTCACCTCGTTCAAGTGTCTGCAAAAATCTGTTACATTTCGGTCTACATTGGTAGTTAAGTAACAGACTGAATACTATAATCATGGTCTCTCATAAGTATAACGTGCAGTTCTTGAAAATTGTGAAAAAAAGAATATTATAAAAATATGTTTTGTAAGGTGTAGGAATGAAATATTCCTAATGTCAGCACTATCAGCAGATGTTGATTGATGCTGAATTTCTTCAGGCTATTTTGGAGAAGGTGAACTCCAAGTTTTAGGATAGTAATGGAATGAAAATCCTGAACTATGAAATGATCTTGGAAAACTTGTCTGGAATTAAATATAATACCTTCCTTTGGTCATTATAGCACTTTTGTAACCAGTTATCAAAAAGCTAAAGATTCTACTGGGATGTGAAAATTCCGGACACCACCTTATTGAACACTTGCTGTAATTTCCCATATTTCAATAACCAATCAAATTATTAAGTAGGTCCATTGTATCACGGCTAAAATGTACCAAAAATTTATTGATTTTGGTATTCGTAAATTATAGTCGTTGAAAGAAAAATTGAATATGATGCCACTCAGTCATAATATTCAGTACCTGTAAGAATAAACACTGATTTGAATATGTTAAAAATCAAAGCAAATTGACAAAATCAATATAACACTTAGTTATCAGTAGATCCTGAGTACCACTTACCTATTAATTAAAAATTAATTACTGAGCTTTATAAAATGGATATACATGCACCTTCTGTGTATTTGAAACTGAATAGACAAAATAGATATCATAAATAAAATATGTACAAGGTGCTGCAGGAGAAGCCACATTGCAAATTTATTTCAAGATCTGCAGTTTAAATAAAACGAATTATCGCAAAAATTTATTATTACGTCTCTGTCTATAACTTATGGTAACTAAACAATACACTGACAACTACGCTCACAGTGAATGAATACAAATAACACTAATGGAAATAGAATTATAAAGAAATCAGAGCGCAATTCACACCCAAATTTACAAAACAATAATAAACACAATGGTCGAATAGCGTTCGAACAAATACGCTACGGGCGCCGCTATTAGAGTGAGCATAATTTTCATGATACGTCTAGAATTGAAGACACAATGGACGTCCTGGGAGAATAAATATCCCTCACCGGACGCCCATCAAATATTCAGCCACTATCATCGTTAGAAGGTTCTCTCTCATATGTACATTCACTAATATTCATTGGCCGTCCTGGAAGGGACGTATATCGCATGAATATCGACAATATAGGATATCCCGTGAAATGCATCCAGTATCTTCAATAGAACATTTCCAATTGTACCTCCAGTTCGACGGCTTGGACAGATATTACATGAAAAAGTGCTACTTTGGACGTCGATAGGATATGCGTATCCTGATACTGAAGAATGATGACCTACTTTGAACGTCGATAGACCATATAAGTACGAGACATTTAATATCCTACACTGGACATAGCTGGAATCCCACATCAGTTGTACAGTATATTTCCAGATAGAATATTCAATTGACGTTCAGTATGGAATATACGGATAAATATCCGACAATGGACGTGGACTTCTAAATTTATTCAGTACCCTTATCGCATTTTTCCCATTGGTTATAATCAGGACATTCACTGGACGTTCTCAGTGGGATTTAGCATATCAATGTAAAAGGTTTTAAACCAGATATCCAGTGAAAATTCGAATCATGTCCATGGACAGATAGAACTTACTAGGGATAAAAAATGGAATTCCTTAGGACTTAGTGTGCTATATGGGAAATAGCATGTTCATCTATATGTTTGTACCTGTCGTGTTAGAAATACTTCTAGCGATGTTGCAGTGCAAGGAAACAAGTTAATTAAATTAATACATCAAAGCTTGAAGTGTAACCTCGTTGTTGAAATTATTTCAACGAACATTCCTGAGAGATCTTAGTGATTTAAGTCAAGTCGAAACCAACTTCATCAAATAATAATCATAGTAATTCTATTATATAATATATGTGATTAATTTACTTTCATCCTCTAGCAGGTGTAAGAAATAAACTTCATAACTATTATTATTCAAAACTACAAGCGCTTACATTTAAAAATGTATTCTACATAAACACATGTTTCTCAATTCGAAACATATTCGAAATTATTTGGATATTATGTTGACATTTATTCAACGCCATGAGAATTGATTTTGCATCAGAGCGGGTCCCTTTTCCTATATATTCAAGCTGAAAAGAGCGTGCCTCCGGAACCGCTAGTGAAGGGTAAACCTATAATTTCATCACTGCATAACAAGCAGTTTTCTGTAGCAAATTTGTCCTAGACCCTACCATTCAATTTCCCGACAACCAATTTAAAACAATGGGAATTTAATAACCCCACGCGTTTCACGGATACCCTTATTTTTTCATTAATTCTCTCAGTAACACTATGAAATTAGGAAATTAGATATAATCAACCATTACTTGATGAAAATTCATTCTAAACTTGAATAAGACTACTAAAAGTTTGATTTTCACTAATTTAAGTAATAAATGTAACTTTTGCCCTTAACACCGAAGCTTCTTTAAACAAATATTACAAAGTACTAACTTGAAGTTATATTTTCAGTTAGCTCTTTCGTGGTAAGTTATTAGTACTTTGTGATATTTTTTCGAAGAAGCTACAGTGCTAGCGAAATAGTTATTCGGAAAACTAGCGGAAATTAGAATTTTAGTAGTTACTTTATTTGAATTTAAAAAAAACTGAAATTACTTGCTTAACAAGTTTGTATCCACAGATTTCTACCCGGAAGCAAATTGATAGAACATTGAGGTTATTTTCTATAGGTATCCTCAAAAATCTGCTTGAGGCTTAAGATGAGTAGACTTTATGGGAGATTGGTTATCGTCATTGGTAATAGTTTTTCTTTATCACAAAATTAGTCACTTGAATATTTTAAATAGGAATAACAAATTCAAATCTATGTAAATGGTAGGAATCATGTATATTTACAATAACGCAAATATGCTAGTCGTTGAGTAACATGTTACATCTGTTAAATATTGGTAATTCATGTGATATAATGTAACATAATATGTTATATTATATCTGTGAAAGAACTTTGTATCTGCTGTATTGTTGAATCGGTCCATAGTATTTTGTCATCACTTTTGTTAGCATGTTGTAGTTAAGGTTCTACTGGTTGGGTGAAGAAAGTAGGTGCGCATCAGTGAAGAAAATCGTTCAATACTCACTTAGATCCAAGAGTGTTGTTTAATATGTATGTAACAGGTGTGCAAATTTTTATAAGGTCATTTGGTAACTATTATAGGAGATACAAAAAAATGGAAGTCACATTTTTGATTTCTTTTGTTTAGACAAATTCCTTGGCGGAAACCAAAATTTGCTATCGTCTTCGATTTTCGAGTTATAAACAAAAGTTCTATTTTCACACTCTTAGACACATTTAAATATAGTGGTTGTTTGTACAGTTAGGAGATAATAACTTCTACATTCTTGAGAAACTTTTTTCTGTATATTCCAGTAGGATAGAGAAAATT
Organism: Endomychus coccineus; assembly: GCA_958510875.1. Taxonomy (NCBI): domain Eukaryota; kingdom Metazoa; phylum Arthropoda; class Insecta; order Coleoptera; family Endomychidae; genus Endomychus; species Endomychus coccineus. The sequence continues at coordinate 218,620,483 of OY294067.1, forward strand.
TCAACAAAAAGTGCTATTTTTGTTTATACCCTTAGGTTGCATTTCTTCGAATGAGTATCATAATTGAATATGGATTAGTTAAAACGAATTGTTTTCTCTTTCTAACTATGTATCATATGTCAGAGCGGTTTTTAAGTGTAAGTCTTTGGTAGCGAAAACATTGTTTTAAGATATTACTTTTGCCTATTTTCATATTTATTCCAAGTAGGCGGGTGTAATCTATGACAGTGTTTATCCGTTTGCCAGCAAATTGCGTATTGACGATTCCATTTCCGTCATAATACCACTTAACTCGTTTATTCGTGATAGTGAAGATGTCACGAAAATTAGGGGAAATATGATATGTTAGAAGGCTTTATTCAGAGTGAAACTAATCATGATATTGCATCTGGAATATATTTCAATCGCTATCCAGAGATAAGACAACCTAATAAAGCTAGTCTCAAAACGTTAAAAGGAAATCTTATTAATTATGGAGCCAATACCGAGAAAACATTAAAGATGTTGAAGAAACTAGTATGACTGTAATTGAAATGACGGTTGCAAATTCTTCGATTTCAAGTGGTCAGATTGAACCTGAATCTATAATTTCAAGACGTCGAGCTTTGGGTATTTTGAACACATACAAATTCAATCTTTATACAATAAGGAAACAACAGCTAACTGATTTCCAAAGAAGATTGAACTTATCGTCAAGAATGTCAACAAGATCTATTTCTTATTCTCTGAGAATGTAGTTTGGACAGATGAAGAAAACATTTGCAGTGTTGAAAACAACAAGCCTAACGAGCACTATTGGTCGGATATGAACGCTCACCATACCGGCGACATTTGATCTGAGGGACGCTTTGGTCTTGGTGTTTGGTATGCTCTACGGGGCAATCGTGTTTCAACATATCACATATACCCAACGGTACTAATAAATGTTAAACCAGAAAATTATTGAGGAATTTATGGACAATCTATTCTTAATTGAAGCAAGAAATCAATTCTTCCAAAAAGATTGTGCGGCATCTCACAATATCAAGAACGTTTCAGAATTATCTAATACAAATTTTAGTATAATGTATTATAAAATTAGCTTTGGTAGGATGTCTTCTTTCTGTAGATAGATGGGAATATATTTCAGATATTAGAATTATTATTACCTTGAGTAAAGCATTCTGAGATGTCATATTTCTCGTATTTTTCGTGAGAAATCTTCATTTTTACGATTAAATGAGTTAATAGTTATTATGACGGGCACAAAATCGTTAATACCTAATTCCCTGACTTACGAATAAACAGTAGGTACCATAGATGACACCCGCCTACTTGGAATAAATTTCAAAGAAACGCAAAAAGTTTTATAGTAAAATGTTATTTTGGCTATTGAAGACTTACACATCAACAGCGACTCGACATATCATACATAGTTAGAGTAGGAAAAAGATCCGTTTTAACTGAATCATTGCCAACTGTGATTCCCATTTGAAAAATTACAACAAAAGACGATGAGTTTTGGTTTCCGCCAGTGAAAAATAAAGGAAGAAATGTGACTTCAAAATTTGCACAGCATCTCTAGGAATCGATTCTGCAATACATCTCAGACTTATTGTGAATAATGAATGAATTTTTGATTCATCAATAATGAATCATGGATTATGGATAAATGTCAATCTCAGTCTTATCTCCATTTATATCAACTTGGAACTACTGTTCTTCCTATCAGCTATATTTCTGTGTACAATGCATCTATTGTCACGTCCATATTGCCACGCGCCATTGTTTTGGTAGAGCTGAATGTCTTTGAGTTAATATTGGTGTGAGGGCGAGAGGCCTGGCATATCCCTGAGGATTCTTGTTAGAGATATATTAAATGTAATTTGCTGGAAACGACATTTGTAAAACTAACTCAATAGAATTTATTGGAACAAATTAAGAAATAAAAATAAAATACGACGCTACTTAAAATGAGTATGTCAAATTTTGTATAACATAAATCGATTAATAAAATACAATGATAAATAATTTCGTAATTAGTCAAGTTAATTTAAAAAACATGATGATGAATAGTTTTGAAATCAGTTTAATTAAATAATTAATTGTCCATTATATGCGAATGAAAAAACATTACTTACATTATTAAGATCGATGAGTACACACGCGAGAAGAAAGTTCAAATATCCCACTTTTCCTCTGTCCGTGACTTATTTAAACTTTATTGATGAAATGCAGCAATTCGATATTCGCACGGTAAATGAAGTTGTCCGGCAGAATAATGAACCCTAATGCTGACATTACACTTTTACTTATTATTTGCAATATAAAAGTATTTGAGAATGAAATAAACACCGAGTGACAGGAAATGGTTTGAAGTAAGTTTTGTAATAAGATAATACTTTGAAAAAAAATATCCGAAAGATTATAATAGGAATAAAAATGATTTACAATATTGAAGAGAAATGTAGGTTGGTAATAAGGGCAATTATAAATTGAATGAAACGGCCAAGGGGGGAGGGGGAGGGAGTATGCGAAACTTGCCGGGGCAATTTTTTTCCGTTCCTACATCGTATTTGAACTCGTTTACCGGCATTTATAGATTAAAATACCCTATAAAAAGTTGTTTTTCAACGAAAATGTCAAAAAACTATTCATTTCGATCAAAAATTGGCCGCTGAATCCGAGAATAATGTCAGCTCCCTTACATAATCCTTACATAACGCATCATTTTCTATCCATTGGCTGATTTTCGCTGACAATATAAATAGGAGGCGTCAGAGAACAGATCATGATCTACCTCAACTGAGTAGAGCTTAGCTGTTTCAGAAAAGCTGAAATAGTCACCTCGATTATAAAAAAAAATGTTTCACAATATTATAACGGGTTTTACAATAATTTATGAAAATAATGTTTCCTAAATGAATAAGTATTTGCCCATCTTTGATTTTGCTTGTTTGTGTTTTATTTTAACGGAGTAAATCCGAAGTCGATAGAAATAAATGCAGAAATTTACTAAAAATTTCTAACAACACTGCCACATTTTTGAATATGAGGTGACATTTGGATTGACTGTGTACGCAAGCACAAAACTATCAGTCTATATTAAAGGCTGAACAGTCTGCAAATCTCCAGTTGAGCCATGTTTGTTTTCATGATTTTAAGAGGTTGATACTTAGCATCTCAAATAAGCCAATTTTTAAATATAATTTTCTGGAGAATAAGCAATTTTGAGCTGAGACGACCTCCTTCCAAAACTACAATATGATGATTCTCAGTCTTGTCCTGTATTTATATCAAACTGTTAGTTTCCTATTATAAGACATGTTCCATTAACTATATACTTTCGTATACAATGGTATCGTCACGTTCCTGTTACAAGTGTATACCTCCGTCGAGGATATCATCTTGACCTACTTACTACTATGCCAAGTATTCCCCCTTTTTCTCTTAAACGATCTTTTCGTAAACGACTTTTTTTTCCATGCATAACCAGAGTGTGTTGGCTGTACAAGGAACCTCAATAACTCCGGTGCTTTTGTTGCTATTTGAAATATAGATCAGTGCTTTTTATGAACTATAGCTCGGACATTCTGCACGATTTGAAATTATTTTCATCGTTTACAGTATCGCTATACAGGATTGCGCACCAAACCTATTTCTTATATGCAAACCCCTATCTTTTGGCAACATTGGAAAGCCCTTTTGATTATGTTCAAATGAATTTCATCAGAAAGAATTCGTTCTTTATATGTTATTTCTCCAAAGAAATAATCCTAGTAGGCAGCTGTCATTGAATCTGATATAACAATGAAAAACATGTGCCGTCACATTTTCAAGTAATCAGTATTCAGAATAAGAAACAACTAATAATTTGATTAGACTGCTGTCAATGAATTTGACCTATTGGATATTCCTACATTAAAAACATTGCTTCTAATTTTTTTCTAATAACGAATTCAAGAGTTGATAAACATGTATTATATTAGTGAAGCTGACAGAAATCTGAGAACCGATACTTCCGAAAACTGACAGAAATGATCTGAGCAAATGGTAGTGTATACCACGCTACCACTTCAAAACCGACGGTATATCAATTCGTATTAAAATCATTCATACAGATTATCATATTCATGATGTCATTATGCATTTCGATGTGGATTGTGATGAATAAAGAAACACATACCTGTTTGACAGTAGAAGTATTAGAATAATGACATGAATAAGTGATTTAAATCTCATCCCAATTATTTATACGTTCTCCCCCAAATGTAGACGATTCCTATTACTTTATCGTAATACGTTATATAATTATGTTTTATACTTTATGTTAAGTGATTGTATATGTTACATTTATTATATCATTATGTTATGCGACTTTCTATTCATTGTATTACTGAATTGGCTCATAGTATTTGGTGACCACCTTTGGAAAAATATTTAGGAACTGTTACTTTTGAGTTGGATATTACCGGAAGCAAACATTGTCATAAGTATGAGAATTGAGGTTATGATAAATGATATACCACGGAAAGAATGCCCGAACTGATGAACGAACATTAGTCTACTAAATCTGTATTGCATTATCTTCAATAATTTTGAAACATCGGCCTGTAATCATCATATTGTATCGTGGATCAATTCTACGATAAACAAAATGTGTAATAGAAAGAATAGTTTATATCGATGGGACAATAGTAAGTGCATTTTTATTATGTTATATAACTATTTTGTTGTCACATTCGGTATAATATTCATGAACATGAGAGTATTAAAAGCATGAACAATGCGCTTGCAAAGACTAGAATTCTGGTCATGGTAAATAATTTTTCTTCTCACGTCATTAGAAGATTGTCTCAAATGATGAACATTATTCTGGTAAATCGATTATGCATAATATCTCTATTAATTTCACAGGATCGGGCTAATCAATTATATACGGTATAAGCATCGTCACTACTTCTGTTATTTAGTCTCTGTTCCATAGTTTCAAACAACATAAAAAAAAGATTCACTATCATTATATAAGATGAAGGAAATTCGCATAATTTATATAATTTACCGGAAACTTTATGTCCTCTTCATTGCGAAATCAATAACCAGCTTCGTTACATTGCCTTCTGATTCATTATCAATCCTTTTGTTATTCGTTTGCTGAATCTTTGGAGAATATTAACATTCTTCATTGTATACGAATTTCCATACTGAAACAATCAAAATGTTCAATATTATCTACCTTTAGTATTTCGTTTCGGTTGTAGCAAAGAAGTGTTCTGCATACAAACGTGCACCTCGTAAAGACGGATTTGTTCCTATTCAAAACTAGTTAATTGAATGTGTATATCCGTGTGCAGCATATGAGCCTATTTGAACAAAAGTGTATAATCTGTGTACAGAATTCGAGCATTACGGGGTCACTAATAATGCAGTTCTCGCACATTCAACCAGAAGACAATGGGTCGCACAAGAATTGTCTTCATTAGGGAACGTAGAGTTGTTGGCCGAGTATTTGGGACAATGGATTCGAGGAGCCGAAGTCGTCATTCAAGTGGGAATTAGATGTGATTATTTGTAGTGTCCGGTAGAGTTTGGCGCCAGTAGACGCTGTTTCATTGATTTAACCTATGCCGACCCCAATCATATTGTCATAAATAACACAATCATACTCAGCGAGAATACCCTATTATCATATTCAACTGTAATCATGGAATGCTATTATATGAATGTTAATGCATCAGAGTTTAGGAATTATTCATACGAAATGTGTGCGTTTACTCTGTTAATTTTGATCGAATTTTAGATTTGGAAATGTAATATCACTAATATCCATCTGTTCGTGTTGTAAGTTGTGACATATGGAATTCCGAATCTAACGCAGTATGTATTAATTTATTCAGGCAAAGGAAAAGTCGGATATTTTGTTGTATCTAATCGGTGCAATAAATGATACCGATAAACATGCTTAGTTCTTATGTCCACCACTAGTTCTCAACTATGAACGTTATTTGAATTCTCGTTAGCCCATTTTGAATAATCATTACATTGTATCCATCCAGTGATGCTATGAATAGCACTCAACCGAATTCGAATTCTCAAGGAAACATGAAAATAAGATCTTGATCATTTCAAATGCTCCATTAATGCTCTGAATTAACAACCGGCAAATTTTATTCAAAAAGCACCGCATTTGCGGATTGCGGTTGCGTTTTTAGACGTGGAATACTCAACACCAGTTGGCACGTAGGAAAAATAGTACTGCGCCAGCTTCCTAGTTCTTGTAAAATCAGTACTATGCTTCCAAAACTATAAAACTTCAACATTATGAGGCATTTTTATCCTCCTTGTTAGATTCTGTTTCAAAAACTTATTAAAGTTCATATTTGGGAACAAAATCAGTTATATCCTTAAATATAAGTAAATTAAGTTTTCCGAAATTATTTTTAAGTTTTTGTTTTTTTTATGTATTTTGTACAGCCTTTCATTAAACTGATTGATATCAAAAGAAGGATAGATACATCCATTTTTTAAAGGTTATTTCCATTTCGGTTTTTAATTTTGCTTGGAACTTCTCACATTTCATAAAAATTATTCCAGACGTTCTATGCACAACCATAATCCAACAACTCCATTTTTGAAATGTTTAATTATTCGTATAGGCCTTAAAATTTCACAGAATGGATTCAACGGGTCTTGCACACGACCTCCTCAGTTTGTCTCAATCTTTATCAAAAATTGTTCTGTTAAGCAGTGTTTCCATACAACTTTTTTGTTGTTGTTGCGGAGGTGAAAAAAAACCTTTACGGGAAGGTTATCAGCCTTTGAGTCTCAAGGTCTACTGTGAGAATCATTATTCCAGGCATACTCACTAACAAATTCACCCCCTTTGTAGGTTTGTCTGGCTATTGCTGGCTCATTGTACCTCGCCTATGTTTCGTTTCTTTACGGTATGCATTCAAGTATTTTTGTAACTTGTACGAGTTTGTACAAGTCCTTCACAGGGTGGGAACGGTAAAATTCTGGTTCGCCGTTAGGCTTTCCAAAAATTGACTGTCTTTTGCGATCCAGTGCCTCGCATTCATACAGTATGTGTGTCACTCTTTCTGTATCCTTACCGCAAAGTCTGCATGTCAGGTCGCCATTGTACAGTCCCATTTTGTTTAGGTGCCCTTTTACTGGCGCATGGCCTGTCATGAGCCTTCACGAGTTTTATTTTTCCCTATTTAGTGCTAATAGGTTTGTCGTTCTCTTGTTACACGGGCCTTTGATGTATTTCTTCCCATGTTCGTTTCCTGGGATTTTTTCCCAGTGTTCTTTGTGGTTTTCTAGGATCCAGTCTTCTACAGACCTTCTTGTTGTACGTTTTGGTACCCTCATGGTCTGTTCTGGATCTGGAGCGTTCTCCGCCCCTCTTTCTGCAAGTTCGTCGGCTTTTTCATTGCCTGTCGCTCCCTGATGTCCCGGCACCCAAATCAGCTCAACGCGGCTTCGGTCTGCCAGTATTTCAAGTTCTTTTTTGCGTGTCCATACCAGACGGGATGTCACTTCCTGACGTCTCATTGCCTTAAGTGCAGCTTGACTGTCTGTCAATATGTGGATCTGCTCATCGTCGATGGCTCTCCGATTGTTCAACTTCACAAATTGGAGGATTGCATATATCCCGCTTGTAAGAGACAGAGGTGTGTTTACCCAATGAATAGCTCAAGCCAGTCTTTGGGTTTCTTGAATATACTCCTGCACCTGCATCTTTTTCAGTCTTACACCCGTCTGTATACCAGATCTTTCCCTGTAGAATGTCGCCCAGGTTTGTATGTTCCCATTTAGTCCTTTCTGGTATTGATACCCTGAACGTGTTGTTGAAAGATTTTCGCTTTGAAATATAATCTGTTCTCATGCCTAACACGTCCCTGGTCACGATTTTTACGATACTCATGTGTCCTGGCCCATATAATTCAGAAAAGAATATGATATGACTATGAATAATGAAATGGGAATGCAGCCAACTTATCTATTAATATCCAATTAAAACCACAGGAATCATGGGATCGATGGTGTGTTTTTTAATATCGACTACACAAGAGGTGAACCTACAATGTCCTAAGGGTCAAGGGCGGAATATCAGGAGAGGAGGAAGGCATTGGAATTTTATTGTAAGTTTGGAAGTGATAGGCATGAGCAAAGATCTCACTAGACAAAGAGTCCCACAACTTGGCCGCTGGATGAGGGAAATTAGGTCTGGTAGGGAGAACTCCGGTAGGCTTCGAGCTTGACAATGATGGGGTGACTAGCTTGGATAGAATCAGCCATTACGTGATGTGAATTCATTCTAAACTCAGATAAAAGAACTATCGAAAGCTTAAGTTCAAAAACTAGTTAATATCTAACCTTCAATAGCTATTTTATTTAGGTTTTGACTTGCTTGAGCTGGACCAGCTTAACTGTAATTTCTCGTCGTTGAAATGAAAGAAACAAGATTTCTGATGAACAGCAACCATAGGAATATCTAAAGAAAAGGGAGAGATCGTCCACCTTTCACGATTTTCTGGAAAGATCAATGAATTCGTAAGTGTGACATCACCTACCAGACGAGTAGCTCCTTTCAAGAGCTTCAGCGTTTGTTTGAGAGCTGAACTACAAACATGTAAACAGTACCTACTTCAGGACAGGTCAAATCCTTGTAGATAACGAGGAGCTGATGGGATGTAAAACAGCTCTTGTCACTGAATGGAAAACCAAGATGAATAGTATCATGAGAAAATAATGACGAAGCATATAGCCAATCATCAAATTGATGTGCATTGAAAAGATTCAAATTCGCTAACCAAACAGCTAAGATAATTCTAAGGAATTAGCTATTCTATGTTGTACAATTCAATGTTTTCTATGAACTACATATTGTCCTATTACTTTCACATGTCTTAATAATTAATGGTTAGATGATTGATAATTTCTCTAGAATGTTCCTCACATACGACATAGACCCGTGTTAAGAAGGGATTGTTTGAAATTCGAATCTAGGAGATAAAAAGAGATCTAATCCAATGATTTTGACAGTTAGACAGTATCATATCAATGAACTATAAAAGATTTCACACTGTGGATACACTATAGCAGTAATAATGAGAAATAATCACCCCGTCCATTAAAAATACTAAGGACCTTTCAGGTATCAAGTAGCCATCACCATAGTAAACTAGATTATAAATCAAAATGTGCCTGTTTGAATACTATTTGGGGTTAATAATGGAAACAAAGGGTTACTCTCAGCTGGATATAAATCGGAATTCAATAAATTGCTTCTTTCTTTATACATTTCCATCTCTTCTAAGTTACATAGATATTTGTCCTTGCTGTGTTTTAAATGTTTTGAAGAACAGTACGGACAAATGTATAGGTAATTCAGGAGGGATGCGAATGTATAAAAAAAAATAGAAATTTATCAAATTCTGATTCATATCTAGATGAGGGCACTTGTTATAGAGATATTTGATGATTACATTTCATTTGATGAATTTCATAGAAGATTCATAGTAATAGTAAGTAATAATTTTATTAGTTCCTAAAAATTGCCGATTGGCGTAGGACATGTCAGATAAGTACACAGAATATCTTGAATCTAGTATTATATTTCTATCTTATCACAGAGGAACTCTTGTATCGTGTAGTAGCCTCTACTTGCTAAAAAATGTTTAAGCTTATACTTCAACGAATTTATATTAAGATCTCGAACCTGAATCGGAAGTTTGTTATAGATTTTGATTATTGAATGTTTCACATTTTTTTGAAGGTAGGTAAAGTTTAATTTATCCACGTGTAAGATTATTCTTAGATCTAGTATTATGTTTATGATCAGCTATCTGGTCTTCAAATAGATCTTTATTTTGTGCTACGAACTTTACACACTACAATATATATAAACTTGTTAGTGTAAGTATGTTTCGCGAGATAAAGTGTCTTTTACAACTTTCACGATTTTTTTAAGTCAAGGATGTTTCTGAGGCATAGCTTTTGGAGAATGAAGATTCTTGACACGTTAGTCGAATTACCCCAGAAAATAATACCGTAGCGAATTCGGGATTCTACATGGCTATGATAGACAGTAAAACATGTTGCTAAGTCCACCGTAAGTCTTAGTACTCTAATATCATAGCAGAATTTGAAGAGGTTTCCTGCTAAAACATCAATGTGATGATGCCAGTTTAACCTTGAATCAATTACTACCCCTAGGAATTTGACACTATTAACTGGCGTCAAAGTAGTGTCATTTATAATAATATTAAGATGATTTTGTGTATGCTTATGGGAAAATTCAATTAGCTGCGTTTTATTTACGTTCATTTTTGATTTATTCTCAGTAAACCAGCTTTGAACCAGTTTCAGTGATTCTAGGATTTTGTCTTCAAGCTCTTTGTCTGTATCTTCACCAAATATCAAGGATGTATCATCCGCGAACTGAACAAGGATATAAGCTATTATTTCGGGTAAATCGTTTATATACAGCAGAAATAATAAGGGCCCCAGGATCGGACCTTGCGGTACATCTTTAGTATTTATAATTTTGCTGGAACTTACGTTTAGGCCAAGATCATTTATTTCTGTTACATATTGATTTCTATTGCTAAGATAAGATTTTATTAGTTGCAGAGATACACCCCCGAAACCATACTGCTCCATTTTAGTAATTAATATGTCATGGTTTACGCAATCGAAAGCCTTGGATAGATCTATGCACATTGCCAATGTGTGTTTTCTGTTGTTAAGAAAATTTATGATTTCGCCAAGAGCTACATATATTGCCCTAGTGGTAGTTCTCCGCTTTCTAAATCCGTTTTGGGAGTCGGAGAGAAGAGACTCATTTTCAATGAAATTGATAAATCTTCCATGTATAGCTTTCTCAAAGATTTTGCTCAGATTTGAGAGTATTGCAATTGGACGATAATTGTCTATATCACATCTTGAGCCTTTTTTGAAAAATTGGCTTGATCTTAGCAGTTTTTAATTTTTCTGGAAATATCCCAGTTGTAAAGGTTAAGTTAATTATAAAGCTTATAGGTTCTGCTATGATGTGTGCTACTTTTTTCAGGACATTCATGGGAATCTCATCCTCTCCAATGGTTGAAGAATTTTTGAGCGTCATAATAATATTATAAACTTCATTTGCAACTGTTGGCTTTAAGAAAATGCTTTTATTGGTGGAATTTTTAAGTTTCAAATTCGCTAAAGGTCTTTGTGTTTCTTCTATTGGTCCTGATTATGATTCCTAAAATAGATATTCATGATATTGACATGTAGTACCATCTTTGGGAGTATATCAGTGATATTTTATTTCATAGTAGCTACTTTATAGTTTTCACTTCACATGTATTGTAACCTGAGGGGGAATTGTCTCTTAAGTAAAGGTGTCTATGTGTAGATTTTTGAGAGTTGAACCTTGTTTTATCTTTCCTTGATGATCTTATTGATTGTACAAAACTCTCAACAATCAATTTTCAAGCGAACTGTACTCCTTCAAATTTTTTTCTCAGATATCTAGATTATTCAATGATATGAAGTGATGAAGAATTGATCAGCAAAATCTAATTCAATCAGAACGGAATCAATCTAACAGTTTCTTGATTGCATAATTATTATCTCGTTATTGTGAGCTTCAATTATATCTATACTGTGAAATTTTGATATACCGAAAATGTAGCGTATGAACTACAAGAATCACTGGAAACCTCATGCATGAATGCTCAAGTTCTACCGATCTACTGAAATAGTACATAATAGCGAGTTAGTCGCTGGAAAAAAATATACCTAGATTCCTAAATATTGATGTGATGTTTGGTTTTCTATGATAAACGAAGCTCAAAACAATAATCCCCAAAAATTAGATTATTTGTATTTGTGTAATCTTTCATCGCGGTTTGTAATAATTGTCCTTGAATTATTCCTTTTTACCCCTGGTTAACTTCAGGTAGATAATATGTTCATTCATACCTAATAGACAACAGTCGAGTCAAATCCGTTTTCATATTCACGTAAATTCATAACATTTCTTATACAAAAACTGATTATATGATTCAGTAGTGATTTATGCATATTACGTTTCCGAAACACGCCGTAAGAACAAATCTGAGTATTCGGAATATTTATGTTGGGTGGTTTCATTTCGATAATTATAAAACACACAATTGCATAAACGGAAAATATATCATTGTTCATTTCGGAGGCTCACACAGTAGTATAGCTCATGAATATTCAAGCGCTGGGTTTGCTCGGGCCACTGCGCGACTGCCTGCTATTCACATTTAATACAATTACCGCATTTACAAACGGCGGAATCTGTTTGGTGGCGATTGTGCTATGACCGAATAAATATTTTTCGTATATAATTTTGCAGCGAGTGCAACTTTTGATTGATTCCCACCTCGTGTTAAAAACATATTTATTATAATTCGTGGTATATGAAAATGTTCCATATTTTCTTTGCCATAATATTATGTTCGTTCCAGGCTCATCCGATTACATATTTTGTTCTCAGTTTGGTATGATTACAAAATTCATCATCAGTAAGTTCAGATTGTGATTATGTTCTAATAATACTTATCTTACACTAAATAAGCCCGTTTGACCCGGCGCTGCTTCCTGGGTCGGTGAGATTTCTTCTCACATTTGAAAAATAACCTGAATATAGTGCATATATAACACAAATCAAATTAGAACTATATGAACAGTCGAAGGAGTTAGATTTGGAAAATCTAAACAAAATAAAACTGGAATAACATCCTCCAGTTTTAATGCAAACTGATATTTTTTGTATCTTGGATAGTAGACTTCCGCGGACAGCTAATCTTGAAAAATCTTGTCTTCCGGATGGATTCCGCGTCACAATAGCTCGACTTGATGCCGACGTTTCGCCAACCATTACAGGTGGCATCTTCAGGGCAGGCTTGAGGCTTGAACTGAAACTGGTTCTACTGGTTTCTGTAGCCGTATTTATTGCAGGAAAAATCCTTCACGCTACATAGTTCACTGCCTTTGTTCCGGTGGTTAACTTCGTTCTGGCACCTGACCCTGCCATTGTGCGATCATGTGCGAAGTGGAATTTTCGAGGATGGGTTTCCAAATGTTGGGAAGGTAATATCCTGAGTCACGGTTCAGATTGTTCGGATGTTTTTGGATTTCTATAGCTTCAAGGATTTTTCGCTGATAGAAGTTTGGGGCTCGGACTAGGATTTTAGTATCTTCAAAAAGGATTTGATGATTTGTGTTAAACTTATGTTCCGCAAGTGCAGATCTACTGGTGTCACGAAGTCTTGTACAGCGCTCATGTTCTTTCACACGAGTAGCTACTGTACGACCTGTTTCACCAATGTAGACTTTACCGCAAGAACAGGGAATACTATAAACACCTTCTGAGTGGAGAGGAGGAAGGGGATCTTTAATAGGTTTGTGATACTGAGATAATTTTGGAAGTGTGGAAAAACGGGTAGAAATATTATGTTTTTTGAGGATTTTGGAAATTCGATCTGTTATATTTTGAATATATGGAAGATAGGCCGTGGATAAAGCAGGTGGGAGGGTTTCTGGCTCAGGTCGGTTTGGAATTTTAGGTGAAGTGTATTTCTTTATGGCTTTTTGAATGTTGTAATGGGAGAAATTATTTGATAATAAGGCAGATGATAGATGTTTCAATTCTGATTTCAAAGATTGAGGCTGAGATAGGTTAACAGCTCTGTGGACCAGGGAGTTTATGACAGATTGCTTTTGGGCAGGGTGGTGGTGGGAAAGACCATTGAGGTATCTATCGGTATGGGTGGGTTTCCGATACACAGAATGTCCTAAAGTACCGTCAGTCTGTCGACTAACTAATACATCCAGGAACGGGAGTGAACCTTGCGATTCGACTTCCATGGTGAAACGGATATTGGGATGTAATGAATTTAAATGATTGAGGAAGGGAACAAGCTTTTCGCGACCATGTTGCCAAATAACGAAAGTATCGTCGACATATCTAAACCAACATTTCGGCTTGAGAACAGATGAGTCAATGGCATCTTGTTCAAAAGCTTCCATGAAGATATTAGCTATGATCGGGGAAAGTGGGGAACCCATGGCAGCTCCCGAAGACTGCTCGTAGAACTTGCCATCGTATAGAAAATATGTGGAGGATAGACAAAAATCAATTAACGGTAGCAAGTCCGTTGAAATGTTTTTGGCAGATGTCACATAGAGTGCTCTCAAGTTTTCCTCTATCGATCTATACTATATGATTTGCATATCCTTGACAGGGCATTTCTATAAGACTACCGGGTTCCACAGAAGGGGTGAGAGGTGCTCCTCCTACGATAGTCTCCTTATTGCGTTTATATGGATGGTTCTTCTCCCCATCCGTAGCAATAGTCTTACTTACATACAATTACGTAACTGAGTTGGCAGGTGGAAACCTCACAAATAAGTTACGAAATATGAAAGTTATCATATTCAAAGAGGCTAAAACTTGAAGACTATCCAATTGTATTGGAGATACCTGGGTGAACAACGTAAACAAGGGAATATCCATCTTGGTTAGGAGGGACTACTTTTGCTCTTAACACAAGGAGCGCCTATGATAATAGTAATTCCACAATCTCTTCGAATATAGCCAGATATCGAGAACTAAGTTTCGTATTATTGAGGAGTCCTTCAAAACAATGATTATTGTAACTTTTTAATCCAACGACAATCATTTTAAAAGTATTTAGAATTTTATTGAGCGAATTGTAACTTATTTGCAAACCAATAGATTCTCCAGATTTATGTGCTTTTCGTTTTTTTATATTGTAAATCTGTCAATGAATTCTTTGGAAACAAAAGAATCTTTGATGTAAAAGTCATTTTTGTAAGCTGTGTTATTTAATATGTTAGATAAGTATTTAGCCATTTCATAACCAATGCGTCTGTAGTATGCAGCATTCAATCTCCTTTTCATAAAATAGCTATCTCCTTTTCATGAAAAATCTAATATATTAATTAACATAGTTTACGGAACAGACTTTGGCATCGAAGTTTCTTCGAAGAATTCATTTAAAAAATTATAATACGAAAACAATTATATCTTCATATCGTTAGTTCATATCATATCTTTATATACAAATATTCCTCTAGAATTAGCCACTCAAATAATTCAAAATAAATGGGATGAAATAAAAGTATACAAAATTTATCTATGAATGAGTTCTAAACAGCTATAAAACATTTATTCACAGCTATGTTTTTACAATATGAAGATGATTGTTATAATCAACGAGATGGTTGTGCAATTGGTTCTCCAATGTCAAATATCATAGCTCAAACGATCAGGGAATTACTTGAAGAAAAAGTAATAATAATTAAATTATAATGTAATCTTCTTCAAACGATATGTTGATGATTGTATCGTGGCCATCCCAAAAGATAAATGTGAAGAGTTTTTGAGTTCTTTCAATATTTTTCACCATTTATTACAATTCACAATTGAAACTGAAAATAATAATGATATAAATGTATTAGATTTAACTTCAGTAATTAATTAACTAAATATACACCTATAGTTGGTCAGGAAGATATGTCAATTTCAACTCTGATATACCTAAAAAATATAAAAGAATGTTATTTGATTATATTAAAGTAAGTTCACTTGAACTGAGAACTATATTCATTGAAAGAACAAAAGAAACTTTAATAAAAAGTGGTTGATTTGTCAATTCTATAACTAGAGGCAAAATCACAACAGAAGTCGGCTGCAGACGTATTTCTTCAATCGAAGTCATCTATTCTTTTCAAATTACATGGAAACACTAATAAACATACCACTTTTCCATAAAGATGAGAATATATTATCGAAACCTCAAAAAGAGAAGTCTTATTTTATTTTAAATCGTATAAAAAAACAAATAAAGATCCGAAATACCAAGAAAATGGAACAATAGTTCAAGAATATAAATACAGAAATATAAATTTGGTCCGATTTTACTATTTTTACTAAATTTAAAAAAAAATCTTTCCAATGATGTCTGAGTCAACTATGATTTCCTTATAAAAAAGTACCATTGTACGTCATTACAACGTCACTGCATTCAACTTGCAAGAGTGCCTCAAGAATGTATTATTTCATTCCAATTCCATAAATACCTCAAAAATGGAAACTCAAAGAATCACGTTTTCTTAAATAACTCGAAAACCAAAAACGGTAATTTTCGATTTCACCATTGACGCTTTCCAAAAAAAATGAGGATGACTGGTTCATTCTCTGGTATCTCTTGTTCTTAACGAGATTCCCTATGAAAACTTCGAAATATAGTCATCCCGTACAGTTATCCCTTCTAAGTGATGGTCATATTTTCAAATATGTATTCAATACCATGGGTACTTACACTTTTTGCCAGTTTTGATGGATTGGTTATAGTTGTGACTTTGCCATTTCTAACTTATAAGTATGTTAAGAACAAGGATAATAGTTAATAATTCATATTATTTGATGTTTCTCACTGAGTATTTAGTAGTTCAATACTAATACAAAATGTCATAAGATATTGTAATATTAGACTTGAATATAAATATAACACAATATCTACTTTATTCACGAATAAATATATAAGAAATTTCACTAGTTAATATTCAAATTAGGAACTTCTTCATCACACCTATTTTGACAATACTCAGTGTATGTTCTACACACTCTCAGCAATCCATTTCATACTATCTTAAATTGGGCAAATGAATCCTTAAGTCATATGAGGCTTGCAGAACAGACAAAACTGGAGTATGAGCAGCATCCGTTCCCAACTTCCTAGTACGTACCATATATACGTGTTTTAGTTTCATATTTCTGTGGCTACAAAATAAAAAATAGCAGATTGAATATTTGAAATGAGAAAACTATTACATACATTCATATATAATAAATAATTATCTCTAACAATGTGAGCAAGTCAAATGTACTGAACCTCATATATGACTTAGATCCTCAAGACACATACCATGAGAAATTGCAATCAAATTGGTCAAAATTACCACCAAAAATACAAACCTTTCACAGTTAGGAGTTGTTCGTAGGAGTCCAGTTTTTCCTTCCCCTTTTCGTGAGTCATTGCTTCCTCCTAACTGAATCTCTGGGAAAACGTATCACAAAACCCTTTTTCTTAGAAAATGCGCAACTATTAAAGGCATTTCTAACTAAAGATACAAAAGAATGTTTACCGTCAATTGTTCCAACAGTAAATTAAGTAGCCCAATCTGATTAATAAATTAAGTTGACTACCTGAATATATTCCATGAAACTCAATTCAACAAAGGTAGACAAATCGTGAATGAATAATTACTCAAGAAACAAAGACAAGAAAATCAAAAATCTTTCACTCATTAATTAAAAATGTATCACCCTTCTACGCTTTTCTCAAATAAGATATAAATAGCAATTCAATAGAAATGATCTGTGCACATGGACAAAATAATGTTCAAAAATACAAAATGTACAATACTCTAAGGTTGTATTGCCTATGTACAAAACAAATGAAGTGCATTAGTTGCCGAAACATGGAATTCGAAGGTTGTAGTCGCAACTATTCACCAACTTTACTTGTATGAACCAAAAGTATATTGAAAAATCTTGTCTTCCGGATGGATTCCGCGTCACAATAGCTCGACTTGATGCCGACGTTTCGCCAACCATTACAGGTGGCATCTTCAGGGCAGGCTTGAGGCTTGAACTGAAACTGGTTCTACTGGTTTCTGTAGCCGTATTTATTGTAGGAAAAATCCTTCACGCTACATAATTCACTGCCTTTGTTTCGGTGGTTAACTTCGTTCCGGCACCTGACCCTGCCGTTGTGCGATAATGTGCGAAGTGGAATTTTCGAGGATGGGCTTCCAAATGTTGGGAAGGTAATATCCTGAGTCACGGTTCAGATTGTTCGGATGTTTTTGGATTTCTATAGCTTCAAGGATTTTTCGCTGATAGAAGTTTGGGGCTCGGACTAGGATTTTAGTATCTTCAAAAAGGATTTGATGATTTGTGTTAAACTTATGTTCCGCAAGTGCAGATCTACTGGTGTCACGAAGTCTTGTACAGCGCTCATGTTCTTTCACACGAGTAGCTACTGTACGACCTGTTTCACCAATGTAGACTTTACCGCAAGAACAGGGAATACTATAAACACCTTCTGAGTGGAGAGGAGGAAGGGGATCTTTAATAGGTTTGTAAAACTGAGATAATTTTGGAAGTGTGGAAAAACGGGTAGAAACATTATGTTTTTTGAAGATTTTGGAAATTCGATCTGTTATATTTTGAATATATGGAAGATAGGCCGTGGATAAAGCTGGTGGGAGGGTTTCTGGCTCAGGTCGATTTGGAATTTTAGGTGAAGTGTATTCCTTTATGGCTTTTTGGATGTTGTAATGGGAGAAATTATTTGATAATAAGGCAGATGATAGATGTTTTAATTCTGATTTTAAAGATTGAGGCTGAGATAGGTTGACAGCTCTGTGGACCAGGGAGTTTATGACAGATTGCTTTTGGGCAGGGTGGTGGTGGGAAAGACCATTGAGGTATCTATCGGTATGGGTGGGTTTCCGATACACAGAATGTCCTAAAGTACCGTCAGTCTGTCGACTAAACAATACATCCAGGAACGGGAGTGAACCTTGCGATTCGACTTCCATGGTGAAACGGATATTGGGATGTAATGAATTTAAATGATTGAGGAAGGGAACAAGCTTTTCGCGACCATGTTGCCAAATAACGAAAGTATCGTCGACATATCTAAACCAACATTTCGGCTTGAGAACAGATGAGTCAATGGCATCTTGTTCAAAAGCTTCCATGAAGATATTAGCTATGATCGGGGAAAGTGGGGAACCCATGGCAGCTCCCGAAGACTGCTCGTAGAACTTGCCATCGTATAGAGAATATGTGGAGGATAGACAAAAATCAATTAACGGTAGCAAGTCCGTTGAAATGTTTTTGGCAGGTAACAATTGAGAAATTATGGAAAGGGTGTCTGGAATGGGAACATTGGTAGTGATTCGACGTCGAAGCTGACGAGCAAATCGCATGGGTCAACTTTCAACGTTTGAAGTTTTTCAACGAAATGAAAGGAATTTAGGATAAAACTATTGGAATCACCTACAAGGGGTTTGAGAATAGATGACAGGTATCGAGAGAGTTTATAAGTAGGAGATCCGATAGTGCTGACAATTGGTCTCAGGGGAACTGAGGGCTTATGAATTTTAGGCAAACCATATAAACGGGGACATTTTGAACAATGGGGGATAAGAAATTTCTTATCTGAATCAGGAAGGGAAGAATGACGAATAATTTGTGAAATTGAACGTTCTATAGAGGAGGTGGGATCTTTTGGTAGAAGCTTATAGGAATTAGTTTGCAGATGTTCCAGGATTTTTTTATCATAATCTGAACGATTCATGACAACAGTGGAGTTTCCTTTATCAGCCCTCAAAATAGCCAAATCAGGATTTGATTTGACTGAATTGAGAGCTCGAATTAATGGTTTAGGGCAATTTGATTTAGGAATCTTGGAATGACGAAGAATTTTAGCAGTTTCGAAACGAATTTCATCTGCTGCGAGATGGGGAAATGGAAAAAATATATTGGAAATGACAAGGAATAGATACAAACGTGGGAAGACGTCAGATTATACTCTGTCTAATGAAAAGTTTATTTGAATTGACAAAATAAGTTTTAAAACAATCAGTGTTGGAATACTTCAAAAATTTTGCCAGATTTTGAGATAAATGGCTATATCTATTAAGGGGACAACTTCTTACATTCCAAGTACTGATCTCAAAGTTGATAACTCAAACGATCTACTAGATTTATTGAGTTCTAAGTTGCTGATGCTAAATAGCTCAAGTCAAAATAAAAACTTCTTAGATGTACTGTGTCGATCGAATTTTTAACTGGTTTGAATTGCTTAAATAAATTCATTTGGATGTTCAAAGGATACCTAGTAACTATACGATATGTATTTGTTTTATCTACTTATATTCACTTTACCACTTGAGGGTTGTTATATCGGTTCTAGGGGTGGCACCACGGAGAGTGTTCCTACAATATCACTGGATGCTTTTTGCCTTTCGTACTAGTGAGGTGCTTGGTACGAAGAGGGTATGTTGAGAGTATAGCCCAAAAAGAGGAACTGTACCCAAGGCCAGGCCCGTAGCCAGCCGTAGGGCCCGACGGGCCCGCCCCTCCCCCGAAATTCCGTGAACCCTAAAATTTTCCTGAAGATGAGAATCATGTTTTAAAAATATGTCTATCGATAATAAGCCATATTTTTTATGACAACTTCACGCGTGTGAGACATATATAATATCTCTATTAGAACATTTGAACAGAAGATTACTTTTTGATCTGGAATTCTGGATAGATTATCTCGAATCCGATCAACAAAAATTGCTTGTGAAACATAAAATACGCTTTTACTAGACAAGTTATGGTTTTCACAAAGTTTACTGGTAACAGACAATTCAGCTTCACGCTTCCTTTGTCAGTTCAACTGCAAGAAAAGTCACGTGATTTGGCATCAGCAGTAGAGCATGTTCACGAAATCGTGAATATGCTTCAAGAAGAACGAAAAACTGCAGAAGTATCGTTCAGAAAAATTTTTATAGCAGCTGAAAAGCTTGCAAACGATACATTCGATATGGAGCTGAAAGTTCCGAGACTCACGTCGAAGCAAACAACTCGTTCCAATTATCAAACAGACTCTGTTGAATAGTACTTTCGGTCTGCTGTTTTTATTCCTTGCCTCGATACGCTGATTCAGAATTTGTCTGACAAATTTCTTAACGAGAACGCGGGAACCTTATCAAGCTTACAGATACTTCTCCCTGGATTTGCTGTAATTGAAAAAGTAGATGACTTGCATCATCTTTCGCCATACTTTGATGATCGAGTCTCAGAATCCGCTGTAAAAGCTGAGTATAAGTTGTGGTGTGAGAAATTATCGGGACTCGAGAAAGATGCCGAGGCTTTACAAGCATTGGATTTTTGTGACAAGAGCAGATTTCCAACAATCAAATATCTATTAACAGTTTTGTCAACTCTTTCGGTCACAACGGCAAGTGTGCAAAGGTCATTTTCGACAATGAAAAGAATCAAGACTTACTTACGTAACTCAACGGGCAACGAAAGACTTAGTGCACTCGCCGTACTGTCAATTCATGGAAACTTAGGTATCGATCCGAATGAGGTTCTTGAGATTATGGAAGCAAAGAAATCGCGAAAGTTAAAATTTTAAATTTTGTCTACTGAAATTGACGTTTCAGTTTGACAATTGATGTGTATGTGCTTGACTGACAATTAAAATACAGTGATGATATTAATAACAATAAAGCAGTTTTTCACTAATGAATCCAACTTTAATAACTAATATCCTTGCAAGACACCTATCAACCATTTCCGCCCCCCCCTGCCCCCCAAAAAATTATTACTACGTTTTGGGCCCCCCCAAACCAAATTTCTGGCTACGGGCCTGCCCAAGGCCTAAATATTTGTATAATTCAAATCGATTTGTAGCGGGTCACTCGGCCGTATATTTTAGTTACTAGTTTCAAAGCTCTCTAAACCGACTATAATGATGTAAAGTATTCTCTTCTTGCGGATTATCACCGTGGAGTAGTATTTGAAACGATAACAGTATAAACAACTTACGAATATATTGAGAAATAAAGTGACAATAAAAATTTTGTGTAGAAGATCTTCAAGCTGAAAATCATTCAAAATAGTTGTAATATTGAATCAATTTAAACAAAAAAAAAAGAAATCTACTACTCTCTCTTGAAAGAGTAATTTTCATATTTTCAAGTTACCTCAATATGGTTAATGTCTAATTGAACCTGTGTCATGGGACTGTCATTAACTTACCCTAAAAAGTACAATAATTGGGTCGTATGTAACTTGCGCACTTTATGATGGTTATAAAGAGGGTTAGGGGATTATGCCGCTTTAGGTATATGAAACTCACGCACTTTATCTGTTCGATAGCTGCCGCTCCGCCGCTCTAAAATTGTTTAAAATATAGAGAGTGGAAAGTTTCGCAAGTATTGGTGGTGTGCTCTTGCGAAGATCCTGCTGTAGCCCACATTTGAGGTGGAAAATTACCTTCTAAGTAATGATTCACTATGTAGTCCGCGAATTCTGTCACTCGATGATCATTTGGTAGTTTGGTCATAAAGTCTTCCAAGCATTCTTCAACTTCTTGAGGGTGCAGATATGGCAAACCAAAGACTATCTTTAGCCATTTGGACTAGCGAATTCTTCTTAAGTTATTGCTAAACTTATTGACTGGATCTTTCTCCACCAAGGTTCAGTTAGGTGGAAACGGCAAACCAATACCATTGATGATGGTCTTGCATTGGTGACTGCCATTTTCGAAATCGGTGAGTATGTATTGTGAAACAAGTTGATGTTCTAACAAAGTGCACCACCACTCCAAAATGTAGAATAACTTTTCATAAGTTATTTGTTCCTTATTTATTATCAATCGCGCACAAAAATTGTAGGTTTGATGCACATATGAAAATTATAATACCCGTTTCAGGATCTACCCACTAACAAAAAGTTAATTTTTAATTGTCACTATATCACTCTCGTAAAGTCTTTTGATTGCTTCTTTACATGATGCTAGCATTTTTGGCAAACGTTCTTGCCCAGCGTTATATAGATTCCTACGAATATTTTTCATAGAATTTTCAGCCAAATAATCTAAGGTTCCAACTTTTTCTCCTATATGACACTACTCACACTTTTCAACGGTCTTTCAGATATATCATCTGTAGATTTTCTCTTAACGGCACTATTCTCAATTATTTCGCAAAATTTTTTGTTGTTGATTACACCATGAGAACGTTAATTACACATTTTTATATTGAATCATAAACGGCAGACGTATGTGCGTTAGCTAGGCAGTTGCATGTAGTAATCTCCGAAATTTGCGACCATTGTTCAAAATTTTAACAAAACGATAAGAATAGCCGTTCGTTAGTAATAGAGGTTTTCGTTTAGTAGATTTTGTAAAGGTAAAATCCATTCTGGATATAAAAATACACTTTATTTTTCACAAACAGAAAAAAAAAACACTTTATTTTCCACAAAAAAATTGGTTTCGACAGACAGAAAGTGCGTAACTTACACACTCCCAATGATTATTACCACAATAATGCCCTTCTAGGGCGAGCTATTTCTAGGGATCAAATGAGCATGTTTACTAGATTTTTCGGTCACCCAAATTGGGGTACTTCACAATATATAAATTACTTGTACGTTGGGAACTAGAATCAAGAGAGCGAATTTCTGGCATAAATTTGAGCTTAACACTTATCAGGCGATTACCGGAGAATCAAAAAAGTAGTTACCATCAAAATCCACGGGGATAGCACACTCTTCTACACTCTTTCACCTGACCTTGATCCTTAACTCGCTATAAAAACTCCCGTCCCGAAGTGATGGTTATGATCAAAACAATGTTCGGCAAAGCGGTGAAATCTTCTAATCTTCATTTTTCATATTATCCTTGTGGCCCTGCATTCTTTTCGTAAATAATTGGTCAGTGATTTCTGTATACGGCCTATCGCAATCTAAACAATTCAATTTATATACTTTATGAGTTTATTTATCTTGAGGTATTAATGGTTTTAGACTTGAAAAATATTTAATAACACAGTTAGTAGGTTTATGCGCAACATTTGTGATGCCTTCAACTATAGAAACATTAATTTGTAGTAGTTTTCTAATACACATTATTTAACATATAAAATTTATTTATCAAGTTTCAATTGAAATTAATGAGATATAGACGCTCAGTGCTTCGTGTAATTAGTTTAAGGAATTTCGCACTTTAGTTGATGTGAAGTAGTGTTCAAACGTCTTCTATGATGTTCTTGAGACCAGAACGTACGAGACGGCGAAAACATATAGTAAACATTTACATTAATGTGACCTATTTCCTGAGAATTTACATATAATATAATATAATGTATTCACGTTCTGGGAGAATATGATTATAGTGGTTGTTCGAATATTATATCAGTTTGATAGTTACAGAGACAGCTCACCTCCCCTAGCATTATTAACAATTGAAGATTATAGTTTGATTTTATAGCGGTAAAATCTGTTAGTTCATAATGAATGTTGTAAATTGGTTGTCAATTCCAGTAGATAATATAGTCAGGAATTTGCGCTTCACGTGTTGAATTTTTTTTTTTGGAAAGCGGTCAGCTTACGTCACTTCGTCTATCATAATTATCTCTAGGATAGATTAAATCTATTATTCAGTATTATGATCTAGAAATCTTTACGGAACGCTGACAACGGAATGAAACGGAATCTTTCTTCTATTTCAATCAATCCTTCTGTTATCACGAAACTTAACGGTATTATGACATAAAGGAGAAATCAGAAAATATAGAATTACGTTTCATTTTGATTTCTTCAGGAATCTCCAGACTACCGGTATTTTTTTCAAATAATTGTTAACGTACTGCCGGCAAGTATTACTGCCGCGAAAAAATTTTATTTGCAGACGACACAAGTCTTGTTGTTCAACATAAACTTTTCGTAACTTCTCTGAAAATTTTGTCAGTTGGTGTGTGGCGAATAACATAATCGCCAATTGATTGTTATGTGGTCACACACGGTCACGCAGACCGGTGGTGGCACTAGTACGATCACGTGATAAATTAGTAGAAGGCTATTGGCTAAAGCGTAAGGACGAACGCAATTTATAGCAAAAGACAGCAATCAGTATTCTATGGTGTACACGTTTATTCACAGGGAGTAGGTTTCGTGTCATTTGAGTATAACGATATACCACCAATAAAAGATATTCAATGTACTGACAGCTATTTTAGTGACCATTTAGTACCGACTAAGGAAGTATAACTCAGAGAGGTACCTATTATTATTATTTCTTCTAAACTAGTAAAATTTACAGAAAGTCCGTAACGAAATAGTAAACCACATAAATGTATTACACGCTGAAAAACTTATTCGCTATTATACTCGTATAATAAATAAACCCCTACCAAAAAATGTGCAAAATATCGTTAAATACGCGTATATTGAACTGTAATGCTTATTGGCGTGTTGCTTGGGTGGGTGAGCAGTATCCTATAATTGTAACTCACATGTGCATATGGTAGTTTTACATTTTATATTTCTATTTCCTTATACTTTATGTACCTATTAATCAAACATGTTTAATACTTATATTTGAGTTTTATTGACAGTTATATATTTGTTTGTAACAGCAACGTATAAACAAACTATCTAACTACCTACCTAATGTATAACCAATACGTAAAGTGATGACGTACCGGCAAGTGTATAAAGCGTCATAAGTGAGGAACTGTATAAACAGCAGCGAAAACTCCATCATGATTCAAACAACTGTTGCTGGTGATTTAAAGGGTGGGACAACGGCGCCTTGTGATGAAGATTCTCTACGGGGGTTCGCGCTATTCTATCTACCATAATTCGAACCGTCCCAGCGACCGACTATATGAAGGACAATGAATGAACACATTCTGCAGACATTGATACACTTCATTCTACCTCTTCCTCTAATATAATATTTGTGGTAATGATTTATTCTCCTTCAATCTTGATTATCTTTTTTATTCCTAAAAATATGAAAATCGTACCTAGTTTTTGCCGTTTATATTCTTCCAAGTCTCATCGTATGTGTATATTCTTAGGAAGATATCAATCAGCCGAGCTGCCTAATAATCTAATCACGTAATTAGAAAAGTAGTTACTTTCAGAATAGAAGGTATTTAAAACTGATGTGGGACTGGACTGGTTCGTCATAACTTTGTTCCAATAATAGATATTCTTGACATCTTGACATACTATTTTGGTAGCTATAAATTCTTGGATAGTAGACTTCCGCGGACAGCTAATCTTGAAAAATCTTGTCTTCCGGATGGATTCCGCGTCACAATAGCTGAAACTGGTTCTACTGGTTTCTGTAGCCGTATTTATTGTAGGAAAAATCCTTCACGCTACATAGTTCACTGCCTTTGTTCCGGTGGTTAACTTCGTTCCGGCACCTGACCCTGCCGTTGTGCGATCATGTGCGAAGTGGAATTTTCGAGGATGGGTTTCCAAATGTTGGGAAGGTAATATCCTGAGTCATGGTTCAGATTGTTCGGATGTTTTTGGATTTCTATAGCTTCAAGGATTTTTCGCTGATAGAAGTTTGGGGCTCGGACTAGGATTTTGTATCTTCAAAAAGGATTTGATGATTTGTGTTAAACTTATGTTCCGCAATTTCCAAATCGACCTGAGCCAGAAACCCTCCCACCTGCTTTATCCACATATATTCAAAATATAACAGATCGAATTTCCAAAATCCTCAAAAAACATAATATTTCTACCCGTTTTTCCACACTTCCAAAATTATCTCAGTTTTACAAACCTATTGAAGATCCCCTTCCTCCTCTCCACTCAGAAGGTGTTTATAGTATTCCCTGTTCTTGCGGTAAAGTCTACATTGGTGAAACAGGTCGTACAGTAGATACTCGTGTGAAAGAACATGAGCGCTGTACAAGACTTCGTGACACCAGTAGATCTGCACTTGCGGAACATAAGTTTAACACAAATCATCAAATCCTTTTTGAAGATACTAAAATCCTAGTCCGAGCCCCAAACTTCTATCAGCGAAAAATCCTTGAAGCTATAGAAATCCAAAAACATCCGAACAATCTGAACCGTGACTCAGGATATTACCTTCCCAACTTTTGGAAACCCATCCTCGAAAATTCCACTTCGCACATGATCGCACAACGGCAGGGTCAGGTGCCGGAACGAAGTTAACCACCGGAGCAAAGGCAGTGAACTATGTAGCGTGAAGGATTTTTCCTACAATAAATATGGCTACAGAAACCAATAGAACCAGTTTCAGTTCAAGCCTCAAGCCTGCCCTGAAGATGCCACCTGTAATGGTTGGCGAAACGTCGGCATCAAGTCGAGCTATTGTGACGCGGAATCCATCCGGAAGACAAGATTTTTCAAGCTATAAATTGGATAGCTTTCTTATGGTTTTCCTGAAATTCAACATTACCGTGCTGACAAAACTAATAATTGGACATTATCTTTACCATTATCTATTATTTCTGAGTGACGATTCCAGACTTCCTACTACCCGAACCATCATTAACTCATGAACACTATCATCATACTTTGAGCAGCAAAAGCTCAGCAGAAGCAGGAAGCCTTGCATCCATATGCTTGATACCAATTTCTGAGCAACTGATATGTTGTGGGTCTACCAGTTGCTCGTCTTAAACTTTCGAAAATATGTAAAAGGCAAAATAACCAGATCGAAAATAATACTTTGCAGCTACTTGCATTGGTAAGTCGGGTCAAGACGTTCGGCAATCGTTGAGAAGATGCTCGGAGAATTGTAGTACAGCCAACATGATAAATCTGAGTAGGGAAATGGAATTATAAGTTTATGGAATAAACATTCAATATATGAATGAATTATGGAAGTCATTACAGAATTTTCCCTTCAGTTTAAGTGACGTAAGGAGATAGGTTGGATTTGTGAGTATCTACTGATGATGATGAGTCAAATCTATTCATTTTCGAGAGCGAGATACAAAAGCGAGACTTGAGTTGCTGTCGTATTTGCTCACGGTGCAGTTAAGCAACTCTCGCTCTTGTACATGTTCTCGACTACAAGAACCAGAGCGACTCCCTCTTTTTCTCGTTTCTCTCGCTCTTGCTTGACATGAAATGTATATACTCCTTGTCATTATCTAGACATGCTCGACTTGTTATAACATGGAAGAATGCAGTGAATCATTAGCACACAGATTAGTATAGTGTAGTCAACGACAGATTCAATCACAATCAGTAGCAGAGCGCAGTAGTGCGAATGAGACTATGATATTTTCAAAATTAAAATAATTCGTGTCTCAATTTATGTATGGTAGTTTTTTCAATATCTCATGAAGAAAAAAACATTCCTCCTACTTTGAAGATCAATTTTAGCAAATTTTATAAAGATTCGTACCTATTTTCTTTGAAGAGTGTGATATCTGCGTCACAAGGTGTGAAAGATAAATATGGCGGTTCTTCAAAATTCCATGTAGACTGTAATTTTCCTCTCAAGTGGTCTAGTGTACAAACAAGATTTCATCAAGATCGCTACTAATTTGATCCAAGAGATGATGAGAAATATGGGTGAGGTAGTTGTTTCGGAATCTTATGGAGAAAGTGACTTATCTCTTGTTGAAAAGATCAATTTTTCCAAATTACGTCAAGGTCGATAATTGTCTTTCCCAAAGAGTGTGATATTTGCTGCAGAGGGTGTGAAGGAAATATGGTAGTGATATGGTAGTCTTGTCGAAATCTCATGTAGAAATGGACTCATCGATCTCTTGTTTTGAAGATCAATTTTGTCAAATTTGATCAGGATAGGTACTTGCCTGTGTGCGTGATATCTGCTTCACAGGGTGTGGGAGATAAATGTGGTAGTCGTACTCGTAGACTGAGACTTTTCTCTTGTTTAAGTGGTCAAGTGACCTTCGGCTACCTAAGGGCAGCCAGGCTCACATTCGAAAACGAGGGATTTAGCGTAGCTTGTCAAGATGGCGTATTCAACACCTTGCTATATAGCACCAATGTGATGAGTGCGTGCAGGTTTCTGATGTCAGCTGCTGGATCTGTCGAAAAGCGTCTGGCTAATTTTGAATTTGATTAAAAAAACATTATTGCTTTATCATTTTCAAGTCAATTAGGAACGTTTATACATCTACTGTCGCCATGTTCGGGGAATGCGGCCTTGGCTCACACCCATTGCCATAATGCGGTTCTACGGGTGCTGAATTACTATCTACGGCACAATTGAGTCCATTGTCGGAAACGAAAAATGCCAGATCTACTGGAATTACCCGTTCCCGGTCAGGTCCATACAAGCAAATAGGCCTGAATCGAATTGTCTGCTCCAGCAGAGAACAGACTTGAAAGAGCAGGAAAAAGGGGAAGTGGCCTTGGCTCACACCCATTGCCATAATGCGGTTCGACGGGTGCTGAATTACTATCTACGGTACTATTGAGTCCATTGTCGGAAATGAAAAATGCCAGATCTACTGGAATTACCCGTTTCCGGTCAGGTCCATACAAGCAAATAGGCCTGAATCGAATTGTCTGCTCCAGCAGAGAACAGACTTGAAAGAGCAGGAAAAAGGGACAATATATCAAGATCTTCTGTTTGATTTCTGCACACTTTACTCAGGCCACAAGGTAGTATTAGTCGTTCTGATCTTCTGTGTTTTGGGCGGAATTGGGTTTCCGCTGCGTTCGAACTTGAAGATCATTCTGGCCTGTGAGAACTTGGCATTGATGTTGATAGACCGGATGCATGAGGCAGTCATTCTGATTTCAATATGACTACTCAGGGCAAACGATTTAGGAAGATGTACTGACTTGGCTCAGGAAACCTCAAAACTTGTTTATACTTACCCAGAACATTTATCAGTCAGTTATTTGCAATACATGAGAATCGGGATGCTGTCTTCGAATGAGTACAGTCAGAGTGATTTCCAATCATAGTAATACTCATACCTACATTCCTCAATTCAAAACAATTGAACTCCAAACTTATATGCATTAATAGTTGATCTATAGCGGAGCATCGAATCGTATTGTGTTCATCAGTGATCTACTATCCTTTCAGAGGTTTATATTTTCAAAAATATAAGACTATGACGGAAGAGAGTGGTGTAACTGGTGAAAACGCTGCACTAGACTTCCAGGAATATGGGTAAGAATGCCACCTATGGTGGCTCTTTTAAATATTTAACTTGAAACATTATTTCTAACCTTAAATTCCAAAGGGTCGATAACCAGGTTCGCATATTGAATACATATTTAGTAATTGACCCTTTACTGTCGATCACCGAATTTGTATTTAGAACCAGTATTCACACGTTGAAAAACATTTTATGCTATGCAAGTATGTGCATAGTTACCTAGCATTTCCTAGGAAATGCCGGCAGAATTTAAGTATAACCAAGATCGAATGAATCTAGTCTTACAGACAGTTGCCCAGGGTATACCAGTAACCAGTAGCAACTGAAGCAAAAACTCATGAAGTTCCAAGAACAGCTCTCACGAACAAAAGACTTTGCACGAAGGAGGCCTGCTAGTTGATTGTATTGTTTTAATGGCTCAGAAATGTCAACCAGTAACAAAGGGGCAACTATCAGATAGTGTTCAGGTAATAATCAAGAAAGATGAGAGAACATCACCTTTCACTAATCAATGACCGAGACAGAAATGATTTAAATCATTCCTCAAGAGACACCCACAGATTTCGACCAGAATGGCGCAAAATATAACACCTGCTAGGGAACGTGTAATAGAGACACAAATTCGTTTCTGGTTCCAAGAAGTCAAGGATATCTACTATGAAAAATTCTCTTGCTGTAACAAAAGATGCTTCTCGCCTCTTCAACGCCAATGAAAGTGCATTCTTTCTGCAACGAAAGGGTCAAAAAGTACTATACAAAAAAGAAACAAAATGTATGTATGTGGGTGGAACAAATGACGGAAAAGAAAATCTCAGTGTGTTGGTCACAGTGAATGCCCTGGGCAATTTTGCACCACACATGATTATTATTAAATTCGAGAAAATTCCTAGACACATAATAGCAACATCTGTCAAAATGGTCTGGGGAATAGAACGTTAGGAGACAGGTTGGATGTGCGGCTCTACGTCTTACGAGTACATCATCAATGTACTGTTTCCATGGCTTTAGAAGGGAAAAATTCAAAAGTCAATCATACTCTTCTTTGACGGGCATATCTGTCGTTCAACCTATAACATCCATATTTTGTACAACAAACCAAATTGAAATTATATTGCTATATCCCAACTAAATTCATTTGATCCAACCAATTAATGTCGCAGTTCTTAAGCCAATAAAGACATATTGGTTGTAAGAAGTTAGGTAGTTTCATATTCTGTAGGATGTACTCAGAAAAAATGGAGAAGAAAGGAAAAAATACCAGCTGCAATCACATCACAAACATGGCAAGGGTATCATGAAAAAAAAGGAAAATGAGAAGAAGAGAAAGCTTTAAGAAGAGGAAAATGAAGCCGAAGCCAGAGCCAAAAGGATACAAAATGATAAACTAAAAACTTTTGAAGAGAAAAGTGTCTCTGGAGAAACGAGTAGAATGTAAGAATGATTCCGATATAGAAATTAAAAATGAAGAATGTGAACTTTCCCAAACCTCAAAAAAATAGAACGTTGGAGACTTTCTGCTAGTAAAATTCTCAGATCTGAAATCAATTCAATAGCGCTATGCCTTTGTAGTACAAAACATATTTCGAAAGGAAGGAATAGAAATTATGTCATTAAAGTGCTAAGGTGGAGACAAAAAAATTGTTAAAATGGTAGAAAAGAACGTGTCTGTTATAATCAAACAAGATAAATCACAAAAATTATCTGAGCCACAAATTCAGACCATGAGAGATATACTGAAGTATGCGTTTCTAACAAATATTAATATCTTTGAATGTTAACAATTACTTTTCATGCAAAATACGTACATTTAAGAAATATCTCATTACTTCATGTGTTAATTACTGACATCGGAAAAGCATTCAATTTACATAAGAATGTCTAATAAGGTCGATTACTGGTGCCTTCACCTTACTGATATATATTCAATGGAATACGGTGTGGCATACTACGATACTCCACTTAGAGGCTGAAGAACTCTTGTGATCAATCAGCTATTTGGATATCCTCTTCACTTTTCGAATAAAAGATGACATTGGACAATTATTGCTGTATTTTAAATTAGTCAACCGTATATGAAGTGTTACAATTATGAGCTGAATGTATGAAAGGCCGGATCTGAAGAAACTGCATGTTTGCTTACCCCAAAACAACCAGTCAGTTGCCCTGAAATTGTTAGTGGGTGAGAACTTCTTTGTAAAATACCTCACATTATATTAAACTCCATAAATCAATCTTATTGATCCTTGAAGTAGTCAGTTTGAATCTTTACTACCAGCCATATGTAAGCTCAACAAATTATACACACACCATATTTGATAACAATATGATGCAGTTCAGTTTTTCTTCAATCATTCCAATCTATATCACAACATGATCAACTGATATTTGTATTCATAACTGGAGAACATCATATGAATCACAATTGAGGTTCAAGAAAGGAACGATTAAATCAGAGTTAAAAATGGAATGTCCATAATTGTCATTCTTAAATGAGCCGTAGACGTTCAAGGGAGCGGCTGTACAAAAGTTTCGCCAACGCAAACTTGTATACATTTTAATTTGTTAACCAAAAACATAACACAGGTTATTTTGTATGTAAATGAGGTTACGACGATAGCAGTGGAATAAATTTCAGGATCATACTAATTTTTATATTTACGCATGATGTAGTATTAATAATCGGCATGCAATCATGTTCTAGGGTTTACTTTAAGACATTAGCTCAATCATTTAAGCTAACCAAAATCAACGATGAAGAATTAACACTGTAACACTATACAGGTTCGGAAAATATTTATCTTGGGTATGGTGGTTTCATCGGAGCGTAAAGAATAGCTTCTTGCTATATGTTGAGAGAGCATTACAATTTTAGGGCAGTCAGCTCAAGACGTAGGACGTCAGTATCATACCAACACCAGTCGGGATAATGTGCGAGTCGCTGTGTACGCCTCGGGTGGGTTAAAAGGAGGCGCCCCTCCTTTCCTCAACAGTGCATCTCACTACTTTATGTAGTATTATCATATCATTGCGTTCCTTGTTGCACGTGGAGATTTATGTCTATACCCCAGAAGAATTGTTTCCGATACTGTATATTTTATCATCTCAGCCACCATTGTTTATACATTTCGCCAATCTTGATACTTGATAAAATAAGAAAGTTAATTTATCAACAAAAAATGCCTTCCAACATTATGTAACAAGTTTACGAAGAGCATAGAGAAAAAACCATCAAACACATTATTTTACTGAACCAATAACCATATTTATCATATGTTGTTTCTTATCGGTCCAAATATTGATCCACTGAGATATTGATTTATTTTATCCGAGAATGACAAGACACGATACGTCTACTCTACGACACAAAAAGCATTACCACATTTAAACAAAATTAAGGTACATAGAAATACTTTATTCCAATTACTATATACATGATTTATAAAACAAATGACCATAACACTAAACTAAAAATATAATATAAATAGAAAAGGTGTACATAGACATGAAATATCACATAAAGTGGTGGTGGACACATTAAGAATTTGTATGGAAGAACATACATGCCTATATGAATAGAAAAACATCACATAAGATGAGTTAAAAAAATTGTATGTGTATAAAATGTATAAAGACATGAAACTTAAACTAACGTCACAGGTGTATCAGGTTTTTATGACATTCATATTCTTCTACAGAATAATATGGTTTAGGGGCCAATAATTTAAATATTATTATTATTATTATTATTATTATTATTATTATTATTAAATATCAATCACTAAAAATACAGTATCCAAAGTTGTGAAGTAGTACGTATAGCTTCTTTAAATAATTTTTGATTCGCTCGAATTGTTGAATAGATGTATTGATTTATAAAATGAACAATTAGCATATGTAGAATTATTAGCATGTAAAGGTCGAAATCTTTTTTGCCGTGTTGGATAACTATGAATATCATTATTTTTTAGTATATATGAAATTTATAAAAATATGAAATTTAAACTGAAAGTGTCACACTCGTATTCTTTTACAGAATAATATGCTTTAGTGACCAATAATATGGATATGGCTTTCTCAGATAATTTTTGATTCGCTATATCTTTTATGGTTGGTGGTAATTTGTTGAATAGATGTATTGATTTATGAAATGAACTATTAGCATATGTGTAATTATTAGCATGGATAGGTCGAATAAAATCTTTTTTCGTGTTGGATAACTATGAATATTATTATTTTTCAGTATATTTATTAATAGAAGAACAAAACATAGGATGAGTTTGAAATTTGTTTATGTATATGAAATTTATAAAAATATGAAATTTAAACTGTGACTAACCTTGCTACTTTTTGGCGATAATTACTTATGACGGCTTCAATACTCCATCAAGTCTACCAGATCTGAATGTGATTGACTTTTATGTTGAATTCTCGGCAGCCAGGTTTTTGTTAAGGTTTACTCCTCGTTGACGGCTTCTGTCTTCTCCCCACAAAGTGTATCACTATGCTATCTATGGACTTGGATATCCTTGTCCCAGGGTAGTCTCAGTGAAGTGAGTAACCAGGGGTCAGTAGGGCAGGCTGAATAGTATTAGAATTGAAGATTTTAATGGCAATAAATACTTAGTTACTTCTTGACTACGTAAATGATGTTGCAGAAACAGTGATCGCAAAGAAAGCGGTTCAAGCAGGCTATTTCCTTATTATAGCCTTGCAAACAAATAGTCATGTGAGTATTATTAAAAATGGCTATTCAAACTCTAATTACTAGCAAAATCACTATAAATCTGATACTTCAATGATAACTGGCGGAACACTTACTTTTGGCGGCACAAATCATGGTTTTCACTCACTGATTCTTTTGATATGGCTTTCTTAACTAATTTTTTATTTGCTATATCTTTTATGGTTGGTGGTGATTTGTTGAATAGATGTGTTGATTTATAAAATGAACTATTAGCATATGTAGAGTTATTAGCATTGGTAGGTCGAAGAAAATTTTTCTGTCGTGTTGGATAACTATGAATTTCATTATTTTTTAGTATATATATAAATAAGTACATCACATAAGGTAAGTAAAATTTTTTTTTATGTTTATAAAATTTATAAACATGAAGTTTAAGCTTACTTTATGAGTGTCACATTCGCATTTTTTTTTACATAATAATATGCTCCAGTGGCCAATAATGTAAATATAGCTTTCTTGAATAATAACAATTAGCATATGTAGAACTATCAGCATGGATAGGTCGAAGAAAATCTTTCTGTCGTGTTGGATAACTATGAATTTCACTATTCTTTAGTTTATATATATATAAATAGAAGAACATCATAGAAGACGAGTTTAATATTTTTTTATGATGATGTCAGAAGCAACTGGGAATAGAAATGTGGAAAAAATAATTCATCATTGAAGGGGCGATTAGGAAATTTTGGAAATAATTTTTAAGTTCCGCATTTTGCCGCAAGAGGCACAATTGAAAATTGAATATTAAAATTCCAAATTTCTCCGGAAATTCTCATATCAAAGTATATCTTTGTTAACATCATTAGGAAGATTAGACAATTTTGCATAATTTTTTTTCGAAGTTCATTGGGGTCTCGACTTCCATGAGAGAAGGGAAGTGTTAAAAGTGTCATCATTTGAATCAATGTATTTTCTGTACGACTCATTCGATTTTAGTGAACTTGAGGTTGTATGGAAGAGAAGGTACGTACTATCAATTGTCGTATCTATTGGTACACCATAGTTCCTAATAAAATTGCTATAAGGCGTAGTTTGTAATAATAACAGTTCTCTTGATTTTATCCCAAAAACTTAAATCATTTGGTAAAACTATGACATGATAATCGAAAATGATATTGAATTTTCAGAAAAACTGGAAACAACAGATCGATATCTTTTTTTGTTTCAAAGTTTTAGTATGAAATGTACGTTTGTGACACATGAATCTATTACCTCTAATTTAATTTTAGATTATGGCGAAATTGTTTTCGCTATAGCAAATATTCACAATTACAACTCTCGAGTGAATTCTTCGATGGGTTAGTAGGCACTAATTGGAGTTTGGTGAACTAGCCATACTCCATTATTGCACAGGGAGCCATGAATTGAATCAAAAGAACTTGTCAAGTGAGCTCTTGTGTTTGTTCTGTTGACAGATAAATTCCGATAAACAAAATCAAATACTGATCATCATAATTTATTATACCCAACTCTCCGACTTTATAAGTGTCACATTCGTATTCTTGTACAGTATAATATGCTTCAGTGGCCAATAATATGAATATAGCTTCCTCTAATAATTTTTGATTCGCTAAATCTTTTATGGTTGGTAGTAATTTGTTGGATAGATGTATTGATTTATAAAATGAACTAATAGCATATGTAGAAATATTAGCATGGAAAGGTCGAAGAAAATCTTTTTGTCTATGAATATTTTTTACTATATATATTATAAGCCGAAAGCATCAACACATTGACGGCACAGTTACAATACTGTAATTTTTGAAGACTTCTCTACAACCAGCAAATATTCGTAATGATCCTTTTGCCACACAAACCATGAATGCAATAATGATGAGTTTCCCCAAAATTTGACACAGTAGATTGCTGTCTACAAGACCATTATACAGGGTGAGTCGGTTTTTTGTAGACAAACTGCAACAGGAGATAGAACAAGTGTTTTTGAGAAGAAAAATGCCCATAAACATATGTTGTAGAAGGCTTCGTCTTCGAGATACAGGGTGTTGAAATTGAAAAAAAAATTCGTTTTTGCGAATATCTCCGGAACCGTTCATCGTACAAGAGACAGCTTTTGTAGGCATTTTCTACTTATAGTAAGCTATGTTCTGTGCGATGAAAAAAATTTTTTTGCTCTCAATTGGTGAAGATTCTGAAGGGGTAGTGAGTGTTTTTCTCCCCCACTTCTACGCCACTGAAAAAAGGACGGTTTTGAGACAACCAATGTTTTCTACACAAAAAAGGTACTCCTGGTCATAAGCTCTAAACTGACCGTTATCGAGAAAAACCAACTTTTATGTTGAAAAACATGGTCAATTCTTACTAATTAAACAAAATTTATTCAACCGTTAGAACAAGTAACAAAACCAAAGGATTGACCATGTTTTTCAACATAAAAGTTAATTTTTCTCGGAAACGGTCAACTTAAGAGCTTATGACCAGAAGTGCCTTTTTTGTGTAGAAAACATTGGCAGTTCAAATGGTTTTCTCAAACCGGTACTTTTTTCAGTGGCGTAGAAGTTGGGGAGAAGTTGAGTAAAAAAAAATTTTCTACGGCACAGAACATAGCTTACTATGGGTAGAGAATGCTCACAAAAGCTGTTTTCTGTACAATGAACGGTTCCGGATGTATTCGCAAAAACAATTTTTTTTTTTAAATTTCAACATCCTGTATCTCGAAAACGAAGCCTTCTACGACATATGTTTATGGGAACTTTTCTCCTTAAAAACATCTGTTCTATCTCCTGTTGAAGTTTGTCTACAAAACTAAGTCACTGTATAGGTACAGAACGAAGTGCAGTCTTAGAGACAATTGCTTTAATTGATCTAAGAACAAAACAGCAGAGCTCAATTTATGGTTAATATTTCCTATATGCGAAACTTTCTGTGAACTATACGTTAATGACACTTTTCAACAACGACAAAAGGACAGCACATGCTGGACAGGACTGTTTTGACGCGTCTGTACGTGTCGTTTGATACTGTCTATGTTGTTAAGTCCAACGCCAATGATATGGATTGTGAAAGTTTGGAAAGTAAACAACTCGAACTCAACTCCAAAAATGGTTTAACAGCGACTTTTGCTTCTACAGAATTAATGAAAATCATAATTAAGGAGCAAACCTTAGAAAGGAAACAACTAGATGAAAGATGCTTTCTTCCGAAGCATTGGAAAACTTTTCGAAATGTCAACGCCTCACATCAAAAGTATGAAACATCAATAATATTTTCAATTATTCCCGAGATTGAAATGTGAAAAATAATGGAGAAACAACCTCTACATTTCTTATTTCCATTTTCACCTAATCTTTGTCGATTTGTACAGCAATTAATGACAATTTTTCCATGAAAAATTTCGGAACATGTTGTTTTTAGATCGTGCTATTTACTAACTTTGGAGTATTTGTCGGAGTGTCAGCTGTATGATAGTGAGTATAGCTCGTTTCGGTGTCGGTCGTGTCGTGTCATTACAGTAAAATGTGAATCAATCTTAAGGGCATACGATATGTGTTTCGGCCGAATCAAGGCATGTGGCAGAGTAGTCGGTGTAAACGAATCCATAGTATGTAGAGAAGTGGCCAGGTATCGAGTGATAGAGGTGTACGCAAAACAGGACAGACAAAAGCAACTACATCTACAGACAATCGATTTTTGATGCTTCAGGCTCTGCATTAAAGACGTGTAACTGCAAATCAACTTGAACAATTGGTTGAGACGGTTGGGACTCGCAATCTACGTGTACCATCTGAAACAGGGGAACACATCTTGATACAGATTGGCTGCAACTGCCCTTCTACTCACCAAGAAGTACCTACCGTGTAGTACAGTTAAATTTTGCAACAGGGGATGTCAATTGGAAGATGTATTTTGTAACGTAATGATTTTCCTATGGACCAACTTTTGTTGATAACTGTTGCAAGAAAAATGAGTTTGCAACACTGGCATAGTCTAAAGCCCGCTCAGATACATATTGCATCATTATGAAATTTATTATGTCAATTTGTACACCTATAAATAAGAATAATAAGATTTCCGTTTTGAAATTGTTTGGTTGAATTAATATGATCATGATGAAATAATCAGTGAATATACATCGGTTTGAAATGAAAATGGAGGTACTGTGTCAAACAATAAACATCACATCTTTTGACGAATAATTTTATCTACAACATTACTACTCCGTTTAACGTTATTGTATTTGAATAACTGGATAGAACTCGTAGCGAGGGAGAATTGAAAATCTAGTTGGAAATTTAATAGCGAAAATCCTTCTTTCACGTCACGTGTTATTATTCTCATGGGTATAAATCTAAAAGTGGCAAAGTTTGAAATCCTGCACTCCACAGGTCACACGCTTCCATTCTACAATGATACTTTCAGGGAATTTTCTATGAGAAATCGCATTGTAAGTGAAAAGCATAACCTTTCATTTTTTACTTACCAGAATTCGGTAGAATAGCGTGCTATGAAACAAAGTCGAAAGGAGGCATCTACTCGTATATTGAACAACCAATCTTTCATACCTCTTTCCAATCACTATATTCAAAGATGCCATCACTTGATTATAATTCACCTGACAGTCAAGTCTCAATACATGAACGAAAGATGATTCAATTTTAATTTTGCGGAAACATATCCCATATTGACGAATCTCGGCTTCCGGATGGATTCCGCGTCACAATATCACGATTTGATGCCGACGTTTCGCCAACCATTACAGGGTGCATCTTCAGGGCAGGCTTGAGGCTTGAACTGGAACTGAAGATGCCACCTGTAATGTAGTGGTTGGCGAAACGTCGGCATCGAGTCGTGCTATTGTGACGCGGAATCCATATGGAGGCCACGATTTTTCAAGATTAGCTATCCGCGGAAGTCTACTATTCAACACATCCCATATTGATCGATGTCATAATGCCATTTTTATGAATAATATGTCAATTGAAGATTCATGTTTCATAATAACTCATTGAACCTGCAGAACGAATCGCTTATGAAACTTTTAATACTATTTATAATGGTGATATTGGTTTTTTCAATGAATACAAACGTTCTGGAGAAACATCAAATTACTTCACATAAGCATCACATTGATATTTAGCAATCAAATACGTATTCCAGAAGCTAGAATGTCATCTTCACTATAACAATAGAATGAGAGGTTCTGACTAAACGTGTCACTATATTATGTTTCTCCACCTTACGCATGGTCAGTGGTTTCTGGCGCTGCGTGGTTTCCATCATCAAAGCACATTTCTGATTGTCATGTAAATAAATCTCGGTTATTATATCTCACAATGTCCAGTCAACGTAGAATTTCTGTTCCGGGAGAGATAGTAACTAACATTTTTTGATTTAATTGTGTTTAAAATAACATATCTAAAATCGAGTGAGACCGCTCGAGCGTTCGAAAATATTGAAGGTCAAAAATTCGGTCTTTTGCTATTTTCTTCTCACGCCTGTCAGGCCAATGTGGGTCATTATAAAATGGAATATAATGAATTCTTCACAAGGGATGTATCAATTTGTTACGTACAAGGAACTGAGATATAGAAGGAAGAATGTCACAATACAGGAAATGGTATTTTCAACCTACAAGAGTTACTCCCTCAAATTCTTCATGCACAGGGATTTCGTATCAAGGGATGAATCAAAATCCAAAATGGCGACATCCTCCCCTACCCGTACTTCCACAACCATCTAAAAAAATCTGTGAATCGTTTTTCAAGTTTACGAACATTTGTCATATAATATTTAGAGGGAGAGACTTTGCATCTTTTCCTTTTGTCATTGTTCCGAATATGCCCAGGTTAAATTATGGACGTGAGAGGGCGCTACAGATAACAAAAATTAGTTTTCTTCATTATCTCCCAGTAGACATGGTTTTTCCAAATTCCTGGAAGAATCAGAAAAATTGTTTCGGGATGATTAAATTATATCGGGGTGAGAGAGTTCAAAGTCTGGACGACTGAGTGAATGTATGTTACTTCCATCTATTTTTAAAGAGAAGTTGTTTAAAAATTGAAGTGAACTTTTCGTTTCAGGAGAAGGAAAATTTGAAATATAATATTACAATATACCCATTCGAGCGCACTCCGGTTCAGATGATCTATGGAGTCCTGAAATTATGTTGTTAAATATAATAAATCAATCTGAATGTGGTATAAACTGAGGGATGGGGCAAACAATGGTTTGAGTGGGAGTATATTTACAAAATTGTTGACAAGTGAGTGAGCTATAGGTGTCGATTTGGTTATTTAATATTAGCTTATCGTGGTACCATAATCGTTATTTTCAGCAATATCTACCACTCTTTTCAATTTTAAATGAAAGTTATCTTACCTAATCGGATATTAACTAATCTATATATCATAGAGCTATATGCTGCTAACTTGTGTGATTGCAAGTGTAAGGGAGTGTTTTGTATGGTGATATCTGTGTGGGTGGATTTGTGAAATGGTCAGATCAAAAAAGTTGAAGGAGTTGTTGTTTTATACCTCTAAGGGAATTATATATTTCGATTTAGATTGTTAATATATGTGAGAAGTTGATTTATTTATCGGGTACTACATGTGAAGCAAGCGATTAAGACGTCAACATAGCCATACCAATATACCTATAAACATGTGCCGGAATTTTGAATTTAGTATTTGATTGTCCAGGTAACTCATGAATATTTCTGCTAGTAAAGGAGATAATGGCGAACCCATGAGAAGTCCGGTGTTCTGTTTGTAATATCTATTGTTATGCGTGAAGTAATTTCGGTCTATGCGAAGATATGTTAATCTCAATATTTCTTATGCTATCATCGGTAATCTATTATTGCAAATTGAAAGTTCTTCAATTAGAATAATTGTCCGTTGTATGGGAATACTCGAAAAGAGGTTTTTGTCATCAAATGATACAAATATGGTATTTGTCTTTGAATCTATTCAATTAACTGAAAAGAATTTATTATACAGCATGAAAAATTCATTCGATTAATTCAGTCGTTGTGCTCGCATAGTTCAGGACTTAATAATAACTAGATTATTATTAGCGAGCAAGTGAGAATAATATTATTTGAAAAGAATAAATTTCATATCTAAATTCCTTGTAATCAGAGCTGACCCGACACATAACCAAAGTGGTGATTTACTAAGATGTAGTGAATACCGGTGGTAGATATGGATGGTCCGGATGCGATATGGCTCTCATAATACGGCTAACCTGAAATCGTGAGCAATATTTGAGGCTGAGGACCGAAATCCCTCCCACTTATTCTCATTCCGTTCGAATGATCATGTTTATTCGAAAATAAAAAATCTGCAATAAGGTTTGTATAGGACTCGGTTTATTATTAATTATTACGCTTATTCATTGAAATGAATATGTAATTTTAGATAGTAATGTTTACCAATTGTTTGTCAAACAATATAATTCAATTGCTGCTGGCATTGTCATGAAACGAAATTATTGCAACAATTTATTTTCAGATTAATTTAATATGATCTGATCGTTGCTACCAGGCTTATTCATATGAGTTTTGTTGTGAATTTATTCAATATTGTTTTTTTATCAAACTGGTAGAACAATATCTACGTATCACATCTATATTTGTGAAGACTAAACGAGTTTCGATATTATTTCGAATAAATAGATAATGAATGAATAATATAGAGATATAAAATAGTAAAAATACTGAAATGAAACTGTGGATTCAGAGGTTTGATGCAATCGAAGAATAAAATTTGTTAGCTTCAAATGATAATATTGTCATTGCGACAAGAAGCTAAAAAATGTTCTGTGAAGCATGTGAAGACTTTTGGTAGAGTTATATAGGAATCCTTGAGAAGATGTACCAGGATTCATCTATGATATTGTGATTGATGAAAGAAAATGATTACTTCAGAATCTGATCCCAGATTTTGAATCAGATATTACTGGGTATTTTGGTCAGGAAGGTTGGCTTTTCTAGAACTTTATCAGTCTCAAGATGGATTCGTCGGCCAAAGAATTCAGAATTTTGTGAAAGTATGATAGTAGAAAAGGTAGTTTAGAATATGGACATCCTTGAACCTTTACACGACGTGGCAAGGTTATATTCAGTTAGGGTTGTTATCAGAAGGGTATTCAAATGGACAGGTATAACATCGAGCGTCTGAAGAAGTTGGTAATCATGTGCAAGTCAGTTGACTCTTCAAAGTCGGTGAAGCATCTGGAAGTCACCCTCGATAAAAACTACTCTGAGAAAAGCAACTGGAGATTAGGTGAGAAAATGCTGTAATTACCTTTTTGGCAGTGTAAGAGAGCATTTGAAATGAAGTGGGTTTAGGAGCCCAAGCAGCTGATGTGAATCTACTCAGCTAGTATTATCCCAAGACTTAGTCATTGGATAAGAACCGAACTGGTTATATAGCACAGCATATTCTGGACAGAATACGGGGACTCTTTCTCAGAGGCGTTACATCCACGAGGAAGAGTACACCGACTGCAGCATTGAAGTGCCACCCCTATCAATGACAATGAGGAATCTCGCAATGATGGCGATCTACAG
The DNA here is from genome assembly GCA_958510875.1 of Endomychus coccineus. NCBI lineage: Eukaryota > Metazoa > Arthropoda > Insecta > Coleoptera > Endomychidae > Endomychus > Endomychus coccineus. The sequence continues at coordinate 218,663,520 of OY294067.1, forward strand.
GCCTAGCTGCCAAAGGCTCCCTGAAAAGATGGAGTGCAGATCAATCCCGTCCAATTAGGGGGCAGCCTGAAAGTCTGCGACTACAACTGACCCGTGGTTCGCGTAGCAGCATTTCAGGATTGTCATCACGTCGAAGCATTAGGGATATGTAGATCTTACCAAACCACCTGAGAGATGAACATGCCTCAGCATGAAGAAACATTGACGGCTGCCGAACTGCTAAGGCGCTGCTTGGTAATGAGATAAGCCCAAGGGCAAGCGAGCAAGCGAGACACTCTCGCTGAGAAGACAAAGCATCATGATAATCTCCTAGATCTTTACAGGTCACAGAAATCTGATGAAATTTCAACAAACAATAGGGGAAAGTGACACTCCCTTCTGTATGAGATGCGAGGGTAACAATGTGGAGTCGTCAACCAACTTTCTCTGTGAATGTCCTGGGTTCATTCGAACCAGGTTTACCTGGCTAGAACCGGGGATTATCACGGCCGAAGACATAAAGAATCTAAGCTTAAAATTGATCTTAGGAGTCTGTCGAGCAGCGGCGTACAAATATCCCCTGAAGAACGTAGCAAAGAACAGTGTATAAGGGTCTTTGGCTAAGTGCACTAAACTTTCCATTAAGCACGCTACCATCTCATCCAAGAGGTACCAACTGATAGTAGGAAAGATAGCAGTATGAGGGCGAGGCAGAGCCCAACCAATTTGTAAAAAAAATAACTCAGTAAATGCTGTACCACTCTGTATTTTCTGTATAGCAGATTAAAGATAGATTCGCCGACAATAAAAGTGTTACATAATACCTCAAACGTGTCGTGTGAACAACGAATTTTTCATTATTAGGTCGAGTTTCAATTTTGAAGATGTTATTTTGGCAACTGTTTCAAGTTAACATTCCTATTGATCGATCAAAATATTGTTCTCCCTCGTAGAACTATTGGAAAAATCCGTGTGCGTGCCCTAATTTCTTGTCTATGTTGCAGTATCACACAAAAATTATTCATCATGTGTCAAAAATCGATGAGCAATATTCTGATTCGATGCTGAGATACTGAATGAATCCTCCTAAAATTGGGATGACTGCAAAGGTATAAATGACATCTTCTCCAGGGTTGTCAAATGCCTTCTGATAATTATCGATTCAATAATTTGAATAGTTTATTTTTTCTTTAACGGAAAAATTGAAAGTTGTGATATCGTGAGAGTGTGGAAATCATGCAGAGATCTTCAAAACGCTGTTCCCAATTTTTCTCAAAATTTCGTCACGTTGATGTGGCGTTGCCAGATCTCAGATATCTTCATCCATATTTGATGTGAGTGATTGAGATGTTTCATGTTTGCTTAATTATATCACCAAGATATCTGAATCTGAGCATTCCAATGGCGTGCTATTTGATACTTGTGGAGGGCAAGTACGATCGCTTTAAGTCAGCTGAATGGGTGAGCGGACCCTGACCACCATATTTATGTATCTGAACATCGACCCTCAATATACCAGCGCTCATCGATATTTGATCCTTGATAACCAATCACCACACGACACGAAATTAATGCGTGCACCGGGATGTTTGGCTTTTATTTGTTATCATATTCATTGTATTAAAACAGTGGTAATGGAATTATCGAAAGTAGATTTGGAAATCATGCATTGCTTTGGAGATTTAGATAATGAAGTAGTTTGAGTGTTTGTTTCCATAAATAATAATGCTCACTTTAAGATCACAACGTGGATTATTATTATTGACTGAAAGTTGAGTCTACATATCTTCATCGAAATCTTCCAGGTGTAGGATCAAAACTTTCTCTTACCATTCACTATCTTTCCGTCATTCAATACCAAAATATTTAGTTTTGATTCTATTGAATTAGGATTCGGTGCAAGCAGAACCAGTAGATAGGTACCTTACTTTTCTTCACACATTTGGTAAGCACTACAACAATTTGTGAATAACATTTAAAATTACAAATTGTCTGATATAATGAATGAAGAAGTTCTCAATTAGTTCATAGCTCAGTTTATCATATCTAATAGTCAGTTGTATTCAAAAACAATAAAAACGTGCTCAACCTGACAACAATGGCTGACCTTGATCCGTGACGTCATATCATTGTTCCAAGCGCACAAGCTATACAAGACAAACAATACGAAAAATTGCAGCCTTCACTTCATAATTTTTTCACAAATTGAAAGGGTTCAGCCTCCCTTCCATACCGCTATCCAAGATAAGCCATAACATTCTTTCAAAAAAATGCCCTGACTAAATAATCACTTAGCTTTTAGAGTAATTGCTTCTGCTGATACAATAATGGATAAGAGAAGAGATAGTTGCTGAGAATACTATTTTCTCAACACCAACATCGTTTAAGAATCATGATCCGAGGAAGCCTTGGAATCAAAATTTATTATGGATCAATCATATTCTTCAAGCATCTGTATTAACTCAAAATTTGGAACATGAATCAAATGTTCAAACACATGAGTAAATGAATATTCATCTTGTTTCAGATCAAATCTGTTACTACATTTCTGATTCAGAAGACACTATCTCCGAATAGTGAAACATGTGTCAAGGTTTGCGTAAATGTGAGAAAATGTTAGCTATTAATGACATATTTAGCGATACATACCTACAATTTATATAGGGAGGAGTCAATGAAATATGATAAATTTCTGACTGTGCTATACCTACCAGGGTAGAGATGTTGATTCAGAAACATGTGACATGATGTAATTATCCATTGTATCTGAATTATTCCACACCACCTCCCTCTCAAGTCAAGAGAAAGATGATCAGATCGTATTAGTCCGAATAAAAAGGAAAACACCACAGATGAACTCAGGAAATCTGTTCGCGAATCTACTATATTCAGCAAATAATTGGAAATATTTGGAATAAATTTCATGCAACCACTATGCATTAGATGCAGAAGTTCTTTGTTGAGGAGGACATTGAAGTATGGAAATATTCCGATTCTGAGTAACATGTATTATTGGTCATAATTCGGATAATGCTACTGCAGTGATCGTATCTCATGTATGCCCTTGTTGAATAATATGTACGTAGTAGTAGTAGTAGAACTTTTACACTCACTGAACAGAGATAGAAGAAAACAATAATCAATTGAAACATGTTCTTTCTGAACGATGGGCAATATTTGCACCGTTAACAATTCGGTGGTTATTCGACATTTCAAAGCGGCATCGCAGGTTCGCAGCACAACCATAAAATCATATTATTATTATTTTCCGGCGTTTTCACAAATAATTTCACGCATCTAGCATCCGACTCTGAAAATGAATTGGAAGAGAATGTACCATTGATTAGAGCCAGTTTCCAGACTACAGCCAATTAACCTAGTTCAATACTGTTTTGTTCTACTTTTCACACTGAATAAAAATATATTAGATTTTTCCATGTCTAAACTCTTATTTACAATTGAAATGATAATTTTCATGTTTTATTTCATGTTGGTCAATCGACCGAAAAAAATTTCACCCTAGTTGGAAGTAAGGTACACAAAATTCGTTGAACAATGCACAGATAATATTTTCAAAGTTACAAAATAATGGCTCGATGTGTTCTGAAATAAAACAACAATCACCATTGAGTAGAAACATGAACCCGTCTGAACATTTCAAAGACTTGATCGTCGCAAATTCCAGCATGTCCAAATTCAGCCATGAACTTATTGAAGTGTACAAGGAAAACAATAAATCGAGTCAGAGGTTTTATGTCTATGGAATATTATGAATAATATTGCTTATTGCATGTGGGGCAGACGGACACTCACCAGAGAGGTGAGCAATTATTAGAACCTACTTGCAAATAGCATGTGAAATGATCCCACATCTGTAACAAGGGTAGAGGAAGAAATATTAGATATCACAGTGAATACACCGAGCCTAGAAGATCTATTGATGAACTGAACAGTATACAGTAAACCTTCTCTATCTGATCACAGAACAATTGAATTTAGGTTAGAGACTGAGCCAACCTCAGAAGGAACCCAGGATCAATATGGAAACAAGTTGATCACGTATCCAGAATCGAAGGGTACCATAGTCTGTCAGAGTTAAGCCGACGATATAGTCATATTCGCAAGGGGTAAGTTCTAGAATATCTTCTGCTACATAGTTCGGAGAGGACTGGAATACACTGAAGATTGGTGCCAAACGATGGAACGTTAACCTCACCAAAACCACCTCAGATGCCTTTACAATGGGGCGAAATCTTAACCTCAAAGCTATATCATATTGAATGCGAGCGTTATTGAACGAACGTCAGAAGTAATATATCTGGGAATTGAACCAGATAGAAGGCTCCCCTGGAACAAGCATGAAAATGAGATAACCATTGAAGCCACAACATCCCTCATGGTGTGCAGAATCTTTGAGGTAATAACTGAGGAACCCTACGGTGGATGTATACGTCTATAATGAGACCAATTATCACAAATGGGGCAGTGGTTTGGGGTAGTGGGATTAATCGGGTTAGTCCAACGATGAATCTATTCAAAATACGGTATGCATAACATATGCATCGAAATCTAGCTACTGGTGTGAACATTCAGATCAATTACAAACGTAACCTCTGTGATAGAAAATGTTAAATAATAAGATTTGAGTCAACTACAGGTGAATTCGGCTATTTCTGCATCATCCACTCCAACAGAAAAGATCCCAGCGATCATAGTTGTTGATACATCCATCATTCAAAAATTATAAAATCATTTTTGCTTTAAGGTACAGTTGAACTGTTATCATTGGAGTTGTTGGATCATGAATATTAATCACATAACATGGAATGTGGGTTGTAGATTATCGATGAACTGTCATAGCGTCTGTGAACCTTACGGGGATTTTTTAATGAGGGTGTGTAAGTTGGAGGTACAGGCTATTTGTAGAGATCCTAAACTGGATGTCATGGCGTTTGTCACGCGTTCGAGTCGTCTGTGCCCTGTGTAAACTGTCATGACGTCTGTCACGTGCTCAAAGGTTTTCACCGACTTAAGCATCATCATCAAGGTTAAACCAGAATTTAGGCGTTTCATAAAATTCTAACCGATTTATGAGGAGCTACGGGTATCTTAATATTAATCAAAATTTGATTTCAATCAACTTGAACATTCATATGGGCACACATATACAACTGATATATAACATTATTTTCCTTATACGAACAGACATTTATGATAATAATAATGATCAGTTTCATGGAAACATGTAGATCGGCACACATACAAGTAACCATAATATTATTCATCACAGGAACATACAGACAGACGGATACATGATAATAATACAGAATAAGCTTCTTATGAACTCCTAATTCGATTTGGGGAGGGACTCTTTCCATAAGTTAGATCGCATGTATGTTTATCACTACTATTCTATTTTTTTCCCGGAATCATATAGATGGGCACATATATACAAATAGTCAACGATATCCTTCCCGACATACGAACAGATGGATATATGATAATAATAAACATATTTTATAAAAGTTCTTATTAGATTTTCGGGGATAGCGTGTATTTTCTAACTTTTATTTCCGTGTTTTAATTTCAAGTAGCTTATTATTATTTTTTGTATCAATAGCTTGGGTGTTCAAAAAAATTGAAAACAAGATTGCACATAAACAATTTTTCGGTGGAAAGGTTCTATTTTTCATCTGTTCTTATCAAAAGCATCTTATTTCCGGTAGGTACAGATTAAATGTTGAAAAAAACATTAATTAGGTTGTGTGCTTCATAGGTAATGAATGAGAGGTTTCAAAACATATGGTATGAGTTTTACGATTTTCAGTGGAAAAGGCCAATATATGAATTTTAGTGGGGAAAATCCGGAATGTCATATAGAATGGGAAACACCTCCAACTATAGCTTTATTGATAATAATAATAAGTGGAAGGTTTCAACGCATATAGTATGAATTTAATGATTTTTTCACACACTATTAGTGAATAAAATGTTCTTCTACGCTGTTTGAGATTAGATTCGAACTCTAACGGGAGACATAATCGAATAACTTTCAAACAACCTCCTTTCTCATATGCATATTAGGTTGATTTTTGATTGTTTCCCAGAATAAAATATCTTGGAAAATTGTGATATATAATAATGAGTATAATAATGAAAATAATTTCGAGTAAATGAGATGAGAATAAGTGCGAGGAGAAACCGCAAAATTTTGCAAGTCGAGACGACGTTTGTAGCTGATTATAATTCCAACTCAAGATGATGAGTTCATAATAAAATGAAATGAAACCGCATTTATTTCTGATATCACTTAAATGTGGTTATTTACAGAGTGAAAAGGAGTCTGATAAGCAGAATTTTGCAAAACAACTGAGAAAGCTATTGGGAACGTTGATAACAAGCTCCCGAGCGTGTGCCGTGAATTATATTTCATAATTGTTGAAGTGAAGTTTTGGAATACAAAATTGTATAAAATTGGAAATTACAAAAACGTTGTATGTTTCAATGTTCAAGGCTGACCCCTGGCGGGTACATACATCTATTCACACTGGCTCTCCGGATGTAAGGAGTTCTTAGAATCTGTTTATATAGTCTGGTAAAATTGACATTTCACATCGTGATTCTCCTACTATTGACCGATTTGGACGTTCTTGGTGTCAAAATCTTTGAGAAAGCGACTCGAACCAGAAGACCCCATTTTGAAGCCGCGCTTTTGTTATCCATTTTTCTTTATTGACAATTAAGCCTCCGATAATTAACTAATGTATTTGACAAAAAAATACATAGGGAAATTGACTGTAAATAGTTACTCGTGGGTTTTCGAGGTCGCTGATCACGATTATGTTGTCAGAATTGGATAACTCTACATATTTGGCTATAAAACTCGGCATTTTCATAGGAAATTTCAACAAAAATCTACCAAATTTTGCATCACGACCGTAAAAAAGTTCACTCGGGGGTTTCCGAGGTCGCTGATCACGATTCTGTTATGAGAATCAGAAAATTCTACATATTTGGCTGGGAAACACGGCATTTTCATGGGAAATCTTAACAAAAATCTATCAAATTATGCATCACGACCGTAAAAAAGTTAATTCGAGGGTTTCCGAGGTCGCTGATCACGATTCTGTTGTGAGAATCAGAAAATTCTACATATTTGGCTGAGAAACACGGCATTTTCATGGGAAATTTCTACAAAAATCTGCAAATTTTGAATCACGAACGTGGAAAAATTCAGTCGGGAGGTTTTGAGGTCGCTGATGATCACGAATTCGTTATCAGAATCGGGAAATTCCACTTTATTGACCGAAAAACTCGACATTTTCATGGAAAATCACAGCCAGAATCGGCAAACGGTGCATCACTAACCTAAAAAATCTACTCGGAGGATTTCGAGGTCGTTGTGAATAAATTCTTGAATTTCTTGTGAAAAAGTATCTATACAAAATATGATATATCTATATAAAATATTATCTTTCTGTAAAAAAAAAATAATCAGAACACGTTTCCGGTTATCTCGTTGAAATTTCAATTTATAAGAGTGGTATTATTCTATAATTCAGAAATAGTGTGTTGTTATATCATTAATTGCATATTCTACGAATAATCAATTATTGTGCATCTTTGTCTTCATAGTGCAGGAAATTGATTAAAATGAGTCTCATTTTTTAATTTTATTTAAGCAATCTTAAAAAAGTGATCAAACCGAAGGTAATTTATGAAAATGTAAGTACTTATTCTATACTTTTTAAAAAAATAATTATGTTCACTATTTCTACACTATAATATTTTTCTTATTTCAGAGTTATTTTACCATTCTACAAATTGTTTAAATACAGTGTGATATTTTTTCGTAATTTTCGAACAATCAATGGTGCGTGTACAACTACCAAAGACTCCATAGACCGCTCTGTCCCCCTCTCTCATATAGATTTAACATCAGACACGTATCTAGAAGGGGGCGGAAGGGTCATTTACCCCCTCCGAAACTAACAACATAGAATAGATCTAATCGGAAAGATTTTTGGTAATGAATTCGTCAAGAGAAATACATAGTTTCAACTTTGCCTCCACCTTTAACAATTTATAGATATGTTCCTGAACATACCTATATACCTACCTATACGATCTCTGTGATATGCCCCCCGAGTGATTTTTTTCACACTAGTGATAAACCGTTTGCAGATTTTGGTTGTAATTTTCCATGAAAATGTCAAGTTTTCCTGAATTTTCCGATTCTGACAACGGATTCGTGTTCAGCTACCTCGAAACCCTCGAGCAACGATTTGCGGCGAATTTTATTACATATTTTTCTGTCAAATACATCAGGTAATTATAGGTCCAAATCAACAATTAATAAGAGGCTTAATGGTTGAATAACAAATAGGGGTAACAAAAGCGCGGGTTCAAGATGAGGTCTTCTGGTTGGTGGTGCTTTTCTGAACGTCCAAGTCGATCAATAGTATCAAAATAGCGTCATAGTCGATTTTTGAAGGCAATTTTGAAAGGGCTAATATCAAACTTTCATGAAACACTATGTCAGCATTCTTCAATAAAGGAACTGAACTGAGCTGTGAAGTGATTCCTCCCTCGAAGATCCAACAACTAAGGGCAGCGAATCTTTTTCAGGGAATAACCAATGGCAATAGTAATAAACAATCCGTAAATTATGATATTCCATGAACTAAAGTGATGTGAAACCTTGTTGGAAGTTAAATTTGGATTGTTTTCAACAATTTGCGATTCCACGTCTTACAGATCACCAAGTTCAATTACTTCAAGGCTTAGATGAAGAGATGTATTTATCGAATTACTTTCTGCCAAATCTGAAAACAATGTTATTTTCTTTGTTTTCATGGATTCTCTATTATGTATGGAATATCGAGTAAATATGTACAACTTTAACTATTTCCTCTTGTTGATTGCATTTGAAATGTAGCGTTTCCTCTTGGAATAATACGTCTATCTATTTGGTCTATCTTCTAGGTATTTGAGACTGTATCGTTTCAGCTTTATTTCAATTTGTTCACAGGCTGGGGTGGTTTCCAGGTTCCGTGATTGTAGGTCTCAGGTTTGTTCATTCATAATTTCTTAAATTTTCATTTGCTGGCAGATGTAATATTTTTGTGAAATTTTTTCACAAACGTAGCTTGATTGATATGTATAGTACAATTTAATTTTTAACAGATATTTATTTAGCGGAATTATTGTTTTAAGCTGACGCAACTTATTGAAATTGAATATAAATGATAATAATCGATAATTGATATATGAAAAATAAGGACATGTAGCAAATATGTGATTTAAGTGATTTTATTATAGGAAATATGAGTTTTAATTTTTATAATCCTGTCATGTAGGAATGTATTTTCTAATTTTATTTCAAATGGTAATTGTTTGAAATTTAATTTCGATTGTAGTTTCAATAATTCTTTATAAAAGTCTTTTGTCCAGATAATGCTAGGCAGTATTACTTGTAATTAGGAAAAAGCAATAGAATTCTCAATATATCGTAGTACAGAATTTAATGTTTCGTTCATAAGTATGATCTGTATCAGCATGTATTCAACAAAAGTAGAATTATATTTATATGAGTGTTGTTCCATAATTATGGCAATTTGTTCAATTCTTGCTTCCAACAAGTGTTCGTTATGATTCAATTGAACGTAGTATTGAATTTATTGGTAAGATTGAGTGAAAGTGAATCTTCAATGTTAATGCTATTTTTATTTTGATTACTTCAACGGCTTTAAATATGGATCCTAGCCCACTAACCATACCACGCTCTGTTGTTTGTGAACGAGGTAGAATTTCTATTTATTCGGTATCAAGCTTTTTCTTTAATAAAACTTAATATTTTCAAGCAGTTAGAAGTGTCAAATTTTTTGTTATAAGTTGAGATAAATATGTAGATGTATCGTCGAACTTATCGATTTCTGGAATAATTGTATTCAAATTATAGTAGAATTAATATATGACTGTTTTTTTGAATCTTAACTGTACCTGAATTAGCTGGAATTAGCTCCGAGTTGTTTTCCAGGTTCCGTATGGTGAGCATATCTTATAGTCCGAAGGCAACAGGTAATCTGTGAAGATATTCTCTAATTATACTTATTTTATAAGTGGACGTTCTAAATTATCCATATGGATTTTATCACTATTCTCAATTGTGATTATTTTTCCTTTCTTTTTTAACGTTTTGTATAGGCGTTGATTTGGTGAATTTGTTAGCATTTTTCTGAAGAAAGTGTTTTATGAGGAACACTTGTTGTCTCGGTTGGAATAATCCTGAATCGTCCCTGCTTTTGTTCAATTTTTTAATCAATGTTTCTTTATTTTGAACTAAATGTTCAGTAGTCTTAGAATATAACGATTTGGTAGTTTCTTTGTATTGATTAATGTAATTGTTTGGTAGAGTTCTCTAAATATTTATATCGGAAGGATCTTCGCTACTTACATGTCCATTAATAATATCGACTGGTTTTAGTTTCGTGCTGGAATTGATTGAGTGATTATATGCCAATTGCATAATTAATCTTCTTATCGATTGGGGTGTTCAAGAAACGCTTATTGTTCAATAATCGTGAATATTCTGATAGTGTAGAATGAAAGCGTTCTATTGTGTTCTATTAAATAGTCTATAATTTCTGTTGATGGTAAAGATAGAATGGCATAAGCTTGAGCGTACTTTGAAGAACTACATATTATTGTTAGAAATTCAGATTATTCAAGAGTAAATGTATCTTAATCTCGAAAGGTTGGCGTTATATTCCTTCCCATTCTGACAGTATTTTTTCGTATCTGCTATATTCACATATTTCACATTGATTAATAAACGGTTGTATTGATTGTTTTTGATTAGGCCAATACAATTTTCTCTTAGTTCTTTGCTCAGTTCTGTCAATACCACAGTTGTTAGATATACCTTCATGGTAGTTTTTTATTATATCTTCTAAATGATTTCTGTTTGTTATATCTATCAATGTTACCTTACATCTTTTGCATTGTAACGAGAGTCATTCCAAGTTCCTTTGTACTAGCTAACAAAAAAGTTCATACAGTTTATAATTTGCAATATATAATTGATATTGTTTATCTGAGGTTATGCAATCTTTAATAAATTTGACTATGGATTCGTCAAACTGATTTTGAGGAATTTCGAAATTGATGCGTCTGCGATCATCACACAATATTGTAGTTTCCGGATTAGAGGGTGAATATAATACAGAACTTTTTTTTCCATAATTTAAATGGCATCTCTTTTTCCGTCCGACTACCATAGATATATTGTCGATTTCATCAAGATCATGTTGGATAGTATCACTGAGATCTTGACCAGAAATACCGGTATGTTTAAATATGTTATTAGATTCCTTTGTGTATAATTTAATGCAGCCAGGTGCACCTGCATTGCAGTTTGAAGGACCATTTTTATAGATTATTGTATAATTATATTCTTCTTGTTTTATACGCCAACGCAGTAATTGGGAACTCACATCTTTTGAAGAGAATATCATGAGCTTATGATGAGTAATTATGTTGGATTTTTGGCCAAATAAGTAGGGTGGGAAATATTTTGTGGCCCACATGATTGCCAGTAGCTCCCTTCTCAATCACTGAATGATTTGTATCAGAATCGTTTAGAGTACGTAAGGCGTACGCCACTGGTAAGTCCTTTTCTACAGTTCCTTGATTCGACACAGCACTCAGGGCTACATTGCTAGCGTCTGTGGTGAGATTGAAAGTTTTAGAAAAGTCCGGGTACTAAAGTATCGGCTCATTGATCAAAAGGTTTCAGCAAATTTCAAAACAGGAGGTATATTCGTCATTAAGTTCTATTTTAGCACCTCTTTTAAGAAAAGTAGTCAGAGGTTCTGTAATTTTGAGAGAATTATTTATAAATCTTCTCTAGTAGCCGGGTAATCCTAGGAATCCCTTAATTTGCTTTGGGAGTGGGTAGTTTTTAACTGCGGTAATCTTGTCAGGATTTGGTTTTAGCTCCTCTGGAGTTATGACGACGAAATTCAAATTTGTTCAGTTGGATTACAG